>OZ014530.1:57040973-58290973 GCA_963966105.1 Volucella zonaria
GTCACCAGTGATTCCATCGTCGACGAATTTTCCTCAAACTCTGCCCACTAGATCAGTTCGCCTTTGACCCAGCAACCTAGCCCACACTGACGGTATGTTGCCGTACCCGACCCTCTGTATCCTCGAGTCACTCAAGAGCCGTCCCGTTTTGGACGTCCGGATTGTCTCGTTCAAAGCCAACTGAGGAAGGTAAGGATAATTTCACCGATTCCAGAGAATAAATTGGAGCAGATAGTACCACTCGCCACAAAGGTGCAAAATTTTTCTGTATTTCTGGAAGCAAATGGAATGCACCAACATATTGCTAATCCTACTTTATTAGATGAGCTGGTCGGAAAGTTAGAATGCTCTTCCAAAGTTGTGCCCATTAGGATCTATAATGGTAATACGATGATACGAATGTTCGCTCTGTTGGATGAAGGCTCATCCGTCGCAATTATATGTTCAGACCTAGCCTCAACGGAAAACCCAGAGATCTAAACTTGCGATGGATCGGAAGAGAAGTAAACCCGAAGAAGCCCTTCGTAGTTCACGTGACGATAAGCGCAGATCAGGAAGAAGCTGACAAATTCGAGTTAAATAGAGTTCAAACAGTCTACCAACCCAGACTTTCTCCGCCTCAAAGTCGATCATGCGAAGCCGACCTGAAATTTATCTGGCCAATTATAATAAGGCCAAAGATAAGTATGGGTTGAACATTGTCGATTGCCTGGAAGAGGGGCTTATCATTGTGCTTACGAAGCTTGGATAGGTTGCATACGGTTGCTTTCTGAGGTAGAAAATAATATGCAAGGAAATATCGTGAAATATAACAGCTAGTCACCGGAAAGGGATTTACTATTTGAATCATCTTGTCGATGATTATTTCTGAATCGACAGCTTTGAAGTTACAAAGCCAACGGAGAAGTTGGTGTCCGTAAAAATCAGAAAAGCATCGCAATGTTATCCGATATCACGGTGAGACTAAATAAACGCTTTCAAATTGGTCTGCTGTGGAAGGAGGATGGACTCCATTTGCACAACAGCCACGAACTGGCTAGAAGCCAGAATGCGGAGGGACCTTGACTTTGTTGCCACGTATAAGAATATCATTGCCAGGTATCTGAAAAAGGGTTATGCCGTAAAGTTGACGCCAACTAAAGCAAATGTACGTCCTCTGAAAACCTGGTATCTCGTTCATTTCGGGGTTAAGAACCCTAAAAAGCCAGCGAAGATTCGGTTGGTGTTCTACGCTGCTGTCCTTAACCTCGTTCTTCCTGAAGGGATCGGACGACTACGTGCTATTGGAGAAAGTTTTATACAATTTCGCGATACGACTCGTCGGAGTTACGTATGATATAAAAAAAATGTTTCACCAGGTGCTGGTATGGTCAGAAGATCAGCACTCACAGCGCTTTCTTTGGCGAGACGACGAAGGGAAGCCGATTCACGTATGCATGATGAAAGCAATGACCTTCGGAGCTGCCTGCTCTCCCTGCTCGGCGAATTACGTCAAGAAGCTTAACGCTTCCTAAAGGACTACCCGAGAGCCGTCGAAGCCATCATCAGCCACCATTAATTATACTCTTAAAAACGATCCGACGTGGAATTGGATAGGATGGGCGTATTCCCATTGAATCATTTACACGATGGAGAGAATGGAAGTTGCTACAGTCGTACTTAGCACAGTTGAAGATTCCTAAATGCCACAACTGTCATTTAATACAAGCCGGCCGAGTGGACCCACACACGTTTGTCGACACCAACGAGGAAGCCTTAAGCGTCGCAACAACAACGAAGCCATCAAAGCGGAGCTCTCCTCAGCTGGGATGGAGTGGGTGTTTAACTGTCGCATAAACTCACACGCTGGCGGATGCTAGGAGCGGCTCGTTCAATCTGTCAAACGGGCTTTGTCACACGCGCTCCATGAGAAGATACCCAAAATCGAGACTCTTCACAGCGCCTTATAAGAAGCAGAAAACATCATCAATAGCCGGCCATTGGCTCACCTGCCGGTCTCAGTTGAGGAAGAGGACCCCACCTCCCCCTAACGACTTCATCGTGGGAGTCTCAAATTCTATTCAAACTCCTGGCCTGGTCGAGGAACATGCACTATGCCTTCGGAAACAATGGAGAGTTAGCCAGCAGCTGAAGAACCGCTTCTGGAAGCGATGGATTCATAAGCATCTCCCTGTCCTCGCCAGAAGAAGCAAATGGATTGAGATGTAGCCGCCACAGGGAGGTGGAAACCTATACATAGTATGCGACGTCAATGCGCCAAGGAGCCTGTGAATTCGAGGTAGGATCACTAACGTATTCCCAGGACCGGATGGACATGTACGCTTAGCTGAAGTAGAGACCGTAACTGGAATTCTACGGAAGCCCGCAGTGAGGCTTGCCTTGCTAGATGTGAGTGCGGATTTCAATATAGATTCGGTCGCCTCACCGGGGGTGGGGTTTCATAAACTAAATTAGAGACAAATGTAACATTGACGTAACCCTTGGCAAATGACTTGCATTTGAATTACTAACCGTTGTAAAATGCAATTCAGTGTTCTTATTTTTTTAGAAATTCCTGGAAATCTATAGACGTTTCCGCTGTTTTTTGATCTTTAACCATGAGTTTAGGTTTTCCGAAGATTTTTGGATACCCTCTTTTAAATGTATCGTGTTCCTAAATTGGAGCTCGTAAGCTTGTATGTACATAACAATTATGTTTGTCTATTATTGTAAGTATGGGTTTTCCTCTTAACGGAAAGAAAATATCTACGTGGATTATTTCTAATGGGTTTTTGTGGTTTCTTTGAATTCAAATTTGTTTTTGCATGGGTTTTGTTCGTATTTTTCCGTATGGCATATTTCACAGTTATTTATACATTTAGTTGGTTTTCGTTTAATATTTGGGAAGTAATAATCTCTCCTAATGTGGTCAAAGGATTCATTAATTCCCCTATGGTTATGTTCATTAAGATTTTGTCTTGTTCTTGTTCGTCTTCGTTGTCTTTAAGAAATCGTGCGCATCTTAATGTTTTAAATATTTTCGATCTAAAGAAATAGTTTTTATAAGCATTCTGAATTTCGAGAAAAAACTGAACATCTTCCACGAAAACTACATTTGTGCCTTTTGGCTTGAAATGATTTTTTTATTATCTACATGTTATCGTCTTCCACGAAATATTTAAATTTGATTATTTTACTAGTTTTACGCAATATTTTCATCGTTTTTATTTGATTTGCTCCACTTTGAAGTTTTTGAATTATTATTTCATTTCTAAATGGATTTAATGGTGATTCAGATCATCTTCCTCTGGTGGCATTTCTATCTCATTGTAGTTGCTTTCTATAAGGAATTTACTTAATGCATCAACATTTTTTTCTTATGATCTGAGTGCGCTCAAGGAACTTAAACACCCTTAAAATGCTTGCACACAGCCGGGCGAAGGAAAATCTGTGAGCACAGAAAGGGAGGTACCGGTGAACTTTGGTTTTAAATGTTTGAAAGTTATAATGACTAGGAAATAAAGAGCTAGGTAGGGCATTTCAGAAGCGAGTTGTACGGCTTAGAAACGAACCACGATATTTAAGAGTATGTCCTAAAATGGGCTTGAGGGTATACTGACGAGCATTCATAGCGTGGCGGGTGTTACGGTTAAAAGTTTGAAAGGGCGGAATGCTACCGGCAATTTCTATAGAGCACGGGACATTACCTTTCCATTGTTTGAGTGATATTAGTATCACCAATGAGTTTATCGCACAGTTTTGAATCCTATGTAGTAGTTGCAGATATGTTTTGGGCACACCCGACCAGATGTGGGCATTATACTTCAATTTCAAGCGGATGAATGCCTTATATGTTGAGGCCTGATCAGAGGGGGTGAAGTATTTCTCACATCGCTTGAGAAAACATAGACATTTCGCATCATTTTTGACGACACCGAATATGTGGTCATTCCAACGTAAGTTGTTACTGACAGACCTACCGAGAATAGAAAGTTTATCAGTTTCGACGATGCAAGTGCTGTTCATGGATAATGGTTGGGTATTTGAATTTCGCTTTAATGACAGCGGACAGCATTGAGTTTTGGAAGCATTAAATTCCACTCGGTTGATAGTTCCCCAATTGGTTATGCTGTTAACATCGGCATTTAATGAGCTTAACATACACTGGCGTTCCCGTTCTACAGCCGAAGGGCAGGAACGTGAGTCCGAGAACGAATATGAAAAGCAGAGAGTGCTGTCGTCAGCAAAGGTATATATTGGACTAGAAGTAGCAGACAAGAGATAGTTGATGAAAATTAAAAAGAGTGTTGGAGAGAAAACGCAGCCCTGGGGCACACCAACATTTACTTTGTGAATATCAGACTTGAAACCATCCAAAACATGGGAATTCCCTTTTCCTTGTTTATAATCTAACTCGTAGTTATTATCTTACATTTCAAGTTTCCATCTAACTAATTTCTTTTTGGGTTCCTTAATGCTTGTATTTGTTCATGGGAATAGAACGTTCTACTTGTGTAGCAAAACACACAATTTTGTGAAAATACTGTACCTATTGCGATTTTTGATGCATCTGTACCTAAAATAAATGATTTTATGAAGTCTGGATATATTAGAATTGGTTCATCAGTTAACATGTTCCTACAGTCTTGGAAACATTTTACACAAATTTCATTATCAACACCGGTTTTCTTACCCTTTTTAACTCTTTTGTCAGTGGAGCGAAATCTTTTATAAATCTTCTGTAGTATCCTAATAGTCCCATGAATTGCTTTTAAGTTTTTGGTATTAGTCAATTTTCTACTACTTCCATTTTCTTTGGGTCTATTCTAATTTATCTAATTGAATCTGTAAATTTGCTACAGTTAATGCCTGAAATACTTTAACTAAATGACAAATGTGTTTAGTTAATGACGATGTGTATTAGGGTGTCCTTATATGGGTGAAAAAATTCTTTTTTTAGATATCGAAATGCATACCTCCTATTTCTTTTTAAACTACCCAGACTGACATAAATACAAAATTTCATCTTCCTACGTCAACGTTAACCCGTGCCGACAGAACTCTGAAGATTTTGAAAATTGCTATTTTTAACCCTTTCCCTTATATAGCTAAATCAATTGAAATAATAAAATATATATTTATGAAATATTTATTAAAAGAAGATAATAGTACAGATCAGGCAGGATATTTTCTTTTGAGGGTTTTTTTTTACAGTCTGGATACAGATTTCTATGCTCCTGAACACAGCGTAGCAAAAATGGCTTTTGCTCTTCCTTTGCAGTGATCAAACCATGAAAATCTTGCATAAGTTTTACACCTCTTTCAGCCGTATCATTAACTGCCCTTAAAGAAAGCGCTTTCCTTTTCGGTTCTAGATAGGCAAAATCAATAAGGCAGTATTATTAACAATTTATTGAAAACAGTATAAAAAATAGTACTATTTATTGTATTCCTACTTACCATACAAATAATCAGACATATCTTCTACAGATGGAATGTATCTCTTCCCAGAATCATACAAACTCTCTCTTTGGAAATTCACTACAATGTTCGTTTTGGTTTGTTTATTAACTTCATCATCAAAGAGTGATAAAACGGCAATTTCTTCTGACAAGTACCAAAAATGTTGACTGAACTTGCTCAGGGCAGCTTTGGAGATCAATTTGTCAACAGTTTCATATTCCTTAAGCCTCTTTAAAAAGCACAAATCTTGATTTGGTGCCTTCACCGCCAGACTACATCCAAGCCCTGGTTTTACATATAAAACCGCAATGAATAAACAGACGTCTTGAAGTGCCCGAATATCTTTGGCGCTAATTTTGAACTGGGATTGCTACAAACATATCTTTAAAGAGTAAATAGTTCTAGCCATCCACCTTGCTTGATGCATCGCTCCAGGAGGTCTAATTTTAATTTTTTTTCACTGTCTCCTCCTAAGAAAATAATATAGATAGTTCAATCAGTACCCGATAATCGTCACGTTCAATGGTTTTTTGAGGTTCTTGATTATAAAATATATACGATATCGGTATATGTTTCAATGGCAGCAGCATTAATAGTTTTCCAGTTGTCTCTAAACTTTTTGAACAGTGGGATATCAGCGCTACTTGTGACTTGGTGGATTTTTGTTTCGAATACACATTTTAAAACCAGTTCGTAAACGTGATGGCGGCAAGCAAAGAATAGTAATTCCCTGTCTAGTTTTTGTTCCAAAAGTACACAAGCTCTTTTCAATCGCCCTGCATCAGACGCAGTTGTGTCACAGCACATTATTTGTACTTTGTCATCGAGGTTCCAGTCATAAAGTGCGTTCAACACAGCTTTAGCTTGATCCTGGCCGGAAGAGCTCTCCAGTTTGGATACAGCCAGAAGTTGTTCCTTTTCTCCAAATGAAATTAGAATTGGCAGGCGTTCTTTTTTAGAACTTCTCACGTCAAGTCCAGGTAATAATTTCCCATCCCAGTGAACGGTTCAGGCATATTATTCTGAAAATCTGATTTTCTAGATTCCGCTCTATCTTTTCGACTCTGTGTGCGAATACGTTGAATAGACGATTTGCTTATCGGAAAATCATCACAGCTAAGATCTAGTGCTTCTACTACAGCCTGAAGCTTATAGATAGAATCCCTTATGCTTAATTGACATCTATCTAAAGCTGCAACTAACTTTTTTTCCTTCCTCTTT
Source organism: Volucella zonaria (assembly GCA_963966105.1). Lineage (NCBI taxonomy): Eukaryota > Metazoa > Arthropoda > Insecta > Diptera > Syrphidae > Volucella > Volucella zonaria. The sequence continues at coordinate 57,047,637 of OZ014530.1, forward strand.
TTGTAGTAATTTCAGAACTTACAATTTCAGAGGCGGATGCCAAGGGTTCCTCAAGGGTTTCATCAGAGCTGGTAAGTTGATCGTGATGTCCTTGAGTTTGAATAGAATCTTGCGTAGTAACAGATGACAATAAACCTCCGAAACACATTTGCTCACATCTTTTTTTCTCTTCATTTAATTTCCTTTGTCTTGCCCTTTCTTCTTTTTCGGCTAACTTTTTATCTACACCCGCTAAACACCCTGAACGCCCTGGTTCTCTTTGTTTTTGTAAAAATATCTTATCTTCTTCAATTTTCATCCGATTCAAAGTATCAGCATGTGCAATATCAAATAAATTATCTAAATTGTTCTTAAAGTCCTCCTCAAGGCGCTTGTAAATATCTTGTATTTTTTAAGAATTTTTTTTGCAACTCCCTCCAAGAATGGTGAAGATCCACAAGTTTTTTTTACACAGTTAGGTATAGTTCTGGTAGGGATTCTACCTTTTTCTCAAATTATAATACACTCCCGAATGACGAGATTAGCGCTTTCACTAACAGTCAATTTCACTTCGCGAATGTTGCAAAAAAAAGTACTGAAGTAACTTTGCGCTTGTTATTTGATAATTTACGTGACCAGCTAAGAAAACACATTTAAATGGAAAGCAATACGTGCTAATCGCGAGAATAATTGAGAACAGATGACAAATGCCGTGAATACGCACCGCTACTGCCGCGCAACATTTCTGAACATGATTCGATGTAAGTCGGCAAGGGTTATCGTACTCCAAGTAAGGCAAATGAACAAAACTAAGACATATGCATTAGAAATTTAAAACTTTAAAAAACAAGGGACACCCTAATATGTATACTATAATGTCATCCATGTAGACAAGACAAATTTTGTTGATAAGTTCACTTAGGACATTGTCCATTACACGTTGAAATGTGGCAGGTGCGTTTTTAGGCCGTAAGGCATTCGAGTAAACTCGTACTGTCCAAAGAAAACGCTGTTATCTAGAAGGAACTTTTTAAAACACTCTGTAACCCCGCCCATCCCTTACAATATTTTACGATTTTTTTCATAACATGAACCAATGAATCAGATCCCGAAATATCTATACCCAAACAGGACCACCTCGTATACGAGTATCATCAAAAGATCTTATAACCATCACCTCACTACTATCAACTTTTTTTTAACAATACGAGTAATTGAGAGATCTTAAACCAAAGTTACTTGAATTTTTCCCTACTTTAATTTTTATCCATTTCTCGGCATAATGTTCTGTTTGATCTCAAGTGAAGAGAGCAAGCAATGTCTCCCTGGTTCTTAGATTTGGACTTAGAAACACAGCAGTTTTTAATATCCCCGGCGGTGACAGTGACATTCAACGCTTTGTCAAATATTGTTTGTATACAAGCAGTTGCATTTAGATTGTTTACCGTTGGCACATATATCCTCAATTTCAATTACATTCTCTACTTGTTGATGTTCCCTCCAATTCTGACTGCTTTCCTGTTTGTTGGTGATTTAATTCAAGTTTTTGTTGTTAGTTAGGGGCTGAAGCCAGTGAGTGAACTGATGCTATGGGTTGTTTTTGTACTGATGTACAGCGGATATTTAATATTATTATTTTTCCATAAAAGAAAAAATTCGACTTTGATATAAACAAAAACGCGCACCCCATGTCACCTTCGCTGGAAGGTTAACTGTGCTATGCGGGTGTTTAAGGTATAAATGAAATTTTTATTTTGAATTGCAATATAATTAAAACCGTCTGTTATGAAATATTAGATCAATCTCAAGTCTTCCATGAAACCACTTGTATTGGTAGCTGCGCTGTACTCAATTTCTTATGACTTTTTCGCATAATTCGGCGGATATTCCAGCAATTTCACGTCGAATGTTCGTTTCCAAATCGTCTTAAGTGTCCGCATTGTTGTCATAGAGCAAAGACTTAAGATAGCCATAAATTAATGAGTTTTTTTTTTTCTGTCGGAACAGAGCACTCAGGCAAAGAACTAATCCATTGTACTCCTTGTATGGTCCTTTTACTAAAATCACAGAGGCACTCACTTATGTCCAGCACATTTAATTGCTTAGCAAACGAGTAGTACCTCGGCAGGAAGCGGGTAAACAGCATGCAATCTTTCATACTGAGATACGGCAGGAGAGTCACTGACCTTTTAGACTTTGCGGACAAACTAGCTTGGAAGTCGCAAGAGGGTTTAACAAGTTTTGAGCTCAGCTTAGTTGTTGCTGCTAATATAAATGCTCTGCCCCCTCTACCGATTCTTCACAATATAGCTCGTTGCCATCAGGATTGCGAATATCTCCGCTTGGAACACAGATGCAAAATTTCCTAACTAGGAGTGAAATCTATTGTTGTCATTACCAGCGGTGCATCCTACATCGGTTTTGCAGCAATCCATGAAGACCCCATTACATTCATTTCCTGGATCAGATTCTGGCCGAAATCATTCATCAGCGCAGGGAAAGTCGATTTGGTATATATGAAGCAACAGCAGTGAAGGTGTCATCACGTCAGACGGCATGCCCATAAGAGTAGAGTCAAAGAAATAGTCGGCGAGCAGGTCATGACAATTTCTGGGCAAGTAGTACCAAATACCACTTCTCTTTAAATGGAAAATGACTTTGAGAGTGCAGCCCATGATATAAATATTAAGGTGAAGAAGATTCATTACTGCGTTAAGCGCATACCCAGGCGTACCAGGAAACACATTCATCCAACGTTTTTAGAATCCAGTAGTGACTTATTATATTTTCATAAATGCGTGTTCCACTAGATAACCGACGCATAGAATATACATAATTGGCCTTGTCATAGCCGTCTAGATCCGTGTAGATCCATTCTTCGCTGAAAAGCTCCATGTCTTGCCTTAGAGGTTTTCGTTGCGACATATTTGTTATCCTGGCTTAGTGATCCTCGCTAGATAGACAGATATGACGACAGACCAGTCATATTTTTCCTTACAGTGAAAACAACAACCACAGTTTTGGAGGATTGATTGAAAGTCCATTTGAAGCAGTATAGGCCTTGGAGCAAATACTGGATAGGCAGTATCCAATAGGCAACGCATCATTTACATATACCTGGGCGCAGACGCAATAAATACGGAGAGCGTTAAGGGTCGACAAACATTCCTCGCAGGAAACCATGTTTACCACTGCCATCACATATTGGCCACAGTCAGCATCCGCAATCAGTGTCGTATTTACCAACATTACTTTTATCCACATAACTAGTAATTCGTCTACTCTGTGTTGTCTGGCCGAGTTACATATGCTATCAAAAATTGCGATACCGAAAGCACCCTCAATTTAAATGAAGATACCCAGTGCGTATTCGTTCCTGTCGAGAGCGCCTTTAATTCTGCCCACCAGATTCTGAAGCACACTCTCGCAAGATTTTTCTCAATGCTTAGCATGTGGCATCTTCGATAGAGCATGAATTCGCAAAGCAGTTTTGTGCACACCAACCTTTCCAGGCCCTTCAGCATGAAGGAAGTCAGGCTTATAGGTCTGAAACTCTTGGCGAGCGTGCAGTCCTCTTTTTCGATTTTCAGTATAATGCTACTTTTACTGTTCGCGAGGGTTTCGGTATGTATGTCAGTGCCAGGCTTGCAGTGAAGATTTTTGAGAGTTACCAGCAGCTGGTCTATACCATTTTGTAGCATAACTGGGTATATGCCATCGGTACCAGCCGACTTGAAGACATCAAAGGAACCAATCGCATGTTTAGTGGGCTCATCCGCCACCAAAACCGATGAGATATGTATGTATGTATATCAGAAATGGTGTATTGTGTTTCTCAGTTCATTAGCAGTTTCGTTTATAAGAGCTGGTTCTGATTGGGTTACCTCGGAAGTGAGCCTTAGGCATGAGATCGATAGTCTCTGCATTCTACTCACTATATGTGCCATCAGATTTACTGAGCCACTTCACCGTGGCTGATTTTCCGCCTTTGAAAACTTCGTTTTGCCTGCTTGCCAATCAATCTTTTCGCAGAAGTTTTATAAAAGGCACTCTTCGAAATCCGAATTAACTTCCCATATTCTTCTTGCTGTGATTCGTAAAGATTCCAGTCTACCTCCAAAGACTTGTTCTGAGGTTTTCCCGCTTGATCACATAGTTATTGCAAATCTGAGTGTGCTTCAGAAGTCTTACTTAGCTTTGGATTACAGTTCCAAGCAATTGGTGAGGGCAGCGTTTACCTTTTGCATCATCTAGCGTTTGCTTTATTCTGAGTTCGGAGGGAGCACTGTCGGACTTTCCAAGCTCTTCTTAAAAGCTCATCCTGTTGATTTTCTGTGGATTCCTCCACTACAACAAGGTGGAGACCTCACATCTGATTCTGAATTCGAGGTACCTATGGTCTGATATAGCAACCTCCAAGGAAACTTTCCAGCCTGTAATCTACCTAGCATGCCTATGGGATGGCCATAGTCAATTTCTTGGTGTCTTACTTTCGTAACAAATGTTGACTGAGAGCTAACAGGTGATTGCCTCTCACGTTGCATTTGCTACAGCCAAAAAAAGTATTTGGCAATAAGCTCAGAGCAGTCTCATATTTTTGGAATCGTGGTACGAGTATTCAATTAATATGCTGATGCAACGACAAATTTGCGCCACTCTTTATTCGTTTCGTAGCATATGTCTGTAGCCCAAATTTAGATGGGGAGAGTTCGGCACATAAATAAAGCTTCCGCTTTTTGTGGATGCAATGGAGTCTCTTAAAACACATATGGGTTTATTGCTGTCCAATAATTAATAATTAAGCCAAAAATGACTGAAGACGGTTTTTCGTTGAGCCCAGTCAGAGAAGTTTCGGTCAAGAGGCTTCAGTTCTTGAGTTCATTTGATTCTCCACAATGTTGAATGATAGATTCCCAACTCCTGTGAACGACGTGGAATCGACTGATTTGGCTCATTTTGAACTGAAGCGCCTACAGCTGAAATATCTTCGGTGCTTCGGCCGGTGCGTTGTCTCACTGGCACAGGAGCATTCAGTTGTGAATACGTTGACTCGAATTTATCCACTATATGTAGTACGCACAGCCTGTCTAATGAAAGGATTATTGCGACCATAAATTGGAGTAAGCCCTCTTAAAGTTGTGACTCAGAATTTCGGTAGTAATTTTTAATAATTTCCAAACGTTTATCGTTCGTGAACCTCACCATAATAAAAATGTAAACCTGGATGTTTTGAAATTGACAGATATTAAAAAAATTTAAGGGTGCATTTGTATTAAAATACATTGTTACATGCCTATTGAAAAACCATTTATAACAGATAAGCACTGTTTGCTTATTTGCCTATTTCCGGCATACATTTGGAAATAAAGTGGAAATAATCTTTTTAAGATGCAGATAGATTTGATGGTCTCGACAAAAGCCCTCGACAAGTGAAGAACCGTCTGTGTTTTCCCGATTCTTTCTCTCTTTGTGGCAGTATATATTTCACTTTTCAACGTCGAGTCAAGGGTTCTAGATGTGAAGACGCATTAGAATACTCTCCGGTTGTCTGAGTTGCGCTGGAACTTAGAACCCAGTTTTGCTTAGCTTTCATACTTAACAGTTTTCTGCTTGGATCACTTTATTATAAGAGTTCCGTTTTCCATATCGGAGCCCTCTACTGGAATACAAACAGTCAGTGTTCGCACTCATCATCATTCAGATTTTTGTCATTCCAATCCGAAGCGTCAGCGCCATCCTTATAGCTGCGTCCATCTCGTTCTCTTTTGTGTTTCAGGATTTTCTTGTAAGTGGGAATTGCAAGTTTTCCTGGTTGAATCACAGGCTTCAGGTGGATTTTTTGCGCTGGTTTTATTTTTGTCGATGGGTTTGGGCATTTCTTTCGACTTCCATCCATTAAAACTCCAGCACCGGTTTCATTTTGGCATCGTGTCGGAGGAATCTATCGACAGAAGGACATCTCGTCCTTCCTCTTGGCCCTTTTCGGAACGATAGAAGAGGGAACAGTTTCGGTTTCAAAAACTTGATCGGTTTCTGTGGATGTCACTTCCGTCAATCTAATTTTCTCCTCTTTCCCCGCTGGAGTACAGGGGTTTTTAACACCCGGGGCATCGACAGTACTTTGCATCACCTTGCCCGAGCGTTTACCTTAAATCTTCTTGTCCTTTTCAAATACCTCTTAGACAATAGTCAAAGTGTGCCTCTTTTGGAGCCCGTTTGGCCTTTTTGGTAACAAAAACAGACTCTGTCTAACTTATGATCAGGTTCAACTGTGAAAGGCAGGAACTCTGCTGTACTATGTCCATTGTTTCATCCCAATCTACCGAACATTTTAGATCAAGCGAGTCCTGGCTTAGCGCATGATGTTGATGGTGGTATTCAGAGTCCGTGGTGCCTTGTCGCGATCAAGAAGATCACGGATGAATTGCGAGTACTACCTAGAGTAAAATCCCATTGACTGTAACCGTCATCAGCTCGAAAGAATTATGGATCAATGAGGCTCCGTAGTGAAAGTCTCACCAAATAGTAAATTTGATCTTATACAATGTCTGCGTTTGGAAAACGTGCATCTGTTCACTTGACCAAGAGTGGCAGTAAAGCAATTTGACCAAAATTGTGCCTCGTCACTGAGGGCGATTTTTCGGCGAAATCCATTTTCAATAGAAACCAAACAGCCAAAGTTCGACGCCCGCAATGTTCATTCGGCTTCAGCTCTTAGCTCTTATTTGAATGAGATCTTATATGGATGTATGAGTTCTCTTCAAAAAATGCACCGTAGTATCATTCAAGACGTACCCAACTCAGCTCGACCGATTCCACCTTCCACTTACCAACTCCATCAAGAATGGTATGCCCGACTCCCGAAAATCCCAATTGGAAATGGGGGTGCATTTTACCCTTTACCTGACCAGAATTTTCATGCCAGTAAAGAGCAGACAGTTGACCTTTGATTTTTTTTAATGTGTCCTAACCCCACTAAAAAATAAACTTTTATTACCCTCTTATTGAAGCCGCATGAGCTATCATAGACCAAAAAATGCACTAAAGACAAGAATACCATAAAACAAGTACGAAAGGCTGGTCTTAAACTGTGTCCTTGAGGAACGAGTTACGAAATAGGAGAACTTTCCGAAACACTTATTTTATTTTATAGCGTTTTGAATGTCGCAAAGCCTCGCCGCAATAAAGGACAAAATAAAATAAGTTTCACCATTTGACAAACAAAGTTTTATTAAAGTTGATACTGTGACCTAGATCATTACTTCTCCCTTCACACTAATATACGCGACTCTACCGCTTAGGAAACTTGAACCACATCTTTATTAACTACCACAAGAATTAATAAAGACCTTGGTAGATTTCCATCTTCACATTACTTCCGCCATTAAGATGTAAAAGACGAGGACATTCATATCCACCACTTCTAACACCACGTACTCTGGAGTTATTTAATCCTCTCCAAGGCTTAGCTGGGCTAAATCCATCTCCACTTCTATCCAGAAGTTGCCGTTAAATTGAAAAACTTCACCCAACAACTACATTTGCAAAGTATAGTCCCCAGATAACATGTATCTGTCATGTATCTTTGGTGTCACACACTTTTCAAATGGGCTCTGTTCAGCTGTTAATGTCACCCGCAATCTATCTCCTCCTAAAGTATCTCCTTACAACAAACGCCTTCCAATTGCAAGTGTCTGGTCTTTTGTTCTCTTTTCTCCCTGTATATATATATATATATGTATATGTGTGAGTGGTTGTGACTGTGTGCTAACTCATAATGTCTTCATGACTTTATTATGCAATAAAACCGTTCCTTAACGACTCTCTGAGAAATTATCAAACAATAACTCCACGAATCCCAAAGTGTCCTCCTTTCATATCTCTAACTACATATTCACTTAATATATTGAATGGGAAATCACAGCCACAATACAGGACGAAAACCAAGAGGGATGGGTGGTGAGCGACAACAAGCTCAACCCGAGGCCATACGACGCAATTGGAGGCAACTCAGTGCCGGCAACAAGGAGCCAGGAATGGGAACAAGAATGGGATGACGGTGTAACTAAACTTTCATTTCTTAATTTTAGCAGCAATTTTAGCACACTTAAGCCCTCCTTAACGCTCAGCTTTCAAATACACATGACACTTGAAATGTGTCGACGTCGTTGCCTTTGTCATCTCTGTCGCTGCAGAGTCTTCCTCATTGGTTACTGTAAGTATCTCAAAGGATCCTTGGTCGTCCAAAAACGTACCCAAAACCGTACCCTGAGCAAATGCACAACACAAAAAGTTATGCCAGGCTCCCGGACTAATAAAAACAGTTGTAACAGGCAATTTGCCTTTTAATGGGCATTAAATTACACACGAAGCGGCCGCGTCACCGGGTGTGACGGTGTAGTTGGTGGTGCTGGTGGTACTAGCACTGGCGATGTTATAGTAGCATCCGATGAAAAGGACAAAGTGTCCTCCACTGCTATTACATCACATGCCTTTTGTGAGATATTCGAATCTGTTGACGAAGTCTCGTCTTGAAATTAATAACCCTCCACCCCATCCCCCATCGAACCCGGCAGACACAAGGCACACAACACAAGAGCCATCAGCAACGCAATTGTGTTAAGTGTAGATTGAAGGACATCTTTTCGGCTAATTTAACGCGCGCTGCACTTAGATCCAAAATCGGAACCAACGCCCAGCATTAGGCATCACAACTATTGTAGAAGTGAATCACTTCACTCTGGCCGGCATATTTATAGAATCCTTTTAATAAATTCTAATGATCCTATATCCTCATTACCTTGAAAGTTATCGAATGTAAATGTGAGTGTGAGGGACGGAGGTATAAAACTTTAACTTTCCCTCGGGAAAGTTTGCCTTCCGGGTGGTTTGGGGCCGGCTTTTTGGTTGTTCGTTACGATAAATTTGAACAGAACACAATTTTCAGGGCCATCGGTGAAATTAGGAAATCTCCGGGCTTGTCCCTGGAGATGATCGGTTCTGTATTCTTATGAAACGTGTATATATACGTGCTTAGGAAGTTCGCAGCAGGGATTGCAAACATTTCTTTGAAGATGCCTTTCAGGCAACTGACGCCTGGCCGGAAAAACGACCGACATCTCACGAACAACGACCCTCGACCGACGAGGATGAATTCGACACAAGGACGATTTTCGGGTAGTTGGGCAGGGATCAATTATTGTTGGCATTAATTTCGAACAGTCATGGGATGGTCATTAGGCAGGAGGGTTTCTTGGTTAGAAGAAGACTTTCAGATATTTTCGCTCGTACATGTGAGAAGGTACTACCGATTCTTACTCTCATTTTTTGTAATTAGTTATTGTCAAGCACGAGCTTCAACGATGGGGCAGTTGAAAATGTTTTCTTTTAGAGGATAAGGACGACACGCGTTATTAAGTTTAATGTAAAAGCACTGATTCGGGTGGGATCTATTTTGTTGTTTTGTTTTTATTTTTATTTTTATTTTTTTTTTTTTTAATTTATCTTTTAGGGAAATGCAAACAAATGGTTTTGTAATCCCTGAGGAGAAGACTTATAATATTGCAGAGGCGGAAGTTCGTTGCCCTGGCTGCTTAGAGTTCACGGTTTCAAAGTAAGATGATGGCCATTTATAACTGAATCATTTAAGAATATTGAAAAGCTAAGTGCTCATAGAAACCTGAGTGCAAGAGAATCCTTAGAAGACTTTTAAAATCCTTAATATACATAGATCAATAATGTAAAGCTAAGCATTCAATTTAAATTGTTCTATTTATATAGGATGTTCCGGAAAATGTGTCGAAGTGGTTTAAAAGTTTTAACAACATTTACAGATACAAAAACCATTTTATATTCAGGGTGTTTCGGATAATATGCCAAAGATTTTCAGATGCTATATTTTGAGAAAAAACCGTATGGGTGGGGTACGGAAATTCATACCCCTCGAGATACAGACGTTCAAACCAAATAATTGCGCTACCCTGTTTTGACTCCTATTGTAAATAATATCTTTGAAAATTATGAGTGTATGGTAACAAGTAGTCTGTAGTTGAACCCGAGTATGAGTACTTCAATTGTGTAAAGTCAATGTTGTTCTAAAATTAATATGTCAATAGTTATTGGAGATCAAAAGCGATTTCTTCTTTTTTTTAAGTTCAAATTTTAACTTTATCATAATTTCTTTTGGAATAATATATAACTAACTATTGACAAACAAAAACAAGGTCAGATCATCCAAGTTAGTAGTTTTTAACATACTACTCAAGTACGAAACTCAAAAATGGGGTATTCTTTTACGACCGTCCTATAAAATTAACTAGTTAACAACTGCTTTGGGAATTTTTTCCCGTAAAATAAATTTATTATTGCGCAACGCAATACCAATAAATTTTTTCTGCAAGAAGGTTCATTTTATGACCCCTAAAAGAGGAAAAAGAGAACAGCTCGGGTAGGTCAAAAAAAAAAATGGCAGGTCCTTTTTCTGACAAAAAATATTAAGCAGTTCTTTTATGGAATATGTAATGTAAAAAGAGTGCAAAATTATTTGCATCTCTTTTGTAGTTCTTAACCGCGATATTGACGTTTAATTCGTAATATTCTCGATGATGGACTCTTCAACACAAGAATACGCAGACAGATTTATGCCTATAGTTTCTGCAACGGCAACGAGATTTGAATATTTGACACGATATCTTGATATGACTGCGCGAAATGTTAGGAGATTTATTAGAATATTTTCCAAGTTGAATAACACAGGAACAACACGGAAATTATCGAGAGACTCACATCCTGCTTTAGTAGAAGGCCTTCGCAACTGCTAAGACGTTTTACATTACGTCAGAAACCATCCAAATTGCAGTCTCAAGCAAATAAGCAGATGTTTTCAACTAAGCAGGATTTACATCTTGAGAATTCTACATTCGGTGGCATGCATGCGTTCCATAATATAACATACTAGTACAAGAGTTCTAGCAGGAGACTCAAAGAAGCATTTGTAATTCTTCAATTACATTCTGGAAAGACACTTTGAGGTAGACCGCTTTATTGGGCGGGTTTTATGGACGGATTCACTAAGGATGGACTCATTAATTTCCAAAATTTACATACATGGTAGAAATCAACGCCCACTCCATGAAACTCACAGGTTTTGAGTATAAATTCAAGGTCAATGTGCTGGCAAGCATATAGGGTAACCAGCTGATCGGATCGTATCGGCTTCCTCCAAGGCTTAGTCCGAATCTCTACCCGAAATTTTTGCGAAACAAATTACTAGATAAAATACCACTGCAACAAGGAACAGCCATTGTGTATCATACAGTTAAAAAGTGGTTAGATCGCTTGTATGGAAATTCGTGGATAGGGCGGGATGTACCCATTCTGTGGCTTCCAAGTTCACAGGACTTGACTTCAATGAATTTTTATTTATAAGGACGGAAGGACGACATTATTTACTCTTTAGAAATGACAATATTGGATGATGACTTGAACCATAGGATTGACGAGGCAGCTGTGAAAGTCCGAAAAGAGTTGGAAATAATGGATATTGTTATAGCATTTTAGAGCCGAGCTCTGAAGTGCTACAAGGTTTGATGAAGAAAATAATAATAAAAATGTACAGTCAATATTATTGTTAAATATTTTTAATTTATTGCTTTACGAGTAACTGTTGCAATAAGTTGAGGCGTATCTTGAAAACTATTCACTTGAGCAGTGTACCGAGGGAGTTAATTAGATATTTCGCCGATAAAAATGATGATAACGTCAAAATTTTTTATTTACAAAATCAATCATTTCTGATCTCCCTAGGCTTTTGATACCATGGCTTCTATTTTGCATATATCGGGTTTAACATTAGGAACTCATAAAATATCTCGAAACACAAAAACTTCTGTGCCTTCCCGAAAAGTACAACCAAAGCATACATCAATCTGGAGAAAGCAAGATAGATGCACTTGATATTTCTAAGGCATTTGACGGACGTTGAAGTTGGTCGAAAACGCGTGCATTTGAGATCGACGACTGTCTTCTTCAATGGATTAGAAATAACATTTCGGAACATTCAATTCAAGTTGTCTTGGATAGTTTCAATTTTGATATTCACAAAATAAATGCTGGTGTGCCCCAGGGATCAGCTCTGTCTCCAACACTCTTTTTAATTTTCATCAACGATCACTTGTCTGCTACTTGTAATCCAACATATTCCTTTGCTGACGACAGTACTCTCTGCTTTTCATATTCGTTCCCGGACTCATGTCCCTGTTATTCGGCTGTAGAACGGGAACGACAACGTATATTAGGCACACATTAGGAATTTAATGCTTCCAAAACACAATGATATCTGCGTTAAAGCGAAATTTAAATACCCAGCCATATCCATGAAAGGTTCTTATGTCGTCCAAACGAAAAAACTTTCCATTCTCGGTATGTGTGTGAATGTCAAATTACGTTGGAATAACCACATATTCGGTGACGTCAAAAATGCAGCGAAATGTCTAGGTTTCCTCAAGCTTCACGCCTCTGATCCGGCCTCAATAGATAAGGCATTTACCCGCTCGAAATTGGAGTACAATGCCCACGTCTGGCTAGGTGGGCCTAAAACATCTCCGCACCAGCTAGATAGAATTCAAAACTGTTCGATACACCTCATAGGTGATTCAAATATTGTACTCAGACAATGGACACCCTTGAACATCGACGAAATGCCTCGAGTCTCATTCTGTTCTATCGCTATTAGTATTCCAGTAGTATTCCGTCCCATCAAACTTTTCAGCGTAATACCCGTCTCGCTACGAATTCTCATCAGTGCGCCCTCAATCCCACTTTCGGATATATTCTAAGATATCGCGATTCGCTCCTAAGCCGTACAACTCGCTTATGAAATTTCTGCCGAGGTCCTTATTTTTTTTAGTCATTATAACTCCAAACATTTGAAACCATAGTACATCGGTACCTCTCTCTGTATCCTACCTAATTTTCCTTCGCCTGTGCTGTGTCCAGGCATTTTAAGGGCACTCAAATCCTTTGAGCACGAGCACATTATATAAAAAAACACATTTTTGTTTTACATTGAAAAAAATTTATTTCCTACAGACTGAACCGAGCTATAATTCTATTTCTGACCAAGCTAAGTTTAGAAGACCCATTAAAGATGTAGTGACACATTTTAAGCGAACCAGCAGGACATCATTTCAACTTCTTTTTGGGAAGGTTTACAAGACTGATATGAAGTTGGAAGGCACAAATAAACCAGACAGAATAGAAAGGCAGCAAAAGATCAGATACAAAAATTTCAAGCAGAGAATAAAAACCTTTATGACTAGAAAACACAAGCCACGCTACAAAAGTTAGGGAATTTAGTGGCTATACAAAAGACTGGCATACTTGAGCAGGGGCGAACAGGGGCACCATAGAGAGATCTGGTTACGTACGGGGTTGGAAAATTCCTTGGACCACCATTTAATAAAGCCAAGTGATGAGCTGGCTTTAAGGATCCTCTTATCGATAAGTGAACGGAAATTAAGCTCACAGTCCAAGGTCTTGAAAAGACTGAACCAGGGTAATTGGTTACACCATAGAGTAAATAAAGTCGAGGAGGCGACGGGTTGCATTTGCCTGAGCAGGTTGTAGATTGACATTTGACTATATTAAGATCTAGGCAGTATTTGAGGCACCAGATTGCAAACCGATCGAGGTCTTCTTCAAGAAGGATGAAGACATGGGTAAAAGAAATAGTCTTGAAAAATTTTGTGTCGTCAAGATCGTTAATAGTAAGAATGAAGAGAAGAGACCCTAGATGACTGCCTTGTAGAACTCCAGATGAGGCTAGGAGAGGAACAGAAAGGGCAGGTCTAAAGCGTCTAAATTATTTTAATAAAAGAGCTTCAAAGCCAAGAGCAGACAATTTGAAGAGGATCAGTTGATGAGATATAGTATCTTATCAATCGCGATAACATCAATTTCTTTGCCATTTTCTAAGACTGCGAGAACTAAAAACACGAATTTAACTACTTTTGTGGTAGTTGATCTGCTTTTAGAAACCATGATGTCTGGGCGAAATAAAAGAATTGCATTTGATGCCAAAAGCTTCGTATAAAATGCTTTCAAAGAGTTTGGGTATATGAGAGAGTTTAGCAATGGGACGATAAAAGATCCCTTTTTGTGGATCGGAATTATAAAAGAGGTCTTCAAAATCTAGGGAAATTCTCCCTGTGGAAGGAAATAAGTAGGAAAGGGATTGGAAGAACATTTTTTAAGAACAATGACAGGAAGACCATTGGGGCCAGCTATAAATTCATCTTTAAGTTTGAGTAGTTTTTCTTCAATAACTGTAGGATCGAAATTTTGAGTGAAAAAGGGAGCAATGAAGTAATTTTGAAAGTCATTGAAGTAAGATGGGTCTGGTACGAAGGAGTTGTTGGCACATGATTGTTTGAAAAATGAAGCAAAAAGTTGGCGATGGTAGGAGGATCACTTGAAGATTTGATTTCGGAAACGAGGGAGAAAGGATAACCGCGGGTTCTACTTTTCTGATCGAAAAATTGAAAAAAGGACTTGTGGTCATTTATAAGATTGGTTTGCCCACTTTTCAGAGTTATAGAGTTCAATGAAATGAAGATGTGTACCTAGATAGTTTGGATAAGAGTGGGTGCAAAAGAATACCGCCATAACTTGTTTCTTTTAATTCCTAGAGCGCGGAGTCTACAATTATACCAAGGAGGGGATGTAGAAGTTTTATTACGGGAATATGGCACATGTGTAAAAGATGGAGAAGGCAGCGACTAGAAATAGATTGGTAAACTCGAAAGAAGCCCTGCTTAGATAGGTATTTATTTTACGGAAATTAGCTTTGTGAAAAATGTAAGAAAATAGATTTGCGGGGGCAGGCGACTGGTTGGCAGAGTTGTGGAAAAATGAAAAAAGAAGAGGAGGATGAAATTGATCAATAGTTGCAAGGGATAGGGAACAACCCGATACTGAGAAGTTGATGGGATCAGTTTGAAGATGAGGTCTAACTGCCTTTTCATATACAGGGTGGCTGATGTATCGCGCTACCAAAATAAAATGTAATAACTTTTTTTGCAAGTAATTAATCAACTCAATTGTTTTTTGTAATTTGCAGACTGTTATTTATGTTTAATGAAAATAGACAATTGCGATAATGAAACTCGAATTTGGATTGTGCGCCGCTATCACGCACTGGAGTCGGTTGTTTCCGTCCAAAGGGAGTTTCGGAGCATATTTGGCGGCACGCCTCCGACCACATGGTCTATAATGAGGTTGGTAAACTCTTTTGCCAAGCGTGGGACAGTCGCTCGAAGGCCTTACCAATGAAATCCTCGAGCTCGGACACAAGAAACAATTGCTGCTGTAGCTGGTGCCGTACAGGCTACTCCAAGCGTTTCGACAAGAAATTTATCTGCCCAAATGGGTATCAACAGATAGTTACTGCAGACAATTCTGCATAAAGATTTGAATTTGTTTAGTTATAAGATTCAAATTACAAGCAAATTAAGCCCCGCAGACTTTCCGATCGGCTTAGAGTTTTGCCAGAAGCTCCTTCAAATGGTGGACAAGGACGAAACCATGCTAAACTCCATTTTCCTTTTGGATGAAGCCCACTTCGGCTTAAACGGCAATATCAACAAGCAGAATTGTCGAATATGGAATGACCCAAAGCGTTGTATTGTCGGGCCATACTTTTTCGAAGAAAACGGGACCGTTATTTGAAAATGTTACAAAAATTTTTTTTACAGAATTACGGCGGAAGAGAACAACTTTCAACACGGTGTGGTTATAATTAGATCGGCTCACACATAACCAGGTCTGTTATGGCAGAGTTGCAACGGAAATTTCCCAATAAGATAATTTCAAGAAACTCCATATTTCGTTGGCCCCCCAAGTCTCCAGATCTGACTGCACCTGATTTTTCCTTGTAGGGTTATTGCAAACAGGAAGTTCACAAAACCAAACCAACGAATTTGAGTGATTTGAAACAATCCATTCAATCAGTAATTGAGGCAATTGCCACTTCAACTCTTCAGGCAGTCATGAACAACTTTCTGCTAAGATGCCGCACATGCGTCAATCATTGCGGAGGCCCTTTTTAACTCACTGATTTTTAAAAATAATTAAAAAACAAAATAAAATTGAATTATCTTTTGACTGAAATAAAAACTAATGAATTATAAAAACTACAAAATAATTCGAGTTTCTTAATGTAGCAAAATTAATCAGCCACCCTGTACTTGGAAACGCCACTAATTTGAAATAGATTAGAGTCTGTTAACCTATCTAAGAAGTAGAATTTGGATTAGAAGCGATGAATAAAGATTTAATCGACAGAAAGTTAGCTGAAGAATGGAAAGCTTTTCCCGATTCACAAGGAAAGAGACAATCATAACTCTGACAATTATAGAGGCACTTGTCTGAATAACATCGTATATAAGATCTTATCTGACGTCTTGCGAGAAAGCCTGAAGCCATTTACCAACACAGTACCTACGGCACATACACAATCGACCAAATATTCACACTTTGACTAAATCCTGAAAAAAACCCCAAGACACCCATTATCTCTTTATTGATTTTAGGGCCGATGTCATATCAGCATCTATAGAGACGGGCTATACCGAGCCATGTCTAGCTTTTGTATCTCTGCCAAACTCGTCAGATTGTGTGGAATAGCGATGTAAACAGATCGCTTTTCCAGACGTTTGGTGTTACAAAAGGATTTAGGCAAGGTGATGAGCTATCATGGAACTTTCTCAGCATCATTCAAATAAAAATTGTGCGAAACTAGCAAATTAACACCAGAGGCAACATTTTCCGAAAGTATGTATTGTACATCTACTAGTACACTGATGAAATTGACATCATTGGCAGAACTAAGCGGGCTGTAACTGGTGCGTTCACTTATATCGGAACACAATCGGCAATACTCCTAGAGCACCGGAACCTGTACCTGACATGCTGGTTATCTTGCTCTCTATTCATGGGCAGATGGCTCAGCTTCAGCGTCAAATACAGGAACAGGCTACGCGGGTAGATCAAATATACGCGCTGCTGCCGGGCCTAACGTACATGGCGGAGCAAACCCTGAAGGTCCTTGCAGTGAATGTTAATTCACTGATTAGGTTCGAACGAAGAGCCGCACTGTTTAAGTTGCTTAAAGTCCAAGCCCCTGATGTGCTTTTGGTTAGCGAAACTAAGCTTACTAAAAGACACAAAATGAGGTACAGAAGATTTAAAATATTAC
This sequence comes from Volucella zonaria, assembly GCA_963966105.1. Lineage (NCBI taxonomy): Eukaryota > Metazoa > Arthropoda > Insecta > Diptera > Syrphidae > Volucella > Volucella zonaria. The sequence continues at coordinate 57,064,870 of OZ014530.1, forward strand.
GAAGAAACCGACCCAATTCCATTCAAGGAGGAGGTGCTGCGATCTTTGTAAGAAAGGGACTGCGTTTCAAAAGAATATACAGTCGTGTGGTACGTAGGTTTCGGGTGCTGGAAGCATGCACCATGTAAATCCCTCTCCGTAGTGGAACGCGGTTGTACATGGTGTCTGTCTATGCACCTAAGGCTACCCAATCCATCTATTTCATCTCAGAGCTCGAGACACTTTTTCGATTCCTGAGGCTGGAATTGGAAGACAACTATTTTATTATCGGCGGAGATTTCAACGCCAAACATAGTGATTGGGGAAATAATACACCAAATACTAAAGGGAACCTACTATTCAATTGGTGGGGTCAGCACAGTGTGATGTATTGACTCGACCTCAAAGCCACGGATAGTCCGTCGTTTCCCAGACACGGGTCCTATCTGGATCTCCTGCTGTTCGATTCACGAATACAACTGACGTGCACTAACCAACAAACAACAAACTGTCTACGCACTTTCGTGTATGACAGTGACCATTGCGGTCTCAGCACCGAAATAACTGTTCCCAACGAAATTGCGGAATCGGAAGAGTTTGTTCAAAGGTATTCCTACAATTATAGTAGAGTGCGTTGGACACACTTCTCAAGAATACTGACGAGAGCACTCTCCTCGAATTCGCTCTACCCACCGTCCAATAGAAATCTGTCAAACGAGGAGATTGACGGGTATCTAAAACTAATGGACGAGACGATTAAACGAACTATAGACAAAACGATACCTCGGTATCAACACACTGACAACGAAGACTCATTCCGCAATGCAACCATTGACGCACTGCACTGACATAAAAGTAAACTGCTGTCAAGGCTAAAAACCTTGTACAGACAGTTCACTGACAGACATAACCCGGAGATCATGACATTGAAGTCGTCGATTAAAAACGTTCAGATATTAATAAAGGAAAATTACAGAAATTCTGTAAGTTTGTATTGGAACAACAAAATTCGGGCTGTAAACACCAGCAACCCGAATATGTTCCAGCAAATAAATAAAATATTTCGGAGAAATAATCAAAACGACCTTCCATGTCTTAAAATCGCCCGAACGACGGACAACGAGCACATACTCATAGCAGCAGGAATCGATCCAAATGAGGCCGTTGATGATGACAACTTCTTTGTGATCGAGGATCCGCAGGAGAAGGTAGAGGCTATAGGAGCGACTTTCCAGGAAGTGTACAAGGCGAATGACAGTTCAGTGACAAGAATATGGCAAATAATGCCATCACCAACGAAAGGGTATTACCACCGTTCATTTCGAGGGAAGATCTCCAAACGATCTTCGAATCACTTAGAAGTAAAAAATCAGTCGGAACCGATGAAATACCGATTATTGTGCTTCGACATCTCCCACTAGAAGCGGTGGACACTTATTCCACCCTGTTTAATAATGCAATGAATAATGCACATTATCCAGCGCATTGGAAAACTGCGGTGGTACATCCCATACCTAAAAAGGATAAAGATACTTCCAATCCGGCGAATCTCCGCTCGATCAGTCTTCTTCCAAACATCAGTAAGATTTTCGAGAAGGTGATCAATAGAGTCCTGACTAAGTGGGTTGAGGACAAACATATAGTTTTGGATAATCAATTCGGTTTCAAGGCGGGGCATGATATCATTCATGCTGCGTCTAAACTGGTTTCTGATATCCAATGGAACAAAGGCAAGAAACAGTGCACTGGTGCCTGCCTGATTGACTTGGAAAAGGCCTTCGACACCGTATGGTTAGAGGGACTCTTCTTCAAGCTGGACAAGTTGGGCATTAGTAAACCACTGCTGTATATTCTTTTTGATATGCTCTCCAGTAGACAGTTCATCGTGAAGAATGGCGATGTGACTTCCGCTGGAAAGTTTAACATTAAAAACGGTCTTCAACAAGTTGCGGTAAATTCGCCGATCCTATTCAACATTTACACAAGTGATCTGATAGGTTCACTTCACCATGCCATAGCGTACGCAGACGACTTAATCGCGTACAGATCAGGTCCAAAGATTGAGGTCATTAATATGCTTTTGCAACGTGACTTCAATAAAATTAAACAATATTGCGATGATTGGAAGTTGAAAATCAACTTTCACAAGTCGGAAACCATTCTGTTTAGGACGCCTTTGTCTGGGGCCTCTAGGGATACCAGAAAGAATTGGCGAAAGTTCTCTATCGTCGGACAATATGGACAGCCATTTGCTTGTCGAAATGTAGTCAGATACCTTGGGATCTGGCTAGATCAATATCTGTATTTTAACAAACATTTAGATGTTGCTCTGGCCAGAGCCAGAGGTGCTTTTGCCCTTACAAAGAGACTGTTTAATAACAGCCAACTCGATGCGAGGGTGAAGGTGATCTGCTACGTGGCCCTTATCCGGCCTATGCTAGTATTTGGATGTCCCGTGTGGTTCAACGTGTGAGCAAGTTTATTGGAAAAGATTCGGGTGTTTGAGAGGGCTTGCCTTAGGGCTTGTCTTCGGTTATACAGAACACCAGAGTCTGAGTACATAAAATTCTATCCTAATGAGGTCTAGTACAATAGGGCGAACCTAATAAGAGTGGACAATTTTATTATTAAGTTGACTCGAAGGCACATTGCAAGAGCAATGACATCGTCGAACAACCTGATCTCCGGGGCTTACTACCCCAATTATATGTATCATGAGAGAGTTCGCTTTGACGGCTATGTTCCTACAGAAGCGTTCCTCTACCTAGATAGCAAAGGTCTGATCCAGGAGAGATTGGCTGTGCAGCTAATCTTCCACGTTGCTCGAACAGCTGCGAACAGGCGACTCAACTACGACAGAGACGTCGCACACGGCAGTGCGGAGCGTCTTCAGTTCAGTAGAGCGGTAGGGAGTCGCGACAGGAGGGATGTTGCTCAGCAGCACCAAAAATTTTGGTGGCTAGTTGAAGGAAGGGAGAGTTCGTCGTCGAATTCCTCCAATACTTGCTAGCTTCATGTGAAGCAAAGTGGGTCGCTTAATTTTTTTTAGCCATGGCCGGCTTACGTAGTTTTGAGTAGGAGTAAGTTAGATTTAAGAAAAAACTAAAAATAAAAACCAAAAAACAAATTAATAAAAATAAAAAAAATAAAAAAAACATATATATATATATACATATTTATATATTAGGTATATATATATTATGTATATATGTATATATATATATATATATATATGTATGTATTAGATGTAAGTAGGTTAAATAGATTAAGATTTATTTTTAGGTAGTTTGTAGGATTTTAGTTGTAAGTTTTATAATAAAATAAAAAAAACAGTCCTGTTACTAAGTTTTCTTAGTTTTAATTATAATGAATATAAATAGTATAGTACGAGTATAATAGTAAGATACGTCGAAAGACATAATTTTAGTGCTAGGTTTAGCTTAGAGTGCCCGCATGGGGCCAGTAAGTTAGAATAAGATAATTTTAAGTAAGAGTACTTTAAGTGATACAATAAAAATGCATATAAACTGAACTGAAACAATCGGCAATACTGGATTAAGTCATGAATGACGTCAAAACTGGATATGTGTTGTCACACAGCATCGACCAAACGGACAGACCGTTACAACAGACAGCTATAACTTGAGGCTTTATATACCTCGACTCCACTATCACACCTGATAATGATATCTCTTCAGAACCCAAACGAATAGTTGCTCTTGCCATTCGCTGTTTGTTTAACCTGAGAAAGCAAATGAGTAACAGGGCTTGTCAAGAAACACTAAGGAGACGGTTTATAAGACCCTCATCATCCTCTACATTGTACAGAACCAAGGACTTTAGCGAATGTCGATGAAAATATCCTTGGTCATTTTGAACGCAAAATTCTTCGAGTGATTTGATTGAGGAGAAATCGCATCTAATCGACGACCTCTACGAACTGTACAGTGACGAAGATTCTTCAATTCTAACCCGGAAGGACAAGAATAAAGATCTCGCCTTATGTGGCAAGCACAAGTGAAAGGGGACTTCAACCAACTGGATGTGTGCAATTGGAGACAGTTAGCCAAAAATTTCGCTAACTGGAGAGGCCTATTGGTTGAAACTCAGGTTCACCCCGAACTGTAACACCATCTACATAAGTAAGTAGTCCTGTTTCGGAGAGTATCTGTTGATATAAATGCAAACAAGAAAATATCCCAAACTTTCCACATTTTGAAACTGTCCCTTAAAACACGGAACACTTATTCTTTTCCTTTTCCACGATACAAAACCGAGAGGATAGTCCTATGGGATCAATATGGAGATTGATCATATATAGTAGTTGGGTACATGCTTTAAAACAAGGATAACTGGATTATTGTTAGTAATATAGCGCAGTACATACTCACTGACGTTAGGCATTTTTATAGTCAACGTAAAACAAACAGCTAAAATAATCCTATAGGCTACGATTATCTTTAAGCCAACAACCGCAAAGTAGTGCCACTGGGTCACAAATCGGTCTGTTCAAGAGGAGATGGTTCTAACCGGTAAGAATCCGGCACTACCAATGGACGCCGGCCCAGTGGAAAAAATATACTTAGGCTAAATGTATACGGAAATGCTGGGCATTTGGGACTGTGTCATATCGTGCGCAACCAAAATCTGTTCTTAGCTGCCGTGCAATTAGAGTTTTAATCGACTGCAAAATCATCCAAACTCTTAAGGGTTGCCCAATAATTATTGAAATTCCTTTAATGATCTTAGCTCACTTAGATAATCAAAACTTGTAGCTCTACCCAATCTGATAGATCCGTTGCTAACAAATCCATTTTAAGAAGCTGTCATCAACACGTTTCCTTCGCACCATCAGTCACTGACAACGCAATACCAACAACCATCGGATATATCCTTAAAAATGAATTTTCCAAACCGAAAACAGTCAATTTGTGTGTATCCTCGTGCATATTATCTCCCCCTGTAGCCACTTCCATCCGCCCTGGCTGCCATATCGCCAATATTGCTCCAATTTATTCCGACAAATTATCTCGCCAGCCATCCTGCGTGCGTATACGGATACGTTGGTAAGTTAACGTAAAATGATTTATTTACCCTACACGTAATGGATTTACCATAAACGCTTCCTATTAACAATATAATCTGGCAGCGAATCCAAACAACTCACAACTCCCACAGCTGCAAGGACTACGCACAACCAATATCAACAACAACAACGCCATTACTCGCAAGACAACGAATGCGGGAGCAACAAATTTGTATCTGAGCAGCAAATCCTTAATAATAATTGTGTGCGAGTAACGATTATGATTAATTTTTTCAATTCAGGACGAAGAGTTAGAGCTCCTATTTAAGCATCCGCTTAAGGGTGAAAGTATCTAAGAATGTAATAGAGTTTCAGTACTATGAGTAGATACTTTGCTACATAAACTTGTACCCGGCAATCTATAATATAATGAATTCCGAGCCAGACACCCTAGCTCCCTCACTCTACTATGACCGGATGTATAATTTTAATATAAATGTCATGAAGCGCCAAACATTTTAACGGCTCCTCCTTGGCCACATAAACTGTCGTTTGGCATTCCGTAGACGATGAAGCTCTATCTGGCTGCCTGCCTGAGTGCCCAAGAGACTTGTGCTGCGTAAAACGATGGTGGGGGGAATAAAGTGAGAAAAAGTAAAAAATAAAAAAACAAACCACTAAACAGGATCAAGGAACCCAATAACTACATTTTATTCGTAGCCATAACTTATGTAGTTCCTTGGGCATCGGGCTAAGCGAGTTCATTCCGTCCAACGAACAGCAAGAAAGAAATTGTCTATCCTAAACCAAAAGGAAGATATTCTTCTTGTGTGTGGACCGCTTAAGCAGGAAATTTGCAGCGAATAAGGATGTCAGAAAGAGATCCGGAGTCAAAAGCGGAGCAAGGAACCGAGTCTACGTTCGCCACACGCATTGCTACGCCGTAAATCATTTTCTTAATCTCTCTTTCGCCAATATGCTATAAATTTATCACGTGTTGTCCTTTTTTTTCTGACTTCCTATCCCCCTTGGCTCAAGCTTTCCATCCAATTTCAATTCCACCCTTTCTGTCACTTACCGGAATCTGTAAACAAGTCCACGCGAAGGGACGTTATCCTCTGCGCCCAGTATACATATTGTACATGTGTGTGCTTGTGTGTGAATTTTAAATTAATTTTGACTTTAAAGTAGCGTCAGGAGGCAGTGAGTGGGTGGGTGGGCGCGATGTTTTTTTTATCTCGTTCCACTCGCTTTCCGCTCACTTTCCTCATGATTTATCAATTCAAAGAATGGCATCAGTGCTCACAGATTGACGAGAAATGGAAGTCGAATTGAATTTAAAGGGAAATTTGGGAAATTATCCTTGAGAGGGGGGAATATAGGGCCATAAGTAGACATTTTCGTTGGTCAATGTCCAGATACAACTCATTGTGCCTAAGGGGATTAATATCTACGGCAAGTAATTGGCTATATTGTGGAGAGAACGGGTCCTGATCCAAACCATAACACGAAACCGTGAGCAGTACAAGACCCAAAAGAAGCAAGCCTGGAAAACGTCCTGTAAAATTTGCAAGCCTAAAGCCAACAAAGAATAAAGGCGATAAGTACAAAGCTGTATCGGTAATTGTGTCACTGACTGGTTTAAACAGCTCTTGTAGTAGTTACCCTAAAACTATAACCAAGATAGAATGACATACAATTAACTAGGGTCACTAAAGTAGTTCCATCACTTAGTGGTGGACCAAGGCCAAACCCGAACTAGTCCTTTTTCTGCTATCCCAGTGAAAGAAGTAATCGAAGGTCGGTTGTGGAAAGTAGAAGTTTGGGTGAGACAAGGGCGCGTGGAGTTCGAATGGGACAGCCACATTTAGCCCACACCTAACCTAGAAATGGGACAAGTCAACCACACGTTGACAAAGGAGGAGGTGGAAACAGGAGTAAAGAGCTGCTTCCTAGTAGGAGCCTACCCTGAAGTCATCGCCAGACTGTCCGCCGTCGAAGCTATGGGGATCCCAGTCGCTTGGCTGGAGACCACGGCATCCACCGCGGCGACTCTTAGTAACAGAAATCACCTAAGAATAGGCTGGGTGCACTGTTTGATTCGGTCTAGAGCAAGAACGGAGCGGTGCTACAAGTGCCTGGGGTTCACACATTTTGCAAGCAATTACAAAATGCTCGACAGGTCCGAAGCCTACTGGCGGTGTAGCTGCTCCAAAACGGAAGTGTGCTGCTATCTCTGCGAAGATGTTGATCCCGAATCGTATTTTCGACACTTTGTGAGATCAGCTGGGTGCAATGCGGAAATGGCGCGGATCATGCAGGGAAACCTTGGAAGGTGTAGACTTGCGCAGGACTTGCAGGATCAGTTTTTCGGAGGCCAAGAAGTAAACCGATTGATCCCAGAGGATGGGCGACCGTAGAGGTGGTAGCGAGACCTACTCTCACGGATTTATACTCTGGCAATAAAGCGATTAACACAATGGTCCCGGTAAACGACCGCGACGTGATGTTCGCAACGCTACATGTGGCGGAGCGGGTCACCATTATTATTACTTTTATTACTTATTTATTACTTTCGTGATGGAGAACGAGCGCGGTGCGAAGCCACTAGCAGTTTGATATACCACCTCCTGTTGACTTAAGTACTAGTATGATATCAAGTAAGGGACAGGCCGAGCATCTGGTAGACACCTTGCGACGTGTTAAGTGTGCAACGCATATTTGCCCTGTAGGCCACTTAGGTTCAAGCGAGAGGCGTGCTACTGGCGGACTGAGTAAATCATAATCTGAAATCACGGGGACACGAAGTTGGCAGTGGAAGCGTGTGAAAAAGTGATGAAAAACCTTTGAATGAGGAAGCGAGCAAAAGGCGCTGTTGGCATGAGCTTATTGTAAGAAGGGGAACTACTCTTCATGAAGTTATCTTCACAATGAAAGATACTGGGAAGCTATTTACAGGATCGAGAACTCCGGTTCGACAAAACGGTGGGAAGGAGATAGACGAGGTGACGTCGGTAGTAGCCTAGGGCTTGGCACTGAGTCCCGGTCTCTGGAAGATCATGTTCTTTGAGGGGGCCACTGGATACAGGAGGTAGTCGACTAGCTGCAGAGTCACGGCCTTCAGCTGGCACAAAAAAAAAAATGGAGATGGCTGTTCTCACCAAACAACGCTATTTCGGGGGCTTTCGTGTGAACATCGTGGGTGATGTGATCCGCACGAGTCCGGTGTTTCTCTACCTGGAAATGTGGGTCGACCAACGACTCACCTTTGGGGAGCACATTGGGAGGGCGGCTGATAAAGCCACCAAAGTGGCAAATGGATTGTATAGGGGGATGCCCAATGTTGGCGGAGCGCGAGATGCTAGAAGAAGGTTACTTGCTTGGATTGCCAAGTCTTCATTACTGTACGGTGCAAAAATGTGGACGGGTGCGCTATCGAGGAAGCATCTTACCTTCGTACCACGCGACGGGTTCTTTCAGATCGCGTGCACCCTCCAACACAGTAGAAGTTATGGTAATTTCAAGAACCGTGACCGTCGGATTGACCGCTTGCGACAGGCAGGATAGAACGTTTTGGATTGGTAGATGGAAATATTAACTCATACCCGTGCTGAGCCCTTGGCTGGAGGGAAGTCATGTTGAGATAATTTACTCCTGATACTGGCAGTTCAATCCATATCAAGTATTTCCCAAATACAAATACTGCCCTGCGACGGATGATACCGCCAATCATACGTTATTCGTTGCTGGCATCAGCAGTAAGAGCTATTAGGAGACTGAGTGGGTCTAGCACTTACGCCCGAGAACATCTTCCCGCAATGTTGATTTGCGAAGGTAATAAAAGAAAAAATAGAAAGACTCAAGCAGTGGGCAGACTTACAAGAAAACTATCAGAAACTACGCTGGAAGCAGATTCAAAGATAAAGTTATGTGCAAGCGACTAGTGACAATAAGTATCACGGGGAAGTCGGCTTACGTCAGCCTTATATGAACGCATGCCCCAACAGAGAAGCAAGGTAATATTACGAAGGAGCGTTAGATACTAGAGAGAACCTAGGAGCTGTGTGCTAAGTATGACATGGAAACCATGCTTGAGGAAATAAATTCCAGGAAATGAAAAAAAGCACCTTTGGTGGCGCCGTGGCCATGCACAGCTCTCATGATGTTAAATCCACAAACAGACACATACTGATTTGAGTATGTGTATCGTCGTCACAAGCATGCGTTTCCTTCATCTTAGGATCCAGAAGGGCACTTGGCAGCCTTCTGATCAAGAGAAGTTAGATTGATCATTTTGCGATCGACGAAAGACACGCATCCAGTGTTCTAAACGCCATCACGAGGTGCCAATATTGATTGGCATGACTACTTAGTAGCAGTCGAGGTAGGGATTCGAACATCAAAGTCAGTATAAGTTAGTCGTTGAACAGCTGCAATCGAAAGAAGATTGCCAGAGCTGTGACCCCCTCAATCGTTCTCGTAATCCCGAATCTTTCGAAAGTACAGGAAGAATGCGGTTCAGAAATAAAAACCCAAACCAAAACCTGCAAAGATGAACAGTTTTTTAAAGGCAAAGAAGACGAAATTACGGCTGTCAAACAGGACACACTATCCAATTCAGACGATGACCATGAAAACTTTCATCTATCCTTCGTCAAAATGAAGTGAAGATATAAATATACAACGCAAATGTAACAAGTCCGCAGAGGCCGACTTTTTATTGGATTTTAGGCCCACATCCTACAGTTACCCTGAAATTGGTGCAAACATTCATCGGTTGGGCTATTTTGGCTTTATTGATATCATGTCAAGTATCGACCTGCAGTTAGTATAGCATTTGAGGCTCTGGATTGATAGGCAAGCGATTCCACAAAATACATCCAGATAGAGAGTGCAGAAAAAATAACACTAGAGAGACAATCTGAACTCAATTTATTTACCAATGATCAGAATTGCTTTATATAATCCGTCCACGTATTAAGGATACTGTTGAGTTGCTCATACCGACTTCCGCTCTAAAATCTGCCTGTCCCTTGGTACACCGCGGAAAGGCTTGCAACCTTTGCAGAGTCGAAGAGAGACTTGAAGCCTCTTCACATTGTCCGCTTGGGCCCCCGCCCAATTATCAAGGCTTCGCCCATCAATGACGTTGTCTAATAAAAAGCGGGGGTAGATTATTCTAAACTGGTCTTATCGTAAACATCCAGATTTTATTGCATGACTGGATGATACGATTTGACCAGTTACAAGTTGCCGGTCATAGGTCTTGTTGGTAGGCTTGACCACCGGTAGTCCATACCAGGACTTAAATCACGGTACCATGGGAGTCAGGAGCCCCCCGGATTTCGGTCCGGGCCTGACTTGTTAGAGGTAGGCCCCCTTGTGGGAGCGTCATGGTGGCTGTGGTTTAAACCCAAATCGCGGGTACGGGTTTCCTTTTTGGTTTATCCCATTGTAGAGTTGCAAATGAAGTACTGGGTGCTGCGACCCTAAGAGCAGCAAGAGGTTTTGGGTAGGCCTCGACTCATACCAAGGGTGGAACTTGTGCCTCCAACACAGTTCCGAATTGGTATAATTCAAAAGCGAACTATTAAATAATACAAGCGAGTGATTAGCGATGGCAAGGCGTATCCTTGCTCCCTATGGGTGTATGGGCACCTCGTAAACATTAAGTCTACATGACAGGAGGTTTACGTTAAAAATCCAGGTACGTTCTGTCCGCTTGTCAAATTTAATTGGAGCCAAGAAAATATCTATGAAAGCTATATCTTCCAATGACAAACTTGCTGTAGTTTCATTGAGTCGGATAATGCTGCCACTTTCCATACGAGTTCTACTCAGATCATTCACTTTAACCGATTATTCTAGAGTTTTGCAGGAGGAAAACATTGCCAATGATTGATGCCAGGAGACACGTCTATTCCAGGTAAGTTGTTGTCTGACGAACTGAGCAGTAAGGGTAATATATTTCCGACGAAAAAAGAAGAGCCCTAGGTGTGATTCTCACAACACTCATTAACGCTAGATGTTAGCAAGAACGTGAAATTTAAATATGGGCCGGAATGTTAAATTTCGACACTTCTTGAAACTAAAGTGTGGGGTTGTTTTTACAAAAGCGACACCGGACATTGTCCGGTGCTTATGCTTAAAGGTTAGACCACTTTCTAACAATTTTCAGTGCATACGTAGGAAAGTAACTGAGACGAAAACCAATCTCTGCTTCCTATGCCGCTGTAGAGCTCTATCCCAAAGACTATGTCACCTATTGAAGCTTTTCTATCGACGGTATTAGCAAACTGGCGCACGTCTGAAAACTGTAAATAGTGGAATTGGATAGCGTCTTCATTCACTCTAATTCAACGACAGAAACTCATAAATCAAGTAATGGATCAAATGCACACTGTAGAAGAGCAGTCTGGTTCTTGCACAGTCAAAACCAGTGGCATTTATTTTATTATTATTATTAACATCAAGGGAACGATACAAATTAATTTGGAGGGTCCGGGATCTAACGCCGGGGTACTATGCCCATGTGGAGCGTTTTGTCAACAGCACGCTGAGTACTGAGTTCTCATGTGGTCAACCACCTACATACTTACCGCGCCCAACACTGCTTGATTTCGGGGCATTTATTTTAGATGACTTCAGTTTATCGCTTATATAGACATCAGTAGCATGTCTATACAAAACTTTGGGTTAAGGTTATCGCTTCTCGTATAATTTTTGAACAAAGACTTGCACCAAATCTAATTACTCCATACTCTCAACTCAATGTTCCCTAAAAATTAGGGAAAAACAAGGGCATTTTCAGTAAAAAAAAAAAGGAAAATTGTGACAACAAAAATTCGGGAGCACTAAATCGAAAACATTTACAACAATCAATGGGTGTCTGTAATTGTGTGTTCGACCAGGTTCCAAAATGTGTCCCGTCCCACGTTGTTGTCAGAGGATTGTTTAACTTCTGACATGGCAATCGGGTGTGACGATAGCTACATATCTCCACCCACTCATCAACTCATCCACTCCGTCTGTCAGCCCACCCACAAGAGTTGGAAACCCCCTTCTCCGCTTTTTCATTTCTCTACTTCTGTTTCCCTGCTTCTCTTCTACTCCGATTTTCCAGTGTAAAATCATCATTTATCACCTCGGTACACACAATGAAAAAGAAATCAAATGACGACAGAGCAATTTGTCATTCCACTTTGCGATTGGCATCATCTTCGCTGTTCTCTATCGCTTCATCCATTCCAACTGAAACATTTTGGACCAAACCAAACCAAACCAAACCAGATCAGACCAAGCAAGGAGGTACTCTGTTGTTCGACTACATCTGTTCGAGGATACTCAAATTGGGACGGCTGTGACTAGCCTAACCTGATGACTAATTGAATTCTCTCGAAATTCCCAAATTAATAATCAATTTTCGAGATCATGACACCAAAGATGACAGGACATTTAGCAATACGACACCTTTCCCCAGTTGCCATTCACCACTGATGCTCGTTCATCCCCACCCTTGGATCTATTATCAGCGGTGGCAAGTGCTTATATTGGCTCATAAAAAAGACCGGGATTGGTCTCTAAACAAATTTTAGTACTCGTACATCGTCGGAGATATCTGCAAAAGATGAATAGATACAGATACTTTTACACTTTATAGCTCTGTAAGAGGACTATTCCATGGGTATGGGAGGAAAATCCATTAAGCAGTCAACCTTTTGTGTAGTCCGGTCTTGATGTACAACCCTTTGATAAGATTTTTGTTACTACCAATGCTGGTAGCTATAGTATTGCTCTGGTACTGCTCTGGTACTGCTCTGGTACTGCTGTTAGGCGCTTTAAATGGCAACAATGCGACACTTTTCTAACCTGGAATGAGCCAACTATTGAGGAAGTGTGTTGAGAAGTCGTAAACTTTTTGGGAGTTCACACTCTGTTCAGTAGGGTTGGCCAGGGCGGGAAAACCCTCATTGAAAAACTATTCCATTAACCTTTCGCATATTCAGGAGTTTTTAGGTTTTTCGGTTTTTCGGTTTTCTATTCAATGTTCAAGTTATCCTTCATTCACCTCCACCTCCATGGTAATTGATTAGGCTCATATTTCAGGTTAAAGTTTTCCATTTTAAGTGAGGATCGTCATTATTTAATGTTTCAAAAGGTCGGTATGCCGGTATATTGGTACATCGGTATGTCAGTTAGATAGGGGAGAAATTCTTTAAGATACATGTTAGAGTAGCCTTTTGCGGCTGTCATGTAAAGTGCCGTTTTATTGGGGTGTTTTCGTCCCTATACGGCATATGTGACAAGAGTTATTCAGGGCATTTTTTGTTTTTCGTGTTGTTGATGAGTTTTTAGATGACCATGGAGAGTTGCTGTGAGATATTGGGATTTTGGAAAGGAAATGGTTTCCTAGAATCGTACAAAGACAGATTCTAGGACTGATGACTTGGGCTTTCTCATATTTGGTCATAATTGTGTTTTCATGAGAAGATAAATGGTCCAATAGGTGTGCTTTGTATTTTGAATTGATTGGACATGTATTAGAGACATCCTAAAGATTTATAGTCACAGGAAACCTAAATACGGAAATAGGGTTTCAAAAAGTTCTTATGAATGACTGCCAGAACCACAACCATTCGAGAAGGATTATATACATACCATATGTCAACTACTTATCAACATCTGCTTTAACCCCTTAGTAGAGAGTTCTCATTATTATATCCCCCAGATAATATCAACAAATTCCCTTGGATCCAATAGCCGCGAAAAAACACGAGCTTCTTAGGTGACCCGTTGCATTCCCAGTGGCGCATATAGGAAGGCCACGAAGTGTGGTAGAGGCTCTCATACATCCGCCGACCAAGTGTTGAATTTTCCAAATCAAGGAGTTTTGGAATATATTCCGTGGACAGTTTGGTGCAGGGAACTGAAAAATGTGCATCGTGAACGTAATCCCGCTCAAAAGCGTCGAATCATTAGGCACGGAACTGAAGCCGAGAAGGTGAAAGGGCTGGAAAGGACTCGGTATGTGTTAGTTCTCGCTCAGAGGAAAAAATTAAAAAGAAGAACAAAGTGGGTTCAGCACCAGCTAACGTGGCTGGTCCATAGATGACTCTCCTGTGGCAGAAACAAAGGAAAAACATAGACACACGCAGAAACACATGTGGCAGGAACGCCGAAAGCATACGCTAAGCACTAAGAGCCTGCTCACAATTCCCACTCAGAAGCGGATAAAAGCTCAAGTGGAAGCAAAACAAAGCAAATATTGTCTAAAAGGTTCGGCGAGACGGAGACTGCACAGGAGCGACCTAGCTAAGATTTGTAGTCATCTAAGTTAGAGACTGATGGTTTCCGATGGCCTGCCAAACACTGTAACCAAAATTGGCTCATTCTGCGGAAGACAAAGTAAAACCATGGAAAAACGCAAATTTTCGTATAACTCTGGGATACGAGGTTCACATGTTATTCACCTGCGTTGACTTCGTTCCAGAAGTAGAAAACCTTACCAAGGAGGATTTCCAAGTCCAGATCACTAAACAAAACCCCGACGTATAAATAAAAAGCTGACGAGTCAGATGTTTTAAAGAACTTAACACTCAAGAGCGTACAACTGCTCTTAAAATTAGTTGTCTGAAAAAAAGAATGTCTTTTGGGCGCCGCGCCTTGGGGAACACGGAGAACCATCCGATTGAGCAGGCCACATTCGCAGTGGATGAAGATGCCAACGATTACATCCTAAGCCAGGAATGTAAATTTTTTCTCAACTTTTCGCGGATCTTGATTAGAATAAAAGGATTATTCAGACCAGTCTAGAACAAAGAATCTGAAGCCTAAACTTAGGACAAATTGCCAGCTCATCCAAGCTTTACCTCTCAACAAAGAGTACATTAGAAGCTGATAAAGTCCAATGTGCCACTAATCCCTACTAAAGATTTTGTTATGGGATTAAGGTGCATGCAAGTTAGTCTACAACATGCAAAAGCCTCCTCTGCCACATTAAGACATAGATTTAATGAGGATCACCTAGATTTAGCCTTTATCCAGGAAACGTGCACACACAAGGACCGAATAAAGGCATCTCAAGTGAGTTATCCTGCGATTCCGTGAATGAGGGAAGACCTAGAGCTTCTATTATGTTAAATCAGAATATAACAGCTATTCAAATTCTAAAACACATATGAAGGCATGGCAACAGCAATGGTTGAGCTATCCACTGAATGCGGTAAGTTGAGCAGTAATGGGCTCAATGGCTCAACCTACCTTGTGGCTCTTGCGGCTTGGACTTTCTGCCATAGCAAGAGGTCATAGACTACTGTGATAGAACGAGACTTCAGCTGATAATTAGATGCGATGTGAGTGCCTACCATACAAACAGGGACAGCTCAAAATATCAACAAGAGAGGTGAGTCTTTTCTAGAATTTATTTACAAAAATAGTCTTGAAATTCTAAACAAAGAAAATAGCTCTACTTTTATAAAAAGAATTGGAGAAGAAGTCCTTGACCTCAACCTATGTTTCAACTGAAACAGCGATGTCTGATCCAAAATCTTTTACAGACATCCTAGATCCCCAGATTGACACACATATAGCCTAGAACTCATGGAATCCACTGCCAATTGCTACAAAACCATAAAAGACATTGACAGCCTAGAACTTGCCTGGGAAAATCTTAAAGTTGTAATTAAATCTGCCCATTATCAGGTTTGCCAGGAGAAAGAAAAGCCAGGCAACCACTCCACTTCATGGTGGAATAAAAAGAACGCACACCAGAAAACATTTTAATAGGGCGAAACGCAATGGAGAATGGGCAGAGTACTTTGCAACACTCACAAAGTATAACCGACAAATTAGAAGAGCTAAAAGGTAATCATGGAAAAGGTTCTGCCGAGATCTCTCTGACATTCGAAGCAGCCCTCGCATCCAAAATATTATATCCAAACAGCATACAAATCCGAATCGGACTAACGAAAAAAACAGCTCTTAGCCGAAAGCCATATCCCAAATTTCATCACCATCCTCTCCAGAGAAAGACAAATAGACCAACTAGAGAGGACTGGAAGAGGTCAAACGAAATTTTTCAATGAAGGCAAAATGAAATGGGCCATCAATTCATTGGACCTATTGAAAGCCCCTAGTGAAGGTGAATTCATCCCAGCGCTGTTTTAAAAAGGTATTACACAAACAACCCCACTTCTGATAAAGATATTCAGAACCAGTTTTGCATGAGGTTACAAACCAAAAAGAAGGATAAACCCCAGTTTAAAAGAAATTCACTGGTGTGGTATACCGACGGATCCGAAACGGACGAAGGAGTCGGAACAGGCATATACGGAAAAACTACCAATACCTCACTGTATGCAAGTATGGAGAGTAGCATCCCTGTATTTCAAGCTGATACACGCGATGGAGCTCTGCATTAGGAAGAACTTTAACATATTTGCCACCAACAGAACATTTATATTCTTTCTGACACTAAAGCGGCCCTACTTGCTATCAACGCTTTTGAGATAACTTAAAAATTGCCTGGGACTGCACTATACTTCTCAAAAGACTAGCCAGTACCAATAGAGTCCATTTAACTGCGTACCAGGTCACAGTAGTTAAGATGGTAAGGAAAGAGCAGGTGGAATGGCCAGAAAAGGTTCGGCCTCAACAGTCATGTTGCCAAGACCATTCTGCGTGTTGCCAATTGGTTCCGTAAAAAGCTAGATTAATAACCGGTTAAAAACAAAGATGTTCCATTACTGGACGGAAACTGAAAGTAATAGCAACCTTTTACCAACCCCTTTCATCAGAGAAACAAAATAGCTCTTACAGCTTTATTGAAGCCAGATACACGCAATAACAGGATTGCGAACGGAACACTGCAGAGTCCAAAAACTCCTCATGACTATGGCAATATCACAAGACAAGAACTGTCGCATATGCCAGAAGGACTTCTTCTAGGTAAGCCCTGCCTTGAGGCAGGAAAATATCACCACCAGATCATTCAAAAATGTTGCTGAGTTAATTAAAATTTCAGACAACATGGGTCAGCCTTAACTTGAGAAAATCGCAATAGTCCTAACCTGACCGCAGTGATAAGAGTACATAGTCCCCGCAGAACACACCAGCAAGGGCAGGACAATCACATAGGAGGTAATGACGAAATCCTATTTCTTCTTCGTCCCCGCAGCTTCAACAGTATGGTACCGTATGGCACCATACGGGAGTAAGGCAAACGCCCTTCTGTACTATGACCAGATTGATCTACGAGTATTGTATAGTATTGTAGTTTAATATTTACAGGAATTTTCATGCTTTTCTGGGAAATTGCTTTCAGATCCTCTTCATGGAGAATAGATTTGTTTAGAAGTGTCTGACTAGTGTCTGACAGCTGGTGATTAAGTGTTTCAGACTTCCCAATCTGTAAAATTGTATATTACAAGCAAAGTAGCCCGTTTGTGTTCTGCACAGTACTCTTACTTGTTGACTCTCAGGAGAAGGGCTAACTCGTCACTTTTGTTATTATTATATAGGAATTTCTTTGAGCGCTTAAGACCACTTAGAACCTTTATTACTTTTAAGTCGTTATGAATGAAGGCAAAGCTTAGGCTTAGTCCGATGAGTGGACTTTCTAGACCTTGGGTCGGATTTTTCATTGTCATCGTAACCATAATGCCCTGGTAGTAGTTAGCCTTTGTTCAGGATTGGAAAACTGTTGAGTGCTTTATGACACTATGGAAGAATGACTCCGCAGTCGTATGATCTCTACAATGCAAGACGAGATAGATAGATCCCAAGAAGGCTATTATATGTCCAGCAGGGCGTTTTGGATAGAATTCATTCCAGCAAGAGATATGTTCGCGTCAAAATAATCCCTTTTTAAAACTCCTATCTTGCCGCCCATCAGTATGTCTTTAAATAAGGTAGTGACCTTGTTTTACTTATTTCTTCTACGGCGGCTTTATATGTAAACGGCTAATCGCCCTTTCTCCACTTCTTACTCGGCGCCTTAGGTGGAGTTTGGTGAGTAGATCTCGCTCATTTAGTATCTGCCTTATTGAATTTTATAGTCATTGGCTCCTGAGCTCTGGCGTACGCTTTCTATCTACTCAGTGTACTCACAGAGCTCTGCGCTGCTTCCTTTGCTTTCAAGGTACAGTAGCTTCTTTTGTTCATGAACCCTTCCGCCACTTATTTTTTTTTATTTTCAACGACTCATTTATTTTATTCCCACATGGGAAGGGGTTTGTCGGTCCGCTGCACTAGAGCCTGGTAGTGCAGTAAGGCATTTAATGATTTATTGAGGCCGCGGCTGTGCACCCTTAGTCCACATATTAGTGACTAAGTACCTCTTTAGCCTCGGATTCGTTGGAATATGACGTTCCACCTTGGATTGGGGATTTTAAGGAGCTCATTTTCTTTTTGCCCGATTATATGAAGGCCATTATGTTGATACCTCTTGACTTGACTACCAGTTTCAACGTCGGCGCTATGCTATGCAGAATTCTTCGAAAGAATACAGATTCCATTTTTTGAAAATGATGTCATTAAATGCTATGAATTTATTCGAACACACTGTTGGAAGCGGAGCACTGTGTTTCGTACCACATGCTGCAGCATCCTTGACTGGATGGCGGATATTTCCTTTCAGTTCCGTGATAGGTCGGAGACCTCGGTGGCCGCCGATAACCTCTGCTCAGATTTCGTGGAAAAAGTTCGCGCAGTAAATTCATGGAAGTTCTAGCGGTATGCAGAGTTGCTCCATCTTGCTCATGTGTTACTACGAGTAGGATGGATGTACTTGCAAATAAGGTCTTGGATCATGCACTCATTTGTAGTTCACATGTTCTCTGAAATTTTGGAAAAAAGGAACGACGATTCGATAAGGCGCACCAAACACTAACTCTAAGGTAACCATTGGGATTTAAGTCGCTCCTTCAGGTGGAAGGGGTTTCGCCACACTAGAAGAAGTAATTCACAGTGCAAAATCTCTGAATAATACCTGCCACACTTTGTTCGATAAACCAACATCAGACTTTTAACTTCTCAGCCTTGCTTAACTTCATCGGCGTTTGTATTTTTTGTGTTTGTTATTTTGCTGTAATGACTTGCAAGTTTATAGTGTAAATAGTAAATATACTTTGCGTACGTCCCCTTCTGTAAATAAAGGGCAAGCAGTTTTGGTACTTACGTAGATCCCCACCCACACCTCTCAGATCACTCTGATCTGAATCCACCTGGCTATGAGCTAGTGCCATTATTCTTCTCTCACCGCGGTCTCGCCATTTAAGTACGTGCCTAGAGATGTACCTTAACAAACTCCACGAACATCTAATCCATGTTCCAATCCGGAATTCAATTTCATGTTTTTAAAAATCCATCTCCGTAAGCAAAGCTTTATTTACAAAAGCCCCAAATTGGACAGTAATTCAACCTTTAACGAGTTTGATCAGCTGTCTCACTCGAAGGACAGTATGTTGAGATTCTCGCTGTGGAAAACAACTTGAACCAGCTTGTAAATGAGCTCACACGAATGCTAGACGTTGACAGTCATAACGCCAACAGGCTGGGCTTGTTTTTAACTTCCCACCACGACAAATATAAGATCATTGTGCTATTCGCTCTAGGCTCGTTGGAGCATTGTGTCATATCAGCTCATTTCCCGTACATCGACCACACAGTTAGAGATAAGATTCCTAAAAAAAACAATTTGGCAATACGAGAAAGCCAATTGGAGCGGACTTAACAGCTTCTTAGGAATTTTAACTGGTCATTAAGCTTCCTCGATAACGACGTTTATGTCGCGGCTGATATGATCATTGACAATATTCTCTTGGGAATAAGATCATTTATCCTTCATCGGAAGAAGAGTATCAAACCAAAGAAAAGGCATGGTACGGCTCGAGCTGAAAAGAGGCCAGAGTTAGAGAAATATTTGTTCAGTCCTACAAGGCCAACCCGACAGAGGAAAACCGAAAAAAGTTCAGACGAACCAGGAATGACTGCAACATCTTTCTTAATCGTGTGAAGTTTCAATGCTACCAAAAACTGAAGCAAAAAATACTACAATGCCGCAAAGTTGGTAGGTATGAATCAACGCTCATTAATAATGACATTTCAGCTGTCAGCTCTTTGGACAAGACCAGTCTGTTTACTACAAATTTTGCGGCTAGCTCAACACTTGATTGTGGTTTGTCCCCGCCTACACTTGAGTGCGTCGAATCTTCAATTGGACAAATTCACTTTCGCACTCGTGTAGTTGCAAGAGTAGTTAAAGATCCAAACAGACACAAATCCGTTGGTCCAGATGGCATATCTCCCCTTCTTCTAAATAAGTGTTCTTCCACGCTGGCAAAACCAGTGTGTAAGGTTGTTCATCACTCCTACTCATTAGGACTCTTTCCTAGCAGATCAAAAGAGCATTTTTCCAGCCCGCCACTAAAAAGGTGGATCTTCTTCTTCCTCCTCATACAGACATCTTGCAATTATGTCCCTCTTTCCAAGGTCATGGAAACACTGATAAGCCATCAGCTCGTGAAATGTCTAGAAGCACAAAAACTTCTTAATGACCGGCAGCGTAGCTTTCGTAGCAACAGGTCTACTGGTGATTTGATGGCATGTCTCACCAATTAACTAAAGCGTAAATTAATCTGACAAAATCAAGACTGAACTTGACAGAGTTTGGCATCAGGTTCGTTTGCCAAAAATGCGCGCATTTGTGATCGACGACTCTTTTTTTCAATGGATTAGCAAGTACCTTTCCGAAAGTTCAATTCAAATTTTCTCGGATGGTTTCAAATCTGATATTAGGATGGAAACGGCAGAGTATGTTCAGCTCATTGAATTCTGATATTAACCGGGAACTATGAACCGAGTGGGATTTAATGCGTCTAAAACACAAACCTGTCCGCTGTCGTTAAATGGAAATTTAAATATCATGCCAATATCCATGATTGGTACTTGCATCGTCGAAACCGAAAAACTTTCAATTCTCGGATGTGCGTTACGTTGGAATGATTAGATATTCCCTCTCTGATCTCAATATAGAAGACATTTATCCCCCGGTATGACGCCCACATCTAGTCAGGTGTGCCGAAAACTTCTCTGCACCTTTAGATAGGATTTAAAACCGTGCGATAAGACCAATAGCTGATGCTAATATGACCAAGTCAATTGACAACCTCAAACACCAACGAATTGTCTCCTGTCTCACCTAGTTCAGTTCTTCATTAGAATGGCTAGTGACATTTTGCCGTTTGAAACCTTTATGTGTAACACCCACATCGCTATGAATGCTCCTCAGTACACCGTCAACCCCACTTTCGGACGTTCATTGAAATATCGTAATTCCTTCCTAAGCCGTACAACTCGCTAATGGAATACCCTGCCGAGCACCTTATTTCCTATTCATTGTAACCTGTATACATTCAAAACCAATGTATATCGGCGTCTGTCTTTCTTTAGTTCGTAAACTTGACAATGAATTTTCCCCTCTTAATCCCTTCTTTCGTACTTTGTGTGAACGCTTTTATTAAGGATAAACTTTATTGTCTTTTTCTTAACGGCAAATCTTGCTATTTATCTTATTTAGCTTATTAATTCGCTTTCATGTTACTTTCTCCACTAAGCTGCAGAACTGTCGACCTTTTACCAGATGTTGACTTTAAAAGAGCAACTTTAGCCATGAAATCCATAGCCGTTATGTTTCTTCTTCAGAGAAGGGAGCAGGAACCTTAGTTACCAGGATACCTTACGAAGGATCTGCATTTCGAAGACTTCTTTGAAATCGACTCATGTTATGTAAGTGTCTGGATACAATTGCCGGCTTTATCTCTTATCAGAGATACCTGGGTCTCGCTGTGAATTCAAAAAATTACACCACCGTTGAGTTATGTGTGGAATCAATCTCATAAACTGCTGTGTCTTTGGATTCAGAAGTCAACTGACAAATAGAGAAGAACGCACTATTTAAGACCTTAATCATCCCAGTCTTACTGTATGGTGCAGAAGCATTGGGCTTCAATGTAAGCCCGCTTTTTTGCTTCGAAAGAAAGAAGAAAAGTTCTTCGAAAGACATTCAGTCACGTCTGCATAAATGGGATTTTGAGAGGAAGATATCACAACAAATTCTATCCAGCGAAATTGAGCTAGAGCTATAGTATTCAGAAGGGCTGGTATTAACCGCCCTGGATGGCAAGGACATATTATAAAAATGAATAAAACAGCTCCGACCTCGAATTTTTTGAATCCGCAACTAAAGTGGAGAGCTTACCTACTCGTAGTGTGCGCAACTTGAGACGATTAGGGTAAGATCGCGTTAAATGGAAAGGGGAGCCACATGTCTACCTCGGACTGTAATGTCACCTCAAACAAAGTAAAATCTTTTTTTTAAAGTTCTTAACGAGTGTACACATATCGTCATAACAGATTTTTCTTTGAAAGGATTTAATCCGAAATTAAACTTCAGTAAAAAGAAATTTACTTTGGCAAAATTTATGCGACCATTCACTGCCAGCAATGGTCAAAGTTTTGAAAAGGGTGGCACTGCACTCTATTCGAGGAAGAAAAAGCTTTTACCAATGTAAAAGGGTAATTGGCCTCTTATTGCAGCAATTTGAAAATCGATACGAATACGAGTATGTTGTGGTGTTATAGCCATCTGTTTTATGCAAAATATGTTTATCCATATCTTCTTCTTCTTGCTCTAAATGACCTAACCCGGTATTTTCTTATTCTCAGGTATCATCACTATAGGTAAACCTATAGGACACAGACTAATGAACTTTTTGTGGCCGTACTATACCAAAGTAGACTATCAGAGACCTTTCACTTAAACGAAAAGTTATAAATTTCTGCGCAACTTAAAAGGAACCCGAACCGTTCCAAGTTTCTGCGTGAGAAACAGTCACCCTTCAAACTCCTCTATTTTCACTTAGTCATAGTTGTTTCTTGGAAGATATTGTGGGCCTGCTATAGAGAGCTGATATTCTAAGCCTTGTCCATCTCGGTTATCTCTATCTCCAACAATACATCACGTTCAACTTTGAATAGGCTCTAAATAGCTTACCTAATCTGAGCTCTGCGATCTGCGTCTTCTTGGTACAATACTTCCCTGCATGAGCTTTTTCTATCAACCGATAATCTTCCTTTCATTTTTTCTCCCAGGTTCTCTTCTCATACATTTAATTTTTTTTATCGCTACGCTTTTATGATCAGCTCTCGTTAGCTTTCCTAATGGTGCAACGGGTCATTTAAAATTCCAACTGCTGATTTTTGCCAAAACTTTAAGTTTTAGTCCATCTGCAAGATACCCGGGAACTACAAACTGATACTGACCATCCCTACATCGATGCTAAGGCCGCGTCAACATCATCAGTCTTAGGTTTAAGCTATACAGGGTCCACTTTCCACTCTATTCAACTCTTTCTTATTATTAAATGTTTTATGTAAACAAAAAAAGGATTTCAGTATATGTCATTTAAATGTTCAAAGCTTAAAAAACAAAATAGATGAAATGTGTTCAATTTTTAAGGATAGTTTGGTCGAAGCTGTTTGCTTGTCAGAAACCTGGCTATGTCCGGAAATGGGTGATGATGGAGGGGAATTTATATTAAAAAAAAGTATGGATTTAATTTGGTAAAAAAATCAAAGCCGAATGAACTTATAGAGTACATTTTTGTCGAAATCACACATACTTGTGGCAAAATATTGATTGGACGTATATACATGGCACCAAACACAGCAAACTGCTCTTATATAAGAGTTTTGTTAGAGGAATTGTCTTCGCTTTATGCGAAAGTTGTACTTTGCGGAGACCTTAATTTAAATATCCTGGAAGGAAAAAATAAACAATTCATTGATATGGTAGAATCTTTTAATTTACATTTTGAAAATTATGATCAACCAACTCATTTTGCGCCTAACAGACGACCCTCGCTCTTAGATGTATTTATTGTGTCTAATCCTGATTCCATATTGCACTACGACCAACTTCTTACACCTGCTTTTACACACCATGATTTGATATATTTGAACGTAAAAGCGTTTCCAGTAAATGTAAATCAAGGTGAAGAAACGTCGTATAACTTTTCAAAAATTAATTTAAATGCATTGCTTAGTGATTGTAGGAGTTTGGATTGGACACTAATATGTACAACAGGTAATGTTAACATTCAACTCGAACATTTTTATAATTTTGTTTGTTATTTGTTTCACAAACATGTACCAATAAAAAAAAAAGTTTCTAAAAAGATGAACATTCCCTGTATAACATCAGAAGTCCTAAGTCTTATTAGTAAACGAAATCTTCCTTACGCAAGGTGGAGAAGATACAAATGTTCAGGTATTTACAATGAATACGCTACAGTAAGGAACGGAGTTACCCTTCTGATTCGAAATAAGAAAAAGTCTTTTTATCAGAACAAATTCAACTCCGCCGATTCTACCTCGAAATTTTGGAAGAACGTACGGGAGATGGGACTGAAGTCTGCTAAGGAATCTATCCCTAATAACACCGACCTGGATGTGCTTAACAGAAAGTTTGTTCAAAACAACTGCAATCCACTTGATTTTCAGACCGCCTCTTCTACCACCGGCCATCAGCAAGAAGTAATGTTTTCACTCTCCGGAGTTGATGAGTTAAGTGTTGGCCAAACAATTCTCAAGATCAAATCCAAAGCTGTTGGCTCGGATGATGTTTTCCCAGTTTTTCACATAACCCACATATTTAACTCGGTCATAACTACGTCAGTTTTTCCCGATAGGTGGAAAATTGCCAAAATTTTACCACTGCCAAAACCATCAACTTCTAACAATATCGAATACCGACAAATAGCGATTTTTCATTTTTTAAGTAAGGTATTTGAAACTATTATTAGTAACCAAATAAAATTATTTTTAAATAGAAAAAATCTTATAACGAAATTTCAGTCCGGTTTCCGCGCTAAATATAACTGTACCACAGCTATACACAAAGTATGCGAAGATTTACGAGCAGGCTTAGACAGCGATATGTTGAATCTTATAGTATTTCTTGATTTTTCTAAGGCGTTTGATAGCGTTAATCATTCGCTGTTATTAAAAAAGCTGGAAAGGCAATTTTTCTTTGAAAGCTCCATCTGCAATTTAATGAGTTCATATTTATCAGATCGGTCCCAATATGTATGCGTCGGTAATAGATGTTCTTCGCATCTACAAGTCTCTTCAGGTGTTCCTCAAGGTTCTGTCCTGGGCCCTTGGCTATTTTCATGCATTATAAACGACATATCTAAGTGTTTTACGACCTGCGAACGTCATAAATATGCTGACGATGTCCAAATATATTCGTTATTCCCAAAATTCAAACCTGGTCTTTAAATAATGGACTTAGTCGCAATCCAACTAAAACTAAAGCTATGATAATTAACCGAAGCAAAAATACAGAAGTAATCCCTCAAATAATTTTTAATGATACAACTGTTGAGTATGTTGATAATATAAAAAATCTGGGGATATACTTAACAAATAACTTGAATTGGAATTTTCACGTAAACAAAGTTATATCAAAAATTTATGGTGCTTTACGTGGTCTAAGCCCCACGACAAAGTATCTTCCCACAAATGTTAAACTTAAGCTTGTTAAATCGTTTATTTTACCGTTTCTTTATGGATGTGAAATATATTCGGACTTAGACTACTTATCCAAAAGGAAACTGATCGTGGCATACAATAGCTGCGCGAGATATATTTTTAATATAAAAATGTCTGACCACATTTCCGAATATACCAATAAAATAACAGGCTGTTCACTATTAGCTCTTATGAACTACAGAACAATTAAACTAATTCACAAAATTATAACAACCAAACAACCGGATTACCTTTTTGAGAAAAATAAGTTCGCGACTAATCCAAGAACAATGAAAATAATTCCACCCAGACATAAATATTTAATTACAAGCCGACAATTTTATATACATGTGATTCATCTTTGGAATGAGCTACCCTTGCATATTAAAAGAGCAAATAACACAACTACTTTTATTAGAAAAGCTTTTGAATACTATGCACAAATTTACTGATGGTATTTCATTACTCTTACCTATTTCGTTTTCCACCTTTCCTCTATCTTCCTTTTTCTGCTGTCTATTTTAAGTTTTACTTTTATCTATCTTTCTTTATTTGAATTGTTTACTTTTTTTTTTTTTTCTTCTTTTGGTATCTAAACTTTTTAAAATGTAATTAGCTTGTACAATTAATCATAAGATTATATCTTACTTGTACAATGAATTGTTTTAATAAATAAATAAATATGGAGTTTAACCCTACGCAGAATAGTCCTAGAGTCACAACCTCTAACAACCACTGAAAATTTCGACAGCCTCTGGATAATTCTGAAAGCCACTGCACTGGGATACTCAGTGGAATTTAAATTAACATTTCTATATGTCCAGAAGCACCTCTCAATGCTCTCGGCCAAGCACTCATTTAGATTAATCGTAACAAATCTCCTTTTTTCGGAATTTGTGTATCACCTATTTTGTTACATTCACTTACCGGTGAGCACTACACTAAGCCAAGCAGTCTAAGGAGACCAGATCGAGAAACGTGATAGCAATCTTGTGCAATTGTTCGACAAAAACCTTCTCTTCAGGACCTCTTTTATACCTGACGCTAGTCCGAAGTATCCGAATTCATCCTTGAACATTTTAATATCTAGAAACTGTAGTGTTTGCAAAGTACCAGCAGATGTAAACGATGTTCTGTAAAAATCTGACAAAAGCATTAGTGACGTATTGGTGTGATAGGATGGTGTGTGAATGAATAGTCTAGTCACAGACTATATAGCAAAAAGTTGCGTTTAGACGTCAGAAAGCCAACAGCACTTTAAATGTGACTTGATTTGTCAGAAAAATTTTGCTATCCGAGACGACAGCAAGATACTAAACTTTGCACTACCACAGTTTTGGGAGGATAGACTGAAAGCCCGTATTTGGTCCAAAACAGTCACATTACCTACATATACCTAAGATAGACCTTTGAGCCATTAAGAGTGTTTAGCATTAATCATAGCAGTGGAGAAAGCACCCTTAATCGATGAAATTGTCAAATACAATACATGCTCCCTCTTATAGAGTGCACGTTTAATTCCGCTCACAAATCACAACTTCATCCGTGCTTGCGCGCATGTCGCATCTTAGACAGAGTATGCATTCGCAAAAACAGGTTTGTGCACATGAAGCTCAACCATTTTTTCCATGCTGTTCAGTAGGCAGGAAGTTACGCTGATTGGTATGAAGCTCTAACCGACATCAATCCGGGTTGTTCTCCAAATAACTCTTAAGTTACATCTTTAATAGCTTCATGGTTTCCCTCACAAGTCACTTTAGGTCTGCAATCATCCGTGAAATATGAGATCTATTGGTTCTTCCTGGCAGGGCAAATCAGGTCAAAATATATTTTGAGGCCAGCATTAAGGTTCTGAACAGCTTCCTCTACTTTCTATCTAGTTATGAGCTTAGGGGAAGCTCTAACCAAGTTCCGCCTTACATCATATCCAGTCTGTTCTCAAATTTCTTCTTTTCAGCACGGACTTTGCATCAGATTTCGAATACGATCTACCAATGTATAGCCCAGTACTCATCTATTTTGTGTACTCAGATCAACCTTCAATATTCCAACTCTGCTACTGCATCCCCAGGTAGGAAAACTTCCGTTTTGAACACAAAGCGTCACATAATATCCATACAAGATACCATGGATGTGGCATCTGTAGTTTCGGATGTTTAAGGGGTTTCACACCACTTTATGACGAGCGATTGGAAAGATCGAGAACTCGTCTTTATGTGCCGAGTTCACTCTCACCATTTAAACTTGTGCAGTTTTGCAACCAAGATTTAGTTGCTACAGACATAAGCTACGAAACGAACGAAGAATGGCTCGAATTCGTAGTTGCATCTGCTAATTTTCTCTATGATTCGTTATTACCATCACCACCGAAGGCGGCAATCGAACTGATTGAGTACTGTGATTCCAGGAGGATGGAACTTATCTGAGCTCATGCACAGAATACTTTTTGGGGTAGTAGCAAATGCAACATAAGAAGCAATCTTGTAGTGGGCTTCAGACTATCGTCGGACTTGGTTGTCAACAATATTGACTCTCAGCCAACTTTTGTTACGAGGGTAAGACAGCAAGTAATCGACTTGACGTCATCCAACAGGTATACTAAGGAGATTACTATTGGAGATATCCATCTCAGATCATAGGTACATCGAATTTAGAATCATATGTAAGGTCTCGACTCGTAAAACCAACTGGATACAATTTAAGGAGGAACTCTACAAGTACAGTAGTGCTCCCCCTAAGCTCAGGACAAAGCAAAAACTAAAGGAAGATGTACAGAACCTGAACGGTACCATCATCAAATGTTTCAAAACGGCATGTCCAGCTTGTTAACAATCCTGCAGATTGCCCGTTCGTTGGTGGAACGCAGATATGCAATGTCTTTGTAAAAAAAAACAGAACACTTCTAAACAGGTATTTAAGACTAATTTGGAGGAAGATTGGAGTCCTTACAGATCGAAGCAAAGAGAATATAAGAGGCTCATTAGGATAGATGAATGCCTCTCACAAAGACTTTTTCGAAAAAATCTGGTCAATGTCCTCAAAATAGAACGATCTACCAAGCAAGGACCACTCAGAAAGTTTGATGGTACCTATACTGAGTCGAAAGCAGGGACTCTTCGTCTCATGCTAGAGGCTTACTACCCAGGTAACCAAATCGAAACTAGCACACAACCAACTACTATTAACTAACCTGCTAGTGAGCTGAATAACAAAACACGCCGTAACTGATACATCTCATCGGTTGTGGTGACGGATGAGGCCATTAAACATGCTGTTGCTTCCTTCGATCGCTTCCAATCGCCTGGCACCGATGGCATATACCCAGTTATGTTACAAAAAATTATAAATCAGCTAAAGAGAATCAGTGACAGTCTTAGCCAGACACTGACATATATACGGGAACCCTGGCGAACAGTGAGAGTAGCCTTTTTACTGAAAATTGTAAAAGAAGACTATGCGCTCGCCAAGAGCTTCAGAGCTATAACTCTAAATTAATTCATATTGAAAAGCGTCGAGAGAATGGTCAAGATCCATGCGCCCAAAACTGCCTTGTTCACGCACCCTCTGTCCGTGATCCAACACGCCTCCCAACGCGGCGTTCTGTCTTCACTACTATGGTGCATGTTGGCCGACTCACTGTGCTCAATAGTTCTGACGTCTATGAATAAGCATACGTGGGTGATAAAGCTACACTGCCTGTTGGATCTCTTAATCGCAGGCAGCCCTAGACGTGATCGATGATTGTTGCACTAGTAATGGGCTTTCAGTTAATCCTTTCAAAACTTAGGTATTCTCTTTACTTTGCTTAAAGGCATCACTACCCAATTCTCCAAAAAAGCTAAGCATTTGCGTACCGTCCTGGATAACAGACTTCTATGGACTAAACATGTTACGTCGAAAGCCTCTAAGGCGCTGTCGGCCGCCGGGTAGTGCAAAGGACCTATCGTCAAAACATGGGACCTGTCACCGAGAAAGGTCCTCCGGATCTATGTGGCTATGATGAGGCCAAATATATCCTATGCGTCGGTTGTCTGGTGGAATAAGCTCTCACGAAAATACCTGATTGCTGCTTTTACCAGACTCCAAAGAACGATTTGTATCGGCTGCATGGGGGCTTTCTGGTTCCACTATAGACACATTGATGAATCTTACTTCCCTTGAGCTGCACTCTCAAAGCCATCTTTCGTTTAACAGGAAGTGGTCTTTGGTACAACGCTTCCTTCACTGACCTTCCGCGTCGGCTGTCTTATGACTGTGGTCTTATGGACATGCCCTCTGATGCAATATAGAACTCCTGCTGCGCAAAAAATACGAAATCAGCTTTCCCTGTGTCCGAGATTGGTTTCGGCCAGAATCTGAGCCAGGGAAGGAATGCAGTCGGACGGCTCCAAAACCGATATATGATGTGGCGCTGGTGTCTTTCTGGAGGACGACAATGTTAGATTTTACTTTTCGTCACTTGTGTGTATCTTCCAAGCAGAGTAACACGCAATGCTGATGGCAACGAAGTGAAGCTGCACAAGATCTTACAACCAACA
Organism: Volucella zonaria; assembly: GCA_963966105.1. Taxonomy (NCBI): domain Eukaryota; kingdom Metazoa; phylum Arthropoda; class Insecta; order Diptera; family Syrphidae; genus Volucella; species Volucella zonaria. The sequence continues at coordinate 57,095,005 of OZ014530.1, forward strand.
GCCGGCGTAACTGGGCAAAATATTATAAAGAAGTGACACGTAACCCTTCTCTACAGCGAAGAGTTCAAAATGTACAAGGTTCTTCTAGTATCAGCATGCAACTTTGAAAGGCTCACATATATTTTTCCATCAACTGACTACTTAATAGTTAATGTACAAGGACATCACTACTGCCCTTTGAATGAAGGATCTTTCTCTTCATGTAAACGGAGATCTTCAGATTTCTACTGTTGCGATATGCAACACCTAATATACACCACTGTAACCACCATTTGTTGTGTGAAATGAATCTTCCGAAACATTCACAGAACCTACGTGAATCATATGTAACTCGAAGCGTCCAGTCGTAATTATATTGGGTCCAAATCCAGTACAACAACACCTGGCTATTCACTACACCATATGAAAACCAGATAGATATCTCGTGCAGATCAACAATCAATTTCGCCAAGTCAAAAGATACTAGAATCCTTACAGCTCTACCAAATTGTAGAATTCACCAATCAATAATGACACTCCTCGGAAAACAAAGTGTGACGACAAGGCTGGATTCATCGTATCTTCCTGTTCAAAACCTTACTCAGCAACAGATGAAATGTCCTCGAACAATTGAAAGAAGAAACTCAATCAGTTAATTCCGTTGAACCGCCATCAATGTTTCTGGATGAACAGTTCAGTGTTTAGAACTCAGCCACGGACCCAGCATGTTGCACCATGCGACAACAGAGCACAACTAGACTCAGCGGGTCGTGGGATTCAGGCAACTTCGGGTGTCATTTCGCAAAAGTATCACACGAATGCTTTTTTATTTAAACAGAACAGGCTGAATCTCCGCGATCCTCAATATAAACCCAGCTCAAACTAACAAATGTGTCAAAGAAACAGCCACAGAGGTCATCGAGAGATCTAGGAACTTCTGAGCCAGCTTCTAAGCAGGCCTCCAAAGTCCATGGAGGGTTATCACTATCGCTAGTACTATCCGGAGATCTGGAGAGCATACACAGTACACGCATTGAAGTTACTCCATAATTATGAAAAGTTAAACGTCTGGTCAGTGGGTTTAGAATGGTGCTAAAGCGTTCTATGAAAATACAAGCATCTACACTTAAGCCTCTGCCAATTCTACTCTCACCCCCACGTGGTGAAGCCTGGGAGCGTAGTACCTTTGACTAAAAGTGGGTTACCAAACGCCTGTGAGACGTCATTGGGGAGAAAGGGCTTAGATCTAACGAGGGCTCCAAGGTTGTGCCAGGACACTGAAGTAGAGATGGTGAAGTTAAGCACGTGAATGGGTCAACAGCGGTTCTCATAATCTCAGTAAGGCTACTAGCACCTAACTAGTTAGCAGGGCTCTTTGTCCAACGGTTTTATTAAGAACCCGTTCTTCCAAATGAAGGTTACTTACGGGGTAACTTCCCCGCCATGCAAAAAAAAGAAGCTCAGTGACAATCAACAGCCTCGGATACGGACGGATATAATACTGACAACCTAGCAAAGGTTTAAGGACAACGAGAGCACTTGCTGCCAAATAGCTCGTGTAGGACAATCCAAGGAGTTCGATGAGATAGGCCGATCAAAAAGATCCATCATAAATGGATTCTGTGACCTCCCAGGCCGATCATATGTGCAGCAATGACCCCCAAATTGCGCTGGAGGACCCTAGCGCCGTCTTTGAGTAACATACCTGCATAACACCACGTCCGACAATGGATTCAGGTTTTCTGAATTTGTAACGAGCCGTAATCCCTTAGTATCTAGCAACATCCGTAAAGGGACTTGGCTATCTCCTGATTAACCAACTGTCAAGCAGATCTATCACATTGCAATCGACGCCATTATGTGTGTATGTCCAAGTTTTCCGAGGAGCAAACATCGGCTCAGATCGCTCGTTATCTCGTTGCAGCCAAAGCGCCGTCGAAAAGAAATCTCTGCTTTGCAGATGAGTGTGAGCAGGTATGTACATGCAGCAAAACAAGAAGTATATGATTCTGCGCTGCATCGGACGAGAGCTGGTCGTAAGCTCTACGAGCAGAAAAAGAAAGAATAAAGAAAGGACACCAGAAGCACGCAATTGAAGAAATGGAGGGACGTTTCTCCAGGAATGACGTTCAAACGTTTGATCAGAGAATGACTTGTAGTAGAGTCACAGTTGGTGCTAAGGATATCTAAAGCGAACTCCTGCTAACTGTATAACGGCGAAAATGGTAGAAACGCCGAATGACTCGTTTATCCTAGACGACGACGACGAGGAATTCTATCCCCCTGAACTAGACGAAGATAATCTATCAATATCGAAGATCTAATAAATCTGCTGTCGTAGTTGGATTGCCTTCTATTCTATTTAAAGCAGCTGGAGGTGACCTGATTGGAAACATGCAACAGCTCATTATATGGTCAGAGAAAAGCATTCCCCAAGCATGGATTCTGCATTGTTTTCGCCAGCTATACGTCTGTCGCGTTATGTGAGCCATGAATGGTTTCAGAGAAAATCTAGTTGATCCATACCAGTACTGTTTCAGACCAGTATAACTTACCAAGATCCGAGAATTTCACATCGACACTCACTAGATATTTGTTGACTTCAAAAATCCCATAGACAGTCTGCATAGCGGCGAGCTATGAAACATTGCGTCTAATTTTGACATCTCTGCCAAACACATCTGGCTGTGCAGAAGGGCTATGGAGAATTATTACTCCAGCAAGGCCGGTTATAAATTAACCCGGACCTTTAGCATCAAAAAAGGCTTGAGACAAAGCGATCCGCTGGTAAGCGATTTTTTTCGCAAGTCCGCAGAATTACTTTTGTACCCGGGTGACATTGATGTAATTGGATGAATACGGGGAGCCGTCGTCAACCCGTGAGTACCGAGGCGGAAGCGACCAAAATAGATCTGATAGTAAACGAGACCAAAACAAGGTACATGCTGTTATCAGAAAGGGACGCACACTACCGGCTACGCCGTCGCACTCCGAGGGACAACGCAACGGAGGACGATAACCAAGTTGGTGCGACACTTAAGGTAGCTGGATAGAAAGTGCAGTTGGTTGAGTCCTAGCACAGTAGCGCTACCTAAATAAGAAATATAGAAATATCATATATTGAGGATCTTAAATATTGTTCCAGAGTCCAGAAAGCTAGAAGGGAAATGGGTTTTGTAAAGAATAATTTTTTTAATAAATTGCCGCCAGCAAAATTCCACTGACTGCGGTCCCATGTTTACAAATGAAAATGACAACCAAAGGTAGTGTTCGATTCAACGAACAACACAAAAGCAACACAATGAGGTGCCATATTGGTTTATACGAGTCAGCGAAAGGACCCATATTGTGGATGAGCAAAGCGACGTGATAGCGGACATGATCAAACAAATTTTAGGAAAAATCGTTACTGCCGTTGGACTTCTCCAGCCTGAAACAAAAGCAAGAAAAACTGTAGAACTAGATACGGGAATTTTTTAACAAGAAACGGGAAACAAAATCGACATATCCTGGGAGAAGAAGAACGAGCCGAGACATAAAAGATATATGTTAAGTCGAAAAAAAATAACGTATGACTTATACTAGAAAAAGAATTTAAAAAGAAAACCTCTTGGGAATCAAAGATTCAAGAATTGTTTTTTTTTTTTTGTTTCTGTGTTTGAAATCCTTCGAGTCTACTGGAGAAGGCCCCTACCGTGATAGAGGAAGGCAACAATACCTTAGCTTATCCTTAATAATACGTGCACATGTCGAGTCCAAAATGCTATCGATATTAGAAGATCAGCTTAATTTTGAAGTTAATACGTTACTGGTCAGGAATGATAAAGGGATGAGAATCAATCCTCATTATCACATGTAAATCTCTTTATAATCCCCAGAGATAACAGACGTATAACATACATATCATGTCCTTCCAAGACGACATGAAGTAATTTCCCGTAATTTAACAAAATGTTAAACAAGCACACATCTTACGAAATTCAACATCCACCGGACCCTCATCACTTTTGTCAAAACAAATTTCCAGGAAGAACTACAAAAACTTGTATCCATGCAATCAAGTGCAAATAAGTCCACCATTACCGTTGTCATTTCCTGCCTTTTGACCACAACGACAGCGATGATAATGGGAATGAGACTAACAACAAGGCAACTATCCAACAGGTGCTTTCCTAGAATTCCTCCCTTTTTTCATTCATCATCCCCTCAAGGCTATTTGTACAAAGAACGCCATTTCAAGTGCCGAGCAAAAGGTGTCCCTCACTATCCCAATTGCCATTTCCGTTTCGTTTACGGTTTTTATTTCGCCACCCTTCCTATTCTTCTTGTACCCTTCTCATAATATTTCTTCTATTTCCACTCAGTGGTCTACATTTATATTTCATTGACATCATCACATTTTGCCACTCGCGTATGTCCTTCAACTCAAGAGATGAATGTGAAGTGGATAGGCCACAGCCCGCCTTCAATTCACCATCCATTGCCCTTCCGCATCTATTCGTAATCGGATGATGTCAGGATACATTTTCATTTTCATATTTCGAAGCACAACACATTCGAGTCAGCACTTAATTTGATAAATTTGCATAAAACGGAAATTTTCATCTTCATCACGCTGGGAATCCTACTCTCTTTCCGGGGTGTTTCTATGGCTTCGGCTTCTGTTTGTTTCCTATTTCATAGACCTATTTCCATTCACGTCTCTTGCCCCCAAACAGACAGACACAAGGACGAACGAAGAAATAGAAAAGTTCGGGCTGTTTAGAGTCGTTTTTGTTTTTTTTTTTTTTTTTTTTTTTGTTTTGTATTCGAGGGGTTGGGTATGAGTTGAGGATGGTTTGTAGCCGGGTAACTTGGAAACGTGTTGATAATATTTGGAATTATCCGAGCGATTGGAGTAATTAGGAGTGATACGGCGGAAAATTGAACAAATTGCTCTATGATGATTCGATTGACTGCGGGAAACAAAAACTTTTTCACTTTTCTTTAAACAATTTCATTGTCCAACAATTCTCACCCCAGTTGCCAAGTAATCACTACCTAGTCAACATTCAGATGCTTCCAGTCACCTCTTGGTGTACGCTGAACAATAGTATCTACGAGTTGGTATGACGAGATGAAGGGAGACGATAGAGATGAGACTCTCTTCAGAGATAGAGAGAAGGTGTAAAGTTGTTACAAACGATATCACGTAGCGTTCACCTTGAGGTACGTGACCAAGTGTACGTACATTCATTGTGCTACCACTGATGGTCTGCAGATGCATGGTTACGACAACGAGTATCCGTGTATCTATAGAGGTAGTCATATGTACTGTATTCTTGGACAGTCGCTGGATAACTTGCTTAACCGTAACCTCATGGCATTAGAGTGGTGGTACGTTTTCTCGTTTAACGAATACGGCTATGAGTATCCTTTTTTTCGACTTTCATTTACTTCCAGTGACAGACGGAGTCTACAATTTGAAAGGAGCTTCTTTTGTTCGTCATGGACAAATTGGAGTTGTTTCGAGAAATTGCGACTTTCGCACATGGTAGTGCCACTTCAAAATTAAATTTAGATGGACCTTGATTCAGTCTACTGAATCTAGGATCTTAGAGATTGTCAGGCAAATCAACATTATCAGAGTTTTTCATCCATCTCGGTGGACTAATTGGAAAACCGAGCTTTGAATTATGATGATGCGCTTAGTCGTTAGTTTGAGTTATTTTCTGCTTGGAAGACGTCTTTTAATGGATTTTCTTTCATTTTTCTCTTCCTTTAATATTTCCCTTAAGTCTAATAACTTGGAGGACTACTCAGCGCTTTTCTTTGAGGAATTAGAGGTGGATGGTGAGAGATGACTGGTTTTGGTTTCACAAAGTTCGTATTGTTAAGAAATGAATGGTCATTGATTGAGAGAGTAGGGACGTTAATACGCCACCAGAGTTGACCTTGATACCTAGTTTAAGAAACATGATTTATTTGGAATGTCAAAAACAATGAAAGGAGATACCATGCGTAAGGAAAACAAAGTAGCTCGAAAGTAATTAAATATAACCCAAGTGACCTTATTTTCTATTCACACCGAAATCAATTTTAAAAAATTAATCTTCCGACCGAATTATAAATATTCGGACTTTTTTTTTAATTAGTCCGCCTAGCGCGGTGGCTCTGTTTGGTATTAGCCCACGATCTCAGGTGGCGATTGCAGGTTAATCAGGCTTCTATATATATAACTTACAGAAACGATTGCAATGAAGCCAGCGAAGTAAGCTTTCCTGCCCCATGATAAGGGGCATTCTTAACTATGCCAAGGAATGCTACTCGTACATTGAGATATAAACCAGTGTCCTTTAATTGTTTCAGTAAGGCTTGTCGTTAAAAGCGATTACATCGAAATAAAAGTGGTCTTTTTGTTGAGGGATCATCTTCTTACCGGCTTGCTCGTGGGGCCGAAAAAATATATGAAATGTACTATCCATGCAGGAACCATGGATGTGGACAAAAAGGAATCTGTGATTCCTCAGAATACTTTCTCGGCAGTAGCAAGTGCAAACCGAGAGGCAATCACCTCCTGCACTTCATTCTACCTCCTCATCTAGTTGCCAACAATTTTGACTCTCAGCCAACGGGACTACCGAATTCAGAGTACTATCGGAGGTTTGAGTGTCTGACCATGATTGTATCGCGTTCAGTATCAGATGAGAGGTAAAAAACGCGGAATAATTTCCGAAGGAAACAGAAGTAAAAAGAAGCGGTACAGAAGCTGTACCTGCACGGTTTACTCACCAGATGTGAAGAAACTGCGATTTCTTGAAGATGGCTTCAAGTTTCTTGTTTAGTTCCTCGAACCCCATGTGGTACATAGAGCGTTCGCGCAACCCGCGCACCATCCCATTCTGAGTTCTGCAATTCAGTTCCCTCCAGCTTAACTGCAGTGTTCCTGATTCTTCCTCAACAGTTTTTCTCCAAGTTTGCGATGGAAAGTTTGATGGACCGTTTGGGTTCCATTGCATGGCATGGCTAGCTAACTTTACAAAGGTTTGTACATTTGTAGAATGGACCCTCAATAATGCTACTTATACCAAAAATTGCAAGAACTCAGACCTATCAGTCTAACTGCTTCTATGTTGAAGAGCATGGAGAAGAGTGGTCGACCATTATATGTGCAAAACTGCTTTCCGAATGAACCTTCTGTCCAAGATACGATATGTCCACCAGCGCATAAGAACTTGAGAGAGTACGCTTCAAAATCTCATTGGCAAAATTGTAGGCGAAACAAAGAAATTGTCGCAAATCGCAGCCAGCCCTATACATTATCGGCGATTAGGGCACCTAAATGTTCGGCTACATAAGAGGCTCTATAGCACGCCTGGCTGATATTGATACCATAGCCTGTATTCTCATTTTGGCCTTTGTTGCAAGGTATTAAGTAGTCCATTTTCGCAATCGTTTCCATCGTTCGAGATATCAGATCAGCCTCATTGACTTGTCACCTTGGGGTAGGTAACATATTTTATAGCTTTTCCGACTAAAAAATGTCCTGCCGTGATGGCGCTTAGGTCTTCCGTAAGAGAGCGAAGAGGCCTTGAGTTCAAGCACTCTTCTATATATTTGCTCAAGAAGCGTTGTATGCTCTTCGAAGGTTAACTTCTTGATCTCCACATTTCTTTTTAAATGGTGTTAAACCGATTTCACCCTGGCTTCGCATAGCCCTCGAAAATAAGGAGAAGCGTGAAGAATGAAACGCCATTTAATACCTTTATCGCTAAGTTCCCAGCGGCCTCCTTCCAGTTGTGTTACGCATTCATGAATATCCTATACAATCCGGCGTTGACTCCTTTAAAGTTTGTTCCCCCGTAATCCACTTCACTCTTGTTAAATGGTCGGTCTGCTTGCGCTCTCCCCGATGGAAGATTTTCAATTAGTTGCTGTATTCTTTGCGCCATGTACCGATAGCCTTTTGTGCAAAGGTGAATGTGCTATCGCACGCTGCCTATGATTTGGCTGATCAAATATCCATGAAGAGTGTTACCGTGAACGTCCTAAACTATCAGCTTCGTCAGATGGTGCTACTGTCTCAAGGATGTCTTTTGTTATAAGTAACAGTCGCGTTTTGTAAACTTCCTCCTGGGTGTAAAATATTTCTAGCGCCGATATACACGTTTAGTGCCGTTAGTTGTTTTGATGTTACCATCTTTCTTAGAACTGTGAGTTCATCTGAAAACATGTCCCTTTGAGCAGACTTCACGATTAACATTCGCAACTTTTCCATGGCTCTACAATTGGAGGCAAGCCGAAAGCAGGACGCAATCACGAGACGAGAGGAGTGGTAAATGACTTGACTGATGCAATCCCGTGTAAAGGATTATGTGCGGTGTATTTTTAATGCACGCTTCTCCTCCTCTATATTAACATATTTATATCTGCTTCGTATATTGGGAACTACTATGCAGGATCCGCGCGGTTCTCTAAAACCTTTCTTGACTTCAAAACCTCGGTTAAGTCATTACCGACCTTTACGAAGCAGCGACCGTTCTCGATCGTCATTCCGCACAGGTAGACGAGCTTGGCAGGGATTCCAAAATCAGGTATTGCTCCATATAGCTCGTCTTCAAGATGGTGGGTATCGATTTGGACTTTTTGGTTTTGGTCCAGGATCTGCCGGACTGTGAAAACTTGGCCTGATATGGACTCTCTTGATCTGAAACCATACTGATAGGGGCCAATGAGGTTATTGCGAATGGTTTCAGAAGTTCACACAATATGGTAGATAAGAACTTCTATGCGATGTTGTGGAGACTTGTGCCTCCAGTGGCTTTGAATACCTCGGCCAGTAAGCCGTCAGGTCCAGCTAATTTTTTGGATTTTAGCTTAGATATTACTATCCATACGTGCGTCGTTTTCCTTAGGTGGCCCGAAGTTTTCGCTTTCCGAGTTGGGCTTTTTCGACTTTATACAGTCTGCAGAGAAAGTTTTTCCATATTCTCAGTATCGATTTTGACTTTACTAAAAGGTTTCCTTCATCATCTCGACAGGCTTCTGTACGGGTCTTCCTGCCTTGACATGTTCTTTTTACCTGTTGATAAAATGTCGGTACGCTTATTCCTGAAGTACAAGCTCTCAGTATCATAGATCAAACACTTCTCGTGCTCTTTTTTCTTCTTCTTACTGATGTTCTTACCGTCTTTTTTGTTTGTAGCTCACGACCGGCTCTCGTCCTTCGTAGCAGTTCCGCTTGTTATTTAGGTGCTTGTTTTTGCCGGCATACTTCATCAAACCAAGGATTTATTAGTGGTGGTCAGGGGACACCCAGTACAATAGTTGCGGCGGCGTCCTGATGGCAGGTCGGCAACGTTGCCACCGGTCTTCGATACTTGATGCTGTTGAGAAATTTCGGGATACGTGTTCGGCAAATATTCAGGCAGTCTCTTGCGATTGCAGCTTGTATCTTCACACAGTAGTTCTTCTTGTTGTACCGCTTGGGAGCCCGCTATTTATGCCTTGGCTTTAACAATTCCAACGTTGGCTGCTCGGAAGATTTGGATGTCTAGAATTTTGATGGAATACCTTAAGTCGATCGCAAATTGATCCATCTGGTTTAGCGTTGGGTAATCCGGAGGCCGCCGTTTCTCATTATGTGTTTTCAGATGAGGAAACCATGTGCTTGCGAGAGTAATATTTCGTCCCACCACAAAGTCAGATAGCCTAAGTCCGTTGAGAGACGTGGTGCCGTGTAGGCTATGTTTGCCAGATGTCCTACTCTTAAAAAAATCACCTAGTACGATTTTGACCGTCATTCTTAGAATATTACTCACATGTTTTGCCAAAGAGCTCGTGAAAACATTTGTTAATGCCGTCGTCTTTCTCTTCCATGTGGGTATGAGCACATATAAGGCGTATATTAGCGAATTTAGCTTTGAAGCGGACTGCCATAAGATACTCGCTCATGTGTGGAAATTCAACACTTCTTGCCTAAATCTGCCCCGTATGACTAATCAGCATCCGAATAGCTCTGTTTATGTTCGCTATGGTAATCGCTTTAATAGATATCACAGCTTTTTATCTTCTTATTCTTGGCCCATCCCATTGCACTTCTTGGATTTCGGTGATATCAGCGTAGTGCTCGATAGCACCTCGCCTGTTAATGGTTCCAATATTACACGTGCAGATCCGAAGGTCGCTGTATTGTACATTAATCACTTTCCAGGAACGTCAACAGTGGATCCGTTATTATGCGAGACTAATAGTTGGTTCGTGACAGGTTTCTGTTATTGTTTTGAACTACTTTCACTGCCTTAGTGAAAATGAAGTTTTATAGACAGACTGCCGCGAAACTTTTAGGGTTCCGCTTCATCTGACGTGTGTTGACTAATAAGATAAAATGATTAATTACACTTCGACCTATCAGACTGACTTCCTGCCGCTCAAAATATCAGACCGCAAAGCTGCTTTGTGAATACATCTCCTGTCTAAGTAGCAATGCGGAAGAATTTTTAAAATCATGCTTTAGGATCTCGAGATCTTGTGAGTAAAACTGAATATGCATTCAACAGGAAGGATTTCGTCGACATTAAGAGCACTTTAGACAACGAAACTTTTGGCGGTCAGACAACATGGGGTAAAGAAATGATCAGTTTTATGAATCAGAGCAATGCTCTTAGTATGCTCTACCCTGCAATAACATAATTCCATTTAAAACCTAAACCTCATGAAGGACAGCGGAAAAGCATCTTCACTGCAATTATTATGAGGAGCAGGTGGAATGGATAAAATATCAGCTGCACTTAAGGCCTCACTGAAACCCTTCACTTCCTTAAACATAATTGTGTACCGGTCCCCTCACTTTAATTTGTTTGATACCGTCAATCACTGGAAAATTCCGTTTGCCCTACGGTTTCATTGGAAACTAGAGCAGCAAATCGATATGTAAATCGCAGTAGAGAGCAGCTTTTTCAAGGGTCAGTGTCTTGTTTTAAACTGGTAGATTGCGGTTGTAATAGAAAGAAATGTTTACTATTTTGGATAGTTCTCCGCGAGAGATTAAGTTAACAGGAGTTCTGGCCATATTACATCAATATCTTAATTCTCGAAAAAAAATCCTCAAGCTTCATTGGTCCCAAAAAGTATCATTCAAAGATGGAATTGTAGAGATTATGTTCATGAAAGTCCATCGTTGTGCCTTCAATTAGCCTCCGTTTACCATGGGGCATTCTTCTTCCCTAGCTTTCAGGGGTGCTTAGCTTTGACAGCTGACAGAAATCGATCAAATCAACAGAATTTGGCTGATTGGTTCTTCCATGCCATTTCCTGGTCAATATAACTGCTTAACGCCAGTATCATTCAAATTATTCCGTCAAATCATCCGATAACGTTCACCCATCTGTATGTATGTATGTATGTGTCCCTGGTACCAAAAACACATTTCAACTAAAAGGATTACCATCGCATAAAGAAAGTAGAATAACAGCAGTAGCAACAATAACAACATACATTTCAACCACGTCCGTTTCAGCGCTCTCAGTCTCAGCCATGAGAAGGACTCTGTTGAATACGAATAGTGGTGTCAGCGGTGCGGTACGATGGTGTGTTGAATTTTTCAATTGCAAATACCGAAATTTCCGCATCGGAAATATGCAATTAGAACTTCACATTGTTGCAATGATATCAAAACAATTCCACCAAATCGTGCGAGCATCTGTATTCGTATCTATTGGCGTCATTGTGCTGGAAAATTCAAAATATATTGTTTCACCCTCTCAATTCGTCCATTCCACAAAACCGACACGTTTTAATGGTAAGCTCATAAAATAGATCAAAACTCTGGCACAATGTAATTTTGGAATTTCCGATTGCCCATCGAGATCCAATTAAAATCGATTTACCGCACAAGGTTCACCATGGTCTATGCAAATACATACTTGTCTACCCAGAGACACACGCAAACAGTATCGAGTGGAAGTCGGTAGTGGTTTAGGGATTCTGGGTTCTGGGTTCTGGGTTCTGGGTTTTGGGTTCTCTGGATCCCGGGTCTTACGACAAGAGCTCAAACATTTGTTCAGAGCTGCCTTGGCATTGTTAAAGGTTGATTGATTGTTGCGTCTTTCCATAGACCGGATACACAAGGATATGTGCGGTGTGTGTCGCAATTACATGTGTACCTGTGGATTGTATGGCAGAAGGCTAATATTTGACAAGGATTGCTCTCGTCAGCTGTTCGAGTCGGAGGATTTTGTGGAATTACAAGTACAGGGGCGGGAGTGGTTAAAGTAGCAATTGAGATAGAAAGGATATTTATGTTCGAGGGAATGTCAAAATTTGTTAAAGTGATAATTTTGGTAAGCTGTAAGTGCGGCAGTTGGAGATAAATGTCCACGGAAATGTGACTTTTGGAACAGTGTTCTAACACTCTACGAATAGATACTTGTTAAGGTATCTGTAATCGTATGCAAGTATTCTTAAGGGTGTATGCATTAAACACTCAGACCAAACCTATTAAGTTGTTTTACAATATATCTTGAAGGTATATGCTATCTACTTCGCATATAAATTACTCATCCAACGACAGAAGATTCATATATTCTCAATAGTGCGTCAGAGATGTATTTGGTTCAGTGGTTTCGTGACTTGGGCAGACTATTAGCAATGAACTTCCTCCAGTTTCACTTCCGATATCTTGAGCAAGTTCTGAATAAGATATAAGCGCTATTACGTCTTTACAGCTGCAGCAGCGCATGTAATATGATATGCCCAATTTCGTGGCATAAGTGCAACTAGAGCAATGAACCATACTTAGGGTTGCAAATTCTGCAGCTTCCGTACGAGTCCTATTTATGCAATTATTTGAACGTTTTTTTGTCATCGTTAGGTTGTTCTCTTCACAAAGAGAAGTTAGGTGACTATTCTTGCCAAATCTGCGTGAAACTATGTCAACTGCTATATTCAATTTCCTTGAATGGATAAGTGAGATTTCGCAATACATGGAACATGTCACCAAAGAGGGTCTGCATAGTGATGATATTTTCCTGCGCATCTATAATAGCTTAAAGGTGAAGACTCAAGTGTCGACACTTACCTCTGCCCGTCAACTCCTAATCTCATCTCCACATGGTGAAGCTTGGTAGCCTAATACATTTGATTGAAAGCAGGGTCCAAACCTTATTAGCGGCTGCAGAGGAGAGAATTGAGGAGAATGTTCACACTAGGGCACTTATCCCACATGAAAACGGCGGCGTCGGATCCTCATATAATTATCAACGGTGGCATCCACGACTCTAGTTAGTTTGAGCTACTTGGTGCACACCTCCTTTTAGAGCTAATTCGACTTATTCGGAACCTAGGTCTAGTCGGACCCTCTGTGCTGGGATTTTACTATGAAACTGGTCCTCCAAGTTGGGAGCTGTGCATGGGGATAGCTTCCCTAACATTGTAAAAAATTCGTTCAGAGACAAAGAACACCCTCGGATACGGTTAGATATATTGATGATAAGATGACCATCACAGCAAACGTTTCAATGACAATGAATTTCGGCTCCGCACAGAGAATCGTTAGGACCACTAACGGATCACGTGCTGCCGAACAACTCGTCGAGGCCGCAAAGCGGATGAAAAACCGCAATATCTACTACTACGACTGTAGCAGTCGGAAAGCAGAAGGAATACAGCTCAGTCGCGAACGGAGTACCCGGATACCTGGCGACCTTTGGATTAGCTATTAGCCTTATCTGTACATAGCGGATCGTCCTTCTCCACTGCTCATGGAATTTAAAAAAAAAAAAACCTGTACTGTCGAGCGGAGGTAAAACTGTTGCAGGTTCCGTGCACTATCTCCTAAAGGCAAACACAACGAGCCAAAATCCAAACCTTCAAGGAGTCGTAAAACTGTGGCAAGCCATGGTCTTATAACTTCCTCCATCCCTAGCAGCAGTAAGTTTGTGACAGGCCACGGTCTCGCCGCGGCTACAAAAAAGAAGGAATCAGGGGGTCAGCCGCGTCGGGTCTATATGATGGGCTGAATTGCTGTATGCATTATCTAAACCCTCGTATCCATTGCGTAGGTTGAGAAATGTGCGGACAGAAAGAGCAAAATAGAATGGACTAACAACATCCTAAAAGAAGGATTGTTCCCATGACGCTACAGGATTCCTCCAAGCGCCACAAGTCATTCGAGGTAATCGTGCCGACTCCCAAAAGGTCCAAAACGCCCACTGGGCCTTCCAACATCACATCTCTGAAGTCTTTTAGCGAAGTCTTAAAGGATGCAATAATGATCGCTGTAATCGACAAAAACAACACCGACAAAAATAACACCTGAACGGTGACAATTTGTCAAGCTGAAGCTCTCGAGCAACTTCTGGCCACGTCAAACTTGTCGCGTGTGCCAATCAAAGATCTCTTCATCTTTACGCCAATGCCGTAGCTGGACTAGGAGAGATTTTGTCAGGTGCAAAACTCGAAGTCGTGGCTAGGGAGGACGTCCCTAGGATCCCAGCCGAACCCTCCTCCCCAGAAAGAATTCTGGAGGTCATCAGGCTTAGCAACCCGGCCCATCCGACTCATGACTGGAAAGTCGCGAAATTGGAAGAACTAAGGAGACCTTATAGGTGCGCGTTAATTGTGATCAATAAGGAATCTCTTAACCCTCTACCAGAGACTAAAGTCATCGGTTCGGTTTCGAGTCAATTCACCTAAGGGTCTATAAATAGGATGATCTGGATGCTGATAAGCAAACTCCTTCTCCTTAAATCGAAGTAGAATATTCAGCCTAAGATGTTGATGCATCGATATCCTTTCCTAAAATGGGTAGCTACGACTCCAATCTATCCGAGGCGACAACTTAACCATCGGTCTCCTCCTCTCATACTCTGTCGAAAATGGAAACGGACGACAAATTAAAAAGAGATCCTTCACGATCAGTGGATGGAGATGAGCTTTTGGGCACATATTCAGGATCGGAGAAAACAGCACCGTGGTTGAGGCTCCTTTTGTAGATTGTAGCAATGACACGGTTTCTCCGGATTAATACCCATCATTCAAAAAAGGTCTTGGGCGCACTTATTCTGCGTCTTTCTAAGAATTCAGAAGACATCATCCTGGGACATCTGTATTCGCTCAGCTCTATACAAGAGACAAAGGTAAGATTAGAACTTTTATATTAGTGAAACGTAGCCTTAATGTATGTTTGCTTCCTAACCTCAGCGATCCTGACATAACCGTAGCCAGACTGAAGACTACAAAAGCCACCTAGTGGCTGACATCGGCATATCTTATCAACGATCATGTGAGCCTTCTGCCTAGTGGCAGCCTAAAAGGATGGCACTGGAAGCTGGAAAAAAACTGGAAAACTGGCGACGCTCGTCGCACTGTATAGGGCAGCACCGACATCAACGATAGAGTTGAGTCACTTTTTGATTACATTATAAGTATGTACTAACCTCATTGTTTGCATCATTGGTAACGAGCCCACTTTCATAACAAAAACCGAACAGGAAATGCTAGACATCACTTTTGTCTCGGGCAACGTCACTTAAATGCTAACGAACTGGACGGTATCGTCTGAACACTCATTTTCAGACCACAGATACTTCCAATTCAGCTTGAAAAATGCTCCTCCCAGCCAACCAGCATTCTGCAATTATCGGAAAACTGAGTGGCCAAAATACATTGTTAAAAACAGTCTCTTCTGAAAGCTCAGGTCCCCCACGTAACCCTAATGAGCTTGACATGAAAGTCAAGGAAAATCTTCTCTACAAATCCAATCCTGTGATACCTAGGTGTTGAGACAAAACGATGGCTCCTAGACAACCTCAAACGCGCGGTTTCATCCCGTTGGATTTGGAAAGAGAGAGGGTTGTTCGGAGGTGCTTGATACCGAAGAAACGTGTGAGTTCTCTGAAGACGCTGCTCTCGAACTGCCTTCCAAAGTCCGTCGTGACACGCAGTGTTCAGTGGGCAGTATTTTTCCCACCATCTCGGCAATGATATCCGGTATAGGGAACGCTTCTGGCCATCCCGATGCAGGTGTGTTTTGTAGAAAGAACCTTGTGACGTGGGTAGTAGCCCTATCAGATCTATCTTTATGTATTCAAAACGCTGTAATACGGCGCATATGATCCAAACTGAGTTTAATTGTGCCGCTGAATCTAGCTTTTTTAGGATGGGACACAGCTTTTTACAGCCGCAGCAATGTTGTTTCGCATCCCTGGCTATACATCGCGTCGACAGACGACTCTTGCCGAACCGTTCCTGCCGAATACATTGGATGCTGTCCAATGAAGGGCAACCGTAGGAATGGTGGTACGATAGGATGTATACCAGAAGAGCTTACATCGCATAAGAGTGACATATTGCATTCTGGAATTGAAAGTGAGTGAAAGTTACTTTCATTCCAGTTCTTTGCTAGATCTTCATCATTGGCTTGTTCTTTGGTTATAGTCGAGGCATCTATGGAGGTACTGCTGCTGATTTCAATGATAAGGGAAAGCATGTCAGCTACACTATTGTCTTTCCCTTTGATGTACGAGTACCGTAGGTCGGCGCTGAACTGGCCGACAAAATCTAATTAGCTTTTTCTAGGCTTTGTTTGAATGGGAATACCAGAGGCTTGTGGTCAGCATATACATATTGTATATGGCACTGACTTGCCTCGGTTATGTCCCCGAAGTGCTTAACTCCTTCGTAAATGTTGAGCTTCCGGCAGTTTCCAGGAAAAAAACTTAGCGACTCGAGTGCGCTGTTGACGACTTGAAGGAGTACCGCGCCAATTGCTACGTCCGAAAAATCCATAAGTAAAAGTGTAGTTTCAGTTGTTGGATGTGCAAGTAGTGCTGCGTATGCCAAGTCGTTTCTGCATTTCTCAAAGGCTTTCTCAGCTGCATCCGTCTACTCAATAGGGGTTTCGTCATATCTTCTTGTTTCCATGGATGAAGCTTTGTAGAATCATTTGGTTTCTAACTGCATGCAGTAAAAATTGATTGAAGCGAGGAATCTCTTCAGCTCGATTACCTTGGTTGATTTATTGTACTCACAAATAGCCTTGACATTGGATGCTGGCGGGTTGCTTCTAAGAAACTTCAGATTTCATGTTGCCCGAGGATATGCTTTGAAGCGTTGAAATACTTGGCCAAGATGTTGCGCCATATAATGCCTTTGATCACCACGTCGGTTACTTGCCTTGACGTTAGTCAACGTTTGAGTACTCAGTTTTTTCATGTTTTAAAAGAGAATGTTTCATAACAGTTTTTTGCGTTTGAACCGAATCTTTTATGATACAAGCATATGCCCACTTCTACACATGAACGCGTATATTTTCTTGGACGAGATTGACTTCTGTTTCGGGTAGGATGGTTATAGTTGCCTCATGCTGTTTTCAGATTACTAATTTGTTGCACTTGCTGTGCTAACGATGGATTGTTGTTTGAAATCGCGGTTGACTGTTTGCTCCCGCTGACCTCCATGATTTTATCGCCTTGTTACGGCAATGGTGTTAGCTCTTCACTGGGACATCGCGAACATTCGGTGGTATCCTTTGAAACCACAACGATTTAAAGAATTACATGTTGATTTGGATTCCACCTAGATCCTTGAGTTCGTTCATCAGCTGTGTCTCCCATGTCGACTTATCTCTCGCTGCTCCGAATAACCGAATTGCTCGATTATCGTATTCTTGAGATTCTCGTATATATTGGTTGTGGGTGGATTTTGGGCGGCATCAAACACTTAAGTAAGTACTTGAGACTGAATCGCGCCTACCAATGTGCGCCTCACTTAGCGCAAATAAAATTTGGGGCTTTTCATACCAAAATGGTTGTATTCGTCCTGCAACCTTGGTGATCGCCTCTTGTGCGCTTTCATTCTGGGCTGGTGTTATGTGTTATTAATTTTATTAACATTAATTTGCTAGGAGTACAGTTGAGCACATATTTGCCTGAGTGCGCTTTGCTGATACTTAAAGCTAACCCTCTCGTCTGATTGCGGAACGGATCAGGATATTGCCAGTCAAAGCCATATCTATTGCCAAAAGACACGCTAGATATGGGTCAAT
Source organism: Volucella zonaria (assembly GCA_963966105.1). Classification (NCBI taxonomy): domain Eukaryota; kingdom Metazoa; phylum Arthropoda; class Insecta; order Diptera; family Syrphidae; genus Volucella; species Volucella zonaria. The sequence goes on from OZ014530.1 coordinate 57,113,009, forward strand.
CGAGAAATAGTCGAAGAGGAATCGCGGTAACTTAGTAAGAGTTGCGGAGAACTAGAACACATTACAAGACACCATATAAAATACCGCGTAGGCGTAATAGAAGGATCAGGACCCACAGTGAGAAATATGACACAAGTTTGTAAGTATTTTACGTTCAATCGTTGATCCCAACTTCGGGTCCTGTTGACTACAATAAAAAAAAATATTTAAGTCACCATGTTTCTTATCTAATATCCTCTTTTTGAATTAGATTCGCAGATACTGACTCACCCCCATCCAACTAAGAGAAGTGAACATCATTCATTGACATAATCATATTTTCTATTTCATAGATGAAGTGTCAGAATCGGTTTATTTGACCAATTTCACACTTGTGTTCAACTTTGAAATGAGGTCACATAACCCATCGGGTATCAACCATATCCCACTTAACTATCCCCGAAAACTCATAAATTGAATTAAAACGGGACTTTTTCAACTGATTTGCGGCACTTAACTACCAATTTCACTGTGGAACAAATCATTCTTTAATTACACCATGCAATTATCACCGCACGTACAACAAAAGCCGGTTCCAATTAAGCGCATTAAAAATTCCCATCACACCACCACCGCTCACACCTACTGGGCGTCGAAATCGCCATTACATACCAATTTACGATATATGGTATACAGGGTGTTCTGTTGCTGCATACTGAAAACAAAGTAAAAACCCCCTTCCGACCACCGTATGAAACCATTGAATGCATTCACTGCTATTTATCTGAATGTAAGTCCGGGTGTGAGTTTGGATACGAATACGAGTAAATGTCCGTGTGAAGGATAAAATGCATTTAAAGAAAAAAAATACCATCCTGTGGGGTTGTAAATATGTTAGGCGTTAACGAGCATTCTGACTATTTATAATACATCAGAGTGGTACTCTGTATCTACTCGCTTGCGGACATACGAGTACGACTACGGTGTTCGCTAATAGAAATTCCACAGCAAAATACGAGCATTCAACCGGTTCGATAGGGTAGAAATATCTTTTGGATATTTTGGCTCGCACAATAAAATGGTAAATGGGCGAGGGTAGTAGGGTTGTATCAGGTTTGCCACTGGGCCATTTTAGTGGCCAATTTCCCCATTTTAATTTGTAAGCTGTTAGGCTGTTAGTCGGAGTTCATTCAATTGGATACTGTAAGCCCCTGGTTAAGTAGTTAAACTTCTACTACTTGATAGTAGGATCTTCAGTTACAGAAAGTTGAGTGTATTGGAGCAAATCAGAACCATATTCAGGAATAACGTTGAAACTTAAGCCTTTAGTCACAAGTTAACCCGGAATTCAACTATTTGCAAGTTGCCACTGCACATTTATTTGAGCCTCCGTTGAAACTTTAGACGTTGGATGATATTTGAAATACCAAACTATTTTTTGACAATTGCCTGCAGTTATTTAGACCATAAGGACTCTCATTTAGTCTCTTTGTCCTCTATGTCAACGATGATATCTTAAATAAGAAATCGTTGCTAATCCGCAGCATTGAATTCTGTTCTTGGATTACATATTTCACAAAGATATCGAAGTAAATAATTCCAAACCTACTTGACTTGGTGTTTAAAGAAACCTGGTTCTTGGCAATCTATCTAGGTTACGTTAGTTAGTTCAAACCATCTCCATAATTTTTAATTATTTTTTCTTTCCTTTCCCCTCCATCAGCCAGTAACCCAATTTCTCGCTTTTTCGGAAGATCTACTATTCTTTTGTGATGAATGTCACATATGCATAAGCCAGTGTCTCAGTGGCTTTAGTGTTTCCAACCAAAACTCACGCGGCACACTGATAACAGACAACCTTCGAACTTAGTGTAAGATGTGTGGAAGACTTTGGTCAAAGTACCATTGATTTTAACAAATCAAAGCTTTTTAATTTAGAAAAAACAAATTGCCCGTTTAATCGAATTAGGATCTGCTAAATCCAGAATTGACGAAACATCCAAGCCCAATATCGATAAAATATTCAGTGAAATCAAAGCTATCGGTTCATCAATGATGGGTTCCAACAAAAAAAATAGATGTAATTCCATCAACTTTCTTCGCGAAGACATAGATTTTCATCTTCAGCCATCCACATCCAATCTTTATTTCCAATCTGGAACACACAATCACCCACTCTGAAAGCAGTATGAGTCCATGCATGACGTTAAAACAAATGAGTTTGGTGATGAACTGTGGTTAATGATATGGAAAACTTCATTCAAACAGTATGTCACAAAATCCATGGTTTTCCAACCCATCCCCTACCGCACCAGAAATCTATTTACAATATTTCAATTTTGGCCGAATTGCTAGAAACCGAATCCGAATCATCTCCTGACAACTCAACCTGCAAATCCTCTCACCAGCCCTTCGATCCAAAAATCTAATGCTGATACGCTTACATCAACGTCAACTCCTCCCGTCACCAGCCCACGGAAGCTTGACACATTTTAACACCACATGGACACATTCAGAGTGGCAAAGCAGGCTAGGCAGACTACGTACAATAAACCAGATGTCTCACCACTATACTCATGAAAGGTGCCCCGAATTACGTAGATGTTGCTTGGACAACGATTGTAGAAAGAATGAATAAAAGTGGAGCATTACGTACTATAACCAGAGTCTGAAGCCGCCAAATAAATGGGATTAAGGTTTGTCACTTTAAAGCACAAAGTGTTATGCCAGCAATCGAAGAATTTTGCAATCCGTTTGAGAAGTCTAATGTCGATATAGTAGTTTGTGTCACTGAAACATAGTTGCAACGCGATCTGAAAAATAAGTTGTGCGATTTAAATGGATATCATTCTGATAGAAAACGGTGAGTTGATGGCGCTGCAATGTATGTTAAGGACCGTATCAAGTGTAACCCAAAATGTGAATCCCCTCCTGATAGTAAAATTGAATATCGTTTCGTTTACATATCATAGTAAGTGAAGAGAGTACGCTGCTTACTGGAGTTGTCTGTAGATCCGATCAGCACATAAATTTGTCTCCTTTAATCTTAGTCATAAAAGTTATCATTGTTGCTGGTCCTAATATAACGTATAACGTCCTCCTTTGAACTACTTTCATCTATTTCGAACACTTTTTTCCTTACTTCTACTATGTGTTAGATGAGATTAGGTTAAACAGGGCTATGATGGATATGCCATCTTACGGACACTAGGCACCAAGGCAGGCCCATCGCCATCCCTGTGGAACCAATTGAATTTGTCTTCCAATTGCAAAAATCTAAACAATCTCCCTGGTGAAACACCCAATTTCCCTGCAAAAGCCAAGAAGGCTTTTGAAGTTCGTGCCGTCTATTTCCTCTAGGTTGTCGAAAAAGTATTTCCCTAAAAATTTTCTTCGACTACGCGATATTGCCTCGCATTCACACAGTATGTGTGTGACAGCTTGCAGATCTCCGCAGAATCTGTCTCTTTGCGTGTTGCAGCAGGAAGCTGTCTCCTGTCAGGATTCCTATTACTGTCGTAAGCTGTTTAATTTTATTAACTTCCTAGACCGTTTGCCGTCAAAAAGCGGCCAAAGAGATTTGGTACTTCAAGACTTGATCACCTTAGGTTGGCAGTTTTGTGATTTTTTCCTCAATATTGCCCCTCACTATACGAAGGGGTGGTTTGATGTTGGCAACCTATTATCTACTATTGTCGAGTAGCCCTCTCTTTCTAGCAAGCTCGTCGGCTCGTTCATTTCCATTAATATCGCAGTGTCCTGGTACCCAGCACAGTCTTACCCGGTTCTGACTGCATAGTGCCTTGAGCACTGTGCGACAGCCCCTGACTGTATCAGAGATGACGTTGGTTGATTCCATTGCCTTAAGTGCGGCCTGGCTATCGATGTATTGTAGATATCGACATCTCTTTCGGATACCAATCTCATCCGCATTAGCTCATCCGCCCTGAGGACAGCCAGAACTGACTGGAAGACACTGCTTGTGTCCGGTATTCTAATAGACACTCTTAGTTCTGGGTCTTCTGAGAAGATACCAAAACCTGTTCCTTCCCCTGTTTTTGCTGTTTTTGAGCCATCTGCGAAAATTGCAATTTCATTTGACCTGATTATTTTTTTTCCCAGTCTCACTCTCCGGATATATTATATCATACGGTATATTTAACTCGGCCAAGGAAGGAATTTCATCCGTTAGGATTGGTCTGCCTGGCAGTAGCTCCGTTAGGACCGTCTACTATGTGCTCCTGTCCTCTTAACAAGCATTCATTTTGTAAGTGGACAATATTGTCTTATTAAATTACTTAAATAGTGTGATTGAAAACTCCACATGTGCGATGATTAATGTTTTATCCAGACAACGGGAGGGATTTAAGGTTTGTTACTTCAACGCAAGGAGTCCTAATATGTATAATTTAGACTATTTTAATATCGGTTTTTTTAACTGGTTCCGACCTGAGATTCCCGATATATTTTACTCCCTACCTAATTATAACTTGTTCAGAAATGACAGGATTACTGACATGAGTGGAGGATGTTAATTCTACACCGAAGTGCGAGTTTCTTAATACCTAATAGTAAATACTTATTTCTGACGGCTCCAATAAATGTTTAGTATCCCGAATATAAGCTGCTCCCCCTAGCCCTTATTCAATGTTCTCTCTAAATTTCCTGCGATATATCAACACATAATTATAACTGCAATCCAACGCGATTTTCTGACAACGCTATCCCCAGCTTGGTAGACCTTATAATTATTTCTAATGATATTTATTTCTGACCATGATCTTCTCTTCTGTACTTACAACATTGGCTTTTCTCACCATTCTGTCCCATTATCTTCTCCGGCAATTTCGACTATTTCCAACATATCTTATGGAAACTGTTTGATGCATGTGTATCTATTAAAACTGTAAGTATTCACAATAAAAGCTGTCCTTGGTTTATGTGTGAAGTTCTTGTTCAAATTAAAACTGAAAACAAACTCTACAGAAAATGGACACACAATTTCTCCTCGTACCTTTTCGCTTTATTCAGCTTGTATTGCTCAATATAATTAGCCATCTGACTCATATACAAGGGTAGTCCCAGAAGTACCCGACCTAACAACGAAAGCACAAAAAAATTGGGCAAAAATATGATTATTTCTCTACGTAGTCTCCTTTTAATTTAATAGACTTTTCCCAGCGATGTTCAATAGTTTCGATACCCTGTTTATCGTGAGAATCGTCGAGCTCCTTAAAATAGCCATCAACTGCAGACTCCACCTCTTTACTGTTGGCAAATCTTTTACCACTGACACATTTTTTAAAATTCGAAAATAGAAAATAGTCCGAGGGGGCGAATGCTCACCAGTATACCCTCTATCCCATTTTCTAAAATATCATGATTCGTTTCTAAGCCATACAACTCGCTTAGGGAATGCCCTGTCGATCTCTGTATTTCCTAGTCGTTATAACTTACAAACATTTAAAAACAATGTACATCGGTAACTTCTTCTTCCCTGAATTTCCTTCGCCCGCGCTGTGTACAAACATTTTAAGGGTACACAAACCCGTTGAGTGCGCGCTCATTATAACAAAAAAAAAATCGAACTTTAACTCATTGATTTTGGCCATCGCTATGACGGATGACTGAACTGGTGTGAAGCAATGGACCCAACCATGGTTATGAATCGAAGCAAAAACACGGCTTTATTGCTGTGAGACTTCGCCAAACACTCGATTGAAACATCCTCACGACGCTGGTTTTGTTCCACTCTGAGTAATCGCGGCACCCATCTTACGCACAGCTTTTTCATGTCCAATTTTTCAGTCAACATACGATGTACAGGGCTACCATGTCTGCTAGTTCACGCACTTTCAATCGACGGTCATCCAATACCATTTTGTGGATTTTTTCCAACACCTCTACTGAATCCACCTCATTTGGTCGACCACTGCGATGTTCTGCTTGGCAACTCGTATGGTTTCTCTTAAACTCTGCCACCTAATATTTTACTATTGTAAACGAAGGAGCGGACTCCCCCAAAGTAGAATCCAGTTCCGTTTTGATATTGGCTGGATTGAGGCCTTTCAAATGAAAGTATTGTATCACGTAACAATGACCAATTTCTTTCATATTAAAATATTCATTGAGAGCGTTCACTAGCGTCTTCAAATTTAAGCTTTATAAGGTTGGTACTTTCTACAATAGTCATTCTTTTTAAACAACAACCGCCATCTATACGTCGGGTACTTCTGTGACTACCTTCGTATTTAACCAATGCATTACGGCATCCATATTTCCTCAATCTTGGTAAATCCCTAAAGTCATTTCGGTTTCCAAACCATCAAATGCAACCTCCCCTAGTGACTATAGGTCTATCAGCATATTACCGTGCCTATCTAGAATATTTGACAAACTGATCTCTAAACAAATAATAGCCCACTAATCTTCGAATAGCCTCCTTAACCCTTTCCAATCTGGTGTCAGAACAAACCATAGTTGCTCATCGGTCATGATTAACATCTTGGACGACGAAGGCGTGACTTTCATAGAGGATTTGTGACATTACTTTGCCTACTTGACTTTTCAAAGGCCTACGATAATGTAAACCATGATATTATGTGCTGTGAGCTCCAAAACTATTTTCGTTTAAGCGATACGTCTGTAAAACTTATTAGGAATTATCTGTCCAATACGTGGCAAAGGGTTGTCTTTGGAGATAAGTCTTCAGAGCTTAAAATAATAAGGCAAGGTGCACCTCATTGTTCAATTCTCGGACCTACCCTATTTTGTGCTTTCATAAATGACTCATCATCAGTTTGCAAATCCACCTTTTCGCTGACGATCTTCAGCTATACCTGGCCCATCCTACGAGTAAGATTGAGGTTCTCGCTTTTAAATTAAATGAAGATGTGTGTCTGATATATAACCGGGCCAATGATAAACGGACTATTGCTTAGCCCTGCTAAATTGAAAGTTCTCCTTATTTTCCAAGCTGTACATTAGCCTTGTAAATGACCTTTGGCTTTCTAACTCAAGGTTAAAACTTGTAGAATCACTTACCAGGCTCGAGTTTGTTATAAGCAATAACTTATCTGGATACAATCATTGTAACCTTATCATTGGGCGGATATATGGTTACTTACGTAAGCTCTGGCTTTCAGCTAACTTTCCTCCTATTCAAACTCGATAAAAACTTATTATGACTCGTATTGTACCTATAATTACTTATACCGAAGTTGTCTACAGTAACAGTGTCAGCGAAAACTCTAGTAGCTTTCAATGAGGCAATGCGATATGTTCATGAGCTCGGCCGAAACGATCATATTTCCGCTCATTCTAAAAGCATACTGAAATGCTCCACGAAGCAGTATCTAAATGGCCGAATTTGCATCGAGTTATTAACCTTAAATCCGCACCGTGTTTGTTCAACAAAATACAATTTGCGCGATCACTAAGAAAAAAGAAAATTTTACAACCCGTATACAACTACTTGAATTCGTAACGTTTATTTTTCATTCACTCTATTAGACTTTGGAACTTACGAGTACTACCCCAGCACATCAGGAGTATATCAAATGCCACAAGCTTCGCAAATGCAGTCCTCTCACACTTTTCTCTTCTACCTTGACTATTCTTTACCTATTTTTGTTTCTCTAGCTTATTCTTTTATATTTTCCTACTTTGGTCTTTCTTATATTTAACACATTTAATCAAATACCACATACCATATATTGTAGTACTGCGAAAACATCTATATGCGTTATCTTAATTTCAATCATACAATAGCTTTTCTCATGTCAAAACCATCATCCTATCGGAAGAATCTATAATTTGTGCAAATGGCGGCAAATGTCAATTGTATTTTGACATTTGTGAAGCAAACTGATACAAAATAGATGTCAACAAGACATGAATAGCTACACTCCTAAAGAACGCGGAATAATTGTTGCAATTTTTTGCGGAATAACTCGTCGGTGGTGTTGGCGCAGCGTGAATTGGAACTGGAGAAACACTTCGACGTTTAGCCACTCGCATGCAAGAGTATGGGACAATATAAGATGCTGCCAGGTCTGGCAGCACCCGGAGCAACCGTTCTGCTGAGAATATTGCAGCTGTGGTTGAAGATTTCGCAGAGGACACAGGAGTATCGACCAGATGACGTGCCACGCAATTAGGCATCAATCGGCGGTCTTTACGGACGATCTTGGTGAAAGACTGTTAGATGTTCGCTTACATAGTGCAGACAGTGAATTAGCTGTTAGCTGTTGACTGCCAAGCGCATGTAACCTACGCTCAAGCCATCCTGAATCATGACCACGTGGGAGACAACTTTTCATCAAAAATCGTCATGAGCGACGAGACCCATTTGAATCTCTGTGGATAGGTGAATAAGCAAAATTATCGTTTCTGGAGTACCGAAAATCCGCGTATAACCCACGAAGAGCCGTCACGCCCGCTCAAAGTTATTGCATGGTGTGCTTTTACGCTGGAGGCGTCAACCGCCTTATTTATTTCGAAAGCTCCGCGGACAAAACAACTGCTATGGACGGCGAACGCTACAGAGCCATGCCCAATGAGTCTCTCCTTCCTCCATTGGATGAATTGGGGCTGTAGAATATGTGGTCCCCACAGGAGGGAGCAACGGCGAATACTGCACGAGCCACAACTAAAATTCTGAGGGCTAAATTCCCGGGTCGTCTAATCTCTCACTTTGGAGGTTTGCACTGAGCGGCTAGATCGCCTGATTTAACCGTTCCAGCCTTCTCAGTTTCCTTAGCCTTTTCTCGTCTCAGAGAGTCTGAGAGAATATCCGTTAAGAATGTGAGGACCTATCGCCGGAAGTTCTGGCAAGGGTAATGGAAAATGCCACAAATGCCGAATGGTCATCAATTCTGGCAGCAGCCGTTTAGCCGATATTATTTAATGGAAAAAAATTTAAGATATCAAATAAACATATTCGAAAAGCAGAACCAAAGATTTTCATTCGTAAAAAAAATTACCTTGTATATGACTGGCACATTCCACTAGTAAAGAAAATGTGTGCCCCCAAAAGTAACTCATGGTTTTCTTCTAAGATTCGCTCATCAATACAACATCGCGATCAAGCTTATAACCAATGGAAGCAATTACATTCCGCAAAATCCAGGATATATTCAAGTAACCTTAATCCTACCATTTTTGGTCCTTCGTCAAAAACATTAGAAATCCTGCCTCATCTTCCATCCCAACGCTCATTTATAATGACATTCCAGCTGTCAGCTCTTTGGACAAGGCCAATCTGGTTGCTGCACATTTTACGGTCAGCTCAACGGCCACCAAGAGTACTCAAAGATCTTAACATTCACAAATCCACTAGTCCAGATGGGATATCCCCCCTTCTTCTGAAGAGATGTTCTTTTACGTCAGAAAAACCACTGCGTAAGCTTTTTCATCAATTCTACTCTTTAGGACTCTTTCCGAGCAGATGGAAAACTGCATTTGTCCAGCCCGTCCCTAAAAAACGCGAATCCTCTTCTGTCTCCTCTTACAGACCCATCGTACTTGCGTCTCTTCCTTCCAATGTCATGGAAACACTGATAAACGGTCAGCTCATGAAATATCTCGAAACACGAAAACTCATCAATGACCGGTAGTACAGTTTCCGTAGTAACATGTCTACTGGTGATTTGATGTCACATCTCACTAAAAAATGGAACCAACGTCTATATTAATCTGGCGAAATCAAGATAATTGCTCTTGATATTCCTAAGGCATCCGACAGAGATTGGCATCAGAGTAGTTTGTCGAAAATGCGTACATTTGGAATCGATTGCTCTCTTCTTCAATGGACTAAAATTTATCTTTCGGAATGATCAATCCAAGTTGTCATGGATGGTTTCAAGTCTGATATTCAATGCTGGTGTGCCCCAGAGCTCCGTTCTGTCTCCGACACTCTTTTAGATCCACATCAGTGATTTTTTGTCTGCTCCTTCTAACCCAATATATTTTTTTGCTCACGACAGTACTTTCTGCTTTTCACATTCATTCGCGGACTCACTCATTAAATTCCGATATAAAAAGCGGAACTAGTTGGTCTGTCTGCTGTCGTTAAAGCGTAAACCAAACAATCAACCATTATCCATGTATGGCATCCTAAAATTTCCATTCTCGGTATGTGTGCCAATGACCACTTGCGTTAGAATGAGCACATATTCGATGTCGTCAAAAATTCTACAAAATGTTTAGGTTTCCTAAAGCGATATAAGAAATTCTTGACCCCCTCTGATCGGGATACAATATATAAGGCATTTATCCACCAAAAATTGGAGTACAATGCCAACGTCTTTGCATCTGCTAGATATGATTCAAAACCGTGCGATAAAACTTGTAGGTGTTGCTAATATCACCCAGCTAATTGAAAACATAGAACACCGACGAAACGTCCCCTATCTCACCTTGTTCCATCGCTATTTCCACCATCAGTGCTCCATAAAAATCGCCGGTAGCATTCCGCTCCTTCTAACCTTTAACTGTAACATCCGTCTCGCTATGAATGCTCATCAATTTACCCTCAAGCCCACTTTTGGACGTACAATGAAATGTGTTGATTTTTCCTAAGCAGTACAACTCGCTTATGGAATGCCCTGAAGAGCTCTTTATTTCCAAGTCATTATATCCTGCAAACATTCAAGACCAACGTGTACGCTCGCGCTGTGCGCTGTTCTAAAAATCTCTTGTGCGTGTGCTAATTATAGAAAAAAATTAATGTGCGTTAACTATGGAAAAACCTTCGAAATATCGGAATCGCCTATGGAGGAAGTAATTGTGCAAATCACATTGACAACGAAGCAATTAATCAAAAAGCGATTAACTAGTCGCAGATGTTAATAGCTTGAATATTTCGAATGATGGGTATTTGAGGCTGGTACTCTTAATATCTGGTCCCCCTTTTTTATTTATGGGCTTTCGTCTCGACCACAAACACCCACTGCTTTTAAAAATTATTTCACCTACATATTTCGCTATCATTTATTGCACATATTTTTAATGTCATCCCAATAACAGGTATGTTTCCCACACAATGGAGAACAGCAAACATCTTGCTTGCTGCTAAGAACTTCAAGGATGAAGAATTTAGACCAATTTCAATTTTGCCTTACTTCACAAAGGTCTTTGGAAAAAAAAACAGAGACCGATATTTCAGTTGAGCAATTCAAATTTGGTAACATTGAAACACTCTGGTCTTCGCAAAAGAAATAGTTGTATTGTATAGCCTTATTAAGTCTTTATGTGGATAAAATGACTTTTTTAATTCTATTAGATTTCTCTGAGGCATTTGACACAATAGATCACACAGTTCTTTGTGATTTTATAATTTCTCATCATGTTCCGTAAAGCTCATGTATTAGTTAACAGGTCGGATGCAAGCAGTCGAATTCAAAAATAATTTACCAAAACTTCTTCCAATCTGTGGTTCCCCAAGGATCTATTCTAGGACACCTGCTATTCTCAAAATTTGTCAACGAACTGCCCACTATTACTAAGCACTCCGCACTGCATTTATATGCTGATTATATTGATGATATAATAGATGTCGTCTTAGACTTATCAAAAATATTGCGAAATGGGCTCTTAATCCTAACAAGTGACGTACTTGTTGTTTCCAAAAAATTATAGTCGACCTCTCGTATGTTTCCATTGTTATATTAAACCATGTCCCATAGTGTATGTCGAAACAGCCAAAAGCTTTGGTGGTGTATTCAATCGTAAGCTAACTTGGGATAGCCATATTACCATTGATATCCTAAGGACCTTATGGGCAACTCAGTCTTTCACTCACATTAAAATACGTATGATGCTTGCGAAAACTTTAGCCATTCCCACATTAATCTATAGTTGTGAAATCTGTGACTCCGCCAGCAATTGTTGTTTTCAGTTGCTTCTTACGTTACATGTTTACGAAGGTTTGGCAGGATGTCAAACTTCTCAAAACGCTTCCTAGACATGACGCTCGATAATTTCCTCTAGTTTCGCGTCTTAACTTTGCTGTCAGATATTCTGCTTAACCGTCAACCTCACTACCTCTATAAGAAGCATGCTCACACAGGTCTCGAATGTTCATTCCTCTGCGCTATACTTCTTTCAGATCTGAGAGTCGATTCTTTGTCCATGCTATCCTCCCATGGAATTCATTGCCACACCGCGCCGCATAAGAAAACTATTATTATTATTTTTTGTTTCTGCTTGCTCTGTTTTATTTTTACCCCTTCTCTTTTTCTTAACTCCATAAACCTGATCATTTGTTGTTAATACTAACTATTGTAACTTTATTATTTTTATTTTTGTTCTTTTTTTTCCAATTTTGTTCTACTTTGTATTGCATTAACTTAGGCCGATTGTTTTAAAATATTATTTTTTAAATTATGAATATGTATTCTGTCTTAATTTTCTCAAATAAAATATAATGTATATCTTTTCACTAGATATTATATCTTACAGTATGTAAGCAGTTCTTCATAAATACGTACAAAAAAACACAAATATACCACCAGCAGCCAATGCGCTACATACCCAAACTCCCACCACAGAAATAAGCGTAATTTCAAGCAGCTTAACTGCCTCTATAGCACTTTCTTGACACTGCGCAGACCGACCTTATCAATGATCCCAGGTGTTTTTTTCAAATCCGTCAATTACAAAAGAAATTTTGACGGTTACTCCCATCCCTCTCGTTTGATATCAACTACGGACCCACATACTATTACCAACTACAATACTTTGCAACCATTTTTAAGCAATCATTTACAGATAACTTCTTCGTACCGGACCCCTTATATTTCAATTACCTTCCTAATTACTTCCACGGCCTCTCTCTCTCAGTCTTTTGACCCCTCTTATCGAAGAAAAGTTACAAAAAGTTAATGTTGAATTTCAATCCGGCCCAGAGGGCCTCCCCGCAATATTTCTCAAAAAGGGTGCCCCCAATTTTTCTCTCCCACTTTCCTCCCTATTTCATCCATCCCGCGCACAAGGGAAATTTTCCCAAGTTTGGAAAACCACTTTCATAACGCTGGTTCACAAAAAGGGATCAAAGGATGAAATAACTAATTACCGTCCCATTGCAAAGCTTTCTCACATGACTAAATTGTTCGTAAGTATTTTATATGAAGTGCTAAGCTTTCAGTGCAAGTCTCTTATATCCTCCAGTCATCCTGGATTTCAGAAAGGTAGATCAACTTCTACAAACTTAGTTGAATTCGTATCCTTTTCCTTTTCAGCCTCTAGAAAATGGCAATGAAATTTGTCAAATTGTCTTACCTCGGCCTGGACCCCATATTACTTATTAAAATGGATATCTTATTATCTGGAAAACCGTTTTCATAGCGTTGTATTTAGGTCAGCCTTCTCAACTTCGTTTTTAGTCACTTCTGGTCTCCCACAAGGCAGCCATCTAGGTCTCCTTCTTTTCATCTTAACTGTAAACGATCTTGGGAACACTATTAAACAGTGCCCCATATCCATTTACGCCGACGGCACAAAGTTCTCCAAAACTATTTCCTCAATTCAAGACTCTATTCTCCTCCAAGAAGAACTTTATAGGTTTTCCACTTGGTGTTTAAAAAATTGCTTTGAGCTTAATATCTCCAAATGCCTATCTATAACTTTGTCACGTAAGTGCAATCAATCTCCTCCTCAACTTTATTTTCTGCATTGCCAACCTGAATGTACTCCCAGTTCAATCCCTTCGCTACCTTGGAATATCATACGATAGAGAGTTAAACTTTCGTTCATATATTGATGAGATAATCCTTAAAGCCAAATTATCACTTAATTTTATCAAACGAGTCCAACGAATTCTCCAAGCCCTATGGGACCAAGTTAATTTACATTACTTTTTCTAAGTGTGGTCCCCCTTTAAGCGACTTCATAAGTACCGAATTGAGAATCAAGTTTCTTCTTGCAGCGAAATCGATTTGCCTAAGTCCGTTTCCAGGCGTAGAGTTATGTAGGCTATATTTTCCGATTGTGTTACCAAAGATGTCCTCCTTTCCATTAAAGTCGTCTAGGGCGATTTTAACGTTATACATCGGACATTGCTTGTAGATTTTGTCGAGGAGCTCGTAGAAACTTTCTTTGGTAGCATAGTCCTTTTCCTCTGTTGGGGCGTAAGCGCATATTAGGCTGATTTTAGCGAATTTACCTGTGATATGGATTGTTATAAGGCGTTCATCCACGTGTAGAAAGTTTGCCAAAGTCTGCCGCTTACAACAGATCCGCATCCAATTAGACGCTGCTTATGTTCCCTTTCGCAATCACCGTAATACACATCACAGTTTATTATCTTTCTTTTGCGGCCCACCCAACCGCACTTCCTGGATGGCGGTGATATCTGCTTTATAGCAGTCTATGGCCTCCGCTAATTGTTCGACTGCACGCGGCCTGTTCAAGGTCCGAACATTCCACATATACATCTGAAAGTCGTTGTCCTTTGTTCGTTTTGCAGGGTCGTCAACAGTGAAACCTTATCCGAGGCTATTGGTCACTTAGTAACAATTACTTTTTTATGTGGTTGCGCAGTATACGCACAACCCCAACCTGGAGGGTCAGGTTGGAATAGCTTCTACTTGCGATCCCTAGGACAAAAGGAGCCGGACCAAATTCCGGAGCCAGTAACCCGCTTCGGGAATGTGAGCGCTGCCGTTGGCACTTGTTAAGGGCTCTTAGTGCTGGAGATCCCTATAGACCTGGTATTCAAATACGTTGAAGCTGCTCATATAGTGATAACACCAACTCGACAGAACTGGAACTGGAACAACGCCGCCGTTGATTTCAACCTTAGAATTCATTGGAAGATGAGGCTTTATTACAGATAAGAATCGGTTATTGGCATTAGTTATAACGTTAGGCGAGCCTTGCTTCCCAAAATGAACCCTCATTCTTGCAAGTGAAGTTATTGTATAATGTAACAACTCCATTATTGGGACTGCTGGCTCAAGCCCAGATTGAAAAAAAGAGGAGGGAAGTCGCTCTGAGGATAACCACCACCAACATTCGGCAGTATGCTTACTTTCGCAATGCTCGGACCTGCACAGCCACAGCTGGGTGAACTTTAATGCATATATTTACATGTTCCAGGCAATATGGACGTTCTGACAGAGGAACTGCCGAGGTGGAGCCAACGACAATGTCGGAGGCAAGATCCAGCGACAATCTTATTTGAGATGCTTCGACAAACTGTGGTTATGTGAGCATTTTTCGTCATCTAGACAGGTTGTGGAAGCGCTGAAACTCCAATAGTGGGATTCTGGCACAATTGTTTGAAGATTAATGACCCACAGGTTGGAGGTTAAGCAGATAAGTTAAATGTTGAATCGTATGAAAAATTATATTATATGAAGGAACACTATATAATACGAGGCCTTTAACCACCGCAAAGCCTATATCATTAGCGTACAAAAAGTGTTATGGGATAGGCCTTACAAAGGAAGAATGCAACACTGTGACATGGCGATTGCTAAACCGCCCATGAATGTGAATTTGTTATCAGAGGAAGACTTTGTCAAGAATTCTTGAACTTGTGGCATCTAAGCGAATTCCTGATAATGATCTGCATCAAGGCTAACTTCATCATCATCAGCCTGACAATGAAGGGAAATGATAACGTACTTCTTCACTAGACTTATTAGCAGCTCCGAAATTACACTCAAAGTAATTAAGCTAAAAATATGGTTGTGCAACGACGCAAGACACAGCTCTCGTATTCTGGATGTCATCAGACTGAAAATCGATATCTCACTACCTTGTTATAGCCAAAATGTATTCACACATCAAGTATTTAAGACGATAGAACACCGAAGAAATGAAATTCTATCTCGCACAGCTACAATCGCAAGAGGCTGTTAGAGCCTTTTTTGATCAAGTTCCAAAAAAAACCTTTTGGGAAATCGTATACTGTCAGTTTCAAACGTAGAAGACCATTAACAACATTGTCAGCAAGCCATTAGAGAGGTCACATCTGAGTTGCTAGGTTTCACCCGACACCATAATGAATCCGTTGGTTTCACGCATAGTGCTGGTAAGAGCATGCAATGAAACCCGGAACATAGAAGGTGGCGTTACAAAGAAGGAAACGACAGGAACATCGGCTTCACAGAAAGAAGAAAGAAAGAAAAGAGAAGCACTTTTCTAGACTGCTTAGCTGCTAAGATTGCCCGTATACCAATGTCAAGTCAGAATGCCCTTTCAAAGTGGGTAATATTCGATGAAAGATTCCGTCAACCCCACCAAAAAAAAAAATAAAGTCAGGATAGCGATATCTAACTGAAGATCGCTAATGATGCTACAGCTCCGGAGTAGCTGCACAATTATTTAAAGCAACAAGTATTGAGTTGGTAAAGAGCAGTATACATCAACTCAACTATACACCAATTCTAGGGGAAACGTGGACATACACTTTGCTTTTTCCCAAGCTCTCATGATCGAAGTCCCTTAGTTGAAAGCCTTACAGTCCGTGGCGATCTTGAAATGTCTGACTAGGTACCATGTGAGTGACAACGGATAGTATTAGGCATTATAAAAGTAATATTTTTCGAGGTATGTTGGTTCATCAAAAACAATAAATAGCCTCAGCATCTGCTATTAAACACTGGTTCGAGCCTCCTCATCATCTCGTTATGTCATCAAAGATGAGGAGTTAAGGTGAGCCTCCTTCGCCGCGAAAAAGGGAATAAATGTCGCTTAACTACAGGTATGGTCAAGCGGTACTATGCACTTTCAAAACAATTCCCGAAATACAATAGAACGGTTAGAATAATTTGCTTATGATCATTGGTTATCTGATATGGACAACAATTTGTTTCTGGAACACAAGAAAGGGAAGTCCCAAAAAAATTCACACAACTTTAGAGAGAATTCGTTGGTTCAGGTTGGACGTCTTGGGGCTGAACGAACTAAGACGATCGAATACTGGTGAGTACCCTTCACCAACTCACCATTGTACTCGTACACACTAAAAAAAACCCTGGAATGAAGGATAAAGAACAGCTTCTACTGATAATCTAACGAATAGCAACGCAATCGTGACGAAAAATGCGACGTGCATAGGATGCGCCAGCACTGCACCAAAAATCGTGGCTAGTAGGAACATTGAAATTCTGCCTAAAATGTTTTCGGCAGTGAGAGATACGTTGGTAAACGGAGTATACGGCATAGACTTTCCGACATCCATTTAGATTTGTTCAAAACCATTATAGATAGCATATGGGCAAACGGGAGTTTCTCGCAGGAGTGAAGTGAAAGGATGATCTTCCAATAAAGAAGGGCAATCAGATCTACTGCAAAAATCATCTGGATATATACGAGTACCATATGTTTTCCCGGTGGTGCATAGAATAATATCGAAGATATTCTTGAACAGGATTGAAGAAAACCTGAATAGAATTTTCGATGTCGGATAAGCGACTTTCAGTCTGGATTTTCGAAGACCGACTGTATAAACGCCTTGCAGATCAATAGAACTACCGCTATCTTTTATTGATAGATACTTCTTGATAGCGTAGGAAATTCAAGGGGTTGCTGTTGACAGCTTTTTTTTTTTATCATAATAAACAGTGTTATCCGCGCATCACTCTCCGAGAAACGAATAGGAATCCACTAGACATCATCATATCTGCAGCATATTGATTATACTGAAACATCTACCCTTTAAATCATAGCCTATCAATCCCTTTCACTCAATTTAACTAACATGCTAGGACTACAAAGCTCGAATGGAAGCCTGTAAACATGAACATATACAATTAGTAGTAGCATCGGAGTAAAACGAAGATGATGGTCAAAATCCCGCTGTCAGACAGAGAGTTCCGTCCCGCTGAATTAGTTGAAGTTAAGGTAGCAATTTCGAAACTACAAAATAATAATAAGGCTGGCGCAGGCAATCCTCCAAGGTATTTAAAGCAGTTGAAAATGATCTGGTTGGGAACATGTACCAGTTTATCTAAGATAAGCATGTAATCTCAGAATTGTTTGTGCGGCCCGCTAGAAAGGATACCCTTATGATTGCGCAAACTACAAAGAGATATGTCAGCTAAACATATTCCTAATTCTGTCGTATTATCTGAGCATCTAAAATCACTGCCCAGTTCTGTTTTAGGGCAGAAAAGTCCGCGTACGCAGCTGATATTGATGTAATTTAGCGAACACAGCGAGCGATCAATGAAGCTTTCGTGAATATTGAGTCAGAAGCTGACAAAATGGGTCTAACAGTAAATGAGGGTAATTCAAATACATGCTGTTATCAGAGAAGAACGCACACTACCAAAGCCTTAATCAGAATGTCAATACATTAGGTGTTATAACCTACAGGACCTCATCTACACTATCTCTTAAAATCAAAATTGCTCTTGTCAATAGCAGGATTGAGCTCAGGAGGCAATAGAGTAATAGAGCCCTCTTTCGTAAAACCAAGCTGCCTTTATACAAGACCTTTGTCGTTCCGATGTTGCTCCATGGCATAGAGGATTAGAACTTGTCGAAAACGGATGAAAAAGCACTTGACCGTTTCGAGAGAAAGATACTGCGAGTGATTTTTTATCCCAATTGTATCGATACTGAATGGAGAAGGTGATTTAACAACGAATTGAACGGGCTGTACAACGACATCAGTCTAGTCACGCGTATACGCATTCAACGCCTGAGATGAGCGAATATGCTGTGCGGTACCGGAAGCAGCTGGAGAGATATCATTCTAGCTGGAGAGGCTGATTGGTTAAAGTCCAGGACTGTAGCGCCCTCTACGAAGAAGCAAAAATATAATAAATTTAATAGTTTCCCTAATCTATGTATTGTATGAAGCATTTTAGTCAGGTGCGGACTTGTAGGGTAAAGTCGCAGGACGAACCCTAATAGTAACCGACACAAGAAGACTAATTGCCTCCACGAGGCAAACGCCGGGCAACCGTGGTTATTTCACGGCTAATTAATTCCCTTTGATATTGCAGACTGCGTAGTACTATATTGAAGGGCTCTCTCTCTGTGCACGTGTCATAATACTGGCAAATATAAGCGACGAAGAGGAGCTAACCTCTCTTAAAAAACTCTAACTCTAAGGTGGAAGAGTAAGCGCCAAGCGATGCATGGCTAACAAGGTGCTTAGTCTCAAGTTTGCGACTAAGCACCTTCACAGCCATGCTTTCCTTAGTAAAGCGGGCTCTTCTGTTGAGTGACCTCCATATCCCGATTACAAGTGGGAATCAAAATTCATCGAACAAAAGTTTCACTAGCGGAGTCCGAACAGGAAATGCTACAGGCGACAAGGTTCCATATAGCAATATACTGAGCCGTGTAATGCTGGGTGTAATCCCGGAAGACGCCAATCTCAACCCCCTTAATGTTGAGCAAATGGCTCAAATACAGGAGGGGATTATCGACGTTTCGATTGAGCTTCAGGATGAAGATGTTAAACCGTTTTTTGACAGCTCTACTATCAGTGCTGGCTGGGTCGTGTTTACTTGCAACTTGGCTGAGGAGTAATTTCTCTAAAATTAAGGAGAAATCCGGCCTGAATGTAATGTTAGTGGAGAAGGATTCACTTCCGAAACCACACATCATAACGAAAAAATGTTCGCGCCCTCGGATGCACAAAACTCATGTCTTAAAACCATACCCTAGAAAGTCCTGCAAGGGGTGGAAGAGAAAAATCTCATCCACATGATCTTTGCTGTAAATGGCAGTGCGGTGAATTTGATGAGCACGTAAATACCCAGACCGAGGTGAGAAAGGTATAATGGCATTAATCCACTCAGGCAGTGGACTGACACTTAGAATTACAGAGTCAACAAACAGGCAAACAACACAAACAGAGAAAATTCTGAAATTAGTCCACCCATTCTGGAATAGCCAATTTACACCCCCAAAAGTCAAACTGCGACTGTTCCGAGTCAATGCTGAATCAACACTTCCGCGAGGAAATACGCTATTCATTTGAATACGCTTTCCCACAAAAGCAGAAAGCGGATGGGCCTAAGTGGCTAAATTGAGAACACTTGGGATGAATTGAAGAGAGCTAAAATTGCTTTCAAAACAACAAATCAAGCAAATACGAGTATATGAACATTGTTAACGCTCCGTGATGCACGAAGGGCCACAAGAGTTTCGTCAATAGTAAGTAAATAAGTGGGGACTTCGAATGTACAACGAATGTAACTCAATTGCCTCCTGAGCCCAACGTCGAGGCTGGTCGAGCTCTGGTGATCTAACTTATTCGCATTCGTACCTTGGCTGCAACAATGTACTAGGTGGAGTGAAGAGTAACCTCCTTGACCGCCAAAATGCGCTACTACTGCAAAAAAGGTTACGGTGCCTTGAAGTCCGTTCATATTTAGGCAGACATGCCAAATGTCAGTGCGATACTGTCTTTAGTTTTGTTTTGACAGCTGATTGTTGTTGACGTGTTTGCCATCATGCTGAGTATGGACAAAAACAATTTTCGTTCTCTCATAAAACATTATTTTTTGAGAGGCGAAACGGCGAAGGAAACAAAAGAAAAGTTGGATAAAAGTTTAGGGGGCTAATGCTCCGTCAATTTACACCGTCCAATACTGGTTTCGAGAGTTTCGTGGTGACCGCAATTCCATCACCGATCAAGTTCGCAGCGGTAGGCCCTCCGATGCGGTTACAGAGAACAATGTCAAAAAAATACATGAAATGGTGTTGGCTGACCGGAAAGTGAAGGTGCGCCAGCTAGCAGATACCACAAAGATTAGTACTGAGCGCACACGCCGTATTTTGGGCAATATTCTGCATATGAAAAAGTTATCCTGCAGCTGAGTGCCGCGCAAACACCAAAAACACGAACGCGAGAGCACTTCGAAAGAGTGTTTGGACTTGCGGAATCGGGCGGACTTTTGGCGTCGATTGGTAACTGAATTTGGATCCCTCGGACTACTATCTCTCAAAAGATGGCTCATTAATAAAATTCAGCTCACGCGAGGAAATTATCGACGCCACGGAGGAGTATTTTGCATACCTTCCGGAAAATTACTTTTCGGACGGGATCAAGAAGTTGGAAAATCGCTGGAATAAGTGTATCAAAGTAAAAAGGGAAAAAACATTTAAAAAAACAAATTTAATTCCCAAGGAGGTTGCTTTTCCTTTACTACACCTAATATTGATCCGTGCCGATGTTGGCACCCCTAAAAGTTCATCCAGAATATTGGCGCCGTGTCTAATTGTGGTTGAAGGTTGATAGATAAGACGATAGCGTGGTCCATTCCTTCTTTGTCTCAGTCGTCATAGCAGATGTTGTACTTTTTCTTCTGCTTTTCGCACGGCTTGGATTGCGGTAATATCTGGGGCTATCATCTTTACGTACATCTCTCTGAACTATTGTCTTTTTTGTGTGGCGCAACAAAAAGCATAGAAAGATATCTCAGTTTCAAGGAAAGCACACTAAGTTAGCATTTGAATTGTATAAAAAGCTCTGTGACCTTAGAATACAATGATATCCGAAAGTCAGGTCCAACATCGTCGAAAGAAGAGCCTCGCTTGTAGACCTTTCACAGTTCAATTTGCACCATCTGTGCATTTTTGATTTAATATTTTCGGTGTGGTCTGTACATAGTCGAAGTTATGCAGGAGAAGGACCCTTTCATATAATTTTATCAACATTTCTGTCCGTCAGCGGCAACCCTGTCTGGGTCGTGCTCTGTTTTTTTTTTCACAAACCTCGAGCCTTTGCTATCGGTCATTTTGGAGTCGAGTAACCACTACGTCATGTGGTGGGGCGCGTTATGGGTGTCCTTTTAGCGGTTCTATCACAATGGGCAGTCACAAAAAAATAAAAATAAAAAAAATATCGACAAAAAGTTGCCCTCAGAAATAAAACGATTAAATAATTCCAGAGCCGGAGAAATGTATTATCCTGAACATAAAAACGAAACGAGGACGATTCGGGTTTTGGATCCAAAGCGCCCACCGAAAAAAAAGGTCCAGGGGGTGGTTTCTCACAATTAAACTTTGTTCACTGGCAATAAACTTCATCGGTGGAGGGTAGATATTGTATGTAGGTGGAGGGGGGTAGGAAAACTGAACACAAACTGAACAAGAAGGGACAATACTCGAAGTATTGACGATGGCGGCGATGAATGGTTGTACACGGAATGGAATTTTTTTTTTTTGTTTTTTTTAATTCGAAATATGTTTGAGCATTTTTCAATAAAAGTCCCTTCAGGGCGTTGGCGGCTTTGCCAATCTCTGGATCTGGATATCCCTGCTGTTTTTTTTTCTCTTTTTTGTTTTGCTGTTGTTGTCGCTTTTGTCCTTCCTTTGTGCAGTGTGTGTTTGGCTTTTATTTGCCTTGTGTTACATGGGAATGTTGACAGTGCAAAATTATTACCCAAAAACGGTGGTGAAATACCAGAAGGTATGGATTGAGGGGGTTATGGAGGTTTGTGAGGTTGGAATTGAATGAAATGTAGACACCATCCCGACATATGTACACTATCGATGACCACAAGTAAACAAAAATTACCAGTCGTGTTGGTGACACCAATGTATCGAGAGGTACACCAATTAACGAAACAAGAACAACGACAATTAATTGTTCTCGAGCTGGTTTGCTGTGTTGTGTTGGTTGGGCTGTACGGTGTAGTACTATGTCGAATGTTTGCGTTAATTACACTCGAACAACAGGTGCACGCGTATGTGTGCTTGCGTGCAGGGATAAGTTAATTATATCCTTATCCCCCGTAGGGTAGTGATATTTGCTGTACGCGACATTATTACGGATATACGAGAATAGCTAAGTACAAAGCTATTCATAATTCATGTGTGCTGCTAAGCTTAATTGATACATTTTTGACAATTGATTTTTTAGCGACTCTAATTGGTGGTCGATTGTTTGTTGTTTCATCAGCCGTAGTGTTATATTGATTTTTAGGATTCAATTTCGATACGTAAATTGGTTCTATTGTATTTTTGATGCGCTTTTAAAGTTTTAGATTTCAGGGAGGCACAGGAAATAAATGCAGGTATACACAAGGCCATTATTCAGGCACGCTTCAATCTATGTAATAACATGCAATCGCTTGCTGCATAGTATCTAAACGCAAGATCCAGGTTGGGGAAGATCTTAAGCTAAAGACGTATATGTAGGGAGAAATAATGACCAGAGCTTTCTTATTTCGAATGGCTCAACCAAGTGTTGCTATGTTCCCTCAACAGAACCAGTGTTGTCTATCCAATTGGGCCATCTTTCTACATGATCGTGTCCTCACGATCAAATACTACTGTTAACTTCGTCGTCATCGTTTTCGCGCGATGCCATTGTCTGGCAATTTACACAAAAATTTATCACTGCCATATATGTACATACCTGCGTTGAGTGCCACTGCATACCTTGAATATCCTCCACCATATATCGGTCAATTGACAATCGCTCCGGTAATCATGTTCGCCCTTCGATATGCATCCTCCAGCTTTCACGAATCGTCAATCGCTACCATTGGGCGTTCTGCGACGCTATTTCTCTCCTCACGCGCATTTCTTCTTCAATATTCGGACTCTCAACTCTCTCTAAAACTGTAAGCAATACAATAAATTGTATTACCAAGGATGTCACTTGATCAAAAAGTTCCCGCACCACACCACCGTGTAGCGCCCCCATTGTTCCGATTTGAGTTCTGTTTTTTTTTTTTTAACTTGGTAAATCTATTGTTGATATTCCCTCTCAATCTTAGGTTCATAGCTTGAGATTTGCAAAAGTTACGTAGCCAAGAGTACTCGTACATCTTCTCTGTGTGTGTTGGTGATTTTTTACAATTTTAGAAATGGATTTAAATTTGCAACAACGAACTTGTATTAAATTTTGCGTAAATAACGGATTTAATGGTGCGTGAACGTTGGAAATGTCGGAAAAGTGTTTCGGCAACGATTTTCTAAAGAAAACGATCGTTTACCAGTGGCACGAGCGGTTCAAAAGTGGACGTGAGTCAATCGAAGATGATGAACGCAGTGGCAGACCATCGACATTGAAAACCGACGAAAACATTGTATTCTATCAATTTTAGTCAATAACTGCAAATTAACCATCAGCGGAGGACTTAAACATTGCCTATGGATCCGGCCAAGACATTTTGGTTAAAGATTTGGGTTTTAGCAAAGTTGGTGCCAAAAGACCTGAATTTCATGCAAAAAAGAGACCGTGTTGACGTCGCAAAAGAGATGATTTGCGAGGCTGAATCCGATCCCACATTCATCAAAATTATCATTACTGGAGATGAGACGTGGGTTTATGAGTACGACATGCAATCCAGACATCAGGCAAGTGAATGGCGTTCACCAAATGAGCCGAGACTAAAAAAACCACGTCGTTTTCAGTGAAAAAAGAAGGCAATGCTCGCGGTTTTCATGGATTACAACGGTGTAGTGCATCATGAATTTTTGCCAGAAAACCAGACAGTAAACAAAGAGTATTATTAGGGCGTTGTGAGACGTTTGTTGTGAAGCAATTCACCGAAAGAGACCAGAATTGTTTGCAAAAAGCTCGTGCATTTCGCTCAGTGCCATTATTATTCGTAATTTTTTGACGAAAAATGCAACAAATACCATCCAACAGCCACCGAATTCATTTGATTTTGCTCCCTGTGACTTCTTTCTGTTCAATTTGAGTTAAAAAAATACTACGGGGAACGCGTTTCAGCAGCCGAGAGGAAGTAATGGAAAAATCGCAGGAAGCACTGATGGACAAACCGAAAACCGAATATAAAAAAATGTTTCGAGGATCGGATCAAGCGCTGGCATGAGTGTGTTGTAGTCGATGGGGATTACTTTGAAGGGGACAATATAGATTTAGATGAATAAACTTGTACATATTTTAAAGTTTCTGAATAAATTCCGGAAAATTTTTGATCAAGGTGGTATGTACATGAAGAATAGCTTGTGTGGTGTTGTTCGCGTTGGTAATTTTTTTTTTTTTTTTATTTAAATCTTTGTTCTCAAAAATACAAAATTTTAATTCTTACAATAAGTTAGGAGAATAGTTAGAGGCATTTAAAATTTTGATACAAATACAGATAAATGTCACATTATTAAATTTATTTCAGTGCGGGGTGAACAATAACACATATGCACAATAAAAATAAATTTGTAAAACAATTCGACTGGAAAAGATAAAGGAAAAAAGAAATGAAGGAAAATATTGTAACAAACAGAAGTACATCGATAACAATATTATAAATCATTAACATTAGTTTCTTCATGATAAATAATTAAAGCCACAGTTTTACTTTGCTCAAAAAGTTCTTTAAAGCTCTGATGATTCGAATGCTCTCTGGGAGCGTTGAATAGTTTCTTAGTAGAAGTCCCATGGTTACCATGGAACTAGTATTGCTTCGAAGGCTATGGGTGTCGTGGATGGGATTCTGCAAATAGCCACCCCTAATAAAAAAAAATTTAAGGACTTTGAAATAGTACAAATGTCGTACAGGCAGAATTTTCAGCTTATTAAATAGCAGTGAGGTGTTGGCTAAACGAGACGAAAAACATATTTTTCTTATTACATATTTTTATAAAACAATTAGTTGTTTGATTTTATTAGCGTAAGTACCCTTCTAGCAGCTAATACCATATTGCAATCTGGAATGGAAGATCCCAAAATAAAAATGCTTGTAGCGCAGTACTTCTTAAGCCGATAAAAGCTTCGCAGAGTGTATATCAAATATTGCTTCCAAATAGAAATGTGATTACACCAACTCAAATTTTGATCAAGTACGACACCTAAGTACTTATAGTTCTTCACTATTTCAATTTTGAAGCAATTAACATTACAGCCAATATTTTCATTGTATGAGATATTACAACCACATTTAAGCAAGCTAGATCTGCGATAATTAGCTGCACAATGTTAATATCCGGGGACCCTTTATCTGTAAGGCTGAAGTACATGAGCTTAGTTTTACTACTTAATAGTAAGTTGCGCAAACCAGAGTCTTAACAAATGCACGTCATGATTATTATCAGCAACTAGGTTAAAGAGATTATTTTAGCCATACGCAAACGCTAAGCCATCAGCAAAAGCCTTAATCTTACCCACGAATGGAACACTGAAGATTGGGTTAACATACATATATTAATAACGGTAAGGGACCAAGGACAGATCCTTGTGGAACGCTGAGGCTGATGGTCTTGGAACCACTGAGAATGTTTCCAATTTTTACTTTTTGCATTCTGTTCCTAAGATGAGATGCAAACCAATGTGCGATAAAGCCTCGAAAACCTACACAGTACAATTTATCCAGAAGTATTTTGTGATCTACCATATCGAAAGTATACAAAAAGTCCGGCACAGCATTTCTTGTCATCAAGTCCCTTGTAGATTATTGACAAAAATTCAGAAGAATGGAATGGTTTTCTCTAAAGCCAAATTAATTCTC
This sequence comes from Volucella zonaria, assembly GCA_963966105.1. Lineage (NCBI taxonomy): Eukaryota > Metazoa > Arthropoda > Insecta > Diptera > Syrphidae > Volucella > Volucella zonaria. The sequence continues at coordinate 57,139,381 of OZ014530.1, forward strand.
GCTAAAAAAGTTAATCTTAGTGAGATATTTCAAAACTTTGATATCGCAGACAGTAAGGAATTCGGTCTGTAATTCATCTTTTCTTTTCTATAACCCTTTTTAAAAATAGGAATCACGTTGGCCCGTTTTAATAGTTCGGGGAAAGTACCCGTGAAAGTGCTTAAATTGAAAAAGTGAGCAAGAATATCTATAACGTTTAAGGCGATTCTTTTTAAGATGGAATTAGGAATTTCATCGTCTCCACAAGAATTCGATTTTCTTATAGAAATGATTGTTTTTAATAACTCTAATTCCGAAATTGGCTTGAAAACGAAGCAGTTTCTGGAAAATGTGCAGTCAAGGAGATGTGACGTTGAGCAACCGCTAAAAGACACAAAACAATCACAAGGATACGTCTGTGCTAGTAAGACAGAGTATTGATTGAACTCGTTAGCAACAACTACAGGATCTGTAATATTAACATTATCATTTTTAAGTATAATGGATTCATCATGTTTTTTAGTTCTCCAATCAATTATACATTTAACAGCTTGCCCTGTGCACTTCTTAATTTGTTTTCATAGTATCTGTTGCAACATATACTAATTTCTTTATTAATCTCTTGACACAGACGGCTGTAACGACTTTTTGAAACAAGATTAAGCGGGTGTTTGCCGGTTTTACTACGCGGTATATGTTTCAGTTTAAGTTGTTTAAGAAGCGAGTCATCCATCCAGGATTTTAGCATCCTGATAACAGATTTACTTTGCTTTATGGAAACGCTGGAACTATTTATGCGATTTTTTAAAGTTTTTACAAATAATTTATAGGCCAGAGAAGCATTATCTTCGGCATATGCATCTTCCCAGTTTTCTCTCAATAATTTACTATTTAATAGGCTGTAGTTAATTTTTGTTATTTTTTTTTTTTGTAATACTGTTAGGAATATTATAGCTGCTAAAGGCTAAGCCTGTCATACAGTGATCCGTAATTTGAAGATCGAAATTTAGGCCAGGATACTGACTGGTTCGAATCTTAAGGACTAAGGAACAGAAAAGCTATGTATCCATGGTATTCATTTTTTTTAAGTACTCATTTGTAATGGATCGTCGACCGCCAGCTGCGCTCGATTTAAAATTATTTAAAGTAAACTAAGATGTCTTTCGCTCATTTGTCGACCCAGGCGATCACAGTTTTGTTTACCCTTATCGTGCATCATCGTTTGAGTCACCGAGAGTATGTTTTCATTTGTCGCCGATGGAATTCGAGTTGGCCTACATTCAGCAGCATAAAAACCGATGCGATTTGCTCAGTGTTGTTTTAGGATAGAATGACTCCACTGAGGGCGACATTAATCGTTGTTGGGGTAGGTGGCGGATGGTTGATATTGACTGCTTCGATAAAGTTGTGGACGTGGTACAAATTATTGAGGTCGACGGGACTTTGGAATTTGCTGGACTGAGGAGGAGAGTCGACGAGCGAGCGAATGGTGAATGCGGATGGGAGTCTTCTTTTGGCAGCAGTGCAGTTCGGTGGCATCGGCGATCCAATTTAACTTTATTCAATTTTATCTTTAGTTAATTTTGTCAGTTTTGCTTTTGTTAATAAAAATAATTTTTCCTACATACTCTTACATGATCAAGACAAGTATTGAAATAGGTCTAGTTGATTCATTAATAAATGACACTAACCCATGTTCAGCCAAAAATGATTCGTACTTATCTGCTGCTATATTTGGACCTATCTATGTTAACCTCTCCAATTATAATAAGATTAGCTGGCTTTTCATTGCTTAAAAAATTGATTATCATTGGGATAAAAGTCATAGTTAATGATTTAGTAGTCTTCCTTTTCAAAGGAGTAAATCCAAATATCTGACACAAATATCATGTCTGGCAGATTTGTAAAGCCTTTGAGTTTACACACTAGCTAATCAAAATTTTGTCGCAAGTTCCTTATGTTTTGATGCACTATGAAAATATTTTTTTCATCGTTTAAATTAGAAAAGAAAATATCGTGACAGCTTTTTATGGTTTTTATTTAAGCTAAAATTTTCAAACATTATACTATGCTTCTAATTCCGCTGGATTATTAAAAGATCTAATTATAATGACTTTACCATTGTCAACCTTTCTCAACAAAATATTTGAATCACTAAACCATAAGCATTTAATTTTTAACTTAACTTTTTTCGCCGCCATTAACAGGACCGTAGTGCATTTAATGAAATAGTTATTAATAAATAAACTCTTACAGCTTCCATCACCAAATAGCAAAGTACTAAGAGTTTTCTTTGCGAATCGTTTGCTCCTCATAATCCTCTGTTTTACATCAATCGACAACAAGTAAACGCATAAAATATTACTTTTTGTCACATAAGCTGGTTTTGGCTTTATGTAACATTTTTCTATTCCATCAACAGACCCAGAGACATTCAAAGCGACACCAAAGATTTTTTGTACACTCTCTACTGGGTTAAGAGCAGTGTTGGGCAAAAGATAATCAGATTGATGATTAAAGATTATAGTTAAAATATGTAATATTACTATTAAAAATTACGATTACAAAATGTAATCTTTAATCATATTCGATGACTAATTGTTTGTAATTTGTAATGTAATCCAGATTACTTTTTCTGATTGATAAAGAATAACCGCGAGAATTATGAAAACTAAAAGAGCACATACCTGAACTCTTAATCATCTTTATTTTTTATTTATTTTAGGAATAATTATTTTATAGAAAATATTGCTAATTGTTGATATCAGAATATTTTTCTGATGTGTGGCTTAATTAGATTTCAACAGTATCCTCTTTTCAAACATTTCATCTGAGAGTCTATTCGTCTTTGGTGAATTTGTCATAGTTGCATATGAAAAAAGTCTTTCAATGGGACCCGAGGACCGCAAAGGCGTATTATATGTGTTTCCTAAAAACACTTTTGATCTCAGGACATCTATTTAGCAGGGAAACATCTTTATCTTGATCTGCTAAATAATGAGAAATAATGGCACATGCTTTTGATCGTTGAACTTGGCGTATATGTCCTGTTGAATCAGTCTCTGAAGAATCAGTATCAAATTCAAAATAGCTGTCTTCATATCTTTTACTAGGTGTTTCTTGAAAACTTCACTGCTCCTTTGAAAACTGATTTGTATTCTAGAATGGTGTTCTAAATTTATACAAGTCATCCATTAGTCCTTGAATCTGGGATAATATATTTCAGCAACTGCTGCATTTTAAGCTGCCTTCGACGAAATGTCAAGGAATTCAGAAAATCGCACTTCCACGTTTTCTAAATAATTGTCTGCCAGCGTTTGGCAAAAAACAAATGATTCTCTGTTAAGCTTTTGCAATTTTTTTCGTAGAGATACTAACCATGGCAATAAAATATCATAATACATATCCTGTTCGCCTTGTAATATTGTATGTCCAAGGCCTCTGCTATTGGTTTTGAGCAGCGCAAGTATTCATTTATGTATTGAAAATCATTGGTACGTAAAACATTCGTCAGTCCCAGTGCCACGTGCAACTATAGATGCAATTTGTTTTAGACCATCATAAAGGCTATTCCATCTAGTGATTCCCGGTTTGGAAAGCATCCGACACATTTCCATACATTTTTGCATTTTTTAATAATTTGGTCGTGAATATCGGCAATAGTTGTTCCGGTATTTCGTAATACCTTATTAGCGTCCGCAGTGGTACATAGATTTAGCTTGTGGGCAGAACATCTTAAATTCTAGGTGTGTTGATTGTTGAAAAATATGTTCGGTATCTAAGTTTTCAGCAATGATATCACTATCACTTTCAGTATCCATATGTATGTCGAAGTCTTTAAGCGCTTTGACAAAATTACTGCCATTATCAGTGACCGTGGCTAGCACCAAAGTTCTTCTGTTGACAACATTCAGTCCTTTTGTAGAGATATTCATTCCTAGTCATTATAACCTTCAAACATTTAAAACCAATGTTCGCCGGTACCACTCTTTCCATCCTCCCTGCCTGACTTTCCTTCGCCCTCGCTGCGTGCAAGCATTTTAAGGGCACTTAAATCCTTATTTGATACTAATTTTTTATTTTTTTTTTGGTAATCAATGAATTCCCTTTTAGAATAACAATATAAAATAACAGAGATTCAATTGACAGTGATGTAGATAAAAAATTACATGCAATGATTAGAGTACTTGGTTCCCAGCGCAATGGGTTGAAAGTTTGCTATTTGAACGCACAAATGCAAATACTAATCTGCACGGCCTACAGACCCCATAAAAATATCGATATTGCACCACTGCTTGTTAGCTTAGAACAGCATTCTTGTATAACTCTCAGCTCGTATTCTTCGGTGACCAAAATTGTAATCTTCTGCACAATAGCACCTCTGCACCTATAATCTATGAACTCTATAACCTTATCCCCTGTCTACTCCTCGGCACCGACTCATTTCACCAGTAGCTCTAGCACCTTAGTTGATGTCTTTTTTGTTAATGATCTTGAACAGGCGCTACTTTATAATCAACTTCTTGCATCTGTCTTCTCCAAACATGGCCTTATCTTCTTTATCTACGATTTTGAAGTTCAGGTGAATGATAAACATCTCCAATATAGAGATTTTAGATCGATTAACCTAAATCGTCTATTAAGTGACGTTCATGAAATCGACTGCGGCAGAATCTATAGGCTCACCTCAGTCAATGATCAACTGCCGTTTTTGAACAGCAATATCGTGCACTTATTCGAAGCTCGTGCTCCATTACGCAGGAAGGTAATTTTTCATACAGTTCCCCTATGGATAAATTGGGATATCACTGAGCTGATTGTCAAGAGAAACTTACCGTACTCTAGATGGAAGCGGTGTAGAATTCCTAAGCTACATGCAATCTACTCCACCCTTCGGAATAAAGTTATGTATAAAATTAGATTGGCAAAACAAAATTACTACGCAAACCACCTCAACCCTACGGGATCTGGGAAAAATGTCTGGAAGACCTTAAGAAATTTAGGTATCGGTAAACAAAACCGTTGTAATCTTTTGAATGCAAAATTTCTGAATCTAAACAAAACCAGTTCAAATGTACCTGCTGATTTGTTTCCTGACCCACCCGAAGAAGCTGCTAGAACTTTTAGCTCTACCTTGCTTGATGATACGAGTACTGAGGTTGCTGCAGCATTACTGTCAGTAAAATCAAATGCCATAGGTTTGGGCAATATAGATCCCAGGCTCGTTAAACTGTTTTTACCCTTTTATTGCCTTATTTCAAACATCTATACAACTCTATCTTAACAACCTCTGAATTCCCAATTAACTTTAAAAAAGCCGAGATTGTTACAATTCCGAAGGGTGGCAGCGGTTCAATAGATTTTAGGCCAATTTCTATCCTACCCTTTTTGTCAAAGGTTTTTAAAAAAGCGATCTCAAGACAGATACAAAGGTTTCTCGATGTCAATAATCTAATTAATGGTGCTCAGTCTGGGTTCAGAGCAAATCGGAGCTGTAAGACCGTACTATTTAATATTGTTGATGAGATACGCATAGCAATGGATAGGAAAGAAGTAAGTTTGCTTACTCTTCTCGACTTCTTCTCGATAATGTGATCCTCTATTCTAAACTAAAAAGCTTGTTTCGCTTCTCTTCATCCGCAATCAAGCTTTTTCAATCATACCTTACATGGAAACATCAATGTGTGGTTATTGGAGATAAGACGTCAGGTCTTCTCACATTGTGCAGTGGTGTAATACAGGGATCAATTGTAGGCCCTCTTTTTTTCGCACATTACAGTAACGATCTCCCCCAGGTGGTCAGACACTCCGATGATGTACAGGTCTTTATTAGTAGCCAACTAGCTGAACTTTCCCAGGCTTCAGAAGCAATGAACAACGATTTGTATTGTATAGAGCAGTACCCACTGAGTAATAATCTGAAGAATCTTGGAATCATCTTTAATGACACGCTTACCTGGTCCGACCACATAAACTACGATTGGTAAAATGTATGCTTGTCAATGATTTTCTTACAAAATGGGTCATCTATGGCTTGCCATAGATATTAATGAAAAATATCAAAATATTTTCATCAAAGTGCTCTTGTGAAATCGTCCGCTTAAACAGTTGATCGCTTATTTCTGACCCACGAAAGTTAGATGTTCTCAAATTTTGTTTGTTTTTTTTTTTTTTTTTTCAAGTGACTCTGATACTCTTTGTATATACGAGTACCTCCGCCGTGTCTTCGTTTGAGATGAGAAACAAAGTTTGATGAAAAATTGTTAAAGCCGCTTATTTTCACTTCTTTTGGTAGTATTTCTGGATTCCGTTTAAAATATATAAAAAAACTTGCCATTAAGAATGCAAGGTAATACCTCTGCTGCTCCTTCTTCTTCATTCTACACAATTTCCAACTCAGAACTATTAGACAATGAGAGAAAAGAACTTGACGGCATTTCACACGAGATACTAATCAAACTTAAAAAACAAAATTGCACTTCTTTGGTAACGATACTAAAATGACGTTTGTCTCCTTCCGACGCTTGCTTACGTATAACGCCACCACGCCTTCTAGAAGTAAACAAGCTTATTTACTGTTAAAGTTTATGTCGTAAAAAAACTGTAATGGTAAAACGTCAAGCACGTGTTGTTTACCACCAAAATTGTCACCCAATGGCTTTTTTTGCAACTGATTTATTAATGTAATGAATGTAAGTTAACGAGAATTATGTTCACAAACATTCGTCCCACGAAATGCAGCACATCTCCCATATAAAACAAGTGCTCCAGTTTCATCTGTGGCAAAAGACGTACGTGAGTGAGTCCGTCGACGCAGCGCTTTGATGTTGCGCATCAATCGTATTTAAGCTTATGAGAATTTATGTTAGAGAGTTGTTGATTTTAAGGTGAAACGGCAACCGCTGCCCAATTGTGAATTGATCAATTAAATAAATAAAAAAAAAACTTAATGTTTAATTAATTTGCATGAATAAATAAATAAATTAAATTGAATTAAATGTAATCTTGTTTTCTAACTACTGTAATCAAAATTAAAGATTACACGTGGAATCTTCATTAAAAGTAATCATGGCTACTTTAATCTGGTTAAAACTAATTATGGTTAAATTTAATCTGATTACAAAAGTAGTTGATTACGCCCATCCCTGGTTAAGAGTATGTATTTACCTCGGGCAAACAAACTATTTCAATCACTCTCTCCATCTGTTTCTGCTCATTCCAGTTCAATTTGCTTTCCAGGGTAGAGACTTTCGATTTAAGTGATGCATTTTCTTCTCTCAACTGCTGAACCGTATGAAGAAATTCCCTTTTTATTTTTTTCAGATCAAGAACCTCTTCGTACGGCATTTGAAGGATTATTGAACTGTCATCGTTACCCACTGTCACTGCACTTTCCTCTATAGACTGCTTGTTGATTGACGCCGCCGTCACGCTAATTGGAGATGTTGATGCTATATATCTTTGCACAGGTTTCGTTTGAGGCTTCGATGATCCCACTAGTTTTAGTTGTTGTTTTGGTTGAGATCAGACTGATGCTGCATTGGCCTTAGCTAGAGGTATTTTCTATAGCGATTGAAGCGATTTACGTCGAAGAGCCATGCACTTGCCACTGCGATACTTTTTGTTGGTAGAGTTCATAGAATCAATATCGGATTGAACAATATCAACACAAGCACTGTGAAAAAAACATTTGCAGCCATGACAGTCTATTTTGAAGGGATCACTTCGGTCAATTTTCTCTTTTCAACTGGAACAATTCATGATGATACAAATTTTAATATTTGACTACTCGTTTTACTCGAAAACTTCAGTGGAATACAAAAGCGTGCACCCCACGACACTATAAAACAAACGTCCGATCTCTGCAACACGAACTCAAGTTTGTGACACGAGCTAAAGTTTTTGAACCATAGGAAGTCTTCACTGAATTGCTTTCAAACAGGCTTCCCAGTTTTTATCTATAGAGGCGCCCATATCGTTTGAATGCATCGCTACACTTGACAATTTACGCACCATATATTTAATATGTTTTACTCCATCATCCCTACAGTACTGCCCGAATGGATTCGCTGTAAATGCGGTCCCACGCTTCGTGACTATCCGATAGACTAGGCCGAAAAATTAAGGGTTCCCGCATACCACACTCAACACTCCTCTCGTGTTCGTCGACTTTACTGATCTTAGGACAACATTCTTTTTAAAAGAACTAACCTGGTTGCTCTTTTACTTGCATGTAAAGTCCGATATGATGCAGATGAGCATCGAATGGCAGTGACATCAAGCCAGTGCCATGCAGTTCTCTTCCTTCCGTCCAACGTTTTCTTTTTGCATATGCGCAGTCCACGCATGCCGTAATATACTCTCAGGTGAAACCACCCATCTTTAGGAACCAAAATGTCTTCTTTATTCGAACCAGAATCCTCTCCTCTGCCATGGTTCCTACGTCGTCGTAATACAACTTCAAAATCCGGCATCTGGCTACATGCGGCATACCTCCATATTCTACATTCTTGCCCTGTTGATGAATTATATTGATCAAAGAATTTCTCAATTTCGGCCACCACCATCCATCCTGCTGACGCATCTGGATAGACTTCATGTTGGCATTAGGGGTTGTTAATCATCAGAATCAGTGAATATCAACGGGCTTCCTTGAACTGTCAGAATGCTATTTCCTGAGCTAGTTCCCACACAAACCTGTGGTCCATTTTGTACAACTCCGTCAAGAGTACAGCGGTAAGTAAGTAGTCTCCCACAAACGTCCTGAAGAAGGTCATCAGGCTCACGATTTGTATCATATCATAGAGATTTCTGGCAGTTGGAAACCTCATAATTGGCCGAGCCAATTGCCTCCGTCTTCCATCGGCTCGGTCCCAGCTGAGATATACTTCTTCAACTCCTTTCAACAACTGCGCCTTTAGAGGTAGGCGCTTGAAAGTGCGCCCCGGCGCATGAACAAGTCCAAATAGCATTCGGTTGACGGATTCTCCGTCCAATGTGAAAGCAAAGTACCTCTTGCTGCCTTCCAATATCTCTATCTGGTAGCAGCCAGAAACCAAGGCTAACACCCTGAAGTACTCAATAACCGACATCGGAAACTTTAGCTCAATCATGACTTTATTAAGTGTCCTCAAATCGATGCAGAATCTGTGTATCCCTTCTTCGTAAAAAAGATCAGTGTCGCCCTATCGACCTGTCGACCTTGTTGTAGCAGCTCCTCGATTTTCTCGGTAATATTACCCCACTTGGATGCATATGACTGTATACACACGGGCATGGAAGTGGACAAATGAATTAAATTTTCTGCTATGATTGACTCAACCAGCTCGATTGCGTTTTTAGTGAAACAGTCACGGTAATTCTCGACCAGATTCTGAAGTTTCAGACCATCCTCCTCGCCGATGTTGATAACATCGAGCTCCTTAGCTCTTTCTCTCTTTCTGCTTCTTTTAATTTGTAGCTCAAAGTTGTTTACCTCACCTTCGACAGCCGCTCATTTTTTTATGTCAACTGACAGTTTCTGTTGTTCTCTTGACCATACCCTGGGATTCACAGTCTCTTAAAATATTTGTTTATTCTTGCCAAAGATTGGTGAAGAAGGTCTGGTTCGATGATGAACAGCTAAAGTTGGCTGCGGTCGGATACCACCACTTCCTAAGTCCACGAGCGCTGTCACCGAGTATTCGTTAATGCGGGATTCTTTCAAGCAGGTGCTCCGACTGCGCGCTTTTTATAACAATTTTTGCTATCGAGTACCCGTATGCGTGATCTTACTCATATTATCTGTACTTGACGGCGATTAAGTATGTGAAATTGGACAATTTCTTGAAAAGTTTCCTTTTGGATTTCTCTTCAGTTCTTACACCCTGGATCGCCAATTGCCTCGCTCGCCCCAGCATCACGCCAATGCTGGCTTTGCTTAAAACCTCCTTCAACCGGATGTTGGCCATACTCTGAACGACAAATTTTATTATGAAAGTTTTCTAGATATTACCTTGCGATGCAATTGTCTTCATCGTGACGACAAACTTCTCAAAATCCTCGCTCATCATGAACGTTCGCGTTTTTGTTCTTCCATGGAATAATTCTGCAGAGCCTAAAGAACAAGTCATCTAGTTGACCCCAAGTAAGGATTGAGTTGCAAATCTTGACGATTCCTTTCAATTGCGAGGCTAGCCCAGAGACTTTCTAAATATTTCTGACTTTCCGTCGACATGCATTGAACTTTTGAATCATATCCGCTACTTCCCGCATATTGCATCTGCTCTGCCAATTCTCCCGTCTCCGCACGCCCGCTAGTTGGCTGTTGCCGACGTGAGTTCCCTGTCTTCTACAGCAGCTCGTGGAGTTTTTGAAGTTCATCTCGGAGCAATAGCCCTTCTGCATCGCTCTAGACAGGAAGATGGAGAAGAACGGAGAGATATCAAAATCGTGAGTAAGAAACCACGCACCGAGACCCCTCTGACTGTAGAACTGTATAACTACTGAGGCACTAGTCGTATACAGAAGCGGATCGCAGGTGGACCCTTCTCTTCTCATTGTCATAAGAGCCAAACAACTAGACAAAGGAAATAAGAACTAGCTATACCGATTGGAGAGCTTGCTATGATTTCTTGTTAAAATCTTGTTAAGATTGGTTGATACCAATTCTTGTCATAGTATAGAACCCACCTTGCTCTCGACTTTTAAATACGGTTACTGAAGTGGCATAATAGCCGTGTTTTTTTCATCGCTATAGATAGTGAAGTGAAGTAATTGTTCCGCAGTTGCTTTGATTTTTATATGTCAATGTTAATTTGAATTAAAAAAAAAGAGCAAACGTCAGTATGAAAATTATATTTGAATTAATGTTTGAAGTCAAATTAATAATCATAATGAATAATTTTCAAGCAATGGTAAGCTAATTTTATGATTGCATTGATATCTTTGAATTTATAATTGCAGTTACAATTTCAAAATTTAATTAACGAAAACCGTATAGCTATGGACGAAAATGAAAATAACAGCTCAAGCTCTGAAGAATCCTCCGAAGAAACAAATCATTTTAATATTAAGAACTTCATGCAAATTATTGACCCTTACAGCCATGAAGATTTCAAGTCGGATTTCAGATTGCAGCGATCAACTATAGAATATTTGATATGTAAGTATTTCACATTTTTATAATATTTTCGTAATGATTATGCATTTTATTGCAGCATCTTAGGACCAAACTCGGACAAAAGAAAGAAATGTACATATTTATATGGTACATTAGCAAGAGCATAATTTTTCGACAACTGGGAAATTTGTTTGGTGTTCCAAAATCTTCTGCTTGGATCGCAGTTAATCGTGTGTGTCGGTATTTGGTTTCAGTTGCGAATCAGCATATTAAATGGCCTCAAGGCAGCGTTGTGAGGGAAAATTGTCGCAAATTCGAGCAGAAGAAAAGGATTCCTCGAGTTATCGGTGCAATAGACTGTACTCACATATCCATCGCAGCACCAAAAACCAACAAACATTGATACTATAATAGGAAACATCAGTTCATCATAACATCAGGATGCAGATAAAAAATTCATTGATATCTGCTGTGGTGAGCCTGGATCTTTGAACGATAGCAGAGTTCTTATTTAGAAAAGCTCAAGAAAACCCTGATCGACTTTTTCCGTATAACACGTTTATACTTGGTGATTCATATTCATCTACCAACTGGTTAGTTACACCGTACAGAGACAACGGAAGACTTACGGCACAACAACATTCATTTAATTATCTGCATTCCGGTACAAGAATTGTAGTGGAGCATGCCTTTGGCTTGTTAGAAGGAAGATTCAGGAGCTTGCTTAAATTCACAGAACAAAGAAATTTGCATTCAGTGACAAAATTAGTTATTAGTGCATGTGTTTTGCATAATATATGTATAACAATGGACGACGAGTTTGCTGATGTGAATCAAAAAACGTAAAATGGACATGAAGAAATTAATTTTGGAAACCATGAAGGAAATGCACTTCCAAATCAACGCGAAGATTTATTTAATTACTTAGCTGAAAGAAATTTTATATATTGTAGGTTTAATCTTTGGGCAAATAAATAAATACAAATTGGTTTCTTAAAATCTGTCATTTTTATTTATTTATTTAATGTATTTAAAATATCTTTTAGCACTTCTAAATTTTTTTCAAGCATTGCCGATCTTCGATTCTGGCATTCAATGAATTGTTTCCACCGGACTTCCTTTTTCTCATTATCGGCTTCTTTTGGTGAAGCCTATCCCTATAATAAGTCGATCTCGACATCTTCTGATTCCTGCCGGATATAGCACGTGAGGTCGATGGTGTCAGTGCTGACAGAGGAGTTTGTGGCGCTGTTGCAGCTGTCGGCGGACTTTGTGGTGGTATTTCTGCTATCGGCGGACTTTGTGGTGGTAATTCTGCTGCCGGAGGACTTTTTGGTGATGGTGTTGGTGCAGAGGTGGAATCCTATTAAAAAAAAATATATAACGAAACTTGTTGATTATTATATCTACGAGTACTTACTGTTTGCGAAATTTCCCTTGCACCTATGCAGACGGTATTTGTCATTGCAACGAAGGCCATGTTTCCAAAAATTTCGTCCATTTTGCTCATAAATGGAGCCACACATGGCGCTGCACCTGCCCTTCTATTATTGTCCTTTGAAGCCTTATAAGCTCTAATGAGCGTTTGCATTTTTGTAACCAGATGCGAGTTTGTAGTGTTTGAATCCTAAAATTAAAATAGCTTATTATAATCTATAAATAATTATATAAACAAATAAACTTTACCGCATATCCAGCAGAAATCAAATCTTCCAACACATTATCGTATGCATATCTTTTTTTCCGACAGTGCTGGAACTCTTCGCTTCTAGATGCAAAAAAGTCTAGCATCAGTCTGCTCTTTTGTCCAGTTTTTTTTTAATCTAAAACACAAATGTACATTAATGCCCGTTTGAATGTAAAAAGTTTTCATTTCTTTAATACCCACTTTTTGTTTTTATCTTAAATCACAAAATAAAATAGAAAATTAAAATCACAAATTACGCGGCTTTGTTTAAAAATATCATAATTTAATAATCAATTGAATTCACTTGACAGCCAAACGGAAAAAAATTCCAATATTTCAACCCTTAAATACGAAATTGCTTTCAAACAAGAGTTCGAATTTTTATAGGCAGTTATGGGCCTAGAATTTTTATAGGCGGTAGGTTGTTGTATGTGTTTTACGTGCAAGATCCTACTTCACTATTTATAGATTCTTGAAAAAAAACCACTGTTAATATATCAATAGAAATCGGCCTGCATTCAATAGTACGCCCAATTGAAAAATGTTCAGTTACAACGAATATGCTATGGATGGCCTTCCCCGATATTGATCCTCAGCCTTGAAACAGGGGAATTCTCTGTCCACTTTTTTAGAGCATGGTAGTCAATGAACTACTGTGACTTCTGGAAGTGGAAGGCTGTGAAGTATTTACTTATTCGGGCAATATTGCAACGAGTACATGTCCTACAGGCAGATTGCAAAGAACCTGAATAGACCCTCCAGCCGGACTCAACTGTGTAGCCTGGGAGTCGAGGAAGTCCTTTAACTAGGAAATATAAACTTCCGGATTGTAGAGACTGCATAGGCAGAATTCGTCGATATATACAATGAAAGCTGAGAATGTATCAAGGTGTGGGAGGAAGCGTATTCTAAGCAACTAACACTGAATATCTCTTTTCGCCTTCCAAACCATGTATACCATCCGCAAATTTTGGCAATTGCAGAGGCTTTGTCTTGGTTTAACTGTTATGCGATGTCTACTTGCCAAACAGCTTTTTTACATCCCTAAACTCAGTTACCTACGTCTCAAGCTTTCTAGATATTCTGGGAAATTGTAAGACTGAAGAACTTGTCCATAGGGGCACAGCGCTAAAGTGTACAGCCTTTCATTCCAAATAGACAAAAAAATGCCACTCACTACATCGAAATTCTTGCTCAAACTGGATGCGATGGATGAGCTGGTCTGAAGGCATAACCTGTAACCGGTCATATCTGGATCGGAGACGTACACAGCGTCTCTTATCGATAGATCGGACATATCTCAGCATACTAGCTTACATGGAAAGAGCTGTTAAGATCACCGTCACTGATTTATTCCCTGATATCCGAAAAAATAGTCAGCAGACCCCCGGTTTTGCTTAAAATATCAAACGGTTCTGCCTCCTAATAACTCGGATTCTCATAACCTTCTGGCCTTCGCTTTTTAGGTCCGAGAACATTGAGATCCTGTAATGTATCAAAGAGCATATTTTGTCCTAACTAAGCTTACTCCATGTAGGCTGAAACTTAACCACACCTAAACTTATCGGTTCCGATCTCCAAACTGAATATAGTTTTTTCAAAGCATTTGTCAATCTCAAAGTAAGATTGCATGCCGGCTGTCGATTTCAGTGACTATAGTTCCATTGCTAGGTCACACCCATTCAGATTATCAATCTCCTCCAGATTTAGAAATAAAAGATTGAAGCGACCTAACTTGTACTCAAACAGTTTCATACAGTAAGGGCTTTTCTTCTGAAACAGAGTCTAATGGAGAACAACCCTACAGTAAAGTTCGTCAAGTCAAAAGACCGACATTGATCATTGCTCAGATGTTGATCGAGTCTGCTGCTTTTAAAGCGCTGGAAAGTGAGAAGTTTTCCCTTGGTAAGGTGACAGAAAGAGAGCTCCTTTTGGTATACATCAGCAAACTCAAACAACAGCTTTAGTTCCAAACGCATCTCGGATGCAGATCGTTGATATCCCGAAGGACAATCCGACAAACGATGGCTTCAGAAGTTGTGCTGATGAGACAGTTGCGGTCGAACAGAATATGGACATAATTACATTTTTATATATCTGCATGCGTCGTCCTGCACTGTCCTCACTGTCAATAGATAAGCGAATCTGATTTCTATGAAATATTTTCTTTTTTTCTGTGTGAACCGAGCACTCATACAAGGAACTAGTCCATTGTACTCCTTTAGGTTCCTGGATCTTATCAGCCTTTCGTAGCAAGATGAGTAATTGGTGAGTGCATACAGCGCAATGCGAGAATGCTCGCCGAGAAAGTGCTCCGCGGAGTCGCCATCAAGTTCACAATGAACGTCACTGAGTATTGTTTCAGTTATGCCTAGCACACTTAGGTGGCTGGTAAAAGCTTAGTAACCCGGCACGGCACATTCTGAGTCCTTCTTACTGAAAAACATCAGGAAAGCCGTTGCCCTTTTAGAGATATCGGAAAACATTCGTTTGATCTGCCGGCATCCTGGAGATCTATGGCATCTGCAGTTATGCTCATATGGAACCCCGAACACCAGTGGTCCCAATGTAGGATCGGGTCCTGAAAAACTCCTCTCTGAATATAGCCAATTGAGTTTAATTACGTGGAAAAATTGTGACCTGCGATCCGAACAAGACTCAGTGAATTCGCCCTACCGACTGTGTCCAAAGGAGCTTTACATTTGCTAACTTCTAGCTGTAACTTCTAAACTTAGGGTCGGGAGAGGGTTCAACAAGGTTTAATACCTTGAATATCGCTACAGAGGCTGATACTTCCGCCACCTCCATCGATTCTTCACAAAATAGTTCATTGCCACCAAGTTTACGTTATCTCCGCTTGGAAGACAGACTCAAGTTTTCCTAACGAGGAGTGAAATCTAACGTTGTCGTCCTTCAAAAGCATATTGGTTTTGAATCTATTCGTGAAGACCATACTTTCCTGATTCAAACTCTGTCCGAAACCTTTCCTTGTGATGAGTTCTGGCGCTATTGCATAAGATGGCATATTCATAAGATCAGAATCAGAAGCCCGTCAGCGAGCAAGGTCATACAAACTCCAGTGCTTGTTATACCAAAAACAATTTCTTTTTAAACGGAAGATGGCTTTGAGAATGCGTGATATGAATACCAGGGATGGGAGATTCGTCAGTCCATCTAATAGAGAGTGAGGCATGCTGATAAAACTACAATACAGCCGAATGAAGCTTTTTTACCAGATAACCAACGCATACGACACATTTAGTCTTGTCATAGCCACATAAATCCCGAAGACCCTCCTCGCTCACAAGCCGCACATCGTGCTGAAAACTCCCCTACACTACCAGAAAGACGACAGCTGGACGTTTGGACGTTTTCGACGTGACGTGTTAAGTTTAAAAATATTCTTTATCCAGGATTACTTAGCACCGGATGGTGCTAAGTCAGCTTCATCCTTCTATTGAAAGGAAAGGCCTCAGTTTTGAGAGAACTGACTAAAAACACATTTCCAGTGCACTAATCTTCGATAACACCTAGGGTTGCCTGCGCTTGAGAGCAGAGAGTCGCTAGCCTTGACAGTGGAGCTACATCATCTGCGAATCACCAATATTGTACGTTATAACCATTGAGCTTTAGGTAATGACGCTTGTAGTGAAAACAGTACGCTACCTACCTTGCGGATAACCGCTATTTACCCCCGCCGACACATTTTATCCACAGTGAGCATCCACTACCCAGGTTCTGTTCACTAGTATTGCTAGCGATTCGTCTACGCCATGTTTTCTGGCCGAGTTATATATACTTGCCGTCGTTGCATTGGCCAAAGAACCCTCAGTGCAGTTGAAAATGCCCAGCGCGTACTTTGGATCTTCTACGTTGGTGAATTTTTTTTTTTTTGAACATATTACATTTTGGACAATAAATGTTTTCGCAGAGCAGTTTTGCGCACATGAAGCTCGACTATTCTCTCCATTCAACTTGAGGTTAGACTGATAGGTCTGAGGGTCTTGGCGAGCGTGCTGTCATCTTTTCCGTCAAACAACTTTTCGTGAGGCGTACTTACTATTCGCCTACAGTTGCAGCAATAATATTACAACTCTGTGGAGTACTTGTCAAAAAGAAGGCCTGAATTTTGTCTTCGTTTTCATCCAATAATCTTGAATAATTCTTTTGAGAAAATTATTTATGCTGCTTATCACAGTTTTGATAGATGAGCCAGCTCCTTTCAGGCTAATGCATCTGCAATATTGCTTCCATCGTAGAAATCGTGCGCTGTATCCAGATATCCAAATTAGATGTACTGTGGGAGATGACCAAAATAGAACTACAAATTACTAATTCCCATTCATTCCCAGTGTATGATGGCTTATTCGGAATGCACTATCAGATCTCCCAGAAATAAATGTCTTCATCTCCCTCGGAAGAACCAAATTGATAAGAGCCTGACTAAATAATTCTACCTGTCATTTTCGCAGAGCATTTGCGAATGGTGCAACAAGTTTGAACGTTAACCGCCCCGACTACTGGTTAAAGTGACAGTTAAGAGAAACACGAAGACACTACCAGAACTATTGGCATATGGAACTTCAAACTTGTCAAAAGTTTTAAATGGTTTGACACCCAACTAAAGTCCTTCCTTTGCCTCGTCAGCCTATACATCAAAAATGTCATTGGTGTCATATTCCATGCTCTTCTTCACCCAAAACTCCCTTCAAATTACACTTGAATTTTCTTGTTACAAAGAGAAAATGCCCCCCCTTACCAACTCATTACCCACCGTAATGAATGCTGCTCCAACAATTGACAAGAAAAATTCGGTTCGTATACCTCCTTTGATTGATGTCAAAAAGACAAAATTCCGACAGCGTTAATTTCAACATGCGTCATGTCTTCTGTGACAGTTGTACGTGCGCTTGTGACATTCTACTCAAACAGAACATTGCCAATAAAGCCACAACAACACGTAATGTAACATAACCTCTTCCATCAGATCGATGCCAGACGTTTTCTTGTTTCCCCTTAAAACAAAAAAAAAACATCGAACCTCAAAATTAAATAAACCCCCCTTTTCAGATAGTCCAAGGTCGCAAAACATGTGCGGTCTGTGGTCATCCATGCGACATCGGTAACTGGTACAGGGTGACTATTCGGGCGATACAAGGCGAAATAGAGTTTAAACATCTGCTAGACCGGGCAAACATCCCAACTTACGCGGTCATCAGACATTAGTTACACAACCAAGGACCTCTTTAACCCCCTTCCCGATCGAATCGGACTAAACATATTTAGACTGTGTTGAATGAAACAGTGTGGCGAGGGCTCTAAGGGGGTTAAATCCCGTCGTCCGATGACGGCGAAAAGTTTTTTGGCAAATCTCCAAACACTAGAGAGTGTGAAAGGATACGGATATATGTATATCGATGCCATCGCAAGTGGAACGAAACCAAAATAAAAAAAAAGTAAAACAAGGCACGAAACATCGAAGCCATGGTCTCTATTGGAACTGTTCATCGTCGTCCTGTGGTGCTCACAAAAAGGAACACAGGAAGAGAAAAACTTTACAACTCATTTAACATGATAAACGTCTGGCAGACTATAGGCTTTGGTTTAAATGAAATTTTCTTCTTGCGCTCCTTGCTTAGACTGGCCCGTTGGGTGGGCTGAGTAAGAGAACACTGCAGTGGCACCCTATGCATATGTTTTGCATAGAAATTGAGGCTAGATACATTCAAAGCCACCTAATCTTGCCAGAATAACCAACTTTGGGTACGGAAACAGAGAACGACAGCTGGCTGTCGTCGCCGATAAAAATGAGTTTGATGGTGGCACTAAAATTTACCACAATGCAGATGGCAGGAGATAAATTGTCAAGGTCGCAAAATTGTACCAGCATGTCTACGACTAGTGCTTGTACAATATTTCCCTTGAATTCGTTGAATTCCTTAAACCATGAGGTTTATGAATTTTATTTTTAGAGGGCACGTCATTTGGAGTGACGACTGATTTGATTTGCAGACGACCTTGGGAAGATGAAACGTGAACAGAATTTGGAATGTTGGGCCTCATATGGGTTTGTCAGAAGAACAGCTGATTGACAGTGTAAGGCATGTATGATAATATGAATCAAGATTCAAACGTGCACGTGAAGCATTGCTACACGCAGGAAACCAAATGGAAGTGGAGGTCGGTAATGTAATGGAAAATTCAGTCAACAAACCATACAGACATAGGGAGATATTGAATTTTCCATACCTTGTGCCAGTATCTCTAGGAATTATGTTTAGAAACAAAGGAAAGTCTGTTAGAAACTGATTACGTTTTAGCTCAATGCCTTTCAGCTCATAATTCTGAGGTTTCTGTCAAATAAGAGTATTACATTGATCTGTATAGTTGCCCTGAATTCCTCCTTTTAGATACCCAAATATCTGTGGTAGTTACAGAAACCTAAAACTCAATATCTCCAAAGTGATGGCGTCGATGTGAATACTAAGAAGTATATGTAGCTGCATCTATGTCAACAAAACCATGCTAGTAAAACGGACGTGAAGGTATTTGAAATTGTGGGCGTAGGCGATGAAATACCGGCAGGATACTATAGCATTTATGGCAATCGAAAGGGCGAAGCATCTTCCCAACGTCACGAATGGGAGTTAGTATGAATTTATTTACTATGATGGCGCCAAAGGTCGGAGAGCCCTGAACCACATCCAATATACCTCTCCAGTTAATGTGGTCTTTGGCCAACTACCTCCAGTTACACACTACTACTTTTACGACGGTTTCCTGGACAACTACCTCTGGATCTGCATGTGACCGAACAATTAACAGAGGCCTTTTACTGCTATCACGCAGATGATAGGTATGCGATGAGATGGGACGAGCAAAAGGAGGATGAAAAACTGTGATATCTACTATGGAGATTGAAATAGGGAACAGAAACAGAGCTTATTCGTATGCGATTTACTATACGCCGCAGACTGAGGCAAGAAGTCTTAAGCTTCCGACATGTTTTATGACAATCCTCATCAATGCTAAATACACTAGCACAAGCCTAATAGCCATGCCCCTACGAAAGACAATAATGACACCACCATAGAGCGTTTCTACGAGCTTCTCCACAAGTCCTATGAGCAATGTCGAAATCGTACTTGGCGATTTTAACGCCAAGATAGGAAAGGAGGATATCTTTGGTAGGACAGTTGGTAAGCATAGCCCACACGAAACCACACCTGGCAACAAACTTTGTGGAGCGACGAAATATCACTATTACAAACATCTCAATATACACAAAGGCATATGGCGGTCTCCAGGTTATGAAGCGGTTAATCAAATCAATCATTTTGCGATCGAAGTAAGCCATAGCTTCAGTAGCCTGGTCGTCCGAACCTTCACGGCAGGTAATATTGACTTGGATTATTACCTTATTGCCGCCAAGGTATGAATCCGGATCTCCCAAGCGGCACAATAAAGAAGAACTTTCGTGAGAAGATTTTACGTAGAAAAGGGGCAATCGCAGGAGACCGCCATAATCTTCTCCAAATGCGTATCCCTAAATCTCTCAATTCCTATGCCGCCAATAGCAAGTCTAGAGACGGCACAACTGATGTTCTGTATTTCACCAAATCATTGGTTTGAATTTTGATAAACAATGACGGCAAGTCAATGCAGCTAAACAAGAAATGTATACAGCGGCATAGAAGAAGAAGGGACGGTAAGACCATCGGCTTCTCCAGAAGAAGAAAAAAAGAACACGAGAAGCGCTGGCAAAGATATTGAGAGTTTGTACTCCAGGAACAATATACGGAGGTTTTACTAGCCGGTACAGAAACCTGTAGACATGAGAATAGGGAAAAACTTCTTCTGCAGACTGTATACCGGCGACGAAGCCCATCATCGTGCTGTCAGGCAGAGCTTACCATTCAACATAGACGATAAAAACCATCACCTTCCTTCATTCTATCCGCCAGACAAAACGAAGTAAGGTTAGCAATGTTTAAATTTAGACAACAAAGCTGCTGGAACTGACGGCTGCCGAGGTATTCAAAGGTGCTGGAAGTGACTTTGTGGAGAGCATGCATCAACTTATTTCTCAGATCTGGTCGGAAGAGTTTATGCTTGATGAATAGAATCTCGGCATTGTTTTCCCGATCCACAAAAATGGAAACCCCCGCCAACTCTTCAACAACGCCCACAAAATCTTATCCGGCATATTGTGTAAACGTCTGAAACCCTCAGACCTCATTGGCCCCTATCAGTGTGATTTCAGATCAGGAAAGCCCACAATCTACCAAGTTTTCACACTCCATCCATCACCTTCTCATCGATTTTAACATCGCATCAACTTTTATACAGACGAGCTATATAGAGTCATGTCTTGTTTTGACATTTATGGCAAATCCGTCCATCTGTGTCGAGACCTTTGATGTCAAAAAAGGTTGACAAGGCAAGGCGATGTGCTATCATGTGACTTCTTCAACATCATACTTGAAACGATTGTGCGAAACTCACAAGCGAACACATGTATGTTGTCAACAAGAAGAGAAACACAACATCGATGAATTAGACATTAGACAGTGGACAGCTATAACTTTGAGGTAGTAAGGGGCTCTGTCGTCTCTGCTATCAATTCTGCCAACAAGACCTCAGTTGAAATTTAACGAAGAATAACTGTTGGCATTCGCTGTTTCTTTCGGCTTGGAAGGCAATTGTGTAACAAGGGCCTACCCGAAATAACTAAGGTGACCTAATAAGACCAGAGTCTTATCTCAGTCCTACTTTATGGCGCTGAAGCATGGATTGGATGCATAGATATTTCGATATTCTTCGTAAGATATTCGATTCCGTTTGCGTTGATGGGATTTATAGGAGAAGATTCAATGAGGAACTATAAGAGCTGTACGCAACATCGATCTAGTCAGCAAACTTCGCGTCGGTCGCCCGATATGGCTGGGACAGGTAGAGCGAATGGGCACCAATGCTCCTGCCCACCCGGAGGAACAACAGAGCAGAAGAAGACCTCCGACTTGCAGTGCGCAACTAGAGGCAGTTAGCTAAGGATAGGACTAACAATAGTGGTTTGTTAGTTGAGGAACTTAGGTGGCGTAAGTAAGTAAGCATGTAAAAGCGTGAAGATCCACAAGATCAACTCTGGTACTGTACATAAGAAGCAAACGATGTGGGGTATCCTAGCATGGAATTGCCAAAAGTCGTCAGCTTACTGATGGATATCTTGTATAAAATTCCTGCACCGTGATGAGATAGGGCACCTTTGCCTACTTCTTTCCTTTCAACATCACGTTGCACTCGTACGTCGAGTATAGCGCCAAAGACGTCTTAACTAGGCGTATGGATAACTTGAATTCGAGTACTTCGGCGGCTCTTCCTACGACACGTTTGGTAAGTTGGACTGGAACGATGGGCGGAAAGACAACCACTTAAGGGGCCGTTAAAGAGCAAAAGAAAACTTTTCCCAAACGCACATTTCAAGAGACGACAAAGGCTGTCAAAAGCGTGAGCGCTAAGCGTTTAACTACTTCAGCGGGACTCTGAATACTGGGGGACGTTAATTCGGCGAACAAAAGGCCCATTCTTATGAATTTTTTTTAAACGCTACAGGTAATAGAAATTTATCTAATTAATTGTGATATTATAGTACAACATATGAGCAATATTTCTTTAATTTTTTAAAAGCAAAATATTAATAACTAAGCCGAAAATAAGGAATGCTTGTCAAGCTCACAAAGAAAGGAGATCATCTGCAGTGCCAAAACTGGAGAGGTAATATCGAAAATCGTCCTGGAGCAAATAAAAACCACATTGAAGACACACTCGACGCCGAACACTATAATCTAGAATCACTAGATATTCCTGTATGGACCACAGCAACACCTTGCGGATCATCATCGAATAGTGCATTGAATATCGATCACCACTTCACCTGCTGTTCATCGACTTCGAAAAGGTGTTCGACAGTGTCTATAGTGAATTTATCTTTCTTGCTTTGCGTAGGAAGGGCATATCAGATAAATTGATTGCTATTATCAAGGCTGCATGAATCCAAATGCCAAGTTCTGCATAAAAGAAGGTTGTCAGAGTAGTTTAAAATCCAAAGTGGGGTTAGACAGGGCGGTGTACTGCCACCAATATTGTTCCATATTGTTCCTGTTCGTGGACTACGGGGATCATGGATCTTAGCTGATAATAACTCATCTTCTCTTTCTCCAACTCGAGCGGAGTCGTGTCATCAAAGCCCTCCTGCAGCCATCACATTAAATGTCTTATATACAGAGATCATTTCTCTCCAAAAAATGTTCCGCAATGCTATGCTAGAAGTCAATTCTCTAAAAAGTGGAAACAAAATACTGCATGATAATATCGCCAAACTCCAACACACTGTTAATGCTCTACAACAAAAACCGCTAAGCAAGTGTATTCACATACTCGTAGTTGGTTTACCAAATGTCGACAGTGCCAATGCACTCAGCTGTACCGTCAAGATTTTGCAAGATGGACTGAAGGTCAACGTAACGCATGACGACATCAAATCCTGCTATGTGAAATCTAGCAAAAGTGCAAAAGTTATAAGCGGTGATAACAACAATTCTGTTCTGCATAAACAAAAGCCAATGAACATCGTTTGTATGAAGCTGAGATCTTTGGAACTTAAGCGGAGTATTTTAATCAAGAAGAGGAAGGTGAAACTAACGTCGTGCGTACTCGGCGTGGAGGATGACATCAAACCAATTTTCATTAATGAGAGTCTCACGCAATTTAATAGAGCCTTACTCAAGAAAGCTAAAGAAATGCAACGTGAACATAATTTTGCTTATGTATGGGTCAATAATGGGGTTATCAGGGTGAAGAAACAAAAAGGTGGTAATGTTTTTAAAATTTCTTCTTTTGATGATCTTAATACTTTAATCATTTAAACTTATTTTTCTGTTTATCATGTTTGAGTTCAACAATCTACTCGTAACTGATGACTTTAACTTTTTTACTCCGTTTTGCCATTTTGATAATGAACTTTGCTTTTTTCATTGTGAGCGGCGAATTAATGATTTTTTTGTAGTACATCAAAACATTCCCAGCCTGCGAAAAAACTTCGAGGGTATAAGAGCCACTTTAATTGTAATAACTCCTACGCTGCAGGTGGTATTGTTGTTTATATAAATGACAGGGCTATAAATTATGTAACTGAATGTGTAAATTTGTATCTTAGGTGTTCAGACATGATAAGAATAAGTTGCACTATTAATACAGAACAGACGGTTATTCTTTGTTACTACAGACTTCATGATATGAGTAAAGAAAAATTTATTGATGAGCTACGCTATTTATGAAACGAGGAAAAAGTAAGGAATCTTATTCTAGCTGGTGATATTAATCTGGATATCTTGAGCGAATCACCTGCTGCCTTAAGATATCAATCATTAATGTGTGCCAATGGCTTAGAGTCGTGCGTAAATGTCCCTACAAGACAACCCTCCAACACTTGTATTGACCATATTTTCTGTAAGCTTGATTGCAAATCTAAATTGTCTCTCGTTAGTAGCACTGCTGATCTGAGAATTTCTGACCATTCAATGGTCTGTTTGTTCTTTCAATCGAATAACGTTCAAAGTAAAAAACATGATCCTTATTATAAGTCTAAGAACGTGAACCTCGTTGAGCTTACTAATCACTTAATGCTTGAAAACTGGTCTGAGATATGGACAGCAAATGATCCCAATGAAGCTTTTAATTTGTTTTCTAATACCCTTAATACACATGTTGTATTTGTAAGTTGTACGGTGTCAGCGCATAAGAAAAATAATAAACTAATCAAGCTCAAGCCTTGGATTTCTAACTACGAGTATCTGGTAAACAAAATTAATTTAAAAAATAATTTAAGAGGAAAATGTAAAAAGCAACCAAATAATAATCATCTTCGTAGTGCTTATGACAAAATTTGTAAGGAAATTGCTATTGAGGTGCCTTTATGCAAAGAAAATTTTTACATTAAAAAATTTCAAAACGTTAAAGGTAATTTAAAAAAAAAAATGGGGAATAGTAAATGAGCTTTTTAACAGAAGTAGTACGAATGGTATACCATCTTGTCTTAGGCATGAAAATCAGGATATTATAAACCTAAAGGCAATAGCTAATAGCTTCAACTTATTTTTTACTAGCGTTGTAAATAAAACGATAACTGAGGCAGGTATAACACCTAGTAATAATAATAGTAGATGTTTGCTTGAGTGTTCTAACAGGGAAAGATCAGAGCCTCAAAGCTTTTTTTATGAATCAATTTCATCAATTGAGGTCCATAAAACGATTATGTCTCTGAACAACTCGACCTCTATTACTCATAGATTTTATTCTAATGCATTTATTAAGAGCATCGCATTTTATATTGTAGATATTTTGGCACATACTCGTATCTTTAACAAAAGTATCTTATGTGGTATATTTCCTGAAATGCTTAAAATTGCTGAAGTTATACCTATATTCAAAAAAGGTGACAAAAAAGTACTCAACAATTATCGGCCTATCTCTCTTCTCCCAGTTTTTTTTAAAGTTTTCGAAAAATTAATCAAAAAAAGAATTTTGTCCTATCTTAATGGTATTTCATTCTTTAGCGATAGACAGTATGGATTTCTATCTGGCTGATCTACTGAGGATGCACTTCTTAATTTCAGCAGTTCAATTTATGGAAGCATCAATTTTCGTGGATATAACGAAGGCTTTTAATACTGTTGATCATAAAATCTTGTTGAATAAATTGAATAAAGCCGGATTTAGAGGATTTGTTCTTAAATAGATTGAGTCCTATCTCACCAACAGGAAACAAATGGTTCGAATAGGAAATATGTTTAGTGATTCCTGCGATATTACAGTTGGTGTTCCACAGGGATCTATTCTGGGACCTATATTGTTCCTAGTTTTTATTAACTCAATTTTTGCTGATGATATAGGTTGTTCATATTCCAGCCACTCTTGGTTAGATCTAATAGCTGACATCAACCATGATGTTACGACATTGGTTCCGTGTGCACAAGCTAGTTATTAGTGACAAAACAAAAATTATGTATTTTAATACATAATTCGCATTTAGAACTTCCAGTCTTTACATTTCATAGTGCGTACTGCAATAATATGTTGATAAACTCTGACAATTGCTGTGAATCGCTTTCTGAAAGATCTGGTACATATAACACTTCCATAGATTGCCTACCGAGCTGTTTTGCCATCGGTAAAGTACAGGTCTTTAAGTATCTAGGACTCGAGTTCGATAGCAGGTTAAAGTGGGATGCTCACACTACTTCCTTAAGGAAATACCTGCTGAAAACAACCAGAATCCTTTACCATTTGAGACTTTTTTGCTCAAAAAAACTTTTACAAACTTTTTATTATGGTCTTGTTCAATCCAAATTGCAATATGGTTTAACTTGCTGGGGCGGAACACATAAAAACAAAATGCAACCTTTGCTTGTTTTACAAAAATATGTGCTGAGAATTATCTGGAAAAAAAGGCGCCATGAACATAGTTTCCCACTCTTCACATATTCTCTTATATTGCCTCTAAAGCATCTTTATTTCTACAAAGTTTTAAAAATCTTTTTCTTAAGAAGCGGATACTCATTAAATCATGATCCGAATACCGAAGTTAATTATATAGTAGCATGTACTTACATCTAATTTTTTTTCTCCCCACCACATAATATATTTTTGGTTTTTTTTTTTAATCTAAAATTTCCTATATTGTTTTTGTCTGACTCACTTCATTCGGCACTAGTTTTATTAACTATAGAATGTATTTATTTATTCATTCACTGATGAAAAACACTTAATATTTGTACAGTACTCGAATTTATGTAATTGTCTTATGTTAAACTTAAGTTTGTTAATTGAAATCCACTCATAAAATCCTTCTTAAAAATTTAAGTGCATATATGTTATAAAAAAGGTGGTACGGAATTTTCAATATCTTGGGAGTATTGTCTCTACTGATAGCGGGACCGATGTCGGTATAATCAACCGAATAGGGAAAGCAAAGGCTGAGTTTGGAATGCTGTCCAAAATATGAAGAAACAACTCTATCAGCCTAAAGACCAAGCTACGACTGTTCCTCTCCAATGTTGAATTCGTGCTTTTTTATGTGTGCAGCACTTGGAAAGTCACACCCGCTGTCACAAGAAAGCTACAAACCTTCGTGAATAGATGTCTGCGAAACATCTTGAGGATTTTCTGGCCCGACGGCATCTCTAATGATGAACTTCATGTGAGAACAGGTCAGGAACCAATTGACTCTATCATACGAAGACGTAAGTGGCAGTGGATTGGGCATACGCTTCATAAAGTTCACGAGTGCATTGCGAGTCAAGCGATGCAATGGAACCCTCTCACGCAGAGAGGCAGATGAGTGAGTCGACCTAACAGTACTTGGCGAAGAATGGTCGAAGAGGAATCAGCACAACTGGAGAAGAATAGGGGGGTGCTGAAATATATCTCCAGAAACCGTACACGATGCCGCGTAGGAATAGTGGAGGCTCTATGCCCAGCAAGTGGAACTTCTTGCCGAGGACATAAGTAAGTAAGCCCTTATCTTCCATGGGGGCATGCCAGGCTTACATTAGTGAAATTAGCCTTGGTGAGGATTGTTATAAGATTCTCGCTCATATGTAAGCTCAAGACTTCTTGAATAAATCTGCGGCGTATGAAAAAACGATGTATCACAGTTTTACATCTTCCTTTTGCTCGGCCCACCCCATCGCATTTCTGGAATGAAAGCAGTCAAGAGCGTTTGCTACTTATTCGGTTGCATGTGGCCTGTCAAGGGTCCGAAAATTCCACCTGCAGATCGGATGATCATTGTCCTTTAGTCGTCGCCAACAGTGGATCCGTTATTATCCGGATTATTTTTGTATCTAGCCTACATGAGCAAGGATTTACTTCGGCTGTTACCTGTGACAACCACTAGGAGGCAAGGCAAGCATTAAGTACTAACTTGATTGTTGTGCTTCTGGCCCCATACGAGATATAGGGCAGTCAGCAATTTCCCAATCAATCGCCACGCAGATTCCCCTTTTTTTACATGAGCTATCAGATAACCTTAAACCTTAGAGTAGAAACTGTCCCAGGGCTTCACCAGGTAAAAACAAAAACAGCAAACCCTTTCTCAAAAAGTCAAAAGAATCCCTACAACCCAAAAGGAATGATGTCAAAAGACTGCTTGCATTCCTAACCGGACACTGTCAACTTTGATATCACATATACAAAATAGGTCTCATTCAGGAAACTACTCGTAAATGTCGTCTTTGCATAGAAGACGACAAATTTCAGAGAAATTTCAATCCCTGAGGAAATCCTCAAAACCTCCACCAGCGAGATTCTCAATTTCATCGAAGGAGTTGAGCCTCTCTTGGCTTCGTAACACAAAAGACCTTTCATGTTTCGCTGTTGGTGGATCAGATTCTTTAAACAAATAAAAAAAAAAATAAAAAATTCTTCCTCATCAAAATATCATTTTCCATAAAATTTCCGGAAATGTACGTACAATACACTCGTAATATATGTAATTCAAGGACAATATTCGAAGCCAATACATTTGGTGATTCGGCCAAAGAGTTAACTAATTCAAAGCCGACGAAGCATTAAAGCCACTTCACTGTTTACGAAACCTAACGTATGCCACTATCACAAATCACATCTTGGTTTGTTCTCCTCTATAAACTTTATCCTACATTCCCAGTTCAAGGGGAAAATATCGATTCTCCTTCTGGAGGCAAGTTTGAAGGTAATCCTGATTTATTTCCGTAAAATACAAGCAATCTTTCTTCATTTCAAAAATCGGGGATAGCAGAGATAGTGTGACCTTACCACCCACTTATACCTTCCTCCCACCTATATCTGCAGCTCATTCCCTTTGACTTTATAACGTTTCCATGGTCTCGATTTCTCTCCATTTGCAGACCAAGTGATTTTTATACAGAAAAAATGAAAAAAAAAAATAAATAGGAATCCCGAGGCAACTCGGGCAACCAATATTGATTTGAATTACTTAAGTAATCTTTCAGATATCCGAACATCCTTCCCGGTATTCTGCTCCACCGACATCGAACCGAATTCAAGACCATACCCAGCATTACATTGCGAAGTGATACATTGCCCTTAGTCCAACTGGCTACTCAAAGCCCATCATGCGAATAATGGCCGAACAACAGCAATGCCATTCTATACGACCATCAGGAGCAGCCTTGCCAGTGCCGTAAAAATCAAAAAAAAAATTTATAAAATAAATAAAAAAAAAACAGAAAAACAAAGAAATCAACTCTGCTTCTTCGGTTGCACACTCGGAGAAGAGCACTCAAAATAAAAAATAAAAGAAAGGATATTCCGCATGGAAAAACAATCTTTTCGCTAGTGCGGATTCACAAGAACAGGAGAGAGAGAGAGTTGGGGTTTATAGAGAACCAACTTTTGCCATGCAATCCTGAGGAATTTATTTATTTGCCTTAATGCCCGGAAATAAACTGAAACCGCATTCTAGAGGCTGCTAGTGGAATCGGCATCTCTCTCCGAATCAGTGTACACTCCAGCGGGGATGGTTTATCTGCGGATGCAGATAGTGAGATGAGGATTTTAGGTATCTAGCCACCATCACCACCATCACCACCATAACCATCACCATCATCACTACCACAACTGTAAACCACCCGACATCCTTAGGTATGCATGCAATCCTTGCCACGGCAACCGTCATTATAATAAATTATCCGACAACTTTGCCTCTCTATTTTCTTATATTTCGTTTCAGTGTATCCCTTTTAATTATACGCATTAACCCACATACAATATTGCAGAAGGATAGCGGGTAAACGACAGAGGCTGCCTTATATTGAATATTTCCCAGACCGGACGGACTAGAGACCAAAGTCCTTCTGGCCAAACTAAACAATCTTACAGCTCAAAGGCACACGCATAATAGGAAGACCTCACTCGATTCTCTGGTCAATCGGAAGAAATTAATGCGACTTTGCTACCGACTAGCTTATATCAGGAATTTGGCGTCCATCCTTGAGAAAAAGGCAACCATAACATCTTCACCAACACCCATGTACCCCTGCTAAGGACAAAGACTTTGAGCAATAAATGCGGATATTGTCCGTAGAAATAGGGGATTACGGATGGGAGGTGGAGAGTTACTTGTGTAGTTATTGCCCATGGCAAAGGGTAAAGGAAGTGAATGTCGGCTAAAATGACCACAGGACCCTATTGTTATTCCAGGCGTAATGTGTGAACCAGAACTGGATGTGTACCATACAACATTGAGATATGTACCATACTATGGATAAAGTCGAGAATGCTATGGGCGGAGAAAGGGGGTGTGTGCAGTGCGTGTCAATTCGATGGTGGATTTTCTCAATTTTCTTTATGTTTCCTTTTAATTGATTCCTCCCCATTGATATCCCGGACAATTGCACTCCTTTTAGTCGAACGTCTTTCGACAAAACCTCACCCAACAAAGCCATCGCTAAATAATTAAGTAGCCATTAGCAGTCTTAACTGTTCGCATGTGTCTGTGAGCACGTATAGATGGTGATATTTATGGCTGCGATTGAACTCTGCAACTTTGCCATTGTAGATGAATTTACGGGAAAAAATTGTAAATATTCAACTTTTGTACGGGACTTGGATTGTACAATATTTTCCAACCGCCACACGGTGCCTTTTCAAGATTAGTTTTGAACTGCAATGCTAGATATTCCGAGTGCTTTTTCTAAAGCAGACAAGTCTCGGTTCCACTAGTCCTGGTCAGCATTACCTCGAAGACTTGAAAGTGACTTATATCGTATACAAGTGATTTGACCATATACAAATGTAGGGATGTATGCATGCAGGGTACATATTTGTTATTCAGCACAGTTGTGAACTGCTACCTTAAACACAATATAGTATACGGACCACACTATTTTGCCATGAAGTTACCAACAAGGGCTAGCAAACTGAACGCAAACTCAGATATTTTACATCTTCACAGCCTAAGTGAAGAATTGAAATAAATGCCAAAGACGGCTCAGGAGTTACTTGATCTTTTGAATTCAATGACTTCTGCGGCTTTTCTTACAAATATTCGATAGATAAGGCAAGACGATGAAGAGAATTGCAGGAAACCTCTGATGCTTTTATTTTAATAAAATAGTCAGGTGATTGATCGGACTGCCTTTGAGAGCTTCACTATGGAAACCGCAAAGATTGAACAGCCTTCAGCTTCAGAAGAGTCACACTCTGTTTCAGATCATAGAAACGAAATGAAGGAGTGAGGTAAACACGCATCGCAAAGAAACTGCTGGAACGGGCGACGATGCAATTTGTGAAAGTCAAACTTTTTCAGCAGCGGCGAATGAAAGAAAGACCCTCCAACTGATACTGATCAATCTCTGGCAAGTGGAGCCTACTTTTCCACTGCTTCGAGCGGGCCTATCCTCTTCTGATATGTGTTTTTCTCCGAAAAAAATTCTAGTTAAAAACGTCTTGGAATCAAATTTTCTTTATTCCTCCTTTATTCCTTTATTCCAAGGCTGATTAACCTTGGAAATGCGCATAAGTAATGCGTAAAAATACATGTAATACTGTTTATTTCTCCTACGTATCTGCCTTGCTTGTGGCGTTAACTGCAGGCCACAAACAAAAAACTCCAGTGATACCCACTGAAAAATGGATTTCGTTAGTCTTTCTTTAAAAAAAACGGCGAAAATGCTGACATTTAAGCCTCCGCTTCAGTGGAAACCAACATTTTTAGGTTTTTAGACCGCCCATGTTTACGACCACCATGTGCTGGGTAAACTCAATACAACTGCAGAAGTTCTGATTTGACTCTGTATCTGAAACTCAGGACTCGGTACAACCAAGTGAAAAAGTAATTGGAAAAGATAGTGGAAACTAGGAAGATAAGGATACATCGTCTCTCACTGTAGTCTCACACAAAGTGCCTATCGACACCACCGGGTTTAGGACTGAGCCACGCATATGCGATCTGCTGCTCGTAAAAAGAATTCGCAGAATGAAGATCAAATACGATTGAGTTGCCCACAACAAATTTGGCTCTACAAAGAATTTTACAACACTTTTCAATCGAACCAAAATGCTGGCCTGCATTCGTAGAATCACGTCCTTCATTAAGGCGTATTAACTCTTGCTACTCGCAATTAGTTGGGAAAATTGTTTGACTTAAGAAAGGCATAGGCATTTTAATATTACAAGATTCTGAGGCTGAGATTCTTAAAGAATCTAATATTTACGAAAATTGCTAGCCTTAGATGACCAGATAAGAAAGAAAAAAAATTTTAAATAAAACAACAATATTGTAATATACAAAATTGATTCTGACTTTATTTTGAAGCTACGTTCCTGCCATTATGTGTGGAATAGCACATCACTCTAATGTTCGCCTCGGCTTCGCTAGCAGTGCTTCAAGCCCCCGGTCCAATTTTTGATGACTCGGTCCAATATGTTCGGCGTTGATCCGGCAATATCGTGTCGAATGTTGGCATCGAGCTCGTCCAAAGTCATTGGCTTATTAGCTTAGACTAAGAACTTGACATAGCTCCAGAGAAAATAATCAAATGGTGTCAAGTCGCATGATCGGGGCGGTCAATTGTTGAACGCTCGCTGTGTGATGACCCAGTCGCCAAATTTCTCCATCGCAACCTCGAACGTTGCGTCGCTTGTATGGCATGTAGCGTCATCTTGTTAGAACTATAGCTCGGGTATATTGATGTTGTCGAGCTCTTACTGAAGAAAGTCGCTCTATACCTGAGACCATTGACGATAACGGTGTTTCCTTCCTCATTTCGAAAGAAACAAGGTCCGATGATGCCGTCATGCCATAAACCGCACTAAACAGTCAATCTTTGTGGACGCATTGATGCTTGACCGAACACTTCTGGATTGTATTCGCTCGAATAACGACAATATTGGTTGTTGACATAGCCGCTGAGCCAAAAATGGGCCTCCTCCGAGAAGATGATTTTTTGGCCAAAATCCGGATCTCCGGCCAATATTTCCAGCGCTCAATTACAGTGAAATAACAGCGTTGTCTACGGTCGTCCGGCTTCAGTTCTTGCGTCAGCAAAATCTTATACGGATGTAAGCCGAAATGCGACTGCAAAATAAGCCGGCTTGACTTGCGAAACCCAATTCAGCTGATCGGCGCCGAACAACATTTTTGGGTCCTCTTCGATACTGGCCGCTATTGTGGCTATGCATCAATTTGTATCTGGTTGGTTGGGTAAAATCAAAAAAAATATATTCACCCTCAAACTTTTCCATGATGCGACGAATTGCCTGCACACTGAAGCCATGATGATGACCGACCTCATGACAAATTTCACGTTACGTATTTACAACTTAGCTGGAATATTTTGGCAGCGGGATATCATTGATAATTTGAAAAACTATCATTGCTATCTGGTCACCC
This sequence comes from Volucella zonaria, assembly GCA_963966105.1. NCBI lineage: Eukaryota > Metazoa > Arthropoda > Insecta > Diptera > Syrphidae > Volucella > Volucella zonaria. The sequence continues at coordinate 57,172,603 of OZ014530.1, forward strand.
ATTGTAATACATAAATTCTAATAACTTGCTTTCTCACTTTCGAACCGGTTTCAGGAAAAATCGCAGTTGCAGGTAATGAAAGTTGTGGATGCCATTAGGGAATCTCTAGATAATGACAAAGTCACCCTCCTGTTGCTTCTAGACCTCTCTAAAGCATTCGACAATGTTGATCACACCAATTTGTGCTATAACCTCCAAGCTGTTTCGGTTGATGATAGTTCGTTAGGTCACTTTTTTCTCTCCTTAGGTCAATGGAATTCCTTCCTTAATATCATCGTCCTCCGGCGTGAACGTGTATGCTAATGACATGCAATTAACAGCTACGATAGCTATCCACTTGAATTAATAGAAGATTGCTTAAACTCCATCAATCTCGATTTAGTGAAAATCTCCGATTTATGTAAAAAAAAATAGCCTCTTCCTGAACCCTCTGAAAACCAAATGCAGCAAGAAACTCTTAGACCGTTGTTATTTTGCTGATATTATGCTCTGTGGCTCTAAAGTTGAATCCAGCAGAGCCTCGATAATCCTAACACTAAAAATGTATACCCTCTTCGGACTAGCGAATCGTTCAGATTATAGTATGCAGACATTTTGAAGGCATTTTTCGAAACAAGACAATGTTTTTCGTATTTTAAAATATATTTTAATAATGTAAAAAATGTTATACTGGGTGAGTTTTTTAACTTGAGACATCCAAATTACTCGAAAAATACGCGATATCGCGAAAAATGTTTCAGACAAAAGTCACAAGGTTCTGAAGGGGTCATAAGATGGTGACCACGAGTTTGATCTTGAGACCCATTTTCAAGGTCAAACGAAGGTCACTTTTGATTTTTCAAATGATAATTCCTGATTTTCATTGCTCAGTCGTATTCCTCAATGGGGCACACGACTTCGTCTCAAAGGTCTTATTCATTCAGTGCTAGATACAACTGCACTGGCACGCCTAAATCATTAATCGGTTTCCAACGTTGTTAGGGTGTTAGAAGGTCGAGATTTGTTCTGAAGAAGTCATTATTGCCTCGAGTGAAGTTAAAACTCAAAGAAATTTCAGATAGAGACAAATTGTCCTAAACTTATCTGAGAGTGTATGATGTGCACTCTGCCCTTTTTTTCTACTTGAACGGAACTGTACTTCATTTAGAAGATCGATATTTGTTTTGAGGAACTGATTATTATTAGTAACGTTTTCCAGATTAATAATGCAGGCTATTCCAATTCAAGAGAAAATTGAAATGATATTGATTTATGGAGAAAGTGGAAGGAACATCGATGGTGCTGTTGCTCTTTACGCCCAACGTTTCCCAGAGCAGATACGATCGCGCGCTTCCTTTTATCGGGTCATCCAACAATTCACTGGTGAAGGAAGTGTACAACCAAAGAAAAGGAATCGGTCGGATAGGGTGGCTGTTGAGGACAATGAAATAGCAGTGTTAGCTGCCGTTGCACACGATCCTCACATTAGCACTCGCCAAATAAGTCGCGAATCAGGAATTTCTCAAACGACTGTCTGTAAGATATTACATCGGCATAAATACCATCCTTATCATGTTTCAATGCATCAAGAACTTTCTAGTGAGGATTTTCGCAACCGGGTTTCCTTTTGTCAATGGGCACTTCAGCAAATTGAACGAGACCCCCTTTTTTTCCCCAAGGTGTTATTCTCTGATTTGTCGACTTTCACCAATCACGGTACGGTCAATCGACATAATATGCATTACTGGGCTACCGAAAACTCTTTTTGGTTGCGACAAGTTGAAAGCCAGCACCCTTGGAATGTTAATGTTTGGGCGAGAATTATTGGGGATAAATTAATACAATAGGTCCATATTTTATTGAAGGCAACTTGAATGGCGAAAAGTATGCAAACTTCTTGCGGGACCATCTTCCAGTATTACTAGAAGAACTGCCATTGGAGTTGCGACAAACAATGTGGTTTCAACATGATGGTTGTCCAGCCCATTATTCCCAAGTAGCCCGGGGCGTATTAAACAATGTTTACCATCAACGATGGATCGGACGAGGGGGTCCGAGGCAATGGCCTGCTAGATCACCTGATCTTACGTCACTTGATTTCTTCTTGTGGGGCTACTTAAAAAGTGAGGTTTACAGAAAAAATTTACAAAAACGTGGGGTCATGAAAAGACGAATAACTGAAGCTTGCCGGAAGATTACGCTAGAAATACTTCTGAGTTCTGTTGGTGCATTTAGATCGCGGATAGACAAGTGTATTGAAGTGAATAGTCACATTTCGAGCATTTGTTGAAATAGTCTCGGGAAATAAACGTCGAAATGGGAAGAATTCAATGATTCAACAGTGGGAGGCAAATCACCCCGAAGGAAACAAAATACTGCTACGTCCACGTCGTTGTTTCTGGGTTATGCTAAACGCAGTATGTAAAAACATACTCGCTGTGTGACAGTAGTGCGGTTAACAAGTGTTAAAATTTTGCTCCCACTTCTAAAGCTTCTCTATATTTGTATTGTTTTATCCAGCAAAAAGTAATTGGTCCTTGTTCTTTATATTGCATTTTGTATTAATATAAAATAAAATAAATACTGTCTTTCTTACTTTTTCTTATAAAATGCCTTGCAAGTGTGGTCAAAGAGTTGACCGAATTGGTGCCAAAATTTAGTGTTCACTGTGTAAGGTCTACTACCACTTGAACTGTGTAAATCTTCAGCAAAGTGATGGTGAATACGAGTACATGAAAAAGAACAGCATTCCTTATCGTTGTGTGTTGTGTGACAAACAAAGGCGTCATTCTTTACGCTCACCACCACCCGCTCCTCAGAAAGTTAGTCAAGTGCATAATAAAGTTAATGTCCAGTCACCCGTCGAGGAAGTACATCTATCTCCCTCTAACTTAGTGTCGCCTCGGTCTGCTGATAACAATATTATGTCACCAACTCCTATCACACTTGACATTCTATATAATGAAATTGCTGCACTAAAAGAAGTTAACTCTAATGCTCTAAGACGAATTGACTGCCTGCAAGACGAAAATAAAACATTGTGTAAACATATAAACAAACTTCAAAGTACTGTGAACTTCCTGCAACAACAAACATTGCGAAAATATGTTGACATTATTGGGGTTCCTAATATTGACAACAGTAATGCTTTGGACGCAGCTGTCAATTTATTGAAAAAGGGAATCTATGAAAACTTGAAGACCGATGACATAAAACATTGTTATGTCAAGAACATCGCACGTAAGCCCAACTCTAACCCTTCATCTACATCGGCAAAAACTGTGAAGATTTTACGCGTTAAATTTAAAAACTATGAAGTTAAGCAAATGGTTTTACAAAAGAAAAAGGAAAATAACTTAAGCACAAGTATTTTAGGGTTTAAATCTGATATTAATCCAATTTATATTAATGAGAGTTTAACTAATTATAATAGAGCAGTATATAATAGAGCTAAAACATTTAAAAACGGAAATAATTTTTCTTTCTTGTGGGTAAATAGGGGAGTGATTTATTTGAAAAAACAAGAAGGTGATAAAACTTTTAAATTAAGTTCTTTTGAAGATATTGAAAACTTGACCAATTTAATTTAGTTTCTTTTTATTCTTTTTTTAACTAATAATGCCTTTTATTAATTCAAATTGTATTCAAAATCTGGATAGTTATTTCAAAGAATGTAATGAATTTTGCAGTTTTGATAAAGAGATTTTTAGAAGTTTTTATCATTCAGTAATTCCAAAGAAAACATTTTTTATCATTCATCAAAATATTAGAAGAATCGTTTGTGAATAAGCCTGATTTAATTTTTCTATCGGAAATATGGATTTTTGATACTGAAGCTAATCTTTTTAGTATACCTGGTTATAAATTTCATCCTACATGTAATAATTCTTATGCTGCATGTGGTGTGGCTGTCTTTATAAGTGATAAGTTGAAGTATGAGTGTTGCTGCAATAACCTGAAAAGTGCTGATATGGTTAAAGTTTCTTGCAAAATTGAGTCTAGAAAATTTATTTTTATGTGCTTCTACAGGCTACATAAAAAAAGTAAAAATGTTTTTGTTGAAGAATTGACTACTCTGTTGTCTGACGAAAAGTCAAAGAATCTATTTATCCTTGGTGATATAAATTTAGATATTTAATCTAATTCTGCTATTGTTTTAAATTATTTATCTGTCTTAGCGGCAAATGGTTTGGAATCGTGTTTTAGAGAACCTACTAGATTAACTCCTTCAACACAAACCTGTATTGATCATATTTTTGGTAGACTTGATCTAAGCTCTAAACTCACTATCACCAGCTCCATTTCAGATTTTATGATAACCGATCATTGTATGGTTGGTTTAGTTTTTCTATGCGCCAATATGGAACAAATTGATATGTCTGAACGGTTTGAGAAAGTTAAAGACTTGAACTACGAGCGTCTTAACCAGCTTCTACTATACGAAAGTTGGACCGATGTGTACCTTGAAAGTAATCCCTCTAATGCTTTTAACATCTTTGCTAATATCTTAAAAGCTCATGTTAGTGAATGTCTTACTGAAACCCAAAGACAATGTAAAGTTAAAAAAATTAAGCCATGGATGTCTACAACTTTATTAAAGAAGATTGCATAGAAGAATAAATTATATATTAAATGTAAAAAGAAACCGAATAATATCAGACTTAGACTTCTCTATGATAGAGTGTGCAAGGAAGTTGCAGAGGAAGTTATTGTGAACAAAGACAATTATTACACCAATAAACTACATCTAGCTAGAGGCAATTAAAGGAAAGAATGGACAATAATTAACGAACTTATAAATAAAAAACTACCCGCTTTAAATGAACTCAATTGTGTATCTTATCAGGGACATAATATAATTAATCCTAGTGAAATATCTAATGTTTTTAACAAATATTTTACAAGTGTGGCTTACAAGACTCTTTCTAGTGCTGGTTTCTCTGAATCGTCGAATCATTGTGTAGAAGATTGCTTTAGCAATGAATGGAGTCAAGCCAATAGTTTTTTTTATGACCCGATTTCTTCTTTAGAATTATTTAGGATTATCAACTCTCTAAAAAATTCTAATTCGTCCACGAGAGATAGTTGGTCTAACAATTTTATCGAGAAGGTCTCACTAAATATTGTTGATGTCTTATCGGATATTTTTAATAAAAGTATCTACAGTGGTATTTTTCCTGATGCCTTAAAAGAAAGGTGATAGTAAAAATCTAAATAACTACAGGCCAATCTCTCTTCTTCCTGTGTTTTCTAAAATCTTTGAGAAAGCAGTGAAAATAGAATAATGACTTTCCTAGATTCATCTTCTTTTTTTAGTGATAGTCAGTTTGGGTTTAGAGCTGGGAAGTCAACAGAGGATGCCCTCTTAGAGTTCTGCTGCTTTAACTACGAAAGCCTGAACAATAAAAAATATACGGCTGCTATTTTTATTGACATTACTAAGGCGTTTGATACTGTTGACCATATGATATTAACACAAAAGTTAGAAAAAGCGGGAATAAGAGGTTTTATGCTTAAATGGTTTCTTTCCTATTTAAACAACCGCAAACAAGTTGTAAAGATTAATGATGGTTTTAGCCTATCGTTAGATATTAAAATTGGTGTTCCACAAGGCTCAGTACTTGGTCCAATCCTTTTTTTGATCTATATCAATTCAATCTTTAGCCTCGATATCAAAGGTAAACAAATTGGATTTGCTGATGATATAGCTTGTTCTTATTCTAATAGCTCTGCATTAGATTTAATTGCTAACATTGGCTATGACTTAGAGCAGCTGAGACATTGGTTTTGTTTGCATAAATTGGTAATCACTGATAAAATTAAAATAATGTTCTTCAAGTTGTCTTCTAACATTGTCGATTACCCACCTATGATTTTTCATAGTGCAAGTTGTAAGCATTTATTATTTAGCCCTGTTACATGCAAAGCGACATCGTCTTCTACCTTATTTAATCGGGATTTAACTTGTTCACCTCAGTGTTTTTATATAGAAAGAACTACAGTTTTTAAATATCTGGGTCTGGAAATTGATAGCAAACTGAATTGGAGTAATCATACTGCCAGTCTAAGATCTTACTTGTTAAAAACTACGAAGTTAATGTACCATTTGAGGCAATTTTGTTCTAAAAACCTGATGGAAACAATATACTATGGACTAGTACAATCAAAGTTGCGGTACGGCTTAATCTGTTGGGGAGGACCTCATAAAAATAAAGTCCATACGTTACTCATTGTGCAAAAACATATACGAGTAGTTAGAATAATCTGGAGAAAGAATCGCCGAGAAAGTAGTTATTTGCTTTTTGTAAACTCTAAAATGCTACCACTCAAGCATCTTTACTTCTACAAAGTGTTAAGGATTTTTTTCGTTAGGAGTGGTTACTCCATTGACAGAAATCCAACCCATCAGTCACTGCGTAGTAGCAATAATCATCTTGCTATCATTCCACCCTTCAACACACATCACTTTTTGAACTTTTACTCCTCTGTTGCTCCAAGATTATATAATATATTGCCGCTTGAAATTAGGCAAAGCAGAAATCTTGTCGTTCGAAATAGGAAAGTTAAGGAATGGCTATTTCACTTCGACCTACATGAAATAAACCATTTAATTAATCGCATGGTTTGATTTTGTTGAATGATTAAATGAATTTTTTTAATAATCGATGAATCTTAACATTTGTTTTGTCCTCTCTTCACACCATTTTATTACTTTTTGTATTTTTTAATTATAGTCTTATAATTGATGCATTCGACACTAATTTTAGTTAACTACAGAATGTATCTTTTCATTTTTCAATTGATAAATTATTTACTTTTTAATCTCTCTCTTTACAAATGGCAAGCCTACGAGCAATACGACTGAGCAATGAAAATCAGGAATTATCATTTGAAAAATCAAAAGTGACCTTCGTTTGACCTTGAAAATGGGTCTCAAGGTCAAACTCGTGGGCACCATCTTATGTCCCCTTCAGAACCTTGTGACTTTTGTCTGAAACATTTTTCGCGATATCGTGTATTTTTCGAGTAATTTTGATGTCTCAAGTTAAAAAACTCACCCTATATATAATACATATTAGAATGTAATGCAATTTATGTAATTACGGTTTTTTAAATAAATCCAATATAGTGCTTTGACGAGTGGTATTTAACGACAAAGAAAACGCTTAATCCCTTGTTTACGTAATAACATTTTTTCTGGAATCGAAATATCGACTTTACCCGCCATTTTTAAGAAAGTATTTAAGGCAGACACAGCTTGAGTATAGGGAATCCTTTCAACTGGTTTCGATGACTCCAATTCTTCTTCGTTTTCGATATCCTGCTGATTCACTACTTGTCTTAATTTCTTTATCAGTTAACGGCTCCTGGCAGTCAATGTCATCATTGCTTATCAAGAAATTGTGAGTGTCTACTTCATGATCAAAATCACCTACATCTTGGCTAGACATTTCTTCTGGATCAACTTCTTGCTGGTCAATAATATGCAATAGGAGTTTTTGTATGTCACTTTAATGTTTTGAATCACATTTTGGTCCATGGGTTGAATAAGAGCTGAGCAATTAGTCGGCATGTATAACACAGTGAAATTTTCGTCGATCGATTGCAGATCTTCTTCAAGTGGATGCGCTGGTCCATTATCAAGAAGTAAAAGTGCTTTTAGCGATAGGTTTTTTTTCAATAAAAATTTTTTTACTTCGGGAATGAAATGTCCTTTTAGCCACTCTAAAAATATTGGTTTTGTATCCCAAGCATTTCTTTGACCTGTGTAATGAACTGGTAAATTTTTGGCTGTTGAAAATGCACCTTGTGCTTTGCCAACAACCAGCAAAGGCAGTTTGTGTTTTCCGTGCTATGCTCTTCTTCGATACTTTGTAACCTGGGGATCTACTCTCTGACCCAGACGCCAGCGTTTTGTCTGGTATCATTTTTCAGTACCAGCCTGATTCGTCAGCATTAGAGATTTGATCTGCAATCAGATATTTTTGCCTACAAACGTCCATAAATTTTTCCTGGAATGGCTTCACAGCTGCTTCATTATTCGACAATTTCTCACTTTCCTTTTTCAAATCTTTCTTGGAAAAATTTGGCCTTTTCCATCAATACTTTACCTGACAAAGAGACGTTCTTTCTTTGCTGCTCTAAAAACCACCTAAATAAAGCATCTTTAGCTGGGAGTTTTCAGGAGCTTTTAAGGTTTTTCTGGTGCCTGGATCCTTTTCTGTGTTTATTACAATTGATTTTATTTTTTCTTCCTTGCTTTTAATGTCAAAAATAGTGAATTTCCCAACGTTATACTGCATTGTAAGACCTACTAACGAGATACCTTGCTTAGTCTTGCCCAAAATCTCGCACTTTTGAGATATTGTTATTGATATGTTCCCTTTTCTTCGATAATGAAGCCATAATTTAAAAAGCATACGAAATGGTCGAAGAAACACCACGCAACAGTGTTAAACAAAACAAAACTGCGCGACAATCCGACTGTAAAAAATGTGAACCCGATTCAATAAATAAAACAGTTTTTACTGACTTCACTTTTACGGACAATTGATAACTGATAACTTATGACTTAAGATCCTCCCTATTTATAGTCATCTCGTTGCAGCTGTCCACGCTGAAGATACGCAGTTACGCCTAAGCAGTTAGCCTGTGGTCATCCCTTTGGCCTACTGCGCAACAAAAAATTTACGACCCCCCTTTGTTGTTGACGATGATGATTGACAGCCAAAGGTTTGTAATGGTCCTGGATTGAGATGCCATTTTCCACGATTTATGATCCAAATGTTTGTTTCTACGTATTATTGGGATTGTTTATGTGAAGTGATACCATTCCTCGTCATCGTTCTCCGGTACATTTGCTTACTCTGTGCGTCAACTGTGCGTTACTAGAAAAAGTAAGGCCCGGCGCACATACGAGTAAGCTACAAAATAGATAGGAAGAAATACGTTGCAGCTCATGTGCACCGGGCCTTAGGGAACAGACTAAGTAGTAAGTAAGTAAGTAATATTTGTTTATTCTGTTACAAAATTTTCAAGTTTAACAAAAATAATAAAAATAAACGTTGGCTTTTGCCGTCAGCCGAGAGAAAGAAATTAATAAATTCGTAATTACTAAAAAGCTTCATTTATAATTTGTAGCCTATAATCCAATGCACATTTAGAAAGTTGGGTAAAGTGTTCCAGTTTACGCCGTTTCGGATATTTGTGATCTCATTTAGTGATAGGGCATTTTTTTCCCCAAAAGGATCTCCTCATTGAATTTAATATGGGACACGTTCCAATAAAATGCCAAACATCCTCCGGCCGGACTTAGTATTGCGCGGTGTGTGTGGCATTGCGAGTGACAGTAGACTCAAGTTAAATTAATTCTACGAATTTTCGCTCTCATTCCCGGACACTGGGGGGTCGTTTGGATTACCGAAGCGTTCGGATTAGCGAATATTCGGATTATCGCGTCCCTGCTGTATACTGCTGCGAAAAACCTAGACATACTTTTCAATAGAACTCTGATATGGGATGCCCACATCAATACGGCCGTTGGTAAAGTGTGGAGTGATACGGCAGTTCAGGATGTCACAATTTTATTCACCCCTTAGGGCACGCGTTTTGCCAGCGAAAACTCAAATCATCAACGTTCTTACCTACGTTTTTGGCCTTAGACGTTTTGATAGAATCTCTAGTTACTCAAAAACACTTTACAACATGTTGATGGATAATCTCCTTCATTCTCCTTCATTACAGGTCTCTTAATCTGCTATCTAATATCATACAAACAAATCAGCCTAGTTATTTTGTTAAATTCATCATTGCCATCTAATTCATCAGAGTTATTCTAGTCCTACCACAGAGCAACAATTTCTCGTTAATATTATCCGGTTGTGGAATTCCATGCGTTTTCGAATAGAGCTACTGTCGTTTCTCCATAGCAATAAAATTGACTAATATCTAATTTTTATAGACTCGTACATATTATGTGTAAATGAAGATGATTGTAAAACTTAATATTCCTGTTTCTTATTTATTTAATATTTCTTTATTTCTCTTAAATTAAATCCTATCACTATAATTACTTAATACTTATTTTCTTCCACCCTTCGCCCAAAAATATGTTTACTCTAAAGCTTGAATTGCACATGTATCTTAACGCAATTTTAAGCTGCACTATATAAGACATTTTTGTACCTTAATGTGTATGCATTATAAATGAATAAAATTAGAATTAAAATCAGATTAAATTAAATTAAAGCTTATGAAATAAAAGCAAACAGTTTATCGCATTGCCCTTCACCATTAACGTATACGCATAAATATATACTAACATATATATACTAGTAGTTTTATTTGAATTTAATAGGCCAGTTACAGGTTAAATTTGTGGAGTCCCTATGCAATAGCCGGCTTCACCGCGAATGAACAATAATGGGTACTGAAGTGGATCATATGGTTGACGTAGCTTTGAAACACGCTGTAAGTGTTCACTTTTTGTATGCAAAACAATGTCTCGGGGACCCTTATCTCCATCCAATAATCATAATTGCTTTTGAGGCATTGAAGCGGCCACGATGTTCGTTTTCAGGTTTATGGTTTGCCTTAATGATTGCTTTGAAGTCCAACATATTTGGAGGAGTATGTTCGTTCCAAAGTCATCTTGAAAGTAGATATACTCATATTCCCAGTTTGAATATTTAGGAGACCTTGAAGTAATTCTATGACTTTCGTTTAAGATTAGGACCATGTTCGGCCACAAAGAGATCCGATCTGCTTCCGAGATGAAGTACATTTACGGAAAGCTTGGATTGCTTGTTTAGGGGATATATTTGCCCTTGGACTTTGAAAGTCGGCATGAAGTTTTCTTCCTTTCCATCAAAGTATGTCATTTGGAAGAATTGTGTGCCCTCATATTACCAAGGAAATTTTTATAGATTCAGATGGCTGCTGTAGAAGTTTTACTTTACCATTAACACAACACATGCTAATTAATTCCCCAGGCCATTTTTTTGCTTTACAAAATGTCCATTTTACCTATTTTTGTTTTATCGTTATTTATGTCGGGAAACAGTGTTTATAAATTAAAAGCTACCCTATTGTCCAAAAACTCGACATTTGAACTACAATAATAATACTTTGCTGTTGAAGCTAGTTTTCCTGAATTATTCTCGAATAATCTCGTTGGCCATATAATCGGTGTTCTCTCTGTGATGCTCATTTAAACGTTGAAAAGATTTTTTCTTGAGCTCAGCGATTTCCTTGACAAATTTCTCTTCCTCTCGACCATTATGATTTCTTTATGATGAAAATAGTTAGGTCAGGTTAGTTAAAAAAACAAAGTCAATAAAAATAAAAAAACAAAAACAAAAACATTTTCTTATCGTTGTATTTATGGTTTATTTTGTGGGTAATTCAAAAAGATATTTCTTTTTGCACCAAATTAATGGAGATTGTCATATGTTTGGGATGAGAATTTAACCATCATCATCATGGTCATCATCACCATCATCATAATCATTAGTTGACAAATATATCGTATATGTACATACAAAACATTATACATAAATGAATTATACCAAAAATGTATTAACTATGTAATATGCTGGTCAGATTCAAATTCGCTTTAAATTTCAAACGTTAACAAATAACGTGCTATGTAAAAAAAACTGTAATCAAATTCTGTGTCGCAATAATAAAATAGAAAGCTTTTTTGTATTCATAACCCTTAGGCGAAACTCTGCTCGTTTTTAATTTATCTTTCGCTCACAACAGTTCGCTAATTTCTTCGGTGTTGGTTCAAAAGCGTACATTTCATCGTGCAACCTACATAACTTAAGTACATTTCGTATTTGTTTGCAACCGTTGACAGTGGGTCAACGCATCAACCAAGACCTTTCCACCCTGATAAGCAGGAGTTAATAGAGATCCTTCAATTGACGGTCTAATCCCTTGATCGTTCAGCCCTATAACACACGTGTATCGAAAACTACCAGCCGAAATGAATGGAATCATGTCATTTGTCACTGTCACACCGATGCTAATGAAAATTTATCATTATTCAGCTAAACAAAAACAACATGAGTCTACATAAAATTAAATTCAAAATCTGTTTTTAATTCTTATGTCCTTTTTCTATTACATACATAATTTCCCCAATTTTATATCTTCCTTTGTCTTACCGAGTTTTTGGTTGAACTCCCTTTCTGCATGGAATAAAGAAAAAACCAGAGACAGGCAGACAGGATTGCAAGATTCACTTTTTTCGACTTCCCTATAATGGTAATATACATAGGGTCATCCAATTCATGGTCCGCATTTGACATCCCTATTTCAGTCACTTACGTCAAACCCAACTAAATGTTTAGGGTATGCTGAGCATGTTATAATTGTGAAAAGCAGTGATTCTATAGTAGTTACGCGCATTACGAGCAGATTATGGTCAACACAATGCTCCATCTGAGCATACTATAGGCAAAACCGTAAAAAAAATCGAAGAAAGTGGCTCTGTTACAGATATCTTAAGGCCTATCCATCGTCGAAACGCGCGCTGTACAGAAAATATGGCCGCCATGAAATCTCTCGAAATGTATCTATCGATTTCATGGCGGCCATAGCATTTGGACTTGTCTTAAGAATTGAAGCCAGCTGGCCATGGAATGCGGAGAACATGCCCTGATTCTGTACTTGAATATCAGCGTTTGGATGACCAACTTTCACAGAATATTTTGTTCACCGATGAGGCTCACTTTTCACTCGATGTAGACATTAACAAACAAAGTTGTCGTTGTATGGTGTGCAAATTGGTGTGGTGTTGTCATTGGTCCATACTTCTTCCAAAATGAAGAAGGTCTTATTGATATACCCAAATGTTTTTTTGGCCTCAAATCGAAGATATGGATGTGGTTTCAACAAAACGGTGTCACATCTCACACAACACGATCCGTTTTGGCCTTATTGCAAGAAATATTTCCAAGACAAATTATTTCGCATTTTCGTGATGTGAACTGGCCACCAAGATCGTATGATTTGTCGCCGTTAGATTTCTTTTTATGGAGCTATGCACAAAATAATTAGCATAAATATTGATATTTTCGGAAAGCCTTATTGTTCTATTTGCGTTTATCGTTTTCATGCATGTTCAATTCTAGCCTTTTTAGAAAAGTTTTGCATTTATTTGGAAAAACTTAATTGCGATAATATTATTCTACTGGGTGATAAACTTTTCGTCTGATTCAAATGATGTAGACTCTTGTTTGGCAATGTTATCCTCTTCTAGTTTTGGCTCATTACTTTCGCTGTCCGCGCGTATTGGAGAAACGTTTAGCTCTTGACTCGACCATATTTTCATAAGACTTCAAAAGAATAATCTTGACTGTCATCGAACTCAAGCTTACGATCTAAAGTTAACTGATCACTGTTTAACAGTCATAGAACTCAATTGTAATGTGATCAGAACTAGTAAGTGGGAACAAAATGTACTCGTATATCAAAAAACTGATTTTGTTGCTTTATATCATAGGTCAGCCTTTGAAATCCAGGGTGAAGTCTATCAAGAAAACGTCCCATCCACTGCATGTTTTTACGCAAACTACAAACATACTCGTACATATACAGTGCCGCTCGAAAAATTTTAGTCAAACTTTTTTTCGAATTTTGTCAAATTTGTTGCATTAACTATGGGGATTTGTTTCCTTATGCGGTTTCAATCGTTTCGTGATACATTTAGACTGTTAAAATTTTTCATACGCGGTCGAGGGAGCAAAAAGCTGTTAGACCGAAAAATGTGCTGTTTAGGTAGCTGACTCATTTTCTAGGAATTAAAGAACAATGCTTTATTGGTGCAGTGCTTTTGTTTTTTTATTACTTTTCAGAAACATACTCTATCTAATTAGTACTTTGTTGGACCTCCTTTTGCTTTTATTACAGCTGCACATCGGTGTTCGCAACCTTAAGTTTCATTATCGATCAGATATTTTCAATTGGATTGAGATTTGGACTGTAGGGATTCCAACTTAATACATCGGCATTATTTTCTTCGAAGTACCTTAGAAATAAAAAAAATAAAAAATATTATTTTTAGTCATAACAGTTCTAGCTTATTTAAAAGCTTGATATTAGTCTTTCATATTAAAAAAAAAAAAGTTCAGGCTTACAATTTTGGCTGTATTGCAATGAGCATTGTCCTGTTGAATGTTATCTGCAAGTGCCACCAAAACGCTCCAGCGCAGAGAAACTTCTGCAGTGTCTTTCGATTCTAGGAAAACCACTCTACCTTTTTCATCTCCAGAAAAGCATGCCCAAACCATCACACCTTCAGTTCTAGGGGGCATCCGAAAGATGCATTCAGAGCTCAGTCTTTCTTTGGTTCTCTTCGCGCAAGAATCCTCCCATCTCCAACATGCAACTTAAGCTTTGATTCGTTGGAAAAGATAACATTGTTCCACATATCTTGAGTCCAATTAAGATGCTCTTGAGCCCAGAACAATCCTTTTTTTTTGGAAAATCCGGCTTCAGTACTGGCTTGAGTGCTCTAAGTCCGAGGGCTGTACATCACCAAAACACTGGGGTCGTCTTTCTTGGTCTTCCAGAGCCTTTCTTTCTGCTGGCAGTCCCGGTCTCACGATATTTTTTTTAATTTTTTTTAAATTCCATGCTATAGTTTGTTGAGCAACATTTAATATTCTAGAAATTTCACTTGTTGTCAAATTGAGACGTGACAGACACAAAATACATATTAGCTTCGCACTCCGAACTGATTTTTCCCATTTTTTTTTCACTAAATTACATCGGTTCGTTTCGGACTGCTATCACGAGCTGAGTGCACCTCTTATTCATAAGAACTGAAACGAATAAAATTTGGAAACGTCAAAGTAAAAAAAAAAAATATTTTCAAAATTCATGTAAATTTTTTTTATTTGCTTTAAAACTCTGTTTTTATTAAATTCATTTACAATTACAAAAAATAAAAAAAATTGTTGGGTTCCCATTCTTACGTCAACTTCTTTCGAATGTCCTTCATAAGGTTGGTGACAGTTACATCCGTGATCTTTTTGGACGCTCTTTTCTATTTAGCACTAAAATCTTTTACGTCCTTCGCACACTGCTCACTTTTCCTCAATTTAGATTTGACCGAAGCCCAAAACCTTTCAATGGTACGGCACTGTGGAACATTGGGTGGATTCATGTCTTTTGGGACAAAGTCGACATTTTTAGCAACAAGAAAGCTCAACGCCGTATGAGCATAGTGAGCTGAAGCTAAATCTGGCCAAAATAATGTTGAACCCTCGTGTTTGTTTAGGAAAGGAATCAACCGCGTTTTTAGGCACTCGTTAATGTACACTTCTCCGTTAATTGTTGCCTGCCAAACGAGATATTTTGACCCGAATTTTTCCATCCCAATCGATGTTGTTGATTGCGGAAGAATCTCAGCTTCAAACGAGTTGTAAAACTTCGCACCTGGAAGAGTAGTAAAGTCGGCTTTGAGATACATAAATTTCGTCATCCAAAACCAAGCACGCTTTCTTGTTGCCGACCAATTCGTATAGCTTTCGGGCTCATGTTTTTATGATTTTTTTTTTGCTTTTCAGTAACTTTTGGAATTTTTTGTTTTTTTTTTTCGTATTTTTAGATCGTTACGTTTTTTAGATGTTTGTACCATTGTTTGCTTGGTATTACATTTCCGAGCAAAATCTCTGGATGACATAGTCCGGTTTTTTACGATGGTACCCACTATTTTCCTGTCCAAATTTGTATCATGTGCTCCACTTTTAGCTCCACTTTTCTGTTTTCGCTTAACTGTCAACGTCTCCAAATATCGTTTAATAACAGAATCCACTGTACTGCGTGCTATGTTTAAATATTTTGGGATGAAATGGTTTGGACGCGAAGTATTTTCGAGCCATTTGTCGATGATTTTTTCACGGTGTTCCTCTTGACTCAAATTTTATAAATATTTTAAACCGCGCCGAACTAAAATCAATAACAAACTGAAACTAGAGAATATACAGGCTGATTTTGGTACAAAATGGGATTGCAATTTTTACGCACTGGAAGTATAGCCCGTAATAAAATTTTCAAATTTTATTCGTATCAGTTCTTAATAACATCGACTTTTATGCACCATTTGAACGACACCTAGTGCAAAAGAACCCCGTAACTCTCATAAATTCAAAGAACTGGGTCCGAAAAGAGTAGTAAAATGTTTAACCAAAATTTTTCGAACGGTACTGTATATCAGAAAACAGTATCGATGTTAACAAAAAAATAAACATGTTACATTGTCTCAAGCCTTCGATGACTGCCTCACTCTTAAAAAAAAATAAAAGCAAACAAAAGCTATGTAAAAAAGTTCTGAAGCATCCTAATAACGTGAGAATTAAAAAATACTATGACAAACTATTCAAAACTAAATTAAATGAAAATTCTGGGAATACAAGATAAGAGTGGGAGGTTGTTAACGATATTTTAACTAGAAAAAAAAAACAAAATTAATATATTTCTAAGTAACAACCGTATTGTTGTTTCGGAGACCTTCAGAGTTGCTTCTTTATTTAACAACTTCTTTTCAAATATAATTATCACTAAGGATTTCTGTTCTAGCGATGATAATTTTTAGTTACACGGTGATTTGGAGGGAACTACTCGTATTACCAATGATGTCTGACAAAAAGAAAGCTTTCTCTTTAAGCCCCTTACTTCTTTGGAAGTCCAAAAAAACCATATTTTCGCTCAAAAACTCAAATTCCCCGTATCTTGATTTGGTTTCCAATATACGAGAATCGCTAAAATTTCCATTTATGCTAACTTTTTGTTGTCTGCATTTTAGGTATGAAATAAACCATTTGTGAACTACTCCCCTAAAACCAGCATTATATAATTTATTTAGTAGCAAGTCGTGGTCCACCATGTCAAATACTTTAGTCATGTTAACAAAGAGAGCCATTGTACTCGTATATTTGTTACAGTTTAAACTTTCATACAACTGACAACACACTCTGAGAATAACACAATGCGTGATTTGAAAAGTTCTTCGAAAATTTTTGAGAAGGTTGGTAGCAAGGAAAGGGCCTGTAGTTGCGCATACTTTTTCTATTTGCTTTTTAAAAAGTGGAATAATTTAATAAGTAGTTGCCGAGGAAAACAGCCATTTTGAACATACAAATAAATCAATACGTCCACCAAATATAGACAAATTTTTTTTCAATAACACGCTCGATGTACCATCACTAATACAACAATTCTTAGTTTTTAAAGACAATATGGCTCTGTAGATTTCATTTGAAGAAAATGGCTCAAAAACAAAACTATTCGATTGAGTATTGCAGCCTGCAGCAGGTACAAAAGACGGTTTAATTTTTTCCGAAATTTCAATAAAATAATCATTAAAGTTATTAGAAAAGATACTTGAATCACTGTGGTAGTCTAGTTTCTAGACTACCAATTTCAACAAACTGTTTACTTTTACCCAGAATACTATTAACCACTCTCCATACTTATATTTTCCACTCCACTACTCCCCGTCTGTTTAATTGCCTACCAGATGGAGAGAGTAAAATCGGTCTTTTTAAAAAATGTCAGCTTTTAGCTTACATTATTAATAACTTACTTACTCGTGGAATTTAATTCTGTCCCGGAACTTGTAAAATATATAACATCTACATAAGTATTACAAGTATTGCATGTATACGTAATTTTATTCTTATTTTTTGTTAACCTTGCACTTATATATAGTTTTTGGATTATTTTCTCTGTTATTTCCCCACTAACAGATATACAGTACGTACTTGATTATCGCAACTAATAGAAACTGAGGTTAGCTGCAATGACCGAAGTTGTTGCAATAACCGAGTCAACTTTTAAAAGAATTCAATTCAAGATCAAAACCAGAAATCAGTTTATTTATCACCAAAATTTTGTAAAAAAGAAAGGAAACAAGATAATTCATTTAGTACATAAATTTTCATATTGAGCAACTTATTGTTTTTTTTTTTTTGAAAAAATTCGGCAAAAAAATTCGTTTGGATTGTTGAATTTGTTGATTTTTTTAGTATAACCATTTCTCGTAATTTTTGAAGATCAAAAATTTGTTCTATAGGGACTGAGTTTTGTTCAGCCCATTGAATTGCTGTGTTTATGCTTTTTATTGCAGGCTCAGCGTTTATTTTAGGAGCAGGAATATCAACCTCGGGTTCACTTTCATCAGATCCCCGGCTGAATCATTTTTTTCAATTTGTTGAATTTCCTCATTGTTGTAATTGGTTTCGCAAACCCAATCATTTATTTCATCATTCGAAATCAATTCGCTGCGAGAAATATTATTGAAAAAAGTTGATATGGATTCTACAACCGCGTGTTCACTAATAATTTGAGCTCTGACTGTGCTTAAAGGTAACTCATTTTCATCTTCCCAATCACAATTTAATTGAACTTGCCTGCTGCCCATCCCATGCGTTAGATAGCAGGCAAATTGCATTTCGGAGATTGAATGCTTTAATTTTTGCTTCGAGGTCTGATCCCTCACGACCAATTAAAAAGGCCAATAGACTTTTTTTTATAATGAATCTTTGTTAAATTTATAACGTTCTGATCCATTGCCTGAAGAAGAGCAGTACAATTTGCAGGAAAACACATGACAACAATCATGCCGTCTTCACTTTTCAACTCGCCATCTTTTGGGTGACACGGAGCGTTATCCAAAAGTAGAAGCGCCTTGACTAGAAGTCCTTTTGATCTTAAAAAGACCCTTACTTTAAAAAAAACAGAAAAACGTTTTAAAAAGGGCGACTTGCGATTAAAAGAATTTTTCTCACCTCAGGCACAAATGTGGAGTGGAACCATTGTTCAAAAAAAGCCAAGGTCATGCAAGCATTTTTATTTGCCTTATATACCACGGGTTTGGATTTATCGATTTACCGATGATAAATAGCTAGTACAGGCGAGAAACATTATTCTTTCTTTACTGGTCTTTCTACCAGGAGCCGACGATTCCTTAAAGCTGACAAGTGTTTTGTCCGGCAATAGTCGGTAAAATAGGCCGGACTCATCGGCTTTACAAATTTCATTTGGAGTCAAATCGAGCTGTCTTATTTTTTCCCTAATTTTTTTTAAGAAAGGATCTACAAGCTGCTGTTTGTTGGAAAGTTTTTCACCACAGCTTTTTAGCAGTCGAATTCCATGTCTTTTTTTAAAATTAATTAATCAACCAAAGATCTTGCTCTCTCTTTAATTTTTTCGTGCTACTGGATCGCCTTTGATTTATGGAGCTCGCTGGAAATTGGCACACTAAGCTCCCTTTGTTTATGGAACCACTTGTACAAGGATTTTCCCAATTTAGGCAATTCACACTTCTTTAATGTAATCCTCTTCCTCGGTCCACATTCTGCATTCGATACAAAACTTCTTATTAAATGCTCTTTTTCTTTTAATCTGCTTATTGTAGATTTGTCAACATTATATTCACTGCATATTCATTTTATTGAAGCGCCTTTATTTATTTTTTCTAAAATCTCACTTTTATTTTGAATTGATAGTTTCACAATTTTTTTCGTTATACCCATTTTTGAGAATAAAAAAACAAAACTTACGAAATAAACAACTTTCATCTAACTACCATCACAACAGCTGCACATCAATTACGTCCCCACACCGAACTTGCAAATAGAGGTAAAATAACCCCCCAGACAGTAAAAATACACAAAAAACACAAACAAAATCAGGAATCAGAGTAAAGATAGAAATAAACAAAAGTTGCACTTATCGAGTAAGAATTTTTTAAAAGTTGCGATTACTGAGTGAACAATTGTGAAAATTTACCTGTTGCTAAAATCGAGGAGTTGCGTGAATCGAGAGTTGCGTTAATCGAGTACGCACTGTATATATATATTCGAATGTAATCTTATTTAATAGACATGTCCCTTTGGCATCTGAATATTCTTATCTATTGCATTGTAAAAACTTTTTAATTTAACTGAATTGTTTCTTATAAAGTCTATGCTTAGCCTTAAGTTTTTATTGAAATAAAGATTTTATATTACATATTATTTTTATTATTATTATAGTTATACACACAATCCGAAAACTAGTTTGAAAATGAATATTCGTCAGGTTATGGCCGAGTTATTGCCCGATATGTGTCGAAAAGTTATCGAAAATTGCCTTCTCAGAATCAAGTCTTGCAAGAACTCCCGTGGAGGACTTTTGAGTGATGCTACATTCCATTCATAATGGCAAAATCCAAACAATATACTGAAATAAAAATTTGATAGAAATATAAGGACTGAAACGAATAAAATCTGTAAATTTTAATACGGGTTATACTTCCAATGCGTAAGAACTGCAATCCCATTTTGTACCCAAATTAGCCTGTATATTCTCTAGTTTCAGTTTGTTATTGATTTTAGTTCGGTGCGGTTTAAAATATTTATAAAACATGAGTCAAGAAGAACGCCGTAACAAGATCATTGACAAATTTCTCGAAAATACTTTGCGTCCAAAGCATTTCATCCCAAAAAATTTAAACATAGCACGCAGTACAGTGGATTCTGTTATTAAACGATATTTGGAGACGTTGACAGTTAAGCGAAAACAGAAAAGTGGAGCTAAAAGTGGAGCACATGACACAAATTTGGACAGGAAAATAGTGGGTACCATCGTGAAAAACCGGACTATGTCATCCAGAGATGTTGCTCGGAAATGTAATACCAACCAAACAATGGTACAAAGATCTCAAAAACGTAACGGTCTAAAAATACGAAAAAAAAAACAAAAAATACCAAAAGTTACTAAAAAGACAAAAAAAGGCAGAAAAACATGAGCCCGAAAGCTATACGAATTGGTCGGCAACAAGAAAGCGTGCTTGATTTTGGATGACGAAACTTATGTTAAAGCCGACTTTACTACTCTCCCAGGTGCGCAGTTTTACAACTCGTTTGAAGCTGAGATTCTTCCGCAATCAACAACATCCATTGGGATGGAAAAATTCGGGTCAAAATATCTCGTTTGGCAGGCCATTTGCCAATGTGGACACAGAATCTCATCGTTTATTACAACGGGAACAATTAACGGAGAAGTGTACATTAACGAGTGCCTAAAAAAACGGTTGATTCCTTTCTTAAAAAGACACAAGGGTTCAACATTATTTTGGCCAGATTTAGCTTCGGCTCACTATGCTCATGCGACATAGAGCTTTCTTGTTGCTAAAAATGTCGACTTTGTCCCAAAAGACATGAATCCACCCAATGTTCCACAGTGCCGTCCCATTGAAAGGTTTTGGGCTTTGGTCAAATCTAAATTGAGGAAAAGTGAGCAGTGTGCAAAGGACGTAAAAGATTTTAGTGCTAAATGGAACTCCAAAAAGATCACGGATGTAACTGTCACCAACCTTATGAAGGACATTCGAAGGAAGTTGAGGAAAGAATGGGAACCCAACAATTTTTTTTTTTTTTTGTAATTGTAAATGAATTTAATAAAAACAGAGTTTTAAAGCAAATAAAAAAAATTTATATGAATTATGAAAATATTTTTTTTTTTACTTTGAAATTTCCAAATTTTATTCGTTTCAGTCCTGAAATCATAAATGCGTTTTATTTAAATTTACTATTTATTTATCTATTTTATATTAAATAATTTGCAAATAAATTTACAAATTATTATTTGCAAAAGGCATCTAGGTATCAAGGCCAAGAAGGATGCCGTATTTTAGAAAAAGGAAAAACATAGATACTCGTATTGTATAATAAAATTCAAAAGTTATTTTTAATTATGAGATAGAATTCAGATTATCATAATTTACACAAAAGGTATTTAAAAAGGAAAAATTATATTTCATTAAATTTTCTGTGTGTTGATGAAGCATCTTTTATTCGTTTAATTGACCAAGTGTCTGCTGGGTTCAATCTATTTGGTATTTGGCTTATTAGAGCTATACTGACGCTTTGTTTGATAAAGGACATTCAACAGAGATAAAGTAGTGTGACAATGTTTACATACATCCGGAGGCCCGTTATTGTTTAAGTGTCGAGTAGTAAAAATCGTTTTTCCCAGTCTGATCCGCTCTAATTTTATGCAATCTTCTCATGTAATCAAATCATTGTACGGAATGTGAGGGTATTGGGAGTTAAGAGTCTGAAGGAAAGTTTGACAATTATTCCACATATTTACTGAAGCTCGAGTTCCGGCTTCGTGAAAAAATTCTACATGTCAACTGATAGAAGTTCTGTGTTTCAAAAATCCAGGGGTAATTGCTAGCATCTTTCGCCGCAAGGTCTGCTACTTCGTTCCCTCTGATAGCAGTATGTCCCGGTACCCATGCTAACATGATTTTCTCATTTATCTTACTTCTTATAAGATCAAGCGTGCGACAATTATCTGTTTCGTGCCTTAGACCTATTTGGATTCCCTGGTTATCTGTTGGAATATGGCTCCAGCCATTGTAATTTTGGTCGAAAAATATAGTCTTGTTAATTGCTGCTAACTCTGCGATATAGCTTCCTGCCTCATTCGGAAAAAGTCCTTGCTAGAGCTGCTATCTTTATGGGATCCATCGGTGTTAAAAAAAAACCAATCAGCGTCGCTTTTATTTACTATTTCCTTGTGATACTCGTACATTTGAAACTTAGCATCAGATGTATTCTCCTTTTTAAATTTGGGCAGGCTTGTGTTAATCTGCAATAAGTTTCGTTTCCAGGGAGGAGGACTGTATACTGTTGAAACTTGATTCAAGTTAATGTCTCTTTGCAAGGATGCTAGAGCTACCATTCTATTGAGTGCAGATATAGAGTTCTTTCGTTTGTTTTTGAAGAGATAAAGTCAATGGCAGCGTTATAGAGGGGATGTGTTATGACGGCAAAAGCCTTGCTAATCAGATTTCAAGAAATTCTGAAATGATTGATATCCAGTTTCTAGTGGTAGGGCTTCGATTCTTGTTGATCTTAGTGCCCGTGAGGCTATTCGAAAGCAGTTGTTAATAGCGGTATCAATGTAATACCATGTTACAAATTACCTTCAACCAGAGTTTTTGCTATTCTCAGCGCTGTTTCAAGATGTGCTCCTATTTTCTTAGAACAAATCATCTTAAGTGCGTTATTCCGTTGTTTTAATTGATTAACCACTTTTTTAACTTGAATATCCCATTTCATATTTCCACTTTCGGAAACACAAAATGGATAAACCCTTGTATGTACTCGTATGTATATCAAAATCCATCAAAACCCCGAGGTCAAATCTTTTCTCGCATACAAAATTTGCGGTATAATACAGGTGGAAGTAATGAATATGTTAGCTCCACAATTCAATTGACCGAAATATATTGTATGATACACACAGACTTGAACATAGCAAGTAGGAATAGGAATGGGAGGGCGAGAGCTTGCGAGAGTTTACGAGATGAGAGAAGGGCGAAATAATGATGAAATGTAAAACGGAACAAAGAAGAGTCGTTAAAGTATCTATTTATTTTTAAGTATGTAGGTATACCATAGTTACGAAAAGATTAAGATTGCTTTGAAGTTAGGAATGAATACGTGGATCAACCTCAATAAAATAGTTAAAAATGCTAGATTTTCTTGAAAATTAAAAATATTTAAACAAAAGTAAATGGCCCATGTCACTTTCATGAAAATAATGAATATTGTAAAATTTATTTCACTTTAATCGGTCAAATATTTTTTGAAATTACTTGGGACAAAGTTTTCTAAGATTTCATCTTTATACAATATGTAGTAATCACAATAAGGTGACCGAATATTTAAAGTGTGATCAAATTCAGGTTCTAGTTTATCACATTATAAATCTACTATAAGAAGGATGAACGAAAGCTTCGCCCTTTCAATTTCGACTTTGCAATCCCTAATTCTGGAACTACTTAAGATTCCTTCTTCTATAAAAGACGACGATCCTAGAGCATCTGGAACTTGAGCCAAGTCGTATTCTATCGCCGTTGAAGGTTTGTCGGACGGAGTTGGTTTGTTTTCTTTCTGCCAGACTGTTATAGATTAATCTTAATAGTCAATAGGACTGCTTCCCTTTTTCGTCTTTCTCAACACAGAATTTTTTTTAATTTTGGTGGCGGGTAACGCCCCCATTTATTTGGCTTAATACAAGCTTAATCTAACTTAAAAACTAGGACTTAAAAACTAACAAAAACTAAGGGTTAGGAAATAAGAGAATGGTGGAGGAAATCAAGTTTGAGACGAGAAGTACTGAGGTTAAAATCACAAAGTGGAAGGTTTGAGTTGATCTTACGGAGCATGCGGGAGATTGGTTCGTTGGAACCATAAAAGGTGCGATGGGTTGGAATATAGAGGAGACGAGAACAGCGTAAATTACGAGGGTTAGTGTTGAAGGAAATAGAATTGTAAAGAGTCCAGAGGGCAGTCGATGAATGGAGAGAATGTCAGCTACGTCTCTGAGTTTTTCGAGCGTATTCAGGTTAAGAAGTTTGGGCGGTCACGATAGAAAGGTAAGATGAAAGGGTCATCCCAGGATAGTCTTCGAAGGGCAAATCGAAGGAAACGACGTTGAATGTTCTCGATTCGGGATATATGAACTCCTTGAAAGGGGGAATTCATTCGACTGGCATATTCGAGAAGGGGCCGTATAAGGGTAGTATTAAGTGATCTTGTCACATAGGAGTTGCAAAATTCTTTAGACCATCGTTTGATAAAACCAAGTGATGAGTTGGCTTTGAGGAATGCGAACGTAAGTTTAACTCTCTGTCGTATAAAATTCCAAGGTCGCGAGGGAATTGAACCTGGAGTATAGGCTGGCAATGCAGAAAATAAAGTCGAGGGAGAGATTGATTGGGCTTACGTGGCAAAGTCATAGATTGACATTTGGAGATATTAAGCTCTAAGCACAAGATCCATCTAGATGTTCTTGAAGGAGAAATAGTTTTGGAGAACTTAGTGTCGTCGGCATAAATGGATAGGGGGCAGTGTTTTATAATCCTTTCAAGATTTTATTTTATCTTTTTGTTTCAAAGGATCGATACAAATAAATTTGTAAGGTCCGGGATTTTACGTCGGGTTACTATGTCCGGTGTACCAAGTTCTCATTGGTCCCCCATCTAGGTACTTACCACGTCCAACACTGCTTGATTTCGGTGATCTAGTGGGAACCGATGTGGCAATGCCGTTTATAGCTAAAATTAAAAGATGGGGACCTAGATGGCTGCCTTGTGGGGAACCAGAAGTCGCTAAAAACGAGGTTGAGAAAGCTGACCTAAAACTAACGCTATAATAACTATTCTCCAAATAAGAAGATATCCGTTTTAATTATATGGGGTCAAAACCGGGGGAGGCCAATTTGAAGAGGATCAATTGATGAGATATTTTGTCAAAGACCTTAGCAAAATCTGTGGTAAAAACATCAATTTCAATGCCATTTTCTAGGTTCTAGGTCTAAAAAGGAAAAGGGTGCATATTCAACTAAATTTGTAGAAGTTCATCTAACATAGCTTTCTGAGATCCATGTTGACTGGGGGATATAAGAGACTTGCACTGAAGGCTTAGCACTTAAATAAAATACCTACGAACATTTTGAGCATGTAAGAAAGCTTTGCAATGGGACGGTAGTTAGTTACTTCATTCTTTGATTGCTTTTTTTGGACCAGGGTTATGAAAGAGGTCTCCAAACTTGGGGGAATTCCCCTTGTATGAGGGATGGATGAAATAGGGAGGGAAGCACCCACTTGGAGACACACTTTTTGAGAAATACTGCGGGGGGGCCGTCTGACCCGGGTAAAAATGGATAATTGAAATTTTTTAACTTTTCTTCGATAATGGTAGGATCAACAGATTGAGAGAGAGAGAAAGGCCAATGGAGAAATTGGGAAGGTACTTAAATATATGTACATATGTGGTAAGGTACGAAGAAGCTGTCTGCAAAGAGTTGGTAATAGTATGTGGGTCGGTCGATTATACGAGAGAGAGGGAGGATAACCGTCTGGTTTTCTTCTGTAATTGACGAATTGATAAAAAGTCTTAGGATCGTTGATAAAATTACTCTGGGTTGTGTCGAGAAAGCGCTAATAAAGGCAGTTATAGACTTTGTGAATTGGGGGTAGGTTCGTAGATAGTTGGAGTAGTCAGAATAAAAACAGGTACGAGGAAAAGCTGCCCATAATTTGTTTCTTTTGTTTCGTAAAGAGCGAAGTCTTCCTTTATACCGGGGAGGGGAAGTAGATGATGTTTTATGTCGTAAAAAGGGGACGTAAAGAGAAATGGAATTAAATGTGTCACTGTAAAAAATGGAGATAGCATCAGCTTAAGATAGGCCGGTAAAATCAAAGGATTTAAGTACCCTTAAAATGTTTGCACACAGCACGGGCGCAGGAAAATCAGGGAGGATGGAAAGTGAGGTACCGGTGAACGTTGGTTTTAAACGTTTGAAGGTTATAATGACTAAGAAATAAAGAGCTAGGCAGGGCATTCCCTAAGCGAGTTGTACGGCTTAGGAGCGAATCAGGATATTTTACGTCCGAAAGTGGACTTGAGGTGGAATGCTACTGGGGATTTCTATGGAGCACTGGTGGTGGAAATAGCTATAAATCAGAGTGAGGCACGTGACATTACGTCGGTGTTCGAGGGTGTCCATTGTTTGACTGATACGAGTATCAGTATCACCTATGAGTTTTATCTCACGATTTTGAATTTTATCTAGCAGGTGCAGAAATGTTTTGGGCGCACCAGACCAGATGTAAGCACTGTACTCCACTGTACTAAGGGATAAATGCCTTATATGTATATTGAGGCCAGATCAGAAGGTGTGAAATACATCGCTTGAGGAAACCTAGAAATTTCGCAGCATTTTTGACGACGCTGAATATGTGGTCATTCCAACGAAAGTTTTCATTGCAAACGTGCCGAGAATGGAAAGTTTAGCTGTTTCGACGATGCAAATGCCATCCATGGATAATGGCTGGCTGTTTAAATTTCGTTTTAACGACAGCAGACAGCATTGTGTTTTGGAAGCATTAAATTATACTCTGTTAGTGATTCCTCAATCGGTCATGCTGTTAATACCAGAATTTAATGAGCTTAACATACGCTGCCGTTCCCGTTCTACAGCCAAAGAACAGGGACATGAGTCCGGGAACGAATATGAAAAGCAGAGAGTACTGTCGTCAGCAAAGGAATATACATATTGGATTAGAAGTAGCAGACAACAGATCGTTGATGAAAATTAAAAAGGGTGTCGAAGACAGATCGGAGCCCTGGGGTACACTAGCATTCATTTTGTGAATATCAGACTTGAAACCATCTAAGACAACTTGAATTGAACGTTCGGAAAGGTGATTTCTAATCCATTGAAGAAGAGAGTAGTCGATTTGCATTTTCGACAAAAGAGCCTGTTGCCAAACTCTGTCGAGTGCCTTAGAAATATCAATGCTTTAATATCAAGGATGTAGGATTCATTAGGTTGAGGTGGAAGAACGAAGCAACACATAGCTTACAGAGACCTATTGGCAAGTGTTATTTTAATTCAAAATTTGACAGAAGAAGAGATAGCGATGAGAAAAAGATTGAGAAAAGAGTTAAGGCGAATGTGGACACCTCGTCACGGAGAATGAACTATAGGGAGGGCAGGATCATTAACCATAGGGAGAGAATGATCGTCATCGTGAAGAACATTATAAGAAGATGGAAATAGCTCCTGGCTCTTTATCTCGATAATCAGATTGGTTTCTGTAAATATACATCGAAAGACATTTAGACAAAACAGCACGAGTTTTAGAGCGCAAGTATCTTACGTTTTGGTAGTAAAATGTAAGAGAGAGCTTGTTGCGTTTGATGGTAGATGAGATGCAGATAAATAAGTCAAGTTTGGAACGAAAAACTTATCAGTTCGGCCAAGCAGAAGGTGAGAGACTCTTTTAGTGTGCATATAGCTGCGGAAAGTAGCGAGGCCATCTGCATAGTTTTGGGGAGATGTGTTGAAAATTGAGTGGTAGCTCTTTTAAAGATTTTTGAGACTAGTTATATCAGTAGGAAGGCCTACCTGGTGGATGGAGACCATGACACTTGTTTTGGTTTTTTCCTCGAAGCAAACAGAGTCGGATTTATCGTAAAGATATGCGAGAAAGCGACCAGACGATATGCGAGGGTGTGGGCGGTTGAGCAGTGACCGTATTAGCGGTTAAATTAAAAGAAACGCGTTGATGTTTGGGGCTTGGATGAATGAGTGGCAATTAGTGCATTTGTGGGGAAACGTGAAGGGGGTTGCTTAGGTATATAGATAGGAGGGGAACAATTTTGATTTTAAGGCTACAGTTGGAGTCAGGTTTTAGATGTAAATAGAGTATGGATCTGTGCGATTTATAATTAGGTTTATTAGATGAGATGTTGCTTAGTTTTTTTTTTCTATATTTTTAATGATGGGTTGATCCGTTAATTTGGAGATCCGCATCTTTACTAACTTATGGTTGGTGTCGAATGGGTTAGGAAATAACCATTCATATCTAGTCGGTAAATTTAGTTCGAAATTGCGTTTATTTTTGCGGTAAGATGTTGTGAATATTATGCATCAGCTGATGGTGATGCCATACCTTTTTTGAAAAATTCAGATATCCAAGCAACATCTGCGTAATTTGACAAGTAAGGTGCTAAACATTTGATTTGTTGTGCGAATTCGGTCTAACCTGCTTTGCTACTCTGAAGGTGCCCACGTCGTGTTAAATTGTATAACAAGTTTCCGTGGTGAGGCGGCAGGAGGAGTTGACGTTGGAGTAGTTATATTAAAATAGGATTTTTGGATCGATGGGGTGGTGCGAGGATTTGGAGGTTGGGATGTCTCCACTGGATGCGGCAATGATTTAGCTTCGGTTTTGAAGTACTGTAACCGTTGTGCGGCGGCAGATGGGTTGGAAGACCATCGATTTTATGACATATTGCTTCAGTGAGGTTTTCCAAATCATTCAACACTGTTCTATTCGTAGTGAGTTCATCATTAAGCTCATTGGTTTTGTCGAATATAACGTCAAGCATGGATTCGTAATGCTTTGAGAATTGATGATTGTTTACTGCAGGTTCGCAATGGAGATTGGATGTGGATGATTGGAGATGAATATCTATGTTTTCCCAGAGAGAGTTGATGGAACTATACGTTTTCTTGTTGGAATACATCATTGCGGAACCGATAGATATAATTCCACTTTACACTTTATCGAGGTGGCGCTTGGATGTTTCTTCATTTATAGATCTTGCAGTTTCTAATTCAGTTAAACGCGCAATTTGTTTTTCGATACTCTGGCCAAAGTTTTCTGTGTTCGAAGATTGACAGTTTGACCGTTATCAGTCTCGCGAGTGAGTTATGATTGGATTCATTGGAGTCACTGAGGCACTTGATTGCAAGGAGCACATGTGAGAGAGGGATATTGATACACTCGTCACAGAAGAACAGCAGATTTTCCGAAAAGTCTTTAACGAAGACCGTGTTTCTTTTATTTAGGCCGACACAAATAGTACGGAATGTTTTGCCTAAGATCCCCTTATAGGCAGGTTAGCATTATTGTCATTAATTGAGCAAGCGGTTAATCCACAAGAAGATATGATGAAGAGTAGGAAAACAAAAAGCAACACAAAAATAATTGGGGAAAAAATAAAAAAAATTGCATTAAACACACTGTGGCGAAATTAAGAAATTAGTAGGTCAACAGTAAAAAAGGCGCGTTAGCGATAAAAATTATAAAAATAGATTGTCAACAACTTACTACCCTCTATTTTTACCACAGCAAGACTGAAAACTGCCAAGGCACATATTGGCTAGCCTTAGCAAATCTTGCCATCGATCTTGCCAAAACTGGTCTCAACATAGGATGCTTACAGTCATCACGCGGTAAGGCAGTACTGAACTAAACGGGTGAAATGAGTTATTTGTTCATTGTATTTCAAAGAGAATCGACTCGCATTCATAACTTAAAATTTACAAAGAGTTTTGAATAGTTGTTTTCTCTCTGACACCATTAATCAGAAGATTTTACACCCTTTCTCAGACCATATCTACCTTCATTTTAATCTAGATGCTTCTGTTTACCAACCAGCTGTCAGAACGCGGCGGAAACCGAGAGCCTCAATTGCTGCCCATAAACTCTTATATCCGCTCTGTAACACTAGTGAGCTTACCGGTAAGCTTAATGATCGACTTCGGCCTTCAATAGAAGCATGCCTTCTTCCTGTCTTCTAGTATTCAACCATAAGGTAAGAAACAGGCATATTTTTTGGCCTAATTATGCCAAGTTGGTTGACATAACTCAATAAGTATGGAATTGCCAAATTTGCTACTGCAATATAGTAGATACCATATTTTCGGAGTTGAACCGGGGCTCAAATCTACTTCTCAACTTCTAAGAAAACTTCTAGAATTACATAGGATCACAATGCATCTTTTATTGGTTTAAGCGTCACGCCTTCCGTAGAGACAACCACCTTAACCTAACCTCCAGTATGATTTCAGTGGATGAACACTGATGTGAAAACAAAGATAACAGAAATTTGGTCTGCTCCAATTGTAAAGGAGTTAATACACTTAAACCTTCTTCGAGTGTTATTCGGCTCAAGCCTTGATTTTGAAAACAGGACCCCACTCATAGCGTAGAAATACTAAGATTCATTTTACATGCATTTCTGGAACAACACTCAGGCCCATTGGATTCCACATCAGTAGTCATAAACACACGAATACATCACTTCAAAACTGGCATACTCATGTCAAGTATAAACTATCGAATCCATGGATGAACTCACACTCGTGCCTATCGGTACATACGAGTACTACTCGTATCAAATCAAAATTATATCAACAAAGTTGTTTGGAATATCAAAAACTCATTAATCCGAAACTGCGTTGATGAAGTATTTGTATGACTACATGCGCCGAGCTTATGTACCGTGTCATTAAAAGCATCCCCTCACGTTGATGATGAAGTTTGAAATTCACTAATTGACCTTGAGCAAGAGGTATTGAATTGAATCGAATCGAATCAAATTGAATCGATTTTGTGATGATGGTACACATGCTGATTAGATTTTCTTTTTCTTTGAAATTTTTAGAAATTTTTTTACACATTTTTTTTAAAATTGGAAATTGTGCGAAATAAACCTGGTGGAGGATGTACCTACGTGATACCATGTGAACGTGATAATAGCCACGAATGATGCTCCAGGAGACGTGCACTTCTAACAAATGCAAATCCGATTACTCTTTAAAAACCTTGAAATTTCTTCAATGTTGTGGAAGCCACGTGTCTTTTATTAAAAAAAAAAAAAACAAAACACATTTTCGCTGTTATTTCATCTGAAAAGGAAGTCGACAAAATGCCTACTTTTTTTTGGTAGGTTTGGTTGTATTTAAAAGTAGGTTTATAGATTGAAAATACAGGTTGGCAGAATTTGAATCTTGTGTTGGTCTTATATTTCTAAGCATAATCTTTCATCGGACGCGTTCTTGAATGGTAGATACAAAAACGTTACGAACAGTAATTCGATGCACAAGAACTGATATTGTCTGAAATGTTTTATACCCTGTATATGCCGGTGGGGAAACCGGCAACATCATCTCCACGTGGTGCCTGCACGATAGCTATCTGGAAGTAAACCAACGATGAGCGTATGCTGAGTCTGACTGTATATATGGAACTGAACACTCGTTGTACTGAGTAAGCTCAGCCAGGATAACTTCAGCAAATATGTACACAAGGCATCTACATATAGCTGGCCTGATCGTCGACTGCCGTCAAACGTCTAACAAGAATTTCTCAGCCTCTAATATCCTTAACAGCCCACGTGCAAACAAACAATCAGCTGAAGTCCTTGGCTGTCATTATGCAGATATCACCGCTATCCAGGAAGTGGTATGGGATGGACCGAGAAAAAATGAAAAACTGTAACATCTAACAGAAACAGCTCTAATTCGGATGCGGATTTGTCATAAGTAAGCTCAAATCTAACAAAGCCGTCCGAGGTATTCAAAGCATACACCTTCTAAGATCCAGTCAGAGAAGTGTATGCGTATTGAATAGAACCTCAGCATCATTTGCCTGATCCACAAAAAGATTACCCCTCCAACTGGGCCAACCATTGAGGTATAAATGAATTTCTGAAAGGAAAACCCACGTTCGATCAAGTCTTCACACTCCGGCAGATCCTGGAAAAAACTCAAGATCTATAAACGCCATCTTTCCATCGATTTTAAGGCCGCAGATGCAAGAATTTGTAGATACGGGCTATATATAGACATGTATAGTTTCGGCATCCCAGCCAAACTCGTCTGTCTGTGCAGAATGCCGATTCAGAACGTTCGCTGCTCCGTCAAGGTCAGTAATATCTCAACCGAGACATTTGTAGTAAAAAAGGGTTTTGGACAAATTCACACAATATCATTTGACTTTTTTAAACTCATATTTGAATAAATTGTACGGTACTCACGAACTAATATCGAAGGAACAATCTTTCAAAAGTCTGCGGAACTATCGTGTGTTTTTTTCAGAGGTATAGAACTAATATTAAAAATTAAAGACAGCAAAATTAATAACATGATAAATATCTTAGCTTAATTAGCTCGAAAATTTTACGACGTTTAGTATTTGAAAACAACTTTGGGCATATGGCTACCGCAACAGCGTCTCATGAAAACCATCTTATCGGTCCAATTTTGTATCACTTTTTTCAGCACAGCCAGCCTTAATTCGGCAATAGCGCGTCGAATGTTGACTTCTAAGTCATCAACTGTAGCTGGTTTATCAGCATACACGAGTGGTTTGACATACCCCCACAAAAAGTGATCCAAAAGTGTCACATCACAGGTCCATTTCTTGAGATGATTTGATCACCAAATGTTTGTTCAAATAAAGCGATGGTTTCATCCCCTGTACGACATGTTGCGTCAGCTTGCTGAAACCATTTGTCTCTTAGACGATTGTTTTAGATGTAGGGATTCAAAAAACTGCGAATCATTTGCCTGTAGCGTTCGCCATTGACGGTAACGTTGGCTCCATCTTCAGATTTGAAGAAAATGGGCCAGTTATGCCTCCAGCATGAAAACCGCACCAAACAGTGACTTTTTCGGGATATAATGGGATATCGAGAGTCTCGTGAGGATTATGCTCACTTTAAAAATGCAATTTTGCATGTTAACAGACTCCATTAAGCCAACCAGAAGTGAGCTACATCACTGAAGACGATTTGGTGGTAAAAATTCGGTTCAACTTTTTCCAGCCCATTAACGAAACATATGGCTTCAATTTTTGCACCAATTGCATCTTATACGAATGCAGTTTTTTATTTTTTATTTATTTATTTAGTCTTTTTAGAGTACTAGCAAAAATAATTTTACATTAGTAATTCACATAGTTACATATTTATATTAAAAGAAACTAAAAAAGAATTATTTTTATTTAGGATATAAGTGACTTTCAGTGCTGTGAGAAAAAAAAAATAGAAAATTAAAAGAAATGTTCAGAGAAATATTTAAATGTAGCTATCCTAAATTGAGACGCTCCTGTTGCTCGTTTTATGTGCTCTTGCAAGGAATTCCATAGCCTAATGGAGTAAGTAAAAAAAAGACGCGACAAATGAGTGTAGTTAAAAGGTTGAATTATAAAATAAAATATTCTAGCCGACTGTGTAAATTGTAGTTTTTCATAAAGATACCGTCGTGATTTCGAATATATGATTTTAAGCGGGAAAATACAGTTTTGGTGAGCAGATACATGATCATATCTTCTAAGATTATATGCATATCGAATCAGTCCTTTAAAAGCAACCTGTAACTTTCTTTTCGATGCAGAATCAAGCTTGTAGTATATTATATCTGTGTAAGTTATAATTAGAACTAACAACGTTTTCATTAATTTTAGCTTAGTAACACGGGGGATAAAGCAGGCACATGTTCATAACTTGTGATGGCAGCCATAAATACGGCCTATTATATAATTTATATGGTCCTCACAGGAGAGATTACAATTTAATATTAAACTTAATTTGTATATTCGATGACTTACAGTGCGTTTCAAAAGTATAAGATCAATGTAAAAAATGCCAAATTTCTATTTCATGCAACGTTTTTTGATAACGGTACCTCTTATCTTGTTATATGTGCTAATGCACATTACGCTTGCATTTTATTTCCATTGTATGTCAAAGCTGTGTATAGGAAAGTTTTGAAGTTTATAAATTTTGGTTTTTTAAATGTTTCATAATATTATAAGGTCAGTTACTAAAATAAAAAAGGTAAGTACTTTTTTCAAGCTTTTAGCATCATTTCAGTTTTACATTGTAAAATTTGGAACAATGGCTCGAGGACAGGCCCTGACACTTTTCGAAAGAGGAAAAATTTACGCATACATGTAGGAAAACTGCAGTTTGAGAGAAATTGCGAGAAAATTGGACAGATCATTTTGTGCGGTTCAAAATTATGCAAGGGAAAAGGTTAACTACGGTTTTAAGACATCCTCAGGACGTCCAAATAAATTAACATCTAATTCAATGATGAGCTGCAACGACATAAGGCGAAGTTTGGACCTTAATGTCTCAAAGTCAACGGCTTGGAGGGCAATACTATCTACTCCACACATTGTTCGAGAAAAAATGAGAGCTGCCCCTCGATTAACAGCAAAACATATTGAAAACAGAATCGCGTTCGCACGCCAAAACATGTGTACAGATTGGGTGAAGGTAAGATAAAATAACACTTGT
The DNA here is from genome assembly GCA_963966105.1 of Volucella zonaria. Taxonomy (NCBI): domain Eukaryota; kingdom Metazoa; phylum Arthropoda; class Insecta; order Diptera; family Syrphidae; genus Volucella; species Volucella zonaria. The sequence goes on from OZ014530.1 coordinate 57,207,261, forward strand.
TCGAAAAAAAAGAACGATTTTTAAAATCCTAATTTTTTCCGACGAAAAAAAGTTTAATTTCGATGGACCAGATAGATTCAGTGGATATTGGCGGGATATGAGAAAAGAGCCAACATTTTTTTCAAAGAGAAATTTCGGAGGCGGTTCCTTAATGGTGTGGGGAGCTTTTACGGAAAACGGAAGATTGTCGCTAGCCTTCCCTTCTATGCGGATGAACAACGATGTATATCAGGGAGTTCTTTCAGATAATTTGATTCCGTTTTTAAAGAGCCATGGATATGAAAACTTTGTTTATCAGCAAGATAACGCTGCAATCCATTCTAGTCGCAGCACTAAAGCGTGGTTTTCGGACCATAACATCGAAGTCCTAGTTCCTGACCTCAATCTTATGGAAAATCTTTCTGGTTCGCGATGTTTATAAGCATAATCGTCAGTTTGAGACAGTCAGCGCTCTAAAAATGGGTATCCTAAATTCTTAAGCAAATGTTAGTGACCAAACATTAAAAAAAACTATCAGCATCAATGCAAAATCACTTATTTGAATTAATATTGAAAAGGGGAAACAAATAAATTATTAAAACATTGAAAAAACTTTTTGGCTTATTTATTTTAGTGACTGACCTTATATTTATGAAACGCTTTAATTGATCTATTATTGATTTTTTCGTTTGTGCTCGTCTTAGAATCTTTTAGGAAATTTTAAAATTGGTGTATTTGTTCTTCAAAAGTTGTGTTCCAATAACTCTTAACTTTATTTTGACAAGAAAAAAAATGTTGTAAATAAAAACCGAAAGTTTTTGTTTTGACTTTATAATTATGAAATGAACTGTAATAAGGAGGTGATATTTCTGGCTCATAAACCTTTTTTGGAATTAAAATTTCCTGGGTCTTAGATGGATTTAAAGTAAGTCCATCAATATACCTCTGAGGTCGTCATTTATTCGATGTAAAAGATCCTCTATTAGTCGAATAGGTCTTAACAAGGTGAAAAGGTACACTGTTATATACATGGGTTGCATCATTTATAAAAATACAAAAAAAGAAGAAGACCTAAGTTAGAACCTTAAGGTACGCCTTTACTCAGATATCTAATACCTGAAAAATCTTCACCAACCATAGCTCTCTGGGAATGATTGCTTATATAGCAACCTATCAATTTGACTGCTCTATCACTAAAGCCAGAATAGTGGAAGAGCTTTTTACATACGATGCTGTAGTTAACCCTGTCAAATGCTTTGAAGAAGTCTAGCAAGCATAAGACCGTCAGGTTGCTTTGACCTGTTGTCTTATATCATCGAGAATTTTAACCATTGCAGTGGCACAGCTATCTAACTGGATAGGATCTAAAACCTGATAGAAAAGGGCAAAGCAGGGAATTCTATTTAAATGACCGACTATTTGTTGTGCCAGTATCTTCTCAAAAACTTTTAACCGGGTAGAAAGTATACTTACTCGAAAATTTTCCAATTTTCAGGGACGGTGGAAGAAGCTAAGCAATAATTAATTATGTGCGTTAGCGTACGTAATAAGTGAGGTGAATCATTTTTATAAAGCGGAGGGAGATGCCATCTTCACCCACGGCATTCGATTTAAGGGCAACTATACTTTCGATAACATCATTCTCATTTACTGCTTCAAAATCATAATTAAACTCGCATAGAAGTTCTTCTTGTAAGGAGAACAGAGGATTATTATCTTTACTTGTTAGAAATGAGCAGTTAAGAATGTTTGGGTCTAATCTTTTACCAACACCTATTGGGTCTATAACTTAATTCGTGCAGTTTGCTAAGAGATGGCGTAACTTGTATTATTCCATTGTTATTATTCAGTATATGTCATTCATTTGCAGTGTAAACAACAATAATTTTTTTTTAACTCAAATATGTCGAACTTTGTGCCTGAAAAAGTGTTTTTGCGGGAGTTCTTCTTTATGAAGAAAACTGCTGCCGAAAGTCATCGTATTTTGGTGGAAGTTTATGGTGAACATGCTAGCTGAGCGAACGTGCCAAAAGTAGTTTGCACGATTTAAAAGTGGTGATTTTGGCTTGGAAGACGATAAACGTCCTGGGCAGCCAAAAAAGTTTGAAGATGAAGAACTGGAAGCATTACTCTATGAAGATTGTTGTCAAACACAAGTAGAGCTCGCAGAATCTTTGGGTGTCACTCAAGCAGCCATTTCAAAACGTTTAAAAGCAGCTGGATATATTCAAAAGCAAGGAAATTGGGTTCCACATGAACTCAAGCCGAGAGACGTCGAAAGGCGGTTTTGCATGTCCGAAATGCTGCTGGAACGCCACAAAATGAAGTCAATTTTGCATCGGATTGTTACTGGTGATGAAAAATGGATCCATTACGACAACCCCAAGCGCAAAAAATCATATGTGAAACCCAGCCAACCAGCCAAATCAACGGCAAAGCCGAATATCCATGGCGTGAAGGTAATGCTCTGTATTTGGTGGAATAAGATGGATCATAATACAGTGCTGCTAAAACCGGGTGAAACCATCAATGGACAACGCTACCGAGCACAATTAATCCGTTTGAAGAGAGCAGTGGCCGAAAAACGCCCGGAATATGCGACCAAACACGAGTCAATAATTTTCCATCATGACAACGCTCGGCCCCACGTTGCTATTCCGGTTAAGAACTATTTGGAAAACAGTGGATGGGAAGTCTTACCCCACCCGCCTTATAGCCCAGACCTTGCCCCTTCTGACTACCATTTGTTCCGGTCGATGCAGGCGCCCTCACTGAAATAGGGTTCACATCAGAGCAGAATATCAAAAATTGGCTTGATTCATTCTTGGCTGCCAAGCCGGCGCAGTTCTTTTGGGATGGGATCCACAAATTGCCAGAAAGATGAGAAAAAGTCATAGCTTCAGATGGGCAATACTTGGAATAATACTATTGTACATGTTTTTCTTAAATAAACGTTCAAATATTGAATAAAAACCGCAATTAAGTTATATACCCAATATTTTACGTAAATTTGTCCAGAGCTGTTTGGAAGGAAGCGGATTGTTTAATGTAGATGCAAAATAATTACGCTTAGCACAGCGAGTGACGAAAGTATTGATTAGTAAGTTTACCAGTTTCTAAGTGCAGGGCTTCGTCTCCAATTTCTATATTTTTTTCTGCGGTTATTTATTGCATCCAGTACTTCGTGAGTGAACCACGGACTTTTCAAATTTCTTATTAGTCTTATCCGCAGCGGCACATGATTATTTAAAAGATCCTCAATTTTCTACTAAAACAGTTAAGCTTATTATTAGCATTGTCAAGATATAAAGAGTGAACATCAATAGACTTAAAATCCCTGTAGGTGTATGTATTCGGGATCGGAACATGTGAAAAGTCAAGAACAAAACAACAAACAGATATTCCTTCAAGAGCAAGTTGATCAAAGAAGAGAACTTTAGAGGCATAAGAGACTATTAACAAATCTAATAAACTTGGATTGGAATTTGTAGCATATCGAGTAGAATGAGAGTTTTGAACAACAAGACCATTGGATAGCCCCAAGTCGATAATTTGATATGATAGAACATCATGTCTACCAAGATCGGTGCTAAAATCTCCACATACAATGATATGTTCATATAACTGAGCGAAATAGGCTAACGACGAGAAGAACGGATCTGTCGAAAGGCATCTGCTTGCATTATACATTCAGGATACAATACATTTAATACAACCATCTGAGGCCTCTAACATTAAATATTCAATTCGGTTATGTTCAGATTTACCAATCACTTTACTCCTTAAGGTTGATTTGCAATAGATTGATTCCCCACCTCCAATTGTGTTTATTATGCTGTCATTGTGATACAACTTATAACCAACCATATCGAAGATGTGATCGTGGATTTCTGGCTTAACCACTTCGGAGATATGATCATGAATTTCGTGCTTAAACCACGTTGCACTCACACAAATGACATCAATATCTGAGCCCTCAAAAACATATTTTGGGTAACCTACAATAGCTTGTCAGAATTAAGACTGCGTGCATTCAGATGACGCACCAAAAAATCCGCACGAATCCTAAATAAGATCCATATCAATGTGCGCACAGTATTATTGCCCACGCCATTGACCATGGACGATGTTCAACTTGACATAATCAAACAAAAAATGAATGAAATTTGTTGAAAATGAAGTAAACAGCAGAATATGAACATATACACAAATATAAAAGTTGTGATACAAAAAAAAAATAAGAGTGGCGAACATTAAGCAGCAAAAACAAAAAGCAAAGATGTCGGTGGAGATTTTCTTCTTTTTTGTAAATAATTTAACACTGCAAACAATGAATGTGATAATAATTATGTTTCTCCGTAAGATACTTCGGTCTTTTATTTATCGTTAGCGCTCACTATTAAATTAAACTAGCGATTATATGTATATGTTACCTGAGAAATGAAATACAATTGCGCACGGGGTAGAAACTACGATCTTCTCATGCGAACACGTTACTGCACCGAGTCGATGTCACACATAGAATCCAAGATCTTTCTTCAAACTATTCCACGATAAATTTTGGTCCTCGGCCGCAGTCACCTCTACAGAAGCAACGTCTTCTTCGGTACGCACAGTATGAGCTCGATTATCCATACGCGCAATAGCGCAGTTAGTTAGTTTAGTTTTAATTGCATTTTATTATCTTAATCATTAACCCTTACATACTAACAAAAAATGCTTAAATGCTAGCTTAAAAATTACTTAACAATCTTATACTAACTTACTGGCCCCACACAGGCACTCTAAGCTACTCTAAATTCTTGTATTTATGTCTTTCGACTTTATTTACATTTATTTTTTTACATATATATCTTGTATACTTAAGGCTAAGAAAAAAATTGTTAACAAAAACTTAGCATATGGACTTAATTTTCTATAAAACTTAATATCTAACTTAAAATATACCTTAGTGTACCTAACCTACATACACAATATACACACATATATATAATACACAATAATATATGTATATATTTCTTAAATGCTAACCTAAACCTATGTAAGCTGGCCATCGCTATTCGCAGAGCAAATAGATCTGACAGCTCTGCCCCATTAGTGAGGCTGGTCAGTAATTGACGGAAACGACGACGACGAAACATCTTCTCCATCATTCAACCACCAGAAATGCTGGTGCTGCCGAACGACATCCCTCTTATCGCGATTCCCCACCGCCCTACTGAACCTGAGACGATCCACACTGCCGTGTGCGACGTCTCTGCCGTAGTTGAGTCGCCTGTCCCCAGCTTTCCGAGCGACATGGAAGATTAACGGGACCGCTGATCTATCCTGGATCAACCCTATTTGATCTAGGTAGAGGAATGCTTCCGGTGGAACGAAGCCATCAGAGCGCACACTCTCGTGGTAAAGGTAATTGGGGTAGTAAGCCCCAGATATCAGGTTATTCGTCGAGTTCATTGCTCTTGCAATGTGCCTTCGAGTCAGCTTAATTACGAAGTTGTCCACTCGCATTAGGTTCGCCCTGTTGTAAAAGACCTCATTACGATAAAATTTTTTGTACTCCGACTCTGGTGTTCTGTACAAGCGAAGGCAAGCCCTAAGGCAAGCCCTCTCAAACACCCGAATTTTTTCCATTAAGCTTGCTCGTACATTGAACCACACGGGACAACCAAATACCAGCATGGGCCTGATAAGGGCCATGTAGCAGATTACCTTTACCCTCGCATCGAGTTGGCTGCTATAAAACAGTCTCTTTGTAAGGGCAAAAGCGCCTTTGGCTCTGGCCAGAGCTGCATCTACATTTTTGTCAAAATACAGAAACTGATCTAGCCAGATCCCAAGGTATCTGACTACATTTCGAGAGGCAAGAGGCTGTCCATGTTGTCCATTGATCGAGAACTTTCGCCAATTTTTTCTGGTATCCCTACAGGCTCTAGACAACGGCGTCCTAAAGAGAATGGTTTCCGACTTCCGAAAGTTGATTTTCAACTTCCAGTCATCGCAAAATCGTCTTATCTTATCGAAATCACGCTGCAAGAGAGTATTAATGACCTCGATTTTTGTACCTGTTCTGTATGCTATCAAATCGTCTGCGTACGCAATAATATGGGGAAGTGAACCTATCAAGTCGCTTGTATAAATGTTGAATAGGATCGGCGAATTGACCGCGCCTTGCTGAAGACCATTTTTAATTTGAAATATTCCAACATAAGTCACATCGCCATTTTTCACGATGAACTGTCTGTTGGTTAGCATATTAAAAAGAATGTACAAGAGTGGTTTACTGATCCCCAGCCTAGTCAGCTTATGGAAAAGACCCTCTAATCATACAGTGTCGAAGGCCTTCTCCAAGTCAATAAGGCAGGCACCAGTGCATTGGTTTTTGCCCTTATTCCATTGGATATCGGACACCAGTTTAGACGCGGCATGTGAGATATCATGTCCCGGCTTAAAACCGAATTGATTATCCGGAACTATATGTTTGTCCTCAACCCACCTAGACAGAGCTCTATTGATTACTTTTTCAAACACCTTACTGATATTCGGAAGGAGACTTATAGACCGGAGATTCGCCGGATTGGATATATCCTTTCCCTTTTTGGGGATAGGTTGCACCACTGCCGTTTTCCAATGCGCTGGATAATGTGCATTATTCATTGCATTATTAAACAGGGTGGTGTAAATGTCCACCGCTTCTAGAGGAAGATGTCGAAGCACGATGTTCGGAATACCATCGGTCCCCACTGATTTCTTAGCCCTGATTGTGTCGAAGATCTCATGGAGCTCTTCCTTCGAAATGAACGGAGGTAGGTCACCCTCTCTGGTAATGACATTATTTGCCATATTTTCTTCGCTGAACCGGGTGAAACCAGAGCCCTCGGATCGCCAGTTCTCTATTTCATTTCGAATGTGGAAGTCGTGCACCAAGACGCGATTGTCCAGGTCATAATTAGGGCCAATGGTATCAGTGGCCTTGTATATTTCCTGGAAAGTCGCCCCTATCTTCAACCCTAGGCTATATTCAACCCTAGGCTTCAACCTTCTCCTGTGGATCCTCGATTACAAAGAAGTCGTCATCATCAGCGGCCTCATTTGGATCAATACCTGCTATTGTCAGTAACCGTTCGTTGTCTGTTGTCCGGGCTATTTTAAGACACTGAAGGTCGTTTTGATTTTTTCTCCGAAATAGTTTGTTTATTTGAGGGAACATATTCGGGTTGCTGGTGTTTACAGCCCGAACCCTGTTGTTCCAATATGAACTTACAGAAATTCTGTAATTCTCTTTTATTAACGTTTGAATATTTTTAATCGACGCCTTCAGTGTCCTAATCTCCGGGTCTTGTCTGTCAGTTAGTTGTCTGTACAAGTTTTTGAGCCTTGTCAGAAGTCTACTTTTCTGTCGGTGCAGTGCGTCAATAGTAGGATTGCGGAACAGGTCTTCGTTAGTCGTACGTCGATATCGCGGTATTGTAGCGTCCATAGTTTGTTTAATTGTCTCGTCCATTTGTTTTAGGTAATTGTCGATCTCCTCGTTTGACAAATTCCTATTGGACGGTGGATGGAGCGTATTCGAGGAGAGCGCACGTGTCATAGTTGCGGAGAAGCGTGTCCATCGAGTCTTACTGTAGTTGTTAGAATATCTTTGGACAAACTCCTCCAATTCCGCAATTTCGTTGGGAACTGTAATTTTGGTGCTAAAACCGCAATGGTCACTGTCATACACGGATGTGCGCAGACAGTTTAGCGTTTGTAAGTTCGTACCTGTCAGTCGTATACGTTCGTCGTACAGCAGTAGATCCAAATAAGACCCGCCTCTGGGAAACGACGGGTTATCCGTCGCTTTAAGACCGAGTCTGTACATTACATCGTGCTGACCCCACCAATCGAGTAGTAGGTTCCCTCTAGTATTTGGCAAACTATTTCCCCAATCTCTGTGTTTAGCGTTGAAATCCCCGCCGATTACAAAATAATTCTCCCCCGATTCCAGCCTCAGAAGTCGAAAAAGCGTGTCGAGCTCTAATAAATAAAGTGGATTGTGAAGTCTCAGGTGCATAAACAGAGGCCAAGTACAGCCGCTTTCAACTGCGGAGCGGGATGTAAATGACGACTGCCTCCAACACCCGGAACCTACGCAACACTCCCTTGTACACTCTGTGAAATTTTATACCTTGTTTAATGAAGATCGCAACACCGCCTCCACGTTTGGATCCGGGCCGGTTTCTTCTTCTAACAATATAATTATTGTACTCCAGTTTGTGCTTATCGGTTAGCTTGGTTTCGCTAGCGAAAAGCACATCAGGAGTTTGGTCTTGTAGCAATTTAAACATCGCGGCTCTTCGTTCGATCCTAATCAGTGAATTAACATTCACCGCAAGGATCTTCAAAGATTGCTCCACCATGTGCGTACCCATTACGACATGTGTTGCGTTAGGCCCGGCAGCAGCGCGTAGATCTGGTCCACCCGCTTGGCCTGTTCTTGCACCTGTTTTTGCAGCTGAGCCATCTGCCCTTGGATTGCGAGCAAGATGGCCAGCATGTTGGGTGCAGCTTCCGTTGCTCTCGGCATTGGCGCTGGAGAAGCAACAGTCGCTTGCTGTACCGTAGCCCCCCTACCTGCCGCCATTTGGGCGTAGGAAATTTGGGACGTGACGGCTGGTGTTTGAAACCTAGCAGGTGAACGTTTGACCTCCACCTTCTGCTGCAGAGCCAGTTTTGCTTTCTTAATATCAACGAACTTAGGACAACCCCGATAGTTTGCGGTGTGTCCCACGTTCCCACATAATACGCACGAGAGCTGCGTCCTATCGGATGATCCGTCCCTACCCAGAGCACACTCCTCGGAACTGTGGTTCCTTGCGCACTTCACGCATCGAGGCTGCATTTGGCAGTTCGAAGCGGCGTGTCCGAACCTCTGGCAGCGAACGCATTGTATAACGCCTTCGCTCCTTTTTAATTTTTCCCAGTGAACCACCTGGTAGTCTAGGACATTGATACTCCTTAGACTATCCAGACGGCTTTCGGTACTGAGCTGCACCAGGAAGAACGGCAGACTCCGTTTCTCCCTCTTGGCTCTAGCTGTGGTAAATGGCTTTACGCCCACGAACTTGAGTCCTTCGCACTCCTTCTCTTTGAGCAGTGTCAGGATCTCCTCAGGACCAGAAGACGGTTCCAACCCCTTCAGCAACATCGATTGCCGCTTTTCACACTTCGGTGTGAAAGAGTAGTGCTCCGTCGTCGTCTCCTTTAGGAGCTCTTTCACTTTCGCGTAGCCCTCCACTGTATTACAGTGGATGGCATGGCGATCGTTCCCCAATCTCTTAATATGAAAATTATTACCAATGACCAGCTTACACAGGTCTTTGGTAGCATTTACCTCTAATTTATAGGTGTTGATAGGAGGCACCTTCTCCTTCTTCTTCTGCTGCTGCTGCTGCTGCTGCTGTTGCTGTTGTTGTTGTTGTTGATATTGTTGTTGTTGTTGCTGCTGCTGCTGTTGTTGTTGCTGCTGCTGCTGCTGTTTATGCTGTTGCCGTTTTTGTGGCTGCACTTGTTGTTGCTGGTGTTTCTTAACATTTTGTTGCTGTAACACTTGTGCTACTTTATTTACTTGGGAGGGAGGCAAGAGGGATTGCTCTTGCTCTTCCCTCTTCCTTCTTACCATCTGCTTTTCTTTTATGGCCAGCACTCTTTGTTGTAGCATTTTGATGCTACTACTAATGGCCTCCATCTCTTCCTCTTCATCATCCGATTCGCTTGCGGCCAATGAAGCGAAGTTGTTTCCTTCCCTCACTCCGCCGCCAAGCAGCTTTACAGTTGCCGTTGGTAGTTTCCTCCTTCTCTTTGGCTTTGGAGTTTGGTTCGAACCACTCGAAGCCTCACCCGACATTTCAGCAGATCCCGCTATAGGCATAGCGGACCGCTCACCACAATCCATCACGTGATGTTAATCAAATACCACACTTTAAATTTATATTTATTTTTATATAAAAAAATAAAAAATAAAAAAAAATTGTCTGCCGACTATTTGGAGTCGAACCCACGACCTTTGCAATCTCAAGCGAACACACTCACTCTGCGCTAATTGGAGCCCAAATCCAAGTTCAACAATGTCTTACTTAAGCGACTCACTTTCACACTTACAAGTCGAAACACGTTTACACTCCGCGGAGGTCTATGAACGACTCTCACGCGCAATAGCGCATAAGCTGTTCAGATGGACGAATAGGACAAATTGGGCGTAGTTTTCTATAAGTTTGGAGTACAGAACGCAACTTTGTTCGGGTGTACGTAGTAATTTAAAATAAATGTTAAAGGCACGTGCCCAGCCTGATAGCAGATTTCACAAATAACCCTATACCTCTAAAAAAACAACACCTTTAACTAGCGTGCGCAGATGATGTTGATATAATTGGCAGATAAGAGCGGGCTGTCACATTTCGCTAGTATTGAAACGGAAACTGTCAAAATGGGCTTAGCGGTAAATGAGGACAAAAGCACATATATGCTCTCAACAAGTAGGAACACACCGCATAGACGAATTAAACAGAATGTCACAGTCTATAGCTACTCGTATAACTTTGAGGTAGTTAGAAATTTTGTCTACCTTGGCTCTGCTATCAATTCTGCCAACAACACTTGAGCAGAAACAAAACGAAGAATTACTCTTGCCAATCGTTGTCTGTTTGGGCCAAGAGAGCAATTAAGTAGTAAGGTAGTAGTAGTTGTGGGTGGCCGTAGCTCAAGTAGTAATGTATTGGCTTCTAAATCGGACGGTTCGGTGTTCAATACCAGCCGCGCTCGAAAGACATTCTTTTTTTCAGGCAAATAAAATCACGTAAGATTTCCCAGAATACAACAACAAATCCAATTACACTAATAACTATGTTTCCCCATTAAATGTTGGATGCCACGCATGGACCGAAATAACCGCTCTTTCCTAAAAACTTAACATGTACTCAGGCACTTTAAGTGTGGTCATACTCGTACCCAATTGAGTGTTAAGTTATTTAACTAAAAAAAACGCCCTGTACTGAATAACTAAGAATACTCTGTGCAAGACTTACGTTAAGGCGCCAAAGCATAAACTTTATCGAAAGCGGATGAAGATAACCTCGGTCTTTTCGAGGACCCAGGCTTTGGGGGAAAAGATGCAACGACACACTGAACAAGCTTTCTGATCTAGTCAGAAAAGTGCACATCAGTCGCCTGAGATGACTAGGATATGTAGAGCGAATGGACATCGGTACCTCTCTTTCCATTCTCCCTGGCTTTCCTTCGTCCGCGCCATGTGCAAATATTTTAAGGGTACTTAAATCCCTTGAGCGCGAGCAAATTATAAAAAAAAAATGCTAAAATGCTCCGGCCCGCGAAGTCGGATCAAGCCCGCAGTTGTCCACCCAGCAGAGGACAACCCCGACTTAGGTGCCACGCAGAAGTAGAAGGGAATTTCAAAAGACTTGGAGTGTGCAACTGGAGTTAGTTAATCAAGAAACGAGCTAACTGCGAAAGTTTGTTAGTTGAAGCCCAGGTTCACCCCGAACTATAGCGTCACTTAAGTAAGTAAGTACCTTTCGGTCACATTCGCAACGTCGCTCTTCTGGATAAACAGCTTCAAAGAAGAAAACGACAATTCGTTTCGCATTCGCATCGCATCGATTTACCAAAGCCAGCCTTGAATCCACCACCAGCTTTCTGCAGTATTCTGAGTTGGGCTATGTAAATAAAATAAGCTTCGGACCTGCGCACGCACAACTACAACTGTTCCAGGGAACTACCAAGTTGAAGCCAACGGTGACTTCAGGAGCAGTTTCAGCGATGGCTTCATTTGAGCTACTTTTTATCATATAAGAGTTTCAAGCGAACCAACGGCAGCGCTTTGCTCCATAGTTACTGGCACTATCCTCTAAAACGCCTAGCTACCCAGGTTGGGGTTTTTACCGTCGGGTTTACTGCATGACATGAAACACTATAAGTTACACGCTATGTTACAATACAGATATCACTGGCATCCAGGAAGTGCGATTGGATGTGCCGGGCAAAAGGAGGATGGAGTGCAGCTTCTATTTGAATGTGAACTTATATCACAGAAAGGCTGTGTTAAAAAGCCGTGAGTTTCAGGCATCTGTGCGAATGCATAATTACAATTCGCATTATCCCAATATGCGCTCATGCGCCCACATAATAAAAGGGCGACTTTACTAAAGACTGCTTTTACGAGCTTACTGAGCAAACTTATTAGCAATATCCTAAACATGACGTTAAGATTCTTCTTGGTGACTTTGACGCCAGGTTGCGAAAGAGGATCATCTTTGGCCTACACGACATCAGCTCCGAAAATGGCTTCAAGCTAATTAACTTCGCTCCAGTCACCTAATAAAAAAATAGTAAACCAGGTCTAGTATTCTGGATGTCCGAACATTTCGAGGAGCCAAGATTGACTCAGACCACTGCCCTGTTGTAGCCAAAATGCAAATGCGAATATTCCCAAAGACAGAATACTGAAGAAAAATTTCAAAAAAATTTACGTCAAACGGCCAAAATCGCAACAGAATGCTGGAGCGTCTTTTGAATGAGTCTACCAAAACCATTCGATGCTGCAAGCATCAAACGGAGGTGACCATTGGCGACATTATCAGGAATCCATTAAAGATTTGATCTGTATCTGATATACAAGGTTCTTGTTGGCCTGCAAGACAAAACCGATGACTTCACGAACAGTTTCGGCATGCAACTAAACAAGAGACATACAAGGCTGCAGTGCAAAAAAGAACAAGAGATACTCACTCACTTGTTCTTATTCCTCAGAAGCCAAGAAAACAGAAGAAAGAAGGTTGGCTTCTGAGGAATAAGAACAAGGAAAATAAATGGAAGTTGTTCCAACAAATTTTCAAAGTGTACGCAAACTCTTTAAGTTCGATAGAGCCAGGCTCTTCGGTATCGAATTAAGAATTATGAAAAATATTACTTTATTCGCAAACTGCACTCTTAACATTTTTGGTCTTGGCAGCAGTGGCTGGAACCGATGTCCCGATTTTCTGAAAACCTAAGATTCAAGTTTACAGAACAGCACTTCTAACCAAGCTCTATGCCAAGAAAAGCTATTAAGATGGCTTATTCTGGGCTCAATAAACAAAAGGTTCTACTAGAAGAAGTTTAGATCTTTACGAACGACAATTTATACCACCTTTATTTAATTTAATTAACCACGAATGTAGTTAGATTACTCTTAAAACCCACCAATGGAAACGGATAAGCTCTCTGTGGTTTAACAGTTACTCGTATGCCTGGGGCGCCTGAAAAAATAAAGCAATTTTCACCATTTCCGTTGGCAGTTATTCGAACAATGGACGATGTTATGTTATATTATACGATGGAAAAAACCATCCCTTCCAAACCCTTCCTGAAAAAATAGCATATAAATCCTACGGGCATCTTTCTTTGCCCTTATGTTAGCTTTACTGATGTCTAACCTTCATCGTCTGTTGAAGCACCTGTATTCCTAATTATATCAAAAAATTTATCCAAAGGCTAGAGTCAGGCGACGGCCTGCGTGCAACGCATTGAAAGCCTACTGGGAGTTGGACACCACTTTCTAGGTGAATGATGGTTTTAAGGATCAATGATATGAATACAAAGCCGATGAAAATTCAATAGTGCATCTGACCAGGTGTGCTTTTCGTAAGACCCTTGAAGTGTTGAACGTACCGCAGAGGTTGGGTACCATAAATCCAGTTAGAGGTACTAGAATGCCAAGTGGATGTGAGAGTAAGAGTTCATGAATTTAGACTTAAGTATCGACTCTTGTGTTTTGAGAGAACGCTTGACCATCATTAAAAATCCAGGCAGGAAGTTATAGGCACAGAATTATTAAACTGGCAGTTTATTGTTTGATTGTTAGCACTATTTAGTCAGATGCCAGCTATATACAGTAGAAATACTATACAGCAGCACCCAGTTAACATGTGCTGAAGAATGTGCTATCCCCAATTGTTTGCATATATTGGATCTGGATAATTTAATGTCATCGGCGTAAGCGGATTTGCTGGATTGTTTGGAAGGTGCTAGAATTGCTAGGTGCTATTCACTAGGACAATAATAAATGTTTAAAGAAGCAATTTCTTAGCATTTTTTTGACTAGAATAGCTATTATTGAGAGCCATTTTCAGGAGTTTGTGGATCAAGATGACAGATGCAAAAATCTTCTACCTAAGGATCATTACTTATGAGATCTCAAAAACCAACCATTGGATTTCGAAGAATCGTTCCAATGACTAGAGTTGTTGTGATCGTAAAATTGAACAAAGCTTCTATCACAGATTGCTATTCTAGGTACGGCTTTTGGCTTTATTTTCATTTTAGGGATATATTCGTCGACTCCATCGATCAGACACTAAAACGCTTCTAAATTGACGTCTTAGCTTTTATTTAAATTTTGTGCACGACTGTGTCTGTCATCGAGGTAATATTGTCATTTAAGTGCTACGAAAAGCCCCGCTTCTCCTACGAACCCAAATAATATGCACAATTCTGCAAATTGTCATCATAAAACTAACGACGCACCTTCTTCAACTGCTTGTAGCACCACATAAAACACCCCTTTAAGGTGACTCCACTTTACTTTCAATTAGTTGCGATCTTCAAATTTAAAATCCTTTTATTCTTCTCTCTGTGCTTAAGCCTTTCAACGCTCAATTCTTCAAGGTTACCACCCTCTAGAAAAGCCCGGAACAACAAAAAAAAAAACTATTCCCAAAATGCTTACACCAGGACACCTACTTTCAATTAATTAAACAGCTTTTCCGGATTATGTGGCAAAGATGGCAATGTCGGCGGCAGCAATATGGTGGTCGTTGGTTGCTGGACTACAAGATACGACATTTAAACCTTCAGCTAACTATCTGACAATAGCATTCCTCGAAGAGGTATACGTAATCCCATCTTTTGAAAATGGCAAGACGAAAACTTTATCCACTACACTACCGACACAACTGACCGACAGCGGATGGGATCCTTCAGACCACTATCCGCCCACCTGCTCAAGGAAAAGATGTCATCCTTCCGGCACTAGAACTAACGAAAACAACGATACACAACAAAAAAAAAAAAAAGCAGAAACCAAAGGCAACACCGAAAACAACGCGCCGACTGTATGGACAGGCCATTAATTGCAACCCCTTTGTATTTCACCCTTTTCACCACAACTCTGCTGCCAAGCAACAAGGATCAAAGGAGGGCAATGTTGGGTGGTACATGGGCGACTTTTTTTTCCTTAAGAACTCAAAACTATGAAACAAATTTGGAACGTAAAAACTTTGTTTTCAGAGAAAGAGGTTTTCGCTCTTCACTTTTGTGTTGTTGCTTTTTTTTTTGTCTTTGTGGAAAGATAAAGCTATAGAGCTTCAATGTGCTTCCACTTGGATCACGGGTGGTGCCAGCGCCTATGCTTGCTGTCCGCTTCAGGGCCTATATTAGGACTACCAAAGTGCGGCATTGTTTATGGCTCTTATTTCATTATGATGATTATTATGTAGCTCGGTCGGTTTGAGGGGATGACGGTAGTGGTGGTGGATTTGCTGACCTCCCCATCCCTGACTCTGTCATTGTACAGATGAGCATAGTGAATGCGAACAATGTATCCATTCCGGCGGGGGCATTTAATTATCACTTTATAGCCAGAGGGTGATTCTTCCAACTTTCATCTACTACCACCCTTTTCGTAGAATCGACAACCCTCCCCCCCCCCCCCCCCCCCCACCCATATCAAGATACTACTTCATCTTCTTCTTTCTTGCTGGCTTTGTTTGCTGCTGGCGATTTCGTTGAGCCAACAATGAAAATTCTCTGTAAATATCTGTCGAATGGAATGAAGTACTCCTGGGGCCTGGTCGCGTCGCCCGCATTGGAATGAGAATGAGAATGTTTCCAGATCTCTGAATTAGGGTTAACCCGTGATTTAAAATTAACGCGGACGCTAAAGTGGTTTTTATTAGCTGACGTTTTGTATTCGTATCTCATCTTCTTCTTCGCAGATTCCATGGAACGCCGGGCTTGGTGGGATACCGGGGTAGTTCGATGGACGTTAAGGAAGTGGAGAAAGCTTGTAGTCGGTCGGATTTGTGAAACAAAGACCTCACACTCCTCTCCACGCAGATATTATCTTGGGAAAGGCCGAAGTTGCTCAATTTTAAGTTGTTAGAACGGTGCGACTGACAACAGGCGATGTCGAAGGTTTTATAAGATGTGAAGGATAGTGAGATGCGAATACTTTAAAATGGTGATGGTTGACGATGGTATTCCCTTCGTGATGAGATTCAAGCGGAGCTAGGTGATGGAAAGCAGGGTGATGGAGTAATTGCGGTTCGTCGAACAAAAATATTTAAATCCTCTTCAACAGTTGTTAGGATCACACGAACCCCAACCATCAGCGTCGTGTTGGTCGTAGTCTTTTGTAGGCTCATCGGCTATTGCAATGAATGGTGGCGAATGAAGGCAGCTGATTTGAATCTGAACCCTCAGAAGTTCCTCTATTCATCGGATGACACTTTATTCACAGATGGATTCTGTTATCCCTCAGATTGAGATTGAAATTGCCTGTCATTTATGTCGGATGCTGTGGCGATGGTACTCCAATGAGATAGTGGTTGTTTGGATACCATAATATGATACATACCATAGGTGGCGGCTTTTATTCGAATTTATTTGCACGCAGACATATTTTATGTGCACGCAGTTGTCATGACACTGTATGGATACATGTATGATTGATAGACAAACGACAGTGGAAGGTATGAGCTTCAGCACTTTATGTGGTTCTGGATATATTCTCTAACTCAATCAAAACTGAAAGAAATAAAACCGAGAAAAAAGATTGAAGGTCAGAGGAAAATAGAAAAAGATAAAGTCAAGTGTAAGGGAACATTTATGTTTCGCAAGTAGAAATTGTTATGGCCCCAGTCCATGGAACCACTTTAATGACCCA
The DNA here is from genome assembly GCA_963966105.1 of Volucella zonaria. Classification (NCBI taxonomy): domain Eukaryota; kingdom Metazoa; phylum Arthropoda; class Insecta; order Diptera; family Syrphidae; genus Volucella; species Volucella zonaria. The sequence goes on from OZ014530.1 coordinate 57,224,218, forward strand.
CCACAAGCAACCGATGTGAGATTTCCCCGAAGGATATGCGGCACAATTTAGTTTTGTATCGTGATTCATGTGATATACGAGTATTCGTATCTGCTTCCTAATGTGATGACGTAAAATTTGTCAGACGAAATGGAATTTACTCATTTCATTCATTTCATTCGTTTCATTGTCGAGTCCAGGGCATGATGATGAATTTGATTTCACGTCAAGGTTCATTTTGTGGATTGTTATTCGTAGATGCCTTTGTTGGCTTTACGATGTCCTGCATCAGGAAAATCTGGCCAAATAGGCTTGAATTTCCAGGAAACTCACTAAAAATTGAGCTTGTGAAGGCTTATTAATGAGGTTCATTAGTGACAATGAGAATGGAAAAATAAGCTCGAGGCGGTCATGGATAACAAGTAAGTATCAGACTCGGAAATGGATAAAATGCAATTTAATTTAAATTAACGTTTTCCAGTTATGTGACGGATTTGGTTTCTGATGAATGAACGTAATCAATATCCTTAAGTAGGATATATGAAAGTGTGAGGTTTATTCCCAAGAGAGTAGGCCTGTGGTAAATCTTTTCATGGCCATCGGTTTCTGCGTCATTTCCTCTGTTTTCATGACTACTTTTCGCGAAACTGCAATATCTCGATGAGTTTAAAGCATTAACACTACTTTGTGAAGAAATATTTCACCAGATTATAGGTATGTGAGTAAAATCAAAGAACAAGAGCAAATAACTTTTCCGCAATAACAACTGTCATCTTTTTCAGACATCGCAAAATAAAGAGACGCAAGTTAAGTGTCAGTTGGGTGTGGCACATAGGGGTACACTGTATAAATAAACTGATTACCTCAAGACGTGGCAAAATTCCTTGATTATTGAGCTTATTCGTCGAATTCGAACAAAAGTCATGTTCCGGAAGCAGATTCAGAAAGAGTTTATACAGTACAAAATAGATATCTTAGGGCTAAGCACAGTTATTGAATATGTCAGGATACTGCCGAATGCCTTATGTTAATTGGGAAGCCTTTATTACTCTAAGTCAAAGCAGGGGAGACCATACTTGAATGTGGCCTTCGGCCACATGAACAAATGTTGACGGGAAGATTCTAGAGAAGAGTGACAATGATCACCATTTACCTTTAAACTCCGAATACTTTTTGGGGCATTATCAAATACAACGTGATAGGCAATCAAATTCTGAACTTCATACTATCACCTGGCAAATGGGAGATTACCGGATGGAAAGTACTATTGAAAGCTTCTATGTCAAACATGTTATATGGTGCCATGGTAAATCGACCTCGAGGAGGAAACTGTTTAGAACTTGAAGGTGCTCTCACTTAAGCTGACACATCCAGTCAGGAAAACCTTCCACAGATCTCCTATTCCATACAGAATTGTTGCAACTACAGAATGGCAGCCGAAAACTTCAAGAGGAAGAGACTGGAAGCTTTACAGAATGAAGAAAATTATAAGAAGTTTATTCAGATTTCGAGGAGTACCACTCACATGGACTATTCTCCGTGAAACAGACTGGCCATAGTCTTCAAAATCGGCAAATCAGCCCAACTAAAGAAGACTCAGAAGACTGTCTGTTACATGCTTGAGACTCACTTTCTAAGTAACCACAAACAACAACTCACAATCGGTCACTATCCCCACAGCTCCAAATGAACTGAGTAACACAACGCGCTGCAGCTGGTATCTATCATCGGTTATGGTAACACATGAGCCTATTAAATACGATATTCTCTCCTTTGCTGACTTATAAGTAGACGATTATCGCCGATGAAATACGAGGGCGGGTCAATAAGTCCGTGACTTTTTTTATTAAAACAGATTTTTTGATAAAAAAATAATTTTATTTTTCAACGTAGTCTCCCTTGAGCTCTATACACTTTGTCCAACGCTTCTCCAATTTTTTTATCCCTTCCAAAAAAAATGATTTGTCGAGGTCCTCAAAATGACGAGATGACTTCATCATTGGAGTCAAATCTTTTTCCACCAAGCCATTTCTTCAGGTTTGGGAACAAGAAGTAGTCGCTCAGAGCCAAATCTGGAGAATAGGGTGGATGAGGGAGCAATTCATAGCCCAATTCATGGATTTTTGCCATGGCAACTGCACATGTGTGCACCCTTGCATTGTCTTGGTGGAAAAGAACTTTTTTCTTGGCCAAATGAGGTCGTTTTTTTTTCAAATCGTCATTGAATCGGTCCAATAAGTTGGCATAATATTCCCCATTGATTGTTCTTCCCTTTTGAAGGTAGTCAATGTGGATTATCCCGCGTGCATCCCAAAAAACAGTCGCCATAACTTTATTGGCTGACAAACACACCTTGGCCTTCTTTGGCGCCGATTCACCCTTAGAAACCCACTGTTTTGACTGTTGTTTGTTGTGATGGATCCATATTTCGTCCACGGTTACAAAACGGCGCAAAAACTCCTCCATATTGCGATTAAACAACGCCAAACCTTCCTGTGAAGTTGTTACACGATTGCGTTTGTGGTCGACTGTGAGCAAACGCGGCACCCATCTTGCGGAAAGCTTTCTCATGCCCAAGTGATCATTCAAAATTGAAACCACTGAGCCATGCGAGATCCCTACGGCTTCCACAATCTCTCACACTTTCAATCTTCGGTCGGCCAACACCATATCGTGAATTTTTTCGATTGTTTCAGGTGTAGAGACCTCAACTGGGCGTCCAGGAGGTTCGGCATCTTCAGTGCTTGTACGGCCACAACGAAATTCAGTAAACCACTTTTTTACCATTGAAATCGATGGTGCAGTATTTATCAAGCTTAGCCTTGGTCTCGGTAATGGTTTTTTTTCGCAAGAAATAATGCTTAATAAGCACACGAAATTCACTTTTTTCCATTTTCTCCTCAAATTAGTGAGTAGTCTGATAAAAATAGCTGTCAAACACAAACTAACTGACGCAGCAAGTTTAAATTTTGACAGGAGTCAACTGACAAATGCCTGTTGACAGGAGCAGTGTTGCTGTTTCAGTAAAGAGGTCAGAAATTCAAAAATGCACAGAATTATTGACCCGCCCTCGTATATCCTGTTATGCTGCAAAAAGGTACAGACCAATTCTCAACTCTGAAGAGAACCCTTACTACTAACTACACTTGACAAGAAAGGACTCCCCGCATAAATCAATCAGTTCTTTTGTAGATATGAACAATCCTAGTGAATAAGATTCTAATTGAAGGTGCGTGTTTGTCCACTGAACGTTTTCCGCTCTCCAGGATGTAGAAAGTCTAAAGGGCAGCCATCGGCAGCCATAGACATAAACGACAATTGCTACAATAAAAATGGTCCTTCACTCAATTCCCCCAAAACTGAGGTTATTATTTTTATGATAAAAAGTAAACTGACTGGTATGACTCACCTATTGATCTCATCATCCGCCTTTTTCAAAGAAGCTTAGTATTTGGGCGTCATCCTGGATAGTAAACTTCATTGCACTAAACTTGTTGCGTCGAAATCCTTCAAAGCCCTGTCGGCTGCATGGCATAATAAAAGAACTTTTGGCAACACATGGGGCTATGATAACACCAATTATATCCTTCGCCTAGTGGAATAAGCTTTAATGCAAATATAGCACTGCTCCTATTATCAGACTTGAAGGGGTCTGTCTCAACTGCATGAGGCTAAATGGGGTTTTGAGGACTTTGCGCACCGACTGTCTATTGACTCTGGCCTTATGAACGTGCGTGAAGCAATGGCACCAGAATCGCTGTTTCTGCGAAAATACGAAATCAACTTCCCCTGTGCTCAGGATGGTGTTGAATTTATGAATAGAGCAATTGTATTCAATTCATGAATATATAACAATTATTTATTAATACGCGTAGATAAGTGTAAGTGGTATAAGTATTTTGGAGCAATGTGACCACATTGACTGCTGGTATGCAAAGGATATATAGAATTACATAACACTCCTCTCGTCTTAGTTTTCCATCGCTCCTTTTGATTTCGAATGTTGACAAATGAGTTTAGATGGTTAACTAGACTTCCTTAACTCTATTGGCTCTGGATTTCCTTGGCTGAGTAGACTATTAGAAAATGGCTAGGTTTTATTCATCCTGGGTAATCTTTGGTGTTGAAATGCTTGCATTTAAACGTTGATCTCTATTGAATTCATATTAAGATAGAACACCACGAATCTGATTTTGATATATGCGAGTACTGCCATTTTGCGTTCTTATCTTGTACATCTTCCTCCCGATCTTAGGTTACACCACACCAGGTATATATTTTGGACCACGAGCGTAATTGCGAATGAAAACTTGTTGATTATGCTGAAACCGCAGATGTATAGAGCCGTCCTGCAGTAAAGAACGAGAAGGAGAAAGAACATAGGCTGCTCAGAAAAAAACACAAGAAACGCTGGATCAAAACTTAAGGAAGGTACTACCAGAGGAAAGAAGTTCGGAAGCTTTACCAAAGAGAGATGTCGACTAGTCAGAAAAGCTCGAAAGACCCACTTTGATTAATACATCACCTTAAACAAATGAACATAAGCGCCCCGGCCTGAAAAATTTTCGTCTCAAACTCAGATGGACAACATGATACAGGACGACCTCATCTTAATCGGTGCATATTAGAAGGGGTGACCTCAGCCAATTTCGTATGCGCAACTGGAGACAGCTGTCAATAGACGCTGCTAGTTGCAAACACATGTAAGCTTTTTGAGTTACGACTAAGCTCTGTTTGTTCTGTTTTCCAATATTGACCTTAAAATCACTTAAACGATTTTAACATGATACTGAGGGCGTTGCCCGTAGTTAGGTTGTATAAGCTCGTCCTCATCCGAAGCAATCAGTTGCAAGAATGGGATTTCTACATGACTGGCTAAACATGCAGGGTCAGGCCTTGGTCAAAGAGGTCGTGTATTCCAGATCCAATACGGAGATGTGAAAGACGTCCGTCAAACAGCTTTCAACCGTTAAATCAGTTCTCTATACGCGAATTCAATCGCTGTATGTCCTATTCCCCGAGAGATGTTGGTTCGCCAGTCGAACATCTTGCAGCTCTGTGAGCAATCCCTACTCCACGAAAAGTTAATTTTTACAGTCAACCTGGCGCCTCCCATAACTTGACGCCTAAGGGGGACATCGTAACGTAATCGGACATTTCAACGCTAAGGAAGGCAACGACAACATAGGGCTAGAACACTGATGGGAGTGACCGCAAGGATAATGGGGAACGGTTTGTAGATTTCTGTTCGAGCACAAGACCTGCTACAAGATCAATTGGGTCTCATCTGACAGGCAGCGAATGCCAAACCAAAGCGACTATTTTGTGACAAGTGAACGTTGAGTCAATATTGGAATGTCGTGCGACAACGATCTTATATTAGCCACTATACGCCTTCGTACAGCAACCGCTCAAGCTTGTTTCGAGTTACCAGATGCAATACCGACAAACTCTCCTAGGACGCCAACATTGCACCGACCACCTTGCCATAGAAACAGAAACAATATCTTGCACATAAAATAATGCATCTCCACCAAATGTCACAAAATATGCAAGCTTAAGCAAACAAAGTAGGGCTTAATATAAATGCGGAAAATAGGTCAAGAAACCCAAAAATTATCTATATTAGAAAACATCGATGGTGGCAGCGAACTTGATGTGGTCAGCAGAATCGGGAAAGCTAAAGCTGCCTTTGGTATGCTATCAAAAATCTGGAAAAGCAATGTTCTCAGCACAAAAACCAAGCTGCGACTGTTCAGATCCAATGTAGAATCAGTGCTATTATACGGGTGTAGTAATTAGTTGGAAGATTACCAACATTGTCACTCGAAGACTTCAAACCTTCGTAAATGGATGTCTACTTAACATCCTAAAGATTTTTTGGGCGAATCGCATCTCCAACGAACAAGTTTATCTGAGAACGGTGCAAGAACCTATAGACAGCACCATACGGAAAAGGAAGTGGCAATGGATTAGTCACACCTTACGGCATGAAAAGCGTGAAAAGCGTGAAAACAGCCCCATTGCGAATTATGCCATGCAGTGGAATCCATTCACTCAGTCAAGCAGAAGAGCGGGGTGGCCTAAGCAAACATGGCGAAGAGCAGTCGAAGAGAAATGGTGACTACTGGGAAGGAGTTGGAGTGAGTTGAAACCCATTGCAGCAAGATGTCGCGACGCCTTATACCGCTCGAAGGGTGGCAGGATTTAGCAAGCAAACTGAGGTTCAGTCATTTAGGTTCTTCAATTCAATGCTCACTCTAATAAATTTGGTAAGTCAAGTCAGATCCTGGTCGCTACCATGAAAAGGTAAAATCTATATGTAGTCATAGTAACAGAACTTTACATCTCTCGATTGACGCAACTCCACCACCCAGTTCCCATATCCACAACTAAGATATGGAGTAGGTTAACTGTTCAAGCAATAATCTTTGAGTGTGTAAGCGTTGCCATTGATTCGTAAACGCCTCACCCTCCTGACTACGCTCCGAATTTTTCGCTTACGCTGTTTGCCTGTCTAAGGAATTCTTCCTGGAAATAAGCTTTCAGCCTGTATTATAGTCTCTACACCATGCTATAGTATACGGTATATTAACAGATCCAATCTGTGTATGATTACAAAGAGGTAACATACATACGGGTGTAATGAGAAGACGTCTCTTGCGCTCCAATGTACCTGAGTGTATGTTACATCTTCAGAAGTGTATTCCGTCGACAAGATCACTGAACCGGAAAAGCCATCACTCCTAGTGATGGTTAATTCGATAGTAATGACTAGATTGCCAATTAAATCGGCAACGGTAGACGGAATCCTCCTCCTAACTACTTCCTCCTAACCACTTTCATAAACATCTTGCAATAAGTCACTATTCGAAAACTCTACTACCTTGTACTGCCAGTTTAATATAATCAATCTACAACAAAAAAAAATTAAAAAAAAGTGTTGAGCTCGACGATAAGGATGAAGCACATCATTTCCCTTATCCTGAAGTTATACATTTTCGCCCAACAATGTGGATATAGAGGTAAAATTCTTGATGATACCTACTCAGCCTGGAGCTAATCCTTTTCATGTTCTGTTGCTACTTTCCACCTCCGGTTATTCTGCTTTGCTGCCCTTAAATATTTATTCTCTAAGCCGATTAAAATTTCGGATGATACAGCTTCACCTCAATTGTCTGATCTCTAAGCACACCTGCCATTTGTCCTACTTATGGCAAACTCCACAATGTGGAACGTAATTTTTTCCCCCTTTATTCACCATTCACCAAACCAACCAACCTAGACCTACTTCCTTTGTTCTGAAATGACTATTTCATTTACCCTATTTTGTTTTCCATAGCAAAAACCAAAGCAGGTATTCATGCGGCTGAAATCAGAGGAGCTTGTCACAGCTCATCACCGCTATGGTCCCACATGCGAATTAAATAAAAAAGCATAATTTACGAACATCCCCCACAACATGGGCCAGATATTGAAGCGACTAATCGACTGAGTGACTCACTAAATGAGTGCATTGTATCCATACCCAAGGGATCACATTTTGCCGCTCCGCACTAGCGCCGAATAGTGCTTAATGCAATATTAATTAAAAAGAAAGGAGATAAAGTAGGAGTAAAGGTGCAAATTGATGTCATGGTTGCTGCCATCCCTGACAAGCAGACACGAAGAATCTGAGAAGACCTGGAGAAATCGAGAAATCAGGAATACTCCCACAGGATTACCATGTACGAGTAACACATATTCGTATCACTATCGTGCAAGGATATGCATACGAGTAGAACGCGCTTTCAGAATTTAATATCCGTTCCTGGGATGGATCTTAATAACGTGATAGGTACGAGTACATAGATACTACTCGTACCTACCGCCGCCGTTCAGGAAGAAAAAAAAATCATAAAAGTCCTTAATTCCATGTGGAATTCAATTCCACCAAACAAGGACTCCATGGATTATAGGGTAATATGAGAAAGTTATAACAGAAAGCTAAAAAAAAAGAACCGATTTTCCCACGGTTGTTGTTCCTAAGCCCATGCCATGATAATGCAATCCAATGGCAGCAAATTCTAGCAAACAAAAGCAAAAAAGCAAAAGAAAAACAGAATAGAGCAGAAAACTTGTGAAAACAAAAACAATGCACACACACCCGTGAGAGAATGCGTGGAAAAGCAAAAGCAAACGCAAAGCTTTCACCAACCTAGGGAGTGACCTAATAAGGATATCTACCAAATGAATCCTCTCCGGTGTGTCTCTTGTCACCGGAACTCACTAGCTCTCTTGAATTGCCATTTCCATTTCCATTTCCATTTCTAATTCCAATTCCAATTCCATTTTCCAAAGGGAGAGCCCAATTGAGCGTATGTGCATGACTTCCAGAATTTGAAGCTTTTTCTGCGCCGCTCTCTTTGCAGATTTTTATCGATTTCCGCGCCAGGGAAGAAAGCTTCGAAAAGCAGGTAGGCAGCAGGCTATCGGTGTTTCCAGAGTGGAAGCAACCACCTCTGTTGCTCCATGCCATCCTGCATTCCAGAGGCCAAATTCATCAATGGAAGCGTTGCCCGTGTGCTGCTAGATACTGTGTATCTACGCTTATAGGTGGATGAACTGTGTACCCATTGTGACCCCACAGGGGTTCTTATTCAAACCCACAATCATCTACGTCGTCCCCTGTTAGCCATCTCCCGTCTCATAACCACCTTTGAGTATTTTTCCTCACTTTTTTCGGTTTCGATAGTTACCCATCGTAACCTGAAATTACATGAGAGTCTCCCGCATTCCGTATCCGTACACGAGAAAACCACCCAAAGGAACCCACAACAACAGTAAAAATAACACGTCCTAGCACACAGATTATCCTTGGCTGGTATTGGTGAGGTAGTGGTGTGTGTTGTTGTCATTGGTCTCTGTGTGTTGGTGGACATTAAGGAAGGTAATTAGGCCGTGTTCCTTTTTTGTGTTGCTTTGGTTGCTTTCCTTGGTTTTTTTTTTTTTCTTTCTCAGGTTCAGCGACGTGTTGTATTACCACCATCAGATCTGGTATAATGGCGACGGGGATGTCCTTTTCTCCAGCTTCTCGGATGCTTGCTGCCCTCAAACTCCGTGACCGAGATTATTCGCTTTTTGCTTGATCTCATTAATTGCAGTACATTGTCGGACGATAATTGTAGTTTCGCTGGGTTAAATTACAGAGGTACAGAGTAACAGTTAAAAGTTATCCTTACCTAGAATGGGGGAGGTGGAAGTGGAACCAAGAAATGGCCTTCAGCTTCAGATTCACCTTTCTGAGGCCAACCAACCTACCTGTGTACCTCCATCTTTTGAATCTGGTGCTCTGTCAATTTGCATTTAAATTGTGAAATTTAGTGCGCATCGTAATCGAGAAGGACTGTTCGTAATTGGGGTAAGGTATGAGGTGCAGATGTAAAACACAATTAGCCTGACCTCGACCTATTGACATCTGGCATCAGGCAAACGATATAGTTGTACGAGACCACGTACCAAGTGCCGCCCCTGGGTTTCGATTCTTGACGGAATCTACGCCGAAGCTGGTGTTACGGTCGGTCGTCACACTATCACCCAATTGAATGTCCTTACGACGACGGGGCGCAGTTGTTGCTATGGGTAATTCCACTTAAGGGCAGTTAACAGTTAGCTATTGTCTTCTCAAACGATTATTGTCAACAAAGTTTAGATGAGTATTGTCCTGAAATGAGTTATGGGACGCCCCCAATGGTACTGCAGATGTCATAGGCTCATTTCGCTTGGGGTAAAACTGCGAGGGAAATGTTTTAATTCAAATGCAACTGGGAATCGAAATGAGAAACTTTTCAGTATTCTCATTAAAGAGGATATGCTCTTTGGAATGCAGGAATGTGTTTGAATGTCCTAAAGTTCTTGGAACACGACCATAGAATACGTATGAGGAAAGATATCTAATTTATAACGTATTGCTGTCTAGCCAGTGGTTAAATCTCGAGTCAGTCTTATGAAAAAAAAACTTTTGTAATTGAAATATGGTAGTGATGCAAGGAGAAAATTTAATTTCAATTGTAATAATGGAAATATTTCCTCGGAAGGCGGCCAGGACAATCAGCCCTAATTAGACTCGTCTAGCCTGAAAAAGTTTTCAAATTTCCAGGCAGAAGAACTCAGAGACTTATTCAAAAAGATCAAGTCATTGTGTATTGTCCTTTATTGTTCCAGCGTATTGTGGTACGGTTGGATTTTGTTGCAGACAAAGCAGTACTGGAATTCGACGAAAGGATGGTGAATGTAGACTAAGTCTGTTGCCATTCTACTGATTATGCACAGTAGAGCAGGCATATATGTACATCTATATATGCAACCATCAGAAATTATATAAGTCGATAATTCTTACAGGGCACAGATGGTGGCAAACAATCATAACTCCTCGATATCGGTAGTTGAGAAGGGATGTAGCTAGGATGCTATTGAGATGATGAGATATAAATACTCACTTAGATCAGCAGAGGATGGAGCTTTATGGCAGGTAGATGTTGGCATCCCCATGCATGCCAGCTCAGAAGGTCTTTTGTTGCCTAGTGTTCCAACGTGCCCTGGTACTCAGAATGTGGTCACAGTATTGTCACTCGATATCTCATTAAGGAGATTGTTTAAGATTCCTGCAATCCTTGATTTAATTATCGTAGCGTCCACAGCTGCCTCACTGTCCATATAGACAGATATGTTGTATTCGCTTGGCGAAACGCGCCAAAAACATACATCGAGAATTTGCAAAGCATCCAAGATAGAGAGATAAAGTTATTATCTAGAAGAGTAAGAGTTCTGAAAGCTGGAATATTATGACGACACGAATACAGCAAGAGCAGACTAGTGTACATAAGAGTAGTGCCCAATATATTCCACGGCCTACCTCAACATATGAAAAGCATTAGTAAATACGACTTTACGAGTACTAGAAAGGTCATCGTAGCCTTGGAAATTCTGAAAACCAAAAAGCAATTTCCTTAACACAATTAACACAAATTAAATTGAATATTAAATATAATAATTATGTATCCATTTTTAATGAAGTAATTATAAATGTTTTGTGAGAGATTTTTTTTTTGTCTTTTCTTTTAAGTAGATACATAAAAATAAACACAAGTACATAGAGTGGATACATCACAATTCACGTTGCCTGGATAATGAAGGGTGTTGCTAAGAGGGTAGTTTTTAGATTCATCCTGTGTAGTTCAGAAAATTAAAATGTTGTAAAATTTTATGCCACAAATCTCTGATAATTTTATAAAAAAGGGTTTGCTAAGTGTGTGATGCCTGGTTTATTTTTTATGTGAGCTGTAACAGTTACGGCAGTGGGGGTTAAAAGGAATACCTAACTTGGCAGAGTGTGAGCCAATTAGCCAGTGACCGGTGCTAATTGCTGTGATTTTTGTTGTCTCGATGCGAGTTCTGTTGATTAAGTCATTCGTCGTTCGTTTTTATTATAGACGGGTCATACCTATCTGGGTATGGTACCGGTTTCAAGACTGTTCCAGTTAGGATTGCCTATATAGAGAAAGCGTTTGAGAATTCTACACTTGATGAGACCCAGCAGAGAGCAGACTGACTCCGTTAGAGAGACATGTAAGGTTGACACACATCTGGCTAGCACGTCTGATCCCTTGTTCCCCTCTATGTTACTGTGGCCGGGAACCCAGGTTAGGCTAGGGTTAGGAAAGACCAACGCATTTAGGCCTATTGACCCATTGTGATGCCACGTGGATCTGTGATCCTCCAACTATCGAAACAAATTTGAGCTTATGATGAAGCGCACTAGACTGTTAACTCCTATATTCTCTTTTTTTTTTTGTTTCTTCTTATAATTAGCGCGTGCTCAAAGGATTAGTGTACCCTTAAAATGTTTATACACAGCGAGGGCGAAAGAAATTTCGGGAGGAAGAAAAGAGAGGTACCGATGTGCATTGTTCTTACATGTTGGGGGTGGAATGCTACTTGCAATTTCGGTGGAGAACTAGTGGTGAAAATATTGATACACCAATGTAAGACAGAAGATATTACGTCTGTGTTCCAGGGTGTTGAATGACTGCGTAATGTTGTCATCACTTATGTGTTTTACCGCATGGTTTTGGATCCTATCTAGCAATTGCAAATTGTGGGCATTGTACTCCGATTTTGAGCGGATAAACGCCTTATATATTGAGGCCATAGCAGAGGGAGTGAAGTATTTCTTACTTCGCTTGAGCAAACCTAGACATTTCGCAGCATTTTTGGCGACATCGAATATGTGGTCATTCCAACGTAAGTTGTCACCGAGGCACATACCGAGAATGGAAAGTTTTTCGGTGTCGACGATGTAAGTGCCATTGATGGATAATAGCTGAGTATTTCGCTTTGACGACAGCAGACAGCATCGCATTTTGGAAGCATTAAACTCCACTCTGTTCATAGTTCCCATTGATTATGCTTTTAATATCGGAATTTAATGAGATTAGCATACTTTGCCGTTCCTGTTCTACAGCCGAAGAGCAGGGACGTGAGTTCGGGAATGAATATGAAAAGCAGAGAGTACTGTCGTCAGCAACGGAATATATTGGATTACAAGTAGCAGACAAGAGATCATTAATGAAAATTGAAAAGAGTGTCGGAGACAGAACAGAGCCGTGGGGCACACGGGCATTTATTTTGTGAATATCAGACTTGAAACCATCCAAGATAACTTGAATTGAACGTTCCGAAAGGTAATTTCTAATCCACTGAAGAAGAGAGTCATCGATCCCAAAAGCTCGCGTTTTCGACAAAAGAGCCTGATGCTAAACTCTGTGAAATCCCTTAGAAATATCAAATGCAACTATCCTGCTTTCGCCAGATTGATGTACGCTTTGATTCCACTTTTCGGGTGAGACATGCCATCAAATCACCAGTGGACCTATTGCTACGAAAACCGTACTGCCGGTCATCAAGAAGTTTCCGTGATTCGAGATATTTCATGATCGGTTTATCAGCGTTTCCATGACCTTAGAAAGAAGGGACGGATGTGCAATGAGTCTATAGGAGAGAGTAGAAGATTCGCCTTTTTTAGGGATGAGCTGGAGAAATGCAGTTTCCCATCTGCTCAGACAGAGTCCTGAAGAGTAGGGTTGATGAAAAAGTTTACGCAGTGGCTTTGCCAGCGGGGAAGAACACCTATTCAGAAGAAGGGCGGATTTGCCATCTGTCTTTGAGTACTCTTGCTACTACACGAGCGCGAAAGTGGATTCGTCCCATTGAAGGTTCGACACCCTCTAGTGTAGGCGGAGACATAGCACAATCTGGATGTGTTGAACTGGCCACAAAGTGTGCAGCAAATATATTGCCTTTGTCCAAGGAGCTGACAGCTGGAATGTCATTGTAAATGAGCGTTGGGATGGAGAATTTCTAATGTTTTTGACGACCAACCAAAAACTTTTACTACCTTTGGGACATTGCAGTATTTTTGCCTGAGTTTTTGGTCGTATAGAAATTTTACGGGCATGAGAAAGACGTCATTCGTCAGACGCTTGAACTTTTTTTCGGTTTTCCTCTATCCGGTTGGTTTTATAGGACCAAAAAACATTTCTCTAAGCCTATAGTATCTTTACAGCTCGAGCCGTACTATGCCTTTTCCTTCGGTTTGATAGTCCTAATCCGATAAGGGATAAAGGATCTCATTCCAAGGAGATTCGTTCGGTGAGCAATTTATCACTCGTTTTGGACCGGTGAATTGGCCGGCTAGATCGTGTGATTTGACGCCTTTAAACAATTTTTTATGGGGATATGTGAAATAAGTCGTCTACACCGATAAATCAACAGAATTGCAGCCTTGGTATTAGCGAGATACCAGCCAATATGCTCGGAAGGTGACTCAAAATTACAATCTCCGTATGGACCACTTAAAACGATATTGTGGTCAACATTTACATAAAATAATCTTTAAAAAGTAAATAGTAAGCATTGATTTATCAACTCAATTTAGTGAAAAATACAAAGTGGGCAAAAGTAATCTCATAATGTGAATGTGTCATAACTTTTAGAAATAGTGTCAAGTGTTATGTTGTAGACAGAATGCGGAATTATTGTTACTGCTTATTTGACCAATAACCGGTCTGTTGTTTTAACAAAGCATGAATTTCTTCATCGGTTTCCTCGTCGTCCTGCACCATGTGTGCGAACAATTATGTGAGTGTTTAGCTGAGCCTCACGTTTGCATTTCTGGGGCACAGAGAATCCACATGAATTGCATCCAATCAAATTGGCTCTTTGGTGCGACATTTGCAGTGAGAAAGTGATTGGCGCTTATTTTTTTTAGGACGCCCACGATACCACCGTAACCGTAACTGGTGGACGCTACAGACAGATGAATTGGGTGTCGAGCATTGTTGGTTCCAGCACTATGGAGCAACCGCTCACACAGCTCGGGCAACGATGGAGATTTTAAATCACAGACTTCCAGATCGAGTGATCTTCAGTTTTGGCGGTTTGGACTGGCCGGCCAGATCTGGTTTTGAAAACCAAAATTGAAGAAGAAATCATTAATTTGGAGCCAGATTTTTTACGAGGAACAATTCAAAATGCCGTAAAAGGGGCACAAATGTGCATCAACTCAGGAGATGGTTATTTGACCGATATCATTTTTTTAAACTTAATGCCATCAATTTTACATCTTCAATTAAACTTTTCGTGAGAACAGAGCCCAATTTTTTCGTTCCTAAGGAAATGGCACCCAATTCACATTATGGCATTACTTTTGCCCCTCCTTTTAGTTAGAAAGCGATAGCCGCTTTCATATTATACGGTGACGGTTTTTTGTCCGTCATGTAATGTAATACAATGCAAATGTCTACAACAATGACAGCATAGTCTGGTTGCAAATATTTGGGCCGGTGAAATATTCTCCACTTAATATAATAAAATATTATTATTCGATGATAAAATATTCCTTTATCAAATGGCAGATGTGTTCCTCAAGAAGGTCTCAGCTAATGCTTATGTAATCCAACAGCTTCATCCCCGAGAAAGAAATAAGGAATGTCTGGAAATTCCGTTTCGGACGGTGGTTGTTCTTCTGGAAGCTCTTGCCTTTTAATTGCTATTGACTGCCACAAACTGAACGGCAAAAATATTAAATTAATTTGTTCTCATTATAAGATACAAATCAAAATAAATTACATACCATATATAGCTCAAAGAATTATTTTATAATCTAATATTGTAATAATATAATAATTAATATCCATTAATATAATATATATACATACCACAATTATATGTCCAAAATATTTTCCATTATGTATTGAATAATATTGAGATACATTCCACAACTAGTGTCGAATGTATCTTTTAAAATGTATTAAGAAAAATATTTAATTAAAAAGAAAAGGCGAGGTGAATAGCGTGAGTTTTTGAAAAACAAAACAGCAAAACATAGGGAGTAAAAATTGTGTTTATCGTTATCGTAATTGAATATCGCGATTTTTAGAGTATTACCTTGACTAAATCTGTTGCTACATTGAAATCAAAATTAAAAAGCCATTCTTTTACTTTTCGATAAAATGAAAAAACATCGTGTATCCAGTTGTAGTGAGTTAAAAATTCTATGTGCAACTGAATTATAAAATTTTAAGAAGTGGTGGGTGTTATGAGGTGGAACAATCGCCAGGAATCTTTCGTTGTTTCGAAGCCCGTAAGCAGTGGGATTACGATTTAACGAATGTTCACTTGTTAAATAAAATATTTTTAGCACTTTTTAAAGGTAAAGATGTTTTAGAGAAAGTATTAAAGAGTTACGAAAAACCAAGAAACTGTGTTCTAATGGTTGGAATTTATGGTCTTGTTTGTACCTCCCCAACAAACAAGACCATATTGCAATTTTGATTGTACTAAACTGTTGCTAAGAGCTAACGAGACCAAAATAAATACTTTCTAAGTAAAAAAGTATGCGCACTCCGATTTAACTTGCTAGCAAACTCAAGTCCCAGGTACTTAAAAGTATGTACCCTTTCGATTATAAGGCATTTAGAAAAGCCACAAATATTGGAACTGACTAGCACATGTTTACTGTTAGTCTGTGATAAGTTATTTTAGGAAATTGAGTAATATTTGATGATAGGCTAAAAATCATAAATTTGGCTTTACACTTATGACAAGCTTGTGATTACTGAACCAATTTCTAAGTATTTCCAAGTCATACCTATATCCGCAAATAAATGCAAAGTGGAAGCATTTCATTACGAACAAGCTTTGTCATCTGCAAATCCGGTTTGTACCCCTTTTAATTGTTGATTGAAGATTGAATTGATATACATATGAAATAGAACTTGGCACAACAATGGTCCCTGTGGATCATATAGGCTATTACTCAACCTACTTTCTAATTTAACCACTTGTTTCCTATTATCAAAGTACAAAGCAAACCAATCCAGTATGAGACCTCTAAAACCAGCTTTTTCCAGTTTTGATAGTAACAACTTGTGGTCCACAGTATCAAATGTTATTAAGGCTATCATAATTATAGTTACAAAATTTTAAAAGTGCATCTTCGGTTGATCTACCAGCTCTAAACCCATATTGATTTGGACTAAAAAAAATGACTTAGAGTCATCTAAGGAAGAGACTCTAATTTTAGTCACTCTCTCAAAAAACTTTGAGAAAATAGATAGAAGAGAAATGGGTCTGTAATTATTTAAGTTTTTGCTTCCTCCTTTTTTCAAGATAGGTACTACCTCAGCAATTTCTAAAGAGTCTGGAAAAATACCAGAGTAAATACAAACTCAAACTCGGCCCCAGTAACTCGGTTACAAAAGAAACAAGAGAGTGCAACGGATGCAACGGATGCAACGGTCTCTGCAACTCCGAAACAAAGTGGTACCGCTTTATCAAAGAGTGCAAATGCTCACTGCCCCTTCGAGGTCTAAATAACCTTCGCAATGATCTTGAAAAAATATCTAGCATTTAAAAGAATTGGTCAAATTACGTTAAAAAATTAGATCAATCTCTAAGCGATCTGCAATTGCGTTTAGAGAAATTAGAAGCTAATTCTTGTGAATTGACTAATCTTCACGACAACATTGTGGAACTAAATAAAAGATGTGATACGCTGGAAAGGAAAGAGTTGTCAACGGATGCTATACTCTTCGGAGTCCCACAGCTACCCGAAGAAAATCTGAAAACGATTTTCCACCATCTCTGCCACACTATAGACTGTAGGCCTCCAGTCTTGAAAGCTCTTTTTCGATCTCGTCGACGGGATAGCACAAACGATCCCCCAAATTTTAAAATTCCATCACACCCGAGAGAGAAATATGGTTTTAAAGTCTATAGCCGAATATCGAAAGCGAGAGAGACGTCAGTTATGCCTGGGTGACATTGGTTTGGAATCAACAGAAAATGTAAACATTTACATAAACGAAAGCCTTACCGAAAGAAGTCGATTTCTCTTACGCCAGGCTTAGGCTAGTGGCCTAAAAAAAACAGCTGTTCTCTATCTTAACAAAACATGGTTCTGTTTTCGTGAGAGAATGCAAAAATGGTAGAAACATAAAAATAGATGACGAAGGAATCCTGAGTGCGATTGCCGCAAGATGTCAAGCAGATCTTATCAATTAACAACATTGATAGACATAATACAGCAAGAAATTTATGTATTTAATTAAAAATCCTCTATTCTCTTTTTTTTCTCTCTTATTGTTTTAGTTTTTATCAAAATGGATTTTGCTTTCTCTTCTTCAGTTTTCTTTTTTCCTTGCTTTAAAACTCTTTTTCCAATCCTCTTTTCCGCAATTCCTTTTAATTTTAACTCATCTCAGACTTTATCTCTTTCCCTTTCTAAGCTCGAGTTGTTCATTATAGTGTTTTTATTGCGTTATTACTCATTTGATTCGTACTCATTTTATTGTGCTCGTGTCACTCGTGCTTATCGTTGTGTTTGTTTTTGGCTTTAAATCGGCGAAAACTTATATGTACAGGGTGATTCCATTGCTGGATCAAATAATTTAATAAACATACTTTTGAAACAAAAGAGAAGACTAAAGGTTTGCCACTTAAATGTTCAAAGTTGAAGAAACAAAATTGATAATCTTAGATACTCGTATGTGTTTAAGGATGGCATGGTTGATATTATATGTGTCTCGGAAACCTGGTTAGAGTCGGGAATGTGTGATAATTTGTTCAACTTACCAAACATGGTACTTTTTCGGAGTGACAGACAACGAAAGGAGGCAGGGGGTGTAGCAATCTACATTAAAAAATTTTATAATTTCCATATTGTAAAAAAATCAGCGCCAACCAAGAATAGTCGTAATAAGTGTCTGATTGGTTGCGTATACATGGCGCCTGACATAGCTAACTTTAAACTTTTAAAAGACTTGTTTAAGGCCTTCTCCTCGCAATTTCCTAAAATCATGATTTGTGGTGATCTTAATCTGAACATTTCAGCGAACAACAACAAAGCTTTCAAACAAAGGACTGAATCCTTGCACTTAAACTTCGCAAACCTTCGCCAGCCGACACATTATGTCACAAATCGCACACCCACACTACTTGATATTGGTTTAGTATCTGACCTTGACTTGATACTACACTATGACCAGCTATTCGCACCCGATTACCCGATCTTACCATGATATGATCGTCCTGACAATAGATGTATTTCCTTTGGTCGTAACCGACGTAAGTTTTAAATTATATCAATACACTCGGATTAATTTACACGAACTTTTCATGACTGCCGGTGCTTGAATTGGTGGCCGATTTACAGCACAAATGACACTAGTTTTCAAGCTGAATTCGTTCAGGACAAAATTACCACGCTTTTTATCAAGCATGTTCCTCTACACACATTCACATCCAAAACAACTAAAGTGAAGTTACCATGGTTTACCCAGGAGGCATGTGACCTAATTAAAGGTAGGAACTTACTTTATTCCAGATGGAGGCGCTATAAATGATTAGCAATTCACAGAGAGTTCAAAGCTGCTCGAAATGCTGTAACTCTTCTTATACGAAGAAATAAAACTGCATTTGCTAAAAACAAGTTTGAATCTTGCAATTCAAGTTCTAATTTCTGGAAAAACATTCGTCAATTGGGGCTCAAATCAGAAAAAGCACCGCTTCCAAGTAACGTGAATCTTTCAGAACTCAATGCGAATTTTGTTTCTGCTTGCGAAGCATTTCCTCCATCAAAATCATTTCGTTCAATTAACACTCCCTCAAGTTCCGAATCAACTTTTTCTCTTTCGTGTGTTGACGAAATTCTTGTTGGAAATACAATACTAAGTGTCAAATCAAATGCCACGGGCTCAGATAATGTCGATCCTAAGTTTGTTAGAATTTTGCTTCCAACTATTCTACATCAAGTTACTCACCTTTTTAATACAATTATAATGACTTCAACTTTTCCAGCACAGTGGAAAATTGCGAAAGTGTTACCTCTTCCAAAAACATCAAACCAAGTTGATACAGAATCTCGCCCTATTGCCATCTTGCCGTTTTTGATTAAAGTTTTTGAAACAATAGTCAGCCAACAAATTAAAAACCATCTTGATGCTAGTAAAATGATAACTAAATACCAGTCCGGTTTTCGTGCAAAGTTCAGTTGTACTACAGCACTCTTGTAGATTTGTGAAGACCTACGTTCCGGTTTGGATAGTGACATGTTGGGACTAATTGTATTTCTGGATTTTTCGATTGCTTTCGATTGCGTCAATCATGAGATTCTGTTGAGAAAACTAAAATACCAATTCCAGTTCGATAATTCGTTGTGTAAATTTATGTCCTCTAATTTAGGTAACAGATCGCAGTATGTCTTCAACAAAAATGAAAAATCATCTTGTCTTCTACTTTCTGCAGGCGTTCCTCAAGGTTCTATCTTAGAACCTCTTTTATTTACGGGGTTTTATTAATGATATTTCTCAACACTTTACGAATTGCAATCACCATATATACGCTATGTGCAGATATATACACTATTTCCAAGAACCCATAAAATTCAAGCAGTTGATAACCTAAACCAAGAATTAAAAAATATTTATGAGTGGTCCTTAGAAAACGGTCTTAGACTTAATCCCACAAAAACAAAAGCAATGATCTTAAATGCTGGGAGAAATAAAGAATTGTTTCCTACATTGAGTCTAAATTATTCTCCCATAGAATATGTTGAAAATATAAAGAATCTTGAGGTTTATCACAGTAGTAACCTAAATTGGAACGTTCATATAAATAAAACAGTATCCAAAATTTATGGAACCCTTCGCTGACTAAGTTCCACAGCAAAATATCTTCCAACTAATACAAAACTAAAGTTTGTCAAGTCATTTATTCTATACGGCTGTGAAATTTTTGCAACTATGGACCTTGAGTCAAGTAGAAAGTTAGCAGTTGCCTATATGTTAATTCTTGCGCGAGATATATTTTCAATATAAGAAGACATGAACACATTTCCGCCTATGCTAAGCAAATAACCGGCTGTTCCTTAACCAGTCTTATGAATTAACGTACCATTTTGTTATTGCACAAGTTACTAACAAGCAAAGAACCAGAATATCTCTACGAAAACATCAGATTTGGAAAAAATAAGAGAACCTTAAAACTATTGTACCTAGGTTCAAATATTTAAATACGTCTCGACAATTTTATATTCATGCAATTCAGCTCTGGAATAACTTGCCCTTAGATACCCAGCGCACGAGCAACATAGGTACTTTCAATAAAAACGTTTTTAACTATTTCGCTGAAAACTCCTAATGAAACTGAAATTTTCTTAATTAGATTATTCGAGACACTACAACAGGTTGACGAACAAGAATTGTTTAGTTAGTTAATGGTTCTAAACAATTCAAAAGATGATATTAGATCAAAAATAAAGGTATGCACTTGAGTGCTGTCTCCGCTAAAGTAACAGTTATCAACAGTTGAATCGAAACCGGCATCAGAAAGTGTATTTGAGGCCACTCTCGTAAAGAACATATTGAACACATTAGCCAGCTCAAAGGGTTCAGAGATGACCCTACCATTGTATTTTATGCAAGTTGTATTAAGAGACACTTTTTTGTTGAATAGTTTCTTCACAATTGTCCACTTCTTTTTTGATATTAGATTTGGCTAATTGAAATTTATTGATTTAATAATTTTCTTTATAAGTGTGAAAATCAGCAATAATCTATCTGCAGATTCTTTCATATAGATTATTAAGGTAAGCATTATTGGGATGTTTTTTGCATTTGATTCTTAATTTATTCTTATAGTTAACCTTTTTTTAATAAAGTTGCGGACATCCAGGGTTTAAGTCTCTTTAATTTATTATTACTTCTTCAATTTATCCGAGAACATGTTTCAATATGACTTTTTAAAATATCGGAAAAGTTATTGAATGCTGGAGATGGGTCCCTTTCAAGGTACACAGTTTCCCAATTTTCATGAATTAAACACGCAATAAGACGATCATGATTAATTACAGATTTACCGTGTGATACATGATTCGATTTCCTTATTTGGCTGTTAAAGTCCAAAAAAAGAGATGTCATAAAATGATCAGGAATCTTGTATGTACAGGGTGAATGACTCGAACCCCAACTTTTTAAAATGTTACAATTTTTTTACTTTTTGATAAATTTTATTGTACCAAAGCAAAAAATGTTGGAAAATACATCAATTTTCAAATTGTATCAGTAGTTTTCAATATGTCCACCTTTGGCGTGAATAATGGCCATGAGACGGCCGAACAAAGCATCGCACGCTGCACGCAAGTGGCTCTGCAGTATTTTGGCCCATTCCCGGCGAAGTGCTTGTTTGAGGTGGTCCAAACTTTGGTATTTTTTAGTGCCAACCTTCGCCTTCAAAATATCCCAGACAGAGTAATCCAACGGATTTGCATCCGGAGAATTTGTAATCCAGTGTGTCGAAGAAATGAAGTGTAGAACATTGTTTTTTAACCAATCTTGGTTGACGCGAGCTTTGTGAGACGGTGCCGAGTCTTGTTGAAATGTCTACGGTCTACGACTGAAATGCTTGTTTGCCCCCGGCTTCAATACTGCCTCTAAGACAGTTTCACGGTATACGATCGCTTTAATTTTGACGACACGGTTCAAAAAATACAAGCGGAGAGCGACCAACGGCGGTTATGGCGGCCCAAACCATCACCATCGGTGCTGCCTGCTTTCTGGTGGCCGTCCGAAGGTGTAAATTTTCGAAGGACCTCTCTAGCAAGTATACTCGGTCATTTTGTTTGTTGACATATTGCTCGATCACAAATGGCGATTCATCGGAAAAAAACCAAATTCGGCAACTCACCATTTTCGTGCAAGCGTAGCAACTTCTTCGTTCGCTCTTTCGACTCTAACTTTTTTCTGTTGCGGTGTAATATCTTGTGTTTTTTGGAACTTCAATCCCTTGAGCCCAAGCTCATTTTTCAGTATGTGTTGCATCCGTTCCAACGATATGTTGAGCTCACGAGCCATTTTTCTTCCACTTCGACGTGGATTTCGCTCAATTCGAGCCTTCACTTTTCGAACCATTTGTGCCGATGTTGCTGTTTTTTTATGCCCACCTCCATGACGTTTTGCAACGCTGCTAGTATCACGGTAACGATCTATGGTTCGAGACACAAATGATTGATTCACGTTGAGGTGCTGGAGGGCTTTAACGATAGCTACTTGTGATTTTCCAGCCAAATATAAAGAAATCACACTAACACGTTTGAATTCCATCGCGGATAAAAATTTTTCAAAACAACTGAGACGCAAATCGTTTAAAAAACTTGTAAATAATAAAATTATCTGTCATGTGTCAAAATTTGAGCTCACTGTCATAAACGGTTTGGAAATTATAGCGGTCTGAAGTTGGTTGAAGTTCGAGTCATTCAGGTTGTATATACGAGAGTTGCCTGAAAAGTTTCTGACCGCAACGTAAAAATAGCGGCACTCGTCAATAAAAGCTAGTTAATGCTAGTTGTGCATATTTTGCCAGTTACTTACCGAAGTTTCAGTCATTTTGGATGCGCAGTTTTTAGCTGACAGTCGTTTGAGTGAGTCGATGTGAGTGCTTTTGTGAAAATGGAAAAAATTGAGTATCGAGCTGTTGTTAAATTCTTGTTTTTGAAAGGCAATACGCCTACGCAAATCAAAAATGAGTTGGACTCTATGTATGGGGACTCTGCACCATCATTTACCACAGTGAAATTTTGAGCAGCTGAGTTTAAACGTGACCGTATGAGCTTGGGAGATGGTGAATGTTCGGGACGTCCAAAAACTGCAGCCACTGACGATAACATTGCTAAAGTTCACCAAATGGTGTTAGACGACCACCAAATTAAAGTGAGAGAGATTGTAGAGGTTATGAAAATGTCCAAAGAATGTGTTTGTTACATATTAAATCAAGATTTAGGCATGAGAAAGCTGTCCGCGCGTTGGGTGCCGCGTTTGCTTACGTTAGACCAAAAACGTGTTCGAATGAACATCCCCAATACTCTGTTGGCGCAGTTTAGGCGCAATAAATCCGAACTTTGGCGCCGATTAATTACTGTAGATGAAACTTGGATACACGATTATACGCCCGAAACAAATATTCAGTCAAAACAGTGGACTGCAAAGTGCGAGCTGGCTCCAAAAAAAAACAAAAACAGGTATGTACTTCTGTAGCCATGATACCGTCATCGACCTCCATAAAGTCTTTCCAATTAACATCTGGAACATTATAATTCGCTTCCGTTAGCTTGTTCCACATTTGCTCGATTTCATAGGCATCTTCATTCTCAGATCTAAATTAATTGAGCGGAATTCCATCTTCTTCATCCCACGGCTCGTCTCTAAGCCCGGCCTTTTTAAAACAATTTTCAATCGTTAACGGAGTTAACGTAATTTGGTTTCCCTAATCTTTTAGGTTTTTGTTAGAATACGGCGCTTATAGTGCACTTTCACCCTCTGCTCTTAGACGAAAAATTAGATTCTGCATTTACCCTGGAAGAAGTCAATGAAGTAATATGCAAATCGAAATCAAATAAAGCACCTGGTATTGATCGCATCCCGTTTGAGTTCTATAAAAATTGCACATATGAGTTTATGAATTCTCTCACAATTGAATTTAATCGAATATTCGACTCTGCTAATACGAGTATTTCCGACGTATTCAGGAAAGCAATAATTTTTCCCCTACACAAAAAAGGCGATTACAGGGACCCGAAGAACTACAGAGGAATCACATTTTTAAACACTTCAGCCAAATTGTTTGCTTCATTAATTTACAAAAGATTGTATGAATGGGTACAAGAACATAACATCCTTAAAGAATTCCAAGCTGGATTTAGGAAAAGTTATTCTACAATCGACCAGATATTCTGCTTAACAAACATTGCTGAAACATATAGGAGCAAGAAAAAAAATTTGTACGCCTTCTTTGTAGATTTTCGAGCAGCGTTCGATTCAATACCACGTGAAGCACTCTTTTACAAGCTTTCCAAAATCGGCGTATCAAGTAAAATTATTCGAATCCTGAGAGCCTTGTATGAGAATAATATTGCATATGTATGGGATGGAGACTTAATTTCTGAAGAGTTCGAAACTTCAATGGGTGTTAAACAAGGCTGTATTTTAAGTGCTCTGCTTTTTATATTATACATCAATGATATAATAAATGATGTCAAAGGTGGAATAAGATTCAACGGTGTATCAATTCCTGCGCTGATGTATGCTGATGATATCGTCTTTCTGGGTGACACAACCCAAGGTATGCAGTTAATGATAAACAGGTTTAATGCTTTCTGTAAAAGTTGGAATCTCACTGTAAATCTTGATAAATCAAAAATGATGATATTCAGAATGCAGGAAGACGCCTCTCACATTTGGAAAAGTGGAAGTTAGGCGGGGAAGAGATTGAGGTAGTATCCAGATACAGATACCTAGGTATCCTAATATCGTCCTCCTTAAATTTCAAACCACACTTTGAGGAAAAATTAGCCGTTGCTAAAAGAGCTATCTGTTCGATTTGGGAACGTTGCTTCAAAAATAAATATGTATCGCAAAGTGCAAAACAAACTTTGTTCCACTCAACCGCACCGTCGATAATGCTTTACGGAGCTCAGGTATGGGGTTACAAAGGCTACGATGCTGTGGAAAAATTTCTTCGCTACTTTTTAAAGAAGATTTTCCGATTACCAAAAAATACCCCGAACTATATGCTACATCTTGAAACGGGAACTCCTCCTTTGCTCTTGTACACGCTCAAAATGCACTTTAACTATATCCTAAAAATACTAAAAATGAATGAATGCAGAATACCAAACGTAGTTTTAAGAAGCATAATTAGAATAAACGGAGGCATTTGCTAGGAATGGAAGAAAACAGCTTCTGAATGCGGATTAAATCTGTCTATTCAAGTGAACGAGCATCCTCATCTTTTAAGAGAAAAATTTAACTTGGTCTTGGAGAATTTTGGCAGACATACATATGACCAATATGTCGAAGAAGCTGAATCGTCACTGTTTAGGAACTATTACAGCAAACTAAACCATTTTCTAAATGAAAAAACATACTTCCTAGATAGTCACGCAGTTGACAAAATAAGTACTATTTTCAAACTGAGAGGGGAACTCGTTCAGCTAAACTTTATTCCCCATAGACCCGATTTACCAATACTTTGTGACCTCTGCAACATGAAGAAGAGAGAAGACATCTTACATTTTCTTGGTGTTTGTCCGATTTTAAAAGAATTTCGACCATCAATGTTCGGAAAACATGATCTAGACGAAGATGAAGTAATGAGCATTTTAAATGGAGAAAAAGAATGGAAAGTCTTATATGATTGCTCAGTCGCAGCACTTTGTTATAGAAAGCGTATCATAGATGGAGATTTTTAATGTAAAACTTAAGTATTTATTTTGTCAACCTGGTAGACGGCCACAGGCCAAACCATTAAAGACTTAGGTTAATCGTTACATTGTAAAACATTTATTGAAAATAAAAGTCAACTAACTAACTAACTAACTAGTGCACTTTCAAATTTTGTATTATTCCCAAGTCCATTGGCTGAACTATTGAAGTCATGTTGGGTGGGAAGCGCTTTCATCTGATAAAACTTTGCCAAGCACGCTGTGCCTGGTTTTAAATTTGCTCAGCCAACCTTCACTTGCCTTGAAATCACGAAAACCTAAGCTGCTTGCAAATCCCAAAGTTTAATTTATTGTTATTTAAATGTTCTGTTCCAACTTAACGCCTTATTGCCTTGAAGCTAAAAACAATACATTTTAAATAAACAAAACTTTTGACCACACGGTTTATTTAGCAATAATTCCGTAACATGTGACTTACAATTTTTTTAATTGATCTTACTACCAACTTGCACAGAATAACTGCATCAGCTCTGTTGAACTGCCTAGAATCAACTGATTTTCGAATTCCAACTGGAATTTCACTAAAACAAGATCTTTTTTCTAGATAGATTTCCATTGCTTTAAAATAAAAACAAGGAAAAGGATAACAATTTTTGTACAAATTCTATCTTTTTAGGTTGGTACCTAGCCACATTATGTATTGGATATGGGTAGGTAGAAGCACAACGCACTTACGACGATGGCACACGCCATGCTACAGATTTTTAGGGTTTTGAAGTGTGAAGGTACTTGATGTTTAGGTTGGTATAGTTATATAACCAAATATGAATTGTGAGAGGGTAATTTTTTTTATTTTATTTGCATAAAACAAGACTTAAGGGGTGAAAATGGAGGCCACGAATCGAGAGAATGTGTACGAGTTAGAGGGAGTTTCGACTGAGAGGGAGTTTGACTTAGAGGATGTTTTTGTATAGAAAATTGAGGGGAATGCTAAAATATGGCGAAAAAATTCGAGTTAGAAAGAAATTCGGCTTAGGGAGAGTCCACTATAATTGAAAACCGTAACTTTACAAAATGGAATGACATTTGGAAGACAGCTTTGGGAATCACGGAGAACGTTATTATTTATATTAAGCCTTGTAAAGAAGGAAGTTAAAATAAATTTTCTAGGTCCTTAAAACAATAATTTTTTTGTATGATACTTTTTCCTCTCCGTGTTTTTTCATTAAAATTACTCCTCTATTAATCCACAAGAGGTATATAAATTAATTGCGTTTTTTTTTCAGAATTTTAAATTTTATTTAAGAAAAACATGGAAAATAGAATTATTCAAAGTATTGCCTATCTGAAGCTATGACCTTTTTCCATCTTTCTGGCAATATGTGGATCCCATCCCAAAAGAACTGCGCCGGCTTGGCAGCCAAGAATGAATCAAGCCAATTTTTGATATTCTGCTCTGATGTGAACCGCCGTATTACAGTGAGGGCGTTCTGCATCGACCGGAACAAATGGTAGTCAGAAGGGGCAAGGTCTGGGCTATAAGGCGGGTGGGGTAAGATTTCCCATCCACTGTTTTTCAAATAGTTCTTAACCGGAATAGCAACGTGGCGCCGAGCGTTGTCATGATTTGTCATGATGGAAAATTATTGCCTCGTGTCTGGTCACATATTCAGGGGGTTTTTCAGCTACTGCTCTCTTCAAACAGATTAATTGTGTTCGGTAGCGTTGTCCACTGATGGTTTTACTCAGTTTTAGTAGCTCATAATACAGCACACCCATCTGATCCCACCAAATACAGAGCATTACCTTCGCGCCATGGATATTCGGCTTTGCCGTTGATTTGGCTGGTTGACCGGGTTTCACATATGATTTTTTGCGCTTGAGGTTGTCGTAATAGATCCATTTTTCATTACAAGTAACAATCCGACGCAAAAATGACTTCCTTTTGTGGCGTTCCAGCAGCATTTCGGACATGCAAAACCGCCTTTCGACGTCTCTCGGCTTGAGTTCATGTGGAACCCAATTTCCTTGCTTTTGAATATATCCAGCTGCTTTTAAACGTTTTGAAATGGCTGCTTGAGTGGCACCCAAAGATTCTGCGAGCTCTTCTTGTGTTTGGCAACAATCTTCACAGAGTAATGCTTCCAGTTCTTCATCTTTAAACTTTTTTGGCTGCCCAGGACGTTCATCGTCTTCCAAGCCAAAATCACCACTTTTAAATCGTGCAAACAACTTTTGGCACGTTCGCTCAGCTAGCGCATGTTCACCATAAACTTCCACCAAAATACGATGACTTTCGGCAGCTGTTTTCTTCATATTAAAGTAATGGAATAATACAAGTTACGCCATCTCTTAGCAAACCGCACGAAGTTATAGACCCAATTTTTTTTTGTAGCTCTACACAAATTAGTAATACTTTCATTAATAAAAAATTGTTTTTCCCTAAAAAGGCTAACATTTAATTGAATAATTCTTTTTTGTTTATGACATCTGTTTCTGTTCCAACGTCTTGAGTTGAATGCACAAAACATCCAATAATTTAGCGCATGTAGATGCTGAGTTATCCAACGGCTTTTTAACAATTTTCTTAACATACGTGTACAACGACTTAACGTCATCAGCGGAAATGTATCGAATTTTCTTTTTACGATGTAAGTGATTGTAAATGTATTGATTTACGCCTACATTGATCACACGAAATACACCGGCACGAAATATTTTTTGTATTCATGTATTCAATATTCAATATTACTTCGTTGTAAATTTACAGGTAGGTGGTAGTAAACCTTGCAACTACACATTGAATTTTTGCGCCATTTCTTACAACTTTATGTCCACACTTATAAGGAATAATTAATGTGTAAATTGATATAAAAAAGTCACTGTTCTTAGCAATTTTTTATTTATATATGTATATATTTGTATTCACAAATAATATAAGTTTTGAAATTTAAATAACTATTCAAGTTACGCCTCGATTTTTTTCACGAACGATCTCTTTCGCCACCAAACATAATAATAGTACAGGTTCAAATGAATTGATAAGCCGCAATCCTTACCATAGCTTCCTACATCAACAAATGTAAATCTAAATTCCGAATCAGTTGCTGCCATCATAATTACAGATTTATATTCCTTATAGTTAAAATACATTAACCCTGCATTAAACGGGCAGGCAAGACGGATATGCTTCCCATCGATTGATCCGATGCAATGTGAATACAGTCAGAATCATGGCTTAATTCACCAACATAGGTACTCGTATAAGCATAAGCACTTCCAATGCATGCTCCTATGAGCTCCTCGTTTGAACGTATTAGCAATATAATAACTACAACGCTAAGTTCTTCTTTATGATTTTAAGGGGACAGTTGAAATATGTAACCCGTAGGAGGCAACCTGCAAAAATATGCAAATCGGCTGTTGGACATCAAGAGATGTCTTCATAGTTCGGAAACCATGAGCCAGATGATTTGAGCTTCTCTGTGATAGATGTTAAAATAGAACGTCATATGAAACCAACATTGCCTCAACCATTAACTAACTAATAAATGTACATTTGCTGATGCTTTTCCAAAATCCTATGCGTCAGTGATGCTCCATCTCATATGTTAACTTTGATCAGATCACCAAAACGGCAGCCTAGTTTGATGAAGAATGCCATCAATAGCATGCAGCGAACCCAGAACCGTACAAAGTGGTGATACAGAGAAGGACAGGATGTACTCACGAGTTGAATATCAGCTTTTCAGCTATAACATGCAAGAAGTGGAGCAATACTCAAGCAAGGCATTCGGAAGACGCTTCTACAGAAATTATGTTCAGAATTAAAACTACAAACTATGAACAATATTTTATTTGCAGGCAGGCTAAGCCACTCGACGGGGAAAACGATCAACAGAAATTCTGTTCACATTACCAAGAAGAGGTCTAGTTGGTGATACTCAACTAAAGAACAATAGACCTAATGGAGCTAATAAACTCCATGTCGAAATATTTGAAGAAGCATATAACATACAAACTCATATACCAAATGCGATGAAAGTATTCCCGATGAATGAAATCTCAGTATCCCAGAATAGCCCCAACCCTCTTCAGTCTCCTTAGAATTGCATACAAAGTATTATTAAGGATACATGTGAACACCTGAAATGTTATACCCTTATCGCGGTATTCTAAGGCCTGGTAAGTTAGGCGTCGATAGATATCCACACTTCAGCAGATCTGAAAATATAGTCAAACAGTTCAGATCAGTACATAACACCTTCAAGCGAGTTAAGGGCCGCATAGGACAGAATTTATAGAGACGAGCTATACAGAGCAGTATCTAGTTATGATATCCCTACCAAATAGGATGTTTTTAATACCAAAACAATGTACAAATCTCACGTTTTTAAATTTTCAAGTATCTCGGTCCTTGACAGAGCAACCGGCTCAAAGCATCCTCGAATCCGTCCTGAATTGACAACTTAATAAGGGAATACCTCGCGGTAGGTGGAGCAAAGTAAGCTTAACTAATTTAGTGTGCACAGTAGAAAAGACAAAGCACCCTTGTTACTCTAACCACATTGAAAACAAACTATTTGTTAATCAAGTATATCGCAAGGAAATCTTACAGGCTCTAATCGATAATGTGGCTTTACTTAGAAACATTATATCAACAACGTTTATCTGGGTTATGAACATAATTTTCGTCGTCTATCTGCCCGGGTTGTTATTGGAAATTGTCTTATATACGGTATTCTTACAGGGAGAGATAAAGCCTTCGCTGTTCAAGAAACATCAATCATAAAGCTACGACGTCCTCCATTATTAACATGTCCCGGCATAACGAAAGTAACAAACTCACATCGTTCCAATTTTTTTTTCATAAAAATATAGAGCAAACCTCATTCACTTAGAAAGGAAAAATAGGGAAGTGAGTAAACGGTTAAGTCAAATCCTTCAAATCTTTCTGTACTGGTATACTGTACTTGGTATAGTACGACTACATGCCCCAATTGCTCTATTTTGGCGGAAAGTTTCAGATTAAGATCCTAATTCGAGCAAACGCTAACATCAACCTCGATACTGGCATAAAACATGCCACTATCAATACACTCACTGATAGTCAAGTACCGTCTAACGCACTGTTTGAACTCGAAAATTTCAGCAGCCTACTCCAAAAAAGCTACCCAATTAACCTAATGACATTGGAAAAGGAATAACGCCTAATGTGCTGATGAAATTCTCAAGAAATTAGACCGGATAAGAATCATCTATCATGCAAAGGAACCAGAACGCTTCTCAGCTTCCTTTCCAAATACAAAAGAGGAACCAGACTCCCGAAACAGAGTGCCCACCCTGTTTACAAGATGGGAAACCACAGAATTTAAACTGTGTGACTAATTCCCACTTAAAGTTTCGTTTCTTCTTTAAGAGTGCTATTAGCCCTAAGGACAATATTAAATCTCGCACTGGTTCTTCCAATCAAAATAATCATACTCGTATTAAAAGGGATTAAAGAACATTACTCTCGTTGACGAATATCTTCGCTTTCGTGCTGGAATTTCCTGTCTCGACTACGTAACTACCTTCGGACCGTACCAGAGCAACGCGCTGAGTGTATGTCTCCGCTACATCTACTGTTAATCACATTTGAGATGGCTTTCGACCACTTTAATTGTGATGATACCTGGTCAGCTTTGAGCAGGGGAGGGACCCCAGAAAAATAATTATCAAAGTTAAATTTGAGGGTAGTATGTATTAGTCGTACACAATAATAAGGTGTCTGAAGATTTTGAGGTTGGAAGTGGAGTACCCCAAGAATCCATACTGCAGGTGGTCATCAGCATTGTACTCGTACTCCTCCTGCTCTGATGAAATCTTTGTTACTCGTACTTTGGAATTCGATGGATTATGGCATCCTTACTAAAACATCTCGAGTACGCTGGCCTAAAATCTAGAAGCTGAAGCAAGCAAAATAATCAAAGTTACAGTCAAAATAAAAATCATGAACGAGAGCTCAATTTAACATTACGGCACAGGAAATCGAAAGAATAGACGACTTTCTTTATCTGTATATGGTCAGCAGAATTGTGAAGGCAATATTTGCAATTTTATCGCAAAACGAGCATGTTCATCTGCCGTTTCATAACCATGGATGAAAGATATATCCACTAGAACACACCGGACACCAAGCAAGAAGCAGTTGGTTTCTACGGGCGAATCGGTACCAAAGAAGGCCAAAGTGGGTCTGTCGGCCAACAAAAGGACAAAACATTCAACAGCGAATATAATGCTTAATAAACCAGTTGAAAGAAGATTTGAGAGAAAAATCATAACACTTGGCCAAGAAGCAAATGATCATCAAGGTAAAGTATGGGAGCACATGCACGTAGTCGTCATAGTAAAATATGATGAATTTTGCTACAGATTTTATCTTATCGGCCATATTCTCGGGAGTTAGCCCTCAGTGACTATTTCCTGTTTCTAAACGTATGAAAATGGCTCCTCGAAAAGTGGCTTGTTTTCAACCATGAAATCATCTCACAAACAAATTGGTACCGAGGTCCAATGCGGTCTCCTATTTTGGTACTAACCACCCCCAACGCTGCTAGATATCGGTGATCTAGTAGGAACGGATGAATATTTTTCATTTTTAAATACATTTTTATTTTAAATCACTTATTAACTCTTACATGCTAGACAAAAAAAAGCTTAAAAATTAAATTAAATAACTTAGTTAAACGTAACACTTAAACTATTGGGTCTATAACGTGCGGTTTGCTAAGAGATGGCGCTACCGAACACAATTAATCTGTTTGAAGGGAGCAGTGGCCGAGAAACGCCCGGAATATGCGACCAGACACGAGGCAATAATTTTCCATCATGACAACGCTTGGCCCCACGTTGCTATTCCGGTTAAGAACTATTTGGAAAACAGTGGATTGGAAGTCTTACCCCACCCGCCTTATAGCCCAGACATTGCCCCTTCTAACTACCATTTGTTCCGGTCGATGCAGAACGCCCTCACTGAAATACGGTTCAGAGCAGAATATCAAAAATTAGCTTGATTCATTCTTGGCTGCCAATAAATAAACGTTCAAATTTTGAAAAAACAAAACCACACGAATTAAGTTATATACCCAATATGTATGTTAAAAATAAAATTAAAATTAAAAATATAATTTTTTTATGTAACAAACTTAGTAAATGAAGTTTTTTCAATACTGTAAAACTTCAAGATGAAATTTACAAGCAACCTAAAAAATAAATCTTAGCCTACTTAACCTAATTATATATATTATTGTACATATGTATGTATACATATAGAGTACAATTTTATTTATTTGGTTTGTGTGTGGTATTCCTTACCAGAAATTGTCCCCCAAATCTTTTGTCCTTTTTCATGTAATTTTTGTCTGCTTAAATCTATCTTAATCCTGCCAATACCTATATAAAACGGCCACGGCCTACGAAAAACCTGTCTGACAAAATTTCCTCCCTAATGAAGCCACCCTGAATAGGAGGAATTCGACAAGCCACCAAAATCGTTGGTGCTGCCAAGCAATATTCCTCACGTCGTGACTTTTTTCAGTTTCAGTTTATATGCATTTTTATATATAGAATTCATATACACTTACAAGCTAGACAAAAAAATGCTTAAAAATTAGCTGAACTAACTTACAAATAATCTTATACTAACTTACTGGCCGCATGTCTTTCGACGATTATTACAGCAATTACTTATATTTTTATATTTATTAAATGTAAAACCAAGAAAATAATTAAGTTATGCAATTGGTACATCGACTTTTGGGTAAAACTTAAAACTAAGACCTATAAACCTATGTACTGCCTAGAAACAAATCTTAAATTACTTAACCTACTTACATTATCATATTGTAAATACATACAATTTTTTTTTGGTGAATGGATTATCCCTTATTATAAGTTGTCACCCATATCTTTTATTCTTTTATAATTTTTTTTTTTTAATTTTTTATATATTTTTTTTCTTTCCGGCCACGGCTAAAAATTAGTCTGACCCGCCTTGCTTCCTATGGAGCTACCTATTACCGGAGAAATTCAACGATGAAGCTTCTTCTCCTTCAACGAGCCACCAAAGTTGTTGGTGCTACTGAGCAACATCCCTCATGTCGCGACTCCCTACCGCCCTACTGAACCGGAGACGCTCCGCACTGCCATGTGCAACGTCTCTATCGTAGTTGAGTTGCCTGTCCGCAGCTGTCCGAGCGACGTGGAAGATTAGCGGCATCGCTAATCTGCCCTGGATCAGACCTTTCATATCTAGGTAGAGGAACGCTTCTGGAGGAATAAAGCCGTCAAAGCGAACTCTCTCATGATACATGTAATTGGGGTAGTAAGCCCCGGAGATCAGGCTGTTCGACGAGGTCATTGCCCTTACAATGTGCCCTCGAGTCAACTTAATAACAAAGTAAAAAAATATTAGGTTCGCCCTATTGTATAAGGGCCCGAAGACAAGCCCTCTCAAACACCCGAATCTTTTCCAATAAGCTTGCTCTCACGTTGAACCACACGGGACAACCAAATACAAGCATAGACCGGATAAGGGCCATGTAGTAGATAACCTTTACCCTCGCATCGAGTTGGCTGTTATAAAACAGTCTCTTTGTAAGGGCAAAAGCACCTTTGGCTCTGGCCAAAGCAACATCAATATGTTTGTTAAAATACAGATATTAGTCTAGCCAGATCCCACGGTATCCGACTACATTTCGACAAGCAAGTGGCTGCCCGTGCTGTCCTATCATCGAAAACTTCCGCCAATTCTTTCTGATATCCCTAGAGGCCCCAGACAAAGGCGTCCTAAACAAAATGGTTTCCGACTTCTGAAAGTTGATTTCCAACTTCCAACCATCGCAATATCGCTTAATTTTATCATAGTCACGTTGCAAGAATATGTTAATGACCTCGATCTTTGGACCTGACCTGTACGCGATTAAGTCGTCTGCGTACGCTATGCCATTGTGAAGTGGACCTATCAGATCACTTGTGTAAATGTTGAATAGGATCGGCGAATTTACCGCACCTTGTTGCAGACCGTTTTTAATGTTAAATATTCCAGCAGAAGTCACATCGTCATTCTTCACGATGAACTGTATACTGGAGAGCATATCAAAAAGAATATACAGCAGTAGTTTACTAATGCCCAACCTGTCCAGCTTGAAGAAGACTCGCTCTAACCATACGGTGTCGAAGGCATTTTCCAAGTCAATCAGGCAGGCACCAGTGCACTGGTTCTTGGCTTTGTTCCATTGGATATCAGATACTAGTTTAGACTCAGCGTGAATGATAAATCATGCCCCGTCTTGAAACCGAATTGATTATCCGGAACTATACGTTTGCCCTCACCCACTTGATCACCTTCTCGAAAATCTTACTGATGTTTGGAAGGAGACTGATCGACCGGAGATTCGCCGGATTGGATGTGACTTTATCCCTTTTGGGAATGGGGTGTACCACCGCAGTTTTCCAATGCGCTGGATAATGTGCATTATTCATTGCATTATTAAACGGGGTGGTATAAGTATCCACCGCTTCTAGTGGGAGATGTCGAAGTAAAATGTTCTGATTTCTTACTTCTAAGTGATTCGAAGATCGTTTGGAACTCTTCCTTCGAAATGTACGGGGCTAGTACCCTATCTTCGGCGATGACATTGTTTGCCATATTCTCATCACTAAACTGGCTGAAACCCAAGCTCTCGATTCGCCAGTTCACTATTTCATTTCGAAGGTAGAAATTGTGTACAAGGACTCTCCAGGTCGTGGTTGGGGCCAATGATATCATTCGCCTTGTACACTTAATGGAAAGTCGCTCCTATAGCCTCTACCTTCTCCTGCGGATCCTCGATCACAAAGAAGTTGTAATCATCAACGGCCTCATTTGGATCGATGCCTGCTGCAACACATACTTATTGTGCTCGTTTTCCGTCGTTCGGGCGATTTTAAGACACGAAAGATCGTCCGGATCTTTTCTCCGAAATATTTTCTTTATTTGCGGGAGCATATTCGGGTTGCTGGTGTTTACAGCCCGAATTTTATTGATCCAATACAAACTTACAGAATTTCTGTAATTTTCCTTTAATAATATCTGAAGGTTTTTAATCGACGACTTCAGTGTCACGATCTCCGGGTTATGTCTGCCAGTATACTGTCTGTACAAGGTTTTAAGTCTTGACAGCAGTCTACTTTTATGTCGGTGCAGTGCGTCAATAGCTGCGTTGGGGAATAAGTCTTCGTTGTCAGTATGTTGATACCGAGGTGAGGTACCGTTTTGTCCATTGTTCGTTTGATTGTCTCGTCCATTAGTTTTAGATACCTGTCAATCTCCTCGTTTGACAGATTTCTATTGGACGGTGGGTAGAGCGAATTCGGGGAGAGTGCTCTCGTCAGCGTTCTGCAGAAGTGTGTCCAACACATTCTACTATCCTACCAACTTGCTATTGCAGCAATTGACAATTTGATCGACTTATCAGAATCGCTTGATGATATCATTATCTTCGGCGATTTTAATCTGCCTCAGCTGAAGTGGACTCCATCTGAAGACCTATCTTTTTTCATCGCTTCCAATCCCATATCTACTAAGGAATGCCTATTCTTAGATCGGCTAACAGACTCTAGTCTATACCAAGTCAGTGGCGTTTCCAACTATATGGAAAGGCAATTAGACCTTATCTTTACAACTGATCCCATCAACTCCTCAGTATCGTGTTGTTCCCTATCTCTTTCAACTATTGATAACTTTCATCCTTCACTTCTTCTCTCATTTTTCCACAACTCTCCCCTTCAGTCGCCTCCCCCCGCAGTTCTATTTTCTTACAATTTTCACAAAGCTAATTTCCGTAAAATTAAAACTTATATAAGCAGTGCTTCTTTTGAGTTTACCAATCTATCTCTGGTTGATGCCCTCTCTATTTTTTACAGAGAAATATTCAGATCCATCTCCCTTTATGTGCCTTACTCCCGCCATAAAACTTCTTCTACATGCCCTCCTTGGTATAATCGTAGACTTCGCTCTCTACGAAACAAAAGAAACAAGTTATGGGCGGTATTCCTTCGCACCCACTCTTCTTAGGACTATTCAAATTATCTAGGTACATATCTTCATTTCATTGAACTCTATAACTCTCTCTATCAGCGCTACCTGAATAGTGCGCAAACCAATCTCATAAATGACCCCAAATCCTTTTTTCAATTTGTCAATTGCAAAAGTAAGACTGATGGTTATCCTTCCTCCCTCGCTTTCGACTCCAAAACTTCATGTGATCTTCCTACCATCGCCAACTTTTTTGCTACATTTTTCAAGCAATCATTTGCCAACAACTCCTTCGTACCTGATCCCTCTTACTTCAATGATCTACCAAATTTCTCTATTGGTTCCTTTCTCACTCAAAATTTCGATCCTGCAGTTATTGAAGAAAAGTTACTAAATCTTAAGGATGAATTTGTACCTGGCCCAGACGGACTCCCCGCCATTTTTCTTAAGAAATGCTCTTCCAACCTATCTCTACCCCTTTCCTACCTTTTTCGTCTATCGCTTACGCAGGATGAATTTCCCCAGATTTGGAAGACCTCTTTTATAATCCCAATACACAAAAAGGGATCTAAGCATGAAGTTACCAATTATCGTCCCATTGCTAAACTCTCTCATATACCCAAACTCTTTGAAAGCATTTTATACGAAGCGTTAAGCTTCAAATGCAAGCCTTTTATTTCACCCCGACAACATGGTTTTCTAAAAGGTAGATCAACTACCACAAATCTAGTTGAATTCGTGTCTTTTGCTCTCTCATTCTTGATTTCTCTAAACCGTTTTATAAAATATCTCATCAATTGATCTTTTTTCAAATTGTCTGCTCTCGGCTTTGAGTCTCTCTTTTTAAAATGGATTTCTTCTTACCTAGTAAACCGATATTATAGTGTTCGGTTTAGATCCGCCCTTTCTGTTCCATTCCAGGCCTCATCTGGAGTTCCACAAGGCAGTCATCTTGGCCCTCTTCTCTTCATTCTTACTGTCAACGATGTTGAGAGTGTCATTAAGCACTCCTCCCTCTCCCTTTACGCTGACGACACAAAATTTTTTAAATCTATTTCCTCTCCCCAGGACTCTGCCCTTCTTCAAGAAGACCTTGATCGGTTTTCAATCTGGTGCTTCAAAAACTGCCTAGAACTTAATATAGCCAAATATCAATTTATAACCTTCTCCCGTAAATGCAACCCGTCTCCTCCCCGACTTTGTTTTCTCCATGGTCAACCAATTCCCCGGGTTCAGTCTTTCCAAGACCTTGGCATATTATTCGACAGTGAGCTTAATTTCCGTTCGCATATCGATAAAAGGATTTTCCAACCCGTATGTAACCAGATCTCTCTATATTACCTTTGTTCGCCCACTGCTTGAGTATGCCAGTCAAGCTTGGTCCCCCTTTCACCGGGTTCATGTTTCCCGAATCGAGGGTATTCAACGTCGATTCCTCCGATTTGCTCTCCGTGGTCTGCCGTGGAACAACCCTTTAATCTTACCTCCCTATCAGGACCGCCTCAAACTTCTAAATATGAATTCGTTAGAAGAACGTAGGAATACTGCTGACGTTCTTTTCATTCATCGTCTTCTCTCAGGTTCCATCGACTGTGTATCCATTTTGAACTCCATTTCCTTCAATACCAACCCCCGCAATCTACGTTATCGTCGTCTTTTCTATCTACCGGTTCACCGCACCTCTTATGGCTCCAACGAACCTATCTCCCGAATGCTCCGAAAGGTCAACTCGAACCTCTCCCTTTTTCATTTCCACCTGAGCACTCCTCGTCTTAAACAAGATCTCCTCCATCACTTCCTTGGTCGCAAGCTCTTAAGTCTTTCTGTTAGTTTTTAAGTTAGATTAAGCTTGTATTAAGCCAATAAATGGGGGCCTCAGCCCCCACCAAAATTATAGTTGTAGGAATGTCTTTGAACACACTCGTCCAATGCCGCAATTTCACGTCGTGACTTCCTACCACTCTACTGAACCGGAGACACCCTGCACTGCCGTGCGCGAAGTCCCCTGTCAGCAGCTGTAAGCTACGTCGAAGATTAGAGACACAGCTAGTCTGTCCTGGATTAGACCCTTCACATTTCTTTTTTATAGAACTTGTGCGCGCTCTAGGGATTTATGTACCCTTAAAATGCTTGCACACGGCGCGGGCGAAGGAAAATCAGGGAGGATAGTAATGAACGTTGGTTTTAAATGTTTCAAAGTTATAATGACTATATAAAATAAACAAAGACTAGGCAGGGCATTCCATAAGAGAGTTGTATGGCTTTTAAACGAATCACGATATGATAGAGTGTGGGATTGAGCATTCATGGCGAGACGGGTGCTACGATTAAGAGTTTGAAGGGGCGGAATGCTACTGGCGATTCCACTGGTGGTGGAAATGGCGATAAAACAGAGCGTGACACGAGGAGGCCAAATCAGAGTGCATGAAGGGATTTTTACATCGTTTGAGGAAACCTAGATATGTCGCGGCATTTTAGACGACACCGAATATGTGGTCATTCCAACGTAGGTTGTCATTGACACACATACCAAGCATGAAAAGTTCTTCGGTTTCGAAGATGCCAGCAGTGCCATTCATGGACAATGGGTGGGTATTTACAATTCGCTTTAACGACAGCAGATAGCATTGTGTTTTGGAAGCATTAAATTTCACTCGGTTGATAGTTCCCCAATTAGTTATGCTGTTAATATCGGAATTTAATGGGCTTAACATACGCTGCCGTTCCCGTTCTACAGCCGAAGGGCAGAGGCGTGAGCCCAGGAATGAATATGAAAAGCAGAAAGTACTGCCATCAGCAAAGGAATATATTGAATTAGAAGTAGCAGACAAGAGATCATTTATGAAAATTGAAAAGAGCATTTAATTTATGGATATCAGACTTGAAACCATCCAAGACAATTTGAATTCAACGTTCCGATAGGTATTTTCTAATCCATTGAAGAAGAGATTCATCGATCCCAAATGCACGCTTTTTCGACAAAAAGGCGTAGTGCCAAACTCTGTCGAACGCCTTAGAAATATCAAGTGCAACTATCTTGCTTTCGCCAGATTGATGTACGCTTTAGTTCCACTTTTCGGTGAGACATGCCATTAGATCACCAGTGGCCCTGTTGTCACGAAAACTGTACTGGCAGTCATTGCGTAGTTTTCGTGAATCGAGACACTTCATAAGCTGACGGTTTATCAGCTTTTCCATGACCATGGGAAAAAGGGACATAAGTGCAATTGATTTGTAGGAGGAGAAAGAAGAAGATCCGCCTTTTTTAGGGACGGACTGGACAAATGCAGTTTTCCATCTGCTCGGAAGGAATAAGTAGGATGGACGAAAAAGCTTACGCAGTGGTTTTGCCAGCGAGGAGGAACATCTTTTCAGAAGAAGGAGAGATATACCATCTAGACCAGCATATTTGTATTTATTATTTAAGTACTCTTGCTACTACACGAGGGCGACAGTGGATTCATCCGTGCCATTGAAGATTCGACACACTCAAGTATAGGTGGGGACAAAGCACAATCTGAAATTGTTGAGCTGGCCTCAAGGCGTGTAGCACCCAGATTGGCCTGGTCCACAAGAGCTGACAGCTGGAATATCATTGTAAATGTACGTTGGGATGGAGGATGAGGCGGTATTTCTAATGTTTTTGACGAACGACCAAAAATGTTTACTACCTAGGTAGAATAACGCATCCGGAAGAATATAGTCGACAAGCGCACTCTCTCATGATACAAATAATTGGAGTAGTAAGCCCCGGAGATCAGGTTGTTCGACGAGGTCATTGGTCTCGCAATGTGCCTTCGACTTAATGCCGAAATTGTCCACTAGTACAGCACCTCATTGGGATAGAAATTTCATGTACTCAGACTTTGATGTTCTGTATAATAGAAGACAAATCCTATGGCAAGTCATTTCAAACACCCGAATCTTTTCCAATAAACTTGCTCTCACACTGGGATAAGGGCCATGTAGCAGATCATATCCACCCTCGCATCGAGTTGGCTGCTATAAAACAGTTGCTTCGCAAGGGAAAAAGCACCTTTTGTTCTGGCCACAACAACATCTATATAATTGTTAAAATATAGATACTGATCTAGCCATATTCGAAGGAATCTGACTATATTTCGATAAGCCACTGATTGCCCGTGCTGTCCTACGATCGAAAACTTTCGCCAGTTCTTTTTGGTGTCCATAGAGGTCTCAGAATGCTTTCCCACTTCTGAAAGTTGATCTTCAATTTCCAGTCGTCGCAATATCACTTCATTTTACCAAAATCACATTGCAAATGCATATTAATGACCTCAATCTTTGGAACTGATCTGTATGCGATTAAGTCGTCTGTATAAATGTTGAATAGGATCGGCGAATTTACCGCACCTTGTTGCAGAGCGTTTTTAATATTAAATATTCCAGCAGAAGTCACATCGCCATTTTCCACGATGAACTGCCTATCTATGAAAAGAATATACAAAAGTGGTTTACTATGCGCAGTCTGTTCAACGTGAAGAAGAGTCCCTCCAACCATAAGGTATCGAAGGCTTTTTCCAAGTCAATCACGCAGGCACCAGTGCACTGGTTCTTGCCTTTGTTCCATTGGATATCAGAAACCAGTTTAGACGCGGCAAGACTGGCATCATGCCCCGCCTTGAACCCAAATTCATTATTCGGAACTATATTTTTTTCTCAACCCACTTAATCAGGACACTATTGATAAATTTTTCAAACATCTTTCTGATATTTTTAAGAAGGCTAATCGACCGGAGGTTCGCAGGACTAGAAGTGTCTTTATCCCTTTTGGGGATGGGCTGTACCACCGGAGTTTTCCATTGCGCTGGATAATGGGCATTATTCAATGCGTTACTAAACAGGGTGGTATAAATATCCACCGCTTCTAGTGGGAGTATTCCATCAATTCCCACTGATTTCTTGCTTCTGATTTTGTCGAAGATCGTTTGAAGGTCTTTCCTTCGAAATGAATAGGGGTTGTTCGCTCTAATTGGCGATGACATTATTTGCCATATTTTTGTCACTGAACGGGGTAAAACCCGAGTTCTCGAAGCGCCAGATCACTATTTCATTTCGAACGTAGAAATTGTGCTAGAAATTTCCAGGTCGCGAATCCGGCCAATGGCTTCATTCGCTCTGTACACTTCCTGGAAAAACGCTCCCATGGACTTTACCTTCTCCTGTTGATCTTCGATCGCTGTTAACAGCTTCTTCTGGATCTATGGCTGCTGTTAACAGTAATTGTTCGTTGTTCGTCGTTCAGGCGATATTTAGAGATGAAAGGCGTTTTAATCTTTCCTCCGAAATATTTTATTTATTTGCGGCAGCTTTACAGCCCGAATTTTGTTGTTCCAATACAAACTCACAGAGGCCCTGCAATTCTCTTTTATTAAGATATGGAAGGTCTTGTTCGACGACTTCAGTGTCATGATCTCCGGGTTATGTCTGTCACTAAACTGTCTGTACAAGGTTTTTAGTCTTGACAGCAGTCTACTTTCATGTAGGTGCAATGCGTCAATAGTTGCGTTGTAGAATAATTCTTTGTTGTCAGTGTACTGATACCGAGGTATCGTTTGTCCATTTTTCGTTTAATTATCGCTTTCATTATTTTAGATACCTGTCAATCTCCTCTTTGGACAGACTTCTGTTGGACAGTGGGTAGAGCGAATTAGGGGTGCTCTCATCAGTATTCTTAAGAAGTGTGTCCAAGGCAC
This sequence comes from Volucella zonaria, assembly GCA_963966105.1. Classification (NCBI taxonomy): domain Eukaryota; kingdom Metazoa; phylum Arthropoda; class Insecta; order Diptera; family Syrphidae; genus Volucella; species Volucella zonaria. The sequence continues at coordinate 57,266,789 of OZ014530.1, forward strand.
CCTGCTGTAATTGTAGGAATGCATTTGAAAAATCTCTTCCATTTTGGTGCAATGGTCACTGACATACACGAAAGTGCGTAGACAGTTTGAAATATATTGGTTAGTACCCGTTTGTTCTATTCTGCAATATACGATGCGATGAAATGGAGATTATACCGTTATTTCCATCTCGAAATAGCGTTTCTTCCCAAATGTTGAGAACAAATTTTCGGAGCAAGCGTCTTCATTGTCTTTGAAAATGTTTTTCATTGTATGACCCCTAGTTCATTTCAGTGGTCTTGTACTGGATTTACAAAGATTTAAGTTACTCAAATTAAAGCTACTTACACGAGGACTAGATCCTTTCCTTTTGAAATGCTGCCTTGGAAAGGTTTGAACATTATCGCGCGCACATACTTACTATATGATTCAAATAAGATTGACACCTATGCCTGCCAAGAGATCCTCGAATCTGTTTCTATACATTTTTACGTATATAGAAAGCCCGAACAGTAGCAACTTTCTTCGTATTTGCTTCAGTTACTACCTCTTAACCGGCCTTAACAAGACTACAACGGTAAGCATCGAATAGCTAATTTTTACTGAGAATGCAAAGAATTCCACGAACTGGGTTAACTTTACGTTCAGAAAATAACGAACATCCCGACCTAAAAAGATTCTCTGACATTCCGTTCATTAAATGAGAAACGTTAAAAACCCCTTTGCTAATCAATACACCCTACAGCTCAAGAGGATGAGGCTACAATTTCATAAACGTGGGCAAGGACCACCGTTAACAGTTTGACACCTCAACCAACTACTCCGCCTGGAAAGATTTCTCTTTCATCTTTCATCGAATATTGATGATCTCCTACAAAAGCAAAACTCGAAAGAGGAAATTTCGCACCCGCATTGTTGAATTCCTCGGGATAGAGATTAAGGGTAAACATAAAAATACAACTACCGCCGGTATAAGGGACCACCCTTTCGGAAAGTAAATTTAGCACCATCTTGGCCTGAATTTGATTTATTACAACAACCGGAAATATGACGGCATGCGTACGGCATTTCACGTCCTCCTAGTTGGCCTTGTTAATTAGATCCAATTAATTACTTCAATAAACAAGGCACTGTCATTATCCTACTGCATGCCATTGCCAATTATTTATCTAAGCAAATGAACAATCATTCAGGATCTCAATTAATTGTATACAAGGCTATCAAAAGGCACTTCCGTTTTTATTAAACTTCGCTCTTTCTCTCTACTTCTCTGTTTTGGTCGTTGTTTTCTTCGGCAAAGCTCCTTCATCCATCGGTTTTAATGCTAATCGACAACTGCCGATGTCCTGAAGGCTCACTTTTCATCGTTCTCTACAGTGAGAAGCCATAAAAAATTGAGATTCGTTATAAAAGTCATTGTTTGGCCATTTTGTTTGTTTGATTCCTAACGGATATACGAGTATAATACGTGGCATTGCCATCTTTTTTCACCTTACAACGAACGCACCACCGTTTTACACGGCAAATAATCTTTGATAATAAATCTTTAAAGCTTCTACCGAAAATACCGCTACTAACAACGACGGCTTTACCGTTACATTGCTGTTCACACCACCGCAGCATTAAAATAATTTGGCAGTTTTCGGTTTCAATCACATCCCCCACCACCACCATCAAGGTGGGAATTTTATATCCATTGAAATATTGGCACTCTTGTGTTGTTAAAACCGTAATAAACGGTAAAGTCTTAGGAATCTTCGGACTGAGGGGGAGGTTTTAATGAAGAGATTGTGAATGAGTCACTATTTAGGGGTGAATATAAATCTTATTGGAGATGTATGCCACAAAAGTTGTCCTATATCCAGGATTTCCATATTTTGGTAAATGCAAAGCGTTTACAAATTAGCAACGCAATATTTAAGAATATAATTACCTATATATGTATATTGTATATGTACCTATTGTTGGTTCCCAACAAAACAAAACAAAATTAACCACTGTAAGGCTGCGCACAGTTGACATTTGAGGTGGTAAAGGAGTTTTTTTGCAAATTGAAAGTCATTGATCCATTTTTTAATGATGGGACCATGGTTACAGCCGGGCATCATAGACTTTATATCACTTTGTCAAGATGCACCGACAAATATGGATAGCCGGAGAAGATACGAAATGCCAGTTGATTTTGTGGAGAAGCAGGATCCTACGGGAATATATGCGCTTAACAGAGTCACATCCGGTATCACATTAGCGCCCTATCTAGGAGTGCGCACATTAAACCAACTTGCGGCTGATGTTGGAAATTCAAACCCACAAGCTGCAAAGGTACTTATCAAAGGCTTTTACCTTATCTATGGGTCGAACAGGGAAGAAGACGCAATTATATTGCAACGAGACCTTCTAACTACATTAAAGTCAGCTGGATTTCCATTACGCGCTAGTAATTCGCCGAAGCTATTGAAGCTAGTCCCTGGAAAACAAATCTTCAGAAGATGCCATTAAAACATTGGGCATTCATTGGCATCCAGGTAGAGAGTCCAGTGCAGACCTGAACCTCAACCAATAAGCCTCTCCAAGTTGCGCACTCCAAGTTGGTTGAGATCCCCTTCCACGTGCGCTCGCCACCTAAGTCGAGGCCTTCCTCTACTGCATTGTGCCTCCGGATTGGGGTCGAAGATTCTGCGGGCTGGAGCGCTGGTGTTCATTCGCTCAACATGTCCCATCCATCTCAAACGCCCAATGCTCAGTTCTTTGACCAGGTCGATGTCGCTGAACAGTTGAATCGTCTCCTTCAAAACCCGTCAATGCATACGGAACCTAATATCTTACGAAGAATTTTTCTCTCCAAACGACCAAGGATACCTTCATCCGCTTTAGGAAGGGTCCATGCTTCGGAACCATAGAGCAGGACTAGAATTACGGGGGTCTTATATAGTGTTTCCCTGGTTGTTCGGGAGAGGGCTTCACTACACAGTTGCCTTCTAAGCAAGTAATTCTTCGTTTGATTTCTGAACAGATGTCGTTTTCCGATGTTATAGCAGAGTTATAGCTGTCGATTGTGACATTCTGGTTGATTGGTCGATGTTGGGTGTCCCTTTTTGTTGACAGCATATAACATACTTTGTTTTATCCTTGTTTACCGCTAGACCCATTTTCGACGCTTCTGTTCCCATACTCGGAAATGCACCGGTGACAGCTCGCTGTATTCTACCAATAATATCAATATCGTCGGCGTATGCAAGCAATTGAACAGACTTTTGAAAAACCATTACCTCGTGTGTTGACTTGTGAGGTTTGCACAATTCTTTCAAGTATGAGGTTGAAGAAGTCACATGACAGCGCGTCGAATTGCTATAATCCTTTTTTGACATCAAAGGTCTTGATTAAGTCGTTACCGACCTTGAAGCAACTGCGAGCTTTCTCCACCGTCATCCTGCATAAACGGACGAGTTTGAAAGGGATGCCAAAACTAGACATGGCTCTGCATAGCTCGTCTCTGTAGATGCTGTCATATGCGGCTTTAAACTCGATAAAAGGGTAGTGAGTATCGATCTAAACTTCTTGGGTTTTCTCCAGGATCTGCCGTAGTGTGAATATTTGGTCAATTGTGGACTTACCGGGCCGTGCACTTTTACACTTATAGGGTCCAACCAGATCGTTCACAAATATTTTCAGGCGCTCGCACAATAAGGCGGACCAGATCTTATATGCGATGTTTAGGAGGCTGATATCTCTATAGTTGGCGAGGTTTCGAGGGTCTTCTTTCTTATGAACCGGGAAAACGATGCATATAGTATATTCATCCGACCAAATCTTGGAAATAAGTTGGTGTACGCTCTCTACCATGTCTCCTCCTGCTACCTTAAATAGTTCGGCAGGTAGGCCGTCCTGCCCGGCAGCCTTGTTCGACTTCAGTTTAGATATTGCCATCCTCACTTTATTTTGGACGGGTGGACGGAATTCTTGACTTACATCGTCTGAATGACAGAGGAATTTGTGTCGTCTTCGCCATTTAGCAGTCTGAGGGAAGTGGTTTCCTCAACCACCAGCTGTGACTCTACTACAAGGTTTCCTTGTTCATCTCTACAGGTTTCCGTTCGGGTGTTATTACTCTGACACGTTCCATTTACCTTTGGTAAAACTTCCGAACATTATTCCTGGAGTAGCACTTCTCTCTTTTCTCGGTAGGGCGCTTCTCATGTTCTTTCGTTTTTCTTCGTTTTCCGTTCTTCCCTCCTCTTTTGCTCCTAGAGCTTACGAGCCGCTCTCGTCCTTTTATTCAGCAGCTTTGTAGGCATGTTATTTTGCTGTGTGTGCTCGCCGGCGCCTTTCATCAAACCAAGGATTTTGTGGTGGTGGGCACGTGGAACCCAGCATGTCAATTGTGGCATTTCTGATGGCTTCTCGGCATCTAAGCCACTGGTCTTCAGCACTTGCTGCTGGCTGCAAAGCACATCTCGAGAGGTTGAGGGATACGCGATCGCCAAAGATTCTGGCGGCTTGCGATTGCAACCGTTCGACGTTAAATCTCCTCATAGTATTTAAACTTTGTTGTGGCGTCTGAGATATCCGTAGGCGTACCTTGGCTGCAACTAGTAGTGGTCCGAGTCTATGTTGACTGCTCGAAATGTTCGGACATCTAGAATACTTCAGGAGTGCCTTACTCGCAACATGATCAGTCTGGTTGACAGTTTACTAGTCTGAGGTCCGACATGTTCCGTTGTGAATATTGAGGTGAGGAAACCGTGTGCTTGCTATAGTCACGTTACGTCCCGCAGCGAAATCGATTAGCCTAAGCCCATTACCAGACGTGGTGTCATGTAGGCTATGTCTTCCGATTGTGTTAACAAAGATGTCCGCCTATCCAATTTTGGGATTTAAGTCACCTACGATTTTAATTGCTCGTAGGTTTTGTCGAGGAGCTCGTAAAAACTTTCTTTGGTAGCATCGTCTTTTTCCTCTATTGGGGCGTGAGGGTATATGAGGGTGATGTTAGCGAATTCACCTTTGGTACGGATTGTTACAAGACGTTCACAATCCTCCATCAGCATGCCTGGATTCAAGGCCATTGTATCCCAATACTACAGTTCCCAATGACCAGACAGTTTTCACACCTGGACACTTTCTCATTGGAGCTCCACCTAATACTCTTCCCGACAGGAATTTGGAGCATAGAAACGTCAACAACCTCGAAAAATGGAAATACGGTCTGTAAGATGCATCAAAAGTATGAGTAAAGTAAAGATAAAATATTTGGATTAGGAGTACGTTGACGATATTAGCCGAAAAAAAATTACAGTTTTCCTTACATAGGAGAAGGAAATCTTTTTGATTGATGACTTCACCGAACTCTGCTATCCAGGATCGGGAGAGTAACTGCTGCGATCAGTATGCTATCTAAAAATGGAAGAGCAATATTTTCAATTCCGAGAAGAAGCAGGAACTTTTTTGTTCCAACTGAGTCAGTACTGTCATGTGGGTGCACTTGCCAAAGTCATTCAAAAACTTCACAAATGGATATTCCAGTATTATTCTGAATACATTTGGTCTCTGCAAATATCCTCTTTCTGTTAAGTACATAAGAGATTTTTACTTACACTACCATGTTTAACTTAAAAGTCCTTAACGGCCTGTTCAACTTTAAATCAAATTCACCACACCCATCCTGTTGGTACTGCAGTGCATTGAACTTAAACAATACCGAGCTAAGTAATCGCCTGACAATAGACCTGTCTATACCATCGACAATACCTAATGTAACCCATGTCCCGCGTTAATCTATTCCAAACCCTAAAAAAGGAGAGAAAAAAAAACCATATTCATCCTCAAAGCCAGATTTACAGCTCTCCAACCACCGGGTTAAAACAAACGCATGCTAAACGCCACTTCAAATGATGGAAGCATATTGTCTCCGAAAAACTATTTCAAAAATATCCAAAGCAAAACGGGACCGGAAAAAAAAAGAATATTCGAATTTATTCATGAAATTCAACATCCATCGTCACAGCGACAGTGTGCCTTTTCCGTCACCCTCCCTTTCAGGTCCACAATTTTACTCGACGGTCCCGACCATAGAAGAGTTTCCAATGAATGAGTGATGTAGCTATTCCCGTGACCCTGCTATGATTTGCATTTGCTGAATAAAGCTGAATTATAACCCACCCACTAGGGGCTAGCCCCAGCTCCTTTTCAAATAACCCAACCCAACACAAGCCATATCCTAGGAAGTTAGTGGGAAAAAACAAATCCGGCGACTAAGCGGCATTTTTCACAGTGATTGTGCCATTTTTTGTTCTTTTTTTTTGTATTATTTTTTTTTTATTTTAGCCAGGATCTTCCTCATGTCCTTTATGGGTGACCAAATAGGCAAAGTACTTTGCCGTCAAGGTGCGTGCGTTCTAGGAATTAAAAAAAAAACAAAAGAAAGGGAAAAAAAGACTGAAAATCCTTGCCAGTCGGAGGCTATTAAATTGGATTTAGGAATTTTTAGCATTCTCAAAGTTTTTGTGCTCCATCCCCTTTATGTCTCCAGAGTGAGCTGGGTCAGAGATAGTTTGCTGTTACCTCTTTAAGGCTCCACTAGAGCATCTCAAGAGTGGGGAATGTGATTTTCATTTCTTTTTTTTTTGGGGTTTTTTTTTCGACCGTCAGGATGCTAGTTTTGGGCCACACACGTAACCATGCGGCGGTGGCCAAAAACCCACACTCTTTCTCTCTCATAAGCACGAACGAATATCTGTGATTGTGAATGGTGTGTCCTGTAACATTTGGTTGGAGTTTCTGGAGGCTGTCTACAAAGATTGGATTTGAGGAAGGGGGCAAGGGTCCTTGAATGGAATATTGAATCACGTATCCGTATATTCATATCCTCACAACCTGCTGATGGTGGTGCTGGTGGCACTGATGGTGGTGATGGTGGTGGTGGTGGTTTTCCTGATGGTGGTACCTAGAGGTGTTGCCGCATGGCACATACAGCAAATTTGTCACCCAGGCGGCTATGAATGGATGATATTGTTTTTCAAGCAGGATACATTGTTTCTGCAGCCTTTACCGACACCATGGCCATTCTGATGTATGCTGCGGAATTTTCCTGCTTGGATTCAGTGAGCTGCGATGTTTTTTTTGCCTTTCTTTTCTTTTTCTCCGCATTCCTGTCCTCATTCCGACTTCAACTGTTTTTCATTCATTTCATTTCGCTTTTTTGTCGTCAGTCGTTTTAATTCGTCCCTTTTTTTTGTGTGCCTTCAGTGTGTTTCGACGAGTGTCGTCATCACTGTAGTTCTGGCCATAGCCCTTGTTGTCGTCCGTGTCGTCCATGTCGTCGCCATCGTCAGCCTGGTCGTCGTATCGTCCTGTCGTTCTCACATGACAAATGTGATGTTTCCGTTCCGAAAAAAGTTTTCATCAAAAGTGAATGCATGTCCATTACGAGACCGAGCAGAATGGTGACTTATTTATTCAGTAGGGTTGAAGTGATGATAAGGCCGGGACTGACTGATGCCGGGGTGAACTTAAGCTAACACTTTGCATAAAATGTCGGAAACAGTAATGTAGTCTCGTCCTCAAAGAGTTTTCACTTTTATTCGGTTTTTTTTTAATTTTTTCTTTCTTTTTTTTTTTTGCTCTGTGTGATTATTCTGTCAAAGGCTTTGGAGTTTTGTGAGTTTCGCACATCGCTGAAGTGCTAAGGGTTGATGCCGCCATTGTCTATATGGAAAGTACGTATGCTCTACGAGCAGGGTAAAGGACCTCTTACTTCCGGATTAAGTTAACATCTAAAAGTTTATCCGTAAAAGACCCGTGTGCTTAAATGGCTTATTCTCACGCGGAAATTCGCGCAGTTTTGAGTTTCAAAAATGGCGGAAGTAAGAGTTGGTGAGTTGCTTTAGATTTTTAGTTGCGTTTAGATTAGCAATTAGAAAGTGCTGCATGGAACACATGTAGTAAACTGGACAGTTTTTACCACTTTGCGACATGGTAACTGGGGCAAGGTATTTAAATCAACCCTAGGATTATCCTCTCATGCCGTTTAGAAATTTTACCTTTAATTCTTTCAACTTTGTGTCTTCTGATTAAACTAGTATGCATGTCAGCAAATGGTAACTGTAGTAGAGCGATCATATTTGCGATGAGGTGGTCCCTAGAAGCTGTACGTGGAGCTCCTACTTCCAAGCACTCACAATAAATTTTAAATGACGAATGCCTCATCATTTTCCCGTCAGGGAACGGGGGTTAGCATAATGAAAGTGTATAGCTAAGACAACCGCCATTATATATTGGACACAACATCGAAGGCTTTTACTCGATTCTATAGATGCAGAGATTGGTTTATAGGACATCAGCATTCTTCTTGATTCGGAGAGTTTTGCCTTTGATAGTGATTACATTGATAAAGCCAGCTGAAGGTTATTGGCGGTTTCGGGATTAACTGGTTAATTTCCAATTAATTCTCGTAGGTTACCACCTACTTTCTATGAACTTTAATTTACTTAAGATGGGGTTCCATTCCGGTGTGAAACTGAATCAAATTTGATCCTAAACTTGCTGCATCCTAGTTGAATTAAAATTCTTTCCACTCCACCATGCCACCATGCAAAGTATAGTATATGCAGACAGGAGCCAACATTATCATTGCCTGGCAAACTCCATACTTTTTTCTGTGGGTGCTCTTTGTATGTTCCTTTTACTGAAATTTCTTAGTCTTCCATAAAAAGATGAGTAACCACTTGAGTGATAAAGTGCCTACAATACCAGCACCCACCACATCAGCGCAGAGTACCTGCAACATCATGCGAGCGTAGGCCGGACAAAAAACAGAGGTAGTGCTCCGCTACGCAGGATGTTATGTCACTTAAGCACACTTAGGTGCTTAGCAAAAGCATAGTACCCCGTCATGATATCAGTCAGAATTCTTCAGCATTTCCTAGGGAGCAGGAAAGCCGCTGGCTTCTTAGAGACGTCGAGAAACATTCTGGTAGGAACCTGGAGAGTCATGCATTCTGCCGGTAATCTTATATAAAGCCCAAGTGTCAATGGAAGCCCCAACCGAAAACGCAGGCAATTCCAATGCAGTTTCAAAAAAATTCACCTTTGGGTATTGCCTAGCAAGTCCATCGGCGATTTCATTTCCCGTAATCCCACGTAAGATCCAAACGAGGCCCAGCAAATTCAGCCTTCCGACTGCTTTAAGAGGTTCAGCAAGATTTTAAGTGGGGGTTGTTTGCCGCAACAGGTGTAAATGCTTCACCCCCTTCTTTGGTTCTTCGCAATATACATAGTTCATTGCCATCAAGATTGCCTGTATCTCCTTTTGGATAGTAGACGCAAGTTTTTCTAATGAGTTCGCCCTCCAGAAACACACCAGCGCAACATCCTATACCGGTTCTGGAGCCACCCGTGAAGACCCGACTATATTCTTTTCCTGGCTCAGATTCTGGCCGAAAAAATGCCTGTGCGCGAAGATAGTGGATTTCCTATTTTTTTTGAGGAGCATTAATTCTGGTGACATTGCATCTAAAGGCATGTCAAAAGATAGCCGACGCGTGAGGTAATCAAAACTCCAGTGCACGTTGAACCAAAAACCACTAAACTCAAGATGGCTTTGAGAGTACAGCTCGTGATATGAATATCTGCTGGAAGGAGATTCATCAGTGCGTCTAGAGGAAAGTCAGGCATGCCAGTAGAACCCCCATCCCGTTCTTTGGGCTCTTGCAAGAGCAATGGCGTATTTTAGTGAACGTTTGTTCCATCAGACAATCGACGAATAGGATACAATTAACCTCACCATAGCTGTGTATATCCAGAGTACTCTCCTCGGTGATAAGCGCCTTATCATGCGGGAAAGCCGTTTATATTGCCAGAAGGCTGAGAACGCCTGGGAAGTTTTGCAAATTTGTTTGGACGCTTCGTTGAATAAACCAATGGTACTAGATTAGTTAGCTTCCTCTTTATCTAAAGACAATAACCTCAGTTTTAAGAGCATTGACTGAACGACCACGACCATGCCTAGGGTTGCCTTCACTTTAGAGCTTACCCTCGTTGGGCAAAATCCAACTGTTAGTACAGCGATATCATCTGCATATGCCTGAGCGTAGATGTCTGAGATATTGAAAGCGTTAAGCAGTGAGTCGACCAACATGCACCATAACAAAACATAGCGTGCAAATAGGACGCCGACATGCGGGCAACTCTTGTTTACACCTGCAGTCAGCATCCGCAATTAGTGTCTTATTCACCAGTACTTCGTTTATCCTCGAAACTAGCGATTCCTCCTCGCCATGTCATCTGGCCGAGTTACACATTCCGTCGGGTACAAATTTAAATCATCCTACCAGATTTCGAAGTGCAGTCTGGCAGGATATTCCCCAATGTAGGCATGTTGCATCTTAGACGCTCAACCATTTTGTTCTACACTCCTCAACATGAAGTAGGTCAGAATGATAGGCTCGAAGCTCTTGGCGAGCGTGTATTGTAGTTAACTTTTCCGATTTTCGGTATAAAGGCTACACTCACTGTTTCGGTATGTATGCCACTACCACTACTACTTGAAGCCGATGAAGTAAGCAATTGCGCATTTGGTCCATCACCGATGGTACATTCATTCTAACTGCAACATGTTGTGTTACTCAGTTCACTTGCAGATTCGTTATTAGGAACTGCTGCTGATTAGGTGCTTCTGCCAGCGAAGACTAGGTGGACAAAGGCTCTAACAACTGCAAAGTTATATCTGTTTAAAGTGACGGTCTTTCTATCCGAAACTTGCGCGCGAATATCATTTTTTAGATCGCATATCGAAGGTTTTGGCAGCTTTGATGCAGCATCGTGCATTCCTCATGGTCTTCCTGGACAATCAGACGGATTTGGCAGAATATTATTCTACATACGCGTCTTCAAAAAAAGATTAAAATTTGGTATTTATCGATCTGAAATACATGGGTTCTTTCCAAGATCTGCCGTAGTGGGGAAAGTGCGCCTATGCTTGTCATTGCTGATCTAAAATGGACCACCTATCTTCGCATATATGAACAAATCGGAGTGCTGACAAGAAGTTTAGACTCTCGTGCAGCAGGTAGGATCTCGTACAAGTAAAAGACTTTGTTTTCTACAGTTGGCGCAGTTTGAAGAGTTTTCTCATCCTTACAAAAATCATGTGAGTAAAAAGCCCACATCTGTGGTTTCGGATATTGCAGTGGTCTCACCCCGTTTATGGCGACAAATATAGAAGACTGAAAGCTTGATGTGTTGTGCCGATTGAAGTCCCAGCACTTAGGCCTCGAAAATGTTGCAGCCAAAACGCTGATGTGCTGCAGTTATGAACTACGAAACAACCGGAGAATGCCCCGACCAAAGGCAATAGGCGAACTCATTAATTAGACTGATGCCAAGAAGTTGAGACGTACGATATACCATATGGAGATGCTAATGCCGGACCTGTTACCTGATAAGTTTCAAGCAGGAAACTGAAAATCTCAGCCCTCTAGTCAATGCAGATGCCATCAGATTTTCTGAGTAATTCGGCCTGGCCAATCTGTCCCTTTTGAGGGGACCTTCACCAGCCCGTTGGTCTGAAAGAGTTCTTCGACCTCTTCACCGCACCGGCGTTCTTCGAAATTCAAATAACCCTTTTATATTCACCGTGCTTTGATCAGTAAAGTTTCCGGCCATCTTTCAAGTAAGGCTTGGAAGCCTTCTAGTTTCCTCATGTAGTGGCTGCATATCTGCATTCCATCTTAAGGCAGGCGACCCCCTGTAGTTTTTCTCTCTTCCTGTACATTCTGTATTGTTCTGAACTTAGGCGAAGCTTTAATAGATTTGCCAAGCACCTTCCTTAAATCTGTTCAGCTTGTTTTTCTCTCCTCTTCTCGATATAAGTCCGACAGTATTTTCTAGCTTGTAGTCTTCTGTCATTTCTGTCATTTGCGGTATACATATTTCCTACTGCATCTAAAAATGTTCTGAGCAAAAGCGTCGCAATTAATAAGAACTCCACTCTTCTTGGTATCTCAATGCTCAATAAGTTCAGATAATCCCATTAGTGAATGAAACTTCCCCCGGTTCAACGACGAACTTTGTCACCATCCCACCGTTGCCTTATCCTACTTACTAACTTAAGTGGCAGTACAGTCCGGTTTGGACCTCAACCAATATACTTCTCCAACCAGCACTGCTATATGTATTCTAACTACTTCCGATTTCGCAACAACAAGTTGGTTAAGGTCCCTCTTCAACTGAGCATGCCACTTGAAGTGGGACCTTCCTCTGTTGCGTTTTTTCTCGGTGACGGATTTGAAGACTTTCCAAACTGGAGCAGTGGTGTCCCTATATGTCCCACCCATTTAAGGCAATGAATTCTAGCTCTTTTCGCTAAGCCCATTTCGCTGTGCAATGCAGTTCTCCCGCGTCGATCCACACAAGGCCGTAGATGACTCGAACCTATCATCGTTTTTTGAGTAAGTTCATGCGTCTGCAGCATAGAGGACGACTGAGATGATCAATGTTTTATAGAGCCCCGTTTTGGTTATCCGAGAGAGGGCTCTGCTACTCAATTTCCTTTTGGATCAACAAAAACAGCGATTGGCAAGAGTTACTCTATAGTTGGCGTTGACTATATGGGCTCCTTTCTCGTGTACCCAGAGTAGAATGCATACTTTAGGAAGAATTTGATTCTTCCTGAAGCCACCTATTCTTCATGAAACAGCTTGGGATACCGTCAATATTCGTAGCCTGATTGGAAACGACTAGCTCCTGCGCCTAGAAATATCTCCCAGAGCCAGGCGGACCAGCTTTGCAGACGATATCGCACTGGTCGTGACGGTGAGATGCCTCAAGGTGGCCGAGCGCAGAATATTGTGGACGGTTGCGGGCTACTGCGGGATCACGGGTTCGAGCTGGCTGGCGAACGTCGTGGCTGTAGTAGTACGCGCATGTCCCGTACTTAGCTAGCTCGTAACGTTGGTCGACTCACCACTTACTCTAGGGTAGCACATAGGAAGGGTGGCTGAGACGGGGCCCGCGAAAGCGACTTACCTCTGTTCAACCCGTCCGGTCTCTTCGTGTCGTGTTACTTGTTTTGTAAGCCCAGAGAGAAGTTTCTGTCCCCGGAATCCGAACAAGAACGTTGACCAGAAATGTGATGGCGAGGTTGTGGATAGGCGGACACACCAACTCATATCATCATGGTGATGAGCCCCTGGTTGAATGCATTATCCAGATGTGACTGTTGCCCTGCAGTGGATGATGCCGACGGATACACGTTCTTCGTTTGCACAAGGTAACATCGGCAACGACAGTTGTTAGTGCACCGACTGGGATTAGCAATCACCCCCGAAAATATCGTTCCCGCAATTTTAAGTTGTAAGGGCGCATGGATAATCATGGACGTCTCCGCCCTGGCCCAGGGGAAGCAGGCTGTGGGCGGGCCTGTGTCTCCTTACACTTAGATACTTGTTGGATACATATGGAGCATATCTCTGGCTCGTTGGGTTTGTCAGCAGGATAAAACACCATAACTAACAGTCGCTATGAGGAGTCTGAATAGAGGCCCATAGATAACAATACCCTTCGGGGTACTTGGGGTAAGTGTATTTTAGACTTTCGCGCGGTTTTAAGAAAACGAATGGTGGATTAGTGCGCATCAGGTTGGTCCGAATCCAACTATTGCACGAGTCTCACAGTATCGTAAGTCCACATGGTGCCCGTAAGTAGGACTTTCTATTTTTTTTATTTGTATTTGTGTTTATTAAGTAAGTATCGCTTACGCGGTAAGATAATGGCATTTTTTAAGGTGTGAAAGCCTCAATTTTTTTTAAATATTAGATACAAATATGTGCTAGTACGAGTATGTATTACAACAATAATAGCGATAGAAGAAAAAGACCGTTGATATTACAACAAATTACACATTTTAAATTCTAATTGTTTCATTGGCCAAATATTTGAAGATAGATGACTTAAATTGATTAGTGCTTCTAATTTTCCCAATATTCATGGGCAAGAATTTATGAAAAATTGGCGTTCAGAAGTCAAGCAGCCATAGCTAGTTGGAAATATCATACATGATCTACCTCACTGAAGGAAGCGTAACTTATTGAATAGGTATGCTGGTTGATTAGTTTGAATTATATCATCATGCATCCGCTGATTTGCTTCGAATAACATGGTCATATCATTTTAGGTTAAATACAAAGCGGGCAACATTATTATATACGACATTGAGCTTTCTTCTGGAGTCGTAGTCAGGCAGCAAAAGATCTAGGAACAATATAACAGAATCGGCATTAGCAGGGTTTTCACTTTGTCCGTATACCTTACTTAATTGCGTTTATGTGGGTAGACCAAGTAAGGGTACGGTTAAATATCAGACCAAGTTTGTTATCGTAGTCAACGTACTCTATTGGATTTTGAGGTAGCTGGATTGATCTAAAGTCAGTAAGATCCAATTTTCTTTAATGGATCACAAGTGCTTTTGTCTTTTAAGCATTAAGGCGCAGTTCGTTCTTGGCCGACCAAACAAGTACGAGTATATGCTGGAGATCTTCATTTACCTACACAACGGCTTCGTGAATTAAATTCATTGGAAAGCTTAAATGGATCTGGGCATCAACAGCGAACATGTGGATTGCACTATGTTAAACAGTCTTGGGCAGTTCATTTACATAGAGCGAACAAAGCAATGGTCCAAGAATAAAGCCTTGCGGTACCCCCCTCTTTACTGACAAAAGACATGAACATCGGTTACTCGCTACAACCCGTTGATGTCTCCCTTCAAAATAGAAAAGAATAAATTTTGTGGAGGGTAACGAAAAATTGAACTCTTGCCTAAGCTTTGAGCAAAGAATAGTGTGGTTAACCGTGTCGAATGCTTTCGAAAAGTCAAGTAACGTCAGAATTGTAACATGGTTTTCATCAACAGCTTTTCTAATTTCATCGATGACCATTATTAACTTCGTTTTTGACGGAAACCAGATTGGTTCTCGCAGAGAGTTTTGTATCTGAATTAGAATGCATTTCTCAAAAACTTTTGAAATGAATGGCAAAATTGAGATTGGTTTGAATTCCTCCGTATTTCCATTCGATTTCTTAGGAATAGGAATAATTTTAGCGTCTTTCCAATAAGCGGGAAAGATTGATGTCGTGAAAATTGAGTTGAAGACGTGTGTTATAAAAGGCAGTAGATACTGAGGCAGAAGCTTAACAAATTTTGTGTGGATTTCACCGAGTCCCGTAGCGTCTCTAAATATGGCTTTAGACTCAGTAAATTCGTTTTTAGCGTGGTAAGTTAGATACATCATGCTTTGAGAATGCAACTGCTAAGATTTGGCGACCAGGCACTGGTCGTAAAGTGGGTAGGGGTAGACGTGTTGCGGGTTTAGATCGAGCGATTTCATATTTTCCAAAAAGCCTATAGAGCCGGATATATCTAGCAGGTTACAATTAAAATCGCCACATATAACTATTTTAGTGGCAGTATAGCCATCCTCGAGGATGGCATAGAGTGGAGCAAAATAGATGGAGTTATTTGGTGTGTAGACTACGCCGATGAATATGGTATTACGTCAATTTTAGAGTCTACGAAAATACTCGCATGCCTAAATTCGTCTATTTTATGGTTTGCGTTAATATGGCAGATATGAAGGCTCTTGTGTTTTGCCTGGGGAACACGAATCATGTCAACAAGATATTCGTTATCTCCAACGACTGCGTTTTCCTCAATACCTGATACATTATCCATAGTCCTGATGGGCAGCTATGAAAATAGTTTTTGTAGGAAAACCAGAAGCTGTATTTAAATCAGTAGTTAAAAATGAGATGACATAAAGTGAAAATCTTACCATGACCATTGAAATTGTTAAATTATTTTGAAAGCTAGTAATTATGTTTGTACTAGTAAATGATATATGGTAGAATAAAATGATAAAGAATGATTTGCAGCGTCCTGTATCCTTTGTTTTTCACGGCATGCGCCAGCCGGCCATTCATCGCCAAACCACAGGTTTCGAAGTGTTGATCGGGCTAAAACCTAACACATCCTAGGCGGCATGTCTGAGTTGTTGGCGGCTTTTCCACTGAGTTGCGGAACAAGATGTTGGGAGAGTTGGACGTAGAACGAGTTAGGGGATACTTAAACGACAAAAGCCCTGATTGTTTCCTACACTTGCAGCCTTCTAAAGTAGTATTTCCTTATTCCGTCCTTTGGAACGTTTGGATATCCAGAATATTGGGGCTCCGTCTTGCTTCAGTCGCGATACGATCCATCTAGTTGGTAGCAGATTAATCAGCAGACCATGAGACTTCCCTTTCGCCCACTTTGGGTTCTTCCATAATTTTTACTTCAGAAACCCTGACAGTTGGTTTGAATATGTTAAAGACTGAATGCACGAAATACTGTTGGTTCCATCTAGAGAGTTCGTATGCAAATTGCAAATCAAGCTTCCACGGGCCACCACGGGGAGATAAAGTAAGTAAAGGTGGGCGCGAACCTTTATTGGCGTTATCCATGTTTTAAAGAGTCAGTAGCTACTACCTCCATTGTCGTCTAGGTTCCCTTATGAAGCTTATGAAGCTAAATCTTGGCTACAGTATTGCCTAAGCTTGGGTGCTGAGACTCTATTCAGCACAATATGACACGTTTTTGGTCTTTGCGGCACCACAAACATAGAAAACCACAGATGCGATTTTCCTGCACCCATGATTGCTGTTTGCAGTTTATGGAAGGTTTTGTGGGGATGTAGCAGCAGACTTGGAATATTGAAGGTTTAAAGGATATAGAAGAACATAGGTTTAATCGAAGATGCAGAGTAACAGATGCCATAGCTAACACCCTGTTCTTGAATTACGGCGGCAACATATCACACTTTCTGACTTAAAAGGTATAGGTAGGTGTTGCGAGTTTTAGACAGACAAGTTAGCTTTTTTGAAGAACGCCAGATATCCGAATACATTGAACGTGGCTTTTTCTGGACTCCCAGACTGGTGATCTCTTGGCACTACAAGAGAGCCCTCCGAAACAGCTTCTTTTAGTTTATTCGTGATAACTAGCACTAATGAGTATCCTTAAAATGTCTCCCTTTTTCAAAGTCCCTAGAAACTAGCTTCATACTTCAACAGAAGATATTTCTTTAAGTTTCTCCCCTTAAACTCTATATTTTTCCGGATTAAATTTGGTGAAAATCCTTTGTCGCTCCTACCATCCAAAGAGACCCTGAATAATCTACTAATCCCGGACAAAAGACAAGCGGTTAACCCAAAATTACATTAGAGGAATCGTAAGCAAATTCCCCTTCGAATTTTTTTTTCTTTAACTTTACTAGAATCAAAAAGGATACCTTCCTGGCAAAATAGGCAATTTTAAATTCGGAAAAAAATACACACACACAGACAACAGACAACAGACAAAGAGCAGCCGATAGTCTATTTTTCTTTACCGTTCAGTGTTTACTTGAAACATGACAGAAACCCTCATCATTATCCTTTTGCAAGCAGATTTTTTTTTTATTTTATTGAAACCGTAAACTTGGTGAACTTATTATCATTAATTAGAGAGGAACATCCTTGTCGTCGCCCAGGACAACAAGGTACGTAACTCAAATCACTTTCACAATCCATTCACCACTCTAGTCTTAGGGTTCTCCTCCAACTCCAACTCCAACTCCATTTAGTCATAAAAAATGTAAAAGCTTCACCCGAATAATTTCACAATACTGTGATAGAAAGTTTCTAGGACCTTTCAAGGAAGTCTTCCTTTAACAAACGATCCGGGTTCACTCTGCTCCCACCCTCGAACTCTGACAGGAATTGTAAATTTGTGGACGACAATATAGAGGAGAAAATAAAAATAAAAAACTAAGGATACCAAGCAGGATTTCATACAAAGGGGAGACGCTCCTGTTAACGGGATAAATTATTTATTTTTATTAAAACTTGCAAATCATATAAAGCTTGCACGGCCCTTGTTGGCCTTTTTAACCCATTCAGGGTTATCCTTCCACAGAAGTTCATCCTGCCGTTTTACTTTGCCATTTTGCCAATAAAATCAGTGAATAGACTGGCGCCTTGGCTCGTGTTGTTTTTATTTATTTATTTTCTTTTTTTGTGGAAGCCCAGGCAGAGTACAACAGCTCTTAAAAGGTGGATTCCGTTACAATTGTCGTAACAATATTGCCGCAGGATAACGATAAAGAAGAGCCTTTACATCGCAAAGGATAGGGTACTGTGCGCGCACACAAATTCAATATGTTTCGTGTTAAGGCAGCATGAAGGGTTCCGTGGAATCCTTTTTAGGGAAATTCATTTTTCCATGTGATTAGGTGCCCATTCAGAGCTGTTCAGGCGATGTTGTTGTCCTTTAGGATGATGCCATAGGCGAACGCTAAAGCGCCTTATTGTGTGTGTGCGTTGGCACTTTCGCTTTGCATACCCAACCCACTATTCCCCTTTCTAACAATTTGACCTGTTATTGTTGGGAATCTGCGCGGATAGTCGTAGCAGTCGTGGCGATGGTGGTGGGCTATCTTATCTCGAATGATTTGTGAGAAAGATAAATGAATATACCATCTCAAGGACGATAAGGAATTGTTAAATCAAATTCAGCTAAACCCACGGCCATAATTCTATCGCTTTCATGCGGCCCCACAACTACCACCACCACCTGCATGAGCATTTGCTTCCGCATCCGTATTCACATTCCCATTCACATTTGTAATCTCATTCAAAAGGCAAATTGCAATTTTATTCGCCTTGGCATTGAGATAATAGCAAGCGCGATGCTATTCAGCTCCATTCAGCACGATTCAGCAGGCAAATTCCTCTTCCAATTATGTTGGGAGCATTCTGTTCAAAAGCAAAATGCCTTTTGTTCGATTCTGAATTTCTAAATTTCGGGTCTAAATCCTTAAAAGGATCTCATTCTTAGGCTGCTGCTTCTTACGGTACCGGAGTAACCTTCATAACCAGGCAACCGACGATGGGACAATTGTGTAGGAAGATCGCCATTGAGAAGTCACTCAAAGCTCTTTACCCTTTGGGGGGGGTTATGCCAATAACAAAAAGATACTCAGCAGGAGGCCAATATTCATTCTAACAGGACATTTCGACAGATTCTTTAGAAGGGTGGGTATCCCTCTTCTTCTATTTTCTTTTTTCCTTTTTTTTACATTTTTTTTGGAGATTCTCATGTCAATTTTGCTTTAAAGCGATATTTTGCGAGGAACGAAATGGCCCTCTTGTTGGCAATTGGCCTTATGTGGTATGCGGAAGTTAAACGTGTCAGGCCAGCTTTCGGAGCGTTTATTTTATCCTAAAAGATTTTGGCGCATTATCCGCATCAAATGTCTTTTTTCGTCTTTCATCGTTTGGGCTTTCTTCTTTTGCTCTCGGCTTTGTGTTTTTTTTTTTTTTGTGAATTGTTGGAATAGTGACGTTAGTGGTGGTTTAGTTAGTAGATACTTTGGGAGTGTTTGCACATGGACGATGTATTCGGGATCTTAAATTGTTGACATGGGTTTTTTTTTTTTTTTTTTAATTTTTCTTTGAAGTGCAGAAGGACATCATAACGGTGGGACAATCTTTGAGTTTAGTTTTCATTTTCTGCCAACTGAATGACGTGTACTTTCTTTGATAGACATAGACTTTCTGGTACAGTTTTCAGCGGGACATATGACGTCATGATTTGTTATTTTCAGATGAGGAGATACTTAGGTTCATATTTGCAACTTGGTGAGAAAATGAAGATGCTATATCTATCAGCAGAACGCTGAGAAGGAGAATTATTTTGACTGCATATATCACTTCAAAACATCAGTAATGCACATCAGATAGTGGTGTTAATTTTTACGCTCTCGAACTTCCTATTTGATTAAAGTGACAAATAGGAACTTGCGTTACGATTGGTCACTTTGCTACTAACCGCCCAGGATATGGCATGGTCCCTGAATATTTATTCAATCCTAAGCTAGAGAGCGTGGGCTAGAATGCGACCTTACCGAATCTACAGCGCTTCCAAAACTGATATCTCGGATAAGTTTTGAACAACTGTTGACTAATTGTGGCTTTCGTATCAGAACGAAAATTGGTTTCTATGAGAACGTCGACAAGAAGATCCTCGTAATCCCAGATGCCTATTAAATGAGCTAATGCGGTAAAGTTTTGATACCTTGGGGCTTAGCGAAGTGAAGTCGCCCGAGACATGCGTATCTCAATTTCCAAACGGAAAGACTAAGTAGACAACGATAACTCAAACTTCCGATAGGTCATCGGAACACATGAGTACGATGTCCAAAATGGCCACAGCAAAAGGTTAATCAAATTCTGGAACCAAAATACGCTCTATACGTGCATCATGCGGATGTTTCCCGATCGGCAGAGAAAGCCCAATCAAACCATATCCACCACATCCATATCCATGACAATATACCTAAATCCTGAAAGCTGATATTCACCTTTAAATTGCAGCCGTGATTACAATAAATAACACCGTGCTTCGAGCAACCAGTGTCGACATCGAAAGATGAGGGAAATGCTCAAATCTTTCACTTTTTGACGATAGACATATTCCTAGTGTCAGTGGGATTAATGATATAAGCAAGGGCAGTAGAAGTGATTTACTCAGCCGGAAATTTGTCTTCTATCGGTTTTTTAGTGTGGAGACTTCCGCGGACACGCATGATTTCTATAAAAAGTTACAAATGCTGACAATGAGGCTGTACACAAGACTATCGTATATAACAAACCTCAGACAGTATTTTACAGTCCGTTACCGATCATTGACCGACAAGAAGGGCTGTACCATCTAATTATGATACACTTGATGATAAGAAAAAATCAGTTATCCTGAGTAAGCTTATCTGTGAATTATCTTCGCAATAAATAGTCTGAACGTATTCACCTACAATGTAAATTCAATTTACTCTGTAGCCAGGAGAAAGATGCTAAGACCGTTTATTATGAAACATAAACCAGATATTCTTTTCTTGCAGGAAATCATGTTGAAGAAAGGTAACTACTGCAAGCCAGAAGGATTCCATGAACATAAAGGCCCAGTAAAAGGGGAACAGGAGTTGCTCTAAGGGCTTCCCTCAAATGTACCACCTTACGAATACCAGGACTTCTGACAATGGAAACCACAGCCGTGGTCAACAGATATGGAGTCTCTACTCGTGGTATCATTGTATAACCACTCTGGTAATACGAAGACCAATATCGACCATGATTTGGCAATCATTAACGATGTAGTCTCCACACATACTGGATCATTGATGGAGACTTTAGGGCCAGGCACCCGCATTGGTAAAGCGACACATCGGAAGCTTGCTAAGCGAAAACAATCATCAGCATCCGCTAGTAGTTGCATCACAGTCACGGAATACATTTCCAATGATCTCATCTGCGCCGGATTTCTTCTTAATACTGTCGAATTTAATCAATATCTTGCCAGATCTTCAGAATCTCACTTGCGTGGCCAACGGTCACACCAAGAGACGCGCTTAATCTTTCCGAAAATGAACTGGTCTTATTTCAAAACTGAGACTGAAGCAGAGCTTCAGATTCCAGCCCGATAAAGGAACCTCAACAACAATGACATTGATGACAACATACATCATCTACCAGCAGCAGTACTTGTGAATGAAGCCATCGGATGTCAGAGGAAAATACTCGTACATAAGGATAGGTATGGACAACTCTTTCCGCACATCAAAGGCGTTTTTCTTTTTTTTAGTTAACGCGCGCTCAACGGGTTTGCACACAGCGCGGGCGCAAGAAACTTATGCAGGATGAAACGAGAGGTACCGATGTACATTGGTCTTGAATGTTTATAAGTTAGCAGGACATTCCATAAACGAGTTGTACGGCTTAGGAACATATGACTGAAAGTGGGCTTGAGGGAGTATGTTTGGGCATTCACAGCGAGAGGAATGTCACAGTAAAAAGTTTGAAGAGGCGGAATGCTAGCGGTTTCTATGGAGCACTGGTGGTGGAAATAGCGATAGAACAGAATGAGACAAGAGACATTACGCCGTTGTTCGAGGGTGTGCGTTGTCTGTGTGGTATTAGCATCCCCTAGGAGTTTTATCGCACGGTTTTGAATCCTATCTAGCAGGTGCAGAGATATTTTAGGCACACCTGACTAAATGTGGGCATTGTTCGACAATTTTGAGCGGGTGAATGCCTCATATATTAACGCCAGATCAGAGGAGGAAAAGTATTTCTTACATCGTTTGAGGAAATCTAGACATTTCGTACCATTTGTGGCGACATCAAATATGTGGTCATTCATTGAAACACATACCGAGAATGGAAAATTTCTCGGTTTCAATGATGCAATTGCCATTACTGGGCAATGGCTGGGTATTTAAATTTCTCTTTAGTGACAGCAGACAGCTTTGTGTTTTGGAAGCATTAAATTCCACTCTGTTAATAGTTCCCCAGTTAGTTATTCTGTTAATATCGGAATTTAATGAGATTAACATGCGCTTCCATTCCCGTTCTACAGACGAAGTGCAGGGACCTGAATTCGGAAATGAATATGAGAAGCATAGAGTACTGCCGTCAGCACAGGAATCTATCGGATTATAAGTCACAGAGAAGGGACGCACGCAAACGGCAATGAATGTACAGCTGTTCATTCTCAGATCGAGTGTACAAATATCATGTTTCAAAGGCCAATAAGACACCACCGAAATAAGGACTTCAGAAAAAGACTTGAAGATATCAAACCGGGACCGGACGCCTTCAAGAAAATAAACCAGCTGAGTGGGAAAACCAAAACCCTCACAGAATACATGAACTATGGACAGGAGACCCTCAATGCGCAAGAGGAGAAAGCAGACGCCTTCACCACCCACTTTAAAGGAAGTTTCATTGACCAGCCTCCCGAGCACTTGCCAGACCTTACCACTGAATGCGATACCATAAACCGTTGCGACGACAACACGATATTCAATAGAACTAATCCCTCTGATGAACCCTCTGATAGTGGTATGTTCACCTCAGTTCAGGAAGTCGACGATATCATCCACAGCGGAAATTCAAAAAGATCATCTGATAATGACCAGATTTGGAATCTTTTGCTAAAAAGTTTTCCAATCCTGGCACTACTATTACTGACGATAATTTTTAACAACTGTTTAAGCAACTTTCCATGATGATGGAAAATAGCCAAAGTTTTCCCAGTTCCGAAAAAAGTTAGTCCCTTGTGCATTGTAGCACATATGCCCATAGCAATGCTGTGTTTTGGAGTCTTTAATGCTCAAAAAATTAATTTTGTGAGTGAAGAGAGAGGACTTCGATGAATTACCAGTATGCTTTCAGGACGAAAAACAACAGCACACACTCTGATGCAGTTCCATTACGATGTTACCCGAGGTTGCAATAAGAAGGAAGTTACAGTAACATGCCACCTGGATATCAAGAAGGCATTTGACAGCGCCCGGATCAAAGGTTTGATCTTCAAACTTTTTCAATTTGGTTTCCCAGAATATTTGATATTTTTGAATATTTTTTTGTTCAGGTTTCAAAACCAAAGTCCGGTATCGAGAGAATCAATCTTGGAGTACCACAGGGATCAAGGTGGGGCCCAATCCTCCTCAACCTATATACCGCAGATCAGCCAGTTAATGCAGATGGTTGCAAGACCATGCTAATCGCCGGCGACTCTTTCACTTATGCGAGCTCTCTTTCCCCGAAAAAAAAAATTGTGGACCACACAAGACGTCTTTGTGACCTGTTCCTGAAGTGGGGGCTAAAAATCAACAGTAGCAAGACAGAGCTCATCTTCTTCAGGACTTCAGTAAAAGTCCTTCATGGAAGAAGTCAAGCAACACTTGTAGGGAGATGCAAGAACATCAAGATTCCCCTACCAGATGATACAACAATTTCTCCGGAACTACTAGAAGTAATCTTCAATGTTAATTTTCAAACGAGCAAATTTTGAGCTGCATTTGGTATATCCACTGCTGAGAAAGAAAAGTGGTTTCAGCCAGAAAACCGAAGATGCTGATTTTCGGGCCCGTCATCTCATATCCCTGTCCCATTTGGTATATCATTTCACTATGACGGTGGTGGGCAAGAGATTGAAGTTTTCGTGAGGAAGATCTTAGGTTCCTTCCTTCAACGCTCAAATTTGTATTACAAGACGGAGAAGCTTTACGATGAAGCAAAGTGCCTGACCATCGACCAATTTATGACGCAGCTACCCCAGAATTTACATCATAATCTCAGCGACCACCCCGACCACAGGTACCTCAGTGTAAGAGCAATCAACGCTCCGGAATTTGATTATATAATTACATATATAATGATACGATATAATTTAAGAGAAATAAAAAAAGATTAAATTAATAAGAAACAGGAATATTAAGTTTCACAATCATCTTCATCTTAAATACATAATATGTATATATTGTAAAATTTAGATATTAGTCAATGTTATTGCTATGGAGAAACGACTTTAACTGCGTTCAAAAACGCAATGTATCACTGGTCGCCTAGTCAGGCCTTGGCAAGGAATTTCACAAGCGGATAGCAGTGGTTGACCTGATAAGAACGATAGGCAAGAAAATTTAAATAAAATAACAACGTTGTGATATATAAAATTGATTCTAACTTTATTTTGAAGCTACGTTAGTGCCATTATGTGTGGAATAGCACATCACTCAAATAACCGCCTCGGCTTCGCTGGCAGTGTTTCAAGCGGTCGGTCCAATTTTCTGAATTGGTCTAATATGTGCGGCGTTATTCCGGCAATAGCGTGTCGAATGTTGGCCTTGAGATGACCCAGTCGCCAAATTTCTTTTTGACAAGTTCGAGCGTTGCGTCGCTTGTATGGGATATAGCGCCGTCTTGTTGGAACCTCAGCTCGGATTTATCGAAGTTGTCGAGCTTCGACCACAAAAAATCGGTTAACATCGCTCTACATCTGAGACCATTGATGGTAAAGGTGTCTCCTTCCCCATTTCGAAGGAAATAAAGACCGATAATACCACCGTGCCATAATCCGCACCAAATAGTCAATCTTTGTGAATGCATTGATGCTTGCCCGAACACTTGTGGATTGTGATCGCTTAAATTATGGCAACTTTGCTTGTTGACATAGTCGCTGAGCCAAAAATGGGCCTCGTCCGAGAAGATGATTTTTTGGCCAAAATCCAGATGTCCGGCCAACATTTCCAGCACCCAATTAGGGAACTCACGGCGATGTCTATGGATGTTAGGCTTCAATTTTTGCGTCAACAGAATCTTATACGGGCCCAAATCCAACTGCAAAATAACCAATTCAGCTGATCGGCGCCGAATCGACAGTTCTGGGTCTTCTTCGATACTAGCAGCTAATACGCCTATGTTTTCTTTATTTCCCACCAATCTCCGTCTGGTCGGTTGCTTAAGATCCAAAAGAGTATACTCATGCTCAAACTTTTCCACGGTGCGATGAATTGCCTGCACACTGATGCTATGACTACGACCGACCACACAACGAAATTCACGTTGCATATTTACAACTGAGCAGGAATTTTGATAAAATTTTTTAATAATTTCCGCACGTTCAGCAAGCGTAAAACGATGCATGATGAAATCGCAAACTTTACTGAATATTTTGACTGGCGGATGTCATTGGTAACTTTGGCAGCTGCTGAAACATAACAATTGGAAAAACTATCATTGCTATCTGGTCACCCTTTAAAGGAGAAACTGTCGCTCTGAGGTAAGACAAGAATAAGATGACATGATTTGGTCGAGTGACTGAAGCGTAACTTATTAAAAAGATATTAGATAGCAGAATAAGAGACTCGTAACGAAAGAGATTATCAAACGACATGTTGTAAAGTGTTTTGGAATAATTAGAGATTCTGTCAAAACGTCGTAGGCCAAAAACATGATGCACTGTGGTATTGAAAGCGGCATTAAGCTTTCGTCGGCTATTCGCATCACAGTTGTAAAGAAATTCGCATCCATAATTAAGAACAGGAATGATTAGAATTTTCGCTAGCAAAATGAATGTCCTAAGAGGTAAGTAAAATTATGACATCCAGTAGCATATGCTTTACCAACGGCCATATTGATGTGGGCATGGCATGTCAGAGCCCAATTGTAAAGTATGCCTAGGTTTTACGCTGTTGCGACATATTCAACTGTAGAACCAATGAGCATAATGTCAGGAAAATAATAAGAGTCTAAGGGTTTCTTGCTGATAACAGTGCATTTTGTCTTCACAGCGTTCAGTAAGAGGCTATCTTTCTTACATCAATAAGAGGTTTTCACTAAGTCGAATTTGCGCAATCTTCTGTTAATCCAAATGGACAGCTATGATATAATTGTATGTCATCAGCATACACGTCCACGGAAGAGGACGATGATATTTAGAAAAAAATTTCATTGACATAAAGAGAAAAAAAAAGTGGTCCCAAGATCGAATCTTGAGGAACACCTCTAGAAGTATAAAGAAAATCAGACGAACTATCACCAACTGATACAACTTGTTTACGAAATTTGCAGTATGATAGGATAGGAGTAGACGCAACATTTGAGAAACCAAACAAAGTTCGGAGGTTATAGTATAAATTGGTGTGATCAATACTGTTGAATGCTTTGGAGACACCTAGAAGCAAAATAAGACTTTGTCATTATCTACGAATTCCCTAATGTCATCCAGAAATTTGTTATCGCTGTTATGCAACTGTGATTTTTCCTGAAACCGGATTGAAGGGGAGAAAGCAAGTAATTAGAATTTATGTGTATATTGATTTGTCTCTGAAGTACTTCCTCAAATACCTTGGATAAATAGGGTAAGATGGAGATTGGACCGTAGTCTTTACTATCCGGAGATTTTCGCAGGAGCATCTGTGGAGTTGGATAAATACCAGTAGTATATTTTGAAATATGTGGAATAATAATTTGTACAAAGAAGAATAAATTTAACGAATTTTGGATGTATATCGTCACAACCAATCAACAATTTCGACATTATCAATACAGGCAAACTCAAAATCATTATTACCGCTATAGTCAGGGAACCCTAAGGGGACAGTATCAAGAGGTGGGAAAAGAAACGATACAAAGCTCGAATACAATTCATTTAGATCCAACGAGTGGTTTAATTTATGTGACGTCTTTGGCACTCCAATTTGTTTGAGATTTTTCCATACCTCCTTGCGCTTTAAAAGTGGGTTTATCTTATTTCTATAGGAATTTCGTTTTGCCACTTTTATTTTACTGAACATTAGGCTTCGCAGAAACCGATATAGTTGCGTATGGCGATCTAGTCTGTAGCGCTTCCAATCATTAAAGGTATTATTTTTTTGTTCAAAAAGTAGCCAAATTTCAGAGCCAAATTACGAGCACTGACCATTCTTTAAATACTTGACCATACGCCTGTATGTTTTGGTCGAAGAATGTTATTTGGTCACAAGGGCAAAAATAAAAAAACATTCTTTTCCACTCCACATGTTGAACATATATCTCCAACTGGCTGGAAGTCTTTATACTATATTTATACTATAACTCAGATCCTGTCGACTTATTCCAAAATTATAAGTTATGAATAAAGGGTCGTGCTTGCACCAGCTTGATGCATGAAGTTGATCATAAAGTATAATATTATGTAAATCACTTACAAAAAATACATCCAATAGTTTTTGGAAATGTAATGCACCATTTATGAAAACAAGATGCCCTATAATTGCATCATAATCTCATTGAATTACAATTTGTACGCTCTCTTATCACTGTAACGTAAATTAAATTCTGTGTTTTGCATTTCTTTTGGCACTTTCTTCGGTGCAATGCTTTGTAACATACTTGATCAAATGTAAAATTATTTTTCCTCATGTCATCTGAAATATTTCGCTCATCTGTAGATGTAAAAGATTGCAAAAGGGAAAAAACGGAATTCAAATCAGTGTATTCATGAGATCTATAAACGGAACCAGTAAGTAGGGCCCCGGTATCAGATTTTAATTCAACATAGCTTGAAAGTTAGCTTGAACAAAATTGCATCGTCGAAACCGATAAACTTTCCATTCTCGGTATATGTACCAGTGACAACTTACGTTGGAATAACCATATATTCGGTGTCGTCAAAAATGCTGTGAAATGTCTAGGTTTCCTCAAGCCATGTAAGAAGTACTTCACCCCCTCTGATCAGGCCTCAATATACTATAAGGCGTTTATCCGCCCAAAATTGGAATACAATGGCCACATCTGGTCGGGTGCGCCCAAAACGTCTCTGCACCTGCTAGATAGGATTCAAAACCGTGCCATAAAACTCATATATAATACTAATATCAGTCAAACAATAGACACCCTTGAACACCGACCTAATGTCTCGTGTCTCACTCTGTTTTATCGCTATTTCCACCACCAGTGCTCCATAGAAATCGCTAGTAGCATTCCGACCCCTCAAACTTTTAACCGTAACACCCGTCTCGCTATGAATGCTCATCAGTATACCCTCAAGTCCACTTTCGGACGTACTCTAAAATATCGTGATTCATTCCTAAGCCGTACAACTCACTTATGGAATGCCCTGCCTAGCTCCTTATTTCCTAGTCATTATAACCTTCAAACATTTAAAACCAATCCTTGAGCGCACGCAAATTATAAAAAAAAAAAAAAACAAAAAACCAAATAGCCTGAACCCTTTTATATCATATATGACGAATAAACTCTTTGAAGATTGCACTCTTCATCCTTGACGGCTGATACTGTCGTTAGGGTTGCATTTTTTCAATGTTGACAGCTTCTCGATGTGATTCTATTCTAACAAACACTCAACCGCTATTTGAGAAAACAGTGTTAACTACTATTTGTTTTTTTAATTATAGTGCGGCGTTGAGTATATTGCTTTTCGCGTTAGTAAGACGATGTCAGTCCAATTGTTTTTTTGGTTACCTTCCGATGTAAGAACATAATTAGATTCTCTCTTGTGCAGATTGAAATTTAATTATTGTATAATGTCAGTGGTGCTTAAATTCGTTTTTTTCTTTTTTTTCTATTAAGATGACTTTATTTTTTGTACGCTTTCCTTTGACAAATACTGTTCACCATGGGTAACAATGTTAATTTTTACACACGAGATTATGGGGCTGTTCATCGCATTCCAATGCGAAATGATCTGAGGGTCTTTGACATCACGTGCCAGAGTGTCCAAGACATACTAAGTTCTCTTTCGCATGAAAATATACTGTGCCTGAGCAATGATCTGTTCAAGAATCATTTTCGACTTGGTCATATCTAGAAGTTCATGTCGATCGGCTGCCATAGGTCCAGCCATCATTTGCCGTTTACTGGGTCCCATTGGACCGCTTGCGGGATGAGAGAACGGATGATGGCTGTTCTTATAATGGACTTCACGCAACAACTGATGTAAAGAATGCTCCAGCACGTGATCATGATCGTTTATAGGCCCTGGTTGGCTGGAGTCAAAAGTTGTTGAGTGGCACAGGAAGATAAAGAGTTGAATGCCAGGAAGCAGCGTTGCGCGTATCTGACTGCCTACTACAACATGAGAAATGGGAGCCTGCAACTGAATAGCTTCTCTCGCCAACTGGCTAAAGAGTTCCTTGCAAAAGAACACATTCTGAGCGAACTCTAGGGTCTTTTGCAATACTCCCACCTGCTGGCTTAAGTTCTGGTCGGCGCCCATCAAATTAACAGATGCCGTGCCCAAATCTTCCTGATCCTTTTGAGTGATCACCTTGATATAAGCCACACCTTGCAGTTCAGCTGATTTGGTTTCGGTAATGCTGCTACAGCACCGTTCCCAGCTCCAGTCAACATCGGATCATCATCAACTACATCTTCGGCTTTTGTGACTTCGAAAGTTCCGCTCATTGCAAACTTGGAACCGGCTGTACGGTAACTTAAATCGCCAATGAAACCTTTTTCAGACACCAGTTTTGCCGTAGCCGCAACAGTTCTATATGAAAGTCGGACATATTTGGATTTCTTTGTTCACTGTGACAACTACGTAACCGCTCTGCCCCGCTGAGAAGCACATTTGCTGCCTGACTAAGAGCCTTCTTTCGTCTGTATACTTGAATGATGGGTTTAGTATCTTCTGGTTCCTCCCGCACGGGATCCGGAACTAAATACGAGTAACTCTTGGCCTTTGCCATTGATACTACATCCGAGAGCACGCAAATTTCAGTGAGGGCATCCTTTAGTTTATTACGTACCGAATCCCAAGACCACAGACTTGGTTGGAACTGAGATGGAAATTTTGAGTCTTCGTCGGATTTTTCAATTCATTTAGAGACGATTTGCTAAAATCAATGCGTGCGGCACATTTGGCTAGACTTTCCGATAGAGTTGGCGGTGGTTGGTATATTCCTGTTCCATTGTAGGTTATTTCTTGGATTTGATTTTCACAAGGTGCCTCGACGGATACATTCACAGAATTTGTGATGTTCATTGTGTAATTCATCGGAATTTATTTTCAATTTGTGTTTTTTATCGGCAAATTTTAATTTTGTGGACACGGCGAGTAGTAAACAAATTTATTTTAATTATAATGGCAGTAGTGGTTAAATTCGTTCGTGGACTAGTGCGAAAAATATCTCTTTAATTTGCCGCGGTTTGATATTAATGCCATGACAGATTAAAGGAAAATTTAATGAAATTCTTTTAATTAAACGCATCGCGCGATACATTTTTATTCTCAAATTCTTCGAGCGCACGTATTGTTTCGGCTATTTGCGAGCAGAAATCACAGAATTCGTTGACGTTATTTTGGATATTGGTTTGCGTTTCGTTGATCTCTGTTATTGACGATTTTTTTACACTCAGATCTTGTTGGATTGTTTTGTGTTCACTATGATATAATTTTGTTAGGAATGCCATGTATGATTTACCGTTGAGTTATGTCAAAGTATTTGTACTGTCGTTCTTGGTTCATGAGCAGCTCATTGACATCCCGACAAGAAATAAAATTTGACCCCAGATGGGCGTCTTTCAAGGAATTCGACGTATAGTGTCGCTCTACCTGCTAGTTTTCCCAACGTTCCTCCTCAGAATTAAACTGACAATAAGATGGAATCGAACATTGAAGACGCAGTATACTTCCTGAACACTTTTCCATAAATTCGTTGTCTAAGTCAAAGATGTGCTCCATAAAAATTCGTTGCTACGTCAATAATTGCTGAAACGATTCTGGATCTACAATATTATACTGCACCAAACCTCGTCGCTACAATGTTAAATCACTTATGTTTAATCTAGGTAATGTTGCCATTGCATTTAAATGTTTTTAACGGAAAAGAGTTGATGATGCAACAATTCCTTATTGCATTGCGATCCTATTATTTAATTTTAAAACAAAAAAACATTTGAGAACATTTGAGGAGAATGAGGGTATTCCTCTCTGTCGCTATCGGTACTTAGTTTTGTTAAAATTCTTATAATCTAATTGAACCAACAGTAAGACCTTCATAAAGGCTGCTTTTGTAATTACAAAACCCGTCGACCAGTCTAAATCAAATAGCCCGCATAAAGTCAGACGTAGTTTCTCCTGCTTCAGCTGGAACGACAGCATTTCAATCTACAATAAAAACATGTCAACATCACACACAACATTTAAAAAAATATGCATTCGGATCAAAATAGATTTAACTCACACTTTTAACCAAATGTCGATTTAGGATATTATGAGTTGTCAGCGACATCAAGATATTTCCAGGCTCATTACAAGCCGAAACTACTATACCACAAATGTATACAATTAACCAGAGATCTACAACGTTCATGACAACTGCACCAATGGTAGTTAGAAATTCAGCTCTTGTAAGGTTCGAGAAGGATCCACTCAACAGTACAAGGAAATAAAAAAGCATTGAAATTTGTATTGCGAAAAATGTTATGAGGATACCCAGAATTTGAATTTGATATAAATCCTTAAAGCCAATTGTCAATTTGTGCAAGTTAGTGTGAATCCTTCCGATGGAAACCAATTCATTACACAGAAGTCGCGAAGTTTTTCTCGATACACGCCGTTCCCCGTTCCGACAAATTATATTCATGTCCTTGACTAATTTCAACAGCCGTCGATTAAGTAAACAGAAATGATATCCGCCGTAGAGCATTCCAATACAAAATTGACTCTCTACTATCATCAGCAACTTCTCCAGGAATGAAATATACAATGCTTCCAGTGCCAACTGGACGGATTTATTTATCTTGTTTGAAAGAATTGTTGTAAAAGTTCCCATGACGATAATAAATGATGAAACGATCTTCAGATGAATCAGTCGAAGGATTTTTCTTTGAATTTTTGACGGTTTTTTGCGACGCATTATAGGAACGGCCGGAATACTGTTTAAACGCTGAAACATACTCCTGGCATATGACAAATTTACCCACTGCGAGATCAAGGTCACACCTATTGTCAGAACATTTATGAATCCAACAATTCTGTTCACTTCTGATACCAGAGGCCTTTCCGTGATAAGATCTATCTCCGTAAAACCAAAGGGTCGAAGCACGATGACTGGCAAGGATATTCCCAATAAAATGTCAACTACTAGACAGTAGACTAGGCTTTTTCGGTTATAGATAACTTGATGGGTCTCAAAGTCATAGAAAACGTTGGACATTCCAAATGCTCTGGAATACCGATATGTCTGGCTTACAATTTTTTCAATTGGATCTGTTATTGTCCTTTCCATTGTGTAGTGCTGGGTTGAAGTCACAAAACTAGTCACTCATCAAAAGAAATGTTCAGTGAAAACTATTTCCCGACTATGGAATGTGAAGTGTATTTTCAATTAAGATTTTACAAGATATGGATAGCACTGACATTAGTAAATGAACGATAGCGGTTATTATTAGGAAGTAATTATATCTATAGGGGTAAATTAACATCTCCAATAATGCACGTGCTGAGAAAATATTATTGACTCTTATGGAGGCTTCCGATATACTTATCTATATCGGAAGTGAGTCCACCGACTTTTGCTATTTAAGGACATTTTCATAGGAAATTTGTGGAGCCGTTTTTAGAACTGTTTCATGAAACTTTGTCTCATCCTGTCAGTTCTTTGGATAAGGCCAATCAACCTTCTGTGCACTTCCCATCCAATTCAATGTTTCCAAATTGTGTCACGACTCTAATGCCCTAGAATGCGCTCGACATTCTATGAGACGAATCCACTTTTGCACTCGCCTAGTAGAGAGAGTACTCAAAGATCTCATGATAATGTGTCGAAGACTTTAAGGGGAGATTCCTTGACATATTTTGAGAAAAAATTTCGTATGAGTTGGGGAGGATCGATAGTGCATCCCTACCGAGATACAGAGGTTTTTTTAGGAAAGCTTTACTCTGCCTTGTTTTGAATCCTATTGAAAATAATATCTTTCAAATTTGTTCTTCTATGGTAACAAGTGATGGTTGTGTGATGTAGAAATAGGGTAGGTACTGTGAGTTGTCAACTTGGCGATACCCAGTGCTGCAATTGTTTCTACACATCAATTGTGCTTATTTTACTTCCAAATGGTAACCATCGGGCTCTGGTCGATGTCTATTTAGTCTCGACTTACCAAACTTATTAGCAAAAGTGCTGACTAGCAGACAAGAATAGCAAACTATAAAAATCTCGGAAAAAATAAGACCTTATCTAAGCTACTCCGACATATTCGGAGCTCAGGTCGGTAAGGATTTCCGAGTCTAAGTCAGGACTAAGCGGCGGCCCACCAAAGATGACTTCTACGAAATAATGGTCTACGAGCAGTGCCCTAGCTATGACATTAAAATTGTTCTCGGAGATTTTAATGCAAAGCTAAAGTGAGAAGGAATCTCTGGTGGTACTGTCGGAAAATATAGCCTACACGACACCACCTCCGACAACGTATTCAGGCTAATAGACTTTTCGGCGGGGCGAAACATTGTAGTAGCTAGCACGTCTTTCCCACATTTCGATAATCACAAGAGGACTTGGAGAACTTCTGAGCAATCAATCGTAAATTAGATTGACCACAATAGGATTGTCGCAAGGCACTCCTCTAGTATTATGGATGTACGAACGCTCCAACATCGACTCAGACCACTACCTTCTTGTATCCAAGGTACGGTTGCGGATATCCCAAACATCGCAAAGGCAAGCCAGTACTGTAAGGAAGTTGGACGTCAGACGGCTACGATCACAAGAAATCACCAAATCCTTTTCCGATCGAGTCACCCTTAATCTCTTAAGAGGTCCTATGTCGCCAGTATCAAGTATCGAAGACTAGTGTCAACATTGCCAAAAAGCCATCAGAGATGCCGCCTCTGATGTGCTGGGTTTCATTCGAGCACCACAACGATCCCCTGGTTATACGACGAGCGCCGAGACCACATTCCGCTAAGCAAGACGCATACAAAGGGGTACTGCACACAAGGTCTAGAACTACTCACCAGCTTTACGAGCAGAAGAGGAGAGATAAACAGGAGGAAAAAGAAGGTGCATGAGAAGCGCATGGTCGAGAAAATTGAGAAATGCTTCTCCATCAGTGATGCCGCCTCTGATGTGCTGGGTTTCATTCGAGCACCACAACGATACCCCTGGTTATACGACGAGCGCCGAGACCACATTCCGCTAAGCAAGACGCATACAAAGGGGTACTGCACACAAGGTCTAGAACTACTCACCAGCTCTACGAGCAGAAGAGGAGAGATAAACAGGAGGAAAAAGAAGGTGCATGAGAAGCGCATGGTCGAGAAAATTGAGAAATGCTTCTCCAGGAATGATATTCGGAAGCTTTACCAAAAGTAAAAAAAAAAACATGCTGATGATTTGGAAAGAGCATTTCTAAAGAGTGTATAACGACGGTGACGGCGTAAATACCGCTGTTAGGCAGAATGAACCTTTTAACCTAGACGATGTAGACCAACAATTCCGTCCACCCAACCTGGATGAAGTGAAGATAACCAAACTTATGTCCAACAAAGCTGCTAGAGCGAACGGCCTGACTGCCGAGCTATTCAAAGCTACAGGCGATGACTTGTTAAGGAGCATACATATGGTCGAACGAAAGTATATTCCATGAATGGAACCTCAGGATTGTTTGTCCGATCCTAACTACGCCAACCACAAAGGGAATAGTCTCTTAACGTCGTCTATAAGATCCTATTTGCCATATTGTGTGAAAGCCTGAGGCAGTTCGTCAACAATCTGATTGGTAGCTTTAGACCAAGGAAGTTTACCACCGACCAAATATTTACCGCGGCGGAAGATATTGGGAAAGACCCATCAGCTCGAAATCGATACGCACTATCTATGCATCACTTTTAACGCCGCGTCTGAAAACATCTATAGAGACGAACTACACAGAGCAGTGTCTAACTTTAGCATCCCTGCCAAACTCGTCCGTTTGTGCAGGATGTCGATGTAGAAGGTCGGTAAAAAACTTACCGATACTTTTGATGCCGAAAAAGGATTTAGACAAAGCGACGCGCTGTCATTCAATTTCTTAAAAATTGAAAATTAAAAAAGCAGGCACAATCTTTCAAATTCGTCCAATTACCGGCATACCCCGATGACATTGACATAATTAGAAGAAAGCAGTGTGATGTTAGTGGCGCTTTCGCGAGTATTGAGAAGGTCAATGAAGGTAAAAGCAAGTACATTTACGCTGTCAACAAGAAGGGAGACCCAACACCGATGTCTCGGACAGAACATCACCCTCGACAGATACAACTTTGATGTAGCTAAGGACTTTGTCTACCTAGGCTCCGCTATTAATTCAGACAACGGCACCAGGGCTGAGATCAGACGATCTTGCCAATTGCTGCTTCCTTAGGCTAAGAAGGCAGTTGACTAGCAAAGCGCTCTCTCGTACAAAAAAAGTAACTCCACGTAAGGCCTTAATGATCGCAGTCCCGCTCTATAGCGCGGTGACATGGACTTTATCAAAAATAAATGAGGGCGCTCCTGGCTGCTTTGAGAGGTAAATTCTTCAGGTGATTTTCTGTCTCGCCTGTATAGAGGAGGAGGAGATACAACGGGCTGTACAGTGACATCGACTTAGCCAGAAGAGTGAAGATCCAACGACTGAGGTGGCTGGGTCATGTAAAGCGGACGCGCACCAACACTCCGGTCCGTAAATTCTTCGAATCCGCTGCTCAGAAGCGCAGAAGAGGAAGACCGCAACTCAGGTGGCGCTCATATGTCACACACATGTGTAACGGGACCTCAACCAACTTGCTTGCAAAAATGGAGGCAGTTGGCCAAACATCGAGCTGGCTGGAGACGTTTGCGGGTAAAGGTGGGTAAAGCCCCGGACTGTAGCGCCGCCTTAGGTAAATAAACTAAGTAAGTTGTTTCTTTTCATCATCTTCGGCAAACTTCATACCTGTCTCTAACACATGGGCTGAAAAGTCCGTGCCGTTTTATAGTAAAACACAAAATTTTTGCAAAATTCAACTTTATTTATCAATAGAGTTGCCTTCGAGGGCGGTACACTGATTGAAACGATTTTTCAATCTGTCGATACCAGTTTTGTAGTACGATTTCGGTTTAGCCTCAAAATAGGCCTCTGTTTCGGCGATTACGTCTTAACCCTCTACTGCATGAATTAAATCCTGAGCAGGAAAAAAATTAATGACTCTTAAAATGGTTTTGTTTAAGAGTTTTTAACCAACTTTTATTAAAATAAATTAAAAATTGTTATTTAGTTTAAAAAATAAAAAATCAAGTCATAAATGGCTTCGTATGTATTAAGGGTTACGAGAACCGTGCAATGTTTATGTTATACAATACATTTATCAGATCTGATTGCAATTGGTTTGCTGCAACGCCAATCACCTTTTCAAAAGTGATTTGTTTGTTTTGCGTATATTCTCAAAAACGGTTAGTTTTGAAATCATATAATGGCAGGCAGAAGTCATTCTGACTGAGCCCTACGTTTACTGAGCATAAATCTTCATGCGAAAATACATTTTTGTTTAGCACTTTTTTTGACCGCAAAAGGACTCTGTATAAACCAAGCGTGGAATCGAGCAAATTAACGCCACACATATATTTGTTATAAACTTCGACAGCTTGAGGAGCAGGAATATCTCTGTACTGTTTTTCTTCCCCTGTTGGCTTGTTTCCAACACACTGTGACAGCATGTTTGCAGCCTTGTTATCAAACTAGGATAGCAGTCCCAATATCACTCCACCATCACCTTGTTTTTCCAGTTCCTTCTCTATTGACATTTTAGAGTTGGAGACTCCGTTTAGTCTGACTGCCCAAAAATGGTAAGCCATCCATTTTCCAACAGTTGAACTTGTAATTTGGGACTGTGATACCAATTATATCGGGAAAAAATTGGTGGTTGACATGTTTAACCACTGTAGATGTAAGCCTCGTCACTAAGTTTGCAGTGCCTCCTACATGAGGGGAATTTTCAGAGAAGATGTTACTCTCCTCCACAGCAAAAATTTTGTAGTCGAAACTGAATCCTGAAACTCCACTTAGAACTTTGTTCTCGTAACCCCACTAGTGAGACTTGGCTGGGTTATACTGATTCAGTTTGTGACGGCAGTTAATGGGTATTATTTGCTCACCCACCGCAGGAAGCTCTACTTTTGGAATAAGGATTGTAGAATTCGTTGACTTATCTTTTGCAAAAATGGGCTTATTTTAAAAAGTTTGCGCATCCATCTGTTCCAAATGGCTTAAATCGGTGTTACCACTCAAGCGTACCTTTTTATTATTTCCGACTGGCCAACAGATTTACTCCAATAAGTGGCAGTTGAACACAAAACATGTAAATCACCATGTCAACGAACTGTTCCATTTCAGTTTTTATTACTCTTTATTTTATTTTGAAAAGCTTTTAAGTTTGACTGATCGAACACAAATTGAAGTATTTTCTCCGTAAAGAGGACGAAAAATAATCCCCTGTGTTTTCAGCCCAATCACCGATCCTGGCTATTCAATAGCGCCCGTTAATTGAAAATTCGGATTCGTACGGATCCAAATGTTCCCTTCTCCAATATAAAATATTTTCAGGCTTGTATTTTTGTTTTGAAGCCAATGCAACTACAATAGTTCGATTACAGACTCAGATTTGGTGTCAGTTTCGGGCACTATAAGGCAGTCGCTGTTAGAGCGGTCTCAAATTAAACATGTTTAAATTTAGATAAAAGTATAAATTATCCATCTCTGAAGAAAATTGAAACGAAATAAGCAAAAATATGAGAAAATTTTTTTCGAAAACGCAACTCTTAATGTATACGAAGCCAGATATGGCACCGCGAAGAAAATCCCTCGTAAGGATAAACTAATACCACTTTTGCAATCAAAATTGATTCATAATATAGGGTCCGCCAAAAATGTTTTTTTTGAAAATGCTATAAAAAAAAACTACTGAATATTTTCTCAAATTTCTTTTTTTATTTGAAAGTACAATCCTTCCGGCTAATAATGGAAAATAATTTCATTCAAATGGCTACCTCGGCTGGCCATGCAGTAGCCTACACGATCGGTCCAATTTTTAAGCACATTATCGATTGTGTGCAGCTGTATTTCACCAATGGCTTCACGAATATTGTCCTTTAAAGCGTCAATTGCCTCTGGCTTGTCGGCGTAACACTTATCTTTTACGGCACCCCACAAATAATAGTCCAACGGTGTCAAATCGCAGCTCCGGGGTGGCCAAACGATATCAGCTTTGCGGCTGACAATGCGATTTTCAAAAACAGGGCGCAAAACATCGAGTGTAGCTTCGGCTGTGTGGCATGCAGCGCCGTCCTGTTGAAACCAGATGTTGCCAATATCCTCCTCTTCAATTTTTGTGAACAAAAATTCGTTCAACATGGCCCGATAACGATCGCCATTGACTGTAACGGCCATTCCCTGCTCATTTTCGAAGAAAAATGGCCCAATTATGCCTCTGGACCAAAATCCGCACCAAACAGTGACTCGTTTTGGGTGTATCGGCTTTTCAATGTATGCGTGCGGGTTTTCTGTGCCCCAAATGCGACAATTTTGCTTGTTTACATACCCGCCAAGATCAAAATGAGCTTCATCTGAAAAGATGATTTTTTTGGCAAAATCGGCATCTTCTCTAAGTCGATCGCAGGCCCACTTAGCGAAGCATTGTTCAAGCGTATACACAACCATATTCGTTCAGCGGAAGGATAAAACTAATTATCTGTCAAATCAGACATGAGCTAAGTGTTACCATAAGTACTAGTTGAAAAAAAAAAACGTTAGATGGCGGACCCTATATTTTAAACAATGTATTTTTTCTCAAAATAATTTTTTTGTTAACTATACGTGCCGGATACTTGTAGTAATTAGCACTTAAAATCGCTACTTATTTGTTACTTCCGTTTTTAATGCGCTCGTGTTGGTCAGAAAGAAAAGTACCGTTTGTTTTGTAAAGGGATTGACAAACTAATGGAAAAAAATAATTTCAGGTCATTTGGAAAAGGTTTTCTTGGAAAAATATGCATCATAAAATGCAAAGCCATATTTGGCTTCGTATGCTGTAGAGGGTTAAATCTCTTTCCGGAGAGCATTCTTTTGAGGTTTGCGAACAGGGAATAGTCGCTGGGGGCCAAATCTGGAGAATACGGTGGGTGGGGAAGCAATTCGTAGCCGAATTCATTCAATTTTGCCATCGTTTTCATGGGTGCATTGTCTTGATGAAACAGCACTTTCTTTTTCTTCAAATGCGGCCGTTTTTCAGCGATTTCGTCCTTCAAGCGCTCCAACAACACAATGTAATAGTCGCTGTTGATAGTCTGCCCCTTTTGGAGATAGTCGATGAAAATTATTCCATGTGCATCCCAAAATACGGATGCCATAAACTTGCCAGCCGAGGACAAGGTTCGTCGCCTGTTCGCCACTCAGCTGACTGCCGACTTGACTCTGGTGTGAAGTGATGGAGCCAAGTTTCATCCATTGTCACATACCGACGCAAAAATTCGGCATTATTGCGGTTGAGCAGCTTTAAACACTCCTCTGAATCATCAACACCTTGGTGTTTTTGGTCGACTGTGAGCAAACGCGGCACTCACTTTGAACACAGCTTTCGCATGTCCAAATAGTCGTGTATGATATATACAACACGCTCTTTTGATATCTTCAGAGCCTCAGCTATCTCGATCAATTTCACTTTACGGTCATTCGTAATCATTTTGTGGACTTTTTTGATGTTTTCATCTGAAACAACCTCTTTTGGACGTCCATCATCTTCGGTGCTTGTATGACCACTTTTAAATTTTTCAATCCACTTGCGAATGGTTCGTTCGCAAGGTACAGAGTCTGGGTAATCCATTGAATCCATTCTTCTCACAATAACAAAAGTTGCTTCACTCACAACGGTATATCTCGAGAACTAATCGTCCGATAGCTGTCAAATTTATACACGCATCTTTTGAAGGTTGGTACTAACTGAAAATGGTATGGATTTAATTCAAGTGGTGCCCTCTCTTAGAAACGGACTTTTCACCCCATGTGTTACATTTTTCGCGAAGGATTGCGGTGATCCATTGACTATTCTGGCATTCAGGTCCTGCTTGTTTATTTAAAGTCGAAATATGGAAAATGAAAACATTTTATTGTCTGATATGCTTACTGCAATGTCGTCGATCACTGTTGATGTCCCCCTGCGAATTTTTATCTATCATTCTGGTATTTACAGTAATGGCAATAATGAATCCATTCCTAAATTTTTAAGGACGCTAAGCAGTTAGTTTATCTACCTCGGCTGCACGATTATCTCTGATAATAGAGCCTCATCAGAAATCGATCCCAGAGTTAGACTTTTCAATTCCTGTTTCATATGCACTCCATGGCACAGAGCCATTGAAGTTAGCTTAGGCACATGAAGAAAACCTACTCTACGCATTGTAGAGTAACATCACTCTGCTCAAAAAAGTGCACATCTGTCGCCTGAAATAACTAGAAGCAAATGGATATGCATTTCTCGAACCGAAGAGCCTTAAATTCTTGCCCTGGCGAACAAAAGCGGTCACCTCGCCTTATGTGGCGCGGATAAGTAAAAGCAGACCTCAATAATATTGGAGAGCATTTGTGAGTCGAAGACACCTCTAACTGCAGAGGTTTATTGTTTGAGGATCAGGACTGTAGCGCCATAAGAAGTTACCCTACCGATTTCGAATTGAGCTTCCACCGAAGAAAACCACGGTGGGGTTATTTTGGTTCCCATTCAAGATGTCAAAGAAAAATTAGCATCTTCTTTGCAGGCGGACTGTTTTTGTAGACTCCCTAAATTTTACGTCAAGGCGTCTTTGTTATTTAGCGAGATATATCGTCAGAAAAAAACTTTAGGCACTGGAATTAAAAGCATTACCGGCATAACAAGGTAGCCAAAATGGGTAAGTTCATGGCAATTAATTACTCTGAATATTTGATTTGGCCACGTGTCAAAAGTATGGCTTAGCCCATACTACTAATTGTCGCCTTTTATCCCTGATTAAACTTTATCACACAATAAAGTCAACCTCATGCTTAAATTGACTTCATGGTTCCTTCATTACCCGCCTGCTACACACCCCACCGCCGACTGTTACATCTGTCTGATGAACTGTTTCACAGTAAAATAAAACCAAGCACTTTCCGATTTTCCAGGACCCATTGAAAGCAGTCCCCTCGTTTGTCCTAATGGTCCTAAATTACAATTAAAATCAAATTAAATTCCGACAATTATACGACTCTTTCATCATCTAAATTCTTCTATCATTCTATGTATGTATGTCTGTACGTATTTCTAAATTCTCATTTAACGGGCTCATTAGAATCAGGTCCTTTCTCATTTCCAAGTCATCAATTTTGTATGAATTCTATGCGATGCGGCGCGGTATGTTCCCTTCATCTGTCAAATTGTAATTACGATTCGCGCAAATCGCGAAACAATAACACCAACAAAACCGAAGGACGCGAATGACAACGAAAAAAATAATAAATCGAAATAAAAGGAAAAGGATCTGCTTTACAAAGTCAATCGATAGGGAGATTTAATTTCATTTGCGTCCGGTGCTGGCAGTACGGAACGTTTCTTGCTCGTCTAGAGCACGACGAAGTCGTGCCAGGACTTGCTATTTTTTTATGCTTTATATTGAAAGTTCCCATTCCCTGGCCTCTCGCTGAAACGTCTTATGGCTTTGACTGAATAATGAATGGATTCCTTAATTTCCGTTTTACCTATAAATAAAAATCATCTTGTTGTCTGTTTTCATCTTGTCTTTCGCTCGTTTACGACGATGACGAGTACGCGTCGCCGCCGTCCCCATCGCAGTCGTAGTCGACTATGTGAATGTAGATGACGACCGACATTTCTCATTGGTTTGCATGAATTCGGTTCGAAGGTGCTCCTGCTTCAATAGGAAATATTTCCAGCATATGCACGCAATATACGTAGACTACTGTGTTGCTTCTGCTGAATATTTATAGAGAGACTCCTGAGACCTGAGGGTAGAACAAAAGGAGAAAATAATGCCAGCAAAAGCATCCTTATCATTATTGGTAATAAGGTGAAACTGGTTGGCAGTGCCGAGTTGCAGCGTTGCCAGATCTTAAATCAGCCGAAACCAATTGTACACATAGGATAAGGATATAGTTCACACAGAATCTAGGTTTTTTATTACACAAGAGACTTTTATTACACAAGACGACGAAACGCATTTGCATTCGTCAAATGAATAGGTATACCGGTGTAGCTACTAGAAATCCATTTGACGGATAAAGTTATCTTTGACGACTTTGGGAATATAGTAGAATCGAGAAGTATCAAATAACCGGTGCTATGCCTTAGGGTTCGATATTGCGCCTTATGCTTTTAAATAGTGTGCATGGCTTTTTCTATATTATTCTAGGAAGTTGTACTCCTATCTTCACTCTATAGATATCAGCAATTGTGACAGTGAAAGTACGGCACTATAAGTTATACGGAAAGGGTCCATTCTATGTACGTAGGCTTTCAACAGGCGGGACGCAACCTCAAATGGAAATGGACAAATACACTGAACCCCATCATAGAGGAGTGGACCAGTAGAAAATATAAGGGCGTTAACTTCTACCTACCTTATCGAGATTATTTCGGGAGAAGCTCTACAAATGCAAGCCCGTGGGTAAGCTGCAGTAGAAGCCGCATTTCATAGCAATTTCAATAAGCGGGTGTATACAACGGACGTACGCAACAGGGAGGAATTTCCTAAAAATAGCAATTGGCGACCATACTCATAGTATGCCGACGACGAGCGAAGTAGATTAAGTCATTACAAGCTGAATGCAATAATTTGCAAGTGGAGGATTAAATGCACGTTGTCGCTGGCCCATTATAGCTATTCCGCTTACGCAATACAGGTGAACAGAGCGCGCGGGACCATAGGTACCATTTTACGCAATTCCTGTCCGGGTGCGACGGCTGTCAAAAATATTTCTCAGATTTCGACACGATAGCTCGCTCATAATATTGAGGTAAATAAGAAGACTTGAGGCACGCAATATTCTACTGAGGGATATCCACTAAGGGAAGTTTGAAGCTGCCAAGTCCTCAAAATAAAAAACGAGGTCAGAGGACAATTGTTTATAGATATATTTCTCTAAAACGAGCGTGCATATTGAACTGAGTAGGATCGAAGGACAAAAGACAGACGCAGAGGACATAGAATAACTTCCTAACCAGTTCAATGAAGTAAAACTTAAAAACAGTCCCACAAATCTGAAACATATGACCTCGAATCGTGTCTAGTAGCTAGTACTCACTATCATATTTCAAAAAAAAAACTACTAGTTCGACTTTGGGACTGGCTACTGCTTGCAGTTGGTGGGATTGATGCTCAAGCGTCCTTGAGACATATCGAATACGATTCTTTTAAAGACTTCAAACTTATTGAAGTTCAGTTTTAATTTGAGTAAGAAGCATCTAGCCTTTTAAAAGCGGTCTTTAAGCAGGAAAGCTTGTCAGTCAAATCACTACGACATCTGATTGAAGCCTATTGTGCTTTTCGGCTTCGAGTCTAGGGCATGTATTTGGCTCTATATTCTGTGAACGTTATGGGTATCTTCCTTGAAACCGAAACGTTTCATTATTTTCCTTAGGAAACAGTAATAGACGTTCAATAGTTCCTTGGTGTGGGCTTGCCCTGGTGTGTTACGCCAGATTTAATTAGACATGAGGTGGATGTAAGCCTTCATGTAGTTTTGAAGAGACTCTAACTGACTCCCCAGAAGGATTTAAAATCAATTACCGCTATCGCTCCTAACTAATAAGTAATTTTTTTTTTCATTTGATGACTAAATTGTTGCTTGCCATTTTGTAGAATGCCATGCCGATTTCCAGAATAAGCTTGTATATTATGATAGAGCTACAGCAAAGCATGCAGATAGCAACAACTCTTCAATCTTCTCCAGTTTCTTCATAGATTTTGTCGCCTGTAAGCCTTTATCCACCATACTACTGGAGATTGCGTTAATATTAATCCCATGACTGGGCCGAACAGCAAAAAGGATTATCTTGGGTTTTAATACCTGCGTACTTCCACAGATTCGTCGGGATATCCATATAGACCAAGACACTAGATTATGTGTCTGCTCTGTGAGTTTCTCAGAACCCTTGATCCTTAAAATGGAATTCAAGCTCTGTAGCCAATGATCATGTATATCTCTTTTAAGTCACAGAGCGTTGGACGATAAGCCAAAAAGCCCCTACAGAATTGTTTCGAAATAAAATGTAGATGAGTCTGAAGTAGGAAAAACCAGAACATATGTCCGTACTTAACATCGCCATAGCTGATCCTAAGCCCGGTTGAAAAAGAAGGAGAGCAACGGAGGCTGACCATGTAAGTGTTACGAAACCCCAAGACCTGCGCAAACACATTTAGATCAACTTGACTGCATAAGACAGCTCCATCCAAAGCACAATAAGGTCGTGTCCACTGAGAGATTTTCAACCTCAGTGCTAACCTCAATTTTAATTTAGGTGGGGTCTCAGGCCCCCATTTATTTGGCTCAATACAAGCTTAGTCTAACTTAAAAACTAGGACAAGCTTTAGACGAGAAATG
Source organism: Volucella zonaria (assembly GCA_963966105.1). Classification (NCBI taxonomy): domain Eukaryota; kingdom Metazoa; phylum Arthropoda; class Insecta; order Diptera; family Syrphidae; genus Volucella; species Volucella zonaria. The sequence continues at coordinate 57,311,747 of OZ014530.1, forward strand.
CTCAGGTTAAAATCAAAAATGGGGAGCTTTAAGTTGAGATTAGTCCGTTGGAACCAAAAGAGATGCGATGGGTTAGAATATGGAAGAGACGAGAACGTCGTAGATTTCAGGGGTTGGTGTTGAAGGTAATAGAATTATAAAGGGAGACGCAATCTACAGAACCAGAGAGCAATCGATGAGTGACAGCTACGTCTCTGCGTTCTTCGAGGGTATTTAAATTAAGAAGTTTGCGGCGGCCAAAAGAAAAGGGTCACCTAGGGTAGTCCTCGAAGAGCAAATCGAAGGAAACGACGTTAAGTGTTCTTGATTCGGTAAATATGAACTCCCTGAAAGAGAGGAAAGGGGGACCACACTTGCCTTGCATATTCAAGAAGTGGCCGTACAAGGGTAATGCAAAATGAGCTCGTCACATAGGAGTTGCAAAATTCTTTAGACCATCGTTTGATAAACGCAAGTGGTGAGTTTGCTTTAAGGGTTATCGCATCAATATGCTAACGAAAATTTAACTCTCTGTCGTATAATATTCTAGGGTCGCGAAGGGATTGAACCTAAGGTATAGGCTGGCCATGCAGAAAAAAAAGTCGAAAAGAAGATTGATTGGACTGACGTGACAAGGTCATAAATTGACTTTTGTTACATTAAGCTCTAACCTATTTTTTAGACACCTAGTGGAAAACCTACCGAGGTCTTCTTAAAAGAGAATAGAGTCTTGGGGTGAAGAAATAGGTTTGGAGAACTCAGTGTCTTCGGTGTAAGCGGATAAGGGGCAGTGTTTAAAAATCCTCTCAATATCGTCTAAATAGTTAAAATTAAGAGAAGGGCATCTAGATTGAGAAGGCTGACCTAAAGCAAACGGTATAATAATGGTTCTCAAGATAAGAAGATATCCATTTTAATAATATGGGGTCAAAACCGAGGAAAGCAATTTGAAAAGGATAAATTGATGAGATATTTTATCGAAGGCCTTAGAAAATTCTGTAGCAATTATATCGATGCCGTTGCCATTTTCTGGGGTTGAAAGCGCAAAGGATACAAATTCAACTAGGTTAGGTTAGATTAAATAGGGGTATGATGGATATGCCGTCACACAGACAGCAGGCAGCAAAACGGGCCCATCGCGATCCCTGTGGAACCACTTGAATTTGTCTTCAAATAGCAAAACCTAAGCAATATCCCTGGTGAAACACCCAATTTCCCTGTAAAAGCCAAGAAGGCCTTTGAAGATCGTGCGTTTATTTTCTATAGGTTTTCGAAAAAGTATTCCCCTAAAAATTTTCTTCAGCTACGCGATATTGCCTCGCATTCACACAGTATTCTGCAGAACACCGCAGAATCTACAAATATCCGTATCTGACAATTTGAGTCTCTTTGCCGCAGGAGATAGTGTCCTGTCAGGATTCCTATTACTGTCCTAAGCTTATCTACGCTCTGCTACCACCCTCAACCAACACAGCACCTTTGAATACCAGTTCCTATCCTAAATCATTCGAGCCAACCTGCGGATTCGAGCCCACATGTTAGCTCAATGTCTCAGCGTCACCTCACGGCGGATCAAATCGCAGCTAAGCACGTGATGCCGAAAGAGCTACTCCCATTCAGCGGTCGTCCCGAAGACTGGCCATTGTTCATATCGACCTTTGAGAACTCGACGCTTACCTGTGGATTCTCTAATGAGGAAAATCTGATATGACGTCAGAAGTGTTTGAAAGGGGCTGCGTTGGATGCTGTAAGATTTCGCTTGCTGCAGCCATCGGGAGTCCCCAGCGTAATCGATACACTCCGAATGCTCTATGGCCGACCAGAACTAATAATTAACTCTCTGATACAGCAACTGAGACAGGAAGCATCACCGAAGGCGAACAAGCTTGAGACAATAATTCACTTTGCACTAGCTGTGCAAAACATCTCTTCAACGATGGAGGCATGCGGATTACTCGCTCATCTCAATAATTCTACCTTGCTGCAGGAAGTAGTGGATAAGCTTCCTGCACAAATGAAGCTAAACTGGGCTATGCACAAGCAGGCCCTCCCAATCGTCACAATTTCCACTTTCAGTGAATGGATCTACCAAATCACTCAAGCAGCTAGCGAAGTTACGTTTCCAATTAGGCCTAATGAGTCGTTTCCTACCAAACCTGAAAGACGCCAGCAAAGAGGTAGAGCCTATTTAAACTTACATGAGGGTGAATTGTCGAGTCCAGAGGAGAGCGCTAATGAGCAATCTTTAAACTGTTGCATTTGTAAAGGGAAATGTACTGCAGTACAGGTGGTTTAAGGAATTCGACCATCCGCAGAGATGGCAAGCCGTAAAGGAAAAAAGGCTCTGTCGAACTTGTCTACGTTCACACGGCCGAACAGCGTGCAAATTAAATCGGGAATGTGGTACAAATAATTGCACATTCAGACATCACCCCCTACTGCACAACTACAAGCTAAAAAACGAACACAGTAATACTCCTGGGGTGACAACTTCGATCGTTAATCAGCATAGAAGTTTTGAGGAAAATATCTCTGTTCTCTTTCGAATTGTTCCTGTCATCATAAGAAATGATAACACCCAAATCCACACATTTGCGTTCTTGGATGATGGCTCATCCCTTACCCTGATAGAGGACCAGCTCGCAGAAGAATTGGGGCTCCAAGGGAGGACTCAACCCCTCTGTTTAAAATGGACGGGCAATACCCATAGGATGGAGAATAAATCAAAAAAAGGTATTGCTTCAAATAACCAGTGTAGATAATATGAAATCTATTTTCTCAATTTCAAATGTCCACACCGTGCGGAGCCTAAACCTTCCCCAGCAATCCCTTCATTCGAGCAGTCTTATTCAACGATTCGCCTATCTAAAAGAAGTTCCATTCCTGTCGTACAGTCATGCCACTCCCAGAATCCTGATAGGTCTTGACAACTGTGCCCTGGGGCTATCACTGAAATCGAGAGAGGGTAACAAAGACCAGCCAATCGCGTCCAAAACTCGTTTAGGATGGACGGTGTATGGGCCTTGCGGAGAAACTACAAGGGAAAGCTCAAAAGAACACTTTAGTTTCCACCTACTCGTATGTGAATGCAACCCAGAAGCAGACAGAAATCTCCACCAAATTGTCAAAGGTTACTTCGCTTTTGAAAGTATGGGTGTATCTAAGCCAAAAACCCCATCTAATGAGGATCAAAGAGCTCTCGCTATCCTTAATTCAACGACATATCGAAGAGGTGATCGCTACGAAACGGGCTTATTGTGGAAATACGACTGGACGTTTCTTCCCGATAGCTATGCCATGGCCAAAAGACGTCTACTGTGTTTGAATTGAACAACAATCTACAGCAGCGCATTACAGATCACATAAACAAAGGTTATGTCAGAAAATTAACAGATGAGGAGTTAAAGCAGTCGTACCCAAATACTTGGTGTCTTCCTCTATTTCCGGTTACGAATCCTAACAAACCAGGAAAGTTTCGAATTGTGTGGGATGCTGCAGCAAAAGTCAAGGGTATCTCACTCAATTGCATGCTGCTAAAAGGCCCAGACCAGCTAGCGTCATTGATTTCGATTCTATATCGATTTAAGGAAAGACGCATAGCTATTTGTGGAGATATCAAGGAGATGTTCCACCAAGTGCTTATCAGAGACCAAGATCAGCATGCCCAAAGATTCCTGTGGCGAAATGACAGCACTAAATCAGAGCCCGATACTTACATCATGAGGGTAATGACCTTCGGAGCCAGTTATTCACCTAGCTGCGCTCAATTCGTTAAAAATAAGACTGCAATGCTGTTTACTACAAAGTTTCCGAGGGCAGTAAGAGCAATTACCGAAAACCACTACGTCGATGACCTTTTAGACAGCGTAGACACAGAAGCGGAAGCGGTGCAGTTAGCTCGTGATGTGCAATACATTCACATGCAAGGGGGACTCGAAATCTGGAACTGGATGTCCAACTCATCGACATTCACACAAAGTCTAGATTCCACGTCGGATAAAAAGAATCTCAGTATGAGCTCAGAAGAAGGCGTGGAGAAAGTACTAGGTATGTGGTGGTGCACTAAGTCCGATACATTTATGTATTCCATATGCTCTACTGGAAAAAATAAGGACGTACTTAGTGGTCTACGACCCCCCACCACACGAGAAGTCCTACGCATTTTGATGAGCATCTACGACCCCTTGGGCCTACTGGCAAATTTCCTGATTTATGTCAAGATCCTCCTACAAGACATAGGGAGATCATCTGTGGACTGGGATGATATCATAGAGAGCGAGCAGTTGGCAAAATAGCAAAAATGGATACGTGTTTTACCTAAAGTTGGAAATATCAGGATACCCAGGTGTTATATAAATACAGGCTCATTCACAGAAAATACGGAATGCCAGCTGCACATATTTGTAGACGCGAGCGAGAACGCATATGCCTCGGTGGCTTATCTTCGCGTTACCACCAGTGAACCCATCGAATGCAGCCTGATAGCGGCGAAGACTCGAGTCGCACCTTTAAAGTGCTTGTCTGTTCCACGACTTGAACTAGAAGCAGCGCTCCTTGGAACCCGTTTAGCTACAAACATTCAAAGCGGTGATACCATCAGGATGGGTTTGCGATCTTTTTGGTGCGATTCTAAGACTGTTCTTTCCTGGCTCAACTCTGAACAGCGAAAGTATCGGCAGTTTGTGGACTTTCGAGTTGGAGAAATACTGGAGAGCACGAACTTATCCGAATGGCGTTGGGTGCCAACAAGACACAATGTGGCGGACGAAGCTACCAAATGGCAAAAGTATCCAGACTTTGCTTATAAAAGCAGGTGGTACCAGGGACCGGAGTTCTTGCATCTGTCAGAAAATCAATGGCCCGATTCTCCATACAAGAGCCTTTCCAATTACCACGATAGACATAGAGCGCTTCTCAAACTGGTACAAGCTTCTCAGAACTCAAGCTTTGAAAATAGAAGGCCTCTAGACAAAAATAGTGATCTCTACAAACGGAGTCCCTACCTAGATGTCGATGGAATTCTTCGAGTACGCGGACGCATCGATTCTGCAGTTGGAATACCGCTCAGCACTAAAAGACCCATCATTCTGCCCACAAAACATCATATAACCATCCCTATCATACTACGGTATCACAACAAATATCACCATCGGAACCAAGAGATAGTCGTGAATGAGATTAGGAAACCATACTCTATACCATGTCTTAAGGTTGCTGTAAAAAAAGTAAGAAGTTCGTGTCTACGATGTAAAAACCGTGATGCATCCCCAAATCCTCCAGAGTTGGCCGCACTTCCAGCGGCAAGATTGGCTTCATTTAGCCGTCCATTCTCATTCATTGGAATTGACTATTTCGGGCCCACGCAAGTGAAGATCGGGCAAAGGACAGAAAAGCTTTGGGGTGTTCTCATAACATGCCTTACAATAAGGGCAGTTCATATCGAGGTTGCTTCGACTTTATCGACGGACTCCTGCATTTTGTGTATCCGTAAGTTCATAGCTAGAAGAGGAACTCCGGTGGAGATATATAGCGACAACGGAACTAACTTTCATGGAGCCCATCGAGAACTTCTGGAGGCCTGTGAACAAATTAACCACAAGGAGATAGCGGAAAACTTTATCACTGCGTCGACTACGTGGAATTTCATTCCACCTGCATCACCTCACATGGGAGGGAGTTGGGAGCGCCTCATCAGATCTGTTGAAAATGTATTGGACTGTATCATGCCAACCAGAAATCCAACCGATGAGCAACTGTATAGCATGCTGCTAGAAGTAGAAGCGACGATAAACTCCCGTCCATTGACCTACGTGCCTGTAAGTGACGAAGAGAATGAAGGTCTGACGCAGAATCACTTTCTGCTCGGCTCATCGAGTGGTGCAAAACCGATGCGTAACTTTCCGATGAATCCATTTTGCTCCGAAAAAACTGGAGTACGGCGCAACAGGTCGCAAACACCTTTTGGAGACGTTGGGTGCAAGAGTATTTGCCAACTCTCACCAGACGGTCGAAATGGTTTCAACCTAGTAAGCCCATTGAGAAGGGAGATATTGTCATCATCGTCGATCCAAATTAATCCCCGAAACTATTGGCCTAAGGGTAAGGTTCTAAACACTATCGTCAGCAAGGATGGCCAAATAAGGCGAGCAGTAGTACAGACGTCGACAGGCATCTATGAGAGACCAACCGTGAAGTTAGCAGTCCTAGATGTCAGAGTTGATAGAGCGGAAGGTAAGCCGAACCTGCAGACCGCCGTACCGGGCGGGAGTGTTGGCAACTCTGTCATGATTTCGCCCAATGTAGATGTCAAGTGACAGGTGTCAAAGGAGGTCGTCAAAAACGACGAAAAAACGCGGGAAGAAAAAAAGGAAAAAAAAAGGATTTTAAAGGATGTTGCTTCAGGCAACTACTTGTCGGGTCGCAAGATTCAAATTTTTAGTGCACGAAATTGATTGTAAAATAAATAAAGAATTAAAACCAAGGTTTATTTTTTCTTATTTTTCCCTGCGCTAAAAATTTGAATCTTGCGACCCGACAAGTAGTTGCCTGAAGCAACATTTATCCCTGTTTAATTTTATTTTTACCGTCAAAAAGTGGCCAGAAAGCCTTGGATACCATGTGTCCTTCAAGACTTGACCACCTTAGGTTAGCAGTTTTTACGATTTTTTTCTTGATAGTGCCGCTCACAATTCAAGGGGGTGTCACTATTGTCAAGTAGCCCTCCTTTGCTTGCAAGCTAATCCGCTTGTTCATTTCCTTTTATACCGCAGTGTCCTGGCACCCAGCGCAGTCTTACCCAGTTCTGACTGCATAGTGCCTTAAGCACTATAGTAGTTGATCTATCTTTCAGTAATCCATGCGGACTGGATGATATAAGAAAGTGTCTTGCACTGATAGCTTAGCACTTCATACAAAATACTTTCGAACATTTTAGGTTTGCGAGAAAACTTAACAATGGGATGGTAGTCAATTACTTCGTTCTTTGAACCCTTTTGTGGACCCGAGTTACGAAAGAGGTCTTCAAAAGTTGGGGAATTCCCCTTGCGTGAGGGATAGATGAAATAGGGAGGAAAATGAGTACGAAAGATTGGAGGCACACTTTCCAGCTTATCTACAATCTTCGCACGGAAATGAAATGACATCGTAGCAAGCACGCGGTTCCCGCATCTCATGGTTCATATGGGGACCTGTAGGTCTCCTAAATTTTACAACAACATCACACATTACAATGTGTTACCTACAGAGCCAGAGAAACAATTTTTGAGAATGCTTGAAATTCATTTTCAAGAGATTTAAAAAAAAAACCTAAACTAGTGACACAGCTAAGTAAAAAAAAGAGGAACTATGGTATTTAATAATATTATGTACATACATATGCACGTTAATCGTTACTATTAAGATACATTTCTTTGATTTTTTTTTTAAGAACAGTGATTTTTGTAGGTCGAGCTAATGGGTCGATAATCCGTTTAATATATGTAAAATAGTTAAAACAGCTCCTGCATAACTTCTACGACCGTATTCTTTCCAACACGTCGGGACTATATGTATACGAGTATTTGTTTTGCTTTCATCTTCTTGTGTTTATTCATTGTTGAGTTGGTATCTTATACATGTTGTCGTCTCTGAATTTTAAGAGTACTTCAAAATTATACAACTGATGATGAAAAGTTACGTTTTGATGTCAGAACCTTGTCGTCGTTGCGATCCTTTTTTTAACTTTTGGATGCTATCATGTGGTGCGTTGAGTTTTTGGAGCTGAAATGCGTTTCTGCACGCCACGATTCCATAACTTAGATGAGACTCCACCATTCTGAAGTAACATTGCCGGAGAGCTTTTGATGGACATCTGCAGCTCATGTGGAATAGGGCGTAGTCAGATTGCCTATGTTTTTAGGTCAGTGCCATTACTTATATGGTAGCTCCAGTCATTGTCAACTACAACCCCTAAGTATTTATAAATTGGTACGTTTTCGAGTACAGCTGTACAAACGTCATTGTTTTTGAGTAACAAATTGCCTTGAACCTTGTGCAAGCATTCAGAATTGTGCATTTTTGTCTGTACTCTATAGGTATACCTTGGAATGTGAGGTGGACGAATATGCATTGCTTTAATTTTTTTTTACGTTAATTATAAGACCATTATCATGGCACCGTGCTGTTACAGAGTTGAGTATCTCTGATTGGCTCCAATGGCCGTATCATTTGCATAGGCAAACACGGTGCATTTCTTTAGGGCCACCAACATATCCTTCATGTAATTATGAATATTAATGGACCCTGTTTGGATCCCTGCGGTACTCCATATATTGACTGATTTTCTTCTTTGAATGCTTGGTTTTATAAGTAGCTTTCAAGCCATAATAATAGCGCTCCTCGTATGCCCACTGTTTTATTACGTTTGCATGGCATTGTGTCGGAAAATTTTTTGAAACCAATAAAGAGTGCTACAGTGTATTGGTTTTTCTCTTGATTGGAGTTTATTTTATTTCAGATGCCACCAAGTAGCCGATTTATGCTTCTGTTAGACCCAAAGCCGAATTCCTTCTTCCCTAAGATCTTGTATTTCTCAAGGTAATCATCTCTGAAGGCCCGCGATTGTCCTAAAACTTGAATTGGTCCAGCAGCGTAACATTCAAGTTCGTAGTGAAGTGCTTGCCTTACCTCCCAATGATGGTCGCGGGAAACTGCATGATCAAACCCTTACTCATGCAGGCTAAAATGGCAAAGCATGCTCAGCCAGTAGCATTATACTGGCCTACGCCATCATAGGGCTCACAACAGTATACAGAAGAGATTAAAATATGTGACGAACTCACTAACAGCCTCGGATAAAAATTGACTCACTGTTGGACTACCCCCCTAGCAAACGTTTAAAGGACAACGACCTTTCGGATTTTCACGTGGAGGATGAAAAACTGTAATATATACTATGGTGATTGTTGTAGGGGAAAGAAACAGTGCTTATTCGGATGCTGATTTGCCATATGCAGCAGGCTTGGGCAAGAAGTCTTGAGCTTTCGACACGTGAGCCTAATGACAATCTGTATCCACGATAAATTCGCTAACATAAGCCTAATATGCGCCAAGGGCAACTCCACCAAAGAACGTTTCCTTGATTTCTTCGACAAGACATAAGAGTAATATCCGAAGTATGACGTTAAAATCGTACTACGCGCTTTTAACGCCAGGATAGGGAAGGAGGAAATCTTTAGTTAATCAGTTTTGAAGCATAGCCTACATGACACTACGCCTGGCAACACTCTTAGGCTTATTGAATTTTCTGCGGGACCAAATATTACTATAGCAAGCACACGGTTTCCTCATTTCAAACAAGGGGACATGGCGTATTCCGAATCATCAAACGCCAAATTAAATTGTACATTTTGCGATAGACATAATGCATGTCTCCAGTATTCTGGACGTCCGAACGTTGATTCGGATCACCACCTTGTTGCATTTAAGGTGCGATTGTGGATTTCCCAAACGCCGAAACAGAGAAGAACTGATGTGAGAAGTAGAAAGCTGCAATTGAAAGAGACCACTAGAATCTTCGTCGAACGCGTATCCCGAAATCGCCTAACAATTCCTATGTCGCCAGGATCAAGCACCGAAACCAAAGGTAACGCTGCCAACGTGCCATCATAAACGCCGCAACTGACGTCTTAGGTTTCGCCCGACTCACACCAAGAAATCTCTGGTTTGATGAAGAATACCGGCAAGCACATGCAACTTAACAAGAAATCTACAACGCGGTGTTGCAACTCAGAAGAAAAAGCTAATAAAAGAAGTTTTAGAGAAAATCAACATACTGCTGAGGAAAATACTTATTTTGTTTGTACGCTAGTACAGGTGCAGGGTGAAGACGATTGTGAAGTGAATCTTAAACGGATTCATAGTTACTAGTTACAGTTTATTGAGTTTTTGTTTAGTGTTCACAAGTTTGTGTAATGGTGATATAGAGTTGTTGAAACGATCACAGCAAGGATTAGGATACGAAATCAACAGACGTTTGGTGTTTGTTATGTGTTTACTTGGAACTAGTTAAAATGGTCTTGAACTTTTTTGTTCTCTAATGGATTTGGGTCGAAGTTGGAGTAATCAAGCTTATTATGCAATTTTAGAACACATACACATTGCCGTAAATGCTGTGGCTAAAAACATTTTTCAAAAAGCAGTGAAAGTAGAGTAAGGGAAAAATATTCAATTTGATCATCCGGAAAACGAGATTACTGTTTCAAGTGATGGATCGTGGTCTAAGCGTGGGTTTACATCACTTTTGGGTATCGGCTCTCTTATTGGAAAATATTCTAATAAAATTTTAGATATAATTGTAAAATCGAGTGTGTGTAAAGCTTGTGAAAAATGGTCAGGAAAAAAAAAGTGATGAATACGTTGCTTGATATGACGAGCTTCACGAGAATTGTATAGCTAATCACGAAGGTAGTGCAGGTAAAATGGAAGTTGCCGGGATCATCGAGATATTTAAAAGATCTGAATAATGTCTTTGTGTAAAATATCCAAAGTATATTGGTGATAGAGATACTAAAACGTTTCAAAATTAATTACAAAAAGATCCTTATAACGGCGACCCTGTAATTGAAAAACTTGAGTGCGTTTTACACGTGAAAAGACACATGTATAGGCGTGTGAAAGAGGCAAAAAAATTATTTAAACAGGGCGCAAAAGCTAAAGAACAACTGGAAGCTGCAGAAAATGAAAAGGCTGGAAAACAAAGTGCACCAAAAAATAAGAAAAAAATAAAGCCAAAAACGATGCTGTTAACTGATAAAATTATGCTGAAATTATCTACTTATTACGGCCTTGAAATATAAATTCTCTGGAAGAAATGAAAAAAACTGTGTGGGCAGCGTTTTATCCCATAACTTCGACCGATGAGAATCCGCAACATCATTATTGTCCAGAAGGTGAAACTTCCTGGTGTCAATATCAGCAACCCAAAGCTGACCATAAAGAAGATACATTTATATATCCACTTTAGATGAAGAAGTTATTAAAGTTTTAAAGCCGATCTACGAAGACTTGTCGGACAGTATTTTAAAAAGATGTTTGGGTGAAAGCACTCAAAATAATAATGAAAGCTTTAATAACTGTGTTTGGAATTTGGCTCCTAAACACACTTTTACGGGCAAAAAAAATTTGGAAATTGCATCGCTCACAGCAGAGTGAATTTTCAATGAAGGCCAAAAAAAGTGTTTTGGAAATAATGGATGTAATGGGTGTGCGGCCATGCACTCTGCACAACGGGTCGATGACACTCGCATATACATCGCAGAGAAGAGGGTGTCTGACGTCGCAAAAAACGAAAGAACTGCACGTAGATCAGTGAAAGTTGCTGAAAATGATGCTTATGAAGAAACCGAAGGAATACTGTATGCGCCAGGAATAGAAGATTAATGTTAGTTTAAATTTGCAATGAAAATTTCCTCCTTCAAGCTTTAAACGCATTTTTCTCGAAACTAATTTTTATCCGTCGGCTCAGATGATTAAAAAAAAACCTATTGGACCGATTCGGCTAAAATTTTAACATACTATTCTACTCATAAATAGTTCTGTCCGGTAACAGAATTAGGTTTTTTATCTAAATACTTTTTTGTTTTCTTTTTTTATCTCGATTTTCGATTATTGAAATTTTGTTTTACAAGTCCGCTATTTTGTTATTTTTGACTCCAATCTTTTAAATATGCTACGGGACAGAATGACAACCCTACTGAATAATAATTTTGATTCAGATGATTACAAATCAGAGAGTCCAGTCACCTAATTTTTTTTTGGAAAGACCTACTTTACCTCACCAAAATGACGTTAAAATATTTTTTTTGTTTTATATAACAATTTTTTTTTTGTATTATGTAATAGCTAAATAATAACAAATAATTATCACAAGAAGATTGTATTTCATTTTCCGCAAAAAAATCCTTAAAACCACCAAAAATTAACCTTGGACATGAGACTACCCCCTTAACTGCACTTTTTTCGTTTGCTGTAAAAACGGAGTATATTACGTAATGGTCCAAAAAGTATAATTCAACGACTGCAGATTTTATATTAGTGTATTTCGTTCGGACTAGGCAATGGTATATTAGTTATTCAATGTCTTTTGATAAATCGACACACGTAACAGCTTTTATCGTGTTCACGAGTCCACCCAATGTTACCATTGGTAGGTATTTATTTACTGGATTGTGCATATCCTCAGTAGTATTATTGGCATCGCCAATTATTAATGTTTATTTTTTGTTCATCATTTCATCAAAAAAATTATTCGAATTCAGTCTTGGAGGTCGGTACACAGCTAATATGATGTCTTCCAGTCCTCCTCCATTTACAATATATTTATTGTAATGCATTCTTAAGATTACCCAATTTCATCTTTGAACTTTACTATCAAACCCTTCTTTGGTTTTCTTATTTAAACGCTTTTTGGTTGAACAGTATAATATTTATTTTCATAGTTCTTAATACTAATTTCGGATAATACATAATATAAAATTATCGCAATTTGTTATTAAAGACCGAGTGTTTAAAAACCAACACGATAATCCATTTTTAATTTTTCCTTCAGTTTTTCAAACATCAAAACTAATTTTTTCTAAATTTGGGGTTCATCGTTTATTTTGTCCATCATGTGTGCGTTAATTTTTGGTCAGAAGGGTGTTCTTATCGAAAACTCAGCAAAGACCTTGCTCAGCTCGATGTTCAAGTTTTTGCAGATCTTTTCGTATGTTATACCTGCAACACGTGTGCAGTAAAACCCGTGCAGCAAAACTAGAGAATATCGTTTTCTATTCAAGCAAACGCATGTGTTTACTGCACCCCATGCGTTCCTACACTGGATCGCAAATTCGAGTCTTACTGAAAACCCGATGTAATAGAATTTCATATTAGGACAAATTAGGATATTTAAGTCATTTGACATTTTTTTGAAAACGGCAATTTGTTTATCCAGAAACCTTAATTATTTTTTTTAGAAAAATATATAGTTGAAAATAGAGGTGGAACTTATTAAATTTGCTCGAAATAATAATTGTTCATATAATGAAAGGGATAAACACTATAGAAATTTGCTTATAAAAAATTAAAATGCAATGCGATGAGATGTCACATTTTGCGGCACGTGTGTGTTATGTGCGTTACTGCACGCAGTAATGCCTGCACATCTGTTGGAGGCATTTTTTTTTTTGTTTTACCCTGTCAATGACCGCTAATTTTATATGCTTACGTGTAAAGCAGACGGATAGATTTTGCTGCTCTCAACTTTGTATACCATACAATAGAAACTTCATCAACATCATTTTATTGTAATTAATTTGAATTCCCAGTGTTCCGTCGATCATATTGATCTTTGCTTGTAAAGAATTTATTAAGGCGTCTTTTAATTCACTTTGTTTCCTCCGTGTATTGTAGGAAACGGAAGAGTTTTCGTGGTGGTAACACCCTTTACATTTCCCGCATGCAATAGGCCCAGCATCCATTGGCAGCGGGTAGTGGCAACGAGAGCAATTTGCGGTTTTGAAGCAGATGTACATTTATGTACATACTCGTATAATGTACAAGGTAGCGAAAAGTCACCACCCTATCGAAAGATGCTATAATTTTTGCAAATAGCAGCTGAAGTCAATTCTACTTTGAAATTTGTGAAGCAAACAGATACAAAATACACGTAAACAATCTTTGCACTCCTAAAGAACGCGGAATAATTGTTACGATTTTTTTTTGCGGAATAATTCGTCGGTGGTGTTCATCGGAAATTATCATGAGCGACGAAGCCCATTTCCATCTCTGTGGATATTTCAATAAGCAAACTTATCCGGGACACCGAAAATCTGCGTATAACCCACGAAGAACCATTACACCAGCTCAAAGTTACTCCATGGGAAGCTGTATACGTTGGTGGCGTCATCGGGTCTTATATTTTCGAAAATGCTGCGGGCTAAATGAATACTGTGGACGGCGAGCGCTAAAGAGCCATGCTCAACGATTTCTCCTTCCCCAATTGGATGAATTGGGCCTGGAGATAATGTGTTTCGAACAGGATGGAGCAACGGTGCATAATGCTCGAGCGAAATTCTGAGGTATGGGTTTCCGGGTAGCCTAATTTAACCGTTCCAGACTTCTTGAGTCTATCTTAACAAGCCTCAGACTTTCGAAGTCCTCAAGGGGAATGTCGGTCAAGAATGCGAGAACCTATCGCCGCAAGTTCTGGCAAGAGTGATACAAATCGGTCCCGAATGGTCATCAATTCTGGCGACGACCACTTAGTCCATATCATTTCCTCGGTGTCATGGAATCAAATCTAAAACATCAAGTAAACATAATCCGCAAGCAAAACCAAAGTTTTTCAAACACAAAAAAATTACAGGCAAAGAACATCGGGGAACAACTTTTACGCCACCTTGTAGTAATTTGTCACCTCCTAGATGCCATTTTTTGCTTCATTTCGCCTCTTACCTGAGTATATTTCTTTTGTAAACTGGACATATCTGTCATTTATGACTATGCGAGCTTCCGATTTCTATAGTCTGTAAGTCCGTGTTCCATGATAGTAACCAACTAGGACATGCTTTTCCCCTTTTGCTTCAAATTTACCAAGGCTTCTTTTCTTGTTAAGCGCAAAACAAATTGCTCCTATTTCGTAGAAATACTTAACAGAGGGAACCCGTTTGATCCATAGCTCTTCTGGTGTTGGACTTTGTTGGGCAACGATTTGTGATGAAAGCAGATGTAGAAATGAGTTTCGCCCACAAAAATCCCGGGAAATTTTAACTTGTACCTTGAAGTGGCACCTGCTGCTCCAAGAATTATTCAAAGTTGTTATTAGTATATTCAGTGCCGATATGGGTTCGTATTGCTGTTATGTTCTTTTTCAACTGATGCTCATCACCCGCTTTGTAAACCTAGCCGCCTATAAAAATTGTAAAATATCGCGACTTCCGAATCGATTCTGTTCTCATCGGACCGCAAAAGTCTGAATGAATACGCTCTAGTAGTTGATTGGTCAATTTCAGATGTGAAAGGCTTTCTTGTTTGTTTTGCCCTTTGGCACGTGCTGCTTCAAAAATGTCACTATCAAACTTTGGTAGTCCTTGAACCATCCGGTTTGATAATAGTTGTTCAAATGTCCCATGCGCCTGTGCCAGATTGCGAGTGTTGCGATCCGTTCCTTTTGTGTGTTGTACTTTGTCACATTCTAGTATGGTGTATAATCTTTTCTCACTTTTTCGCTACCAACACCAGAATCGGTTCCAGTTTGGCAAAGTTAGAAAGCAAACATCATAAAAAGCGTTATAAGCCAAAAAGGAAGCGAAAACGAGAAAATTACCTCTTAAGTAATTCGGCGCAAGAACCCATGGTTTTCGTCTGGGGCGGTGACTGTGAGATACCCTGTATATTGACGCTCGGTTATAATGAAGCCAAGTTCTCATTCAAATCCGAAGCGTTCAAAGTTTTATAATAATAAGCGGTATTCACGCTTCGTTCTATCTTGTCTGTAAAAGTGTAAAAGTTTATTATTTTACAACAAAGCGTCAACGTACCGTTCCGTATTTATAGCAACATTAAGTCTTGAGTCTTAAGTCAAAATTAGCTGATTTTTGTTTACGTATAAAGTAACTGTGACTTCATAAAATAAAATCAAATGCCCCTTATTTACGACTGAATTTTCCTCGTCCATATTTCTGCCAATTCTTTTCATTTTAAAAGATTTTGTGAATTGAAAGAACCAAACGACGACAACCATCTATCAAAAATGTGTTCTCAATTCATTGCTCCACTTTTACACAGTTCGTAACAATAGGGATGGAGCAGTGCTAAAGTGTAAAAGTGTAACAAAATGACAGCCAGTGCTTTTTTTTTATCTTATTGTAAGAAATTTTTACAACGATAAAAGAGTAGATACATCGAAGCGTGAACACCCCTATACCATAGACTGATGGGTTTCACTTGATTTTCAAAAATTTGCTTTATTATTATATTTCAGTGCTTGTATTGTTTTCTTCCCGAGTGTTTGGCGAACGGTTCGCGGATTTGCAATTTTTAGCCATGTGGCCATTTATCCACACCTCCTGCAATTATAAGGAAAATATTGTAGTTATTGGTTTTTGGCTGATGGCAGAAGGAAAAACGGAAAACAGTGTTGCATATGTAGGATAAGGTGTCGCAAAAGTTATCACCTGAGGTTCTTTTTTTTATGGATGAAAAACTTTGGTTCTGCTTTTGGATTATGTTTACTTGGTGTGTTAATTTTTTTATTGAGAAAATGATATCGACTAAGTGGCAACCGCCATAATTGGTGACCAGTCGGGCCCGATTTGTGGCATTTGCATCACTCCTGCCAGAACTTCCGGCCATAGATCCTCGCATTCTTTGCGGATATTCTCCTTGAGGACTTCGAAGGTCTGAGGCTTGTTGACATAGACTCATGACTTCAGAAACCCCACGAAAAGAAGTCTGGAACGGTTAAATCAGGCGATCTTGCCCGCCAGTGCAAATCGCCAAAACGAAAGATTATGTTGGCTACCCGGAAACCCAGACCTCTGAATTTCGGTTGTGGATCGTGCAGTTCGAGAAAATCGTTGAGCATGGCTCTTTAGCGTTCGCCGTCCACAGTAGTCGTTTGGCCCGCGGCGTTTTCGAACAAATAAGGTCCGATGACGCCACCAGCGTAAACAGCACACCATGCAGTAACTTTGAACGAGTGTAATCACTCTTCGTGGGTTACACGCAGATTTTCGGCGCCCCAGAAGCTATAATTTTGCTTATTCAAATATCCACAGAAATGGGAATGGGCCCCGTCGCTCATGACGATTTTCAATGAACATCGTCGACGAATTTTTCCGCAAAAAGGTTCTAACAATTATTCCGCGTTCTTTAGGAGTAAAGCGATTTATGTCTTGTTAACGTGTATTTTGTATCTGTTTGTAGGGTAATGACTTTTGCGCCACCTAGTATTTCTTTCTTGTGCTATAAAGGGCAATCGCAAAAGATGAATGCAAGACAACCAGCTCCGGATGGTAAAAATAAAAGTAAGCTTTCAGATGCAAAAGTAAAGAAAAAGGATGTCAGTGGGGTCAGTGCACGGAAAAACGTAGGAAGGAGCGGATGCTGATGACTCTGTTGGATGGATTAAGGCGATGAAAGTGGAATATCAGTCGTTGATGTAAATGGGTCTTCAAAACAAAATATCGACCGGACAGAACAACTGAGCGCAGGAAAGGCTCCCCAACAGCAAAAGGCTATGATCAGATCTATGGACTCGACGGTTTAGATCTTCATTATATTGACATCTCAACTGCGTACCTAAATGGGGATATACATACTCGTATATTCAGAGATACAAAGTGCGCTATCTGGAAGCTTCGGTATAGAAATGTTTAATTGAGAATAATCAACAGATCGGCTTCAGTACGCACGATTGGAGACGTCAATTTTAGAACAATTCCAACCATAAATAACTTTACAGTCTTGGCTATGAATAGCCTCATTCGGATGATTGAAACTGAGCCGGATTTTTGGGAGCGAATTTTAATGACCGACGCGCTCAATTCAAACAAAATTGCCGCTTTTGGAGAACCGATAATCCTCACATATGTAGTTCATGACACACCATTGTACGATGGGAAAGTGGCTGTTTGGACCGGTATTTGCTCCAAAATCATCATTGTGCCATTTTTCTTTAAAGTTTGAGGGGCAGCCGATGGCAATCGGTATCGGTAGATGTTGGAGCAATTTGTGTGTTAGCAACTCCGTGGAAAACGAACGATCTAACGAAATTTATTGCATTTTCTTTTTTTAAAAGTTATTAAACATTATTATACGGGAGCACCAAATGGCGCATCCTATATACTATACATATATGGCACAACCGGAAGATTTTGTGCCAATAAGAGGAGGGTATGTAAGTAAGAAAAAGATCACGTACGGACTAAAACAATCTGAAATAAGATGGAACATCAAACTTGATCAAACTAGAAGCTAGTTTAATTTTGAATTCTTATGTTATGACAATCATACTTGGGTATGTCAACGGTGTGTATTCGTTTTTAGATCGAGAGAAGCGATGATGAACTTATCATACGTCAAACCAGATATAAAAGATGTTCTAAAATTCACGCAAGATTTTAATTTTGCACTATTCGTATGGTAAAGTGTTGCGAGCACAAAAAAAAAACGACAGCGTTACAGCTGACAATTCAGGGTTATTAAAAATGGAGTGCTACGCGAAAGAATATTTACTGAGCAATATTTTAAAAATAATGAAGGCTTCGCAGGGCTGAGCTACTGCAGATGAGATCGGTATCCAGAAGGGATATCGCTATCTACGTCGATAGCCAGGCCCCACTTAAGGCAATGGAATCGACCAACATGAATTCTGATGTAGCCAGTTACTGTCGCATAGTGCTCAAGGTACTATGCAGTGCCAGGACACTGCTGTATTAAAGGAAATGAATAAGCGGATGAGCTAGCAAGAAAAAGAGGTCTGCACGATAATAGTGAGGTTGCTAACATCAAACCACTGCCAACCTAGGATGATCAAGTTTTGAAGGACACAGAGTACCCAAGATTTTCTGGCCACTTTTTGACAGTAACAAATCTAAGGAGTTAATAAAGTTAAGCAAGGATAAGCTTAAGACAATAATAGGAATCCTGACAGGACACTGTCTCCTGCGGAAAGACGAAAAGAGACTCAAATTGTTAGATACGGACATTTGCAGATTATTTGGTGATGTGCAAGCTGTTGAGGACATAACACACATACTGTGGAATGCGAGGCAATATCACTCAGTCGAAACGAAGTTTTAGGGAAATACTTTTTCCCTACAGAAAATAGAAGACGCGAACTTCAAAGGCCTTCTTGGCATTTACAAATGAATTGGATGTTTCACCAGGGAGATTTTTTAGGTTTTTGCCCTTTGAATATAAATTCAAGTGGTTCCACAGGGATCACCATAGGCCCGTTTTTGGTGCCTAGTGCTTGTATGACGGCGTATCCATCACACCCCTGTTTTAACCTAACCAATTTTCTTGTGAAATACTGCCGACTTAATGGCTTTCTAATTGTCCAAGCTGACGAAGTTCAGTTCTAGGGGTTCAGAAATTCCACGAGGAATTGTTGCGAAACAAATGCATCTACAACATCTCGCTGTTTGATGCGGATTTTGGGCTGGCATGATCATCGGGTCGTTCTTCTTTGGAAATGCGGCTGGTCAGGCAATAACAGTTAATGGTGTTCAGCAGCTACGCGATAATCCAGTTTTTTGTACCTAAATTTCAATATATAGATGTGGAAGATGTGTGGTTTCAACAAGGCGGCGCCACTTACCATACAGCCCAAGAAACAATTCAATTACTGCATGAGTCATATCCTGGTCGTGTAATTTCCCGTTTTGCTGATCAGAATTGGACGCCGTTGGACTTTTTTCTTTAGTTTTTTTTTAGAAGCCTAAGGTCTGTGCCAACAAGCCCACTACCACCTACGCCTTAAAGGAGCAAATTGAGGGTTGTATCAACGGAATTTAGCCACATTTATGCAAAACTGTCACGGAAAATTACGACAAAAGAGTGCTTATGTGCCAGTAAAGCGATGGAGGCTATTTACCCGATATGCTATTCCATCCATAACCCTATGCTATATACATATATTGTGAATCAATAAAAAATCTATAATTTTTGAATAAAAACTTGTGTTTTTATCAATGTTACTTCTTCTTTAGATGGATCTAAAACCGATAGCGGAGCTGGTGGCAGTGTTTTCTCAGATAAGCTAAATCTAACCCCCTCCTTCCGTCTTCCAAATCACTGTAGAGTGTTCCAGGTGGAAATTTTGGCGAATAAAGAAGCTCTTACCTAGCTGAAGAAAAACGTGATATCTGCAAAGGATATCCGCATCGTTTCGGATAGTCAGCCCACTAGCAAGTCCCTCGACTCAGTCTGATTAAATTCTAAAACCGCCCTTGAACGCCGATCATCTCTTATGGAGATAATCCTCCACCTCCTCTGTACATGTCGAGCTCTCTCCCAAAGATGAAAACTTCACTTAGCACCTTTCGTCTATAATGACTTAAACGATCTAAAGAATATAGAAATTAACAGTCTCCTACGCTTCATCATGAGCTCAAATTGGTTGCTTGAGTAGTAGGATCACAGATCCACGTGGCATCACAATGGTCCAATAGGCCTAAGTGGGTTAGTCTTTCCAACAGTCACTTTTACTTACCTACCTACCGGTTACAGAATGAACTGGCTATTAAAGGGTAGTGCAGAATAGTTATACACAGAGAATATCATAGGTAGGCTCACTTTCATATTTGTCTATTTACAGCAGCCCAGATATAAGCCTTTGCCGTGAATTCACTCGCACAATTTAACGAAGACCCACGCGTACAGCACATGGATTCATCATTCCAAACTTGACTATACTTAAGTGGTATGTAAGACGCAGGAATAAGGTACAAAAAATCCGAATCTTTCGACTTCCACTGATGGAGTTGGAGCTACACAAAGGGGTCGAATATGGTCTAGAATGATAATAGAAACGCTCGCGGTATCGCAGGGATTTCAGGGAAATCAAGTGGAATCAAAACACTTGGAAGCAAGGTATCATTACATTAAAGATGCGATTGCCATGTGATCAATAGAAATAAAGTTTCTATTTTCAGAAGACATGCCAGCTGATGAGAAGACCAAAGAAATACCACCATAGAAGCACATACGGAGATTGCTTTAGAAAAATTGGAATGATTTTGGGCAAATGGAATCAATTTTTTTTTTTGCCTTTTACCCATTACCCTTGAAACTAATTTTGATGTAATTGTATAACAAACAATGCCACACATTGTGAAGGATAACAATTGTGAAGATGAGCGCAGGTGATAGTAATACCCTTTTTGATTACAACTCATACTCTCTCTTACACGTGTGACACCTGGCTGTGAGTTAAGTAACAACTTCATCATTGTTTTCCTTCTTCTTCCATCATAAGATGTACACTTACAACTAAAATTGTTTAATTAAATCCTCTTTTTTGAAAGCTGAGCCAACACTCCGTGAGTGTCAATCCTCTGTTATGCGATTTCTTCAACATTTTACTGAGAGTATCGTGCATAATTCGCACACAACAACTTGTCGGTGCGGATGGCACAAACTAGGCGGCGGCAATTAAGTGGAAAACAAAGTGCATGCTTTCATCGCGGAAGGACACACAACATCGACGACTCTCACAAAACGCCACAACAGAGAGATATAAATTCGAGGTAAGCAAGAACTTTGTCCACTTAGGCATTCTTCAGAATGCAATTGGGCCACAGAGCCCTGTCTCAGATGACAAAAATAGAGTACTATGAAACATTGATCTGCTCAGTCCTCCTCCATGGCACCCAGGCGTGGGCTATCAAAAAAGATCGTTTCGAAAGAAAAGTCGTACGACTGCATCGCCGAGGAGTGGTGAAGGACATTCACTAAGAACTATATGAGCTGTTCGGCGACATGGACTTAGCTAAAAGTGTCCGAATTCATCGCCTTGGATGTAAAGGAGATGGAAGCCAGCACTCCAGCCTGGAAGGATTTCGAAAACGTCACCGAGAGAAATGTAAAATAATAAGTTGACAGGAACATCAAACAACTTGGAATTAGAAACAGCTAGCAAACAACAGGGCTGACTAGAAAGGCATATTGTTTGGGGCCAAATTCCACCAGCAGACTGTAGCGCCACCTAACTAAGTAAGTACTCGTATGTAAAAAGCGGAAGCAATAAAAACAGACATGGGTGCTACCTTAGCGGTTTTCGGGGAAATATTCTCCTTCGAATCTTCGGTCTCATCTGCATTGACGAATCTAGACGAGAAGATGCTTTTCAGAACACTTCACTTACAGCGATTAAGTTCACTAGGTCATGTATGGAGACACATGCGCATCATTCCAGCACTCCGAAGTATCTTAAAATCCACCCGAGTTGGACAACACTGTATAGGAAGGCGTGTAAGTAATTAAGTAATTAAGTGTAGCCGCAAGGAATCGAGCTGACTAGAGGTATGTTGGGGCCCAGAATTTCCCCGGTTTGTATCGTATCATCAAAAGTGAATAAAAGAATATGATTTCTGGATCTCCTGTGTGATCTCTTAAAGAATATCGTACAACTGTTTGCTTACAGCCTGGCTTTACACTTTCTGGCCCATTATGTTGAAAATAAGCCCTAATTATAAGAACAATGAAATTTTGCAACTGGCAACATTTTCAAACTCAAGATCTCAAGAAAGCTATTCGTGTTCCCTCACGTGGAAATCATAGAAATCGATTTATCTCCAACGAACTCCTTCCTCCTCAGCCATCGAGCACAAGTACGAGACTGTTATTATTTTCTTTCTACTCATTCATGTTATCCTTCTTGTTCACATTCGCGAACCAATTTAATTATTCATCGTCTGAGGAAATACACACAAACATAGCCCTCGGTGTCTATTCCAAGAAAAATATTGTACTCTCTTCTACGCGTCCTTGTTCTATTGTTCATACTCCTACATAGTTCCTAGAAAAGACCCTCCAGTCTTCAGAATCAAGTTCTTTGAAACAGACTCCAGCTCTCAGTGCCATTCAATCATTTCTTTTTCTCCTTCTTTTTGCTTCATTTATTTGAGCAACCTTTCCCAACCCGAATACAATTACGAGGATCTATTATCCTTGAGATGAGTGAAAAATCCATTTGCCACCACCAATAAGTACAAGGCCAGGTGCAAAGAGGTACAACTGATATGAGAGTCTACTCGTACTACGGCTGGAGGGAGGTGGTGACTGTAAGTCAAGTTGACAGTGGTTTCCGTGCTTTCGCCGGCTTTGCGAATAAAGAGAATAGCTTACGAGAGTAACCGGGGTAACCAACAGAAGACCTGTTCATCATTGCTAATAACCATAAAACGCGTAATGGAATAATTTCGTTTTTAAGGGTTCCCATAAAAAGGTTACATATGACTTTGGCAAGCTTTTGATGATGCGTGTACGCGC
This sequence comes from Volucella zonaria, assembly GCA_963966105.1. NCBI lineage: Eukaryota > Metazoa > Arthropoda > Insecta > Diptera > Syrphidae > Volucella > Volucella zonaria. Next base: position 57,334,742 of record OZ014530.1, read on the forward strand.
GAGTGTATTGGTATTGTTGTTGTCGAGGACGATGCTGATAAAACCCTCCCGGCCAACTTCGTCCCTAAAAGGTTCATGACGACATTCGGGCTGGAGTCCTGGCAAAGTGCATAAAAAAATCTAAAAACGCGAACGTAAGTAAAAATAAAATTTACACTTTGTTAAAGGGCGGTACAGGTAAGCTTAAAAGGTAGTAAATTGTATAAAACAATCACATGCGTGGCTTTAGAAGTGACACTGCATAAATAGAAGACAATTGACTACCAAAAATGGTTAGAGGGTTGCCCCATAATTCCCTCACCACCACAATCCAGATGAGGAGGCGAATAAAGTTAAAGCAAGCATGAGGGAGCTTTATATTTACAGCCCATTAGTTAATTTAAGAGTCTGTGATACTCTCCGTCGTTGGAGCTGTAACTGAACTGAGTAGAAATCCATATTCGAGAAAGGATGCTATCCACGGTTTCCTGACTTGGAAAAGGCAATTGAAAGGAGAGGGTGTGCTACTTTTTTTTTTCGTTTTTTGAGGAAATGACTTTGTCACTTCAAAACACATTTGTGAAGAATCGTAAAATCTTCAATTACTTTCAGTTAAAAGCTGAACGCGTTTACTCGTATAAGTCCTCTCATGAATTCCAACATACAAGTATGTTTGACGTATTGACGGATAGCCGAGCCCACAACTTTTATGTGTTTCTCCCACCTCGACATCTGAGGCCATCAACAGAGGAAATGTGGTGCTTGGAAGACGTACATACGTACGTATCTATGCGAAAATCTTTAGCATAAATGGGACATAAAAATATTAGTGACATCTGTGATTTCCTGGAGCATTAGAATCAGATCCTGTCCTCATGTGGAGAGGTTGGCTGCTTGAACTTTTTAGCTTATCCAGGATTTAATGGCCTGGTGAATGCATCAAGTGTGAGAGATGTGATATAGTAACGCACAGTCAGGCATACTCTTACTTATTCCGTTTTATAATGCACAGCCTTAGCATGATCCACGGAGGTTATTACAGCCGCAGTGTCAAGTGAGCTCCAAGACAAGACAATCTATCGTGGTCGCCATAGTCAAAGTATTCATTTTCTTACAAGAACTTTGAGCATTTCAACGGTAGTCCAGCGCTTTATAAAGATACAAGCGTTGACACTTAAATCTCTGCGCATCAACTCTTACTCTCACGTCCATTTGTGAAGTCTGAGAGCCTATTATCACCTAGACATCATTAGTCGCTGCAGACGAGAGGGCACTTCTCTTTCTTCAGGACGGCGACATAGGAATCCCATATGCGTATTAACAGCTGCATCCACAGCTCTTATTAGTTTGAGCTACTTGGTGCACACCCTACTTAAGAGCCATTGCGATGTATTCTGAGCGAAGGTCTTATTAAGGACCTAACTCTCCAGGTTGGAGATTCCGCGTAGAGATATATTCCCCACCGCGCAACAAAAAAAAATCAAGCAGATCTACCTGGCTGAGGGCCCAGCTTCTCCAAAAATAGCTCAGTCGCAAACGGAGTATCCGGGTACCTGGCGGCCTCCGGATTAGCTAGCCTTATCTGTATATGGTGGATCTCATGACAGAGATCGTGGGACCACACTATGGATAAACCAAACAAAACAAGCAAAACAAAACCCGAGGCCGGTACTCCGTTAATACCGGGCGGCACCGACTACCGGCAAGGCTCCTGCATTGTCGAGAGGAGGTAAAACTGTGGCAGGCCATGGTGCACCATCCTCTAAAGGCAAGCGCAACGAGCCTAAAAAGAAACCTTCAGGATGTGGTAGGACTGTGGCAAGCCATAGTCTCTCTGTCTTTCCGTCTTCCAAATCACCAGGCGGAAATTTTGGCGATTAAAGAAGCTCTGTCCTGGCTGAAGAAAAACGTGATATCTGCAAAGGATATCCGCGTCTTTTCGGATAGTCAGGCCGCTATCAAATCCCTGGACTCAGTCTCACTAAATTCTAAAACCGCCCTTGAATGCCGATCGTCTCTTATGGAGATGGCAGAGCAGTTCAACCTTCACCTCTGTTGGGTGAAGGGGCCACAGAGACGTTCCAGGGAACTGTAGAGCCGATGAACTCGTCAAAATTGGAACCACTCTACGTATTCTACCGGAAAAGGGTATCATAGGTATCCCAATCGCTGCGTGCAAACTAATATTAAAACTGGATGCCAATAAAAGAACAGACCTTAGGTGGACTGTTGGACCAACATGGCTAGCGACCAAACAAATCTGGCCAAAACTGGATCTGTATCGCTCTAAGTATCTGATCCTTCTAAATAAGGAACATCTCAGCGCCATCATAGGTGTCATCACTGGACACTGCCTCATAGGCCAGCACGCAAGAAGGCTTGACGCCTTTACAAATGATTTCTGCAGAAGCTGCATGGACGAGGAGGAGAAGAAGACAATCCTCCACCTACTCTGTACATGTCCAGCTCTCTCCCAGAGAAGAAAACTTCACTTAGGAGCCTTCTTCTACAACGACCTAAATGATCTGAAAAATATAGACGTAAACAGTCTCCTTCGCTTTGTCAGAAGCTCAAACTGGTTCCATCAGTAAGAAGATCATAGATCCACGTGGCATTATAGTTGGCCATTAGGCCTAAGTGGGTTGGTATATCCAACAGCCAACCTTACCTACCCACCTACCTAATATGTCAACAAACAAAATGACCGAGTTTACTGGCCAGAGAGGTTCTTCGAAAATTTACACCTTCGGACGGCCACCAGAAAGCAGGCAGCACCGATGGTGATGGTTTGGGCCGCCATAACCCCCGATGGCCGCTCTCCGCTCGTGTTTTTGGGCCGTGGCGTCAAAATTAATGCGATCGTATACCGTGAAACTGTCTTAGAGGCAGTATTGAAGCCTTGGGCAAACAATCATTTCGGTCGGAGACCGTGGACATTTCAACAAGACTCGGCACCGTCTCACAAAGCGCGCGTCAACCAACATTGGTTAAAAAACAATGTTCCACACTTCATTTCTTCGACACAATGGATTGCAAATTCTCCAGATGCAAATCCGTTGGATTTCTCTGTTTGGGGTATTTTGAAGCCGAAGGTTGGCACTAAAAAATACCAAAGTTCGGACCACCTCAAACAAGCACTTCGCCCGGAATGGGCTAAAATACCGCAGAGCCACTTGCGTGCAGCGTGCGATGCTTTCTTCGGCCGTCTCAAGGCCATTATTCGCGCCAAAGGTGGATATATTGAAAACTACTGATACAATTTGAAAATTGATGTAGTTTCCAACATTTTTTGCTTTGGCACAATAAAATTTATTAAAAAATAAAAAAATTATAGCATTTTAGAAAGTTATAGTTCGAGTAAGTCACCCTGTAGACTACCATACAATACTGCAGTCCAAGAAGGGCGATGGGATGAGTTGGGAAAACAGCGGATAAAAAACTACGACACGTATACGACGGTATAAAAAAGGAAGACGACGCTTATTTGGATGAGGGTTTACTATTCGAGACAAGCTTAATGCAAAAAGTCTAAAACTTTCGGCATGTAAGCAAATGCCTCACATTAATCCGCATCAAGGACAAATTCGCAAATATAAGCCTTGTTTGTGTTCATGGCTCTACAGTTAATAAAGATGACAGCGTCACAGACGAATTCTAGGATCTCCTAAACCGAATTTTAGCCAATGACATCAAAATTGTGCTGGGAGGCCTTAAGATAATGTTGGATAAGGAAGCCGTTTTGGAGTGAGTTATCGGAAAACACAGCTTGCATAGCACCAGACCGACAATGGATTCAGGTTTTTAGAATCGGTAATGCGGCGTAAGTTTCTACTAGCCGAAATGATGCCCACACATGGCAACATCCATTTTCCAACCCTCATGCCACTAAATCCCTCTACATAACATTTGTCCGCCCCCTTAGATCGTTTTATTATACCGCACACATTCTCCATCTAAAGCTGTACAACGCAGGTTTCTCCAATCCACTTTACGCGGACTTCCCTGGACTTGCCATTTACATTGAACAACTGAACTTAAGCCTCCGTCTGTACTTCGAAATGTTGTCAATATACTCTCTGGTTATTAGGTTTTAGCTGGTTACATTGATAGTCCTCTTTACTTCAAATTATCTCTCTCAACACCAACCCACTTAACCGTAGGTCGTATTCAATCGTTTGTATTCAAACAAATTGCGGATATCTTAAACTAATATTTAGAACGCTACGGATAGTCAACGATGACTAACCTCTATTCGACTTCCACCTCAACATAAAAATGGTCCTCTGCTTAACTTACTACTTTTGTCCTACTGCTCTTACCCTTAGTTTTATTTATAGTTATATAACAAAAGTGCGTTTGCAATAAGCCTCAAATCAAAAAAGAAAACGTCACCCCTATTCAAGTGAACCTCATCTCTACAACTGATGCAACAGAAGCAAGTTCTATTCTGGGAAATGGCTAAAGACGACAGTGGTATTCCGTGCCTTAAGACCATCATACTATTGTCCTTTAGTGGAGACAAGACTAAAACTGTATTTTGCTACACCTCGTTTAGAAAGATGCGAAAGCTTATCTTTAAGTGCTCGTACATTTTAAACTTTGTTTCTCCTGTTAAGAGCGCAACGACCCCATAGGTAATTCAGTACCTAAACACCCAGTATAACTGCGACCTGTTTAAAAGGTTAAAGTTGAGGCAAGTTCTGCGGCTCATGTATAAAAAGTTTCACCTTCATACGATTTTGAATAATTTCAATTATACGAACGAGCCCAGCTCACGTTGTAAGGGGTTCGAATCACCTTCACAACATTGTGCTGCACAATCCGAACCCCATTTAAGAGAGATCCGTCTGAAGAAGTGTGCTTCCATTTAATTTTCACCCCTCCACATCGGAACGCGTCACTGACTTTTAGTTAAAGCGTCGCGTTGATTATCTCGCATGAATACGTAATATAATTGCATGCCGGAGAAGGCCTTAATGACGATGGCGTCAGCACCTTATTCCCTACTCCTTGGAGCCATCGAAGGAAAGCATCACCGATAATGGATAATGTGGAGCACGTTCGCACATTCTTACCTACCGCACGCGTCAATCCTCAATTATTTCGGTCTAAGGATTTCATTTGAGAATATCTGTTGAGGTCGTCGGCTGTCGTTTGAGATGGTTGACAATGGCTACAGGATGTGCTCTACTATCGCCGCAGTCGCATTTTTCCTCAGCCCATTTTGGAATCTACTCATCCTTCTCTGGTTTGCCTTTTGTTTGTTTTTTTTTCTTCTGTTTTCCTATTGCTGTTGTTATGATTTTCGTTTCATATGACCATTTGGCAGATTGCTAGTTGTCCTGCGTGTCCTTTGTTCAGTCCTTTATTGGAAATTGCGTCAGTTCAATTGAATTAGCCGTTTTCGGAAAGCATTTCTTACGCTAGGATAAATAACCGTGTCTGCGTTCGTTATGTTATGAAAAGACAAATACAGCAAGCGGAAGAGTGAGTCAGAATGAGTGTTACACACAGCATATCCACATACTCATACATACGCATGTACATACTCGTATATCTGTATCCCCACGCACACACAATTTAATCGTATCACGTCCGGATTGATTGGATTTTAAAACATGACACAGAGAATGGAGCGCCAGATTCATTGTCGAAGTCGGGAATATTTATCGTCGCTGGCTATGTTGGCGATGTTGGTGTCGATGCCATCATAGTCGGCATTGTTGTTGCTATCGACGGCGGTGGCGGCGTCTCATGTTGGTCGATAAAAGCACAATGCTCGTCCTTCGTCTCGGTGTGCATTTTCGCCTTTGATGAGAACGTTTATTAAAAACCGACTGAGCCCCCCATAAAACCGTAAAAGGATCCAATTGCTTTCATGACGATGCCGCTCAATCCATTTGCGGACGAACGCAGAATATATGTACGTTTTCAAATTCACCCCAACTTTGGCATACATGTGAACGGCACAGTTGATTTTCAATAGGAGTGGGGCTTTAGACTCGAAATATACAAACATATAAACAGAGAAAAGCCTTCTGGTGATCTCCGAAACAATGTGCAAAGGATTTGTGAAGGTGCTTCTCTGATGCTTTGTCTGCGAATCGTCTTTGTTCGGTCCGATTTAGAATGCCACAACGCGAACAAAGTGCATTCGTACGCTCTGTCTGACGTGTAGTTTGTTCAATTTCTAGCTTTACACTTTGATTTTTTTTACGATTTATTTTTTCACTGCACCAGCACACCATTGAACTTAAATTGAAAACTTTTTTACCATTGTTCTTGCCACTGACAAATATTTGCCAGGAGAGTGGATACAATTACGTGTATGTACATACGTGTACACAGAGATGAAAGAAACATTGGTTATGGGCCTTGTAATCAAATAAATGGCCCACGATGGGTTGAAACTATTTATATAGCAGCGTATATGCAACTTACTGCATCTAGTTGCAGTCAGATTGCGGTACATATAGTTAAAAAAAACTAAGTTTCTAGTATAATATCCGTACAGGGATCATGGATGTGGAATTAACGCCTTTGTGGTGATGTTTTAGCACCGTGAGAGACAATCATCTTCTGAATTTTAAACTACCGGCTGACCTAGTTGTCAACAATGTTGGCCCATAGCCAACATTTGTTACGAAATATATTAAGTAAACGACTATACGCTATCCAACAGGATACGTACGCTAAGAAGACTACTGGCTGGAAAGTATTATAGTACACCAAATTCAGAATCGGAAGCGAGGTCTTTAAATTGTAGTAGAGGAGGAATCCGTGGAAAACCAATTGTATACGATTTAAGAAGGAGCTCAGGCCAAAACAAAAGCTTGAGGAAGCTGTGCCTTTATCAAGTCTGAGCTAACATGTCCAGCCTGTTTTCGTGCAGATCGGTTGTTCCTTTGGTGGAAAGCTGATCTGCAGCGACTACTTAAAAACCCAGAAAATTCGAAGCAAAAGAATATTGGAAGCTAAATCGGGTTCCGTAGAGCGCCTTTGCGAAAGATCAAAACTGTCGATAAAACCAGCAAGCTGGTCAAAGCCCTCCAAAGCAAGAAATCAGCCAGCCATAGAAAATCAGAGGCTCTCTCTCTCATGCTTGGGGCTCACTTCCTAGGTAACCTTATCAGCTTAACCAGCTCACAACCAGCTCTTATTAACGAAGCTATTAGTGAGTTGAATAACAAAACACGTCGTAGCTAGTACTCGTATATTTCATCGGTTTTGGTGACGGAAGAGGCCATTAAACAAGCTGTGTGATGGCTGCAAATCGCCTGGTATCGATGGCAGTTATACTATAAGAAGGTATAGAGCAGCTCCTGGTGATTGTGAATATAATCTTCGCTGCTAGCTTGGCACTGGCATATACAGTATACAGAAAAAATAGGAAAACTTAACTTCATGCTCGCAAAGCACTTTCATCGACATAGAGGGTGCTTTCGACAAAGCAACATTTGCCAGCATGTGTAATATGTGATGGAGAGGGTAAATAGGGGTTGCCCAAAAGGTTACCTCCTATCTCCATAGCCATGCTGCATGTTGGTTCAACTACTTACCGCACTCAAAAGTTATGATGCCTCCGTTCAGGCATATTCTGAGGATCACCTGTTGGATCATCCTAACGACTGTCAGCTGTAAAGCGCAGGCAGATCTAGATGCCGACGACTGATGCACTAAAAATGGGGTTTTAGTCAACCATCTCAAAACTGAGGTTGTTCTCTTCATGAGCAGGCTGGTCTGAGCTGAGCTTCTCCAAAGAAGCTAAGTATTTAAATGTCATCCTGGATTACAATCTTCCCTTCTGCTGTAGATATCTAGACAAGGCCAATTATATCCTATGCGTCGCGTCAATTGCCTGGTGCAACAAGCTTTCGGGAAAATATGTCAGTATTGCTTTTAGCAGACTCCAAAGGACTGTTGGTCTTTCTGCATGGGAGGGCTTTCTAAGTGCGCTGGTAAATTGTTCTCCCCTTGATATTCATATCATGATCTGCGCTCGAAAAACCATCTTCCATTTAGAAAGAAGTGGTCTTTGGTATGACATGCGCTGTAGTATTGATGACCTTCGTCCGCCAACTGTCTTTTAATTCAGATCAACTGCTGTTGAGGGCATGGTTTAATCCCGAATCTAAGTCAGGAAAGCAATATAGTCTCTTCATTACAGATGGCACAAAAACTGATCTAGTATGCGGTGCTGCTGTTTATAGGAACCAAGACGTTAGATTTTAATCCACCTTAGAAAAATTTATGTCTGTCTTCCAAACGGTCATATGCCAATTTTGATGGCAACGAACTATGTTGTGAAAAATCAATGCAGGGGTCCAAACATTTGCATCTGTAGCGACAACCAAGCTATGCTGTGATAGTCCGAGAATGCAAGTTTTACTGAACGCTGTGGGAAGGCTGAATTCAGTAAGTCTTGTCTGAGTCAATAGGATGGCGGGAATTGAAACCGCAATGAACCCCTATAGGCCAGCGAATGATTTTCTACAACTCATAGAGGTCACCGGCTTACCTACTGTCCCTCGATTGGAAAGACTTCAGGTTGCATACTGTGGTCTTGACGAACCACTTAAGTACGAGTATACTGGGTGTAAATGATTCTAAATTCTGCAACCTCTGCTATGAAAGTGATGACGACACCGCAGAGCACCACTTTCGTGAAGTCGCCCCTACGCTCACATTAGGCTGGCGCTGATATGGTGAGTGCCGGTATTTTAAGCACATTATCACTGAAGCACTTACTCATCTTTCTTCGAAAGACTGAAAAATGTTTGTAAAAGACCAAACAAAGAGTACGATGAACTACATAGTTCTTTGTCTGAGTGCTGCGAGAAGTCGCCTGAATAGCATAAGATTTCGTTACCCAACCGTTTCAGTGTTTCAATCCCAGCTAAGGCGTGATCCTTTCTTTTACTTATGTACATTGTACATAAGTCGTTCTTATCCGAGGCTATTGTAGTTCTCATCAGAACTTAACTAACACATTGAGATCCCGGGCCACACCGTCCAAATTACTCAGATCTGAGTTGCCTGGATACGAACTACTGTCACTATTCTTTTCTCAATGCGGTCTCAAATGTTCTGTGCGTAGGGATGTAGCTTACAAAACCCCATCACAGTGTGATCATGCACTGCCTCTTCATTTACATAAGCAAAGAACTGGATTCGTACAGCGATTCGATGAAACGCACCATGTGGCAAGAAAGCAAATTGCCGTGGGCAAAATACCCTTTTTAGGGCTTTTAATTCGTAGTTTTGTTTTCTGAATGCCACTACTGATATAATTATAAGCACTATTCTTTTTGGAATGAGATCCTTGATCCACATGATATGAGGAGAATCATACGAAATGAAAAGGCGTGCAGCAACTCGAACTGTTAAGGAACGGATAGGGTTAGAGAACTGTTTTCTACAGTCCTACAGACGAAAACCGAAATTAGTTCAAGCGGGCCAGGAATGACTACAGTGCCTCTCTGAAGCGCGTAAAATTCCAAAACGACCAGAAATGTGGACAGAAAATACAGCAGTATCCCAAAGATGGTCAAAATTGTTGCTCGCTCGTTAAATCCATTAGAAAATCCGCCTTTTCTTGAATAATGACATTCCGTCTGTCAGATGCTTAAGCAAAACCAAACTACTTACTGCGCGCCTCGCAATACATGGAAAATACTATTCATCCAGCCCGTCCCTAAAAGGTCCGAATCATCTTCACTGTTCTCCTCCTGACCCTTGCACTTGGGTCCCTTCTTGCCAAGGTCGTTGAAACCCGATAAACCGTCAGCTCATAAAATATCTGGAAACACGAAAGCGATGAAACAGACTTTAGTTTTGAATGCTGACTGAAATTACGCTTTGTTTTCTGTGGAAAAAGAGCACTCAGACCAAGACCTAGGCCATTGTACGCCTTACATATGCTTCTTATTAGAATTTCTCATATTTCCATAGAAAGATGAGCAAGTACTTCAAATAGTGCTCCACCTCTTTTAAGCTATTTCAGAATCCAAAACTTCTCTGTCGGAAGCCTGAAATCAACGAATTTTATTTTGGTCCCAGGTCCCAATGAGGAATAACCAACATCTTTCCTAAGGAAGGTTGAGTGTAGAATTTCTCACGAACCGAACTTGCGTTTAAGTTGGTCTGTGTCGTTGATTAGGCCGTCCATTGACATCTGAGTTTCATGTTAACATAACTTCAGATGGCATGACTCTACAAGTTGCCAGCAGACAACGAATACTTTCCAACATCTCTAAGAGTTCAGTGACTTTCCCGTTGTTCTTCAGTAGGAACAACTTTAGCTGCTTCAGCTGCTTACTGACATCATGGTGTGGCAACACCCTTTTGCTAACATCCTGGGACCTTTGCTGTGAAAGTAATGACGTTACCACCGCGCATCTCTGTGAGTGTCCCGGCTGGGTTCACATCCTGGTAGGCGCCGTTGATGTGGTAGGTGATGGTACTAAGTGTGCTTTAACCATTACTCCTCTTTCTACGAGAGGCTGAGAACTGTCAACTTCCGGTAATATAGTCGCTGCTTGCCTCACCACCACACAATTCCAATTGTTTTACATTTTATGAGTATAATAAGCTTTAAGGAAACGTGAAGTAGACTTTAACTTTGGATTCCTAAGTCTTTTATAGACAACAATTCCAATTAGCGACGAGATGTCCCCTTAAATAGTCATTGGAGCCCGTTGTTCATCTAGCAATATGAATATTTTCCGTCTTCTACAATCCCAAGTTGGCCAATCTCAATTCAGAATCGAAAGTAATATCTAAAATCCTTCCTTCCAGTTGATGAATAGAATATGCTGACTCCAATTTATTGTAGGGATAAAAAAATTCCTACACTTGTTAACTTTTTTACTCCACTCATGGCTTTGATTGCCTTATCGTTGATCCTTTTTTCTGTTTGGAGTACCGCCTTTTGATCGCTGACAAACATACGTTTTCCATATTGAAAGAATCACACACACTAAATCCAGATAACGACAATGTACTCGTGTGTACGTTGCATCCTGGGCACATCTTTTTCCGTCACTCCTATTTGTCCACTTTCTCTTACAGCTGAAATGAACCGCGGTAACCTCCACTGAGAAAGTCTGTGACTTTTAGAATATCGCCCACTAGTTGTGTTGACAAGTAGACCATGACAATATCTTCAATCACCTCACTTCTGGATTCATTCGGTAAATAACTGTACTGCAGACGGTATCATGAGGTGTGTGGAACACCAACATATCTCGGAACACTATATTTGCACAAATTGACTGCAGCTCTCAGAAATAGAAACAGAAGCGCAGTATGTTTTCAATTTTTTGAAATCCATTTCGCGAATGATTGGTTGGAGGAATTTACTCCACGACACTAAAACATGAAATTTTATTGAAAATGCCAAGTAAAGCTTATCTTTAAATTCTGTGCAAGAGTGTGTACTAACGTTCTTTGTTGATGAGCAGACCATTCACAAATTCATCACATTCCGACAGGAAATAACCTCGAGATGGAATTTGGCTTATAACGTCGCTATAACTGCTGGTTTTTCCAACATTCCTTCTCAGATTTAAACTGCCAAAACTCGAACGTTGTTCGAGTCAAAGATCAAAAGTAGTGCACCAATCCTCGTCGCAACTAAGCTATGTTCAATTTAGGCAATGGTGCCATTGCATTTAAATGTTTTTAATAGAAAAGAGTTGCTGATACAACAATTCCTCACTACATTACGATCTTATTATTTAATTTTAAAACAAAAAGCATTCGGGAACATTTGAAAAGAATGAGACTATTATTCTCTATTGTTATCGGTACTTAAGTTTGTTAAAATTCTTATAATCTAATTGAATCAACAGTAAGACCTTCATAAAGGCTGCTTTTGTAATTACAAAACCCGTCGACCAGTCTAAGTCAAATAGCCCACATAACGTCAGACGTAATTTCTCCTGCTTCAACTGGAACGACAGCATCTCAATCTACAATATAAAAAAACCTTAACGTTTAAAAAAATACGCATCTGTATATACACTCGTATATATAGATTTAACTCACACTTTTAATCAAATGTCGATTTAGGATATTATGAGTTGTCAGTGACATTAAAATATTTCCAGGCTCATTACAAGCCGTAACTACTACCCCACAAATGTACACAATTAGCCAGAGATCGGCAAGACTCATGACAACTGCTCCAACGACAGTTAAAAATTCAGATTTAATAATGTCTGAGTAGGATCCATTCAACAGTAGAAGAAAGTAAAAAAGCATTAAAGTTTGTACTGCGAAAAATGTTATAAGGATAGCCAGGATTTGAATCTGATATAGATCCTTAAAGGCGATTGTCAATTTGTGTAAGTTAGTATGAATCCTTCCAATTGTAACCAATTCACTGCACAGAAGTCGTGAAGCTTTCCTTGATATACGTCGTTGTCCATTCCCCCAAATGATATTCATGTCCTTGACCAATTTCAACAGCCGTCGATTAAGTAAACAGAAGTGGTATCCGCCGTATAGTATTCCGATGCAAAATTGACTCTCCACTATCATTAACAAGTTATCCATCAATGAAATATACACTGCTTCCAGTACCGACTTGTAGGTTTGATTTATTTTGTAAAAAAAAATAATTATAAAAGTTCCCGTGACCATAACAAATGACGAGACGATCTTCAGGTGAATCAATCGAAGAATTTTTCTTTGAATTTTTGACGGTTTTTTACGATGGGTCATAGGAACGGCTGGAATACTGTTTAAACGCTGAAACATACTCCTGGCGTATGACAAATTTGTCCACTGAGAGATCAAAGTCACACCTATTGTCAGGACATTTATGCATGTAACAATTTTGTGCATTTTTACTGCCAGAGTCTTTTTCGCGGCAAAATCTATGTCCGTAAACCCATAGGGCTGAATCACCATTACTGGCAGAGATATTCCCAATAAAATATCAACTACTAGGCAGTAGACTAGAGTTCTTCGGTCATAGATAACTTGTTGGGCCTCAAAGTCATAGAAAACGTTGGACATTCCAAATGCTCTGGAATACAGATACGCCTGGCTTAAAATTTTTTCAATTGGATCTGTTATTTTCCTTGCCATTGTGTAGTGCTGGACTGAATTCACAAAACTAGTCACTCATCACAAGAAATGCTCAGTGAAAACTGTTTCCCAACTATGGAATGTGAAGTGTATTTTCAATTAAGATTTTACAAGATATGGATAGCACTGACATTAGGAAATGAACGATAGCGGTCATTAGACAGTAATTACATCTATAGGAGTCGATTAACGTCATCACTAATGCACATGCTGGAAAAATGTTGTCGACTGTTATGGAGGATTGGAAAATATTGGATTGGATTTTAGAACTGTCTGCCGTTCGTTAATATGAATGAATATGAGAAATTTTGTCTGATCCTGTCAGTTTTTTGGACAAGGCCAATCTGCTTACTGTGCGCTTCGCAGCCAGTTCAATGCTTCCAAATTTTGTCACCACTCTACTAGAGCGCATCGAACATTCTTTGGGACGAATCCACCTTCGCACTTAGGTAATAGAGAGAGTACTCAAAGATCTCAATATACATATTTGCATCGACTCATCCAGATAGTATACCATATCACCCCATCTTCTGACGTAAACTCCTTCATAAATCCCACTCAACTAGGACAGCATTTGCCAAGCCCGACGATGAAGAGACGAATATTCTTATCTCCCAAGATCACGGAAATTCTGGAAAATTGTTACCTCATGAAATATTTTGAGACACGAAAATTTCTCTATGACGGTTTTCATAGGAACAGGTGCGCTGCGATTTGACGCGATTTCTCATCACAAAGTGGAATCAATCAATCATTTCACATAATCGGTGAAAGCAGGGCTCTACAGCGCTTGGCATCAGCCATATTTGTCGTTAATGAATTAGAACTTACCTTTTAGAACGTTTGTCAAGTTGTCTTGGATGGTTTCAAGTCTGATCGTTGTGTCGTTGAAACCAAAAAAACATTCCATTCCCTGTATGTGTGTCAATGACAACTTCGGTTGGAATGATCACATATTTGATGTCGCCAAAAATGCTCTGGAGTATTTAGGTTCCCTCAAGCGATGTAAGAAATATGTTATTTCACTCCCCCTGATCTGGTCTCAATATATTGGAGTAAAATGCCCACATCTGGTCAAGTATTCCTAAAATCTCCCCGAACATGTTAGAGTGGATTCGAAACCATGCGGTAAGATTCATAAGTGATGCTAATATCACCCACTCAATTGACCATCTCGAACGCCAACGAAATGTCTCCTGTCTCACCTTGTTCTATCGAAGGATATGCACCACACGTCTGAATGACATGTCCAAAAAGTTTATTAGCGTTTGCCGCTAAGGCAACTCACTTCGTCGCTTGCAAGAAGAGACCATGTCTAAGATCGGCATCAAGGGCCGCAATTCAATGCGTGACTCAAACAAAGAGGAAGAACTTCGTCAAACTGGTGATCCACGCTATGCACATTTGAACAAAGATTTATACTTTGAAATATCCACAGTAGCCCCACCGGCAGAGGGTTATGCCCGTGTAGCCTATGCTCTAGCTGAAATTCGGAAATACCTCATCCCAGACAAGAATGATGAAGTAAGTCAGGGTCAATTAAAGGAGATCTTAGCCGATCAAGAGTCAGCACAAAAGGCGGCCAAATTTGCAGCCTGACTCATGGCATTAAACGGCGGTGACCACTCAAAGCCATCTCCGTTTGCATTCTTCCAAAAATTCCAATAAATAAACAAACAAAAAACAAAACAAACAAAAACAACAAGAGAATATCGCTATTTTCAGCATTTTGCAAAGCATTTCGCCCCTTTAAACCTTTAATCGTAATATTCGTCTCAAGCCCACTTTCGGACGTACAATGAAACATCATGATTCTTACCTAAGCCATTAGAACCTGCAAACATTCAAAACCAACTTACTTCGATGTCTCTCTTTCTTTCCTCCCTAACATTCCTTCGACAGCGCTATGTGCAAACATTTTAAGGGCATGCAAAATCCCTTGAGCACGCGCCATTTATAAAAAACAAACTTCTATTAGCTAGATGCCGAAGAATCTTAACATGACTTTAAGGCAGATTCTGCCTCTGACAGATTCCGTCTCTGATTCCATCTTATGGATCACGTTCGTATTATAACTCAAGGGAAAATATTTTGTATCGTCGGTAACGCACTATCCGATTTCTGTTCTGTTTCCTTCTAGTCCAACATATTTTCATTCTGATTCTCGTGGTCATCCCTCTGTAGTTGTAAGCAATGTGCCTAGAGTTAGCTCTGATCACGACCCAGTTTTGTGTCGACTTTGGTGGTCACGGGAGAAAAAGTTGCAATTTATTGGGGATGTCAAAAGTGCTAACTGGTCACGATATCAATCAGAAATAAAGTCAAATCAAAATATCTCAGTAGATATAGAAGAGTCTCCAGCACTGATAATGTTGATTCCATCTTTAATATATTTACATCCAATATACTGGACGCGGCTGAAAAATCTATTCCAAAAATGCCTATTTTACGTCTTATAAAAATAAGAAATAAACGCAGAAGAGACTAGCAAAGACATCGATAGGCTTTCTTAAGACTTGAATTATCCTACCATAATAAGCTTATAGCAACGAGTATTTTTCAACGCCATAATAAGGCATAGAAAATTAAGCGCACTTGACAAAAACAATAGCCCTTTTTGGAATATTGTCAGAGTGGCAACTACAATTTCTAAAGGACCCCCATTAAAACTTACGTCTCCGATGCCGAAAGGGCTAATGTGCTCACAAATACCTTTCAAAAACGTCAAACCATTTCAAGTAATCTTTGCGACTCTGTGACTGAAAATTATAGTAATAACACTGTCCATTCTTTCTTTGAGAAAAATACCACTTTAACACCCAATGTAAGTCATGGTAGAGAAGAAGATATGCAATTCATAGTAAGAGACCTAAGGATAAGAAAAGCAAGTGGACTTACCTAGATCTGACTTTGCTTTTCTAACATTTCTGATAAATGCCTGTTTAAAAATGAAGTACTTTCCAGAATCCTGGAAAGAAGCAAAAATTGTTCACATTATCAAAGCTGGTAAGCCTCCTCAAAGCCCAGAAAGTTACAGACCGATTAGTAGCATAAGCAAGATCCTCGAAAATGTTCTTAAGGATCTTATTTTAAAGTATATTTCTAGCATTGACATTTAAACCAATGAACAATTTGGGTGCAGAAAATAGCACAACACTTCGCATCAGGTATTAAGAATTTACAACCACGTAAAGAAGAATCGTGCAATTGGTAGATCTACAGCGATGACTTCATGGGACATAGAAAAGGCATTTGATACAGTGTGGCACAACGGTCTCATCTTTAAGATGATTCAATTAAACTTCCCTGCATTTGTATGTAAAATAGTTCAACGTTTTATGTCAAATATGTTAGTTCCTTCAAAGTATATGTCAATAATGGTACGTCAAATTTAATAACAATTGATGCCGGTGTTCCCCAAGGATCTGTACTTGGACCGATTTTGTACACGTCCATCTTGCACGAAAACTCGCCTTCAAGTCATCGTGAATCTTGTAAACGCTGGGTCCTGTCTGCGGTGAAAAAACATGTGCTTTGCATCGATATTTTTAGGACTCACCTAATCAACCGCATTCTTCCCCGTTGAAACTAGCCATTTACCTATCGAAAACCTAAGAAAGTCGGGCCCTTGAACCACCTCGCTTCTATATCCCTCACCGACAGCTCCGTTCCATCTCGTAGCATCATCAGCAACCTTGTCGGTGGTTCTGATATGGAACCACTGGCGAGGAGAAGATAATTCCAGTATCACTCACACTCTACAGGCTACGAAAGACAGAAACCTGTATTTTGTCGAGTTTATCCATGAAGGAACAGTTTTTGAATCCGACAAGAAGATTGTTCATTAATAGATATCGAGTGCATGCTTTTAACTGTAAGTGCTAACCGGGCTCCAAAGATAGCCGACTGGAGTTCCAACCTTGTTACTGACAAACTTTTGACAGGGGCTACCTTGGCCTTAGCCATAATGGGGCAACTTCCACCTTATTTTCTCTTTCAAATCGTAGGTAGGCCACTGTTCCAAACGCCACTTCTGATGCATCCACGAAAATTACTAAAGTATTCTTAGATTCGTCCGGATTCCAAGAGAGGTGAATCGCGGGGAATCTTCAATTTTTCGATGTTCTTCAGTTCTCTTAGAATATTTAACCATGGTATTTATGTGTTCTGAGGCATCCACTCGCCCCAATCAAACCCTTCTCGCCAAACCTCCTGTAAAATGATGCCACCACGAATGATGTAGAACGATACAAGCCCTAGAGGATCAAAAATCTTCATAACAGTCGTCAGCATCCCGCTTTTAGTTAACACATTATCCGGAAACTCCTCGAATGACAGCTTGTAGGTGAAAAAATCTGACGTCGGATGCAAGTACATCCCCAGGACTTTCAAGAAAATAGACTCGCAATTGTTTGGATGTACTCGTATTCTGATCAACTTAGGGTTGATATGACTTTCTGAAATCAGCCGAAGTACGTCTTGGCTATTCGATTCTACACCCACCAGGTTTGAAGTTCATCGACAAACAAATGCGGATTGCGTCTCTAGTAACAGATGCCGCCTTGGCTACCGAATCGTGGCTGTTAGAATAATCGGATACGTATGTGCGCCTAGTTAAGCCATCTATCGGTTCTGGACAACCTTGCCGAAAAAGTTCTGCGTTATAATTTTTTACGAACTGAGCGCATGTGAGCGAACATCAGCAGAATGTATTTTTAGAACATACTTTATCCAGAAATGTAAGGCTACTCGTCGCTCAGAGGCTGTGCACCAGGGTGATTTCGAATGTTGTCTTCCTAATTTGATGTCAATAAAACGATGGCACCAGCATATAACTCCAGCTAATGTGTCGATATTGGAGTATCTGCCGAGAAAACCCAGTGCTCCAGCGTTCTCTGTCAATTTGGATGGGGCTTGCGTAAGCAATGAAGTTACCTCAAGTACCCCTTTGGCGTCACAAACTTGTCTCGGCCATTCGTTTTCATCTTCCTTTAGCCAGTCCGGACCAGTCCACCATATGTCGAGATTCCCTAGCTGGGAAGGGTACACACCACGGGAGGCTACGTGAGCTGGGTTACTATTAGTGGGCACATACCTCCAACCGTCAATAGCTGTCAGCTCTTGGATTTTGGTAATCAGATTGGCAACGTATTGCTTATGCTTTCCAGGATTTGACCGGATCCAGCTGAGAGTTGTCTTCCACTCAGACCATCAGTAAGTCGTAATTGACATCAGCTTTAAGGTGTCGAGCTCCATTGAGTTCCAAACACGGGACGGTGATCTTCTTTAACTGTGCTACTTTAGTTATGGCCATGAGTATCGACAAACTATAGGAAACGGCAGCATAAGCAGAGGTAGACGCTTCGGAGAAAACATGTAGTTGGTAGTTCGAGGCCTCTGGTGACGAGAAAACCCATCTAGAAACCTTGATGTCATCTATCCACGGAAGCTCTTCTCGAAATCGAACCCAGTTCTGCTGATGAGGTTCCGGAAGTGGATCATCCCAGGAAATACCAGAAAGCCACAATTGTTGACAGATTATTTTACTTGTTATCAGGACTGGAGCCAGCAGGCAAGTTGGATCATAAATTTTAGCGACATCGGAAAATTGTTGACGTTTTGTAATTGCTGACGGGACTTCTGTGACGTTCACCTTGTAGCCTATGCAATCACTTTTGCAATACCAGTAGATCCCAAGCGCTCAAATTGTCGTAAGTGCTTATTACTTTTAGAAACTTGCTCGAATTTGAGTTCCATTTTCGTAGCAGGAAACCTCCTCGTTGTAGCAACTTCTGTAATTCTATCTGTAGTTGTTGTGCAGTCTCAACCGAATCAGTGTCATGGAGGCAGTCATCCAAGTAGAATGATTCCCGGACTACTTTAGAAGCTTGAGGAAATTCAGCTTCTTCATCATTGGCCAGGGTGTGGAGCATCTTTATTATTTTTCAATGTCCGCCATAAAGCCATCGAATTATGAATACGCCATTTTAAAATAATCGCAGAGAGCTCACTCTGAAGCTTAGGACCTACATGAAGACAATCCTTAAGTGATTTACCTGATTTGTACTTCCTGGATGCATTGAAGACAACTCTCAATTTTGTTGTCGAGCTTGACTCCTTGTATACACCATGATGGGGAATACAACATACACCTTGAGGTGACACGTCCTCGTAAACAGGTTCTATGTGCTCAAGCTGCAGATATTCCGACAAAAATTCTTGGTACATTGTCATTATTGTTAGGTTGTGGTCTAAGCGATGTAATTGGTGATGGAAAAGTTTAAAGGCGTCTCCTCTTAAATTTGCCAGTGTTGTTACCTCGATGGAATCCTTAAACGAGTATTTGACGATGTATCGTCCAGATCTGGTCAGTTGAACCGTTTGGCACAAGATGAAGTTGTTGAACCGCATACCCACTAATAAATTAAGCTTGGGAACCGCTGTCCAAAAGTGCTCGAAGATTTAAATGATGTCCAGTAGCAGATTGTACTACAATTTGAACTGTAGCCAGCAGAACCGGTTCTAGCTTTGCAAATGAATTTTCATCGACAGAATCACAGAGTAAATTACGAGGGTGACGGGGGTTACAGGTGTTGCTCTTCAACCTGGTTGCTGTCATGCAACATTGTGTGGTGGTTTTGGTGACATCTTAAGCAGGTAAAATCCGATGGGCAGTGCTGTTGTGCATGGTTAGCTTTGAGATAATTTGTGCACATCTTCGCTTTCATCACAAACGTCAGTCTCCCTGCTGGGGTTTGCTTTCTGAAATCAGGACAAAACAGTGGAACATGCTTACCAAAGCAACTTGGACATCGATTGACATTTGTTTGATGGCTGTGGACCGGTTGTGGTTTGTATGGTTTTATGTTGACTTCCCTTAGACCTTGCCGAGAGTTTTCCAAAAACTTTTCTAGCTCTGCGTTCGTGGGAATGGAATTCGGGCTATTAAATGAAGTTTCCCAGCCTCTAATTATGACAGGATCCAGTTTTTCTGTTACATGTAAAATTAACCAATCGTCACACTGGTCAGTTGGCCGCCCTAGTTACTTCAGAGCCCGAACAGATTTAGTGATTCCATCAAGAATCTGACCTAAGCCCTAAGTTTCGGTAGTCATGATCGACAACTTTACGATGTCACGAAGGTACTTGTTGTCATACCGACCTTGTAAAATATCCTAAGCGGTCTGGAAGTTGTCATCTCTAATCGGAATATTTTTTAACACACTCGCAGCATTACCACGAAGGCTACAATTGAGATAATATAATCGTTACACATTGGAGAGCAATGTATCATTGATTACACAGCTGGTAAACATGTCTTTGAAGTTCAGCTCAAGTTTTGGCAAAGTTGATTTGATGCTGTTGCCTCCGCTTATGACGGTACGGGTCGGTGTTGAATGAGACAAACCTATGGTATTATGCGCAGTCGTGGATAGCTCGTCTATGAGATCATTGAGTTCTCCTAAGGCTTCGCAATACGCAGATTCTATTTTGGCTAAACGCTCATCCGATAGACACCTCTCAAGATCCTTTTCATTATCTTCTATTACCTCTGTTGATGAGATGCAATCATGGGCATCATTGAATTTGCTCCAGTAGTGGTCCAGCAGTTTTCTTCTGATCACTAAGTACCCTTTTGTCTGAATTGGCGACTTTTTGTGAATTAGATGAGAAGTTACAAATTAGTTTCGCAGTAGATTCTTCCTTAGCCAGTGCCATTGTTCTTTGAAAATAAACCTTTTTACTAAGAAACACAAATATTTTACACGGAAGAATCAGGTTCCCCGCAAGGGATGCCAATATTTGAGCACTTGAGAAGAGGCGAAAAGAAAGAAACGTAACCTCTTGCTTGAAACACGTTTTATTACAAAAAATTCTGACAGAAGCTTGACATTGTGATGAATATGTTAACTAGCGAGCGATGGTATTGCCAGATATGGGGCAATAGTGAGAACTAGCTTTTATAATAATACTTTTCAACACTACAAAGTTGAGGTTCTAATTTTTCAACTGGGGTCGAGACCAGCTCCTTGACTATTATATAACTATTCAGCAGGAGCTATGCATGCGATTTAACACTCCATATACAGGGTCGTAAGGGATGAAAAGTTGTGTAACCCTGCGCACACATACAACCATAGGATGCCCTTCTTTGAATTAAATAAAAAACCCATTATGATGAGAAAAATCCAATAAAATGGGAAACCTAGCCACCCGCTCCATTTGAATGGTCTTCTGATCCACTTAACCGTTTTACGTATGTTAGATTTTCTTTTTTCGAATTTAATAAGACTTAACGTTCTTATCCGTGCGCCCTAATCACGTATCTTTCCCATTTTTCCGTAAGCTAATCCCAACATGTATAACTTCCTTAGTTGAAGGTAGCAGGAGAAAAACAGCGTCAGATTTAAATTTCAACCACATCCTCCATCCGGAATGTTCTCTCCTCATCGTTCGGTCGCGTCATAGATGCGATAACAAAGATAAAGTTTCTCCATTCAGTAGTTGAATGCTGTTAAGCCATTGAATACCACTTTTGGATAGAAACGTGCATCTAGATAGAAACTCATATCTGTCAGTGATAAACGTCTAAGCCCAAGAGATGCGTGCGCCACAAGAGAAACAGAGAGCTCAAACGTTTTCCGACACAGAAAAAAAAAGGCTCTCCATAGGAACAGTAGCATAAAATACTAGAAAAAAAAAAAACCTCACGAACTTTATCGTTAAATTTAGTTTTAGTGGAGAACGATTTTTGGGGATGCAGAATGTGACAGCTCTTACATAGGCACCACACACAATGTAGACATCGACGACGGGCCAGAGAGCTTGAGTGGAAGTATTAAAGTTGAAGTTGAAGTTGAAGTTGAAGTTGGAGTTGTAGTTGGAGTTACCATCGACAACAAAGTTTCCATTCACCTCATAGAGATAAATTAAATTTATTGACACATGATGGCACACACAGAGTCATTAAGACTCTGCTGCCTTCGCAGAATTTCCTATTCGTATGTGTGCTTGCTGATGTTTTCCTTGTTGGCAAACCAACACATGTTTGCCGTCGCTCCTTCAGACTATCACTCCGAAATAACGATTATTCCATTTAAATTTTAAGTTAATTATATACGGTTCTTAGAAACTGTTTACCAGGATCCATTGCGGCATTAGTCTGATGTTAGTCTAAAATTCGTTCCAAGCTCGCCTTTAGTGGCTCAATGACGACACCTCATGATTAATTCATAACCAGAGATCTACTCGTATTCGAGGGAGTGTGAGTTAGTTTTTTTTATCTTTGGTGAAGTCTAGGGAGACATGAAGAAAAACTGTCAGGAAAAAAGGACATTCCACTAACCTACTCCCTTGGGGACGAGTTGCAGTGAGCCAACTTCGAAAACTCTATTTAACTTAAAAAAATAAAAAAAATCAACTTATTGTTGTCAAATAACTATTGTCATGACTGCGACGATGGCGGCGTCGGTGGTCTCAAGAGTTAGCTTAAAAGGAAAGGCGAAACGAACGAAACCGAAACGGAAGTGAAGGCAAACTTTTTTCACAAGCACTTAAAGGATATCTCTCCCCGAAGGGCGTTTAATTCTTTTGCATATTTACGCTTCACCAGTAGCATTGGCATTGAAACGAAATAGGTGCGATTCCGGAATAAACTTGAAAAGGAAGAAAAAAAAACAAAGTTTCTCCCGGTTCCTCATTTTTTTTTGTTTTTTTTTTTTTCTGTATTTGTAGTCGTTGCATGTATTAGGGATGAAAACATATTTGGGACTTGGGGATGGCAATAAACCAGGAGGTTGAATCAAAAATTTGTGTATGGCTCACCGGGGATTGAGGGAATCAAACGGAAAAGATTTGCTTAGGGCTTAACGTCGTGGATACGGATGCATGGTAGGGGTAATAATTCGAACGTGAATTTGAAGGTTATTTTAAACGTTTCACGTGTCACTGGATTGAAAGGCAACTTCCGGGGATATACAGAGTTGAATTCGAAATTATTTTTATCGTAGTACACAGCTCTTGTCGTCTGTAACTTTCCTGAAGTAAGTGCTTAACGGAAAAAATGCAACAAAATAGGGATCTAGTACACCTGAATGGCCTACTGACTTTTTTGATGGCCTTAATGGGAATAGCCACATTTTCTTCATATGCATGTATGTCAACAAGGGGAAGCGACAATACCCAATACGATCCCTAAATCGTTTAAACGTTGGCCTCATTCTTAGAGCAGTACCCAATTGGAAAGGGTTGCACGGTTCACTATATTCACTTCGTCAGCTGGCTTCCAGGCAGAAGTCCTAAGAACCCAAGCTGTTTAAATTAAAAGCCAACTAGAGATATTCACTGAAGAGGATGAGTCGCTGAAACCAAAGCCAGAGAATACTAAAAGATTGGCATTACCAGTGGAGTTGATTGGTGTCATAACCCAAGACTATTCAGAAAGGAAGATCAGGACTTGCAGCCATCGAAAACGCTCTGTCAGTTAAGCCATGCTCAACACAGGAAATCAACTTTAGCCTTATTGGTGAAAAGTATCGAAATTAGAGAAAATTCGAAGTAGGATGAGAAGATGTTATTCCCTTGGTCACGGGAAAAAGAAACATTTCGATAGAGATTACTTCAATCGAAAGCAACTAGTCTCTTAGACAGACCTGTCGTGTTTTTTTGCTGCAAGTTCAAAATGAAAGAAAACTGCTATAACTAACAGGCACATATGCAGCAGTTCCTAGTTCTAATCTAATAAAGACAATGGGTAACATCGACGGATAAGTAAGGCACTTTCTCCCAAGCAAAAGAAAGATGAAAAACTGTGATGTTTACTACGGTGATTGCTATAGGGAACGTAATCAACGTCTATTTAGATGAGGGTTTGTGGTAAGCGGCAGACTTAAGCAAGAAGTCTTGATCTTTCGACACGTGAGTGAACGCCTTATAACAACCCATATCAAATATAAATTCGTAATATCAGCCTTATATGCGCTCACGCCCCAACAGAGGAAAAGGACGATGCTAACAAAAAAAGTTTCTAAGAGCTCCTCGACAAATGTCCGATGTATAACGTTAAAATCGCGCTAGGCGACTTTAATGCCAAAACTGAAAGGAGGACATCTTTGGTAGCACAATCAGAAGACATAGTCTACACGACACCACGTCTAGAAACGGACTTAGGCTAATTGATTTGGCTGCGGGACGTAACGTTAATATAGCAAGCACACGGTTTCCTCACCTCAATATTCACAAGGGAACACGACGTACACCAGATCAACAAACTGTCAACCAGATTGATCATGTTGCGATTGCCATAAGGCATTCCTCAATATTTTAGATGCACGAAGATTCCGAGCGGCCAGCATGGACGTACCTAGTTGCAGTCAAGGTACGTCTACGGATATCTCAGACGCTACAACAACGGGGAAATACTATGAGAAGATTTGACGTTGGACGGTTGCAATCGCAAGCAGCCAGAATCTTTGGCGACCGCTTATCCCTCAAGCTCTCGAGAAGTCCTTTGCAGCCAGCATCAAGTTGGTTATATATGCCATCAGAAATGCCGCAATAACGTGCTAAGTTTCACCCGCCCACCACCACGAAAACCCCTGGTTTGATGAAGAGTGACGACAAGCACATGGAGCAAAACAACATGCCAACAAAGCGGAGTTGCACAAAACGACAAGGGCGGCTCATGAGCTCTACGAGCAAAAGGCGGAAGCACATCGGCTTCTCCGGAGAAAAAAAGAAAGAGCATGAGGAGCGCGCGATCGAGGAAATAAAGAGGTTTTACTTCAGGAAAAATGTTCGGAAGTTTTATGCAAACGTAAAAAGAATGTGAAAGGGTAATAAGACACAAACGGAAACCTATAGAGATGAACAAGGAACCTTATAGTAGAGACACTGTCGGTACTGAGGATCTGGAAAAACCATTTCTGCAGACTGTTAAGCGGCGAAAACAATACAAATTCTGCTGTCAGACAGAGCGAACCATTCAAAATTGACGATGTTAGTCAAGAATTCCATCCACCCGTCCAAAATGAAGTGAGGATAGCAATATCTAAACTGATGTCGAACAAGCCTACCGGGCCAGACGGCCTACCCGCCGAACTATCTAAGGCTGCAAGAGATGACCTGGTAGAAAACATGAATGGAACCTCATCATCGTTTGCTCGGTTCACAAGAAAGAAGACCCTCTAAACTGCGCCAACTATAGAGGTATCAGTCTCATAAGCATCGCATTGACCATTTGTCAACGATCTGATTGGACCCTATCAGTGTGGTTTTAGGTCCGGTAAGTTCACCATTGACCAAATATTCACACTACGGCAGATCCTGAAGAAAGCCCAAGAAATTCAGATCGATACTCACCACCTTTTTATCGACTTTAAATCCGCATATGACGACATCTACAGTAACTGTAACTTCGAGGTAGTAAGGAACTTTGTCTACCTCGGCTCTGCTATCATCATATTTTCAGAAATCAGTCGAAGAATAACGATTGCCAATCGCTTTCAATCCCAGTCCTAGTCAAAAAACTGCGCATTGGGCATTTGAGATGGCTGGTACATGTAGAGCGAATGAACACCAACGCTCCAGCCCGCAGAATCTTCGACTCTAATCCGGAGGGACAACGCAGTAGAGATATGCCTCGCCTTAGGCAGTTAGCCAAAAACCGCGCTAATTGGTTAAGGCCCAGGTCCACCCCAAATTGAAGGATATTTTCATCCGCTTTCGATAGGGTTCACGTTTCTGCGCCATAAAGTTGGACAGGGATGATCAAAGTTTCTGGATAGGGTCTTACTACTCAATTGCCTTTTTAGCCTAAAGAAACAGCGCCGAGTACCTGCAGCATGATGCGGTGCCATCATCACTTTCATAGCAAGCATTACAGCATGTATGTATGTCCCGACATCACGACGCCTACAAGCAACCTCCAGTTTTTCCTGCATGCGGACAACAGAAAATTCGCTAACCTCTTAGTCGGGAAGCATTCGTTTGATCTGCCGGCAACCTGAAAAGTCTTCCCATCTGCTCACATGAAACTGAGCCTTGCTTAACAAGTTAATCGGCAATTTCATTTACCGTGATCCCATTGTGATCTGGGATGGGCCCCCACACAATTATCAAGGCTTCGCCCATCAATGACGTTGTCTAATAAAAAGCGGAGGCAGAGCATATTACTGGTCTTATCGTAAACATCCTCAGAGGACGCCACCGAAGGTTGTTATGATTTGATCAGTTAAAAGTTGCCGGTCATAAGTCTTGTTGATGGGAGGACCACCGGTAGTCCCTACCAGCACTTAAATCGCGGTACCATGGGAGTCAGGACCCCCCCCGAATTTAGGTCCGGGCCCCCTTGTGGGAGCGCCGTGGTGGCTGTGGTTTAATCCCAAAGTCGCGGGAACGGTCTTTCTGTTGGTTTGACCCAATGTGGAGTTGCAGTAAGTACCGCGTGCTGTGACCCTAAGAACAGTAAGGGGTTTTAGGTTGGTCTCGACTCATACCAAGGGTGGAACTTCTACCTCCAACACAGTTCCAAATTGGTATCAAAGGATTGACTAAAAGATATGAAAACGCTATTTCGTTTCGTGAATGTAGTTACTGCCAGCCAGGGGCATTATGTATCAGGGTGGAATCATGTTATTCGTTTTTCTCCTTCATGCGTTTTTCATATTTGCGGAGCAGAATGATCCGTTCGCAAACCTGAGTTGAATTTTGTGTATGCAAATAGATAAATGTAGTTACTATATAAACTGTTTTTTTATAAAAATAAAAGGGTTACGTCGTTACGAGATGAAAAACTGTTTTTTTTAACTAGTTCGTTTTATTTATACCCACTCCTAGTGTGCAGTAATTACATCTGAAGCAAATATGGTGAGATGGTGAACCTGATAAAAATATAAATTACCCGTCTTTCCGATCGCTCGTCTTTCCTTTATGTTACGGTGTTATGTGAAGTTTTGCACTCATCATGGAAAGCATCCTACAAATGAATGCAGAAGCAGACCTGGAATGTTGCAGATTGATCTGAGTACATAATTATTGGGTACATAACTTAATTCGTGCGGTTTTTTTTCAAAATTTGGACGTTTATTTAAGAAGAACATGTACAATAGTATTGTTCAAAGTATTGCCCATCTGAAGCTATGACTTTTTCCCATCTTTCTGGCAATTTGTGGATCCCATCTCAAAAGAACTGCGTCGGCTTGGCAGCCAAGAATGAATCAAGCCAATTTTTGATATTCTGCTCTGATGTGAACCGCCGTATTTCAGTGAGGGCGTTCTGCATCGACCGGAACAAATGGTAGTCAGAAGGGGCAAGGTCTGGGCTATAAGGCGGGTGGGGTAAGATTTCCCATCCACTGTTTTTCAAATAGTTCTTAACCGGAATAGCAACGTGGGGCCGAGCGTTGTCATGATTTGTCATGATGGAAAATTATTGCCTCGTGTCTGGTCACATATTCCGGGCGTTTTTCGGCCACTGCTCTTTCAAACGGATTAATTGTGTTCGGTAGCGTTGTCCATTGATGGTTTTACCCGGTTTTAGCAGCTCATAATACAGCACACCCATCTGATCCCACCAAATACAGAGCATTACCTTCGCGCCATGGATATTCGGCTTTGTCGTTGATTTGCCTGGTTGGCCGGGTTTCACATATGAGTTTTGTGCTTGGGGTTGTCATAATGGATCCATTTTTCATCACCAGTAACAATCCGATGCAAAAATGACTTCCTTCTCTGGCGTTCCAGTAGCATTTCGGACATGCAAAACCGCCTTTCGATGTCTCTCGGCTTGAGTTCATGTGGAACCCAATTTTCTTGCTTTTGAATGTATCCAGCTGCTTTTAAACGTTTTGAAATGGCTGCTTGAGTGACACCCAAAGATTCTGCGAGCTCTTCTTGTGTTTGGCAATAATCTTCATAGAGTAATGCTTCCAGTTCTTCATCTTCAAACTTTTTTGGCTGCCCAGGACGTTCATCGTCTTCCAAACCAAAATCACCACTTTTAAATCGTGCAAACCACTTTTGGCACGTTCGCTCAGCTAGCGTATGTTCACCATAAACTTCCACCAAAATACGATGACTTTCGGCAGCAGTTTTCTTCATATTAAAGTAATGAAGAAGAACTCCCCGCAAGAACACTTTTTCAGGCACAAAGTTCGACACATTTGAGTGAAAACAAATTATTGTTGTTTACGCTTCAAATGAATGACATATACTGAAATGACGTACAATGACAGTAGCTTTCCAACGCATGTTCCAATGGAATAATACAAGTTACGTCATCTCTTAGCAAACCGCACGAATTAAGTTATAGACTCATAAGTATTGAGGTGGTCGTCTCTTGTCTGCACGCATTTAGAAATTAAGTAGAAATAAACCTTTAAAATGTGCAGATAGAGTCATAGCTCGATTTAATCGTCTCGACAGTAGCTTTGTCTAAACCCACAACAAGAGGCGGACCGTCTCTCTTTTTCCGATCCTTACTCTAGTTTTGAGAAGAGATTTTTCACTTTTCGGTATCGAGTCCAGGATTCAGGATATGAAGACGCGCATTCCCATATTCTCTGTATTGCTCCAAGACCCAGCGCATCAGTTTTTTGGTGACCTGAAAATCTCGAAAGTCTTAGTTTGCAGGGGGATTGTTAACACAGACTTACTTAACCATTCAAGAGTTTGCTGCATGAAGCAAGCAGACATTTGCACTGCACCCAGTTGATCAACATTGCTTTTCCACTCTGCGTCGTTCACACATTTTTTATTGCCAGCCTTGCAAATTTGAAGCGTCAGAGAAGTGATAGCGACATACTTATAAAGCGTGATCATATAAAAACGATGGCAAAAAAAATCAAATAAAACGACAATTGTGTGAGATGTAAAATTGATTCTGGCTTTCATGTGTGGAATAGCACATCATTCAAATGGCCGCCTCGGATTCACTGGCAGTGGTTCAAGCGGTCGGTCTAATTTTTGATGAGTTGGTCCAATATGTGCGGCGTTATTCCGGCAATAGGATGTCGAATGTTGGCCTCCAGCTTGTCCAAAGTGGTTGGCTTGTTAGTGTAGACTAGGGACTGGACGTATCGAATGGTGCCAAATCCCAGAGATGACCCAGTCGCCAAATTTCTTCTTCACAATTTCGAGCGTTTCGTCGCTTGTATGGCATGTAGCACCGTCTTGTGGAAACTATAACTCGGATGTATCGATGTTGTCGAGCTTTGAGCACAGAAAGTTGGTTAACATCGCTCTATACCTGAGACCATAGACGGTAACGGTGTCTCTTTCCTCTTTTGGAAAGCAATAGGGTCCGTTTATGCCGACATGCCATAAACCGCACCAAACAGTCAATCTTTGGGGATGCATTGAGGCTTGGCCGAACACTAGTGGATTGTCATCCTCCAATAATGACAATTTTGCTTGTTGACACAGCCGCTGAGCCAAAAATGGGCCTCATCCGAGAAAATGATTTTTTGGTCAACATTTCCAGTGCCCAATTAGCGAACTCACGACGTTGTCTATGGTCGCTTGGCTTCAATTCTTGTATCAACACAATCTTATATAGATGTAGGCCCAAATCCAATCGCAAAATGGGATGACACCTAATTCAGAAATCTTTGCTGGTAAAACCAGCGCTGGGTTTGTTTTTGTCAACGGGTTTGGCGGCTTCATTTGCTTTCTGCCCACTCGAACTGCGACCTATATTGGTTGCAATACCGTTTCCCTCCGGGTGTCATACGCGGAAAAATCCATCGACAGCGGTTGTGCCAGGAATTCTTTTCCTCTTGTTCGGCACATTTCCGAGAGGCTGATCGGTTTCTGCGGATATCATTCGTGTGTCGCAACAGGAGGAGTGAAAAATTTATCACTAGCGGCGACAACAATTGCAATTTCTATGAACAGTCCGTTTGCCCCCAAGTTTGGGGGTAGCTAAGTATGTAGGTAGGGGACTCCAGAACTCGTTCTCTGACCGCGCTCGGGAAGACCAAGGGTGGAGTGTCGCAATTGCGAGTACTATCCGGAAGAAAATTCTTTTGGGTCACCTCCATAGCTTTAACCATTTAATGTCTAGTCGCTTAGTTCGATGTTTCTCTCGTGTTCTTCTCGGTATTCTAGGACCTTTAACTCTTAAGCTTTCCTGCCATAATAAGGCAGCCAAGGAAAGAAAAGTCACGTGAAAGGAACACCAAGGATGGTCTCCAGTCATACCCTTGGTATTTTGTCATGACACCGGATCTGCAAATGCAATAACTCGAGATTACTATGGATTCGATTACAGCCGTGTACATTCAAAGGATATACGAGAGAAGCACGGAACACAGCCAATAACTTTATAAGCACTGGTGAGAAAACCAAGTCGAAAAAACAGCTCTTACGAAGGAGTTTCATGGCACTCTATAATGGAACAACATGACAGAGGCGTAGATATTTTAACACGTAAACATACATGCGAAAGGAATCTGTCATTACTCTTAGCAACTTTCTATCGGCCGAAAAGAGAATAGTGAAGTTGATCTGGATATCATACCGAAAACATATCCGATAGACTTGACATCCATGTAGTGCCCCACGTATCCACGAATTACTTTGCTGAAAGACCATCTCCGATTCACGTCAAACCGATGACTCATACCAATCTTTCCGCCCGATTTCTAAATTGAATTATAACCCACTTCACTTTAAGGGCTCACTTCCTCCGGACGTCAATCAATTTGTCTGAGCTCTGAGGTCTGTAACGAAATTCAAAATTCATTTCAGCTTTAAAGCTCATGACACCCATAATTTACGTTTAATTACACATACAACAACAAAGTCGTTGTTTCAACTCTTGGAAAACTTATTTCACACTTCATCTACCGGCGTCCTCATAATCATCATCATCATCATCATCATCATCATCATTGTCATCGTCATAAACCTCGTGCCACCCTATATCCGCAACGCAAACATTTTTTCGGACATAAAATAATTTTCCCCAAGTACCCGTCACCCGTCACCCAACGCCCGGCTTCCGACACCCGGCACGCTTACAATAACTGTCACCACCGCACAACATATTTTCCAGCTTCCTCTGCAAAATAAAAAATAAAAAAAATAAAACCAGCTCAACGACGAACCGACGCGACTCGCCAAAGCCGTTCTTCGGTTTCCGGTCGATCCGCCATTGCCACATTGCTCCATCAAAATTGAATTGCTTTAAATAAATTGGAAAACTTAATGAAATTTTCATATTCAGGGTGATAAATAAAAGGAAACTCGAAAACTAACTCACGCGAGAGGGTTGCTCCGGCTAAGTGGCTCTTTTCAGACGTCGGTCGACACGATGAACTACGGGCACACTATGGCCGGAACCGAGACGACAAGAGAATGTCACCGAACAACATGAGGAAATACGCATGAAAATAAAAAGACCAACGGAAAGGAAAGGACGGAATGGGCCGAATAAGAGGGATGACAACGCCATGGAAAGCGAGAAATGTCAAGGATCCTTCTTGATTCTTTGCTTGCTGGAATCTATCGAGTCGTAGGGTGGATTAATCTTAATAGGAACATAGTTTGGAGTACAACAAATAAATCAGAGTAATGGAGCAAACGTGTTCTGCTCTGTCATAACCGGAAGTTAAAATTCTATTTAGGTGAATCTTACGCCTTGCCGATTAATGTTACGAAAACGAATTCCGGGATACAAATTTTGTCAATCTCACTATTTTGATTTAATTACTTTTTTGATTTGAATTCAAATATCTGGAGATGAAAATATGCTTTCGAAAGTAGACTCTCCGGTGACCAAACATTGTCCAAGCCGTTTCGAGCCTGAAGGTCACTTAGTAGCCGCAAACTACACGTACTGTGCGTATTTTATGGTAAAATTGTTCTTCTTCGATGAAGACCTTAACACATGCTTCATATGTGGTTGAAGTCCATTTCACTATTTAAGGCATAATATGGTCGATGTCGTTGTATAGCCTGTATGAGTATGTATGTATATATCCTCCTCCTGGACCCGTCATCACAAATAGCACCAAAAATCACTCAAAGCATCTTGCATTCTAACCGACCAAGTTTATCTTCATTAGGTTTTACTAACATCCTAAGTGTTTCCTACTTAGTTACTTACTTACTAGGCTGGCGCTACAGTTTAGGGTGAACCTGGGTCAGCGCAATTCCACAGGCCAAGTTGGTTGAGGTCCCTATATTCCTGTACGCAGTTCAAAATATTTCCGAGCTGTAGCGCTGGTGTCCGTTTACTTTGCCGATGCAGGCAGAGCCGTAGATCACTCTCTTGACATGACTTAGCATGACTATATACAGTTCTTGGCCTACTACCTTAGATCTGCACATGCACAAGCAAGGAATATGCTCCAACCATGCTCCTGTATCTTCTCAAGCCCTGAAACAAGAGACAGGAGCGGTAGACGAGTTAATATCGATATTTACAGACATGTCAAAAATGGAACTCGAGAGCGGTTTTAGAATTTTCTCCGATCAACTGAAGCCACAAGGTTCCCTTCGCCTTCCAGATCACAGTGGTGTCTACTAAACTACGAAATTGCCTGTGGTCAAAAAAGTCATCGCTGATGTCGAAATAAAATAATTAAAGCGCTGTCGTCTAAAAGTGAACTCAAAAATGGTAGGCAACGAATGCACAGACGAGTAAGTTCGCAAAAGATCTATCACAGACTACCAAAGATTCGGGGAGCAAAGTATCAATGAAGATAACCCTGCACGAAAGAAGAGAATACAAATCCAAGCTAACCGTTTTATTACATAGTAAAATAATCTTTGTACCTAAGAAATGTCTGGGCAATTATGGCCGATTTAAGCAAAAACAAATCCAACAAGTACAAAGCAAGTCTATCAATGATAATCGGATTACTCACAGGTTATAAGCTGATCCTTACCGTCGACAACTCCTAATAAGGTGGTGAAAAGCAAAACTCACCAGAGGGCGCCCTTTACTTGTTACGTCTATGTCGGAGTCTTAGCTATCTAAGACAGAGTTCCTTAAACAGAAATTATTCTCATGATTTCGCAGAGCTATCTGCTGCACTTTCTCTAAAAACGGACAAGCATTTTCTCCTTTCACTTTGATTAAGTGTATGACTTTGTGCCACAGTAGAGGACTGGGACAATAAATGCTATATAGAGCGATATTTTGGTTTTCTAAGAAAAAAAAACCCTGCTATTCAACCGCTTTCTTAGCCTAATGCCGTCTTCTGTCGGTAAAACGAAATCCAAACTCCCAGCCATTATTTATGAATGCCACTTGCATCGTTGAAACCGAAAAACTTTTAATTCTCCATTAATATATGGTATGTGTGTCAATGATAACCTACGTTGGAATGACCACATATTTGATGTCGCCAAAAATGGTACGAAATGTCTAGGTTTCCTCAAACGATGAAATACTTTTCCCCCTCTGATCTGGCCTCCTTACATAAAGCATTCATCCCCCCAAGGTTGGAGTACAGTGCCTGCATCTGGTCAGTTGCGCCTAAAACATATCAGCACCTGCTAGATAGGATTCAAAACCAAGCGATAAAACTCATAGGGATACTAATATCACTCAGACAATGGATACCCTCGAACACCGACGCGACGTAATCTTTCGTATCTTTCCCTTTTCTATCGCTATTTCTACCACCAGTGCTCCATAAAAATCGTCAGTAGCATTCCGCCTCGTCAAACTTTGAATGCTCATCAGTACACCTTCAAGGCCACTTTCCGGAGTACTCTAAAATATCGTGGTTCATTCTTAAGCCGTACAACTCGCTTACGGAATGCCCTGTCAAGCTCTCTATTTCGTAGTCGTTATAACTTCCAAACATTTAAAAACAATGTACGGTACGGTACCCATCTTTTCATCCTCCCTAAGCTTCCTTCGCCAGCGCTGTGTGCAAACATTTTAAGGGTACTAAAAACCTGTTGAGGTTGCGATAATTTAAAAAAAAAATAGGAACAAAAAATAGAGATTGACTAGACTTATTCTTAGTTGGCAGAATTTATAACAGAGCCGATTTAGAGAAAGTCCCTTGTGTTCCCCTCACTTACCCCTAAACCCATTTTGGCGGCTTCCGTTTCAATTCTATCGACATCACCGATGATCGCCCGATGTGTTCTCCCAATAATTCCGATATCATCAGAACTGTGCCTCCAGTGTTCGCTTGTAAATTCTGCACAATTCTTTGAAGTAAGATGTTGAAGAAGTCACATGAGAGCGCGTCACTTTTTCTGAAACTTTTTTGAACATCAAAGGCCTCGGTTAACTCGCTATCAACCTTAACTTGACCGTGAGTGTTCTCAATCGTCAATCTACACAAGCAGACGAGTTTCGCAGGGATGCCAAAACCAGGTATGGCTCTGTATATGCTGTCACGTGCGGCCTTCAAATCGATGCAAAGTTCGATTTGGAGTTCCTAATTTTTCCCAGGATCTGCCGAAGTGTGAAGATTTGGTTGATTTCAGACTCTCTTGATGACTAATAGGAGCCAATTAGGTTGTTGACTAAGTTTTTCAGACGTTCACACAATAAGGATAAGGCAAATAAAATCTGGTATGCGATGTTGAGGAGACCTCTGCCTCTATAATTGGTGCAGTTGAGGGAGTCTCTTTCTTGTGGATCTGGCAAACGATGCTGAGGTTCCATTCATCAAGCATAAACTCTTCTGACCAGATCTGAGAAAAGAGTTGGTGTATCCGCAAAGTCATTTCCAGCAGTTTTTGATATCTTGACGGTAAGCCGCCTACACCAGCTGCTTTGTTGGATTTCAACTTAGATATTGCTGTCCTTATTTCGTTTTGTTCAGGTGCAGGAAATTTTGACTATCACCTTCTAAGTGGAATGGTCTATTCTACCTGCTGGCAGCATGCTGAGCTTTTTCACCGTTATACAGTCTGCAGAAAAAGTGTGATTTTGGCTTTGACTTTAACTGTGACTGTAACTGCACTACAAGGTTTCCTTCTACGGGTCTTCTTGCCTTGATACGTTCTTTTTACCTGTTGGTAAATCTTTCTTTCTTTCTTCCTGGAATAGCACCCGTCAATATCGTCGATCGCGTGCTTCTCGTGCTCTTTTTTCTTCTTCTGAAGAAGTCGATGTTCTTCCCGTTTCTTCTGCTTGTAGAGTTTACGAGCGACTCTCGTCCTACGCTGCAGCCATTTGTACGCTTCTTGTTTATCTGCATCCACTTGCCAGAACTCAGCATCAAGCTGGGGATTTCTTGTTGGTGGTCGGGTGAAACCTAGCACATCAATTGAGGCGTCCCAGAACCCAGTACTTATCGTAATACATCTTGTCGAACCCAACTGGAAGACCCTTCCTGCATTTAAGGTTTTAAACCACAGCCACCGTGGTGCTCGCACTAAGGGCTTGCCTCTACAAGTCAGGCCGGACCGATGCTAGCTGCATAGGAGTTGTTGAGAGATTTCGGGATACGCGTTCGACGCGGTCTCTTGCGAATGCAGCTTTCTTCGTTATATCTTCTCACAGTAGTTCGTCTTTGTTGTGACGTTTGATAAATCCGCATTCACACATTGGCTGCAATAAGGTGATGATCCGAATCAATGCTAGCTGGCCGGAACGTTCGGGCTGGAATACTGGACGCATGCCTTACATCTATTGCAATGTGTTCAATTGGATTTCGCATTTCATGACCCCATGTCCCATTGAATGTATTGAGATGAGCAAACCGTTTGCTTCCTTTGGTAATATTTTATCCCGACACAAAGTCAATAAGCCTAAATCCCTCGCCAGACATAGTGTCGTGTAGGGCATGCTTACAAACTGTCCTACCAAAGATGTAATGTAAGGGTTTACTCATGCAATTATCGGGGACAATCACTGGGAGGTAAGACAACCACCACGCTGCGAATTTGATAGTGCAACAATCTCTAAGGTTTTATGTGGTCACCACCCTGGGAATAATTCCGATTCTAGATCATTTGATCACCCCTTTGGTCAGTCAGAAACCCTCCCTGCGACAACCTCTACAAGTCGGGTTGGGACAGAAGTTCCACTCTCTCATGGTACAGGATTATCCCCCTGTCGGGCTACCAGAGAAACCCCTTGTATCAACTACCCAATTTGCGTTCAAAAATGTCGCTGGTCAAATATTATGTATACTAGTCGCCACCCTGATGTTCTTTTGCATACTTTCAACTTTGCTCTACCCCCGTTTATTATCACACTACTAATGAAAAGACGTAGACTGTGGAGTCGGGGGCACAACCATTCTATTACTTCAAAATGTACCATGTGTTTGAAATGAACACCTGCCGTGTAGGCTCCAGTTTACTGAATGCCCGGGATAAGGATTTACCCTGCCGTTACTCTACCGCCTTCCTGAGATACAAAAGCGGAACTGTGTTGAGAGTACAGCTCCATTCTTGATATGAGTCGAGCCCTTCCTCTTGCTGTTCTTAGGGTTCCAGCACCTGGTACTTATTGGATCTCTACATCGGGTCGAACCCAACTGGGAGAACCTTCATGTGTTTTATGCTTTAAACCATAGCCACCGCAGCGCTCCCGCTAGGGGCTTACCTCTGCAAGTCAGGCCCTGGCTTCCACTGTACCTTGTTTTATGTCCTGGCATGGACTATCGATGGTCTTGCCACTCAACAGGACATATGACCAGTAGCTTGTAACTGGTCAAATCGT
This sequence comes from Volucella zonaria, assembly GCA_963966105.1. Classification (NCBI taxonomy): domain Eukaryota; kingdom Metazoa; phylum Arthropoda; class Insecta; order Diptera; family Syrphidae; genus Volucella; species Volucella zonaria. The sequence continues at coordinate 57,371,463 of OZ014530.1, forward strand.
AACAACCTTCGATGTGAATATTCGGTCAATTGCAAACTTTATGACCACGTGATTGATTCGATTTGATTAATATCCGTAACCGTAAGAGCAACAAGGGGTTATAGGTCGGCCGCGTCTCATACCAAAGGTGGAACTTGTGCCACCAACATAAGCTCTGCTTTCGTATCAAAGTGAATTGACGGAGAGCGATTGCAAGACGCATGCTTGCCCCCATGGATGCATAGAGATAATCCTCAACCTCCTTCCTCTAGACGGATTCCTCAAACGCCCGGTTTCCAAAAGCTCGATCAGACTAAAAGAATCAGGCCAATGGGCGTACCTCAATTTTGGACACGCATCTATAATACAGGAGTGCGAACCATCAAAACTGACGAAGTATACTGACTACATTTCTCCACATCCTTTTCTAACAGACATGACTAGTTAACTAACAGTGCCACCCACAATGCAAAACTCCACACCTACACGGATGGCTCCAAAATGGACAATGGTACTGGAGCTGAAGTCTACTGTGATATGCTACAGATCCAGGACTCCTTCAAGATTCCAGAAGAATGTAATATTTTTGGGGCATTAGTATTTGTCATTTGTAAAGCTGAACAGAATGTACGAGTACTGCTCGTGGAACTTGATCCCTCAGAGACTTCTGCCTTTGTGGACAGTTAAACAGCCATAAAAGCTTTGGCAAGTGAAACCACGAAAATTGCTAACCTCACTGAGTGGATATCTGCTGGGTACCTGGACACACAAAAGTGAAAGGAAATGAGAAAGTGGATGAGCTAGCGAAAGAGGGTGCCTTTCTGCACAGGAGTAACACACACAAAGACATAAATATGTATACCAACTAAAACTCTGAGACTCAAAATGGAACTTATAGCTATAGAACGATCCCACAAAACATGCATCTCCAGGAGTGACTGTTTCATCTCACGCTTCCTGTGGTTAAACCTACACAGCGAGCGGGAGAACACGTAACACGAACCTTCCTCGCACTCAACATAGAAGACATCATTCCGTATCACTACAGTTGTCCCAATAAAATAGGAACCTCTTCTCAAGATTATTGTAGAGGCTACATGCTGTAGGAACAAAGGAGAAATATAGGCTACCAAACACTTACTGTGCGACTGCTCCAACCTCCAAATACGCCGTGCCAAACATCCGGGGTTCGGACTTTTTGGAGAGCTTGAGGACGTTAGCAAAGCAAAACTGATAGATCTCACTAAATTTGTCGAAAGCCCTTGCTAATTTTCAGACAACACAAGCTAAGTAGTACGCACCATAATAATAATAATAATTATAATAATACTAACAATATTAACAGGAAATTAAAATAGACCAATAAGCCTCTGTGAACGCTTGTCCCTTAGAGAATAGCTCATCCCTTATTACCTATCCTAACCTAACCCAATCCTCAAAAATCATTATTGACTTCAGTAATACGATGGTACCGTGACCAAAGTCAACCTTTTGCTGTCAGCAAAGAAGATGTCCTAGATCCCCACTGGGGATATTCCCAAGGGAATATTTGACATTCCAGGAATAAACATAAGTACAAGATTGGATGCAATTTGGGAGATCGTCAAAACAGATAGCCATGCCAAAATGAGGGTAAACTGAGAATTCAAAGGGAGACGGATATTACGGCTGAAGGTTGAAGGCGCGGAATATGTACTAAGTACTGGCGACTTTATTTTAGCACCGGTAAGGAAAATGGCGATAAAGCAAGGTAAGGCAAGTGACTTTACGTCGGTATTAAAGGGTGTCAACTGACTTCCCATATTGACGTTAACTATGAATTTTATCGCATGGTTTTGAATCTTATTTACATTTAGATAGGGAGTCAAAAGTACAGTAGGTGTAAAGTACTCAATTAGCCATGGTTTCCGAAGACATCCGTATATCTGACAAATTGACTGCGTTAGTGTAATTATAACTAGACATGTAACGATCTCCGAATATTACAAACCCATTTGCAACTGACCACTTTTGTATTGCCTTAAGGTCCTCACTGGCAACAACATTGAGTTGGACACCATATGCATGCAGATGAACTGAAGTATGGTTACACAAAGTCGGGAGGTTATTTATAAAAATACAAAATAATGAAGGCTCCAAGATTGACCCCTGTGGTACTCGATATGAGATTGTTTGTAGGCAAGAACGATTGCTTTTGGAAATCTCTCAGCGCGAAAACTATCTATTAGTTTGAGTGGTCTGTCACTAAGTCCGAAGAAGTTTTTCACTTTTTAGCTGAGAATTTTGTAGTTTACTGTATCGAATGCCTTCGAAAAGTCAGAGTAAGTTATATTACTCTCATCGAACTGCTATGGTTCGCTCTAAAGCCAGACTGCCGAGAATTTAAAAGACTATTAAGTGTAATGTGTCTCATTGATTTTCGCTATGATTTTTTCGAAGAACTTAGACAAACAAGGAGGGATGCTAATAGGTTTAAAGGAAACAATACATTTGGTAGTTTCGTATTTCTACAATGCTTTATTCAATACAATTACCACTGAATTGAATAGTCGTGTCAAATTTTAGTTCTGATTTTCAATAAATAAGTAATTACTCCACCACCTGCTGTGCCAGTGTTTCTGGCGTTTCTAAAAATCTTATAGTTTGGTATTTTATAGACCGAGTCAGATAGAGGCTTAAACCAGGTTTCACTCACATTAACACAATAATTTGGAAATAAGTACTCTAAATAATCTAATTTACGGTTGTTCAGACTACGCGCCTTTTTTAAGTTCCTCATAACATTCCGCAATATTGTACGTCGATTTTTAATTCACACTGTGACGGTAATTAACAGAAAAATTTGCAACACTCATTGTGTGATACAGAGAAAAACTGCAAAACTCCTAGCCCGGAACAAAGATAAGAGGATATAAATGAGTGAAAAAGTAATGAAAAAGAGAAGAGAGGGGAGTAGTAAGAAAAACACAGTGATGACAGCAAATTTACGAGTAAAATACATGATTAAATCTGAGTCGTAGCAGCAGCAAGCAAATCTTCAGAGTTTTCGATCAGAAAGCTTTTTCCAGTCACCGCCGTCTTCTTAGCATAAAGAAAACAACGCTTTGTGCCCACAGAGAAAAGCTGTTTCTTCCGTTTAAGTCCAAGGGCACTGCTAGGAAGACAACGTGTTTGCCAGGCCAGGCCCATAAAATCCTTTGCAAATGAATAGGAATTGTCATAGTTTGAAAAGAAAAGACCCTCAGACTCCCCACGGATTCTATGGGACTGTCATTTTCTACAAATACGTCAACGCCCACCTATCCGGCATCGTAGCGGACGGAACAGATTCTATAGGCCGGGTCCAACAGCTGCTGTCTAATTCAATGCCTAGATTATGTAGACTCAGCCCACTTGCAGTTAGCTTCCGGTAGTTTTCTGCCGACATCAAAATAGTGTTTTTCTCTTCGGAGTTGGCGAGTTTCAAAATGATGTATTTGCAGCAGGGTTCGGACTTTACTCCTATCGGAGTAGATCTACTTCGCTTTTCACAAAGTGTTTCAAATCTACTTCGCCACTCCGCTTGGCCCACTATCTACTCCGATTTTTTCGTACGGCTGACTTATTACAATAATAATAATGTGGTAGCACTGATTACTCTCACACTGGCTACGCAACAAATTTTCCTCTCTCCCTCTCTCTAACCGTCCTGGGTTTTTCAAATTTTGTTTGGCGAGTAAAAAGATTTTTAAAGGAAAAGTAAGGCAGGATACGAGTATGTAAATAATAAACACATGTCGCAATTAGCAGAAGTAAATCAAATGCGTCAATAGGTCAAGGAATCTGTATACATACTCGTATATTCGGTTACTGGAAATTTGTTTTATTATTGGTTTGATAAGTTCTACATATTTTAATATGGAAAAATATTTAGTCGAAAAGTAAGTAGATTGAAAGACGAAAAAGTTTTCCTAGATAAATATGTTTCCTCACAGACAAAATGAAGACAAACATTGTTATGAGGAAGAGTCTTGTTCCAAGGCTTTGTTGGAAGAAATATCAGACTCTGAAAGCACCAAAGGAATCCAGTTGAAATATACGTAAAAATACAAGAAGGAATGGGAACTAAATAGACAATGGCTAAAAACAGAAGTCTCAAGCAATCGTGCTAACTGCAAACTGTGTAAAAAAAATCCTCAACAATAATATAACAAACTTACTCGTAAATCGTCATGGACTTTCGCAATACAATTTTCAATCTAACAGAGACACAAGTTTAAGAAAAGAAGTTAGTATGGTCATGGAAATCAGTTAGTGGATGTGTTAAAAAATAAGCCCTTTTCGCCCATAATAGACGAAAGTACTGATATAAGTTCCATAAAGTGTTTAGTGTTAATTGCCAGGTACTAAGAATAACATACAATGCAGTAAAAGATTAATTTGTCGGAATGTTAGTCATCAGCAGAGTTACAATAAAAAAATATTTTTTAAAATTAAATATACCGGGTAAGAATTTAGTAATGAAAGGCGAATTGCGTGGAGTGAAACAACAGCTTACTTGCCATTCAATAAGCCTTTGTGCAAAAGCAGCTGCAAAGCAGATCCCTCTTGAAACTGAGATTTTATTAAAAACAATTTTTAGTTTCTTCTGCCACAGTTCAAAACGGCAAGCTGATTTTAAAACATTTCAACAATTTTTTTTAAATAACTGAACATAAAATGTTGAACACTTGCTCTACCCGCTGGCTGTCTGTTCAGGCAGCTGCAGGTAGGGTACTAGAGCAGCGGACAGCTTTAAAACATTATTTCGTTCTTTTGTCTTCCGAAGAAAGAAGAAAAAATAATATGGACGTGGTTTTAGAAAATTTAAATGATTTAAATAAGGCTTATTTGCGCTTTTTATCTTCATTCTAAATACCGTTAATCAAATTAACAGATTATTCCAATATGAAAAAAACTATATACATCTTCTCTATCTTATAATTAAAAAACACTTTTTAAAATTGATAAGTAATTTTATTAGCAACAAGTTCATTAGTATTGACGTAAATCAAGAGTATCAGTGCCCAATATTAATGCGATTTTGTGGAATTGAATTTGAAAAACATGGAAATACTTTGCCAAACGAAACTATAATCGAAATTAAAAATAATCTTTTAAAGTATTATATAACGCTTTGCAATCAAATAAAAATGAGATTTTCCTTTGACGACAACAATATACTCGTACTTCTATTACAATTATTTAATCCCAAAAAAAAATCGAGAAGGAGAGCTTCTTTCCATTGTGAGATTAGTTGAGGCATTTCCAGTCAATTAAGATCTTAAATGATGAATGGAGATCTTTTTTAGTTTATGATATTAGCAAAATGGATCAAGAAGGTTTGATTGAGTTTTGGCTTTCTTTAATAGAGAATACAAATATTATCGAAGAATATATGTTTAAAAATTTAGCGGAATATATGTTAACTTTGGCCGTTTTACCATATAGTAGTGCCGCGACTGAGAGAAAATTCTCCGAAATGAACTTAATTAAAAACAAATTCCGTAATAGATTAAATGTAAAAGCAGTTGAAAATCTTATGTCTTGAGATATTTAATAGAAAATCGGAAAGATATTTATGTACCAACTATTAATTTAGTAAAGTTTTTAAAACAGTACAAATTATTGATGGCAAATTTATTTTAAATAAATAAATTTTAATCTTTTTAATTTAAAATTTGATATTTAGAAATGCAATGAAGCCAAAATTAGTTAATACATAATATGTGCGTATTTATTTATTTTTTGTTTTAGTGATTTGAATGTGCAATTTTTGATCCTCTTTATTTTTTTCTGTAAAAACTAATTATTTTCTAATGAAATAAGAAATTATTATTATTTTTAATAAATCTAAAAATCTACTTCGAAAAAATTGGTTTTATTTCGATTTTTATTTTCATCTACTTCGAAATACGATTTCTGAAGTCCGAACCCTGATTTGCCGTATAGTGTTAGTGATATTCAAAACACTTGGGCAGCAGCAACTGACATTGAGAGTAAGAACATAGCATTTTTTTCATTTTCCATTTTTTTTTCTCTTACCGCCATCGTTTTCGTATATTTTTTGTTGTTTTGTTGTAAGGATCTCTTTTTTTTTAATTTGAATTTTTTGTGAGAGCAAATTTAAGAGACCTGCGCAGCAAGCCGGCCTACTATTTTAATCATCACTATACTATTGTTTCTGCACGCTTACCGTGCAGACGGACGGAAAATATTTGTTAAGAGAAGTCGCTTACATCCGGTAGTGTGGCAGAGTCGATTAAATAAACTTTTAAAATTTAAGAGGACAGAATCAGATGCTACTCGTACAATAGTTCTTTTTGCCATAGTATTGCTTGCTTTACTGCGTGCATTTCATCGCATTAAATTGTGTTGTTGTTTATTTTTTGGAAAAAATATGTATAGGGTGTTTTAACAAGAGGGGTGGGAGATGTGTTTTTCGGCTAAAACGAACAATTGTTGAGATGTCTCTGAAGCCTTTATTGCTTTATAATGCAGACATATGGGGATTAATTATAGAATACAATATCTTCCAAATGGCTCCATCTCGGCGATGACGGCTTCAATGTACGCTTTCAGAGTTTGAATTGTTTGCGGATGTTTGGCGTAGACCTTGCTTTTAACATAGCTCCAAAAAAAATTTAACGCTGTTAAGCGGGTTTCCAAAACACGAAATTACGACTTTTGCTGCGCGTAGTAGAGGTCATCCGCTCCATATCCTCGAGCTACGGCCATAAAAATTGTTTATCATGTATCAGAAGCGTGTTCCATTGGTAACGGTTAGAGGCTTTTCACGCCTCATTTTCGAAAAAATACGGCCCTATGACACCTCTGGTGTCAACAGATCACCAAACAGTAACTCGCTATGGGTGCATTGGCATCTTCTAAATCACTCGTCGATTTTCGGTGCCCCAAGTGCAGCTATTTTGCTTATTGACATAACCGTCAATGTGGAAATAGGCCTAAACCGAAAAAACTATTTACTTGAAAAATTCGTCGTCAGCATGCATGTTTTCAGGAGCCAATCCAAGAACGTACGGAGCTGTGGGATTCAGTCTTTTTCAGTTCTTGCGTTAATTGGACCTTTCGTCAAAATTCGGTGCAGTGTACCCTTGGAGAGGTCAGCTCCTAAGAATGGTGATGAATGGCGATGTTTGGGTCATTTTCGACACTTTCCTTTATGACAAACGTCCTCACATCTTGCACTGAGTCCCTCTCTTAGAATTTTTTGATTATATAGCACACACGCGTCTCGAAAGGCACATGGAAAATTGGCACGAATTATTCACATCGTCGACGCGATTGAATCTGAGTTTTCGTAATAAAATTGAACGAACTAGATATTTTCTTCCACCGTCCAGTGTTCCATAGTACATTTCCCAAATTTGTAGATGACATCTGTCACCATATGCTAACCCTGAGTGCATCAGCTGGAAAATAATAGATCTTTCAAATCCTACACCTCTTGTTGACGCCCCCTTTATAAAATTCCGGTATACACAAACTTCCGTTTTAAAAATACGTCAAATGACTTAAAATGTCAATTTAGTACATTTAGTACTAATTGTACTAATTTTCCATTCTATTACATCGTGTTTGTAGTAAGATTAGAACTTGCGATGTACGAATATTGCAGCAATGCAAAAGGTGCAGTAAACACGAGTGGTTACTAAAACAATGTTTTCTAATTTTGCTGCACGAGTATTACTGCACATGTGTTTCAGGCATCATAGAGCTGCATATCAGGGTTGGTTTTCTCGTCGGCTTGGTCTATGCGTTCAACTATGCCGGATATGGTGTTATTTATATCCTCGAACCTCTGAATCCAACTTGCTTTACTTTCCTCGATATTCTGAAGAAAATCATTCTGCAACGTGGACAACTTCTCTGCAAAGCCAAGCCGCATTATTTCAGTTTGCTTACTGTGGTGTTCTTTCAATATTTTGACAGTAACGGCAGTGTTGTCGTTGTTGAGTTGTTTCGTTGTTGGCAGGCCTTTTAAGGACCGCTCTTGGACGAAGATTCCGAGCAGAAAAGATGTGGGGGTTGGAAACGGCAATACAATTTTTTTCGCAAGGAATTTTGCCAAAGAGAATCCTTTTTTTGGCACTAGTTGTATCACAAAAAGAAAATAAAAACCGCCGAAAAGTTCAGCTGAGGTAAGTCTTTCGCAAATGCACAAATTACAGTTTATTTATCGAGCTTATAAATTATGTTCGTTCATTATTACCAGACCAGTTTAGAAAAGCGTTAATACGTGCCTTTTTAATATTACTACTCTAATAAACTGTTTAATGTCGAGGCTGAATTTCCATTTCCGTTTTAGAGCCGAAGAGCAGGCATGTGAGTACGGGAATGAATATGAAAAGCAGAAAGTAATGTCGTGAGCAAAGGAATATACTGAATTAGAAGCAGCAGACAAGAGATTGGTAACAAAAAGAGGGATGGAGACAGAACTGAGCCCTGGGGCTCAGTCAAATGGCTTAGAAATATCCAGTGCAACTATCTTGCTTTCGTCAGATTAATGTAGACTGTGGTTCTACTTTTCGGTGAGGAATACCATCAAATCACAAGTGGATCTGTAGCTACGAAAAACATTGCAGTCATTCCTGGTTCGTTTGACCGCAAAAATAGTTCTCTGAATCTAATAGCATCTTTTCAGCTCGAGTCGTACGATGCCATTTGTTTTGGATTGATACTCAGCAGCGACATACACGTCGTTATCAAGGAAAAAAACCGACAAAGTTTAAGCGACCACTTTAAAATCCTAAAGAAATTGTTAAGCCCGCTCCAATTCACATTTTCTCGTGTTGCAAAACTATTCTTTTAAGCATCTTTTCGCTAACTTTGTGCCCCATGTATGAGAAATTATCTGATATACCACAGTGATATGACGGGGCTAAAGGAGAAAGCATAACAAGTCCCGGAGTGTTGCCGACATGTCTGTCAAAATCACGTATCTTTGGGATGATTTGAAAGTTGACACGGTAAAGTTATGTTCCATAGCGAAGATCTCAATAGGAAAAGTTTCAACAGCTTCTTCTGTGCGCACATTACCTTGATGCCTTTTTGTTCCTCCGTCATAGAGCATAATCGTATAAGTAATATGGAATTTATCGATAACACGACGAATACCAAGATTAGTTTGTTGATTATGAGGACCAAACAAATCACATTGTCCGCTACATATTTCCGGAATTAAAAACTGATTTACAAAGTAACTTTAAATGTTATGGTGTTAATCTATTCATGATAATTTGTCTAACAATGTCGAACATCAATGTCAAAGAACTGTAAAAAATTGCAGCACCGGTGACTCCTTTGGAAGAAAAGCACACTCTTTATCTGCTAAGCAAATGTTTCTCCACTGACAAGTCCACTCTACGTTGATCGATTCTTTGGGAATCGCTTTTACGTAGTTGGGCGTTCCAAGTTTTTGCGGTCTAAATTGACGTTTGCTTCTTCCTTTATTGCCTCGACCCTTTGGACAGGAATCGGCAACATTCTGGGCTGTAACATTTCTACATCTGCTCTTTGTTGCTATCCCTCAAACGTTCGAGTTAGTGGCTGTAGGAAAAATGGCACGTCGATGGTTTCATCCGTGGTTGGCATATTTCGTCGTTCACTTTCCACAGAGTGGTAGTAATTTGCTGTTTTTTGTCTCAAATATTTGGAACTTCTAACTAAAATGGATGGGCCTTAAATGTTTGAATACCTTTCTCGGTCTCACATTCCCACAGAATGTCTTCCCTACCCATAAACCATACCTCCAACTTCCAATATTTTTGCCAAAATTCCTTCGTCACCTCAGATAGGGTGACCTCATCTATTTGATTCTGTCATTTGCCAAAATTACCCTCAATTTAGACGCCCTAAAAGTTTATTACTCTGTCTTAAATGTCCCATCCACATGTACGGTAAGGTATGGTCAGTCCTATGAATACAATATAAGACAACATCTTTGTCCAGTAATATGTAGGTCCTCGAGAAATAAAATTATTTTCCCCACACCAACAATTTCTCATTTATAATTCACCTTGACGCAATCGAGCACCATATTCTGTGTGTCCTCAAACTCATATTCTTAAAGTCGTATATTCTACGGGTCCAGTGCAATTTATTTCCAAGTATCTAAACCCATTACTTACCCTCTGAACTAAATACAATTTCGTTCTGAATCGCTTCATAACAAAGTTATGATAAATGTATTGAGTTGTTCACTAATTCACTCACCAATAAATCATGTAGGTCCAGTCGAATCGCCCTGCTCCATCATCGAATCTAGGCCAAGAACACATTAATAATTAATCTCCAAAGACGTTAGACCAATCAAGCCCGCCCCGTCCGGCTTTATTACCCAACACACAACATATGTGGGGCTGTCATTATTTTGGTCCAAATTTTATTCCCATTTCTCTCCAACTACTCAATTACATGTGTATGTGTATATGGTATACACCGCTAAACTAACTCAGAGACCACGTCTCTGCAAAGGATTACGTCGTCACAAAATAATTAGTTACATCACCGGCCAATTTGATTCGATTGACATGAAGTCCACGTCTGGCGTTTCTCCCTTCCCCAGGGCGCTCTAGTTAATACAAAAACAAAGGAAAAAAAAAAACACTGGAAAACTTTTCCCTGGTGCCGCCTTTGGCTTTCTATTACCATAAGTCATTAAACATAATCCCCCGCCTTGCTCATATGCTTGACTGAGCTGGTATTTTGCTTTATCAACCACGCTACCGGCTGTCGCCGGGGCGATCAACGTGTCCATGTCCCAATTAGGGGTGCGTTCAACGCGCTTAGCCCATCGCATTAACTTTTCTTTAAATGAAATTGAAATTTGGTGGAGATTCTGATATTTTGTGCTTTGACACATACTCGTATACCGCTAATATTGTCGTCTGGTTTCCAGGCCGTGGATGTGTTCATCAACCCTGTGACTTGTCAAAAGGTAATGTCGTCACCCAATTTGAATTGAAATGTCACTTAAGTAAAATTTTGTCGTTGTCTCTTTTGTTTTTTGTGTTTTTTTTCATTTACCCCTCGGACCACATTTGTTGAAACAAATACTGTTTACGTAATTTGAGGAAAACGACAACAACGTAGGACAGGGAAAAGAAAGAAAAGAAGAAAACAAAACAAGAACAAAAGTGAACTCAAACTCGGTAACAAATTTTAAACTGTCTACTATTGTCCAAAACACCGGAATTTCAATTATAAACAATTTTTCCAATTTCGGAATAAAGTTTTCCATCTGCACACAATCCCGGTGGTTTACCGTTACTCTCCCCCACAATGTTTACGTTTTTGAGAGTATGTAGGACGACCTAGGGGCGAGTTACATTCAGTTTGAAGTAATGAAGCATTGAATTTTAAAGTAGCAAAACTTTTTTTGCTTCTTTTGGGGCCGGAGGAGGTACAAGGCTTTATCGCAGAGCTGGTAGATACATAGTTGAGGAGTATTTGTTTACTGAAAAACAAAAAAAAAAAAACAAAATAGAAATTACAAATGTAGTATATTTGTTTAGAATACTAGAGTTCTTTTGTTGTAATGTAATGAAACATCATTTTAGTATGAACCCAAAAAAAAAACCGTAACACATAAAGATAAGTAGAAGCCAGTTAAGTTATCCTGTAGAGGTGAATATAAAAAAAAACGCTAACGGTGAGGACTTAATCCTCATCCTGACTGTTCAACTCACGTTTGAAATAAAAAAAAAGTGAAACTTTATTTGCAATTTGGAATACAGATTTATTAAATGTAAAGTGTGTTCCTCCGTTTTGGTCCTGATCTCAGCTCGGACAGTTCTGTCAATGATTTCGCTGGCATTGATCGGACCAAATAATTCGCTATAATTTACCTCTGGCTTCCGGAGCTCCTGTCTGGCATGGCTTGAAAGATTGTCGTTCACAACAAGATTAACTAACACTGACAATTTTTCTGTTAAAACTAATTTGATGTCTGGTTTAAATGTTGAAATGTTACGAGTATTTTTTCTGTCAATAACGGCCTCGAGTTCTTTCAACGTTCGGAAAGTGAAGGCTCGAATTGACCGAAAAATGGCTCGTAAGCTCAATATATCGTTGGAACGGATGCAACACTTACTGAAAAATTAGCTTGGGCTCAAGCCATTGAAGTTCCAAAAAGCACACGATCTTACACCGCAACAGAAAAAAGTTAGAGTCGAAAGAGCGAAGGAGTTGCTACTCTTGCACGAAAGTGGTGAGTTGCCGAATTTGGTTTCTTCCGATGAGTCGCCATTTGTTATCGAGCAGTATGTCAACAACCTCTACCGCGAGCATCGAACTTGCCGAGTTCAAGAGGCTGAGTAGAGTCAATGAATCTCGAGAAATTCTCCAGACAAGTCGTGAAATCAAAGGATGCCCCCCTTCCCTCCCAACCATTCGTTTTTCACTGGGCTGGATCAAGGTGTCATACGACCCGTGCAGAAGATCAACCTGGCTGAGGGCCCAGCTTCTCCAAAAATAGCTCAGTCGCAAACGGAGTAACCGGATACCTGGCCACCTCCAGATTAGCTAGCCTTATCTGTATAAGGTGGATCTCTGGACAGATGGACAACTCTTTCTCCGCTACTAGTGGGACCACACTATGGATAAACCAAACAAAACAAGCAAAACAAAACCCGAGGCCGGGCGGTAGAACGGTGACTGCACCGACTACTGGCAAGGCTCCTGCATTTTCGAGAGGAGGTAAAACTGTGGCAGGCCATGGTGCATCATCCTTTAAAGGCAAGCGCAATGAGCCTAAAAATAAATCTTCAGGGAGTGTTAAGACTGTGACAAGCCATGGGCCGTCCTAAGGACTGAAACGAATAAAATTTGGAAACTTCAAAGTAAAAAAAAAAATATTTCCATATTACAAAAAATAAAAAAACTTATTTGGGTTCCCATTCTTTCCTCAACTTCTTTCGAATGTCCTTCATAAGGTTGGTGACAGTTACATCCGTGATCTTTTTGGACGCTCTTTTCCATTTAGCACTAAAATCTTTTACGTCCTTTGTACACTGCTCACTTTTCCTTAATTTAGCTTTGACCAAAGCCCAATACCTTTCAATGGGACGGCATTGTGGAACATTGGGTGGATTCATGTCTTTTGGGACAAAGTCGACATTTTTAGCAACAAGAAAGCTCAACGTTGCATGAGCATAGTGAGCTGAAGCTAAATCTGGCAAAAATAATGTTGAACCCTCGTGTTTGTTTAAGAAAGGAATCAACCGTTTTTTTAGGCACTCGTTAATGTACACTTCTCCGTTAATTGTTCCCGTTGTAATAAACGATGAGCTTCTGTGTCCACATTGGCAAATGGCCTGCCAAACGAGATATTTTGACCCGAATTTTTCCATCCCAATCGATGTTGTTGATTGCGGAAGAATCTCAGCTTCAAACGAGTTGTAAGACTGCGCACGTGGAAGAGTAGTAAAGTCGGCTTTAACATAAGTTCCGTCATCCAAAACCAAGCACGCTTTCTTGTTGCCGATCAACTCGTATAGCTTTCGGGTTCGTGTTTTTATGACTTTTTTTTGCTTTTCAGTAACTTTTGGTATTTTTTGTTATGTGTTTTAGATCTTTGTACCATTGTTTGGTTGGTATTACATTTCCCAACACCATCTCTGGATGACATAGTCCGGTTTTTTTATGATGGTACCCACTATTTTCCTGTATCATGTGCTCCACTTTTAGCTCCACTTTTCTGTTTTCGCTTAACTGTCAACGTCTCCAAATATCGTTTAATAACAGAATCCACTGTACTGCGTGCTATGTTTAAATTTTTTGCGATGAAATGCTTTGGACTCGAAGTATTTTCGAGCCATTTTTCGATGATCTTTTTACGCCGTTCCCCTTGACTCATATTTTATAAATATTTTAAGCCGCACCGAACTAAAATCAATAACAAACTGAAACTTCACCCAGATGCTATTTCCCAGTTTCGCAAAAAATCCTCCTGCAATATATTTTAAAACTTCAATCCTACCGGCAGCAGAATGAACAAAAAATTTATTTTTTAGTGGCACGGTGGGCTGTTTAATTTTGGAGTTTATGAAATTTTTGTTGGTCCCCGTATCAACAAAAAATTTCAGCACGACTCCATCCCTCGTTACATACTCTAAGCATGGTAACGCTAGATAACGTCCGTCATAAAATTCTCTTTTTCGGTCAACACCTTAGGGGCTAGAATATACCCGAAGTAGACATGCCTGTCGTAAGAGGCGACTAAAATCCACTGGGCCGGATTAAGGTGTTAAGCGACCAGTGCCAGAATCGACCAGGTTGGGGGGCAAGAATAAAAAATAGCCTAATCTCTAACGGAGCATCCGGATACTTGGCAACCTCCAGATCAGCAGGGCTTATCGGTCTAACGCGAATCTCTGGACAGACGGACTACCCTTTCTCCGCTACTCGTCGTAACTAAAATGAGTTGTACAAAAACAATACAACACAATACAAATACAAACGAAGGCCCCTTCAAAAACAGCTCAAGGGTTACGAGATTTCCACCACGCGGATCGCTGGAAAATCATGCGGAAGCACAGACCAAGCACAGTCAGTAGCTTTAGACGATAGTATTACACCGAATAAGCTACAAAATCTTGAAAGCGAAAATTCTGATCTCCGCGCCAGACCCCAAAATATGGAATTGCTCTGCGCCGAACTAAAAAAGGAATTAGATGCCATTAAGGCGCAACGTAAAACCGAGTCTGATTCACCACTTGACCCCCCGGAAAACTCGAGTTTTCACACGGACGAAGAATAGCTAGTCCGAGAAACAGACTGGATACTTAAAAAAAGACCAGGTAAGAAACGCAAATCTGATTCCTCGCCTGAAATTGTACAAAAAGAGACGGTAGCCAGCTCTAATACTGTCCGCCAATAAACGTCCTTTTAATCTGGCTATAACAAGTTGCACACAATCTTGAAATCACTGTGTTCAACCGATTACAGAGTAAGATCCCGCAATAACAATACGTGGGCTGTCAATGTCCTTAATCCAGACAATTACCGTTCGCTTTCACAAAAATTAAATGGCATACGTACGAAAATAAAGCGGAAAGACGTGGTAGCTAGAGGTTTGCATGCCTCTTGCCCTAAAGAAAACACTATATTTGTCCTTAAAAATAATCGACGCCGTTAATATACTTGCGTGAAAACAGCGCCGTGTTGGTGTTGAAGGCGAGAGGACGGCCGCAAGACGCGGTCTCCCACTTTTCAGGCGAACTTTCGGCAAAACCGAAGGCCTAGAAAGGATTTATTCTATAAATTCAATTTTGGGACTTGTTGTCAAAATTGAACCTCCGCGAAAAAACTCGAGGCTGATTCCCCAATGTACTCGTTGTCAGGGATTCAGCCATACTCATGTCTACTGCCAGAAGGAGCCTCGCTGTGTAAAATGCGCCGGAAAACATCTGACGCGAGAGTGCATTGCCGCGAATGCATCCACTGCAGAGGAAAACATCCAGCTAACTATCGAGGCTGCGAAGTCGCGAAGGAGTTGCAAAAACGGCGGGATCAATTTAAAACGATGCCTTCTAAAAACGCAGTGCCAGCGAGTACGAGAAATCATAACAGCGGACCAACACCAAAGCCTTTAAAGAAGGCAAAGATAGCAAACGCTGTGATGACCGCTAAAATCACCAATAACAACAACGTCAAAAATAACGGTGCAAAGTGGAAAAACTTATACGCAAATAGCGGCACGAGCGAATACGACCAACTGTGAATCACCTAATCCTGCCTCAAATGTTTTCTCAGTAATCCTCGAGAGACTAGAAGAACTGACTAAACCAAATCAGATAATAGACGAACGGCTTCTCAACATCGAAGAAGATCTGTGTAACTAATCATGACAAAGAAGCTCAATATTCTTGCGTAGAATGCCAACGGCCTACACAAAAGGCTTGATGAACTAAATATTTTTATTCAGGAAGAAGCAGTTGATAGATATTTAATTTCTGAAACTCACGTGACGACACAATCGCTAGTGGAACTATAAGTTTACCGCAACTACCACGCTCATCATCCATCGGGAAACGCAATAGGCGGATAATCCCTATTTATAAAAGACTGCATTGAACACTCTCTGGGAGCACAAATTCAACTTGACATATTTCAAATGACCACGGTGCGCGTTAAAAATAAAAATAACTCTTTTAGTGTATCCTCAATCTATTGCCAATCGCGCTGCAAAATAGAAAAACCCGAATTTATTGACCTATTTAACTCTCTTGGACCAATCTTTATTATTGGTGGCGACCTTAACGCGAAGCACAACTTTTGGGGCTCAAGATGCATCTCACAAAACGGCAAAACTCTCTACAGGGCTGCCATGGAATGTGGTTGCCAATTTTACTCAACAGGCAGACCGACGTACTGGCTCTCAGATGTCGCCAAAACATCCGATCTGATAGCGTCTTTATCGCAAAAGGAGTAAGCCCTAGTTACGTTAAAGTTGAAGAAAGCTTCGATCTTTCCTCCAATCGTTCTCCAATTATCCTTTTATTGTGCGAATCCTTGGTTAAAAACAAAGACCATCCAGATTATCCAACAAAAAAACTCACTGTGAAACCAGGGTAACTGGAGAAACGTTCAAACCATTCGACGGGGAAGTGCTTCCAGAGAATGTCAATACGCTAGACGTGACGACGAACTTCCCAATAGAAAAGGCTACATTTAGGAAACTTAGACGAGTTATAGACACGCTTAAGCCCAATAAAACCTCCGGATATGACTTAATTACGGGACAGGTACTTAAAGTACGAAAAAAGGTTTGCTGAAGCTGCTCTATCTGACAAATGCCACCATAAGATTAGAGTATGTACCGCATCAGTGGAAAGTTGCCGAAGTTATTATGGTTCCGAAAACCGGTAAGCCGCTGACTGAAGTCAAGTCATACAAACCAATATCGAATCTTACTTAATCATCTTAAACCGATTATTGACATAAATCGCCTCTTGCCCGATCATCAATTTGGCTTTAGAAACCAACACTCTACTGTTGACCAAGTGCACTGAATAACCGATGTAATTGAACGAGCAATCGAGTGTAAGTTAGTCTGTTCCAGCGCACTCCTTGCCGTTTCGCAAGCTTTGTATAAGATATGGCACGAGGGCCTGAAATATAGACTTCGACAAGCCCTACCCGAGCAATTGTTTCATATTTTAAGTTCACACCTAGATGACCGACTCTTCCGTGTCAGACACGGAGACGAATATTCCAATTTTAAGACAATAAAGGCGGGGTGCCGCAAGGCACTATATCTGCTTTTTACTCGCGACACACCGCAAACGAACTATACTGTGCTAGCTACATTAGCTGATGACATTGCCATTTTTGCAACAGCTAAAACCTTCGAAGAAGCAACTGCTAAGTTGCAACGTGCCCTTACACGGATTAAGAATTGAACAAAGACTTGGCGAATGGCGCTTAATGAAAACAAGCCTGTCCATGTGCACCTCACTCTCAAGACATTGGCAATATACCTGTGTTTATCAACGCAGTCCAAATTCCTTTCACGAACGAAGCCATATATCTTGGTATGACACTCGCCGCTAAACTCAAACGGAGAGCACACGTTAAGGAAAAACGTGAAGAGCTCGAGATTAGGTATAGAGACATGTACTGGCTTCTTGGAAAGTATTCCAAGCTCAGTTTAAAGAACAAATTGCTGCTATACAAGCAAGTGCTAAAACCGGTCTGGACATATGGTATACAGCTTTGGGGTTGTACCAAAATCAATAACGTTAACGTCTTATATACATTCCAAAACAAAGCTCTTTGAGGGTTTGTTAATGGACCGTGGTACTTTAGAAACGATGATATCCACAGAGACCTAGGAGTCAAAAACGTTCAGAACGAAATAAAAATGTTTGTGCGAAAACACAAAAATCGACTACAAGGGCATACGAATATTTCTATTCAGCAGATCCTTGGCGAGACAAATTTATTGCGCCATCTGAAAAGGACTAAACCTCTCGATCTAGCGCGGTGATGAGCAGAGCTTAATTTTTAAAGTACGTAGGAATTTTCAATGGAAAATCGCCTATAAAATATCTTATTAAAGCAAAATAAAAGGCGAAAGAGCAACTGCTCCTCAGCTTGACGACAGTTTTCTCCCTGAGTATACCTAATCCCCACATGATACAACCGTTGATGTTTATTAGAATAGTTGTCTGGCTTAGCCCTTCGCTTGAATGCAACGGAGAGCTTAGGTCGATTGGTATAATCAACTTGGCGGGTTTGGATGCTTCGGTCCACTTCCATTTTCTCATGTAGTTTTCGTTAGGGTCTTGGTGGACGACCTTCGTGGCGGAACGAACAGTCCGGATTGAACTGTCTTTGAGGCTGTGACGGCCTTATCACAGGCCGTCCTGAAGTATTGATTCACAAGTGCCGTAATTAGATGTTGATCCATTATTAGAGTGGATAGTGTTACTTCTATAATTTAAATTCTGCATTTCTAAGCAAGCGGAGTACACCTCCGGAAGAGTTGTTGGTCTCTGTACCATCACCATTTTTGATATGCCGCCGTTAAGGCCGCGCACAAAGACATCAAGAGCTTGGTTCCTATATGTTTCAACTAATGCTTTAGTGGTTTCTTCCCCGAATGTTTGAGTTAATTGATGATTAACAGCTGCGTAGAACTCGTCTAGCCTACGACCCCTTTGGCTGAGTTGATTGAGCTGGTGCTCCAAGGTCCTCATGTCTCTCTTATCTGCATAGTGCAGAGAGAGGCATTGTTTTATTTCGAGCCAAACGCTGTCGAAAATGTAAAGTTCTTATTTCTAACTTATCGCCTACTTTATATATTCGCGTTCAATGGTAATTGCTGCATCAGCATTATTTGAGTGTGGAAAACTTTGTCGTATGAAAAATACGCCAAGTGGGTGTGATCATGTTCTTGCACACTTATCCATTATGTGCTGACGAATACGATACGTTGACCTTGATGGAATCTCACCTTTCCGCTGGTCGGGAAATGCATTTCCGTAACTAAGCCTCCTAAGGCTGGTGGGAAGACCTGTTCGCTGAGATACGAGTACATTGATAAATACGAGTTACTTACACCTGCCGATATGATTAACTAAAACTGTTGGTCCGACCTGGCCAACAAAGAACAAAATAATAGAGAGTTTTACTAAGCCTTGAAGTTCTGACTTATGACAGTGTGCAAGTCTGGTGCATCTACATAGGTTTGGTATACGATTTTTAGTTTTTCCTTTGATACGATTATCTTCTTCTTCTTTTATTAACCGTTGAACATTTTACTTGTTTTTCACATGTAACACATCTGCATTGCTATTGTGCCGCTTATGAGGGTTCTACATTTGCGGACCTTAGACCATTCTTTCGATTACTTCGTTGGTGATCCAAAGAGTTTTCTGATATTTTCGCATTTGAGTGCTCCAATTACTTTTTTTTCGGCTTCTTCTTTGAACCTCGTCTGGAACTTGAGCCTCTATTGTTTTTGAACCAGATTTCTTGACGACCTTCGTTGAATATGGACTAACCAGCTGAGGTTTCCCTACTATCGGTTTTTTAATGTGTGGTCTTCACCGGATGCTCATACTTCTTATACGTTTTATTTTTGAGATGCGTATGTTAAAGCTGGACAAACGTTTGTTCTATAAAACAAATCCTTAAGGCGCATTTTTCTGCCACAGGAGTTTTCGCGCGATATATTTGATCTAAGTACTATTCGAAATCTGATGTCTTCTAGGGCCTTTATCCAATTTAAGACCCTGAAGGGCTGCTGCGTTTTGTTTTGTAAAAGCGTTTTCATCTGTGAAAAGAAGGGAAGTCATTCTGGACTCAACAATATGGTTCATCAAAAAAAACAAAATCTTGCACGACATTAGAAGGTAACGAACTTTGAACACTGCCATGGTGTACTCCAACTTTAGCTTTGAAGCCTCCGTTTATTTCCGCTATGCATTTGACTTTCGATTTAATGTGATCGTGCATAGCATGTATCATTTAATATACATAGCTCTCGGGTAAACTTTGAAATCTTCGCGCCATACCATTAAATTTTCAGGAAATTCTGGCGAACACTCTTTTGAATTGGATATACAGGTCTGTCAAAACGACGCGATGTTTCTCCTTCGTTATCCGTAAATATTGGATCGCGTCATACTGTTATGTCATCCTGTTTCCAATAACACCGCGTTGATTGTCATGGAGTTTAATAATTGCGTGGTTATAGCAAGCGACATTAGTCTTGACGTTCGGCAGTTGTTGCAATTTTTCGTGTCGCCTGTGCCTTTATACAACGAAACAACAAAGCTTTCTCTCGACCGTTGCGGTATCTGGTCGCCTCTTATCATTTTGTTAAACAGAAATTCAAGATTTCTGATTGTGAAGGCTATGGCATACTGCCTGAATGCACGCGCTCTCTTATTTTGTTTACTGCTTCGTTAACTTCAGCTTTTGTAAAATTTGCTGTTTCTCCTCGGTGCGCAACAGCTGAGTGAATGGCACTGCACGGGAATTATTCATTTAATAGTGTGTTAAGTACTTTTCCATCCATTGCGAATTTCAGTGTTCTTCGTTAGCAGATTTCTCTTCTCGTCTTCAATATATAATATTTCGGCAATTTGCAAGTTTTTTTCTCATTGTGTCACAATCTTGGATGCGTTAGTTTGCTTGTTAGCGCTTTGACGTTGCTCCTTCTTCTAACGCTTGTCGCCTGATATGGGTTGTGAAAGTAAAGGGTGTTTTTTTTAGCGGAATACAAATTCAATATGAAATGAAATACTTAAAGCTAATGTTAATGTCTATGATATTATCTTTGTTTAATAGATAATTTTATGTCATTAGCGTTTAGGTATAGCGTCGGGCATATGCGTGCCAGGGCTAGTTTAAATGAAGCACAATCGTGAAGTCCAATTTTCGACAACTTTATCGAGCAATAACATGGCGAATGTTGACTTCCAAATCGTCCAAAGTCTCTGGTTTATCGGCATAGGCGAGTGACTTCACATACCCCCAAAGAAAGTAATCTTAAGGTGTGGGATCACAGGATCGTGGAGACCAGTTCACAGGTCCATTACGCGAAATTATGCGCTCAGCAGATGTTTCCCGCAATAAATCGATGGTGTCGCGCGCCGTGTGGCATGTTGCACCATCTTGTTGAAACCAAAGCTCTGTCACGCCAGTGCAATTTAACTGAGGAACGAAGAAGTCAGATATCATGTTTCTATAGTGCTCTCGATTGTCGGTAACATTCTGGCCGGCATCGTCCTTAAAGAAATATAGGCAGATGATTCCACCAGCCCATAAAGCACACCAAAGAGTGAATTTTATTGGTTGTAACGGCATCTCGACAAAGGCTTCTGGGTTTTCTCAACTCCAAATTCGACAATTTTGTTTGCTTACATATACATTTAACCAAAAATGGGCCTCATCCGACAACAAAATTTTGATTCATGTTTTCGGCCAATTCACCGAACCTACGATGCCTATATAGGTCACGCGGTTTCAGCTCTTGCGCAAGCTGAATCTTATAAGCTTTTAAGCCAAGATCTTTCCGTAAAATCGTCCACAAAGTGGATGCGGATACCTAGCTCCAATTGCTGTGCACGATGGCGAATCGACTCATTCGGATTCTCCACAACACTGCACTCGACAACGGCAATAACTTCTTCTGACCGCACTGTTTGTCGTCTTTTGGGATGGGTATTACGTGTACTAGAGTATATGTGGTGCGAAAACCATTCATCGTGTTAAGAATAACTTGCTCAGATGGACGATTATGTCAACCGTAAAATAGACGTAGCACACGATAAGTTTGGCGAACCGAATCATGGTTTTCAAAATAACTTCGTACAATTTGCACGCGTTGCATCGTAAAATAGCAAAACGCAGGTACTAACCACAAATCAACAATCTCCAGAAACAGTGTTGCCAGTTTAAAACGTTCACGTCTAGCACCATTTTCATCTTATTAAACCACAACCACATTTTTTTATTTACATAAGCTCAGCGCGGCTAGGTCCTACTCTTGTCCTACGGCATTTCGGCGCCATTCTCGCAAATTAGGCCTCCAGAGTTGACCTTTTTCCTTATGCTAGTTTATTTCCTTGTTTTCTCTGGTCTTTTCTCAGAAGATTCTATCAGCAAAAATCAATTCTGAATACAAAGGATCTTTTACGCCTCATTTCGTATGATTTCAGTAGTGATAGTAATCTACTCGTAATCCTTTTTTTTTATAATTTGCGCGCGCTCACGGGATTTATGTACCCTTAAAATATTTGCACACAGCGCTGGCGAACGAAAAACAGGGGGCATAGAAAATGGGGTACCGGTGAACGTTGGTTTTAAATGTTTGAAGGTTATAATGACTAGGAAATAAAGAGCTAGGCAGGGGATTCCATAAGCGATACGGCTTAGGAACGAATCACAATATTTTAGAGTACGTCCGAAAATGGGCTTGAGGCTATACTGATGAGCATTCATAGCGAGGCGGGTGTTGCGGTTAAAAGTTTGAAGGGGCGGAATGCTACTGGCGATTTCTATTTAGCACTGGTGGTGGAAATAAAAGAGTGGATAAAAAAGAGTGAAAGACGAGACATTACGTCTCGTTACATTTTAGACAAAAGAGCCTGATTAAAAAACTCTGTCAAATGCCTTAGAAATATCAAGTGCAACTATCTTCCTTTCACCAGATTGATGTACGCTTTAGTTCCACTTTTCGGTGAGACATGCCATCAGATCACCAATAGACCTGTTGCTACGAAAACCATACTGCCGGTCATTAAGACGTTGCGCGTTGTCCAACACCTAGGACACTTGCTCCTGCTCCTTTCCTTTGTCCAGCACCAAGGACATATAAAAACGATGGAAGCTAACTTCAAGCGAGGAATTACAAAACACGTCCGTTTAGGTCTATTGGTTTCTTTATTTTGATCAGTTGTCAATTATTCAATCACATTTCATATTTATATTTACAGGAGTGCGGAAAAGGGTACTACTTTAGCATATTTTAGGAGCGAACATACCGCCCACCTTGAAATACTTTAATTAATTTCAATACAAAACAAGTTATTATCAAAATCCAAAAAACAAAAGTTAATTCATATATGCAATTTAAAAGAAAATTATTCAAAGAAATTAAAGTAAATGAATGCAGTTTTTCGAGTAAAAGTTCAGTTAAATAATCAAATTCAAAATGGAAAGAGCTTTGCAAAAATAATTAATTTAGGTTGAGAGGGCATACTCTGACTAAACCATCTGGACCGCGATGCAACTCCTCGACGTGGTCAATCATCCATCTTGCTGGCGGTTGGTTCTCGTCACGTATTAAGACCAGATCATCCTTCTTGAGATTCTCTCGATTTGTCTTCCACTTTCCCCTCTCCAGCAGAGTAGTGACATACTCAATCTGCCATCGTTTCCAAAATGACTGCTGTAGTCGGCTGATGAATTGAAACCGCGACAACCGACTTATGTTTTCATCCATATAATTTGAGTCCGGAATAGAGTGCAATGGACCCCCAATCAGAAAATGAGCTGGGGTCAGGAACTCGTGGTCATCTGCGGAACCTGACAGCGCGACTAAAGGCCTTGAGTTCAAGCATGCCTCAATCTTACATAATAACGTATTGAACTCCTCAAATGAAAGAAGAGCGCTTCCAATAGCCCTACGCATGTGAAACTTGGCAGCCTTTACCCCAGCCTCCCAAAGACCTCCAAAGTTAGGGGAATAAGGTGGTATAAAAGTCCAGTTGTTCCTTTCAGTTTTTGCTGCACATTTTTATTTTTAACAAATCGGATCAGCTCACCCAAAACGTTCCTAACCCCAACAAAATTCGTGCCTTTGTCGCTAAATAGATTCACGCACTTGCCTCTTCTAGCTATGAATCTTTGCAGAGCGGCTAGGAACGCATCGGTGGATAAATCTGACACCATCTCAAGATGTATAGCCTTCGTACTCATGCATATAAACAGGGCCATGTATACCCTTTGCCCCTTGCAGCCTCTTGTTCTCCTTGGTGTCGCAATGAATGGCCCCGCGTAGTCAACACCCACGTTTAAAAATGCTCTGCCAACTTGAAGTCTCTCAGGAGGTAAATTTTCCATCAGCTGCTGTACCGGTCTTGCCTTATGACGCTGACAAGTAGTACACCTGAGAACGTATTTTCGCACAGCGTTCCGTGCGCCCACAACCCAAAAATGCTGACGAATCAAACCCAATAGCAATTGAGGACCCGCTTGCAAATATCTTTGATGTACGTCTTGAATGATCAGCTCTGTCAAAGGTCCCTTATGTGGCAAAATAGCTGGATGCCTCGGCTCATATCCGATTTTCGCTGCTTGCAACCGCCCACCAACCCGTAAGATTTTATCCTGACCCAGAAAAGGATTAAGCCGTGCTAGCTGATTTGATGTAGATAACTGCCCTCCAGCTTCCAAAATAACTATATCTTCCTTAAAGTAAAATTTCTGTACAGCGCCTACCAAGATCATCAGCGCGTCCCTTAATTCCGTTGTTGTAATCCACCCGCACATCATAGTGAGCCCCAATCCCCGTTTGGCTTCTGAAATACAATTCTTCTTAAATCGCGGAATTAGTGCAGCGATCCTTTTCAATTTTGTAAGAGATGAAAATCGATACAAAATATCCAATGAGTCAGGCAATTCTTCATTGCACGATGCGCTGACAGCTGTCACACCTACGACCTTTCTCTTCTCCAGCTCCTTTTCGTCGCCATCGAAAGAAGGTAATGAACCAAACCTTACAGGTTCCTTTTGTATAAACGTCGGACCTTGCCACCAAAACTGATGAATTAGCAGCTAACTTACACTTATCCCTCTGGACGCACAGTCCGCTGGATTCATATCCCCTCTTACATGATGCCAATCCTTTGCCGATATAACTGCTGTGATTCCTGATACGCGGTTGCCAACAAAGGGAGCGAATTTTTTACGATGACCATTGATCCAGTGGAGAACAATGTTAGAGTCCGTCCATCCAAAGACCGGTATTTTCCTATACTCCGAAAACTCTCTTAAACTAGCAACTAATTTGGAGAGAAGGTGCGCAGCACATAACTCGAGTCTGGGTATAACCATTAAGGGATTGAGAGGCGTGACCCTGGAATTTGCTGCAACGAAACTTACAAGAACCTTCCCTGCTTTAGTAACGCTTCGCAAATACACGACGGCGGCGTACGCTTCCTCAGATGCGTCTGCAAATCCATGCATCTCCAAAGTGGATTTGTTATGAGGTTGGTACCTTGGAATTTCCAGTTTTCCAATTTCCCGTAGTCCGCTGCGAATGCCATCCCACCTTTTAATAAACTTGATTGGAATCTGTTCATCCCAATCGATCTTTTCCTGCCACAGCTGTTGAAATAGTATTCGGAAATTTATCAAATAAGGGCAGAGAAACCCTAAGGGATCAAATATTCTGGCAGCTTCAGAGAGCAGATTACGCTTTGTGTAGCAAGATATATCTCTTATTTCAACCTGGAAACTAAAACAATCCGTTATGGGGTGCCATCGCAGTCCCAGCGTCCTCACAGCCTGGTTTGCTTCTACTGACCATGTCCAAGCAGGTTCTCTCCGCTCCGCAGGTATTGCTTCTAAAAGATTTTTTGAGTTCGAAGCCCACTTTCTCATATAAAACCCCCCCCTTTGTAGCAATGCGCACAAGTCACTAACAATCCTTTTCGCAGAATCCTCGCTGCTACAGCTCGTTATGAAGTCATCGATGTAAAAATGATCTTCTATTAAATTGGCTGCCTCTGGATACTCCCCACCATCCTCTTCCGCTAGCTGCAATAATGCTCTTGTTGCTAAGAATGACGCCGGTATAGTACCATACGTCACTGTATTTAACTGGTATACCTCAATGTTCTGCGAAGGCGACGCCCTCCATAATATGCACTGGAAACACCTATCCCTTTTGTCAATCATCACCTGTCTGTACATTTTCGCTATATCGCCGCTCAGTGCAATAGGATTCATTGCAAACTGAAGCAAAATGTGCCTCAAGTCCTTCTGAAGCACTGGTCCCTTCATTAATTGGGAGTTCAACGATTGACCCCCTGGTGGCACATAAGACGCGTCAAATACAACTCTCAGCCTTGTTGTACTACTCTCCGGTTTTATAACCGCATGATGCGGTAAGAAGTAAAAAGATTGCGCTTTCTCATCCTTTTCCAGTTTGATCTTCGTCATATGACCCATTCGCTCGTACTCTTCAATAAATTGTGCATACTGTGTCCATAAATCCTTGTCCCTTGAAAATCTTCGCTCCATTGCAAGAATGCGCCGTTCCGCCATTCGCCAAGAGTCCCCCTTTACTTCCGCGTGTTCTTTAAACGGAAGCCTAACTATGAAGCGACCATCTTCATTCCTTCTGAAAGTTTGCTTGAAGTGTAGCTCACACGGATGATTATCATGAAGTCGACGGTTAGTAGGAATTGGTTCCTCGACTGCCCAGAAACGTTCTACCATATGCTCCAGCCCATCTAAAGAATGAAATGTGCTTCTGCGATCCTTATCCCCCTCGTCATCACTTGCGAAGACCCAACCAAATTCGGTGCTTTGGGCGATTATTTTGTTTTTTCTATCGTAGATCTTTTTGCCTGTTAATGATCTAAAGAATACACTCCCCTTCAACAAGATATCTATGGAATTAGGCTTGAAGAAAAGAGGATTCGCTAGCTCGATCGCACCCAAATGCGAATGCGCGTTATAAAACACATGATGCTGCGGTAGGGTAGAAGTAATATTTCTCAAAATTGCGGCTTCTGTAGAAATGCTAAAGTTTGTTATTCTAGATCTTATATTCAAAGAAACCGAACCTCTAGCCTTAGTTTCCACATTCCCTACAGCGTCGATGGCCATATTACACTTTCTTCTGGCTAGCCCCAAGCTCTGAGCACACGATTCAGTGATTAGAGATACCTGAGACCCGGAGTCTAATAACACCCTACATGGCCTGAACTCACCCCACCTGTCCTTGACCATTACTACTGCAGTGGGGAGCAGGTTGTACCTTTTGTGAGGAATGACTACTCTATTCGCTAAAACTGTAGCACTTGATTCTTTACTTGTCGCAGACGATTGGGTGTAGACAACTCTCCCTGGTTCCCATTTCCCCTATAAGTCTGCTGCTTTTGACCTGTGGCTTCCTTACATGCTTCGTGCCTTTTAGATGTTGAATTCCTAGCTTCCTGTTTCATTTCAGTGTGAATAAGGGTATAATGCTTGGCTCTGCATATCCTACAAGTTGACGATTTACAGAGCTTAACAGAATGTCCGGTGTTTAAGCAATTATAGCAAAGTCCAGCCTGGGATATAAACTGTCTCCTTCCGCCAATATCTAAATTATTAAACTGAGGGCACGCGCTTACAAAATGGTCATCCCTGCACATGGAGCATCCCAGCGAAGCAACAGAGCAAACCGAGCCACGACCTGCTTTATGACCTAGGTTCTGAACCCTTCTTCCCGGCACCACTGCTTCCAATTCAAAATGTCTAATGCTAAGAAAATCCAAAATATCTTTAAATGTAGGTTTGTCGTTCGTTGCAGAGCTCCGCGCCCACAGCTGCTTGGATTCTGGGTCAAGCTTGGATGACAACAAGAACACCAGCCATAAGTCCCAATATTACACAGGAGCACCTAACGATTTAAGCGCAGATACCACTTCCTTGAACGCACTGTAAAGCTTGCGAATGCAGGATACTGTTGGCATATTCCCTAAACTTGGATGCTCCACTATCGTTTTTATATACGCGTCGAAAATAAACCTTTCCTTGTCGTATGCATCCTTTACATCCAACCATGCTTGCTCGTAGTTTGCATCTGAAATCGAAGTATTTTTCAGAATGATGGCTGCTTCCCCCTTGAGTGATGACTTCAAATAGTGTAGTTTCTGAGCTCCAAAAAGTCTGCTGGATTGATGAACAAGCGTAGTGTACATGTCCTTAAATGTCGGCCATTCCTTGAAGTCCCCTGTGAAAATTGGTACGGTGCATGGTGATAGTGGCGTTTCGGTCGGTCCACGTGGATTCCTTAACACCCTACTGGTTTCAGACAAACTTGTAAGAGCCGCAGCAATACTTGCTTGATTTCCTGCCAACTGCCTAATAGTTTCGTCTAGCTCACCTGACCCTGAAGAACGACCTGCTCCTAGGAAATTTGTCGATTCCGCACTGCTACTCGTTATTCTATCCAGACACCAACTTTTCATCGCGTAATATTTGTTCTCGATATCTTCACGCAACGCTGTTTCACCGGCGATTTCTTCTTCAGTCAATTGCAGCTCTATTTCTAGTTGAACCTGTTCAAAATGTCGCATAGCATCTTCCAGCTTCTCTAATCTAGCCTGAGCCTCCGTTGATGATAACCTTTCTGTTTCATTTTCCCTGACATATTTTTCTACACGTGTTACGAGGGCGGGTCAATATAGACCTCTTTACTGAAACAGCAACACTGCTCCTGTCAACAGGCATCTGTCAGTTGACTCCTGTCAAAATTTAAACTTGCTGCGTCAGTTAGTTTGTGTTTGACAGCTATTTTTATCAGACTACTCACTAATTTGAGGGGAAAATGGAAAAAAGTGAATTTCGTGTGCTTATTAAGCATTATTTCTTGCGAAAAAAAACCATTACCGAGACCAAGGCTAAGCTTGATAAATACTATGGGGACTCTGCACCATCGATTTCAATGGTAAAAAAGTGGTTTACTGAATTTCGTTGTGGACGTACGAGCACTGAAGATGCCGAACGTCCTGGACGCCCAGTTGAGGTCTCTACACCCGAAACAATCGAAAAAATTCACGATATGGTGTTGGCCGACCGAAGATTGAAAGTGCGAGAGATTGTGGAAGCCGTAGGGATCTCGCATGGCTCAGTGGTTTCAATTTTGAATGATCACTTGGGCATGAGAAAGCTTTCCGCAAGATGGGTGCCGCGTTTGCTCACAGTCGACCACAAACGCAATCGTGTAACAACTTCACAGGAAGGTTTGGCGTTGTTTAATCGCAATATGGAGGAGTTTTTGCGCCGTTTTGTAACCGTGGACGAAACATGGATCCATCACAACACACCAGAGAACAAACAACAGTCAAAACAGTGGGTTTCTAAGGGTGAATCGGCGCCAAAGAAGGCCAAGGTGGGTTTGTCAGCCAATAAAGTTATGGCGACTGTTTTTTGGGATGCACGCGGGATAATCCACATTGACTACCTTCAAAAGGGAAGAACAATCAATGGGGAATATTATGCCAACTTATTGGACCGATTCAATGACGATTTGAAAAAAAAAACGACCTCATTTGGCCAAGAAAAAGTTCTTTTTCACCAAGACAATGCAAGGGTGCACACATGTGCAGTTGCCATGGCAAAAATCCATGAATTGGGCTATGAATTGCTCCCTCATCCACCCTATTCTCCAGATTTGGCTCCGAGCGACTACTTCTTGTTCCCAAACCTGAAGAAATGGCTTGGTGGAAAAAGATTTGACTCCAATGATGAAGTCATCTCGCAAACAAAGGCCTATTTTGAGGACCTCGACAAATCATTTTTTTTGGAAGGGATAAAAAAATTGGAGAAGCGTTGGACAAAGTGTATAGAGCTCAAGGGAGACTACGTTGAAAAATAAAATTATTTTTTTATCAAAAAATCTGTTTTAATAAGTCACGGACTTATTGACCCGCCCTCGTATTTAGATGACGTGTTCTCGTTCCTTTTCCACTGGTTTCAAACCTATGTACTCGTGCATGTACCTACACACTTCACCTCCTTCTATTCATATATATTTACTGTGCTTTGTAAAAACTATTCTTTTTTTTTTTTATTTCACTGATTTTGATTTTATTAATGAATCCTGCTTCGAAGGACCATGTGTTGCGCGTTGTCCAACACCTAGGACACTTGCTCCTGCTCCTTTCCTTTGTCCAGCACCAAGGACATATAAAAACGATGGAGGCTAACTTCAAGCGAGGAATTACAAAACACGTCCGTTTAAGTCTATTGGTTTCTTTATTTTGATCAGTTGTCAATTATTCAATCACATTTCATATTTACATTTACAGGAGTGCGGAAAAGGGTACTATTTACTTTAGCATATTTTAGGAGCGAACAAAAAAGTTTTCGTGTTTCGAGACATTTCATGAGCTGACGGTTTATCAGCGTTTCCATGACCTTCGGCAGAAGGGACGTAAGTGCAATGGCTCTGTAGGAGGAGAAAGAGTAAGATTCGCCTTTTTTAGGGACGGGCTGGACAAATGTTTTTTTTCATCTTTTCCAAAAAGAGTGCTAAAGAGTAGCACCGATGAAAAAGCTTACGCAGTGGTTTCGCCAGCGAGGAAGAACATATCTTCAGAAGAAGGGGAGATATACCATCTGGACCAGCGGAGATCTTTAAGATCTCTTGCTACAACGCAAGTGCGAAAGTGGATTGGTCCCATTGAAGATTCGACGCACTCAAGTGTAGGCAGAAACAAAGCAAAATATGGGAGTATTGAGCTGGCCGCAAAGTATGCAGCAAGCCTTGGCCTTTGGCCTTGTCCAAAGAGCTGACAGCTTATGTCAGGCTTCGTATTCGTAGATGGATCTACCGACATGTCCTTTGAAAATCGGTTTAATTTGATTGCGCACTGTTTACTTGTGGGCCGTTAAAGCTAACAATATTCCACATTTTATTTTTTTTTTATTTTACATAGGTGAGACGTAGTTGTCGTTGCCGGCGTTGTTCCCATTGTAATGCGCATTTACTCGTCCATTCCACAAATCCGACGTTAGATGTGAGAGTATATTTGGAAGTATATAGGGGTGCCCATCTATTGTGCATCAAAACCCAGAAGCTAGAACTTGCAAGAAGGAGGTTGACATTTTCATAGATTTTAGGGATGCCGTTTACATGTTACACTGTCAAATGGCGCTTTGTAGTTGAACAGCTTATTTTGTTGATTAAGGCCACTAGTATGAACTGAACTTTAGTTATGAACGCTGACGCTAACGTCTACGAACAGCGATATGAAGGTGACGTAGCTGTTATATCTGTCAGATCGTGCCTAGCGACTGTTTACTAAAAAGGGGAGTCAGCTTCAGATGCAATCTGTGATTGTAGCACTAGAAATAGGCTTTTGTACCAAAACTGGGGCAGTCCTTTGCCGAAGAAGAAAGAATCTGACTGGTCTGGCTAATTCAAATGGTATCACCATCGATTTATCCAACGAAGCTAATTATCTGGCTGCCATATTATAACTAAACTTGTCGTGTTGAAAACTACAAAGGCTTGGGAGTAGCAGCTATAGCCGCAGCGCGAAAAACAACCCCAGCTGATATAAATAATGTCGACAAAGGAAAACAAAATTAATCCAGCTCTAATTAAAATTAACTTCTTTTTATAGTTTATTTAATATATTAGATGCGCATCTAAGTTCTCAATAGATGGCTCCAGCAGTAAGTGCTGGTCGATTTTGACATATCCAAAACGTCATGAACCAAGCTTAGACATATGGTCAACAAACCGTTTAGATACATTAGTGATTTTGTTTTGGCGTTATATACTTTTGGTTGTGTGAAAATTTCTGATTTTGTGCCAAATAATCGTCATTTGCGGGAAGCGTTGATTTTCTTGTTTCATTCGAAGAAAACGGCTGAAGCACTTCGAGAGCGAGAAACAACCTGGCGTGATTAGTTCCGTCGCTTCAAAGTGGCTGATTTTGATGTTGAAGGAAGGCCAAAATTCTTCGAAGACGCTGAATTGGAGGCATTACTGGATGAGGATGCCTGCCAAATGGAAGAATAGCTTGCCTCAGCATTAGGAGTTACCCGCCAAGCCATTTCCAAGGAATTGCATGCGTTGGGAATGATTCAAAAGCAAGAAATTTGGGTTCCTTATGATTTGAAGCGTAAGGACGCTGAGCGTCGTTTTTTCGCCTGTGAATAACTGCTCCTGCGGCAAAAAAGGAACGATTTTCTTCATCGTATCGTAACGGGTGATGAAAAATGAGTTCATTACAGCAACTCAAAGAGAATAAAGTCATAGGGACTACCCGGTCATGGTTCTACGTAGTCGGCTCGGCCGAATATTCACGCTGCGAAGGTTATGCTGTGTGTTTGGTGGGACCAGGTCGGTGTTATTTATTATGAACTGTTGAAACCCAACGAAACCATAGCTGGGGAGCGATATCGACTTCAATCGATGCGATTAATGGGAAGACTACGCGAAAAATGGCCGGAATACGAGCAGAGGCACGAAAAAGTGATTCCGGCTGATCAGCAGTTCCACTCATACCATATACAGACATAAAAAAATGCCTTGATTCATGGATAGCCTCAAAAGATGAACATTTTTACCTTAGCGGTATTCTAGCTCTGCCAGAAAGATGGTGAAAAGTTGTAGCTAGCGATGGGCAATACTTTCAATGATTCATTTGTAACCATTTTTTCACAATAAAGTTGCATTTTCATCAAAAAATCAGCGATAACTTAGTTGCGTATCTAATATTTGTCTTGAATTGTAAAATACCTAAATTTACTCCATTCAGGTATCCAATCATCATCATTTGTGTGTCCTCGTTGTCTAGTTTATGTTTGTAAAGTAGGTTGTGAGTAAAGTAGGTGCACGTTATAGGATACAATCCGTTGTTAATTAATTTTATTAATGGTTGGTTCAAATGAGAGCGATGGCAAGGAGTTCTTTTTCGTAGGTAATAATGATACAACACGTTTAATGATAAATGTACGAGTAATACGGAGTTAGCTAAGCGCAGAGGGTTGCAGTCCTGCCATATAAATGCGCAGAGTCAGTGTAATAAAATGAATGAATTTAGATACTCGTTTGTAGGTTAGAAGGTTTACGTGGTGTATGTTTCAAAATCTTGGTTTCCATCAGATGATGACAGTGACGAGACAAATGATAGTGAAGCTTTGTATTGTTTGGATGGTTATAGGCTCTTTCGAAATAACGCGCCTGATGGGGGTGGTACAGTCAATTATATCCGAAGAAATCTAGATTGTATGTTAATACTTGAGATTCCGGCTGTCAGTGAAATCTATTACTTGTTTGAAAAATCACTTGTGTTAGGATAGCACAAAATATTTTTGTACCGCTTCCAAAAGCGAAGTACTCTTATGGCGTGTAGCCTTATATATTAGGGTGGTCCTTATTTTTAAAAAGTGTAAATTTTTTGTTTCTTTGCATCTAAAAATATTAGCCTATTTTTTATTTTTTTTACAACCACGTTAACATGTGACCGTGAGCTCAAAGTTTGCAATTACAAGAGCACTTCATTGTCTCTTGTACATTTTTTTTCCAAGTCTTGTATAAAACCATTGCTTTTGTTTTTTCTAAGCAAGCTTAGGTGACGTTTTTAAACAAATAAACATCTGTTAATGTGTCGATTGCGGATTTATATAGTCCTTAGTTAGTTGAATTACTAAAAATTAAACCAAAAAATCTAAAATGCCCCGTGAAGAATTGTTTTTGGTTGGTTCTATTAAAAATCAAATTCTCGGCTGCTGTGTACTACACTCCTAAACTGATCCAAATAGATACGTTGCCTGGAACTGCATCGGGATTCCCTTTTTGGACTAGCCTCGCTAGTCATGTGTTCAGGCGTGTAAGTATACGCACGGCCTGATCCTGATACGAAGCTAGACCCAGAAGTACCCGACCTAACGAAGAAAATACAAAAAAATTGGGGAAGGATATGTTTGTTTCTCTACGTAGTCTCATTTTAGCTCAATACACTTTTCCCACCGATGTTCAATAGCTTCGATACCCTGTTTGTATTGAGAATCGTCGAGCTCCTTAAAACAGCCATCAAACGCAGACTACACGTCATACCATCGAGCCTTTTTTTCAAATTCGGAAATAGAAAATAATCCAAGGGGGCTAAGTCTGGCGAATATAGGATGCATGAGGAAACACTTCGAACTTTAGCTCATCGATTTTGACCATCGCGATGACGGATGAGTGAACTGGTGAAATGATGAAACAAAATTTTTTTCTTCACCAAATGCGCCGGTTTTTTCTTGATTTCATCTTGCAATCACTGCAATAAGTTCGCATAATATACGCTGTTGATTGTTTTTCTTTTCTGAGGATAATTATCGCATACCAAAAACCTGACGCTTTTTGGAGCCAATTCTCCCCTTTGAGTCCATTGTTTTGAGCGTTCATTCGTCTCGGGTATGAAGTGATGGACCCATGTTTAATCCATAGTTATGAATCGACGGAAAAACCCTGCATTATTGCCGTGAAACTTAGCCAAACAGTGTTTTTGATCCATTGTAAGTAATCGCGGCACCCATCATCAGCTTTCTCATGTCCAATTTGTCAAACAACATGCGATGTACAGTGCTTTTTGAAATGGCTACCATATCTGCTAGTTCACGCACTTTCAATCAATGGGCGTCCAACACCATTTTGTCGATTTTTTGTCAACATTTCTGGTGAACTCACCTCAATATTTTATTGTTGTAAACAAAGGGGAGGACTCCCCCAGAGTAGAATCCAGTTCCGTTTTGATGTTGGTTGGATTGATGAAAGTATTGTATCACATAACGATGACCAATTTTTTCCATATTAAAAAATTCATTGAGAGCGTTCACATATGGCTGCCGAACAAATACTAAACAACGTAGCATCGTCAAACTTCAAATGTAAGCTTCATAAGGTTAGTACTTTCTACAAATGTCATTCTTTTTAAACAACAACAGCCGTCTATACGTCAGGTCGGGTACTTTTGGCACTACCCTCGTAAGCTCCTGGGGGCCATCAGCTTTAACAAGCGCTTTACTTTTGGTGTCCTCGTTCACCAGGTTAAGACTGACTTGCGCCGCTTTCAATCATTGAATGTAGCACGCGAGCTCTTCCTCTATGTCGTCGAAATCCTCTGATGAATTGGCCGCTGAGAACTACGATAGGCTGCACGTGATGCCAATTCCATTGTAGAGATCTTCACTTTCTTTCGTCTTTGCTCCTGGGTTTCGGCACCAAATGTTGAAAACTCCAGCAGCAAGGATATTTCGCAGATAAACCCACGGTCCAATTTCAGTAAAAGAAAAGACTAACTGCATAAGTACGAGTATATGAAATTTATTTTATTGAGCGATTTCGACCCTCACTCGTCTAAAATTAATGGCTGAGTTCGATTCGAAGTTCGAGCTCGAAAATCAATATGGTGGCTGTACATCCGTCGCTCGCCATCTACATTTGACAATCTAATTCAGCAGCCATCAAAACGAAAGTGAAGTTAAGTTTGGCAATTGGTGTTAGTTTGGTCTTCGGTGAGTGTTTAATTTTCTAGAAAAAGGCAAGAATTCCTACTCATGGTCGATGACATTGCTTAAGACAATTAAGAAAACTTTATGAAGAGCTGCGAAACATTTGAAAAAAGTAAGAATAAAAATACCGAGACATCAAAAACGGAAACGATTTATTTGATATCGCACGCGCAATGCCTTGGACTTTACAAAGATAGAAGGCACTCTTACAAAGACAAAAAGGTCGACCTGATTGCATTCTTGGAATGGATCTGAAACTTACAGGAATCGAAATTAGAAAGGAAACCCGTGACATGAGAATGCAGCAACGAACTGAGGCTGAAAGTTCATCCTATTCCTAAGAAGGTTTTGTATTTATAAATTGTTATTTCACTAATGGAACTTTGTTCATTGCTTGTGGTTGAAAATTATTATAGTTCTGAGTTACTAATTCCAGAGGAACATGAGGATGAAAATAATTCTGGTTCTGAAATAGCAGTTCCAGGCGCCTCATTCTCGAAATGGGCACGGGTAGATATTTTAACGCCCAGACTTTCGGCAGCATTTGATAAATGCAAGATAAGTGACAGAGATAGCGTTCACCTCTTGGCAGATTGTATAGAAGCCACTTCCTTATATCCTTCCAAATTTGTTACCAATCGTGCTTCTATAAGACTCTCCCGCCAATATTTTCGGGGAAAAATGGCAACAGCAAGTAAAAAAAACATTTATTGGCTTTGACTTAAGCTTTTCCGGCGTACACTGGGACTCTAAGCTTCTTTCCGATATAGGTAGGTAGGTAGCTAAGTAAAAGTGGCTGTTGGAAAGACCAACCCACTTAGGCCTATTGGCTCGTTGCGATGCCACGTGAATCTGTGATCTTCTTACTCATGGAACCAATTTGAGCTTATGATGAAGCGTAGGAGACTGTATTCTTTAGATCTTTTAAGTCACTGTAGAAGAAAGCCCCAAAGTGAAGTATTCTCCTTTGGGAGAGAGCTGGGCAAGTACAGAGTAGGTGGAGGATTGTCTACTCTTCCTCCTCGACAATGCAGCCTCCACAAAAATCGTTTGTAAAAGCGTCAAGCCTTCTTGCATGCTTGCCTATTAGGCAGTGTCCAGTGGCGCTGAGATGTCTCCTATTTAGAAGGATCAGAGTCTTGGAGCGATTCAGATCCAGCTGTTTGGTCGCTAGACATATTGGCCCAACAGTCCACCTAAGGCTTGTTCTTTGATTAACATCCAACTTTAATATTGATTTCCACCTACCGATTGGTATACCGATGCCACCCTTTTTCGGTAGAATAGGTAGAGTGGTTCCAATTTTAGCGAGTTCGTCAGCCTTACAATTTCCTGGAATGTTTCTGTGGACCGGCACCCAACAAACGTGAAGGCTCTGCCATCGGCAAGATATGATCGGCATTCAAGGATGGTTTTAGAATACAATGAGACTGAGTCCAGGGACTTGATAGCGGCCTGACTATCTGAAAAGATGAGGACATTCTTTGCAGATATCACGTTTTTCTTCAACCAGGATAGAGATTCTTTAATAGTCAAATTTTCCGTCTGGATTTTTTCCAGTGATCTGAGAAAACACCGCCACCATCCCCGCTATCACTCTTAGATCCATCTGTGTAAAAGTGGATTGACTTGTCCTCCATGAAAGCATCTTCCTTCCAGATGGACCCATATTGGAAGCTTACATGGAAGTCTTTGTCAAACCAGAGTTCGGGTATAGTATAATCCATATTCTCTGTGAGGATTCCTATTATATTGAGAATATTAGCGTGACCAAATTCACTTTAAGGCGAATAGCATGCTGTCGCAGCTACTTGCCTGCTGAAGATATGGAGAGGTGTCAAGTGAAACAGAATATCTAATGCCGCGGAGGGAGTAGAAACTAGGGCTCCGCTTATGCATAGACATGTTGTTTTTTCTGCTCTGCTTTGCTGGAGTTGACTGCATTGTGTAAGGCCGTCCACCAGACAACAACCCCATACCATAGGTGAGCCAATGGCTTTTTTGCAAGAGAGTGAAGCTGCTGTAACTTTCATGACTCTTTCTTGAATCCTAGGTTTCCAGTATAGTTTCCTCTCAAAAGTGATATCCAAATATTTTTTTTACTGTATCGGAGCCAATTAAACTGGTACTGTTAATTGAGGTCTATGATTGGAATTTTATATTTCCTGGAAAAGAGGATAAGGTCAGTTTTATGGGGCTTAATCTCAATGCACAGAGACGAGACGAGTATAGCAATGTCATTCGCACAGGCAATCACCCTGCTACCACCCGATTGCAAGTATATCAGCAGTTCAATAACCACTGAGTTCCAAAGAAGGGGAGAAAGGGCACCACCTTGCGGCGTACCTCTGCTGACACATCTTTTAGCAGAAGCCCTCCCAGTTTGGAATTGATTATCCTGCTATTTAGCATAAGACTGATCAACTCCCCAAGTGAGTCATGACTGAATTGACATCGCAGTCGAGATTGCGGATTTGTTGACGTTATTAAATGCACCTCTTATGCCCAGGAAATCGACCATTGTGTACTCTGTATATTGTAGGGATTGTTCGATTTGGCTAGTCAGTGAATGCAGAACCGTTTCAACCGACTTTCCTTTACAGTAGGCATATTGAGCCCTTAACAAAAGCCTTGGATTGATTTTAACCCGTATATGGATATTAGTCAATCGTTCTACATAGAGTTTCAGAAGGAATGATGATAGAATTATAGGTCTGAGGTAATTTGGGACAACGTGAGAGCATTTTCCGGCTTTGGGAATGAAAACTACTGGACTTCTCTCCATGACAGTGAAAGGTGCATCAGTTGTGCACAGTTCCTCATGATATTCTCTAGCGTAGGCAGGATAATATCTGAGAAGCTTTACAGCTCAGCAGGTATTATATCGCCCGGATCAGCAGACTTGTATGGTTTGAAGCTATGCAGCGCCCAGAGCAGTTTGCCTTTTGTGCTCAGACCATGAATTTTGGTCCCGGTTGCAGTTGGCCTGTTTGGGTTGCTATTGGCCGCGAATAGGGAGCTCAATCAGCAGGTTGAGTGATTCATCACTTGAGGTTGCCAAGAGCCATCGGTTTTTTGCAAATGAGCATCGTAGAATTTGTAGAGAGGATTTTTCTTAGCCGCGATGCCTCAGAGGTTTCTGCAATTTTGTAGCAGAGTAATCTCCAGAATTGTGGCCTTGCCTTCGTCAGTTCTTTTTTATATATTTTGAGGGATTCTTTGTCAGTCAGTCACTTTTCTTGTGACTTTTGCTAGGTTGAAAAGTTTTCTGCCAACGTTTCTAAGCGGTCTTTCCGATATAACTAGTCAAGCAAAAGTTGACAGACTTCCAGTAATTGCAACTGCTCCGAAAGTTGAACAACTGCTTGGAGTACCGGAACTGTCAGCTGGAACTGGGATTGAGGTGTCGTCTGCAGTGTACGAGGTTTTGGAAGATTGTTAATTAGTCAGTGAAGTACAAGCAATTATATTTGACACAACTGCATCTAACACCGGGCATTTAAATGGAGAGTGTGTTAGAAAATAAAATTGGTCGAGACATACTTTACTCAGCTTGCAGGCATTATGTTTTTGAAGTTCTTCTAAGTTTGATATGTATATCTTCTGGTCCTCATATCCCTTTGTTTAAAAGATTTAAAATACAATGGAAAACAATTGATAAGCGACAATTTTGCAAGAGATCCTGTTGTTTGCAATGCCGAAGCTGGAAGATGATTTTCCTCGAGATGACCACAAAGAGTTGTTAGAGCTTATAGGAGCCTATCATTTGGCTCGGTGGATGGAAAAAGGAATTTATTGCCTTAAAATACTATTATTTCTGCAGCAAGTTAAGCTCACAGCCAAAGACAAAAATGCTTTGTCTACAATTTGCTATTTCATTGTCAAATGCTACGCCCAATCTTGGTTTTCTGCCCCGAAACTTTTCGCAAGCACCTTTAAATGATATTTATTTTCTAAAAAGACTTAACTCGTATAAAGGAGATGAAAAATTAATGCAGATATTGAAATTAAGAAGTTTATAAATCATTTATGGTACCAGAATGATGAATGTGCCGGCGTTTCTTTTTCTGATGTCCGAATAAGTTTTGAAGAAAAACGAAAAATGGTGTTAAAAGTTTTGGAAGATGATGAACAAAAGGACGAAGAAGTAAAAAAGAAATTATGCTTGAAGCCAGCTGATGTTTCGTATTTTATTACCAACAATCTTCCATCTGAAGTATTGTCAGCTAAATCTATGAAATTATTTGAAAGGCTTGGCTTATCTACAAACTTTTTGCACATTAATCCAATATTATGGGATGACCAACCAGATTATGTGCGAGGAAAGGAAATAATTGAATCATTAAAAGCAGTCGACGATATAGCTGAACGTGGCGTTAAACTCATGGAGAAATTTAATATAAAACTCACTAAAACCGAGTGAGCAATTTCTTCTCCAAGTTAGTATTTTTTTCTTTTGTTTTAAAAATTAATAACATATCATATTTTAATAAAATTCACATTTTTCAGATTGCGCAAAATTATCTCAAGAAATACCCAGGATGCAGCCGAAAAACTCTCAAAACTCGTTATGATAACTATATTTACTTATTTATTTATATTCCTTATAAAAATATTTTGATTTAATTAATTTAATTTTAATTTTGGTGGGGGCGAAAGCCCCCATTTATTCGGCTTAATACAAGCTATAACTTAAAATTAAACTTAAACTAAAACTTAAAACTAAGGTTGGTTATTGTGGTGAAGGAGAACCGATTTGAGGTAGGAAGTGGTGCGGTGGAAGTCAAAGACGCTAGGGTTTGAATTAATTTTTCGTAGCATACGGGAGATTGGTTCGTTCGCGCCATAGGTGGTGTGGTGGGTTGGGAGATAGAAGAGACGAGGGGTACGTAGATTACGAGGGTTAGTGTTGAGGAAAATAGAATTGTGAAGGGACGTGCATTCAACCTGACCTGAAAGAAGTCGATGAATGAGGAGAAAGTCGGCTGCATCTCTGCGTTCCTCAAGGGTGTTTAGGTTAATCAGATTGAGACGGTTTTGATAGGGGGGCAGAGTAAAAGAATCATTCCAGGGCAAACCTCGAAGAGCGAATCGAAGAAAACGGCGCTGGATGCTTTCGATTCTCGAGATATGAACGCTATGATATGGGGACCATACTTGACTGGCGTACTCTAGGAGGGGACGAACAAAGGTAATATAGAGGGACCTGGTCACGTAGGGGTTGGTGAATTCTTTGGACTATCGTTTTACAAAACCTAGTGCAGAGTTGCCTTTAAGGATTATCCCATCCATATGCAAACGGAAGTTGAGCTCCCTATCACACAGAATGCCGAGGTCGCGAAGAGATTCAACGGAGGAGATAGGTTGGTTGTGGAGAACGTAGAGTCGGGGAGGAGATTTGAGCCGCTTATGTGAAAAGGTGATGGATTGGCATTTGGTGATATTAAGTTCCAAACAATTTTTGAGGCACCAGATCGAAAAACTATCAAGGTCTTGTTGAGGAAGGAAGGAGTCATGGGGAGAGGAAATGGTTTTGAAAAGTTTGGTATCGTCGGCGTAAAGGGAGACGGATGAGTATTTGATGATCCTATCGAGATCATTTATGGTTAATATAAAGAGAAGGGGACCGAGATGGCTACCTTGAGGAACTCCAGAGGTGGCCAAAAATGGAGCGGAGTGGGCTGACCTAAAACGAACACTGTAAAAATGGTTTTCGAGGTAAGAGGATATCCATTTTAACAGTATGGGTTCAAAGCCGAAGGCAGACAATTTGAAGAGTATTAATCGATGAGAGATTTTATCGAAGGCTTTGCTAAAATCGGTTGCAGAGATGGCAAAGGATACGAATTCAACGAGATTTGTGGTGGTTGACCTACCCTTTAGGAAGCCATGTTGTCTAGGGGAAAAAAGTGATTTGCATTGGAAACTTAGAGCTTCATACAAAATACTTTCGAGGAGTTTGGGTATATGGGAGAGTTTAGCGATTGGACGATAGTTTGTTATTTCGTTCTTTGATCCCTTTTTGTGAATTGGGGTTATAAAGGAGGTTTTCCAAACCTGAGGAAATTCTCCTTGTGAAAGGGATAGACGAAAGAGATCAGAAAGGGCAAGGGAAAGAGGCGAAGAACATTTTTTTAAGAAATATGGCAGGGAGGCCATCTGGACCGGGTGTAAATTCGTCATTGAGTTGGTGTAATTTATATTCGATATAGGGGGCCGTTGGAGAAGTTCAGTAGGTAACGAAAATAGGATGGATCTGGTACAAAGGA
This sequence comes from Volucella zonaria, assembly GCA_963966105.1. Lineage (NCBI taxonomy): Eukaryota > Metazoa > Arthropoda > Insecta > Diptera > Syrphidae > Volucella > Volucella zonaria. The sequence continues at coordinate 57,413,003 of OZ014530.1, forward strand.
GTCGTTGGTAAAGGATTGTTTAAAGAAGCTGGCAAATAGGTTGGAAATGGTGAGTGGATCGGTTGATGACTTGTTGTTGAAAGAGAGGGAAGGAGGGTAACCATCGGACTTTCTTTTGTAGTTAACAAATTGGTAAAAGGACTTAGGGTCATTTATAAGGTTGACTTGCGCATTGTTAAGGTAACGCTGGTAAAGGGAATCGTAAAGTTTGGTGAAATGAAGATAAGCACCAAGATAGTTGGAATAGTCGGACAAGGATCTGGTACGCAGGAAAACAGCCCATAACTTGTTTCTCTTGTTTCGTAAGGGAAAACGGAACGTAAAGGCTAAAAGAATTAAATATTTCTTTATAAAAAATGGATAAGGCATCATTTACGCTTAGGTTGTGAAAGTTAAAGGGGAATCTGCTAAGATAGTCACTGATTTTGTGAAAGTTTGCTTTATGAAAGTCGTAGGATGAGAGAGTTGTGGGAGGAGTGGACTGGAAAGAAGAGTTATGAAAAAATGAAAGCAGAAGGGGGGGGAGGTGGTAGTTGTCGATTGTAGAGAGAGATAGGGGACAAAGTGAGACTGAGGAGTTAATTGAATCTGTTGTGAAAATAAGGTCCAATTGCCTGCCCATATAGTTGGATACACCACTGACTTGGCATAGACTTGAGTCTGTTAAGCGATCTAAGAAGAGACATTCCTTAGCTGAGTTGGAATTTGAAGCGATGAAGAACGATTGATCGTCTGATGGAATCCACTGTAGCTGAGGAAGATTAAAGTCGCCGAGAACAAAGATATCATCAGTAGAGTCAGACAGGTCAATTAAATAGTCGATCGCATCGACAACAAGTTGGTAAGATTCGGTAGGTTGAGCTGGCAGGATGTAGCAACATAAAACGTAAAGGGACTTGAAGGGGAGTGATATTTTTATAGCGACAAAGTCGACTTTAGAGGATGAAGGGATGGTAATGGGAGAAGAGTTAAGGCTGTTGTGGATCGCCAGTAGGACGCCTCGACAGGGGGAATCATCATGTGCGCGGGTAGGATCGTCGTCGCGAAAAACATTAAAAGTAGGGGGAGGACCAATTCCTGGTTCTTTATGTCGGGAATCAAATTGGTTTCAGTCAAGTCAAAATCATGTTATTAATAATTTTTTATATTTTTCTATTATTTTCAATTAATGTAGCTTTAAAATAAATTTAAAACATGATTGAGTTTTTATCCCCTTATTTTCCATTTTAAACGGTTTTTCGTATTTCTAGCTTACAGCGGCACGTGTTAAGACAGCAGACCACGGTGCGAGCGCAGTACGACGGTGTATATTTCATTAATGGTTTTTTATTTATTGATACTAATATTCAATATATATGTTACAGGGAAAGTTGATCCCCCAGTGTTGAAATTTAATCAACATGTACTAGTCAGAGTTGACTATAGCTAGGTGAAGTATACTCTCACTGTCTTGAGATAGTAAAAGTTGACTTTTTGAAAGGATCAGGTCTACCAGCTAGTAAAAAGCAAATAAATAATGCAAAACCTTTATTAATAATTAATTACGTGGACATAGAAAAGTTTAAAAAAACTAATAAAAATTCCTATATAATAAGCAAATATAAATGTAGGCTATCTTTTGTTACAACAAGGTAAAGATTTGTAACATTTTAAGTTGCAAAGCACACCTTTTTTCTTACACATGCACCTCAATGGAAAAATCCTTGTCCACTTCCAAGTGATTGTGAAGTAGCAATAGTCCTCACTGCTATTGTTTTATCCATAGGGACATCAATTTTTTGAATAATGTCTGTGGGACATTTATTGAATTGAGACCTGAAAAAATATTATCATTTAATTTTGAACAATCAAATACTATGGGCAGGGAAACAGAGGAGAGAGAAATCTCTTATTACCTTGAGAAAAGCTGCTTCAGAATTCCATTTCTTGTGCCAATTCAATAAAATCCATCATCAACAACCTCCAGTACTACGCCAAAGATAAATCGAGCATCTCCTCTTCCGCGGTCAACATCGCGGACAGAAATGCGAACTGATTTTCATTTTTCAACTGGCGGATAAATGTGATCTGATGTTTTAAGCATGCGTTTAGCTTGCTCTTCCAGAGAGTGGAAAGCTTCAATTCTCTGTTTCTTGATTTCTGCAGTAGATCTGTCTTGGTCACTGAAGAGATATTGACTATCATCCGTATCATCTACGAGCTCTTCACCAATTTGTAAATTTTCGTTTGTTTCATTTTCATCAAGATTTTCAATTTCATCTTTTTCTTGCTGAATTTGATCAACTGCGCATTGAAGATCCTCTTCTGTTTCTAAATTTTCCCGAACCTCAGTAAGTAGTTTTGAACTAGATAAGCCATGTCTTGAGGGGCAACCGAACATTGCCTCATACTGGGAATTTTTATCCCCCTATGCAATGCAGTATTTTTCATAAATTGAATAAACTTTAAGCCTTCACTACATTTTGATATTTTGTGGTCTTGCATCCAAGTAGTTATCATATTCTCTACATCCTGATTGGCCCTTTCGACGCTACCTTGACTTTGACTGTGTCGCGGTTTGCCGTGTACCCTTTTGAAGTTCGGCCATGTTTTAACCAGACTGTCAGTAATTTTATTGACAAATTCTTTTCCATTATCCGACTGTAAAATACAGGGAGCGCCTAGCAAAGTAAAAATATCAATGATATTAATTTAATTTAATTTTTTTTTTTTTTAATTTTGGTGGGGGCTGAGGCCCACATTTATTGGCTTAATACAAGCTTAATCTAACTTAAAAACTAACAGAAAGACTTAAGAGCTAGTGACCAAGGAAGTGATGGAAGAGATCTTGTTTAAGACGAGGAGTGCTCAGGTGGAAATGAAAAAGGGAGAGGTTTGAGTTGACCTTTCGGAGCATTCGGGAGATAGGTTCGTAGGAGCCATAAGAGGTGCGGTGGACCGATAGATAGAAGAGACGATGACAACGTAGATTGCGGGGGTTGGTATTGAAGGAAATGGAGTTCAAAATGGATGCACAGTCGATGGAACCTGAGAGAAGACGATGAATGAAAAGAACGTCAGCAATATTCCTACGTTCTTCTAACGAATTCATATTTAGAAGTTTGAGGCGGTCTTGATAGGGAGGTAAGATTAAAGGGTCGTTCCACTGCAGACCACGGAGAGCAAATCGGAGAAATCGACGTTGAATACCCTCGATTCGGGAAATATGAACCCGGTGAAAGGGGGACCAAGCTTGACTGGCATACTCAAGCAGTGGGCGAACAAAGGTAATATTGAGAGATCTGGTTACATACGGGTTGGAAAATTCCTTGGACCACCGTTTAATAAAGCCAAGTGATGAGTTGGCTTTGAGGATCATCTTATCGATATGCGAACGGAAATTAAGCTCATTAAGGTCTTCTTGAAGAAGGGCAGAGTCCTGGGGAGAGGAAATAAATCTGAAAAATTTTGTGTCGTCAGCGTAAATGGAGAGGGAGGAGTGCTTAATGACACTCTCAACATCGTTGATAGTAAGAATAAAGAGAAGAGGGCCAAGATGACTGCCTTGTGGAACTCCAGATGAGGCCAGGAATGGAACAGAAAGGGCGGATCTAAACCGAACACTATAATATCGGTTTACTAGGTAAGAAGAAATCCATTTTAAAAAGAGAGGCTCAAAGCCGAGAGAAGACAATTTGAAAAGGATCAATTTATGAGATATCTTATCAAATGCTTTAGTGAAATCAGTTGCGATAACATCGATTTTTTTGCCATTTTCTAAGGCTGAGAGTGCAAAAGACACGAATTCAATTAGATTTGTGGTAGTTGATCTACCTTTTAGAAAACCATGTTGTCGTGGCGAAATAAAAGGCTTGCATTTGAAGCTTATTGCTTCGTATAAAATGCTTTCAAAGAGTTTGGGTATATGAGAGAGTTTAGCAATGGGACGGTAATTGGTAACTTCATTCTTAGATCCCTTTTTGTGAATCAGGTTTATAAAAGAGGTCTTCCAAATCTGGGGAAATTCTCCCTGTGTAAGGGATAGACGAAAAAGATAGGAAAGGGGTAGAGACAGGTTGGAAGACCATTTCTTAAGAAACATGGCGGGGAGTCCGTCTGGGCCAGGTACAAATTCATCCTTAAGATTTAGTAACTTTTCTTCAATAACTGCAGGATCGAAATTTTGAGTGAGAAAGGAACCAATAGAGAAATTTGGTAGATCATTGAAGTAAGAGAGATCTGGTACGAAGGAGTTGTTGGCAAATGATTGCTTGAAAAATGTAGCAAAAAAGTTGACGATGGTAGGAAGATCACTTGAAGATTTGGAGTCGAAAGCGAGGGAGGAAGGATAACCATCAGTCTTACTTTTGCAATTGACAAATTGAAAAAAGGACTTGGTGTCATTTATGAGATTGGTTTGCGCACTATTCAGGTAGCGCTGATAGAGAGAGTTATAGAGTTCAATGAAATGAAGATGTGTACCTAGATAGTTTGAATAGTTGGAAGAAGAGTGGGTGCGAAGGAATACCGCCCATAATTTGTTTCTTTTGTTTCGTAGAGAGCGAAGTCTACGATTATACCAAGGAGGGGATGTAGAAGAAGTTTTATGGCGGGAGTAAGGCACATAAAGGGAGATGGATTTGAATATTTCTCTGTAAAAAATGGAGAGGGCATCAACCAGAGATAGATTGGTAAACTCAAAAGAAGCACTGCTTAGGTAGGTATTAATTTTACGGAAATTAGCTTTGTGAAAATTGTAAGAAAATAGAACTGCGGGGGGGATTGAAGGGGAGAGTTGTGGAAAAATGAGAGAAGAAGTGGAGGATGAAAGTTATCAATAGTTGAAAGAGATAGGGGACAACACGATACTGAGGAGTTGATGGGATCAGTTGTGAAGATAAGGTCTAATTGCCTTTCCATATAGTTAGAAACGCCACTGATTTGGCATAGACTAGAGTCTGTCAGCCGATCTAAGAATAGGCATTCCTTAGTAGAAATGGGATTGGAAGCGATGAAAAAAGATAGGTCTTCAGAAGGAGTCCACTTCAGCTGAGGCAGATTAAAATCGCCGAAGATAATGATACCATCAAGCGATTCAGATAAGTCGATCAAATTGTCAATTGCTGCAATAGCAAGTTGGTAGGATTCGATAGGTTGCGCCGGAAGAATGTAACAACACATAACGTACAAGCATCTACGAGTGAGGGTTATTTTAACCGACACAAAGTCGAGCTTAGGAGAGGATGATGTTGCAACGAGAGAGGAGTCCAAGCTGTTGTGAATAGCCACCTCGACAAGGGGATTCAATCAAGGGGGGTGCGCGGTCATCATCCCGAAAAACATTAAAAGAAGGAGGGAATAACTCCTGGTTTTTTATGTTGGGGATAAGATTAGTTTCGGTCAGAGCATAGATATCAAATGGGAAAGCATGAGATTGGCGGAAAACAGCGTGGGTTTTAGAACGGAGTCCTCTTACGTTCTGGTAATAGAAGGTGAGAGGGAGGTTTTTGCATGACTTTTTAGGGTCGAAAAAATTTATCATGGTCAAGGCGACTGCGTTGGAGGTGTGAGACTCTTTTAGAGTGTACATAGTGGCGAAGAGCGACAAGATCGTCTGCAACTTTTTGAGGGGGCGTATTGAAAATCTCGTGATACTTTATATAAAGTTTCCTGAGACTGGTAACGTCTGTAGGGAGGCCTTCCTGCTGGATAGAAACCATGACGCTTGTTTTTGTTTTACCCTCGTAGCACACCGAGTCGGATTTATCGTGCAGATAGGCGAGATATAGACGTATATTCTCATATATCACACTTCACACTTCACTTGCAGTTTTTGATTTCAGTGGTCTTAACACAACCAACTTTGTTAAATGGTCCTGGTACACCATTACAAATTTGAAGTCTTCATCAAGTTGCGACCGAAAGTCAAGCAAGTCCACTTGACACCGTGAATTCATATCCTTGAATAACAAGGGGCTTACAACTAGTCGTTTCTTCTTATGTTCAATTTTTGAACACAAGGTTAGCACGAGCTTAAACATAGTAAAATGTGCTTTGTAGTAACATTTTGAAATTTTCTTTTCAATCGCTGTATCAGACGATCTCTTCCTCCATGTCCAGTGGATATGTGAGCTTCATTAAGGACTCCATATAACTGTTCATCAAAAACATAATACCTATGATGTCTTGGTCTGTGACAGGGTGTATTAGTTTTGTAATCCCGTTCACTTTAATAATGTCATATCGTCTTAAAAACCTGATATTATTACTTTCTTTTTTAGTCGCAGTTTTTCGATTTTGTATGTGTATAATCGTTCAAAGTTCCTTTGGTATTCGCCTGCTACCACGAACACCACGAGTCTTCTCCTTCCGAGCAATACTCATGTTGGAGACTCTCGTCTGTGGAACATGCAAACCGTGATTGAATGTAGCCCAGACAGCCGTCGAATTGCAAGACTGTAGAATGCAGTTAATTCTTCAATAAGCGTTCCAGTCAGCTTTCCCTTTTCAACGGGGCCCTTATTCCCTTTTTTACAATTTCGCAATATTGAGCATGGTCGACACATTCTTTTGTCTTCACACCATACGGAAGATCTTGCACGATTTTGTAATAAGTTTTCGAATAGCCGCCCCCAATATAATTAACGTATTTCGTTCCGTGTAATTCCTCTGCTTCTTGAAACATCTCAAGCATAGCATCAGTTTCCATTTTGCCTGCACGACCGCCGACGGAATTTGCGTTATAGGATTCAGTATGGTTTTGATATTCCTCTGAATCAGTTTTGCCTTTCTACAGAGCACATGTCTTACAGTACCTATGCAGATTTTACACATACCATATATCAATAACTTTTTCGAGCAATAACCGATAAGTTTCGTGACACCATCTAACGAACTAAAACCGCGTTTGCGCCAGAAACTGTCAATGCATCTACTTTTCCACACTTTTCGGCGGTTAATTTTTCTTCTTGTTCACCAGATAGTTTGAATGGCATTGTCTTTATGAATTCTGTAGCATTACGAAACTGTCCCACAATAGTATCGTACAAAAATTTTAAAATAGGACGCAGCAAGCCTGTGAAAGGACAAAATTTTTCTGCTCCAGGCAATGACACTCCGCGCAATCGCATCGCAATAATAAATCCACGATTAACTTAGTACGCATTTTGAATTAGTGAAATCCAATTTTTTTGAAACTTTTTTTTAACCGTTTTTAGTGTCCTCTAATTCGTCAACGGTAATTCAGGAAATGATTCATATAAGTAAGTGTTTGTCGTGGGGTCAACACGTACTTTGTTGTGTCCGTAAAGATTGTTCTTTTCTTTGTTAAACTGTTAGCAGTCAGTGTAAAATGCCGTGTATCTGTAAACACAAAGTTGAACGTCAGTCAGTTCAGTTTTTATGCATTTTTATTTATATTACTTAATTTACACTTAAATGCTATACAAAAAAATGCTTAAAAATTAGCTTAATTAACTTAAAATTATCTTATTCTAACTTACTGGCCCAATGCGGGCACTCTAAGTTAAACCTAACACTTAAACTAAGTCTTTCGACGTATATTACAGTTTGTCTTTAATTTTATATTTCCATTACAACTAAAACTAAGAAAATAGATTTTAAGCAAAAACTTAGTATATGGACATAGTATTATAAAAACCTAAAACTAAAAACTTACAGACTACTTAAAAATATATCTTAATCTACTTAACCTACTTACATCTAATACGTACACATATATATACATATACACACATAATGCGTATATACTTAATATATACACATATGTACATATATATATATATATATATACATATATATATATATGTTTAATTTTTTTTTGTTATTTTTTATTTTTATTTGTTTTTTTTTGTTTTTATATATATATATATATATATTTTTCTTTTCTTAAAAACTAACTTATACCTACTTAAAACTACGTAAGCCGGCCATGGCTAAAAAAATTAGGCTGGCCCACTTTGCTTCACATGAAGCTACCTATTACTTGAGGAATTCGATGACGAACCCTCCCCTCCTTCAAATAGCCACCAAAATTGTTGGTGCTGCCGAGCAACATCCCTCATGTCGCGACTCCCTACCGCTCTACTGAACCGGAGACGCTCCGCACTGCCATGTGCGACGTCTCTGTCGTAGTTGAGTCGCCTGTCCGCAGCTGTTCGAGCAACGTGGAAGATTAGCGGCACAGCCAATCTATCCTGGATCAGACCTTTGCTATCTAGATAGAGGAACGCTTCTGGAGGAACATAGCCATCAAAGCGAACTCTCTCATGATACATATAATTAGGGTAGTAAGCCCCAGAGATCAGGTTGTTCGACGATGTCATTGCTCTTGCAATGTGCCTTCGAGTCAACTTAATAACAAAATTGTCCACTCTTATTAGGTTCGCCCTATTGTATAAGACCTCATTGCGATAGAATTTTATGTACTCAGACTCTGGTGTTCTGTATAACCGAAGACAAGCCCTAAGGCAAGCCCTCTCAAACACCCGAATCTTTTCCAATAAACTGGCTCTCACGTTGAACCACACCGGACATCCAAATACAAGCATGGGCCTGATAAGGGCCATGTAGCAGATTACCTTCACCCTCGCATCGAGTTGGCTGTTGTAAAACAGTCTCCTTGTAAGGGCAAAAGCACCTCTGGCTCTGGCCAGAGCAACATCTATATGTTTGTTAAAATATAGATATTGATCTAGCCAGATCCCAAGGTATCTGACTACATTTCGACAAGCAAGTGGCTGTCCATGTTGTCCGACGATAGAGAACTTTCGCCAATTCTTTCTGGTATCCCTAGAGGCCCCAGACAAAGGCGTCCTAAACAGAATGGTTTCCGACTTCTGAAAGTTGATTTTCAACTTCCAGTCATCGCAATATTGTTTAATTTTGTCGAAGTCACGTTGCAAAAGTGTATTAATGACCTCAATCTTTGGACCTGATCTGTACGCGATTAAGTCGTCTGCGTACGCTATGGCATGGTGAAGTGAACCTATCAGATCACTTGTGTAAATGCTGAATAGGATCGGCGAATTTACCGCACCTTGTTGCAGACCGTTTTTAATGTTAAATGTTCCAGCAGAAGTCACATCGCCATTTTTCACGATGAACTGTCTACTGGAGAGCATATCAAAGAGAATATACAGCAGTGGTTTACTAATGCCCAACCTGTCCAGCTTGAAGAAGAGTCCCTCTAACCATACGGTGTCGAAGGCCTTTTCCAAGTCAATCAGGCAGGCACCAGTGCACTGTTTCTTGCCTTTGTTCCATTGGATATCAGAAACCAGTTTAGACGCAGCATGAATGATATCATGCCCAGCCTTGAAACCGAATTGATTATCCGGAACTATATGTTTGTCCTCAACCCACTTGGTCAGGACTCTATTGATTACCTTCTCGAAAACCTTACTGATGTTTGGAAGAAGACTGATCGAGCGGAGATTCGCCGGATTGGAAGTATCTTTATCCCTTTTGGGGATGGGATGTACCACCGCAGTTTTCCAATGCGCTGGATAATGTGCATTATTCATTGCATTATTAAACAGGGTGGTATAAATGTTCACCGCTTCTAGTGGGAGATGTCGAAGCACAATGTTCGGTATTTCATCGATTCCCACTGATTTCTTACTTCTAAGTGATTCGAAGATCGTTTGGAGCTCTTCCTTCGAAATGAACGGTGGTAATACCCTTTCGTTGGTGATGACATTATTTGCCATATTCTCGTCACTGAACTGGGTGAAACCCGAGCTCTCGAATCGCCAATTCGCAATTTCATTTCGAAGGCAGGAATTGTGCACAAGGACTCGACTTTCCAGGTCGTGGTTCGGGCCAATGATGTCATTCGCCTTGTACACTTCCTGGAAAGTCGCTCCTATACCCTCTACCTTTTCCTGCGGATCCTCGATCACAAAGAAGTTGTCATCATCAACGGCCTCATTTGGATCAATGCCTGCTGCTACAAGTATTTGTTCGTTGTTCGTCGTTCGGGCGATTTTGAGACATGGAAGGTCGTTTTGATTATTTCTCCGAAATATTTTATTTATTTGCGGGAACATATTCGGGTTGCTGGTGTTTACAGCCCGAACCCTGTTGTTCCAATATGAACTTACAGAATTTCTGTAATTTTCCTTTATTAATATCTGGAGGTTTTTAATTGACGACTTCAATGTCATGATCTCAGGGTTATGTCTGTCAGTAAACCGTCTGTACAAGGTTTTTAGTCTTGACAACAGTCTACTTTTATGTCGGTGCAGTGCGTCAATGGTTGCATTGCGGAATAAGTCTTCGTTGTCAGTATGTTGATACCGTGGTATCGTTTTGTCCATAGTTCGTTTAATCGTCTCGTCCATTTGTTTTAGATAGCCGTCAATCTCCTCGTTTGACAGATTTCTATTGGACGGTGGGTAGAGCGAATTCGAGGAGAGTGCTCTCGTCAGTATTCTTGAGAAGTGTGTCCAACGCACTCTACTATAATTGTAGGAATACCTTTGAACAAACTCTTCCAATTCCGCAGTTTCGTTGGGAACAGTTATTTCGGTGCTTAGACCGCAATGGTCACTGTCATACACGAAAGTGCGTAGACAGTTTGTAGTTTGTTGGTTAGTGCACGTCAATTGTATTCGTGAGTCGAACAGCAGGAGATCCAAATAGGACCCGTATCTGGGAAACGACGGACTATCCGTCGCCTTAAGCCCGAGTCGATACATTACACTGTGCTGACCCCACCAATTGAATAGTAGGTTCCCTCTAGTATTTGGTGTATTATTTCCCCAATCTCTATGTTTGGCGTTGAAATCTCCGCCGATAATAAAATAATTGTCTTCCAATTCCAGCCTCAGGAATCGAAACAGTGTCTCGAGTTCTGAGATGAATAAAGTGGATTGAGTAGCCTTAGATGCATAAACAGACACCATGTACAGCCGCTTTCCACTACGGAGAGGGATGTACATGACGCATGCTTCCAGCACCCGAAACCTACGTACTACACGACTGTATACTCTTTTGGAATGCAGTCCTTTTCTTACAAAGATTGCAACACCTCCTCCTTGAATGGAGTTGGGTCGGTTTCTTCGTAATATTTTATATCTTCTGTGCCTCATTTTGTGTCTTTTGGTAAGCTTAGTTTCGCTAACCAAAAGCACATCAGGGGTTTGGTCTTTAAGCAACTTAAATAGTGTGGCTCTTCGCTCAAACCTAATCAGTGAATTAACATTCACTGCAAGGACCTTCAGGGTTTGCTCCGCCCTGTACGTACCCATTACGACTGGAGGTGCGTTAGGCCCGGCAGCAGCGCGTATATTTGATCTACCCGCTTAGCCTGTTCCTGTATTTGACGCTGAAGCTGAGCCATCTGCCCCTGAATAGAGAGCAAAATAGCCAGCATGTCAGGTACAGGTTCTGGTGCTCTAGGCGCTGGGGCCTGAGAAGCTACCTTTACTTGTTGTACCGTAGTTCCCCTACCTGCCGCCATTTGGGCGTAGGTAACTTGGGGAGTAACGGCTGGTGTTTGTGTTTGCGCGGGTGGACGTTTAACTTCCACCTTTTGCTGCCGAGCCAGATTTACTCGCTTTATATATTGGAATTTAGGACAACCCCGATAATTTGCGGTGTGTCCCGTGTTCCTACATAAGGCACAAGAGAGTTGGCTTTTTTCTGACGCTCCATCCATACCTAGAGCGCATTCCTCTGACTTGTGGTTCTTTCCACATTTCACGCATCGAGGCTGCATTTCGCAGTTCGACGCGGCGTGCCCGAACCTTTGGCAGCGAACACATTGTAAAATGTTTTCACTCCTCTTCAATTTTTCCCAGTGTACAACCTGGTAGTCCAGGACTTTTATACTCCTTAGACCATCCAGTTTGCTGTTGGGACTTAGCTGGACCAGAAAAAACGGTAGTTTCCGCTTCTCCCTTTTGGCTCTAGCCGTGACGAAAGGCTTAACCCCTACGAATTTGAGCTCTTCGCACTCCTTCTCTTTCAGCAGTGCAAGGAGCTCCCCCGGATCGGTCGACGGTTCTAACCCCTTCAGCAGCATTGTTTGCAGCTTCTCCCCCTTCGGGGTATAGGAGAAGAACTCCGTCGTCGAATCCCTCAATAAACTTTTAATTTTGTGATAGCGCTCCACTGTGTTGCAGTGGATCGCGTGTCTATCTAAACTTACTCTTTTAATAAAGAAATTGTTGCCTATGGCCGACTTACATAATTCTATTGTATCTTTCAATTCCATTTTATATGTATTTATTGGAGGCACCCTTTGCTTCATTGATTTCTGCTGCTGATTTTGCGGTTTTTGTTGCTGTTGCGCTTGATGTTGTTGCTGTTTTTGCTGCTGCTGTGGTTGCAGTTGTTGTTGTTGTTGATGCTGTTTTTGTTGGTTTTTTTGTGGTTGCAGTTTCTGTTTCATATGCTTTTGTGGAGCAGTATTATGCTTTACTGGCTGAGACATATTCTGTTGTTTCAGTATTTGTTTTTGTTGTTGTTGACCTTCTTTTTCATTTGTTTGCTATTGTTGGTGTTGAGAGATTTGAGTCTCTTGCAGTTCCCTCGTTCTTCTAGCTATTTGCTTGGCTTTAATTACCAGCACTCGTTCTTGCATCAGTTTGATATTACTGTTAAGGGATTTTACTTCTTCTTCTTCGTCCTCTGATTCCGAAGCCATCAGAGAGGCGAAGCTATTGTTTGACCCCAAGTAGTCCACTTCCCCACCATCGGAGATGTCTTCCCTCACTCCAACCTGCGGCTTCGCAGAAGAAGCAGAAAGGGCGATGCGTTTTGTGGGGTTGGGAGTCGGATTTATCTTTCTCCTCCTCTTCGACCTTCTTTCACGTGAAAAGTTTCCAGAAAGAACTGCGTCATCGGCTGATGTGTTGGCGTCATCCGCTGACCCCGCTATTGGGGGAGCGGACCGCTCAGTTTTTTCCATCTGCCTTGCTTATACTTTTACTGCACGCGTGTTTTATTTGAAATATTAAACAAAAAAAAAAAAAAAAAAAAACAACAACAAAAAAAAACAAAATGTTTTGTTCCCCTAACGGGACTCGAACTCGCGCCACTTGGATTTGTGCTCATACACCACTTCCACTGCGCCAATTGGCTCCGTATTAAATACTGTCAAATAATGACTTTCACTTAGAGTACTTTTTTTTTTTTATCGAAAAAAGCCGAAACACGTTTTTACTCCACGACGGTCTGTGAACGACTGACAAAGTTGAACGTAATCAGCCGAAAGTGTTATGTGTAGGCTGCAAGAACTATTTTCATTGCATTTCTGTAAACATTAAACCAGCTGACATCGATTTTTTGTAAAAAAACAAACAAAAGTTTCCGCTGCAAAAGCTGCACCGCTGCGCGAAGGGGCTCTTTCCGCTCTCCACCGCCTATGAGAGAAGAACGGTCATCATCGCTTGCTGTGTCTCCACTCACAACATCTAATGCAGTTCATACCAAAACTCAACAACAACAACACGAGGAAGTTCTCCACAAGCAAGCACAGGAAAAATTTCACAGTCGCACCATCGTTTTCGCCTATGGGCCAACAACATCAAGAGGTATCATTGGAATCCATATTCAATGAAATTGTTGCTATGCGTGCTGAAAATGCATACACTATTTCAGTGATTGCCTCATTGCAACAAGAAAAAAATTAACTCTTGCAGACTGTGCATGATCTTCAGAGAGAAGTTGATTTCTTGCAAAAAAGTAGAAGAGAAAAGTGCGTAGAAATAGTGGGTGTTCCAAATGCTAACAATACCAATGCACTTAACTGCGCTCTGCAAGTGTTTTCAAAGGGTGCCTCTACTGATGTGTCCGAAATGGAAATTGACAATTATTTTGTTAAAAATGTTAAAACGTCTAAAAATTCTAATGTAAATAATGTTAAATCTGTTTTGGTTGTTAAATTCGTGTCTAAAATCAAAAAAGACTTAATAATGAAAAACAAAATTCTTCACAAAAGTAACTTATCCACTAAAATATTTAATTGTGATAATCATAGTAAAATTTATATAAACGAGTGCTTAAATGGGAAAACCAAATATTTGCTAAATGCTGCACAAAATATTAAAAAAGAAAAGATGTACAAGTATGATTGGGTTAAAAACGGGAGAGTGTACATGAGAAAGGAGGATAATGATAACTTAATTGTTATAAATTCTAGTGAGGATCTTCTAGTCCTAAAGTAATATGAAAGAATCTCATAGTAATGATATAAATGTCCCCTCTATCAACTGTATTGACGTTAATGATCTCGATCTCTTTTTTAACCAAGCATACTTATCAAATTTACTCATTGTACATCAAAACATTCGAAGCATGCGAAAAAATTTTGATAACTTCCTTGCACATTTAAATTCTTTTAAAAATCAGCCTGATTTGATTTTCTTATCAGAAATTTGGATTTATGAAGAGGAAAAATCATTTTTTGACATAGAAGAGTACCAACCAATATTTGGTGGCGGTGTTGCTGCTTTTATTAAAGATTCATTTCGCTTTGAAGATAACGGTTTCAACTTAAATAGCTGTGACGTTTTAAAAATTAGAATTGTTAATTTAAAGTTGACTTTTTTCTGTTTTTATAGATTTATTGAGTCAACCTTGTCTAATAATATGTTTTATGAGGACTTGGAAAATTTATTGTCAGGTGAAACAAATGATACTATCCTTTTGGGTGATGTCAATTTAGACATCTTACATAATTCTAATTTTGTAGATAAATATTTGTTTCTTTTATCTTCTTTTGGATTTGAATCATGCATAAATAGACCTACTCGCTTCTCATCTAGAACTTGTATTGACCATATTATGGTACGTTTTTCTAACTCTCGAACAACTCAAATCTATAACTCTGTTGTCAATTTGCTAGTATCCGATCACTGTATGACGTGTCTTAGCCTAAAATCTTCTTGTCCTTCTACCGTTAAGCCATTGTTGTCCAATTGTTCCTGTGTTAAAACTGACTTTGTTACTCTTAATAATCTTCTTTGTTTCGAATGTTGGGAATGTGTATATAATGAAAATGATCCTTCTACAGCTTTCTCTAAGTTTAATAAAATACTTAATATCTATGTCTTAAAATGTACACAAAAAAAAATTAAAAGTAATGGTAAATCGAAAAAACTTAAACCCTGGATATCATGTGAGTTATTTAAGAAAATCAAAGAAACAAATAATTTGTTCAAAAAAAAGAAGAAACATCCCAATAACAATAATGTAAATTCTGCTTACAAACAATTATGCAAAGATATTTTAAAACAAGTTTCTTTGTGCAAAAATAATTACTATATGAACAAATTTCGTGAGGTTAAAGGTGAATCAAGAAAAGAATGGGAACTAATTAGAGGCATATTAAATAAATCTGTTCAGAAAGACCGAATTTATAGTTTGAAAGAAGATAATATTTTTATATCCGACAACAAAATCTTATCAGAAAAATTCAATAGTTTCTTTTCTGCACCTAGCAAAGGTAGTCTCTGATAGTTCCGTTTTATGCTGTGATTGTAAGTGTTTAGTTGATCAAATGTCATGTTCTCAAAGTTTCTTCTTTAATCCCATATCGTCATTTGAACTATATAAAATTATCTTGTCTCTTAAAAACTCTAACTCACAAATAACTGAGAGTTTTTCAAATAACTTTATTAAAAAAAATAGCTTTTAATATCTGTGATACGAGGGCGGGTCAATAAGTCCGTGACTTTTGGATTAAAACAGATTTTTTGATAAAAAAGTAATTTTATTTTTCAACGTAGTCTCCCTTGAGCTCTATACACTTTGTCCAACGCTTCTCCAATTTTTTTATCCCTTCCAAAAAAAATGATTTGTCGAGGTCCTCAAAATGACGAGATGACTTCATCATTGGAGTCGAATCTTTTTCCACCAAGCCATTTCTTCAGGTTTGGGAACAAGAAGTAGTCGCTCGGAGCCAAATCTGGAGAATAGGGTGGATGAGGGAGCAATTCATAGCCCAATTCATGGATTTTTGCCATGGCAACTGCACATGTGTGCACCCTTGCATTGTCTTGGTGGAAAAGAACTTTTTTCTTGGCCAAATGAGGTCGTTTTTTTTTCAAATCGTCATTGAATCGGTCCAATAAGTTGGCATAATATTCCCCATTGATTGTTCTTCCCTTTTGAAGGTAGTCAATGTGGATTATCCCGCGTGCATCCCAAAAAACAGTCGCCATAACTTTATTGGCTGACAAACCCACCTTGGCCTTCTTTGGCGCCGATTCACCCTTAGAAACCCACTGTTTTGACTGTTGTTTGTTGTGATGGATCCATGTTTCGTCCACGGTTACAAAACGGCGCAAAAACTCCTCCATATTGCGATTAAACAACGCCAAACCTTCCTGTGAAGTTGTTACACGATTGCGTTTGTGGTCGACTGTGAGCAAACGCGGCACCCATCTTGCGGAAAGCTTTCTCATGTCCAAATGATCATTCAAAATTGAAACCACTGAGCCATGCGAGATCCCTACGGCTTCCACAATCTCTCGCACTTTCAATCTTCGGTCGGCCAACACCATATCGTGAATTTTTTCGATTGTTTCGGGTGTAGAGACCTCAACTGGGCGTCCAGGACGTTCGGCATCTTCAGTGCTTGTACGGCCACAACGAAACCACTTTTACCATTGAAATCGATGGTGCAGAGTCCCCATAGTATTTATCAAGCTTAGCCTTGGTCTCGGTAATGGTTTTTTTTCGCAAGAAATAAAGCTTAATAAGCACACGAAATTCACTTTTTTCCATTTTCTCCTCAAATTAGTGAGTAGTCTGATAAAAATAGCTGTCAAACACAAACTAACTGACGCAGCAAGTTTAAATTTTGACAGGAGTCAACTGACAAATGCCTGTTGACAGGAGCAGTGTTGCT
Source organism: Volucella zonaria (assembly GCA_963966105.1). Taxonomy (NCBI): domain Eukaryota; kingdom Metazoa; phylum Arthropoda; class Insecta; order Diptera; family Syrphidae; genus Volucella; species Volucella zonaria. Next base: position 57,429,864 of record OZ014530.1, read on the forward strand.
GTTTCAGTAAAGAGGTCAGAAATTCAAAAATGCACGGAATTATTGACCCGCCCTCGTATTTTATGTTTCATTTTCAATAAAAGCGTTGCATGTGGTGTTTTTCCTGATTGTTTAAAAGTCGCTGAAGTTATTCCTTTGTTCAAGAAAGGAGACAATAACTTAATTAATAATTACAGGCCTATTTCCTTACTTTCAATATTCTCGAAAGTTTTTGAAAAAGCATTAAAGATAAGAATGGTCAAGTTTTTAGAAAAAAATAAATTCTTTAGTGATTGCCAATTTGGTTTTCGATCACGTCGTTCCACTGAGAGTGCATTATTAAATTTTTGTTCTGATATCTACAACAGCTTCAATAATAAATACCATACTGCTGCACTCTTTGTGGACATAACAAAAGCATTCGATACGGTGGATCATACTATACTCTTAGATAAGTTGTTCAAATGTGGTTTTAGGGGTAAATTTCATAACTGGCTTCATTCATATCTATCGAATAGATCTCAAAGAGTGAAAATTGATGAGGTGTTAAGTTCTCATAGAACTGTATCTATAGGTGTTCCACAGAGTTCCGTGCTAGGTCCATTATTGTTTTTAATCTTTATTAATTCTTTCTTTGGGCAAAACTATCATAGTAAACTTACGGCTTTTGCTGATGATATGGCATGTGCTTTTACTAGTGCTTCTGTTTTGAATCTTTTCTCAGATATCAATCATGACCTTGAAGTTCTTAGTCATTGGTTCAAAATCCACAAAATGGTCATAAGTGACAAAACCAAGATTATGTTTTTTAGTCCTAATGGCAAAAAAGTAGACTATGGATCTTTCTCTTTTCACTGTAGGAACTGCCCGAGATTTAAACATAGTGCGGCTATTTGCAGCTCAAGTAACAATACTCAGACTTTTTTCGATCAACTTTCGTGTTCGAACTAATGTTTTTGTATTGATCAGGTAAGAGAATTTAAAGTACCTTGGTGTTACTCTGGACTGTATGATGAATTGGTCTGCCCACTCGAATGCACTAGAAAAATATCTTCTGTCAACTACTAGGCAATTCTATTTTTTTAAAATCCTATTGCTCACAGGATCTTCTAAAGAGCATTTATTATGGCTTAATACATTCAAAGCTCGAATATGGCTTATTTGTTTGGGGTGGCACTCATTACAACAAAATCTTCCCTCTTCTTGTGTCTCAAAAACATGTTATTAGACTTATTTGCTGGAAAAATCAACGATATGACAGCTTTTCGTTATTTAAAAGTCTCAATATTCTACCCTTGAAACATTTATTTTGTTTTAAAGTTTTAAAAATATTTTTTGAGAGATCGGGTTATTCATTAAATAGGATCAATTCTAATTACCGACTTAGAGTAAATGAACAAAATCTTGTGCTAGTTCCTTACCACAATCTGCAAATATTTTTTCAATTTTTTTCTTCAATTGCTCCAAGACTTTTTAATAAATTACCCTATAGCATACGATGTACTCGAAATGAATCCATTTTCCTCAAGAAAGTCAAATCTTGGCTGTTAGAGTTCAATTATTAAGATATTCTTGACCTGCTTCGTGTTTTGTTTTAGTAACATTCTTAATTTACATTTGTGTCATAAAGTTTTTAATGACCCCACTCATTCTGTTTATTGATTTTTTGTTTTTTTTTTTTTGATCAATTTTTTTGTTTTTTCTACCTGTTTTCGCCTCTAGTTCCTTATGAACTATAGATTACAGATTCTTTTCTTTTTATTGATATCGATTGATTGTTATATGTACGTATAAATAAATAAAATAAATAAATAATAAATAAAATAAATAATTAATAAATTCCTGGGCATATCCTAAGAAAAAAATTTTTCTACCGTAAGGGTCTATCTCCAATGTTGTCATCATTTATCAAGGATTTAAGAAAAGGCTTACTTTGTTGTACCTTAACCCATGTTAACTGAAATTGCTGTGTTAGTACTAATAGTAAAACTTCGTGTAGGACTTTGTTTTTAGACGAAATACTAGCTTTTATAACTGCGTTTAAATGAAGTTGATATCTTGTTTGAGTCTTTAGATATCCAATTTCTAAGCCTATTCCATTTTCATTGCCCATGCTAATTTTCGATTTTGAGGTCACTTTTCTCCAGAAAATGCCTAATTAAAATATCGTTTACTATTTTTTCTTATGAATGCAACAGTAATAAAAACAAAATCATCATCAACTTTGCACAAAAAACCATAGATTTTATGTTACAATACTTTAGAAAACTAGCATCAGGTATGTTCGGAAGTACAGTATACTTTTTGAATCTTATAAATGAAATTATCTTTGGCTTTGTTAAAACTAGAAATTAATTACTTTCCTCGAAATTACAATCTTTATTTAAAATTAAGATAAACTATGTAAATTGAACTTAATCTAAAATGTAAACAAGTAAACGTAACGTAAAGTTCTGATTTTCTATTGTATGACGCTTAGTATTGTAATTAAAGATGGAAGTTATTTCCGGACGAATAAAGATCCTGTTTTGCTGTTTCGACTTAAAGTCGAAAAGACGTGTTTTTATTAAACCGCATTTTTCCAACCCCCCTTTTTACCCCACACTTGTCTTAATAAAGTAAAAACACCCTACACACCCCAACAAGGTAAAAAAGGAATTTAGGATTTTTTACCAACGTTCCTAACAACAGTTGACAATACTCGTAAGAGTGGTTTTCCAAAAATTACTAATTTTCTAAGATTCTTTTAAAATTGCATAGCTATTAAAGAATTTTAAAGCGTGCTCTTTTATTTGACTACTTGCCAAAAACCCCCATTTCCTTACCCTGTTCCTGTTCTTGAAACGCTGTTTGAAGTGTCAGCATTTACAAACCAAGAATACGCAGACATTATTTACGTTTATCGGCTATGCAATGGAAGTTCAACTAGTGTGCGACAAAGATACCATGAACTTTATCCTAACCGCCAACATCCTAGTAAAGCAGTATTTGGAAATACGAATCGAAGGCTTCGAGAAACGGGATCAGTTTCCACAAGTAAGAAAGATTTCGGCTGACGAATGAATACTGGAAGCTGTTACAACTGATCCATCAATCAACATCAGACGCTTAGCTTGGCAATTCAATGTTTCCAGACATAAAACTGCATGGAGAAAACCTTTATTCATACCACCATACACCTGTACAAGAACTGTACAAGGGACATAAGTTTTCTAACTGAGCGGAGCTTGGAAGACAACGAGTTTATTTGCAAAATTCTTTGGACGGATGAATCTGAATTTACAAGAGATGGGATAACAAATTTTCATAATCTTCATACATGAGCTGCGGACAATCCACATACAAGGAGACATAAATCATTTCAACACAAATTCAGCGTCAATATGTGGGCAGGTGTACTTGGAAACAAGTTAATCAACCCCTTCAAACTACCACCCAGTCTATATTCTACAAACTATGTGGAGTTTTTGCGAAACGATTTAACAGGACCATTTCAGGACTTTCCACTGATTCAACTAGCTTCATCATATTTTCAACAGGACGGTGCTCCAGCCCACTATTGATACGAGATTAAGTATTGGCTAGATAAAGAGTACGGTAACCGTCGGATAAGAAGAAATGGACCAATTCACTGGCCTGCAAGATCACCTGACCTAACAGTATTGAATTTTTTTGTATGGGGAAGAATGAAAAAACTTTTTGGTTCAAACGAAATAGCAACTTTAATTTAATTGGAAGAGCATATTCTCGAAGTGTCATCAAACGTGAGGCAGCAGTTCGCATCAATAAACATTGGCATTGAAATCCAAAAACGATCTGTTGCAAGCATACAAAACCAAGGAGGACACTTTGAGCATCTGTTATAATAGTACACGCATAAAATAAAAATTATCCAAAACCACATAAAATCATTTTTTATTCATAGCTTTGCAGCTTAAAGAAAAAAAAACTTTTTTTTTCTAATTTCATTTGCTGCAGGTTTTCGCAAGTATCATAAAATCTATGGGTTTTTTTGCAAACTGATTTTGTTTTTATTACTGTTGCTTTCATAAGAAAAAATAGGAAAACCTTATGTTAACTAGACATTTTCTAGATAAAAGTGACCTCAAAATCAAAAATTAGCATGGGCAATGAAAATGGAACAGGCTTAGAAATTGGATATCTAAAGTATCAAAAAAGATATCAACTTCATTTAAACGCAGTTATAAAGGCTAGTATTTCGTCTAAAAACAAAGTCCTACACGAAGTTTCTACCTATAGTACAAACAGAAGTACACAAAACAGAAAACAGAGAAGTACACAGACAGAGTACGCAAAAGTAAGCCTTTTCTTAAATCCTCGATAGACCCTTACGGTAGAACTAATTTTATTCATAGTATATGCCCAGACATCATTTCTCAAATTATCGTTGACGAATTAGGGGACACCCTGTATAGGAACAAATTAAAATAAAGTGGTACTCAAGAAAAACACACGAAGTTTCTTTTTCTCCATGCAAATAACGACCACCCTCTTATACATATACTAGTAACCTCCTTGACCGCCAGAATGCGCTGCTACTGAAAAAGGTTATGGTGCCTTGGAGTCCGTTCATATTTAGGCAGACATGCCAAATTTCAGTGCGATACTTTCTTTAGTTTTGTTTTGACAGCTGATTGTTGTTGACGTGTTTGGCATCATGTTGAGTATGCACAAAAACGATTTTCGTTCTCTCATAAAACATTATTTTTTGAGAGGCAAAACTGCGAAGGAAACAAAAGAAAAGTTGGATAAATATTATGGGTCTAATGCTCCGTCAGATTACACCGCCAAATATTGGTTTCGAGAGTTTCGTGGTGGTCGCAACTCCACTACCGATTAAGTCCGCAGCGGCAAGCCCTCCGATGCGGTTACAGTGGGCAATGTTAAAAAAATACATGAAATGGTGTTGGCTGACCGGAAAGTGAAGGTGCGCGAGCTAGCAGATACCACAAAAATTAGTACTGAGCGCGCACGCCATATTTTGGGCAATATTCTGCATATGAAAAAGTTATCCTGCCACTGGGTGCCGCGAACGGTCACTTTTGACCAAAAACACGAACGCGAAAGCACTTCGAAAGAGTGTTTGGACTTGCTGATGCAGAATCGGGTGGACTTTTGGCGTCCATTGGTAACTAGATTTGGATCCCTCGGACTATTATCTCTTCCCAAAATTCAAAAGATGGCTCATCAATAAAAAATTCACCTCACGCGAGGAAATCATCGACGCCACGGAGGAGTATTTTGCAGACCTTCCGGAAAATTACTTTTCGGACGGGATCAAGAAGTTGGAAAATCGCTGGAATAAGTGTATCAAACTAAAAGGGGACTATATTGAATAATATAAGAAAATATTTAAAAAAAAAAATTTTTGTTCATTCCCAAGTATACTACCTTGATCAAGTTCCCGGAATGCATTCAGAAAATTGGAAATACAAGTTTATTCATCTAAATCTATATTTTCCCCTTCAGAGTAATACCCATCGACTGCAACACACTTGTGCCAGCGCTTGATCCAGTCCTCGAAACATTTTTTATATTCGGTTTTCGGTATGTCCATCAGTGCTTTCTGCGATTTTTCCATTACTTCCTCTCGACTGCTGAAACGCTTTCCCCGTAGTGGTTTTTTAACTCGATTGAACAGAAAGAAGTCACAAGGAGCCAAGTCAGGTGAATTCGGTGGCTGTTGGATGGTATTTGTTACATTTTTCGTCAAAAAATTACGAATAATGATGGCACTGTGCGACGGTGCGTTATCATATTACAAAATCCACGAGTTTTCTGCCCACAATTCTGGTCTGTTTCGGCGAATTGCTTCACGCAAACGTCTCATAACGCCCAAATAGTACTCTTTGTTTACTGCCTGGCCTTCTGGCAAAAATTCATGATGCACTACACCGTTGTAATCCATGAAAACCGTGAGCATTGCCTTCTTTTTTTGGCTGAAAACGACGTGGTTTTTTTGGTCTCGGTTCATTTGATGAACGCCATTCTGGATTGCGTGTCGTACTCATAAACCCACGTCTCGTCTCCAGTAATGCTCCTTTTGATGAATGTGGGATCGGATTCAGCCTCGCAAATCATCTCTTTTGCGACGTCAACACGGTCTCTTTTTTGCATGGTCTTTTGACACCAGCTTTGCTGCTACACGAAGGAAACCCAATTCATTAACCAAAATGTCTTGGACGGATCCATAGGCAATATTCAAGCCCTCCGCTATCTCTCTGATGGTTAAATTGCTGTTATTGACCAACATTTCTTTTACTTCATCAATGTTTTCGTCAGTTTTCGATGTCGATGGTCTGGTCTGCCACTGCGTTCATCATCTTCGATTGACTCACGACCACTTTTGAACCGCTCGTGCCACTGGTAAACGACCGTTTTCTTTAGAGAATCGTTGCCGAAACACTTTTCCAACATTTCCAATGTTCGCGCACCATTAAATCCGTTTTTTACGCAAAATTTAATACTCGTACAAGTTCGTTGTTGCAAATTTAAGTCCATTTCTAAAATTGTAAAAAATCGCCAACACACACAATTATAGATGTACTCTTAGCTACGTAACTTTTGCAAATGTCAAGCTATGATGGTAAGATTTAGAGGGAATGTCAACAACGGATTTACCAACTTAATAAAAAAAACAGAACTCAAATCGGAGCAATGGAAGCGCCACACGGTGGTGTCCCCCGGAAACTTTATGATCAAGGTGATATTTATGTACATGACATACATTTATTAAATGTAACAGTTACCATTATTTACTATTATTGTTTACTTATGGTTTGGTAAGTGTTGACATTGTTTTTTTACACTTGCAAATAAAACAATATATTATTAGGTTGTGTTTACAGTAATAGCTGCAACGTCAACATAGCTCCATTGATTGTTGTCCTAGATGAACTAACATACATTTCGTCTTTCGTTGTTGGAGATTTCAATAGCAACATTTTTCTAGATTCGTTTTTAGTTGAAAGTGTGCAAGCGCTTAACCCATATCCAGTTAATACATCTACACCCACTCATTTTACTAAGGATAATCGTACTCCTCTAGATGTAATTTTTGTAAGTCATTTATACAAAGTGCTGCACTTTAGCCAGCTTTCTGCTTCATGTTTGTCCCATCACGATCTCATTCACTTAACTTTTCATTGTTATTTAATAACATTTGAAAACATAAATTCAAGTCTATTAAGAAAAGATTTGAGAGCAATTGAATGGTTTCGAGTGCATGAAATGATTTCTTTTAAAGATCAAACTTATTTTATTCATGGTAATACTTCTACTCTTTTTTAACCCCAATGTGCAAGTAAAAATAAAAACGCCTAGAACAAAAAATCAGTCCTGGCTCTCAAGTCACATCAAATCCTTGATTCACAAACGTAATGAAGCTTACAAAGGGCGGAAACCTTACTGATCTAATGCACACTTGGACGTTTATCGAATACTAAGGAATAGGGTTACGTTTGAGTTACGAGAACCAAAAACAAAAAAAAAGAATTCTATGCGACTCGATCCTTCTCTGGCTAAAGCGATAAATGTGTCAAAGCGAGCAGTAGTTAAATTTTTTACTCCGGATCTTTTTAAGTTTTTGATCGACAATCCTTTAATCAAATCCTAGTTCTGTGACATAAAGTACATAAACTCCCAATTTGACAATTTTTCTTTTTTATAATCGTTAACTAGTTCCCCCTTGCGGTCTAAATAAATCAACTTAATTAACTTTGAGAACTCTTCAAACAAAGGAAATGTCGTCTTCTACAAGAAACAAGCTGGCCCAACAACAAAATACACCGACAAAGTCCCTCGATGCCGCTGAATTGTGGGCACGAATTGAGAAAAGGCTTGCGGTTCTCACGGAAGAAGTCACGTCCAAATTTTCCAAACTGACATCGATCGACGAAACAATTTTAGCCAAGGTCAACCAAATCGAAAAAAATCTCACATGCAAAATTCAAGAACTCCAAAGCCACTGCATGCAGCTTGAATCTCGAATCGACCATCTTGAACGAGAAAAAGTGAGCAGTGATGCCGTTCTGATTGGTGTTCCTCAAATCGAAAACGAAAATTTGGAGAATACTTTTAAAACAATCTGCAGCAAAATAAAAGTAAGCGCACCACCACTCAAAAAAATTTTCAGAGTAAAATCATCGTACTCTAAGCTGAACACTGGCGCAAACGACGGTGCAATCATAATAAAATTTGCCGATTGTTACGACAAAAATAAAGTGCTTAAGGGCTGCCTAGGGCTCTTTAAGGATAGAGGCACTGGTTTATCCCTAAACGACATTGGTTTTCAAGAATCACACAAAAGAATTTATTTAAATGAAAGCCTGACGAAAACCAATTACACTATTCAACGCAATGCACTCAAATTAAAACAACAGAAGATCGTGTCAACTGTGTACACATTAAATGGACAAGTTTTTGTACGCAAAACACCGGGCGGGGATTCCATGCTGATTAGATGCATCGACGACTTGAGAAATTTCTCGGAGTAATCTGTCATCCACAAAAGCTCAACTCAACTTTCATCAAAACATTACAAATGTCTCTTTTTCTTCTTCTTCTCTTTATCCCTCTCTCTTATTTTTCTTTTCAAACTTCGTTTTCTTTTCATTTTCTTCTCTCTATATTGCTCTTTAATAATGTTGTCCCTTTTGTTGTATTTCTTCTATTCATATTTACTGAAATTTTTTTTGTTAATTTTAATTTTGCTAATCCATATTGTACATATTTTAAGTAAAGCTTTTACAACATCCGTCATCAACATAATGCTGAAGAAACTTCAAAGGTATGTAAATGAAAACCAATTTTTTTGCTTAAACGTACGTTTAGTGTCTCTTTCATTGTTCCCTTAATCAATGACCAGTAATTGTTCCTCATGGGCGAGTTGCATTGACGAATCAAGAACATTGCTTAATATAATGTGCAACTTTAAAAAAGGGCTGCACATTTGCCACTTGAATGCACAAAGCATGGTAAACAAGATAGATGATTTGCGCTTGATTTTCGAGGACTCTCATGTTGACATTGTTTGCATTTCTGAAACCTGGCTGAAACCTGATATGCCCAATAGTTTATTTAAACTAGTAGGCTACAAATTGTATCGAGCTGATAGGTGTAGAAAAGAATGTGGGGGCGCTGCCATTTATATAAAACATGGTTTGAAGGCCAAGGTTATTATTCAATCCACAGAAGTTGATGACCATGAGTTTATCTTCTTAGAAATTACTTTAAGCAATGATAAATTGCTGATAGGATCCGATTACATGGCTCCTGATGTAGCGAGTCAAAATAAAATTAGAAACGTTCTGCAGGAAATAACTCCCTTATACGCAAAAATTGTAGTTGCAGGTGACTTAAACCTCGATATTTTAAACAACAAAAACAAAGAGTTGTTTGATGTTATGAAATCAACAAGTTTTGATTTTGTTAACCGTCAAACGCCTACTCATTTTATGCCTAATAAAACTCCTTCCCTTATTGATGTTTTCTTAGTTTCTAACACTGAACTTATAGGTCATTATGATCAAATACAATCTCCTGCTTTTTCACATCACGATACTATATTTTTAACCGTTAATATGTTTGCTGCAGGTTCTGCAGATACTTTTGTTACATATCGCAATTTTTCGAGAATAAACACTCATTCGCTAATCAACGAATGCCAATTGCTTAATTGGTCTCCTGTTTACTGTACTTCTGACGTCAATGAACAAGTCGTAACATTGGAAAATAATATACTATACCTTTTTGATAAATATGTTCCCATATGTACAAAAAAAAGTAAACCCCGTGGCATAGAATGGCTTACCCCAGAAATAAGACAAGCCATTTGCAAACGCAATTTACTTTATAAAAGATGGCGAAGGTATGGATGCGAGAGTATCTTGAAAGAGTTTAGGGTTTGCAGAAATATGACGGCAAACCTTGTCCGCAAGTCTAAAAGTACATTTTTTCAAAATAAGTTCTCCAACATATCGTCTTCTGCTGTATTTTGGAAAAACATTCGTCAGATAGGTTTGAACACAAATAATTCTCCTTCTTTACACGGTGTTAATTTAGATGACCTTAATGAAAAATTTGTGCAATCCACACAATCCTTTAACAGTACATCAGGCTCTAGTTTTTCAAGCGTTAGTCAGGGCATGAGTAGTTCTTTTAACCTTAAAAATGTACATATGACGGACGTTCGAGAAGTAATTTTTAAAATAAAATCTAGGGCTGTAGGACTAGACGGCATCCATCCTGATTTCATAAAAATTCTGCTCCCTTATATCCTTAAACATATTACACATATTCTGAATACCGTCCTCACCACGTGTGTATATCCGGATAAATGGAAAGTTGCAAAAATAATTCCACTTGCAAAGAGTTCTTCGCCAACAAATCCTGAGTACAGGCCTATTGCAGTTATTTCGTTTATGAGCAAGGTTCTTGAATCTGTTATAAGCAATCAGGTTAAAGGGTACTTAGAGAAACAGAACTTAATAACAAGGTACCAATCTGGATTTCGGGGAAAACACAACTGCATAACGGCACTTATGAAAGTCACTGAAGACGTACGCTGTGGAATAGATGACAACAAAAATGGCTTAGTTGTGCTGCTGGATTTTTCTAAAGCATTTGATACTGTAAACCACCAAATACTTATTGAAAAACTTACAAATCAATTTGGCTTTGAAACTACAGCAAGTAAACTAATAGCTTCATATTTACAGGGTCGTCTTCAGGCTGTTTTTTCTGAGAATAGACAATCATCATACTTGCCAATATGTTCGGGTGTACCTCAGGGATCCGTTCTTGGTCCTTTGCTATTTGTGCTTTTTATAAATGACGTTTCAAAATGTATTAAAAACTGCTATCACCACATTTATGCTGATGACTTGCAAATTTATAAATTGTTCAAAAAGTCTGACGAATCAGAAGCAGTAGCAGGCATAAACGAGGATCTAGACTCATTGCATCAATGGTCCCAACAAAACCAACTTGCCCTTAATCCTAAAAAAACTAAAGCATTGACAATCAGTAGAAACAAAACAGACCAAATACCACCAGAACTTTTTCTTAATGGTTTAAAAATAGATTTCGTGTCGAAAATTAAAAACTTAGGCATATATATTAACAGCAATATGACCTGGCATGATCATATTAATAGTATAGTAGGCAAAATTTACGGCATTCTCCGTGGTCTTAGTCCAACTGCACGCTTTTTGCCAACTAAAGTTAAGCTCCAGCTTGTCAAGTCATATGTTCTTCCTTCGATTTTATATGGGTGTGAGCTTTTTTGTAAATTGGACTATTGCTCTGAAAAAAAATTAAATGTTGCATACAACAGTTGTGCCAGATACATTTTCAACCTTAATCGATATGATCACGTTTCAGCATATACGCAGAAAATAGCCGGGCTCTCACTGAATTCGCTCCTAAAATATCGCACTGTTGTAGCATTGCATGGGATCCTCGAGAATAAGGCGCCAAATTATCTATCTTACATTTTAGATTTTACACGATCTCAAAGATCTTTGCAAATTAAACCACCTCGCCATAAATATTTAGTTAGTTCTAGACAGTTTTTCGTCCATTCAATTCGCCTATGGAACCAACTTCCGATAGACATTAAACGTGCTAATGCGAATCAATTTAAAAAACTGGCTTTTCAATACTACCTGGATGCAAACTGAAGTTTCCGATACTAAAGATGACTAGACTTCATTATCTTAGAATTCTTCTTTTCTATTTTCATCTTTCTCTATCTTTCTCTTCCTTCCCTATTGTTTTCTTTCTTTCACCTTTTCCTATCATTTATAGTTCTTATTTTACCAAAAAATAATTGTTAAATACATCTTCAACCTGTGCATAATTAATATTAGCTGTAAGCTTACCTGTACAGAGATAAATTTTTAAATAAATATGAAATATGAAATATGAAACACAAACTTTGGAAGAACTTTAAAGATATTGGAGTGGGAAAACAAATGGACAGCAAACCTGTCCAGAAAACCAGAATTTTATATCACTATCTGGTCTCAATTTTAATAAGCATGTTATTTCAAATGAACCTTTGAAAACCCTTAGTAGCACACGGCACTCCAGAAATTTTAACATCGCAAGAGTTGATGAAAGCTTTTGATCAATAAAAATTGATTCAGTTCGATTTGATAATATACGAGTACATCCGGTTTTTGTGAAGGCTATTCCTTACGCCTTGAAGTACACATATTACTTACATGTTCAATGCTATTTTCATGACTGGTAATTTTCCTACAGCTTCGAAATATGGCAAACCGTTGCTAGACTGCCAAAGGCTCCTACTCGCTGGCATCGGCATATGCCATCTCCCTGGTGATAACCTATAAAGGGTGGTACTGGCAGTCAAAAAACTGGCCTTATCATCGGATGCGACATTAACGCTCATCACACGGTTTGGAGTAGTAACAACATCAATGATAAAGGTGAGTCACTTTTGATTACTAATTTCATTGTTGGCAAGTTTGGCAATGAGCCCACTTTTATAACAAAAAACCGACAGGAAGTGCCAGATATCACACTTGTCTCCGACAATATCGCTCAAATGCTAAAGAACTGGATGGTATTGTCTGAACACTCATTTTCAGACCACAAATACATCCAATTCGGCCTTAGTGATGCTCCTCCCAGCCAACCAGCATTTCGGAATTATCGGAAAACTGATTGGCCAAATTACAGAGGGATACTGTCAGAAACGCTATTCTCTTAACTCTCAAGCGAGAAACCAACGAGCTTGACATGAAAGTCAAGGAATTCACCCTGGCTGTCAATTAGGCTTTGACCGCTTCCTGCCCTCTTATTCAACCCAGAGGCAAGAAAAAGCCGCGCTAGTGGACATCAGCACTGGGACTGCTTAGAAACACTTGCAGGAAAATTTTCAACCTAGCATAAAGCACATGAAAAGTGACTGACTGGGACTCATACAATGAATCCCTCAAAATATACAAAAAAGAACTGAGGAAGGCGAAGCGATAATCCTGGGAATCATTCTGTGACAAAATCACAGAAACCTCTGAGGCATAGTGGCTATGAAAAATCCTCTCTTCAAATTCTATGATGTTTGAAAAAAACCGAAGGCTCTTGGACAAACTCAAGTGATGAATCACTCAACCTGCTACTAGACACCCACTTTCCAGGTAGCTCCCAATTCGAGCACAGTAGCAACCCAAACAGGATGTCTATGCTTAAGCGAAGCCTTACCGTCTACTCCTTCTCCAGCATTAGATATAGCTGCAACCGCAGCTATTCGCCTCAAAGCGACAAACAGGGGACAAATATTATAATTCATTTAGTCACGCTAGCATTCTAGAAATCCTCACAGAGAACATCGATTACACCATATTTGAACTTTGGTTTGGCAAAGACTTCCATGTAAGTTTCCTCTCTAGATCCCTCTGGGAGGAAAATGTTTTCATGGAGGACAACTCAATCCATTTCTACACAGATATATCTAAAACTGATAGCGGGGTTGGTGGCCACATTTTATCAGATGAGCTAAATCTAAGCCTCTCTTTCCGTCTTCCAAATCACTGTAGCGTGTTCTAGGCGGTAATTTTGGCGGATTGTCAGGCCGCTATCAAGTCTCTCTATCCAATTTTCCGAAAAACTTAACACGTGCTCCGGCATTTTAAGAGTAGTAATACCCTCTTGAGTGTTAAGTTCTTTTTTTTTAAAAAAAAAAAAGTCCCTCGACTCAGTCTCATTAAATTTTAAAACCGCCCTTGAATGCCGATCATCTCTTACGGAGATTGAAGGGCAGTGCAAGCTTCACCTTTGCTGGGTGTCAGGCCACAGAGACATTCCAGGGAATTGTAGGGGCGTCGAATTCGCCAAAATCGTAACCACACTACCTATTCTACCCGAAATGGGTTGCATAGGTATACCAATCGCTACGTGCAAATTAATATTAAAGCTGGATGCCAGTAAGAGAACAGACCTTAGGTGGACTGTTGAACCAACATGTCTGGCGACTAAACAGATCTGGCCAAAGCTAGATCCGAATAGCTCCAAGAGTCTGATCCCTCTAAATAGTTTAGCCGTTAGTCTTATCGCGAATAAAACAAACACAATCCTGTCAACGGCCCCGCCACACTGAAAGCATCGATTCCCGCTAGATCACCGAAATTAAGCAGTGTTGGGCGCGGTAAGTACGTAGGTGAGTGACCACATGGGAATTCAGTACTCCGCGTGCTCTTGACAAATTGCGCCACATGGGCATAGTACCGGACCCTACAAATTAATTTGTATCGTTCCCTTGATAATAATAATAATAATAACAAACACAATCCTTTAAAAAAAAAATAATTTACGCTCTTTATTTGGTTGCTTATAGGCGTCTGTATTCTACAGTGTTTGACTTTCGACTGATCTCCTACCTACCGGCAGACTCTTTTCCTAGTGTGGCCACTTTACAATCACTAGTTAGTGTTGGCACTTTATATTTCTTACATTCTTATCAGTTTCTCTCCTATGGCTTGCTACAACTGACTTGTAATCGTCCCGATTTCCCCCTTTGTCCTACTACAATTACGTGATTCGTTTGCTCTCGTTTGTAACCATGGTTTGATGTTGGCTGCTTCCCATATTTCTTCATACGGGATTTGGCTTACTTGAAATCCTTCTACATTCTTCACTATGTACCGATCATTTGGCAAAATCTTTTCAATTTTATACGGACACTTAAACTTAGTGGCTATCTTCTTACTAGCACCTGGGGTGCTGATAAAGTTCTTCACCATTACATAATCCCCTTTCCCTTATGCCTCATGCGTTCTGTAGTGGTCCTTTCGTGACTTATTATATTCCTGACACTTAATCATCTTATTAGCAGCTCTCATTCGTATTTTCTCTAAATCTCTCTCATTTTCCTCCTCGTAATGCTCATTTAAACTCTCCTTCAGAAAATCAATAACTTCGCCTTTTTTACTTACTCCGAACAGTAATTCACTCGGTGTCGTGCCTATACTTCGGTGTATTGTGTTGTTCATAGCGAATTCTATCCTTGGTAGTATCCCGTCTAGAAAATTTTCGTATCCTGCGTCTGTCAGTTTTGCTATCATGGGCGCCAGACTTCTGTTTATCCTTTCCACTTGTCCGTTGGCCTGTGGGGAAGCCGTCGCAATCTTTATGTGATGTACATTCTTATCTTCCAAGAAACTTCCGAAATCCTTTGAAGTAAACGCACTTGCTCTCTCTGACTATGCTGATCGAGCTGCCGGTATCTAGTAGTGAATGGATTCATCTGATGCTAGGCTTTTTCCGTTCTGGACAGTCTGCTGCTATATGTCCCATTCTAGCACAAACGTGACAAGCGTCTTTCTCTCGTTTTTCCTTCCTACACTCGTTCGCCATGTGCCCAACACAATTGCAATTGTAGCACCTGATTTGGTTCCTTGTGTATCACGCCTTCGCTCTCGTTGGACGGCTTCCATTCGTTGCGGCTTCCGTTGTTTTATTTTTGAAAAGGCTTGGAGTAGTTGCGCCTTTGTAGAATAACATTGGATGAGTGCCTGTAGTCGTAGCGATTCATCCGTTAAGCCTACTACCACATATTCAACTAGCTCATCGTCGTCGATTTGAAAGCAATTTGTAAGGATGATCTTGTCATTAAAGTAGTCCGTAAAACTCCATTCGTCTGCCACTTCCTGTCTTCGAATTCCCGTCGCAATACCATTTTGTTTTCCTTTGTACTGAACAGCTCCTTCATCTGTAGCACCAATTCGTCCACTCCTTCGATCAAAAAATTCGGCTTTGAGTGCAACCACTCCAATGCCTTACCTTTCATTTTTGTCAACATATGTGTCCGCATCATGTTCTCGTCCGCTTTGTATACATCCTGAATACTTTTCAGTTGGGCTTGCCACACATCCAGATTTGTGCTGCCATCATATTCTGGCAACATGTCTTTCCACATACTCAAATGTTGCGGATCAGATGTTGTTACACCCATTTGACTCTCGCTCGTTCGTGTGTTTGCATTTATCTCACTCTCATTTGGTTGTGGCAGATCATTTGGCTGCACTTCTTCATGCGTGTGTGTCAGCATTCTTTTGTGTCGTTTCGCTCATTCGCGCTATTCTTCGCAGCCACTCATTTTCTTTTACCAGTAGTTCTTTTTCTCTCTTTAGTAATTCGATTTCTTTTTCATATAACCGTTTCTCCCTGGCTGAGCATGCTGCACTTACACTAGCAGCCGATCGTTCGATGATGCATCCGTTACTTCGGATTCCGTTGCCCGTTCACTTCTGTTCACTTTCCTCTCTTGCTCGTCCATTCGTTGGTATTCTGCTTCAGCGTTCTCCTCTGTCCCCCGCTGAGTCAACCGTTGCGATATTGTTGCCTCTTCTTCGATGTTACCGCTCGTTGGTGCTTCGCCGCGTTGCTCGAATGGCACATCGTTTAAACGCATCACGAGCACATTTTTGGCGCCGGCTGTGGAAAACCCAAGACGTAGTAGCCATCTGCGCAACTCTGCAGAGGAATAATCCGATACAGCAATCGAATGCTCCATTTGGGTTTTTGGGTTTTTTTTTTTCTCCTATGGCTTGCTACAATAGGAAACATCTCAGCGCCATCATAGGTGTCATCACTGGACACTGCCTCATAGGCAAGCATGCAAGAAGACTTGGCGCTTTTACAAGCGATTTCTGTAGACGCTGCATGGGCGAGGTGGAAAAGGAAACAATCCTCCACCTACTCTGTACATGTCCAGCTCTCTCCCAGAGAAGCAAACTTCACTTAGGAGCTTTTTTTCTACAATGACCTGAAGGATCTAAAGAATATAGACGTAAATAGTCTCCTACGCTTCATCGTAAGCTCAAACTTGTTCCATGAGTAAGAAGATCATAGATCCACGTGGCATCACAATGGGCCAATAGGCTTAAGTTGGTGGGTGTTTCCAACAGCCACTCTGGTAATGGCAATATGGTAAAATCATGCCGGTTCCCAAGAATAAGGATCAACTCAGGAAATAATTACGAGGTCGGGTCAATAAGTCCGTGACTTTTGGATTAAAACACAGATTTTTTGATAAAAAAATAATTTTATTTTTCAAGGTAGTCTCCCTACACTTTGTCCAACGCTTCTCCAATTTTTTTATCCCTTCCAAAAAAAATGATTTGTCGAGGTCCCCAAAATAGGCCTTTGTTTGCGAGATGACTTCATCATTGGAGTCAAATCTTTTTCCACCAAGCCATTTCTTCAGGTTCGGGAACAAGAAGTAGTCGCTCGGAGCCAAATCTGGAGAATAGGGTGGATGAGGGAGCAATTCATAGCCCAATTCATGGATTTTTGCCATGGCAACTGCACATGTGTGCACCCTTGCATTGTCTTGGTAGAAAAGAACTTTTTTCTTGGCCAAATGAGGTCGTTTTTTTTTCAAATCGTCATTGAATCGGTCCAATAAGTTGGCATAATATTCCCCATTGATTGTTCTTCCCTTTAGAAGGTCAGAAGTCAATGTGGATTATCCCGCGTGCATCCCAAAAAACAGTCGCCATAACTTTATTGGCTGACAAACCCACCTTGGCCTTCTTTGGCGCCGATTCACCCTTAGAAACCCACTGTTTTGACTGTTGTTTGTTCTCTGGTGTGTTGTGATGGATCCATGTTTCGTCCACGGTTACAAAACGGCGCAAAAACTCCTCCATATTGCGATTAAACAACGCCAAACCTTCCTGTGAAGTTGTTACACGATTGCGTTTGTGGTCGACTGTGAGCAAACGCGGCACCCATCTTGCGGAAAGCTTTCTCATGCCCAAGTGATCATTCAAAATTGAAACCACTGAGCCATGCGAGATCCCTACGGCTTCCACAATCTCTCGCACTTTCAATCTTCGGTCGGCCAACACCATATCGTGAATTTTTTCGATTGTTTCGGGTGTAGAGACCTCAACTGGGCGTCCAGGACGTTCGGCATCTTCAGTGCTTGTACGGCCACAACGAAATTCAGTAAACCACTTTTTTACCATTGAAATCGATGGTGCAGAGTCCCCATAGTATTTATCAAGCTTAGCCTTGGTCTCGGTAATGGTTTTTTTTCGCAAGAAATAATGCTTAATAAGCACACGAAATTCACTTTTTTCCATTTTCTCCTCAAATTAGTGAGTAGTCTGATAAAAATAGCTGTCAAACACAAACTAACTGACGCAGCAAGTTTAAATTTTGACAGTAGTCAACTGACAGATGCCTGTTGACAGGAGCAGTTGCTGTTTCAGTAAAGAGGTCAGAAATTCAAAAGGTCACGGACTTATTGACCCGCTCTCGTATCTTACCCTTTCTTTCGAAGGTATTTGAGAGAATCATAAATTGCCAAATATGTAAATTTGTATACAGTAATCGTTTGCTTTGCGTGATCCAGTCCAGTTATCGCCTAAAACGTAGTTGCACGACTGCCCTAATAAAAGTTGCCGAGGGTATTAGGCAAGCTATGGATATAGATGATGTTACCTTTTTAACATTTAGATTTTTGGAAGCATTTGATACTGTGAATCAGAAAATGTCATGCAATTAGTTGGAGCAGCAATAAATAAGAAATTATTTACTCTTACTCGTATCTAACTAAGAGATTTCTAGCAATTGCTATTGACAATTCTGTTTCAAACTTTCTTCCATTAAATAAAGGTGTCCGGCAGGGTTTGATTTTCGGCCTATTACTTTTCACGGTGTATATAAACGAGGTTCCCTCATGTTTGTTATACTGCGCTATCGACATGTATGCTGATGATGTGCAGCTGCGTAAGAGGTACTCTTTAGGCCTTGTCGAAAATGGTATATGGGAACGCAATGGAGATCGGCCAAAAACCTGGAATAATCACGTTAAATCAATTCTATGTTGATTATACGGAGTTCTTCGCGTTCTTCGTGGGTCACTCAAAAGATAAAGCCCTTCAAAACAAGGATGATCCTGGCTAAAACATTCCAATAGCTGTCCCTATTTTATTGTTTGCATGCAAACTTTTTTCCATCAACCGGAGGCCCAGTGTTACCTAGAACAGTATCGCGCACTATATCTATGGTCTCAAAAGATCTGACCATATTTCTTTGTTTACCGTTAAAGAACTTAGATTAGATTAGATTTTTTATTCTTTTCTTATGATTTTATGATACAATTCAATATATAATACATACTATAATTCATGTCACGGGAAAAAAAGAAAATAAGAAAATAAGAAAAGCTAGTGACATTCCATATTTTAAGTTAAAAAAAATAAAATAGAGTCGAATGCCACTTCAATGGACATATGTATACAATAAAAGATAAGTTTTGGGTGGGGTGACCCTCAAAAAGCAACTTCATAAAAATTAAGTAATAAGTTAGTTCATAGAAAATGTAAATGAAAAACGCAACCAAAAGTAATTGCTGAGAGCAGCAGTATCAAAATAATAAAAGCAAAAGATATAATTATACCAGAATATCAGAAATTAGAGATTCTAAAACAAAAAAATTAAAACCGAAAAGCCACATTTTAGCGCATTTCATAAACGTTCGAGGTATTGATACGAGTATTTCCCTGATCGACTGTGGGAGTTTATTAAACAACCGATAAGATAAAACAGAAAAGAAATTACGATACACAGTGGTGCGGAAAAAAGGTACAGATAACATGTTAGAGAGGTTTCCCCGTAAATTATAATTTGAAATAAGACGAAAGTTACGGTTACCAGATTTTATGAAAAACGTTTTTAACACTTTAAAACAATACAAGTGGCGAACTGGAAGAATTTTTTGGTCGCAGAACAAAGGAAAGCTTGGATATCTACCTGGTTTATGACAAATTTTCCTTAAAATGTATTTCTGTAAAATCAGCAACGGCTGTATTTTATTTAGGTAGATACCTCCCCAACAAGTAATTCCGTATTGCAGCTAAGAATGGAAAATTCCATAGTAAATTATCTTTAACAGCTTATTTGAGCATAAATTACGCAAAAAGTAAAAATGCCTAAGTGTGCATCGAAAGTACTTTCTCAATGAGTCTGCGTGATTAAAAAAACTCATTCTAGAATCAAGGGTGAGCTCAAGGTACTTAAAGTCGTCGACTATCTCAACTAAAAAACATTTATCACTACAGTTTAGACTACTACAGAAAGTGGGAGAGGTAGACGAACAATTACAGTTAGACAGTTTGTATTTTTCACACTCAGGTGCGTGGAAGTACACATTTGCCTTCAATTTGTGCACGGAAGATAAGTTAAAAACTTTATTTTAGTTTTGGAGTTTATAACTAAATTATGTTTTGCAAACCAGTGTCTCAATAGATTTAGATCCCAATTGATATTAAAAACCAGGTCCAAAGGACTGTTCAGACCATAAGAGAAGCCTATGTCATCCGCAAATGCAGTAGGTGAACCTTTAAAATTAAGATCAAATAGCGAATTGATGTAAATTATAAATAGGATTGGACCCAAAACAGAGCCTTGAGGAACATCCAGTTTCAAGAACATAATTTCGCTCCTAATTTCAACTATCTTAACTCTCTGCGACGTATTTTCCAGATATGACCTGAACCAATTAAGGATAAATCCACGGAAGCTAGCGTTTTCCAGTTTTCTCAACAAAAAATTATGGTTAACCATATCGAAAGCTTTGGTTATATCAATAAATAAACCAGCCGTACATTTTTTCCATCGAGGTGTGACATTATTTGAGAACAATACTGTAAGAGCGCGTCCGCCGTCGACTTTTCTTTCTGAAATCCAAATTGGACGGGATTAAAGAAATTTGTTTTAGTTAAAAAACTCACTATCCTATTTTTTATTAGTTTTTCAAAAACTTTGCTGAAAGTAGGAAGGAGTGAAATGGGTCTATAGTTGCCGATCTCAGTAGCAGAACCTTTTTTAAACAATCTAATGACAAGTGCGCATTTGAGGTCATCAGGAAAGACTCCGGCAAACACGCAACGATTAAAAATATATGCCAAGACATCTACTATGAAACATCCAATTTGTTTAAGGGCAAAGTTACTGATACCATCAGCACCACACGAATTCGATTTTTTTAAGATACCAATAATTTTTAATATTTCAAGAGGAGTTATGGGCTGAAAAACAAAACTAGTACATTGCAATGTTTCAGCACAAACTGACGGACAAAGAGAACAAGATGATTGAACTGAGCAAGGTTGTAAGTTGCAGCCTATATTGGAAAAATAGCAATTAAATGCATCAGCAACAGTACGCTTATCAGACAAATCATAGTCATCGACACGTAAAATAATAGGTTTTGTTGAACTGAATTGAATCGGAATCTCCTTTTTAAGTTCCACGCACAATTTCTTATACCTCCTACTTAAACCCAGGTTATCAGGATATTTATTGCATTTTAATCTGAGTTTATTTTTTCGTATAACTTTTTTTAACAAGAGCCTCGATATCCAAGGTTTAAGTGTTTTTACCAGCTTTTTGGATGGCAGAAATGAGGAACAACCTTAAAGTGCATTTTTAGAGATTCAATAAAAGCTTTATAAGCAGAAGATGCATCACTACAAGTGTAAACATTCTCCCAATACTCATAAGCCAGCTGGTTTTTAAGCTTCCTGAAGTTAATTTTCCTTTTCTTTGAGGGGATTCTGAAATTTTATAATTTTTTCTATTTGATAAATTTATTAAGAGTCCAGTCAAAGAGTGGTCAGTAATCCCTAAATCGTAAATGCATTTTTCACACCCATTGACCGCAATAAAACGTTCGTAAATATGGTCTAGATTAAGGACTTGCTGTCACATAGGAAGTTCCTCTGAATTTGCACGACTATTACAAGATGAGAATCTACATGCTCTTGATATTCTTATCATGTTTGCACTCTCCCAATTGAAATAAATGGTCTTTCGAGCTGGATCTTCAATAAATAACTATGTACGCCGACTGTCTTTTGAATGTGGGCCCCCGACGGGGGAGAGCAATGTACTGGTCTTATCGTAACAGTTCTCAGATAACGCCAGTGAAGGTTGCTATGATTTGACCCGTTACAAGTGGCCGGTCATAGGTCTTGTTGGCGGAAGGACCGCCGGTAGTCGCTACCAGAACTTAAACCATGGTACCATGGGAGTCAGGAGGCCCCCGGATTTCGGTCCGGGCCTGGCTAGTTGAGGTAGGCCCCCTTATAGGACCATCATGGTGGCTGTGATTTGCAAATAAGTAGACTAGCCAATAAATACTGGGTGCTGTGACGCTAAGATCAGCAAGAGGTTTTATATCGGCCTCGATTCATACCAAGGGTGGAACTTGTGCCTCCAATACAGTTCCGAATTGATACTTAGGAAGACGGCAGGCGATAGCAAGGCGTTTCCTTGGTGCCATGGATGTATGAGCATCCCGTGAAATTAAGACTTCCCGACAGGTGTTCCTGTTAAGTCCTTGACTCGTTGTCTTTTGAATGTGATTTTATGTGCATTCGGCGTGAAATAACAACACCGAGATCTCGGTGATTCGATAATACGAGGTCGACTTTGGCTATACGTTATTTAGAACTGCCTTCAGCCAGAATCTGAATCAGAAAAGGAATGTTTTAGACTTCTCGGTTTCTCTCGTTATACTAGGTGGGGTGAAAAGTAAACTCCTTGGGAATGAGAAAAAAAAATTTTTTTAAATGTTTTTTTATTTTATTCAATATAGTCCCCTTTTAATTTGATACACTTATTCCAGCGATTTTCCAACTTCTTGATCCCGTCCGAAAAGTAATTTTCCGGCAGGTCTGCAAAATACTCCTCCGTGGCGTCGATGATTTCCTCGCGTGAGCTGAATTTTTTATTGATGAGCCATCTTTTGAGGTTTGGGAAGAGATAATAATCCGAGGGATATAAATCCAGTTACCAATCGACGCCAAAAGTCCGCCCGATTCCGCATCAGCAAGTCCAAACGCTCTTTCGAAGTGCTCTCGCGTTCGTGTTTTTGGTGTTTGATCGGTACCCAGCGGCAGGATAACTTTTTCATATGCAGAATATTGCCCAAAATATGGCTTGTGCACTCAGTGCTTATCTTTGTGGTATCTGCTAGCTGGCGCACCTTCACTTTCCGGTCAGCACCATTTCATGTATTTTTTTGACATTGTCCTCTGTAACCGTATCGAAGGGCCTGTCGTTGCGGACTTAATCGGTAGTGGAGTTGCGGCCACGACGAAACTCTCGAAACCAATATTTGACGGTGTAATCTGACGGAGCATTAGCCCCATATAATTTATCCAACTTTTCTTTTGTTTCCTTCGCCGTTTTGCCTCTCAAAAAATAATGTTTTATGAGAGAACGAAAATCGTTTTACTCAACATGATGCCAAACACGTCAATAACAATCAGCTATCAAAACAAAACTAAAGACAGTATCGCAATGAAATTTGGCATGTCTGCCTAAATATGAACGGACTTCAAGGCACCGCAACCTTATTTGCAGTAGCAGCGCATTCTGGCGGTCAAGGAGGTTACTTTTCACCCCACCTAGTACTATTCCTTATTGAGGCTCAGTGCATATCTCAATAGTACAGGGTGCTAAATAGCAATCTCCTAAAAATCAGAATGTCGGCCAATCAGTGTCGGTAAATAAAAAATCAACTAAACGTCTCGACAAAGTGAAAGAGGAACAGAATTGGAGAAATACAAATCTGTTGACTAAATTAAAGTGACATGTTCCGAAAATACTCATATATAGCTGATTGTCTCTACTATTGCTTCTTCAAATTGTGTTTGATCGTAAACCTCACTCGTGCGAGAGCAATTACCTCAAAATTAATGCCGCTAATCTATTATAATAAAAACTGAACCCCCACCAAGAACAATCGAATTGTCGGATGGAACGACAGATATAAAACATAACTCGCTTAGCACAATTGTTTGTGTGAACCTAATAAGCTCATACTCCTACACCCGACTGTAGTGCCACTAAGGCTAACCGAGGCAAAACGAAAAAGGAGTAATAACAAGAGTAATAGCGAACGTAACCATCTATTTTGTCCTTTTTCGTTTCTTGTTTGTTTTTTTGTTTTTTTTTTTTTGAATTGCGCCCATAACATGCTCCGATACGCTTTATTGAAAACCGTCTCGTATAGTTCCAATCTACGAAATAAAAACAAACGGATAAGCGAAAAGAATAACAGAAGCACATCTCATACGAATATGCCTCCTTCACTCCCGGCCACGGAAGCTTCAATATGCGAATTATCCTTGCAAAACATTGTCCTCCCGGCAATTTCTCGAGAGTTAAAGTTTCAGGGGGTGAAAAAGTTCAGAGGATGCCGAAAACGATAAGCGAAACAATTTCCAAAAAACAAAGAAAGTTGAAGTGAAAGCCAACATGGGATGGGGAAGGAAAGGAAAACGCCATAGAGACGATAAAGTTCATCACATAGAACACTGTTTGGACTTGTTGGTGGTACAGTGTGCGCTCAATAAATTGGACAGTTTAAAGTACGAGCTTATTCAAATTATTCAAAGGACCAAGTTGATGAGGTTTTGTTAAAAATTTCACCCAGGAAGAAGGACATTTTGTATGTATTACACATATTTTTTCGTTTCTCATTGAATCACATATTCTTCAACAACAAATATGTTAATGTTGTCACGTTTATTGTCAATCTAAGTAATATAAGCTACTGCGAAACGGTTGCTGTAAAGATTGGCATTTTGCCCTAAATAATGGACCGATACATTTTTGACTGTCGACAATGTGTATTATACTTGGACTCTGCTTTATTCTGGCAAAGAATTGCCGAAAAGCTTTTCTTCATCCGTTTCCTAGTACTCTAAGGATTTCCTCCACTCGGGCGTTGCTAAGACCAGCAAAACCTGAAATGACCCTGCTTAAGATATCCAGATGAATATTAGGGTCTGCATTAGACTACACCTTATAAGGAGAGCCTTCTCAAGTGCCTCAAGTGGATGATTGTTATTTAGTTGACAGACATCCTAGAAGGTAGTTTCTCATTGAAAATGAGAGCGTATCGGCACTCGAGAAGGCAGACGGTAAGATGAAGATCTCCCAACCAATTTGCTCTGAAGATGGGAAAAACGGGCTAACCTTAACCAATGACCTATTAAAGAACCTATAATTGAGTGAGCAACATTTCGCTTCTAACAGCACCACTATGGTGAAATTCATTTAGACAAATGTCGAGTAATAGAAGTGTACACCGGGAATCTGTTGATGTTTTTAAGAAAGAAAAACATGATAAAGAAGTCAGACGTTACTTAGTTACTTAAGTCCTCTGCAATTGCTCTGCGGGGCGGAGTATCTCTGGAGTATCTCACTTTGGAATTCCAAATCCTCCGATGCCTTACCATTTTGTAAACTTGACATTTACCTCTCTCCGATATATATTAGCTTTGATAATTGCAATGAGTTTTTCTAAGATGCCCCTTTCGCGCATGACTGACCAGATATCAAATTGATTCAAAATGTCGAAAGACTTCTCAAATATAATAAATAGTAGATGTGGCAGGTAAAGTGGTCGAAACAGAAGAATCAAGAGCCAAAGTCTGCCTGTTTAGCTTCGACAGTTAAATCTCAATGCTACTCAAACCCATTTTTATAGTTATGACTCCAGCTATTGTATTATCCTCACTACGGTCGGGAGAATTAGTTGAGAATTTGGTAATGTCCCAGAGGTTATATCACTATATAGAAAGATATATACCCCTTCTTAGGTAGTAACAACTTTTGGTCGTCCTTTAAAACTTTAAAAATTCTGCTTCATCCTCCATCCCAAAGCTCATTTGTAACGACATTCCAACTGTCATTCCTTGGACAAGACCATTCTGCTTGCTGTTCACTTTGCAGCCATCTCAATATTTCTAGAATACGTCTTGTCTCCACCTACACTTGAGTGCTACGAACCCACTTCGCCACTAATATAGTAGCAAGAGTACTTAAAATCTAAACATACAAAAATCTCCTTCTTCTGAAGAGATGTTCTTTCCGAGCAGATGGTAAACAGCATTTGTCCGGGCCGTTCCTAAAAAAGGCGAATCTCCTTCTCTCCTCATACAGATCATCTACACTTGCGTCCCTTCTCTCTAAGGTCATGGAAACGCTGATAAACCGTCAGCTTATGAAATATCTCGAAGCACGGAGCTTATCAATGGCCGGCAGTACGATTTGGCGCAATTTCTCATCGAAAAAATGGAATTAGAGTTTGCACATAACCGTTGAAACCAAAATTAATACACTTGACAGAGCTCTACAGGGTTTGGCATCAGCCTCGTTTGAATTAGATATTACACTTTGCAACGTTAAATTCAAGAGTTGTCTTGGATGGATTCAAGTCAGAAATTTACAAAATAAATGCTGGTGTGCCCCAGGACTCCATTCTGTCTCTCACACTCTTTTTAATCTTCATTAGTGACCTCTTGCCGCTACTTCTAATCCAATATATTCCTTTACTGACGGCAATACTCTTTGCTTTTCATATTCGTTCCCGGACTCACGTTCCTGCTCTTCGGATGTAAAACAGCATCATAAAATGGGGAACTGCCAACAGATCAGAGTTTAATACTTCTTAAACACAATTCTGTCTGCTGTTTTTAAAGTGAAATTTAAACACCCAGCCATTATCCACGAAACGCACTTTTATCGTTGAAATCGAAAAACTTTCCCTCCGTGGTAACATAGGTTGGAATGACCACACACTTTATATCACCGAATGTGCTGAGAAATGTTTAGGATTGCTCAGGCAATGTAAGAAATATTTCACACCCTCTGATCAGGCCTCGATATACTTGTATTATTTAAGGCATTTATCTGCCCAAAATTGGAGTAGAATGCCCACATCTGGTCAGGTGCTCTTAAAATCGCTCTGCACCTGCTAGATAGGATTCAAAACCATATGATAGGACTCATAGGTGATGCTAATATCATCCAGTTAATTGACAACCTCGAACACCGACAAAATGTTTCCTGGTTCATCTTATTCTATCGCTATTTTTATCACAAGTGTTCCATTTAAATTACCAGTAGCATTTCGCTCCTTCAAATCTTTAACCGTAACAGCCATCTTGCTTTCAATGCATATCAGCTTACCCTTACTTTCGGACGCATATTGAAATATCGTGATTCTTTCCTTAACCGTACAACTTGTTACAGTATGCCCTGCCGAGCTCTTTATTTCCAAGTCATTATAACCTGCAAACATTCAAAACCAATGTACATCGAAATCTCTGTTTTTTTTTCTGCCTAACCGCCCGCGCTGTGCCCAAACATTTTAAGGGTACTAAAATCCCGTTGAGGGCTTTTTTTTCTGTCATTCTGCAGACCTACAGACCATCTCCCCAGTATGCTCCTTTTCCCACATATTTAGCTGTTGGCTTTTGAACTTAAATTTACGGATACCGCAGAAGGTTACAGCATCTTTGTATTTTTCTGTACAGCCCAACAGAATAAACCCATGCTGCTCGCAATGAGTAATAATTCAGTTTATACCTCTCCCATTTTTCTTCATAGATATGTACATTAACAGAGAAAATGAATGTTTTTCGGGGGCTGTTGACAATCCCTGCGAACGAAACAAGGACAACGAATTTCGGATATACTACCAAAAAGCTCCCGAAATGCATTCGGAAAATTGGAAATACAAGTTCATTCATCTAAATCTATATTTTCCCCTTAACAGTAATACCCATCGACTGCAACACACTTGTGCCAGCACTTGATCCAGTTCTCGAAACATTTTTTATATTCGGTTTTCGGTATGTCCATCAGTGCTTCCTGCGATTTTTCCATTACTTCCTCTCGGCTGCTGAAACGCGTTCCCCCTAGTGGTTTTTTAACTCGCTTGAACAGAAAGAAGTCACAGGGAGCCAAGTCAGGTGACTTCGGTGGCTGTTGGATGGTATTTGTTACATTTTTCGTCAAAAAATTACGAATAATGATGGCACTGTGCGACGGTGCATTATCATGGTGCAAACTCCACGAGTTTTTTGCCCACAATTCTGGTCTCTTTCGGCGAATTGCTTCACGCAAACGTCTCATAACTCCCAAATAGTACTCTTTGTTTACTGTCTGGCCTTCTGGCAAAAATTCATGATGCACTACACCGCTGTAATCCATGAAAACCGTGAGCATTGCCTTCTTTTTTGACTGAAAACGAAGTATCTTTTTCGGTCCCGGCTCATTTGGTGAACGCCATTCACTTGCCTGATGTCTGGATTGCGTGTCGTACCCATAAACCCACGGCCACGTCTCGTCTCTAGTAATGATCCTTTTGCGATGTCAACACGGTCTCTTTTTTGCATGAAATTGAGGTCTTTTGGCACCAACTTTGCTGCTACACGAAGGAAACCCAATTCATTAAGCAAAATGTCTTGGACGGATCCATAGGCAATGTTCAAGTCCTCCGTTATCTCCCAGATAACAGTTTGCGGTTATTGACCAACATTTCTTTTACTTCATCAATGTTTTCGTCGGTTTTCGATGTCGATGGTCTGGTTTGGCACTGCGTTCATCATCTTCGATTGACTCACGACCACTTTTGAACCGCTCGTGCCACTGGTAAACGACCGTTTTCTTTAGAGAATCGTTGCCGAAACACTTTTCCAAAATTTTGCAAAGTTCGCGCACCATTAAATCCGTTTTTTACGCAAAATTTAATACTCGTACAAGTTCGTTGTTGCAAATTGAAATCCATTTCTAAAATTGTAAAAAATCGCCAACACACACAGAGATAGATGTACTCTTGGCTATGGAACTTTTGCAAATGGCGCTAAGATTTGGAGGGAATGTCAACAACAGATTTACCAACTTAACAAAAAAAAAAAGAACTCAAATTGGAACAATGGGAGCGCCACACGGCGGTGTCCCCCGGGAACCTTTTGATCAAGGTAGTACACGTGGAATGTGAAACGATGACTTGGTAACGAGCCATACCGCAACTCACCTGTAAAATATGGTATGTCCCATGAATGGAACCTCAGCATTGTTTGTCCGATCCTCAAGACCCTCCGAACTACGCCAACTATAGGCACCAGTCGTCTTAGCACCGCCCATGAGATCCTATTGTGTGCACGCCTGAGTCCGTTCGTCAACTACATTGTTGGTCCATTTCAGTGTGGTTTCAGGCCATGAAAGGCCACCATCGACCAAATATTCACACTTACAAAAGACCCATGAGCTCAAAATCTATGGACGCCTTCTGTTCATCGATTTTAAGCCAGCGTATGACAGCATCTATATAGATACAGAGCAATGTATAGTTTTTGCATCCCTGCCAAACTCGTCCGCTTGTGCAGGATGACGATAGAGAATGCACGCTGCTCTATCAAGGTCCTCATAGACATAGCGATACGCTGTCATACGATTTGTTTAACATCATTTTTGAAATAATAGTGCAGAACTCACGCGTTAATCCAAGAGGCACAATCTTTCAAAAGCCGTAGCGACAGTTTAGCTGCATCTAAAGCCTTCCTTAACCCTCTCACCACTTTCAATCTACAAAGCAAAGGAATAACCAGCGTATTTGCTAAGCAAGGTGAAAGGTTGAGTTTCTCAGGAACCGAAATTGCGTTTAAGACTGCTTGAGTCGTCGATTAAGCCGTCCATTGACATCTAGGTTTCATGTTAGCATAACTGCAGATGCCATGACTCTACAAGTTGCCAGCAGACCAAATGAATACTTTTCGACAACCCGTTGTCCTTCAGTATGAACGACTTCAGGCTGCTTACTGATATCATGGTGTGGCAATACGCTTTTGTTATGCACTTGCGAGAGCTACGCATAAGTGACTTAACATCCTGCAACCACCGAGCACCATCTCTGTGAATTTCCCGGCTAAGTTCGAATCATGCTTCAGGTAGCCATCGCTGATGTGGTAGGTGCTGGTACTAAAGGCGCTTTAACCATTACTGCTCTTTCCACGAGAGACTGCGAACTGTCAACTACCAGCAATGCAGTTGCTGTTGGTCTCGCCATCCACAATTTCCAATTCGTTCGCCATTTATGAGAACCATAAGCCTTAAGAAAACGCCAGGTGGACTTTAGTTTTGGATTCCCAAGTCTTTGATAGGCAATAATCCTCTTAAAAAGTCATGCAGTTCGTTGTTCATCTAAACTTATAAGCTCCCAAGTTGACCATTCTCAACCCAGAATCGAAAGCAACATCTAAAATCCTTTCTTCCAGGTGATGAATAGAATATGCTGCCTCTGATTTGGAGATAAATCAATTTCTGCGTTTGTTGGCTTTCTACTCTACTCACGGCTTTGATCGTCTTTATCGTTGGTTCTTTTTTCTGTTTTGAATACCGCCTTCTGATCGCTGACAAACATACGTTTCCAATATGACCATTTTTATTGCAAGAATCACACACTAAATCCAGGTAACGACAATGTATATACGTTGCATCCTGAGCACATCCTTTTCCCTTGGCTCTCATTTGTCCAGTTTCTCTTATGTCTGGAATGAATCGCGGTAACATCCAATCAAGAAATCTGTTCCCCAGTGATTTTTATAATATCGCCCACTAGTTGTGTTGACTCCTGGGCCATGACAATTTCTTCAATTTTCTCACTGCTGGATATTTTCGGTAAATAACTGCAGATGGTATCATGAGGTGTGTGGAACTGGTGTTCGGATCGGATCATCATATTAGCACAGATTGAGCGCGACCCTCCGAAATAGAAACCAAAGCGCAGTTTCTCTTCAATCTCCTGAAATCCATTTCGCGAATGATTGGTTGGAGAAATTTACAGCACGACGCCAAAACATCAAATTTTATTGAAAATGCCAAGTAAGGTTTATCCTTAAATTCTGTACAAGTCTGTGTACTAACGTTCTCAGCCCATTCACAAATTTATCAAATTTCGACAGGAAGTACATGATGACCTCGGGAGGGAATTAGACATATAGAGTCGCTCTAGCTGTTAGTTTTCCCAACATTCCTCCTCAGAATTAAACTGACAAAACGCTGGAATCGGACGTTGTTCGAGTAAAAGATCTGCTCAACTAAAGCTTGTTGCTGTGACAATAATTGCTGAACCGCTTCTGGATCCATTATACCGCAGCAATCCTCATCGCAATCAAGCCATGTTCAGATCATATTAGTTGGACCGATGTTCATGTTGTACAAGGTGGTGCAAAAGTTGTCATCCGATGTTCTTTAGCTTTAATTATTTTTGTGGATGAAAAACGTTCGGTCTTCCTTCGGCTTATATTTACTGAATGTCTTATATTTTGTTCTAATATGTCAAGAAAATGGTATTGGTAATGGCCGCCGTCAGAATTAATGACCATTCGGGCCCGATTTGTGGTATTTTTCACTCTTGCCAGAACTTCCGGCGATAGGTCCTCGCATTCTTGGCGGATATTCTCTTTGAGGGTTTCAAAAGTCTGAGGCTTGATGTCATAGACTCGTGACATCAGAAAACCCCACAAAAAGAAGTATGGAACGGTTAAATCAGGGTATCTTGCCAGCCAGTGCAAATCGCTAAACCGAGAGATTAGATGACCGGGAAATGTAGCCCTCAGAATTTCGGTTGTGGCTCGTCCAGTATGCGCCGTTGCTTCATCATCTTGGAACCAAATTTTCGCCAGTCCCAATTCATTCAATTGAAGAAGGAGAAAGTCGTTGAGCATGGGTCTGTAGCGCTCGCGTCCACAGTAGTCTTTTGTTGTACGGTGTTTTCGAAAAAATAAGGCCCGTTGACGGCTCCAGCGTAAACAGCATAGCATGCAGTAACTTTGAGCAGGTGTAATGGCTATTCGTGGGTTATACGCGGATTTTCGGTGCACATGAAGCGATAAGTTTTTTTTATTCACATATCCACAAAGATGGAAATGGGCCTCGTCGCTCATGATGATTTTCGATGAAAAATTGTCTCTCTCGTGGTCGAGATTCAGGATGGCTTGAGCGCAGGTTACACACGCTTTGCGGTCAACAGCTAACAGTTGTCTGTCTGCACTTTGTAAGGAAACATCTTACAGTCTATCGCCAAAATTCTCTGTAATGACACATACATACGAGGGGCGTTCAACATATTCTCGATATCGGGGTGAAGCTGTGGTTGTATATATAAATTGACTTATTTATCAAGTAATACTATTACGAGTATTTTAGTGCATTCATGTAAAATTTCATGTAAATGTGATTATTAATTCGCGTTTTATCTCTAGTTAAACAGAATCATAATGGCGACTGAGACGATGATGGTGAAAATTGAGCATCGCGCTGTAATTAAATTTCTCACTAAGCAAGGAAAAAGTCAAAAAGAGGCAGAGAGAGCATTGAAGAAGACCCCCGCTCCGGCGCCCCGGCTACTGCTTGTACGGCAGAAAGCATCAAAGAAGTCGAAAAACTTGTTCTTGAGGATGCCCGAATAAAAGTGAAAATGATGGCAGAGATCACCAAGCTTTCAATTGGTACCATTCACACCATTCTTCATGACCATCTTAACCTTTCAAAGGTCAGTGCAAGGTGGGTGCCACGAATGCTCACAGCGCCTCAGAAAAAAGTGAGAATCGCATGCTGTAGAGAGCTTTTGGAGATGTGTAGTGAGAACGCGGACGGTGTTATGGATCGAATTGTTACTGGGGACGAAACATGGGTCCACCACTATGACCCTGAAAGCAAACAAGAGTCCATGCAGTGGCATAAAAAAGGAACAGACCCCCCGAAGAAGTTCAAAGTCACTCCGTCTGCCGGGAAGCTCATGGCCACAGTTTTTTGGGACTCAAAGGGAATCTTGCTCATTGAGTACAAAAAAAAAGGTGAAACCATCAACGCCACATCCTACGCTTCCACTTTGCATAATTTGCGGGAGGAAATTAAAAAGAAAAGACGGGGTAAACTCGCAGCGGGTGTGTTGCTTCTTCATGACAACGCTCCTGTTCACACGGCGCGAGTTTCCAAGGCTGCTGCGCGAGATTGTGGTTTCGAAGAAATCCAATACCCACCCTATAGTCCAGACCTTGCCCCTAGTGATTATTTCCTGTTTCCGGATTTGAAAAAATGTCTTCGTGGAAAAAGATTTTCGGATGATGAAGAACTCAAGTCGGCAATAAATGGGTATTTTGCAGAGAAAGAGGAAATTTATTTTTTTGAGGCTTTAAAAAAGCTTATCTCAAGATGTAATAAATGCATTGATGTTAGGGGAGATTATATTGAAAAATAAAAACAATTTAAATTGAATTCATATCGATACCGAGAATATATTAAACGCCCCTCGTATATGTATATATTTAATTTTTTTTTTATCATTTTTTATTTTTATTTTTTTTTTTTTGGAACAACTGATTTCATTTAAGGGCCTATGTCCGTTTCGACTGTATACTATATTCCATCGAAACCTGCCAAATATGATACCAAATTGTGGATTTTGTGTGACTTGTCAAATTACTACGCATACAATACACAGGTTTATGGTGGTAGTGACTGAAACACCGCTCCTGAAAGCAGTCAAGGAAAACGCATTGTTTTGGATT
Source organism: Volucella zonaria (assembly GCA_963966105.1). Lineage (NCBI taxonomy): Eukaryota > Metazoa > Arthropoda > Insecta > Diptera > Syrphidae > Volucella > Volucella zonaria. Next base: position 57,463,277 of record OZ014530.1, read on the forward strand.
TGACGGAAGGACTTTCTGACAGGAATGTTACGTGCGACAACTTTTTTACTTACTACGCATTGGCTGAAGAACTAAATAAAAATCGTATGACTATATTGGGAACGGTTCGGAAAAATACATATAACTGAAGTTCCACCAGTATTGAGTGATATGCGCTGAAAGCCAACGTTTTCAATTGAAGTGGTATATGACCATAAGTTACAAGCTATTATGTTGTCACATACGAGTAAAAACCTAACATCATAGAAGACTAAAATAAAACTAAAAACGGCGCACACTGGGTCAAAAAGCCATAAAAACTGCCGAAAAATAAAAAAATATAAGTGATTCTGGGAAAACCCTATTACATGACTTAATTAGGATACTAGTAACTGCACTTTTTTGCAATACTTAAATGGCCCGTTGCAAAACTGGTTCGTTATTAGAGTGAAGCGTAGTTTGCGTTTTGTGGTTGACCTATGCAGTAGTGATTCGGGTGCATTTTTACAGTAGTTTTACTATAAAATACATTTTTTGTTGGCGTTATATAGCGATGGAGGCTTCAACCTCAGGTATGTTACTATATTTTAGAAGGGTTTTTTTTTTCATTATCATCATAATTCAATGTGGCCAAGATAAATTAATATTTGAAATCAAACAATATGAAATTAATAAAAAAAGGACATTTTGTTTAGGTTCTAAATAATATTAAGCTATGGTTGTTATATAGAAAAAATCTTTATTGAATAGGCTCGGTGAAACAAATTCTTTTTTTTTGCTACTTTTTGCTACTTTACGATAATGATCTGTTTTAATTGCTTGACTTAAAGGAATTATTTGTATTCGAATATATTATTATTATTCAAAATAAGTTATTTCGTTTCAGGAACTTCTCATACACTATTATTTATTACAAGGCAAGAACTTTTAAATATAATGCATAATTCTGGGGAGAGTAGTTTCGAGAAACAATATATATATTTGATTAAAGAGCTGGAAAAACGAACAAATTGCCAGGCCAAGAATCTCAACCAGAAATTGAGTAGTTTCATGTTTCAATATAGGTAAAGATGGATAAAAGCGAGGAGCATAGAAGAAAAATTTAATAAACATAATAAAGAGTGGCTTCTGACATCACTTTCTTTCCTATGCGTTGTGTCAAAAGCTAAACGCGGCCGACCGGTTATTTCATTTGAAAATGAAAAGGCGTGAAGTAACTTCAACCCCAGAATTAGCTTACGCTACTTGCATGAATTTGCAACCTGAAGGTCATACACAAGCTTCAAAACTTTTAAAAGGTATTTCTAAATATCCTGAACATGCTAAGTCTTATCAAGTAGCTTACCAAAAAACCTTGAATCCACAATATCTATTGTCAGCGGAACATGCACTATCCGTCCTGATAGAAGCTAAACTTTCCCGTGAATAGTATGATGTGATAAGAAGAAGTGCTCCAGAAAAATTTCCATCTTACAAATTAATACAGGAAGCTAAAAAGCTATGCTACCTAGAAGACATTACTGCAAATGAATCGGGTGCTTCCGTCAGATTGCAATCTCTATTAGATCGTACGATAATGCGTTTCAATACCCTAAAAGGTGACCAGTGATTCAGCTGTTTTTATCATATGTCTTGTACCGCGTCGATTAATGGCTAAAGATGTAATTATATGGCAAAACCCAAGTCCTGCATCTACAAGGTATTGTAGGCCAATAAGTATTGAATTTCGGAAGGAATCTATTGATGTGTGTATTCCGATATCAAATCTTCAAGAAAGCATTATTAATATTGGTGCAAACATATTAAAAATTCGTCATGAAATAATTTTATCAATGGTAGACGGGAAGGTGTGTAATGCCCTTACAGAAACTACCTCAACAATGAAATGCTTTTTGTGTGGTGCAACATCAAAAGAATTTAATAAAATAGATGAAATGGTTTCAAGGGAAGTGAACTCAGAAAATTTGAGATTTGGGCTTTCTGTTTTGCATGGTTGGATTCGATACAAGCTGCCTATAGCAAAATGGCGAATTCGTGGGGACCAAGACAAACAAATCGTTTCAGAAAATAAAGCTCGGATACAGAAAGAGTTTAGAGAAAAGTTTGGCCTCATTGTAGATAAACCAAAACCCGGTTTTGGCAGTAGCAACGATGGAAACACCGCCAGACGTTTTTTCCAAAATCCTGAGTTGTCCGCAAAAATTACAAATATAGACGTTAACTTAATAAAAAAGTTTCACATTATTTTGATCACGATATCAAGTGGATTTGATGTAGATCCTGAAAAGTACAGGCTGTTTGCACATGATACTGCCAGGTATTTTGTGTCTTTATACCCATGGTAAATCACGCCAACTACTTTGCATAAGCATTTTATTCACTGCCCAGAAATAATAGCCTCTGCACTTCTTGCTATCGGACAATTAACGGCGGAATCACAGGAGGCAAGAAACAAGGACTTTAAGCGCTACAGAGAGCAGAATTCCAGAAAATGTAGCAGAGAAAAATCTAACAGGGATATTTTCAATTTTTTTTTTACTGAGCTCTGATCCAGTTATCACCAGTAAGCAAAAGCCTGTCAAAAATAAAGTTAAAAATATTCCCAGAGAAGCATTCTTAATGTTAAAAGTTCCATTTTTAAATAAATCGGATGATAATGCAACAGTTGATGATGATAGAGATGATGAAGATGATGATGATGATGAAGATGATAGTGCTTTAATGTATCTTCAATAATTAACTGTTTTGAATATTATAGTATACGTATTGAAGAAAGTGAAGAGCACTTATAAGTGTTATATTGAGCATTACCCGATGAATTCAGTGCGCATTATATGACATATGTACAATGCAAAAGTTTCCTTAAGTACTTTTTGATGTGTTTATTTGATTTTTCAACAATAAAAATAATGTTCCTTACCAAAATTTTTATTTTTTTGATTAATATATATGCCTATGAAAACATTCGATCCACTTCAGAAGGTCTAACATTTCTGGTTTATTTGATGGGATGTATGAGGGTACCCTGCCCCAGTGTGCGGCGTTGCAAGAATGAACCAATCGGTAGCCACATACACATGCAAATGGAAAATAAATCGATGGCCAATGGCATTATTTTGGAATATGCGGGATGTGAGTGCATGGAATGCATATGTGTTATTCGTTGAAATCTTTCCTGTGTAGCATGCTGAAAAAACAAATAGAAATATTCGTCGTCGACTTATTACTCGTATAGAGCAACAAGGAATGGCTCTTGTTGATCCATACATTGTTTTACGATCATGAAGGCTAAGAACAAGTGATGCTGCTGCTGTTTGCGATAAAAGTCAACTTCTTCGGCATTTGACACCAACAAAGAAAAGAAGTCGTTGTCATATCTGCATCTACAAAAACAACAGAAATACCTATGCAACACGTTGTAGCAATTTTTCGATCTTTGTAATGAAATGCATATCTTGTTTAGTAGACTTTTTTTAATTTCTTTCATATGTATACCCATGAATTTGATTTATAATAAAAACAAACATTCTCGAAAAGATAAAAAAACATAAAATATATATTTGTTTTCACTTCGCTATATTTTATACAGCTAAAAACTCGTTGTGTTTATGAACGTTTACGCAAGAACCAATCCGACAAAGATTTGAAGGAACCGATCAGGATTAAAACAGAAAACATTCGAGATCATTTCAAGAGAATGAGAGTATGTTATTTCTCTCTATTGTTATCGGTACTTAATTTTGTTAAAATTCTTATAATCTAATTGAACCAACAGCACAACGTTCATAAAGGCTGCTTTGGTAATTACAAAACCCGTCGACCAGTCTAAGTCAAATAGTCCGCATAACGTCAGGCGTAGTTTCTCCTGCTTCAACTGTAAAAACAGCATCTCAATCTACAATTAAAAAAGTGTCAACATTACACACAACATTTAAAAAAATATGCTTACATATCTATATTGATTTAACTCACACTTTTAACCAAATGTCGATTTAGGATATTATGAGTTGTCAGTGACATTAAAATATTTCCCGGAGCATTACAAGCCGAAACTACTACACCACAAATGTACACAAATAGCCAGAGATCGACGAGACTCATGACAACTGTTACAACGACAGTTAAAAATTCAGCTCTAATAAGGTCTGAGAGGGATCCATTCAGCAGTACAAGAAAGTAAAAAAGTATTGAAGTTTGCAATCCGAAAAATATTATGAGGATTGCCAGGATTTGGATCTGATATAAATCCTTAAAGCCAATTGTCAATTTGTGCAAAGTAGTGTGAGTCCTTCCGATTGTGACCAATTCACTACACAGAAGTCGTGACGCTTTCCTCGATATACGCCGTTCTCCGTTCCCCCAAATGATATTCATGTCCTTGACTAATTTCAACAGCCGTCGATTAAGTATATAAAAATGGTATCCGCCGTAGAGCAATCCGATGCAAAATTGACTCTCTACTATCACCAACAAGTTATCCAGCAAAGAAATATACACTGCTTCCAGTGCCAACTTGAAGGATAGATTTCTCTCGAGTGAAAGTACTGTCACAAAACTTCCCATAACTATTATAAATGACGAAACGATCTTCAGATGAATCAGTCGAAGAATTTTTCTTTGAATTTTTGACGGTTTTTCACGACGGGTTATAGGAACAGCTGGAATACTGTTTAAACGCTCAAACATACTCCTGGCACCTGACAAATTTACCCACTGAGAGATCAAAGTCACACCTATTGTCAGCACATTTATGAAGGAAACAATTTTGTTAATTATCACTGTCAGTGACCTTTTCTCGGTAAAATCTATGTCCGTAAAGCCAAAAGGCTGAATCACAATTATTGGCAGAGATATTCCCAATAAAATATCAACTACTAGGCAGTAGACTAGGGTTCTTCGCTTATAGATAACTTGATGGGTCTCAAAGTCATAGAAAACATTGGACATTCCAAATGCCCTGGAATACCGAAACGCCTGGTTTAAAACTCTTTCAATTGGATCTGTTACTGTCCTTGCCATTGTATATTACTAAGTTGAAGTCACAAAACTAGTCTCAACACAAAAAATTCTCAGTGAAAACTATTTCCCAGCTATGTAATATGAAATGTGTTGTCAATTAAGATTTTATGAGATACGGATAGCACTGACATTGGGAAATGAACGATAGCGGTTATTATTAGAAAGTAATTACATCTATAATAGATAGATTCACGTCACCACTAATTCACGTGTTGGGAAAATGTTGTTGTCAGTTATGAAGGGTTGGATAGTATGTATTTACCATATATTGGAAGTGACTTCAGCGACTTCTGCTGTCTACGTACCTTTTTATAGCAAATTTACTAATTAATTATCATTTTCATATTGTGGAGCCAATTTGGGAATTGTTTGCCGTTCAATTTGTATATTGTAATTCTGTCGGCTCTTTGGACAAGGCCACTCTGATTCCTGTGTACTTCGCAGACAATTCAAGGCTACCAAACTCGAACATTCTATGAGACAAATCCACTTTCTTATTTGTGTAGTAGCGAGAGTACCCAAACATCTCAATACACATGTCTGCACCGGCGGATCCAGATAGTATACCACATCACCCCTTGTTCGAAAAAAAATTCCTTCATCAATCCCACTCTACTAAGACAACATTTTTCAAGCCCGCCCTTGAAGAGACGAATCTTCTTATCTCCTGCGATCATGGAAACGCTGATAAACACTCACCTCATGAAAGATTTCGAGACACGAAAACTTCTCAATGGCCGGCAGTACGGTTTTCGATTGGCGCAATTTCTAATCAACAAGTGGAACCAAAGTCTACGCATAACCGGTGAAAGGGAAATAAATACACTTGGTAAGATTTTACAGAGTTTGTTTTGGAAGGTTTCAAGTCTAATATTCAAAAAATAAATACTGGTGTGCCGCAGGGCTTTGTTCTGTCTCCCACACTCTTTTTAATCTTCATTAATTATCTCTTGTCCGCTACTTCTAATCCAATATTATAAATGGGAAACCGCAAACAGAGCGAAATTTAATGCTTCCAAAATACAATCCTGTCTGTTGTCTTTAAAACGAAATTTAAATACTCATCCATTATCGTAAGAAAAGCTTTCCATACTTTGTAATGTAGGTTGGAATAACCATATACTTTATATCGCCGAAAATGCTGTGAAATGTCTAGGTTTGCTCAAGCAATATAAGAAATATTTCACCCCCTCTGATCAGGCTTCAATATACTCGTATTATTTAAGGCATTTATCCGCCCAAATTTGGAGTACAATGCCCACATCTGCTAGATAGAATTCAAAACCATACGATAGGACCCATAGGTGACGCCACTATCACCCAGTCAATTGGCAACCTCAAACATAGATGAAATGCATTCTGCTTCACCTTGTTCTATCGCTATTTTTACCACAAGTGATCCATTTAAATTACCAGTAGCATTTCGCCCCTTCAAACCTTTAATCATAACAGCCATCTTGCTTTGAATGCACATCAGCTTACCCTGAAGGCCACTTTCGGACGCATATTGAAATATCGTGATTCGTTCCTTAGCCATACAACTCGCTTATGGTATACCCTGCCGAGTTATAATAACTATCAAAGTCATTTTCATTCCGATCCCAATTCTGTGCCCGATCTCGTTTTGTCTACAGAAAAAGTAAATATTATCGCAAAAGAAATTCACTTTTTTTTAATTAAACACCTTTCCTGCTTCTATTATTGAGAAACAGCTATCCAAATTCAAATTTAAAATTCAAAATTCGGAAAACTTGTTTTCTATTACATTTGATATTTCTGTCAAATTCATTTCAATTTTGTAAAAGTGCACCCCTTAAACTGTGTTTGATATCCCAAACTGTAAATTTGTAGGTTTGTTTGACTAAAACTCATCGCGGGTACGTTCTAAGGTTAATACTACGAGTAGTTGTAGGTAGGTTAAAATGTTTTTATAATTAAATACAAAGTTAGGAGCTGGTTTTAAAGTTAACGTGATGTTAGTTAGTGCATACTAAACCTACCCAATACACAGTGACTATAATTTTGCGCCATTGACATCGATCTTGTCTTAGATTTAAAGCTAATTTGCAAGTGGAGATTTGATGGCAGATGGCCTTTACAAACAGAAATTCACGGAAAATACATCTCAAACTGATGAATTTATGTCCTTGATAGCTTTTGTTCCTCTCAAATTAGTAGATGACAATAAAACTGAGTTATAGGTCAACCCACGTTCCTCCTTCCCATTGTTTTGCAGACCTATTAAGATCATTTTTATGAAGGGGAATCACCATATAGTAAGGGAGCAAGAGTCCTTAATGAAAAATGCTATACTCCAATTATCTGCTTATCAAAGTAATTTCGATGGTAGTTTGTGCTAGCTAAGTAGGAATTACATTTTACAATGCTAGAATGGAAGTATATGTAACATTTTATCAGACACTAATTGTCCTGCTAAATGCTATATATGTGGAGCGTCCCCAAAAAAAATAAATTCGACTGTGGTTTCTGAAAGGCTTCCTAATACCGATCATTACCCTTTTGTCTTATCCACTCTGCACACGTGGATAAGGTGTTTTGAATGCTTTCTTTCACATTTCTTATCATTTACGGCTAAAAATGTGGCAAGTAAGAGGAGCCGAAAATAAGACTATATTCGCGCAAAATAAAAAAAAACTGCAAGACCTTTTTAAAATTCGTTTGGGGTTCTTAGTGGATGAGCCAAAACCGGGCTATGGATCCACAAATGATGGAAATACTTCAAGAAGTTTCTTTAACGACACAGAAATCAGTTCAGAAATCACAAGAATAGATTCAAGTTTAATAAAAAAAACTTTCACACGAAGTTTGTATAATTGGTATTACATGCCAAGTAGCGTCCATAAGATCTTGATTCATGGTTGTGATGTCATCGATTCTTTCGACTTACCTATAGGTCTTCTGTTAGAAGAGACTTTAGCGGTTCGACATAAGGAAATAAGAAAATATCGATTAAATCACACGCGTAAGATCAGTAGAGATCAAACAAACACGGATCTTATGAAGGTTTTATTGCTTACTTCCGATCCTTTAATTTCAACACATAGAAATATTTCTTCAAGGAAATCAAATAGGAATATCTCAGAAATAACTATGTACTTACAAATTGAAGATTTGTCAAATAATTCACAAAATATATCATTTGATGAAATTGATTTAACTGATACAGACCTTGAAGATAGTGATGGCAGTAGTTTAGTTTAGAATAATTATAGCTTAACTCAATTGTTTTCTTGATTTTATATTTTATGCTTAAGGAAAAATAAGTAAATTATAATATGTAAGCAGTAAAAATAAAATCTGTGCATATGAATTTGAATTAAGGATTTTTGCCCAAAATTTCCATAGAAATGTCGCACGGTAAGGGGGGGATCTTGGTTTTCGTCGCCGTTATGTTCACCCCGGTATTTATATTAATAGCCTGCAGAATTGGTTTTTCCATATCTCCAGTACCGACTTTGGTTCTACTATTAAATTTCCTTGCTCATCTCTACAGGTTTTTGTTCAGACTTTGTTGCCCGGACACATTTTTTACCTTTTAATTAAATGTACGAATGTTATTCTTGGAGTAGCTCCTTTTAATGCAACTTTTAAAGGCTTGTGTAACTCGGTAAGAGCAATGCAGGGATAAGCATATGTCGGACGCCCGCTGGGTGATATTCTGTCTTCGCTGCTAAAGTGCATGCCCAGACCTATCCGAGTGATGAAGCTGTACTGTCTGTTGGATTATGCTTAACAATTGTCTGCTCTAAGGCTCAGGCAGCCTCGGACAAGAAATGAGCTTTCAGTCAATTCTTTCAAAACTAAGATTGTTATTTTTACGAGAAACACGAATTTGACTGGTCTAGCTCGTTTAGTGGCTCCAACAAACCCAATAATTCGATTGCAATTTTGGATAACAAACTTCTTACGACTAAACACGTAAGGCGCTATCTGGCGGTGTAAACAAGCGGCCTGTCCTGGGCACGATATACCTTCTCTTGATATTTGTATCATTGCCTGCACTCTCAAAACAATCTTATGATTGAAAAGAAGTGATCGCTGGTACAACACGTACTGGAGTTTTGATAACCTTGCACGTTGTCTGTCTTTTGATTCTTTCATTGGTATCAGAACTTCAATTGATGCCAACATTCAAAATCGCCTTTCTCTGTGCCGAGAATGGTTTCGGGCAGATTTGATAGTGTCCGTGATGGATCTAGGATGCGAGGCTGGGGTCTTTTGGAATACGATAACGTTGGATTTCACTCCTGATCAGAAAAACTTGAGTCTACTATTTTGTGGAGAATCGTGGGGGCGAAGTAGCGGCAGCAGCGAGTATAGCAACCATTAACCTGAGCCTAAAGCCTTCCTTAATCCTATCACCACTTTCAATCTATTTCAAGGATGCAAAGCTTCTCTGTCGAAAGACTGAAAGTCACAATGAGGAATAACGAACGTATTTGCTAAACAAGGTTGAAAGTAGAAGTTCTCAGGAACCGAACTTGCGGTTAGGACTGCTTGCGTAGTTAATTAGGCCGTCCATTGACATCTCTGTTTCATGTTAGCATAACTGCAGATGGCGTGATTCTACAAGTTACCAGCAGACCAAATGAATACTTTCCGACAACCCTAAGAATTCAGTGACTTTCCCGTTGTCCTTCAGTAGGAACGGCTTCAGGTTGCTTACTGACATCATGATGTGGCAATACGCTTTTGCTATACGCTTGCGGGAGCTGAGCATAAGTGACTTAACATCGTGGAACCACCGACTAGAATATGCTGACTCCAATTTAGAAATAAATCAATTTCTGCGTTTGTTGATTTATACTCTACTCATGGCTTTGATCGCCATTATCGTTGATTACTTTTTTTGTTTGGGGTACTGCCTTTTGATCGCTGACGATCATAAGTTTTCGATATGACGATTTTTACTGCAAGAATCACACACTAAATCCAGATAAAGACAATGTACTCGTATATACGTTGCATATCTTTTTCCTTGGCTCTCATTTGCCCTCTTTCTCTTGCGGCTGGAATGAATCATGGTAATCTCCACTGAAGAAATCAGTTCCCCAGTGATTTTTAAAATATCGCTCCCTGGTGTTGTTGACTGCTGCTGGATTCTTTCGGTAAGCAACGGCACTGCAGACTTCATGAAGCGTGGAGAACACCAACATATCACGGATCATCATATTTGCAAAGATTGACCACAGCCCTCTGAAATAGAAACAAAAGCCCAGTGTCTTTTCAATCTCCTGAAATTCATTTAGCGAGTGATTGATTGGAGAAATTTACAGCACGACGCCAAAACATGAAATTTTATTCAAAATGCCAAGTAAGGCTTATCCTTGAATTCTGTACAAATCTGTGTACTAACGTTCTCAACCCATTCACAAATTTATCAATTTCCCGACAGGAAATAAATGATAACCTCGGGAGGGAATTCGACGTATAGAATCGCTCTAGCTGTTAGTTTTCCCACCATTCCTCCTCAGAATTAAACTGACAAAACGCTGCAATCGAACGTTGTTTCAGTCAAAAATCTGCTCAATTAAAGTTCATCGCTACGTCAATAATTGTTGCACCGGCTCTGGATCCATTATACTGCCCCAATCCTCGTCGCAACCAAACTATGTACAATTTAGGTGATGTTGCCATTGCATTCAAATGATTAAACAGAAAAGAGTTGCTGATGCAAACATTCCTCATTACATTAGGACCTTATTATTTAATTTTAAAACAAAAACCGTTCGAGAACATTCGAAGAGAATGAGGGTATTTCTCTCTATTGTTATCGGTACTTAATTTTGTTAAAATTCTTATAATCTAATTGAATCAACAGTAAGACCTTCATAAAGGATGCTTTTGTAATTACAAAACCCGTCGACCAGTCTAAATCAAATAGCCCGCATAACGTTAGGCGTAGCTTCTCCTGTTTCAACTGGAACGACAGCATCTCAATCTACAATTAAAAAAATGTCAACATCACACACAATATGTATTTAAAAAAATATGCATTCGTATCTACCATATATACGAGTGGATTTTACTCACACTTTTAACCAAATGTTGATTTAGGATATTATGAGTTGTCAGTGACATTAAAATATTTCCCGGAGCATTACAAGCCGAAACTACTACACCACAAATGTACACAAATAGCCAGAGATCGACGAGACTCATGACAACTGTTACAACGACAGTTAAAAATTCAGCTCTAATAAGGTCTGAGAGGGATCCATTCAACATTAGAAGAAAGTAAAAAAGCATTGAAGTTTGCAATCCGAAAAATATTATGAGGATTGCCAGGATTTGGACCTGATATAAATCCTTAAAGCCAATTATCAATTTGTGCAAGGTAGTGTGATTCCTTCCGATTGTGACCAATTCACTACACAGAAGTCGTGAAGCTTTCCTCGATATACGCCGTTCTCCGTTCCCCCAAATGATATGCATGTCCTTGACTAATTTCAACAGCCGTCGATTAAGTATATAAAAATGGTATCCGCCGTAGAGCAATCCGATGCAAAATTGACTCTCTACTATCACCAACAAGTTATCCAGCAAAGACATATACACTGCTTCCAGTGCCAACTTGAAGGATGGATTTCTCTCGAGTGAAAGTACTGCCACAAAACTTCCCATAACTATTATAAATGACGAAACGATCTTCAGATGAATCAGTCGAAGAATTTTTCTTTGAATTTTTGACGGTTTTTCACGACGGGTTATAGGAACAGCTGGAATACTGTTTAAACGCTGAAACATACTCCTGGCGTATGACAAATTTACCCACTGGGAGATCAAAGTCACACCTATTGTCAGCACATTTATGCAGGAAACAATTTTGTTAATTATTACTGTCAGTGACCTTTTCTCGGTAAAATCTATGTCCGTAAAGCCAAAAGGCTGAATCACGATTATTGGCAGAGATATTCCCAATAAAATGTCAACTACTAGGCAGTAGACTAGGGTTCTTCGCTTATAGATAACTTGATGGGTCTCAAAGTCATAGAAAACATTGGACATTCCAAATGCTCTGGAATACCGAAACGCCTGGTTTAAAACTCTTTCAATTGGATCTGTTACTGTCCTTGCCATTGTATATTACTAAGTTGAAGTCACAAAACTAGTCTCAACACAAAAAATTCTCTGTGAAAACTATTTCCCAGCTATGTAATGTGAAATGTATTTTCAATTAAGATTTTATGAGATACGGATAGCACTGACATTGGGAAATGAACGATAGCGGTTATTATTAGAAAGTAATTACATCTATAATAGATAGATTCACGTCACCACTAATTCACGTGTTGGGAAAATGTTGTTGCCAGTTATGAAGGATTGTATATATCTACCATATATTGGAAGTGACTTCAGCGACTTCTGCTGTCTACGTACCTTTTTATAGCAAATTTACTAATTAATTATCGTTTTCATATTGTGGAGCCGATTTGGGAATTGTTTGCCGTTCATTAAGAATATAATATATTTTGTCTATTGTAATTCTATCGGCTCTTTGGACAAGGCCACTCTGATTCCTGTGTACTTCGCAGACAATTCAAGGCTACCAAATTATGTCACGACTTAAACATTCTATGAGACAAATCCACTTTCGTATTTGTGTAGTAGCGAGAGTATCCAAACATCTCAATACATATGTCTGCACCGGCTGATCCAGATAGCTTACCACATCACCCCTTTTTCGGAAAAAATTTCTTCATCAATCCCACTCTACTAAGACAACATGAAAGATTTCGAGACACGAAAACTTCTCAATGGCCGGAAATACGGTTTTCGTAGGAACTGGTGCGCTGCCGATTTGGCGCAATTTCTCATCAACAAGTGGAGCCAAAGTCTACGCATAACCGGCGAAAAGGAAATAAATACACTTGGTAGGATTTTACAGAGTTTGTTTTGGAAGGTTTCAAGTCTAATATTCACAAAATAAATACTGGTGTACCGCAGGGCTCCCCTCTGTCTTTTAATCTAGTACATTCTTTTGCTGAAAGCAGTACTCTCCGCTTTTCATGTTCATTTCCGGAAACACATCCCTGCTGTTCGGCTGTAGAACGGGAATCAAAAGGTATGTTAGGCTCATTAACAATTGACATTAAAAGCATAACTAATTGGGAAACCACCCGCCGAAGGAAATTCAAGCTTCCAAAACTCAATTCTGTCTATTGTCATTAAAATGAATTTCAAACATTATGCATGGATGGCACTTGCATCGTCGAAATACCTTCCATTCTCGGTATGTGTGTTAACAACAACCTAATTTAGAATAACCACATAATTGATGTCTGGAATAATGCTGCAAAATGTCTAGGTCTATTCCATGGAATCAATATATGTAATACAATACAAGGCCCACATTTGGCCTAAAGACCTCCCAGATAGGATTCAAAACCTTGCTATAAAACGCAGAGATGACACAAATATTGCACAATCATTTAAAACCGTCGAAGACCAATGTAATGCCTCTTGCAGCTATTTACACCATACGTGCTCGAATGAATCCCCAATAGTATTGCGCGCGGTTTATCGTAACACCCGTCTCACAATGATTGCTCATCATTTTATTATCAAGCCCACCTTTGAACGAACTCTGAAATATTGTAATCCTTTCCTAAGCCGGTTAACTAATTTAGGGAATACCCTTCCGGGCCCTTTATTTCCTAGTCATTATAACATGTACACATTCAAGACCAACGTGCATCAGTATCCACCTTTCTCTTCTTCGCCCGCGCAGTGTGGAAAGATTTTGCTTTGTTTCACAGTCCCTTGGACGCGAGCTATTTATGAAAACGAGGGTAAATATTATATAATATTTATATAATTATATTAATAATATATAAATATTATATATAATATTATATATAAGGGACTATGAAACAAACCAAAATCTTTCCACACTGCATATAATATTTACTTACTTACAGTCCGGGCTAAAACTGAACTTCAGCAAATATGCTGTTGTCTTGTTGTCTTGTTGTCTTGTTGTCTTGCTGTCTTGTTGTCTTGTTGTCTTGTTGTCTTGTTGTCTTGTTGTCTTGTTGTCTTGTTGTCTTGTTGTCTTGTTGTCTACCAGCTGCTTCCAATTTCGCACGCCAATTTGGTTGGCGTCCCTCTACACTTCCTCTACTGCGTTGACATTCAGTGTTGGACTTGTAGGCTTTCCGAGCTGGAGCGCTCATACCCATCGGCTCTATATGTTCTAGCACCTAAGCTAATGAATCCTAACTCTTTTAGCTAAGTCCATGGCGCTATACACATCCCGAGCACCTATTGATTGAATGTCCTCATCCACTCTCCACCGCTGCAGACAGAGACCTCTCATGGTATTTTCTCTCGAGACGAGCTAGCATCTCTTTATCCTGTCATTATCCATGTCATCCGCATAGTAATACGTTATAGAAATTTCATGGCAGTACATCGACTTATCAAAGGTCTCAAAAGTTCGTCATTAAACAGCGTCCACGATCATCCTGCAGAACAGCACAGAATTACGTGGATGTCAATTTGGAATTCGAGTGTTTTTTCCAAGGTAATGTAAACATCTGGTCTCAACATTGACCTTCGACTTTTCAGACCTAAATCCACACAAATAAAAACCAATTAAATGGTTAACAAAAGGTTTAGGCCGATTACATAGTACGGCAGAGCAGATCTTATGGCTGTCCTCACTTTGTGGTGGCAGTTGAAAGTGGCCAATAGGTTGAGTGGTTTGTTCTGCATTACAGCAGAATGTTGATCATCATCGCCGCATCTCCAGAAATGGTTTCTCAATACCCTCAGCACTGACTGACTCACTGATCTGGAATTTTCTTCTTACCTTCTTGTAAGATTTCCGAACGTCTTTCTTACTAAACCATCTTTCAATTTTCCCTGTCTCGTGCTTACGAGTTATTCGACTCCTCCTTTGAAACGCTTTCTATTTCTCTGCAGGCAGCAGCTGGCATTCATCGTCAAACTACGAGTTTCACTGTGGAAGTTTGGCGAAACCTTCAAATCAGAGACGGTAATTCTGATGTCTTGTTGGCAGTCTTGCCACTGGATTTTTGGGGATAAGAGGATGGCGGCGTCAAAGGAGGTTAAGTGACACTTGATGGGCTAAGGTTCCGATGTTCTCGCGCAATTGCAGTCTTCTGCCGCCGAACTTCCACAGAGCATTTCCTCTTCATTCCGGCGTTAGAGATATCTGCATTCGTGCCTTACTTCACAACATGGTAGGAGTCCGAGTCCGAGTGTGGGTTTCTTGACACAAACAAATGCGATTGACAAGTGTAACATCGTTATAGCTCTCTAGTTTGACTTTATGTCCAATTCGTTGATGTCTGGCTTCACCCTCATTCGCAACTACATTATACTTACAAGGTCTACAACCGCACTTAAAGTAGCCTTTTTGGCCCAATTAACTGTTGGCAAATTGTTTCAGTCATAAACACAATTTGGAGGATCTCCTTTCTTGTGAATCGGGCATATGACGATGCGAATACGGGTTTTCTTGGTATTGATGCAACTGATTAATAAGAGTCTGATAAAGGTCTGAGAGAAACACGATCGGCAAAGGCTTTGTATCTTCCCTGCAAATGGCCAACAATTCTGTTAGCGCCAGATGTGAAAATAGTTTTCTGTAATGGCGGACATTCAGCTGCTGGTTGTTTTTGCAGTTCACAAAAAAAAATTGTTTTATTACTGGCTTATGTAGGATCTTTAAGTCTGTCGATATTGAACTTGAGTATCATTGTGATGACATGGATAGTAGCTGTCATACAATGGTGATCTCCTACTATCTTCGCATATTCAACTTGCCTGCTTCAGACGCGCAGCGGACTACTTTCTATGCGGTGAGTGATGGCAGAATATTCAATTTGAATAGAGCTTTCACTATAAAAAATAAAATTTCAGTTCCAACAATCAACAATTATTTCACCATTGTCCTTGCAGTTGCCAAGTCCATGTTTGCCAATAACATATTCGAGCCCTTTACTATATTGTCAATCTAGACCTTGACATTCAGGTCTAAGTCTCAGTTCAGCACTGTATTGAGGAAGTTATCGGAAAAGCGATAGATTATCTTCAGAGGAATTTATCATTATGCGACGCAGAACTGTATTGTGGAGATGCGTCGTATTGTCGGAAATCCGGATGTCGAAATCCTTTCGCCAGGAGGCTGACAAGAATTTATACCTTTGGGCATTATTAAAGTAAGCAGAAATCTCCATTCATTTCTTTGGCTGCCTTGTCGTGGCAAGAGGCGTTAAGAATGAAGAAAGCTAAGGTTCTGAAAAGAACGCAGGTGAGACGCGGAACTAAGCGCTAAAGACGTCCAAATTAGACGTAAAACGGTTAAAAACATAGAGGTGACCCCAAGGAATTGTACTCCAGGTGGTGCTCGCAATAGCGACAATCCACCCGTGGCCTTCTTGACTACAGCCGGAACATGGACCAACATATTACAAAACCTTTCGCCGATTTAGGCACAGACCCAGGAGCTGCCGGATCACTTGATTCCGATGACTCCTGCGGCTCTTTCTACGACACGTTCGGAGTACCGGAGAGATCCTCTAGTATAGATTAGCTCAGACCAGAGCAACCAGAGTGCTGATTTTGACGGCTTGCCTCGGGAACCGAAAAGGCGGAACGGGTTCCGGAAGAGGCACACTCTGAAGGCCTTCCGTAAAAGAGGCAGCTAAAGAGGAAACGTGGACGTAGGGGAAATGCACGGCGCAAAGGGACAGTAAGTGCTGTTGAAGATGCGTGTGCTAAAAGCCTCACTCTCCCAGCGGCGACAGAGAAGAGAAACAGGTCGGTTGAAGTGAAACCCACAAACCAACTGAAACTGCGCCCTCGTCTTCTGCCCCGATCAGGTGGCCACCACCCAACTACCAAGGCCTCTTCCATCAATGGCGTTGTCTAATAAAAATAGAGAGCCGAACGAATAGTGGTCTTATCCTAACGGTTTTCTGAACTTAACGCCTCTGAAGGTTACTAGGATTTGATCAATTACAAGCTACTGGTCATAAGTTCTGCTGGTAACAGGACCACAAGTAACCCATACCAGGTACCGTGGGAGTCAGGAGCCCCCCGGACGATGTAGAGTTGCAGTAAGTACTGGGCGCTGTGATCAACAAGAGGCCTTAGATCGGCCTGAAATTATATCAAGATTGTAACTTGTGCCTTCAAAAAAGTTCTGAATTGGTATTCATAACACATGCCAGCGATGGAAAGGCTTATTCTTGCTCCCATGGTTGTATGGGCATCCCATTCATCCTTCACCTACAGGAATTCACGTAAGACTCTAGAGACGTCTGACATGAACAAAGCCAAGAAGAAGAAAGTTTCCGGCACTCCCTCTTTCGATGGATCTCACCGATGAAACCGGTGCTACAACAAACAATGGCTGTAGTTCCAGTGGACAGAAATCGCATGTAGCGGTCAAGCTTGAAGTCTGAGCGACACTGAATGCAAACATTGTATCTGTCAACTGTGAGAGCTAGTCAAAGCATAGAATATTTGCATTCAAGCATGGAAAACGAAATTCTTAGAGTAAAGTGATCCACGCATCAAACTTTTGAATGACTGAACAAGTCTGTGCCGAAAATGCCACCTCTGGAAACTAAAGCTTTCGAGGTTTTCAGTCAACCTAATCTGACGCGTACCATCATCTGGGTTCCGCGGCAACTCAGGAAAACGGGGGATGCGTTGATGCGTTGATGCGCTTCCACACCCAGAACCCTGGACTCTACATTGAAAAGTGGAAAATCTACTCTCACAAGGAGAGAAAGAATCGGGAAAACAAGGACGGCTCTTCTCTTGTGGTGGGCTTAGACAAAGCTTCTGTCGAAACCGTTAAGTCTAGGTATGACTCACGTCCTTACCTGCACATTGGAAGAGTTAATTTCTACTTTGTTTCCAAATGAGTGCAGATAAGAGACGAGTACCCCAGTACTCATTTACTTTGTGTACATTCAAGTCTGCTACTGCCTCCCTATGTAGGAATCTTTCCGTGTTGAATACAAAACCTCACATAATATCCATACGGGAACCATGGGTCTGAAATAAATGCATTTGTGAGGGTCCTGCGAGTGTGCGCTTCAAAATCTGATAGGCAGTATGGAATACGCACTTGACAAGAAGGATTACGCTCTGGGCGTTTTCTTCAGCATTAAGGGTGCTTTCGACAACGCACCTTTTTTCATTACTTTTGTGGATAAAAGAAATGCTGGTGAATAGGACACTAATTGCGGATGCTAACTGTAGCCAATATGTGATGGCGGGGTTAAACAGGTGTTGCCCGCAAGACGGCGTTCTGTCTCCACTGCTATGGTGCATGTTGGTCGGCCCACTGCTTAACGCATATAGATGATGGAGCTGTACTGTCTATTGGATCGTGTCTAACGACTGTCTACTCTAGAGCGCAGCCAACCTTAGACGTGATCGACGATTGGTGCACTACAAATGGGATTTCAGTCAATCCTCTCAAAACTGAGGTTGTTCTCTTTACGAGAAGGCGGAAGCTGATTGGCCTGACTCATCTAGTGGATAACAAACTTCTATGGATTAAATATCTTATGTAGAAATCCGCTTAAAGGCTGTCAGCCTCCTGGCAGTACAAAGGAACTGTCGGCAAGACATGGGGTCTTGTCATCGACAAGGCCAATAATATCTTATCCGTCTGTTGTCAGGTGGAATAATGTCTCACAAAAATATGTCATTACTGCTTTTACCAGACTCCAAAGAGCGGTCTCAGCTGCAAGGAGGATTTTCTTAGCACTGGCTTCGGCCAGAATCTGAGCCAGGAAGGGAATGCAGTCGGGCTCAGCGGATAGCTCCAAAACCTACATCGGATATCGTTCTGGTATCTTCTTGGAGGACAACAACGTTAGATATCACTCCTCGTGAGGAAAACTTGCCAAGCGGAACTATATTATGAAGAACCGGTGGAGGGGGTGAAGTATGAAGACAGCCAAGTTGCGGTTAGAGATTTGCTGTATCCTCTTACGAATTCCAAGCTAGCTCGAGAATGTAAGACATCATTTAACATAATCGAAAAGCTAAATTCACTGAGTCTTGTCTGGGTCCCAGGTCGCAATGGGACTACAGGAAATGAAATCGCCGATAAACTTGCCAGGCAAGGCTCAGAGTAGAGTTTTTTAAGACCCAAACCTACGTTAGGTCTGCCCGCGCCCTCGATTAAGGTTCCCATTGGCAGTTGGATTTCATATGAACACAACTGCAGATGGTATAACTACCCAGGTTGCAAGCAAACAAAACGAATGCTTCTCGCCCTTTCAAAAAAATCAGGTTGCTTACTTTTACTAAGCACTTAAATATGCTGGACATAAGTAATACAACATCCTGGTGCTGGTTTTGCAGGCACTTTATCACTGAAGCGCTTACTCATCTTTCTTTGAAAGATTGAAAGATTTAAATTAAGAGGAACTTATAAGGAATGCAATGAACCAGTTCTTTGCTTGAGTGCTCTGTTCCAACAGAAACGCTAGTCCCACTCCATGGGCTTCTGGATGGTCCTTCGGAAAAGAGGCGTGAAGTGGTAAGTAGTCTTCTCATCTTTGTATAAAATAGTTAAGCCATAACAATCTAATGGTTTGCTGTTGGGGACTCAGAATATTATTGACCCCATTAGAGACTCAATAATCCACTTCGGTCATATATGTATGCAAATACATACATACTCCTTCCAGATGGAGAATATATCCACCTGCAACTTACTAACACCCGACAAACCTAGGAACAAAGTACAACTAATGAGGAAAACTTGACTGAGGAACTATATAATCCTAGTATTGCGAAGAACCACTGAGCCGGTAAGTGTGATTCATCCGTTCCTATTTCTAGCTTTTGTTTAGAGATTCTTGACCCACTGTCCCATGAAGCTAGTCAATGTTAAATAATTATCTTTTTATATAGATTTTTAACTTTCGAGCAACAGTGCCATTCTAAAACCTATAGCCTTGCGATGCATTCCTGGGGTAATTCCAGCTTTCCTGATTCTGATTCTTGCATTCAATACAGTATCTGAAACTTAAACCATGATTCCCAGACGTAGACATCTTTCATCTTTCTCGTCGTGCTGCCCGCCAACGTTGAGTTGATTCTACGAGCTGAAAATACATTTTTCTTTGCCCTGACATTACAGTATAGTGTGACGTAAAGAGATGAGAAATATAAGCTTCTACTTCGCCTTTCTCTACTCCTTAGATCGCCACTTTTTTTGGAGTCTGTACGAGTATCTGTAACCCTTCCGCCTTTTATCATTATAGATATCTGATGCACTATGACTTACGTCTTAGGCGATATTAAAAAAATCCCTGCTGCATCTAATGGTTCTTAGCAAATGCAATACAAAGCCAGAAAAAAGTGACCAGATTCCACCTTATAGCGTTATATCATCTATACC
The DNA here is from genome assembly GCA_963966105.1 of Volucella zonaria. Taxonomy (NCBI): domain Eukaryota; kingdom Metazoa; phylum Arthropoda; class Insecta; order Diptera; family Syrphidae; genus Volucella; species Volucella zonaria. Next base: position 57,483,702 of record OZ014530.1, read on the forward strand.
ATCAAAGTGAAGGAATGTGGGCATCTCCGAACTTCATTAGGTATCTTTGTACGGAGAAATCCTTTAAATTCTTGAATCCTGTCATTGTTCTTAATTGATTTCTAGAGGTCAAAATTCCAACTTGCTGTGCGTACCCGAATTTCTACTAACCTTTTCAGCGTAACAATATTTGTGAGTGTTCAAGTTATTGAGCCACCACTGTATAAAGTAAAATATGCTTCTTCGCCTCCTTGCGACAGGATATCATCATCATACATTGCCGTATAGCGTACCAGCCCACAAAATATGAAATTGATTTTTCATTCAGTTTTTCTTCATACATCACTAGGCTCCATTTTCGTCTCCCCCGGTTCTCACTTTGTTATCCTTTTTTGCTAACTTTTCTACTACCTACCTCCTTGGGGGTATGCGTTCAAAATGAATAGTTTGCGTTCCATGGTAATGGTGTCTGAAGGACTTCTTTTCTTTAGCTACGCAGTAAAAAGTCCATAAATTCCCATGTTTCGACTCCCTACTCCAGCACCAAGTCCATGACAAAGGATATCGTCGTTCGTGGTAGTCGTCTTCATCGTCCATGTATGGGCTTTAATGCAGGTCACTGGTGCATATTTACTCTTCTGAGTGCAAAAAGATATGGGGACTCTTATTCGTATTACTCCCTAACTGTATATCGTTTGCCTTTCACATAATTATTACGATAGTTGGGGGGTAGAAGGAGGGTGGTAAACTGAAAACCGAAAGTTGTTACCACTTCCTTTTAGAAGAAATGAATAGCTATATGCACAGTCCGTTACATGTATAGCTGTGTGTACATGATTGTATGTGCGTTCGGATTGAGACAATGGAGGAACACTAAAGCAACGAAGCCATCGTAGTAAGGAAACAAAGTGGCAAACGTGGGGGAAATGACTAGGAAGTGACAGAGTCCGTATTGACTTCCTGCGACTAGAATTGCTACTCTACATCTACAATAGCTGCAATGCGAAAAAGAAGGTCAGTTAAGTGAAAGCAGGAGAAGCTCGAATTGAATTCTGCAAGTAGGACTGGTTGTTGGTATAGAAGTCACCCTAAGGCTGTGCTACTAGAGTATTTGTCGTCGTTTCCGCCTCTTGACATTTGAACATTTGCAATTTGGATGCCATCCAAATTATGAATTTATATACGGCAGGGACAGAGACAGAAACTTATATGTATGTGCGACAGACGGCTGTGACGACAACGACTATGACTACTTACTAGGACGTCGAGGATTGTTTTAACTGCTAGGAGTGTTGTAACAAACATGCAGTCCACGTTTAAAACGTCTGGTCTACTGCTTTTTTACCTTAATACGAAAAACTCATGGCCGGATTTGTTATAGATGAATGATTAAAGGCCACCCGAATTGCCTTTTGGCAATGAATAGCTGAAGACGTATCTTTTAGAAAGTGAGCCAAGGTGACAGGTAAGAAGATTTCTTCTGCACAAATGTACTGTACGTTCTTTATATTTAGTGCATATGCTTTAGAAATTATTTTGCTAGAGAGTCAACTACTTCCTCGACCCACTCTCCTGCCATGAGTTTGTAAGACCCGAGGCATTTATTTCAAGCCCATTAATAGAATCAACGGTGGCCTCCACAGTTCCAGTTCGGTCGAACTACTGCTACCTCTATATGAGCTGCTTCAACGTACTTGAATACCAGGTCTATAGGGAGATACACTAAGTCATGGTGTTGAAAAAGAGTCGGTGGCGGAATTTGGCCCGGCCTAGGGGTCCCAAAAAAGGCCTGGCCTTTCTGGTTGGGGGTTGTGCGTGGCGTTAACTGCCCAACCACTTAAAAAAATAATTGTTACGGCGGTTAACCTTCGCAAATCGCGTATCCTTCAACCTCTCGAGAAGTCCTTTGCAGCCAGCATCAAGTGCTGAAGACCAGTGGCCTAGATGCCGAGAAGCAATCAGAAATGCTGCAACTGACGTTCTGAGTTTCACCCGCTCTCCGCCACGGAACTCCTCGTTTGATGAAGAGTGCCGGCAAGCACATGCAGCAAAACAACATGCCTACAAAGTGGCGCTGCACAAAAGAACGAGAGCGGCTCGTAAACTGTACGAGCAAAAAAGGAGGGAAGAATATTGGCTTCTCCGGAGAAAAAAGAAAGAGCATGAGAAGCGTTACTACAAAAATAATGTTCGGAAGTTTTACCAAAGGGTAAAAGGAACGTGTCAGGGTAATAAGACCCAAACGGAAACCTGTAACGGTGAACAAGGAAATGTTGTAGTTGGATTACAGTCGGAGCTGAGGGAAAACCATTTCTGCAGACTGCTAAACGGCGAAGACGACGACGACGACGAAACTCCGCTGTCAGACAGAACGAACCATTCAGTATTGACGACGCAAGTCAAGAATTCCGACCATCCGAGGAGGATAACAATATCTAAACTGAAATCGAGCAAGGTTGCCGAGCCGGACGGCATACCAGACGAACTACTTAAGGCAGTAGGAGATGACTTGCTAGAGAGCGTACACCAACTTATTTCCAAGATTTGGTCGGCTGAATGTATACTTCAGCATTGTTAGCCCGGTTCACAAGAAAGGAAGCCCTTTAAACTGCACCAGCTATAGAGGTGTCAGTCTCCTAAACATCGCAAACGATCTTATTGGACCCTATCAGCGCGGTTTTAGGCCCGGTAAACCCACAATTGACCAAATATTCACGCTATGGCAGATCCTGGAGAAAACTCAAGAACTTCAGATCGATACTCACCACCTTTTTATCGGTATTAAGTCGCATATGACAGCACCGACAGAGGCGAGCTATACAGAGCCATGTCTAGTTTTGGCATCCCTGCCGCTTATGCGAGAAAGCTCACTGTTGCATCAATTATGCAATTATGGAATTATGCAAAACTCACAAGACAACATCCGGGGTACGATCTTCCAAAATTCAATTTCTTGCATACGCCAGCGATATTGATATTATTGGGAGAACATATCGAGCTGTAACTGGTGCGTCTGCGAGTATAGGAGCAGGAGTGGCAAAAATGAGGTTTTTAACATATACGTTACCCCGTTGAACTGGGATAATATTAAATTTACTAAACTACGCCGACAAGCGTAATGAAACCCCTAATAAGGGATTTACAGGACTTGAGGCAGAATCAAAAAACCATTGAACAATTTAACACAGAAGTAATAGAAGCGCTATCCGGCAGTGCTTATTCACTCTACAGATTCCAACATCGAAACAAGAACTTTACGATGAAATGTGCCTAAATGTATTTTTGATCGGGTTAAGATAACTTTTGGCTCCTACCGTTTGCGCAATGAAGGCAACAACTTTAGAACAAAAATACATATTGCTGCCGATTAGAAAATAAGCAACCCTTCTCTAATCCTTTGACTGTTCCAAAGATAGGATACTGGTATGCACAATCACAATTTCCGCAAAATTCGAATATACTTTTTGCCAACAAAAACACAGACTTAAATTACCTCAACAAAAGTTTAAATTCAATCCAATGGAACCAATGGACATCGGCTTATATAACCGCGTCCACGTTCTAACCAAAAATCACAAACCAATAATTTCAGGTCATCGCATAATATACTCGTAAATTAAGGAAGTACATGGTATAGATAGACAGATGTTAGAACATGTCCGTCATCAAAAGAAACAGCTGCAAATGGATACTATCCAAATCTGGATGAGTTTTGCGCTTTACAAGACCGACCTAAAATCGAGTCCACTACAACTAATTTTCAAGGTCCAGCCTCGACCAATCAATTTAATAAAGGATGAGCCAGCAGATGGTGTGGATATTGGCTGTCAATTACTGAATTCAATGAGGTAGATCTTTTTGACAGACGTCATGCAATCTTTGGCAATTTTAGTAATGGAGTCGTTTACCATACAAGCGTTTTTGTTACTCAATCTTATTACAAAAATGAGCGATCTGTACAAGTAAAATTCATTAATTTTTCGGTCAACATAATCGTCCTAGTGAGTCCGGAATTCGTGCAATTATGAAGCATTTTGAAGAAACTGGTCTGGTATCCGAGCAAGCTCCATATCAGCATGTTCGGTCAACACATACTCGCTAAAACATCACCACTGTGAGCGAAAGTGTGTAAAACCAGCCAGACACCTCAATTCGTCGCCGAAGTCAACAATTGGGTCTCACTTATGGCACTTTATGGCGAATTTTAAAAGTTAATCTTCATTTACAGATCTTTAAAATCCAAACTACACAACAATTGAAACCATTTGGATCATCTACGACGTCGCCGATTCGTTAACTGGATGTTGGATCACCAGGACAATTTGTCATCGAATTTGATCTTTTCCGATGAAGCCCATTTTTGGATGGATGGGTACGCAAATAAACAAAAATTATCATTTCCAGGGACCGAAAAACACATAAGAGATTCACGAAAACCAATACATCTGAAAAAAGTCACTGTATGGTGCGAATTATGGGTTTTTTTATGCGAATTATGGGTTGGCGGCGTCATTGGCCAGTAATTTTTCGAAGACGAGGTTGAGATGAGAACGTTTTCGCAACATGTTGACCGGCTATTTTTTTTTTTTTTTTTTCCAAAATTAAATGAGTTGATCTGAACGATCTCTGGTTTCAACAGCTACCACCCATACAAGCCATCAATCAATCAATTTATTGGGTGCGAAATTTGAAGATCGAACTATTTCGGTTAGAGGAGAATTTGATTGGCCCCCAAGGTCACGCGATTTGACACCTTTAGACTCCTTCCTGTGGGGTTATTTGAAGAGTAAGATCTATGCCAATAACCCAGCGACAATTCAGGGTCTCAAACATAACATTCAAACTGAATTTGTGGCCATTGACCTACTTATTCTTCAAAAAGTCATCAATAATTTTGGCCCTCGGATGGTCGCTTGCAACAGAAGCCATGGTGGTCACATGAACGGTGTTTTGTTCTATTCATAATTGCAATAGACCGAACTTTATTAATTAATAAAATACTACATTTCAGAATAAATGTGTGTTTAATTTAACACTAGATGTTGGGTCACCCTTTACATAACAAAAAGTTAGCTTGGAATAGGCGATTCGCAAACGGTAGCTACTTTTTTGATTGGATGAACTGAAAAAAAAAGCGGTCGAAACTCTTTCAGTTAGATGAGCTGAAGCAAAGTAAATAAAAAACTCTTAACAGTTGGTTTTAAACAAAATCTCTATTAGTTCACTGGCTGAATTTCCTGCTGCTGATGACTTATGTACCACTCAGCTGTTTCTTTAAAAGTCAGCCACCCTGACTTATTTACCTTGCGGCGAAATTCCTACGTCTACGTGATATATGCAACAGTGGTGTGATATGTGTTGTTATACACCATCACCAACAATGCCCCCACATTTTCGGAGAGTACATTGTGTTGTCCAATGCATCTCACTAACATGCAATTCGGCCATCCTGGGTTTTTTTCTGCTGTTGATCAGAGGTTATCACCACATTCCTTAAATGGGGTTGAAATGCATCGCAGCTTGGCATGTTAACAGTTTGACAGTTTGACTCATTTCTGTCCCGCATAACGTGTTTGTGGTGTGATTAGGTTTATTTTAAATTCGTTGGCTTGTGTTAACGTTTTGTCATTTGTGTTGTGTACATCAAAGCTATCGTAATTATTCGTTATGTTTTCCAAACACACAATGTCTTATGCTTCCCTAGTGCGCAACAGAGACACTCTTTACCTCATATCCACATTTCATCACTCTTCCGAAGCCCATTGTAGAATGTCAATAGACACAGGAACCTCGTCGTCTTTCATAAACCCTGAACACATTGTTCCCCGAGGTCAAATAATTGTCCCACCAATAATTTTGAAAACTATTCTAAGCCAACATAAAATTGACAAGCAAGTGGACTAGTTATTAGGTCGAAATACATTAGCTTTGTTCAATGAGGTTGTCCGAAGTAGTTCAGAATAGAAACGGCCAAGTTTTTGTATGCAGTAAGAAAAATTTCTGTCCGAAACAGATCTGCTTTGTATTCAATAAATGTGTTCCAAGCTGATTGGAACAGGATTTTCTGCACCTACTCTTGTGATAGAACAGATTTGTGAGAAGCGTCAAAAGTAGCTGCTCTTAAATTTGATTCCAGCGATTTGTGATTTTAATTTTTTGTTAAAGCTGAACATGGAACAGATAGAAATTAAGGCAGAATTTAGAAAACAGTAGGAACATAATTTAATGGAATTAATCATATTTTACGTTAATTTTTGAGTTTTTATTATTCTTTGAGATGAAGATTTTTGCAAGCAAACTATCCCGCAATCGTTTGGCGCTGAAATAAATGGCAATGAGGACTTTGTACCAATTGCATCAAAGTCCGCACAGTCGCAGGAGGCGAAGCAGAAATCCATTTGGCTAGGGCTGTCGACTCCTCACCACGTTATATGCAATGCAATGTCAAGCTAGATGCTTACAAGGAACGAACAGTTACATTGCAAAAACAAAGTGAGCAAAGACGAAAATTGTTATTCGCATTTATGGAATCGCAACATAAAAACAATTAAAAATACTTTTTCTCTTTTGTTTTTATTTTTTCGTTTTACATTCTCAATTGAAATAGAAGAAAACGTCTTCACGTAGACTATTTCTAAGACTGAAGCTTTGCTCCTGGTCTACTGCAATGCTGGAATAAATATTTCTTCAATGTCCTCGACAGTTTCAAATTGAATCTGAATTGAATCATCATTGCATAGATTATGCAACACAGTGCAGTTCGTATGATTATTGTTGTGTTTTCCGTTGGATGAACAAGACAGATCTTATTTTCTGACGTTTAAAAGAAGTAGCTCAGTTTGTTTTGAGAAGTTGATTTTTTTGACTTTTGCCTTGTAGCGATTTTTGTGATTAAGGTTAGATAGGTTTTTTCATTCATTGTAAAAAGACTTTCTTGTTAATAAAAAAAACTAATAACGACTTAATAGTGGTGTCAGAAGTGTTTCTTTAATTCAAAAAAGAAAGGGAAGAAAGTTAAAATGACTACAATTATACCAGTCCCAGTCACTTTCCGGAATTTTCGCGGACGCTGTGCACCAGGCGGTGACGTAAGGAACATAGACTGCAATTTCAGTTTCACAATCTTCTTCAGGTAATTCTTTTTTACAAACTACCAGACCACCAACGTTTTCTATGGCAGAAAACTCAGTTGAAGGTTACTTCACACCCTTCAATTGGGCTTAAGAACTCAGCAAAATCCCCGCAAATGAGCACCATAACTTTGCTCGTGTCCACATAGAAGCAGAGCTGAATTATGCGCTCAAGTCGTTAGTTAACCTTGAGGTTCCAGAGAATCTTACATACGCCCAAATCAATTCGAGCTTGACAAAGCATTTCGATCGCAAGAAATTTAAATTCGCTGGAAGCATAAAATTTCGACAAATCGTTCAAGGAAAAGATGAGGCAATCTCAAATTTCGCACTACGACTGGGGCAAGGGACAGAATTCTATGATTATAATACCTTCATAGATCGAATGCTCACCGAGCAATTACTTTATGGGCTTGAATCACACGAAATACCTGCGAGGAAATCATGTCAAAAACACCAGAAACTTTCGCTGAAGCCTTCGAAATCGGGCACACACTCGAGTCAACACACCACACAGCGGTTGAGGTGGTCGGATCAGAACCCACTCCATTGGCAGAATCCACACATAAATTGGGACATGCGCCAATACAAGTCGAGAATAAAAACAAAACACCTTCTGTTAATAGGAAGCCACAAAATACAGAAGAGCAACCAAGTGATGGATAAGAAGTTTCTAATTGTCATGGATATGGGGGTCGACATCTAAGCGCAATTTGAAACCAAAAATGCGACGTGCTACGCCTGCGGACGGAAGGCCACGTTCTAAAAGTCTGCAGATCAAAGGCCTCAGAGAAGAGCTTGAAACACTTGACTCCGTCCAATGCGCAAATAAAATTAAAGCTAAATCAACAAACAGACGGTTGATATCAGTTAAATATCGATTGGCGTAAACTGGAAATGGAACTGGATACGGGTGCCCCTTGCGGCATTATGAATACTCTTTACGTACTATCAAGCCAAGATGCAGTTTGCTGAAGACGGACAGACTATTTTCAAGTTACACGGGCCACAAAATTCACTCTTTAGGACGCATTTGGGTCAACGTCGCAGTGGGTAAGACATCACGCAAACTAAATTAATATCTTGTTGATGGCGATTCCCACACTTTGGGAGAGAATGGATTTCACATTTTGTTCACGAAATCTATTTTATTACAACTCCACAGATGACTTCGCAGCAACGCACACGTCTGTAACAGATTCTCGCTCGCTACGACGATGTGTTTAGTGATGTAGCAGGCAAACTTACAAGAAAATCTGTAACACTTCATTTAAGACCAGGTGTATTTGATAAGGCGGGAGAAATACCGCTGGCACCGAGGGGAGCATATGCAAAAGAAATCGACCAGAAAATTGCGTCAGGCTTTTTACAGCGTGTTGATTGCTCTGAGTATGCGTCAACAATCCATGTAAAAAATGGAAAAATATGTTATGCATTACGGGCAATTACAGACAGACGCTCAATCCAGAATTTTAATTGACGAGCATCCCATCCCAAGAACGGAACACAGCTTTAAACAAATGAAAGGAGCATTTTGTCATCTCGACGTTACCGATGCTTACTCTCACCTACCAGTAGATGAAGATTTTGCTAAGGTCCTTAGCCTAAATACTTCAGGGCTAACTAGCCCGCCCGACCAGTTTATGAGGCCGCAAACATACCATCTACGCAAGGTCAAATGGAAATGGTGCTACAAAAGATTCCAAAAGTGCGAAATTTCTTTGACGATGTGTTTCTTCATGCAGAAAACTTCAGTAAAATGCTAACGATTCTTGAGACAATATTAGACCGCATGAGATTCAAAGGCCTTCTCCTTAATCGCTCTAAATGTGTCTTCGCAACATCTGCTGTAGAATTCCTGGGACACAAAATTTAGGAGCAAGGGGTCCATAAGTCAGATAAACATGTGGAACCAGTGCGAGATGCTCCTAGACAACGCAACATACTATAGCTCATTTATTCCTGTCCTTGTAATCAGAGATAAGCCACTACGAGATATGCTTTATAGAGATCAATTCAAATGGGCTGTGGAAGCAGGAGAGGCATATACTAGTTTCACCACAGGTGATAATGCCATACGATCCTACTTTGCCACAACTACTGACAAAAGATGAAAGTAGAACAAGGTTGGGGGCTGTGTTGTCCCACCGGCTTACCAATGATCATGAGCGCCCCATTACTTATGCAAACCGTATCATGAGTGCTACAGAACAACGATATCCACAAATAGATAAGAAAGCTCTTGCGATTGTATGGGCGGGCGGTTCAAAAGTTCTTTATGTCTTTCTACGCCCGTCATTGGACGCTTATTCCCGACCATAAATTGCTCACACAGATTCTCCATCCGTCGCTTCCTGTTCTCTGCATTAGTCGCATGGCAAACTATGCCGACTGCCTTGGAAATTTCGACTACGACGTGATATTTAAACCAACAAAAGCTAACACAAACGCAGATTACTGCTCCCGAGCCCCGCTACCATCTACTGGTCATCGTGTGAATCGGCTAACATCGGAAGAAGAGGAAGGAATTGGCTACGATGCGTTTGATTATTTCGTAATTACGATCAATCATAAATCAAATTGCCAATCAAAGCCGGACTGATAGTTCAGGAGACGAGAAAAGACGAACACTTAGGAAGAATACTTCAGTTACTTGAGTCAGGCCAGTGCCTCGTTCAATCAGGATATAAAGCCCCCTGAGACAGACTACAAGATAGCAGTAGGCTGTCTTATTTTTGATCACAGAGTCGTGATCCTAAAAGACTGCGCGGCAAATTGCCTGCAGATCTGCATACTGCAGATCTAGGAATGGGAAAAATAAAGGGATTGGCTAGTTCTTTTATCTACCGGCTTGGCATCGACATGGATATTGAGCATGTGGCATAGCATGTCGACTGCTAAATTTGCTCATGATCTACCTAAGTTCAAAGCACAACAATGGGAATACCCGAAAGGCCCATGGAAGCGAGTGCACGTTGACTTCGCAGGACCGTTTGCGGGTACGATGTTGTTTATTATCTCCGACACGGCCGTTGCTCAAGTGGTAGTGGACTAGCTTCTAAATCGGAAGGTTCGGTGTTCGAATCCCATCCTCGCCCGAAAGACATTTCATCCATTTTTTTCAATTAACGAAAATCAAGTGAGACGAGTAGTTGACTAGAAATCAACATCAAGCCAACTTCCACTAAGAATTTAGTCTCCCCATTAAATGTTGGATGCCACCCATGGAAAAAAAAAAAAACCTACAGCAAATGGCTTGAAGTCAAAACAATGAACACAATAATATCCAGTGCGACTAATGCGATTCCAGACGAGCTGTTTGCTGCCTACGGTGGTACTGTCACAATTGTGTCCGATAATGGGAGCAGCTTTACATCCGTCGAGTTTAAAAACTGTTGGAGTTAAATACCACAAGCTTACGCGTACCATCCCTCTACATATGGTCAAGCTCACCAGAGTGTACAAACAGTCAAGGATTCTCTCAAAGCGATGAGTACAACAAAATGTTCACTTCTGCAGAACCTTAACGAATTCCTTCGCCAGTATAGGAAGGCAACCACACTAAACCACAGGCCAGGCCTCAGCCCAACTAACTCTTCTTGGGATGTTCAATTCGTACACGCTTGGATCTTGTGAGACCAGAAGATGTTTCTACAAAAGTGACCGAAAAACAGTACATGAATTTCAGTCCAACATTTCGCACATTCAAAGCATCGCTACCCATTCTCTTTTGCTGAGGAAATCTCCGAATGGATAAATGAATTCCCGGAACAATAACTGCCCGCATTTGTGACTTGATTATTTCGGAAAAACATGCAAACGGCACGTCGATTAAATACGAAGAACTAACAAAAACTATCACATTCAAGTGGTACCAAATCAATTGCCAGCAAAGAGAGGATTCACACAATTACAAGACGGAAATCACTGGGAAATCTCCTCCGTCCAACTATCACCGAGGCAACTACCGAGTCTTCACTGATGTCTTTTGATCAACCAAAGAACTGACAAGATGTTACAAACGAAAGTGAATCACCAACTGAGGAGTCAACCTCAATGCTAGTCACCGATCTCACATCCACTCCAGTCTCGACTCTCGAGGCAACAAACCACACCCGGTTATTAATATTAGACGCATGATACAAAAGTTCCACCGAGATCGACCAGGTAAAGGAGACCACGAATTTTATTTTCAGCATAATGACAGGTGGGAACAATTGTTGCGTCTTTCGTTCGTTGAACAAGACAGATCTTATTTTCTGACGTTTAAAAGTAGTAGCTCAGTTTGTTTCGAAAAGTTTTTTTTTTTTTGATTTTGGCGTTGTAAGGCTTTTTTTGTAATAAAGCTTAGATACGTTTTTTCATTCATTGTAAAAAGGCTTTTTTGTTAGTAAAAAAACTAAAACAACATAATAATTATGCAAGTTTACAATAATAGAGCTGCCGGAATCGTTGTTTAAGAAGGCCAAATGAATGGTCTATCACTATTTTGCCAGAACTTGGCTTCCGGTTAAAAATGCTTGTCTTGATGATAAGATGTGTTTTCGACTACCCTTCAAGAATACATAGAAAATATATGCAAATTTTTTGATCGATGAAGGGAAACATTGGGTCTAGAACTTAATTCGTGCGGTTTGCTAAGAGATGGCGTAACTTATATTAATCCATTGGAACTTGGAAAGCTACTATCATTGTACGTCATTTCAGTATGTGTCATTCATTTGAAGCATAAACAACAATAATTTGTTTTCACTCAAATATGTCGAACTTTGTGCCTGAAAAAGTGTTTTTGCGGGGAGTTCTTCTTCATTACTTTAATATGAAGAAAACTGCTGCCGAAAGTCATCGTATTTTGGTGGAAGTTTATGGTGAACATGCCCTAGCTGAGCGAACGTGCCAAAAGTGATTTGCACGATTTAAAAGTGGTGATTTTGGCTTGGAAGACGATGAACGTCCTGGGCAGCCAAAAAAGTTTGAAGATGAAGAACTGGAAGCATTACTCTTTGAAGATTGTTGCCAAACACAAAAAGAGCTCGCAAAATCTTTGGGTGTCACTCAAGCAGCCATTTCAAAATGTTTAAAAGCAGCTGGATACATTCAAAACCAAGGAAATTGGGTTCCATATGAACTCAAGCCGAGAGACGTCGAAAGGCGGTTTTGAATGTCCGAAATGCTGCTGGAACGCCACAAAAAGAAGTTATTTTTGCATCGGAATGGATCCATTACGACAACCCCAAGCGCAAAAAATCATATGTGAAACCCGGTCAACCAGCCAAATCAACGCAAAGCCGAATATCCATGGCGCGAAGATAATGCTCTGTATTTCGTGGGATCAGATGGGTGTGCTATATTATGAGCTGCTAAAACCGGGTGAAACCATCAATGGACAACGCTACCGAACACAATTAATCCATTTGAAGAGAGGAGTGGCCGAATAACGCCCGGAATATGCGACCAGACACGAGGCAATAATTTTCCATCATGACAACGCTCGGCCCCACGTTGCTATTCCGGTTAAGAACTATTTGGAAAACAGTGGATGGGAAGTCTTACCCCACCCGCCTTATAGCCCAGACCTTGCCCCTTCTGACTACCATTTGTTCCGGTCGATGCAGAACGCCCTCACTGAAATACGGTTCACATCAGAGCACAATATCAAAAATTGGCTTGATTCATTCTTGGCTGCCCAGCCGGCGTAGTTCTTTTGGGATGGGATCCACAAATTGCCAGAAAGATGGGAAAAAGTCATAGCTTCAGATGGGCAATACTTTGAATAATACTATTGTACATGTTTTTCTTAAATAAACGTTCAAATTTTGAAATTAAATTATATACCCAATACAATTCGCTGAATCGGTGTTCATCCATAATGAAAACGCATTTCTGGGACATGTCATCACCCCAGATGGAGTTAAGCCTAATCCCGGCAAGAGTAGGGAAATTAAGGAATTCCCTGTTCCAAATACACCAAAGGAAATTAAATGCTTTTTAGTTAATCGGTTATTACCGCAAATTTATAAAAGATTTTGCGAAACTTACCAAGCCTTTGACGATATACTTTAAGAAAGAAGTCGAAATTAAATTAGACGAGAAGCGGATGCAATGTTTTACAATCTGAAAGTGGTTCCAATTTTAGGGGTTTTAGAATTTTGTGAGACTGGGACCATGGAATTGATAGCAGCCTGACCATTCGAAAAAATGCGGATATTCTTTGCAGATATCAAAGTCTTTTACCAAATTATAGAATAAAAAGAGGTATAAGCATAATTATGATAAAGAGGTTTAATAACGTAACTCTTCACATAAATACACAGCAAGAAACCGTAGGAACTATTATAATGAAAGAATTGATAATACAATAAGATCAGATGAGAAATCACTTAAGCAGCTGCAATATATCAAAAAAATGATCTTCAACATTGACTCACCTTATAACTACTTTGCTAATATTGCCGAGGCCATCACGATAGCCCGGTGAAATATTATTTCACAACAAATACTAAACCACAAAGAAATAGAAGAAATTAGGGATTATTTGCGTTCTGAATCAGTTGAACCCACCTCCAGTTAGCAAGTTTATAATTTTCTTAGTCTACAAGTTATTACAAGTAGGTACTATGAATATAAGATAAACTTTAGCTCGGTATAACAGTAAATTCTGGCCGAATATAATCCTTATCTTATTACCAAAACACTAACAGTCCGACCTCAATCTTATTTGGCTATTAATGAACATAATACATCATACTTTGACAACGTATTGTACATACCATATGTTCATTCTCCGGAAGAGACTATTACCCTAATAGACAATTTGAAAAACAATCCTTAAATCGTCCGAGTCGTATTCCCAACACTCTAAGGAACCAACAAGCCATCAAGAGTTTATCAACCGGAACAACTACTTTTCAGCAATCGATGTTCATAACATCGAAATGCTAACCACCTGTGGAATACCCGTAGCGCATTACCAACTATACGGAACAAATCTCAATCATTGTTTTAATGATTCCAGATCCAATATTTCTGGGACAAACTTTCATAAATTCATCCTTCTCCCTGGAGAAGCTTTACACATAGCAGATGCAAATTCAAGAGGAAGTAGCAGCATTTTCTAGGAAATTAATCAGCACTTTCTTATTATGGTTAATTGGTTTCATCCTATTTACCGCAACACTAATTTCTATCATCCAGCATTACCAAGCAAGATGTAAATCACAAAAGAAGAAAGAAAGATATCACCACCGACACAACTACCATCAACAATCAGACTCAGTAGATACTGCTCGTATGATAGTACATATAAACACCACCACGTCAGCTTCTACCAGGACATAAAATACTTCCTGTGGCAGTTGCTTCTCTAGGATGAGAGGAGTTACATTATTAAGCATAATTACATATTATTGTATTATTGCAATAAGATACTCTTATATGAGTCCCAGCATGAATTGTACTAGCTAATGTAAAATGGCCGAATGACAAATTGTACTCGTATTCCCACGAGTTGTTAAAACACATTGTATTAAATACAAGAAACGAATTGCAGTGAGTGGAAGTTGATTTCAGTAATTAACACGCATGTATTGTTCATTTCAATATTTTTTTTTTTTTTAGTATCCGTTTGGTATGAGATATGTACTCATAAGTCGCGCATGCCTCCACAGAAGAGAAAGATGGCAATACCAAAGCCAGCTTCAACGAGCTGTTGCATAAAACCATATGCATAGGCATACTATATGCATGACATTACAACATCCTGAAGGAAGGGCATCTTTAGTATAGCCTGCACCGAACTATCTCCAATAACGGACTGATGGATTTTGCAGCGAGGCGAAGCATAGTCGTAGCTAATATGCGTTTCCCTCATCCCAATATTCACCCAAGGAAATCGGAAGATTTCCGATCAATCAACCGTCAACCAGATTCACGCACGGAATGTCCGAACATTCCGAGGTGCGAACATTGACCCGGACCACTACCTTTTCGTAGCCAGGGTAGTACATATATGGATATCCCGAACATTCCAAAGACAAAAAAAAACCTCTATGAGGAAGCTTGGGATTGCACAGTTACTATTACAAAAGATCGCCAGAACCTCTGCCGGTTGAGTGTCCTACAATCTCTTAAGTGATCTATTGCCGCTAACATCAAGTACTGAAAAATAGTTTCGGCGCTGACAAAAAACCACCAAAGATGCTACTTTCGATGTGCTGGTTTTCTCGCCCGGTTCTGTTCGACGAAAAATAGCATATTAAATGAGACAAAATATGTGCACGGGGTTGCAACACAGACAGAAATGCTTTATAAGGAAAAGAGAGGGGGTGAACATCAGACCTCAGAAAGAAAAAGATGGAGCATGACAAGATCGCGATTGACATAATATAGAGATATCATTTTAGAAATGAGATTCGAAAATTTAACCCCAGAAGAGAAAAATCATGTGAAGATTACAAGCCACCAGCAGAATCCTCCAAAGATGAACAAGGGTCTATTATAGTACGAGTTAAATTGACGATAATTACTAACAGTTTCGTCTACCACACCTACCCACGACGGCCTACAGACTAAGCTTTTTAAGGCAGCGGACGATGACTTAGTAAGGACTACGCAGCAACTCATTTCAAAGATTTAGTCGAACGAAAATACGCCTAGCGAATGTAACCTCAAAATGGGAGACTCTTTAAACTATTCTGCTTAATAATGTCTACAAGATCCTACCTGCTGTTCTGTGCGATCGACAACATAAAGTCACCTCAGTGGTTCTTTCGATGCACTTTCTGGAGTGATATAGGACGCTGTTACTATCTGAAGCTGCGAGATTTTAGGCATCCATCTCTTATGAGTTACGATTTATGCATATTATGTATGTATACGTACCTACCTATACACTCTATAGTCGTCTTTAACTATAGGGATTTCCCACGCTAAGCTGAGCTGAGATCAATAATTATTTTTCGAGACTAGTTGGGGTGCTGAAATAAATGTGGTGGCGGATGAACCCTGGATGAGTCAACGCCAGCTCTCATATCCTACTGGCTCGTAAATATTAATCCTCTTTTGACACCGGGGTCCCAGAACTGGTCACTAAGAAACCCAACTATTCCGAACCAACAAAAGAGGTGAAAACGGATTTACTATTAGCGAGCCTGCAAAACAGGAAATGCTTTAAAGTGCTTTAAAGCGGATATTACCGCCACGATAAGATGGGCTTGACAAACGGAGGATGGAAAACTGTTGCATACGATGACTGCTACAAAGAAGCCGCAGACTAAGGTAAAAAGTTGTATGCGTTCCGAGCATGAGCGAACGCAATCTAGCTATCCACCTCACGAGTTAATCCACCAATACCAGCGTGATATGCGTTCACGCCTCTGCAAAAGATATAGACTATGGTACCAAGTAGTAATTCTACAAGATCCGCAACAAAACCTACAACAATGCTCATAGCATTGGGACAAAAGAAAGTTAGGGAGGAAAGAAAGAGAGATACCCATACACGTTGGTTGTAAATGTTTGCAAGTTATAATGACTGGGAAATAGAGAACTTGGCAGGGCATTCCGTAAGCAAGTTGTACGACTTAGAAACGAATCACGATGTTTCAGACTTCATTCAAAAGTGGGAATGAGGATAAACTGATTAACATTCATAGCGAGACGGCTGTTTGAAGGGGCGGAATGCTACTTGCAATTTCGATAGTTCACTGGGGGTGAAATTAGCGATGGAACTATGTGAAGCAGGACACATTACGTCGGTGTTCGAGGGTGTTAACTGATTGAGTGATATTAGCGTGATATTACCGTCACCTCGTCACCTATGAGTCTTATCGCATGGTTTTGAATCCTATCTAGCAGGTACAGAGATATTTTCGGCGCACCTGACCACATTTGGGCATTGTACTCTAATTTTGGGTGAATGAATGCCTTATGTATTGGGGCCAGAGCAGAGAGGGAAAAGTAGTCCTTACATTATTTGAGGAAACCTAGACATTTCGCAGTATTTTTGGCGACATTAATACACCTACCGAGGTAAGTTTTTCGGTGTCAACGATGCAAGTGCCATTCATGTTAATGACAGCAGTCAGCATCGTGTTTAGAAGTATTAAATTCTACTCCCTTGGTAATTTTCCATTTAATAATGCTGTTTACATTAGGATTCAATGAGCTTCGAAGAGCAGAGACGTGAGACCGGTCCCGAATATGAAAAGCAGAGAGTGCTGTCGACCGCAAAAGAATATATATATTGGATTAGAATAAGCAGGCCTGAGATTATTGCTGAAGATTAAAAAGAGTGTCGGAGACAAAACAGAGCCCTGGGGCAGACCAGCATTTACTTTTGGAATATCAGATCCGTCGATCAAAAATGCACGCATTTTCGACAAAGGAGCCTAATGCCAAACTCTGTCAAATATCTTTAAAACTATCCTGCTTTCGCCAGATTGTGTTTCCTTTGGTTCCACTTTTCAGTGAGACATGTCATCAAATCACCAGTGGACCTGTTACCACGAAAATCGTTCTGCCGGTCATTGAGAAGTTTTCGTGTTTTGAGATATTTCATGAACTGACGATTTATCTGTGTTTCCATGAGCTCGGAAGGAAGGGACGTAAGTGCTATGGGTGTGTAGGAGGAGAGACAAGAAGATTCGCATTTTTTAGGGATGGGCTGGACAAATGCTGTTTTCCATCTGCTCGAAAAATGTCTTAAGGAGAAGGATTGATGAAAAAACTAACATAGTGGTTTTGCCAGCGTGGAAGAAATGGAGATATACCATCTGGACCAGAGGATTTGAGTAAGGTGATTTCACCGCGAGTGTGGGTAAAGAGGAAATCCTTGGTACTACAGCCAGAGAGCATAACCCATATAGCACGGACTAGGAAACGAATAGGGGCTAACTGTCTTTCACCGGAATGGAGTATAACTGAGCTAGAATAAGATTTCCTCACCTAAATATTAACAAAGGAACGTGGCGGTCACATGGTAATAAACTAAGTGATCAATATGGGCCATAGTGTATGGTCTTATTTCCATAGGCTATACCTTTGGAATAGAATATAAAAAAATTAATGCGTTTTTTAAACTTTTATTTGGGCATTCATTCATTCATTCACTTACCGAATTGACATTCGACGCCATTTGGAAAATCTATGGCACATTTCTCTATTATGCCACCTTGATCAAAAGCTTTCCGGAATTTATTCAGAAAATTAAAAATACAAGTTTATTCATCTAAATCTATATTGTCCCCTTCAAAGTAATCCCCATCGATTGCAACACACTTATGCCAGCGCTTGATCCAATCCTCGAAACATTTTTTATATTCAGTTTTCGGTAAGTCCATCAGTGCTTTCTGCGATTTTTCCATTACTTCCTCTCGGCTGCTGAAACGCGTTCCCCCTAGTGGTTTTTTAACTCGCTTGAACAGAAAGAAGTCACAGGGAGCCAAGTCAGGTGAATTCGGTGGCTGTTGGATGGTATTTGTTACATTTTTCGTCAAAAAATTACGAATAATGATGGCACTGTGCGACGGTGCGTTATCATATTACAAAATCCACGAGTTTTCTGCACACAATTCTGGTCTCTTTCGGCGAATTGCTTCACGCAAACGTCTCATAACGCCCAAATAGTACTCCTTGTTTACTGTCTGGCCTTCTGGCAAAAATTCATGATGCACTACACCGTTGTAATCCATGAAAACCGTGAGCATTGCCTTCTTTTTTGACTGAAAACGAAGTATCTTTTTGGTCTCGGCTCATTTGGTGAACGCCATTCACTTGCCTGATGTCTGGATTGCGTGTCGTACCTATAAACCCACGGCCACGTCTCGTCTCTAGTAATGATCCTTTTGATGAATGTGGGATCGGATTCAGCCTCGCAAATCATCTCTTTTGCGACGTCAACACGGTCTCTTTTTTGCATGAAATTGAGGTCTTTTGGCACCAAGTTTGCTGCTACACGAAGGAAACCCAATTTATTAACCAAAATGTCTTGGACGGATCCATAGGCAATGTTCAAGTCCTCCGTTATCTCCCTGATGGTTAATTTGCGGTTATTGACCAACATTTCTTTTACTTCATCAATGTTTTCGTCGGTTTTCGAAGTCGATGGTCTGGTCTGGCACTGAGTTCATCATCTTCGATTGACTCACGACCACTTTTGAACCGCTCGTGCCACTAGTAAACGACCGTTTTCTTTAAAGAATCGTTGCCGAAACACTTTTCCAACATTTCCAAAGTTCGCGCACCATTAAATCCGTTTTTTACGCAAAATTTATTACAAGTTCGTTGTTGCAAATTTAAATCCATTTCTAAAATTATAAAAAATCGTTAACACACACAGAGATAGAGGGAATGTCAACAACAGATTTATCAACTTAACAATAAAAACAGAACTCAAACCGGAATAATGGGAGCGCCACACGGAGGTGTACCCCGGCAACTTTTCGATCAAGGTGGTACATTATGGCCCACCTGTAATACGATCGACGCAAAGTGCTTCTGCCGGTATTAAAGATATCCGAAATTTCCAAACAGTTTCAGGCAAAAGCTGAAACAAGAAAGAAGTGCTGTGAAGAGATTTAACATTGAACAGCTGCAATTGCAACAACCTGCCGTTACCTCAGCCATCTCGTCAGTCCCTCTATAACCAGCATGATGACTTGGTGAAGAGCATGCGAGGTGGTACCCAAAAGTATTATCGCGTTCTGTAGCTAGTAGCGCATAGAACTACCATTCCCAATTCAGTAAACTAAGCGTCGGGGGTAAAGAAAGATCCGTGCGGCTTGTGTGAAGTTCTTAGTGGCAGTGGTTTCGTGTGCTCGTAGTTTTTGCAATTGTTGATTCTCGTGGACAGCGTACCATTGCAAAGTTTTGCTGACACAGAAACTCGTGATTGTCTTTCCACGACTCGAATTGATGAAAATGTTTAAAATATTCACGAAATCACTCTGAATGATCGACGACGCACCATTGAAGAAGTTGTGGAGCTGTCTGGAGTGACGTTGAGTACAGTTCAGCGAATTTTAATGAAAGTTTTGGGGAGAAAAAGAGTAACCTCCAAATTCGTGTCTCGATTGTTAATTGCTGAACAAACACAAGGTCGCCTAGAGGAATGGGAATGCTGTGGTTTGAATTCCGAAATACAAACTCTTTTTATTTCCAAAAGAGCCAGAGGAAAGAGGAACAATGGAATAAAAGTTTATATTAGTGACAGTGGAGAGTACTTTGAAGGGGACTAAAGGTATTTTGTTTAAAAATGATTAAAAACAGAAATAAATTCGGTTTCTTTTGGGTACCGCCTCGTACTTCAACTCATTTCCAAGATTTAGTCAGAGGAAAATATGCCTGATGAATGGAACATTTGCAGCGGTTGCCCAATCCTTTAGATCTTTAATATCGCGTACAATTTTTTATCTCTCATATTAATCGTATGTGATTCCCTGAAACCATATGTCAAAGATCTAATTATCTCCAGTCACAACGACTTTTGTCCCAGAACGATACCCACTACCCCTTTCTCTATTCCAACTTCACACGTAACAGCATCTATGAAAACGTGCTACGGAGCCCAACGTCTGCCAAGCTCATCATAATATTCAGAATAACAATAGAATCGCCGCTCGTAAAGGTCGGAAGCAGTCTTACGATGCCTTTGATTTCAAAAAATGGCTGTGATACGCTGTCGTGTGACTTTTACAATATCTTGCTTGAGAAAATTGTGCGAAAGTCAATGCCAGAGATACAATTTTCCAAAAGTCTGGATGCGCTGATGATATTGCCATCATTTGCAGAACTCAGAGAGCTGTTACTGGTACCTTCAGAAGTATTGGAAGAAAAGCGGAAAAATGGGTTTAGTCGTGAATGACAAATATACAAATTTGTTCCAAAATTGTTGAACCTTGAACAAAAACAGCAGCGAATGGAAGTTGCTCAGGAGTCACTAAGTGAAGTCAATTAATTACTGAAACGTGTTATAACAGGTGGCGAAACATGGGTTTATGGATATAACGTCGAAACTAAGGCTCAATCGTCCCAGTTGAGGCATTCTGGATCGCCAAGACCGAAAAAGGCTCGAAAAGTGCGGTCAAAAGTGAAGGTTATGCTCACTGTGTTCTTCGATTTTAATGGCATAGTGAATCATGATTTCTTGCCACGAAGTCAAACAGTCAATAAGGAGTACTACCTACAAGTTCAACGCCGTTTGCGTGAAGCAATCCGAAAAAGTATTTCGAGGATTGGAAGAAGTGCTGGCGCAAGTGCATAATATCTAATAAATAAATATTTTTTTAAAAAAGCTAAAATTCCCGTTCTTTTCTGAACACACCTCGTATGCTATCAATAAGAAGGGTCACACAACATCGACGAATCGGACAGAATTTCACAATAGACAGCTATAGCTTTGAAGTAATCAGAAAATTTGGATACCTCGGTTCCTCTCTCAAATTTAATAATGACATTTCGGACGCAAATTTCCCTCGGTGATGTTTGGTCCCGTTTAAGTTGACGAGGTTTGGAGGCGGAGAATCAAATACGGATTCTACGAGCTGTGCAGTGACATTGACCGCCTCAGAAGAGTGCAAATTAGTCGCCTAAGATGGTTAGGATGTGTTAAGAGAAAGAAACGTTCTAGCCCTAGGAGTCTGAATTGCCAGTCAAGTAGAAAGGGACCTCAACAAACTTGGAGCGCGCAACTGGAGGCAGATGGCCAGAGACTGCACTAACTGGAGAAGGCTTTTGATTGAGGCCCAGGTCCACCTCGGACTCTAAGCACCATCTCAGTAAGTGAATAAGTTGGCTCCGCTATCCGCTCCCACAATTACACTTCATAAGAAATAAGACAAAGGGTTACACCTGCCAACCGCTTTTCCGTTGTCATTTGGCATTTAAGTAATAAAGCCTTGTCAAGAAACTCTAAGGAGATTCTTTATAATTCCCTTATTCTCACAGTCCTGCTCGATGATTAAGAAGCATCCGTTTGGTTTGGCGACCCTTAGAATAAGAGTATTAATAGCGAACTCTACAAGGTCTATAACGGCACCATCTACAAGGTCTATAACGGCACCATCCATACAAGACTCTCCCGAAGAGTCTTGTACCAAATGTATAGGTACAATGTAGCGGAGGGCTGACTAAGTTGATACGCATAAGTACAGAGTTTTTTTTAATAAAAATACGTGTTTTTAAGAATTCAATGAAATATGAATTTTGGATTGAAATATATTTGTTATCGTTATCCAATATGATGTCAATTAAAGTCCTCCTTCTCGCAACCGCATGGATACGCTGGACCCAATTTTCCATAATTTATTTGCATAATTCGGTTCCACACAAATTCCACGTTGAAAGTTCGAACCGCTGTCATCGAAATTTTCTAGCTCGTTGGCATAGACCAAAGCGAAACTTAACGTACGTATGTAGTTCTAAAGAAAAGAGTCCTTTGAATTCCAATCTATCCCAAAAAAGAAATTCATTAACATGAAGCGAATCGTGTGCTATTGGTTGTAATCGACTTACCGGCCAAACACACCTCCGACATGAAAACCAACCAGACGGTCAATTTCGTATACAATAATCGAAATGCGGCAATTTTGCTCACTAAAAAATCCATTTAACCAAAGCTGAGACTCGTCCTGATCAGTGTTCGGATCTTTTTCCATCTTCAATAGAGCCCAATCAGCGAAAGTTCAACGTCCGCGATGGTCATTTGCCCTTAGCTCTTGCATCAATACGATCATAAATAGACGTAGCCAAGTCTTTGCCTAAGACGTTCAGAAGATGAGTCTAATGAAAAACCCTTTAAAAGGTGATCTCAACCATCATCTGGTACGCAACTGGAGGCCAAGGCTGAGAAGTAGTCTATTTGCCTAGGTCTACTGCGGACTTAAATATCATCTGACTTGGTAAATGTGCTTAGATATTGCCGGAATATTGCGAAAACAATTGTTTTTACCTCATTCCCTTAAACACCATTCTATCGTTTTTCAAGTATAGGCAAATTCAAATTTGTATTCTAAACTTCAATTAGGATTACAATTTTTTCAAGATACGAACAAATCCAACGGATAACCTGTCAGTTACGTGGAAATCTTATTTCCATACTTTTGTATATGTAAACCCAATCGAGAAAAACCAAAAATAAAACACAATCCTTAAGAAATCAAGTCCTTTGGATCTAATTTTTATAACGTAGTCCTTAGAGACGCACTGCGAAATAAAAAATAAAAAACAAACATCCCGAGTTATGTTATGCAAATAAATTCAAAAGTTTTGGCATATCTGTTGTCAGTGTCACGGTATCAGCAGCGCCCTAAGGCGATTTATGTATTTTTTTTCCCGCCAACTCGAAAGCCGTCCCTGACAAAACATGACTTCACGTAGTCGTTTTGTAATTTTTTCTACACGGATTTCGACTTACTTTCGTCCGGCGCGACCCCAAAACATTGTTGTGCTGAAGTGTCCGTTCTGAACGCAATTTCATTCATTTAAGTTTAAAGTGTTGTCGACGAAAAAAAAAAAAATAATAATAGTAAAAAGAAAAAGCGTGAACCGTTTTCCTAACCCCCACGAAAATCGTTGTACGTATCCGTATGCGCTTAAAATTTTGTCGCGCTGCTCGTAAATTGAAAGCATTCAAGTCCTTGGTACTCGTAAGTAACGAGTAATGGCAACGTTGGTTGTAGATGGAGAATGACGGTCGTGGGTTGTTCGTTAGGTAAATTTCTAATAGCGCACTCTGCATACAGTCGGCAGCGATGATTACATTTGAACGTTCCTACATGTACCCAAACCAAAACAGGAGCAACGTCGAACGCAGGTTTTCGGATTTTCTCGGTTTTCTCAGTTCACCTCCGCGTTTTGCCTTAGCTCAATGGAACTTCTTCTGGTTCTGCTTGTACACTGTTCGAAAACAGAAACAGGAAATGAAATAATTTATTCATTTTTAATATTTCCACTGCATACGGGCGAGGGGTAGATAATTTATAATTCGGCGAATTTCCAGTAGAGAGCCCTACTTGGTTTGGTTTTTTCTCTTTTAGATTGGTTATGGTTGCTGGGCCCTGGGTTTTGGGGACTGGATGGTTTGTAACCCTCGATGCAAAACACACACATATACATCATATTAACAAATGGAAAAATATGCTCGCAAAATTCAAATCACGCGCTGACAGCGCAGAACCAAAGACGGGACGAAAGTATGGAGGGTGCCCTAAAACATTTCATATTAAGCATGTACAATATTGTAAAACATTGTAAAAGGACGTCTTCACAAGAATAGCGCGGTAGCTGACTACTGGTTGGGGGTAAGTGCAGGTAGAAAGCGGAGATAGAGGGCGCCCCCACCGATTGCAGAAGTATGGAAAGCAGCCATTGCTTGTACCGGAAAGAGCGAGTGAGTGCATTTTTTTTATGTTAATGGTGTTTTGTAATAATCCCAAATGGATTCTGATTTGCGGGCGGTGAACTTCCTTTTCCTTTAGCTTCCTCGTCTTAAACAAGTGATTTTGCTGGCATTACAATTGAAGGCGAGCAAAGTTCTTCTGGCATTCATGGGAGGAGCTGTGACGTGATATCTCTGTTCTTTTGTGCAGAAAAGTGTGTTGAAATTTAAATATGAAAACACAGAGAAAAACCACTGGTAAGTGCATTTAAATGGTTTTTCTGTTTATAGAAGCATATCCGCATTTGTGAAGTCATTGGAGTAGTGGATGTGTTGTTGAGTCACATTAACGTAACACTGTCATATGGTTTCTTCTTTGTTTTCATGACGCAGCACAGAGAGAAAAATTGATGAAGGAATTCGGAAGGCTTTGACGTAAAAGCATTGCGTGGGCGGAATTATATTAATTACAATATAATTAACTTTAGACACTGCGGGCTAATTAGATTTTCTCTACCGTCCCTGGTACACTGATTTAGATTTTCATGCGTACGCACTCTAAGTTAGACTCTGGGGGATTTTCCTCTTTCAAAACGTGTATCTTTAAGAGACAAATTCAAGGAAGCAGACCTTCGTTAAATGAACCTGTAAGGTTGTATCACAAAATATCAAAGTTGACAACATGAAAGGAGTTCTCGGGAGCAATCGACATTCTATCTATTCCCACCTTATGGTTCTTTATCTCGGGTACTCATGTAATAAAAGAACAAAGTCAAAGTGGAACTCGAGATGTAATCAGTATTATGTACAAAATGTATCCACCAAGTGTAAACAGTAAACAAGTTCTTTGAATTGGGAACCTTATTATAAGTGAGCTTAAACAAATAGAAAAGGAGGAACCTTCATTATTTTCAGAATGTCTCTGCTAGAGCCATTGGCATTGGATGTCTGTTTATATCGATACCAAGAACTCAGCATTCCTCTAGTTCTATCCATCCTACAGTGTCAGCCTTAAAACCGACAACAAGGGAGCTGATTTGTACACACTTTTGACACATTTCACCCCTTATGTTGACACTTTTAAGTCACCTACGAGTATAATTTGACAGCGCATCTTTTTTTTAAACATCAAGCTCTCGGTTCTATCATAACCGATTGTAATGCAGCAGCCCGCTGACGAAGGAACGAAGATGTTAGTTCTTACAAGGGAGCTATAGTTTGGGAACTACTTTCGGTTCAAATCTGTGCAAACCCAGAGTCTGAATTGATTCGCGACTCAGCTTCGGCGGACACATTAGGGTGACGAAAGAAAAGGCAATAAGTCAACGGCCTAGCCACACTGAAAGCATCGGTTCCCACTAGATCGCCGGGAACCAAATGGGAACTCGGTACACCGCGTGCTGTTGACAAAAAACGCCACATGGGCAACCCAGGCGTAAATTCCCGGACTTTACAAATTTATTTGTATCGATCCTTTGAAAAATAAATAAATAAATAAAAGGCAATAAAATTAATGACTGTACTGTCATGGATAATGCCAAACATTGGAGGTCTTCAACTCTAGGAGTCGGAGCGGATGTGCTTTCGCGAAAGTAGGCACGGATCCGCTATATCACGGCGCAGCAAATACGGAAATCGTATGCGCTTATCACACATCCTTCGCGGGCGTTATAGTAAAAATAAGGGTGGTTACTATATTACGGCTAGCTGGAGACGAAGAAGATTGTAACAGAAGGAATGAAATGGCATATGGACTGGAATAAGATGAAGCCGCTAGAGGCAGATGGATACCCCGGTTCATTCCAGAAATGTCACCAAGCCTGGATCAAGGTCACGGTGATGTATATTAAAACCTTACCCAACTCCCCTGCGTATAACGTCAGTTTAACCATGCTGAAGTAGGATTTATGATACAGCCAAACACAGTATTTTCGGGTGTAGAGATAGCATCAGCAAAGACAGCAGCTGGAGATCTGGCTAGGCGCGGTACCAAGGGACAAAATCATCGTCTCGGCTAATATACAGCGCGGGCGAAGGAAATTTAGGGAGGAAGAAAGGGCAGGTACCGATGTACATAGTTTTTAAATGTTTGTAAGTTATAACGACCAGGAAACACAGAGATCGGCAGGGCATTCCATAAGCGAGTTGTACGACTTAGGAAAGAATGACGATATTTTAGAATATATCCGGAATTGGGCTGGAGGGTATACGGATGAGTATTCACAGCGAGGGTATTTGAATTTCGCTTTAATGACAGCAGACAGCATGGGCGTGAGTCCGGGAATGAATATGAAAAGCAGAGAGCACTGTCATCAGCAAAGGAATATATTGGATTAGAAGTAGCAGACAAGAGATCATTAATTAAAATTAAAAAGAGTGTCGGAGACAGAACGGAGCCCTGGGGCATACCAGCATTTATTTTGTGAATATCAGACTTGAAACCGTCTAAGACAACTTGAATTGAACGTTCTGAAAGGTAATTTCTAATCCATTGAAGAAGAGAGTCATCGATCCCAAAAGCACGCATTTTCGACAAACGAGTCTGATGCCAAACTCTGTCAAATGCCTTAGAAATATCAAGTGCAACTATCTTGCCTTCGCCAGATTGATGTACGCTTTGGATCACTTTTCGGTGAGACATGCCATGAAATCACCAGTAGACCTGTTGCCGGCCTGGTCATTAAGAAGTTTTCGTGTTTCGTGATATTTCATTAGCTGATGATTTATCAGCATTTCCATGACCTTGTGCAGAAGGGACGTAAGTGCAATGGGTCTGTAAGAGGAGAGGGAAGAAGATTCGCCTTTTTAGGGACGGACTGGACAAATTCTGGTTTCCATCTGCTCGGAAAGAGTCCTAAAGAGTAGGACATGAGTAGTGATGAAAAAGCTTACGCAATGGTTTTGCCAGCGAGGAACAACACCTCTTCAGAAGAAGGGGAGATATACCATCTGGACCAGCGGATTTATGTATATTAAAATCTTTAAGTACTCTTGCTACTACACGAGTGCGAAAATGGATTCGTCCTATTGAAAATTCGACGCACTCAAGTGTAGGATATCTTTGTATCTTCTCTTCTTGATTCAGACCTTGTTTTGCTTTCATTGTACTTTAATTTTAACTTTGCTTTAATACTCATTGCTTTGATTTTTTTCTAATATTCATTTCTTAAGTGTTTGAATTACGAGTATGTTACCTATTTGTTTTCCACCCTAACTAAATTAATTTAATTATTTGTTGTAATTGAGCCATGAAGTGGCATTCAATACTATTTTTCCATTTAATGTATACAAATATATAGAATGTCACATATTTTCTTATTGTAAATTTAAGAAAAAAAAATTAATTATTATTTTTGTAAGGTGTTAAATTGTAATTTATCTATAAGAAATAAACAATTTTATCTATCTATCTCCAAATAAAAACATGGACAGTGAGCCATTTATAAATGTCGGCATCAGACTCACGTTTTTCTCGAAAATCATATTATAAATATCCGGTCAACAGCTTACCAGGTTGGTATTTTCCTTAACCAAATACAACACTTCAAGTATCCTGACTTATATAATTTATTGTTTGAAAAATACTTGCAAATTTAATAAAACAATAACGGTGAAAGATATAAAATTGACTCTGGCTTTATTTTGGAGCTATGTTCATGTCATTATGTGTGAAATAGCACATCATTAAAATTAGCGCTTCGGCTTCGCTGGCAGTGCTTTAAGCCGTCGGTTAAATTTTTAATGGCTTCAATAACGGAAATCTTCGTTGCTGACATGGGCGCTAAGCCAAAAATGGGTCACGTCCGATAAGATGATTTTTTGGCCAAAATCCGAATATCCGGCCAATATTTTCAACTCCCAATTAGCGAACTCACGGCGTTGTCTATGGTCGTACGGCTTCAATTCATGCGTCAGGACAATCTTCTACGGATGTAAACCCAAATTCAACCGCAAACTAAGCCGGGTTGACTCTCTGGCGATGCCCAGTTCAGCCTGTCGGCGCTGAATCGATATCTGGTTGGTGGCTAAAGATCTAAAAGAGTGTACTCACGCTCGAACTTTTCAACGGTCCGACGAATTGCCCGCACACTGGAGTCATGATGACGACCGAAATCACGACGAAATTCACGTTGCGTATTTACAACTGAGCCGGAATTTCGATAATATTTTTTAATAATTTCCGCACATTCGGCAAGTGTAAAACCATGCATGATGAAATGGCAAACCTTACAGAATATTTTGACAGCTGGATGTCATTGGTAACTTTGACAGCTCTTGAAACATAACAGTTTGAAAAACAATCAAATAGTGTAACTATTCGTAGTTAAAATTGCACATGTGTCTACCTCAAAAATGTCAAAGATAACATAAATAAATGTAGCTTTAAGTATCTATTCACTACTGACATCTAGGCGCGGCTTTTAGAAGACTCTTTATAACGAAACCAAAACACATAATCTTGTTGAAAATGCCAAGTGGGGTTAACCCTTGAGTTCTATGAAAGTTTGTGTACCAACATTCTTTGTTCATGAGCAGCTCATTGACAAGGTATCACAATCCTACAGGAAATAAGATTCAACCTCGCGAGATAATCGTCTTTTAGGGAATTAAACGTATAGCTGCTAGTTCTCCTAATATTTCCCCTCAGAATTTAACTTGCAATAAGATGAAATCCGACGTTGAAGATGCAGCATATTTCCGGAACACCTTTTCCACAAACTCGTTGTTCGAGTCAAAGATCTGCTCCATTAAAGTTCGTTACTGCATCAATAATTGCTGAACCGCTGCTGAGTCCATTGTACTTTATCAATCCTCGTCGCTACAATGCTAAATCACTTAGGAGAAAGGCATGTTTAATCTAGGTAATGTTGTCATTACATTCAAATTAAAAGTGTTGCTGAAACAATAATTCCTTATTGCATTACGACCTTGTTATTTAATTTTAAAACAAAAACCATTCGAGATCATTTGAAGAGAACGAGATTATTTCTATCTTTTGTTATCGGTCCTTAATTTTGTTAAAATTCTTATAATCTAATTGAACCAACAGCACGACCTTCATAAAGGCTGCTTTTGTAATTACAAAACCCGTCGACCAGTCTAAGTCAAATAGCCCGCATAACGTCAGGCGTAGCTTCTCCTGTTTCATCTGGAACGACAGCATCTCAATCTACAATAAAAAAATGTTAACATCGCACACAACGTTTAAAAAAATATGCATTCGGATCAAAATAGATTTAACTCACACTTTTAACCAAATGTCGATTTAGGATATTATGGGTTGTCACCGACATTAAAATATTTGCCGGCTCATTGCAAGCCGAAACTACTAAACCACAAATGTACACAACTAGCCAGAGATCGACGAGACTCATGACAACTCCACCAATGGCCGTTAGAAATTCAGCTCTAATAACGTCTGAGAAGGATCCATTCAGCAGTACAAGAAAGTAAAAAAGCATTGAAGTTTGCAATCCGAAAAATATTATGAGGATCCCCAGGATTTGGATCTGATATAAATCCTTAAAGCCAATTGCCAATTTGTGCAAGGTAGTGTGAATCCTTCCGATTCTAACCAATTCACTACACAGAAGTCGTGAAGCTTTTCTCGATATAAGCCGTTCCCCGTTGCCCCAAATTATATTCATATCCTTGACCAATTTCAACAGCCGCCGATTAAGTAAATAAAAATGGTATCCGCCATATAGCAATCCAATGCAAAATTGACTCTCTACTATCATCAACAAGTTCTCCTGCAATGATATATACACCGCTTCCAGTGCCGACTTGAAGGATTGATTTATCTTGTAAGAAAGAACAGTCATAAAACTTCCCATGACCATAAGAAATGACGAAATGATTTTCAGATGAATCAGTCGTAGGATCTTCCTTTGAATTTTTGACGGTTTTTTACGACGGGTTGTAGGAACGGCCGGAATACTGTTTAAACTCTGAAACATACTCCTGGCACCTGACAAATTCACCCACTGAGAGATCAAAGTCACACCTATTGTCAGAGCATTAATGTTGGAAACAATTTTATTTACTTTTAATGCCAGAGGCCTTTCCATAATAGAATCTATGTCCGCAAAGCCGAGGGGCTGCAGTATGGCGACTAGCAAAGAGATTCCCAATAAAATGTCAACAACTAGGCAGTAGACTAGGTTTTTTCGGTTGTAGATAACTTGATGGGTCTCAAAGTTATAGGCAATGTTGGACATTCCAAATGCTCTGGAATACCGATACGTCTGGCTTAAGATTCTTTCAATTGGATCTATTATTGTCCTTGCCATTGTGTGGTGCTGGGTTGAAGTCACGAAACTAGTCACTCATCACAACAAATGTTCAGTGAAAACTATTTCCCAACTATGTAATGTGAAGTGTATTTTCAATTAAGATTTTACGAGATATGGATAGCACTGACATTAGGAAATGGACGATAGCGGTCATTATTAGAAAGTAATTACGTATATAGGAGTAAATTAACGTCTCCAATAATATACGTGCACGTGCACGTTGTTGACTGTCATGGAGGATTGAAAAAAATATATGTATATCTACATCGGAGGTGAGTCCACTGACTTTTGCTGTCTAAGGACATTTTCATAGCAAATTCACAAAGTAATTCTCGTTTCCATATTGTGGAGCCGGTTTCGCAATTGTCTTCCGTTCGTTAAGAATATATTGTCTCATCCAATCTCATGACTGGACTGGTCAATCTGACTCCTGTGCACTTTCCAGACAGTTTATATCCTCCAAAATTGTGTCACGACTCTACTACACCAGAGCACATCGAACATTCTATGGGATAAATTCGCTTTCAATGATCTCAATATATAGGGTGTTCCGGATAATGTGTGCAAGACTTTCTATACATGTACAGTGAGCGATAAAAGTCTACGTACGACCACTATTCTTGTAACCTAACGAGTTCAAAAGGATTATGAAAAAATCTAATGATACAGTTTTGTTTCAAATCTCGTTTTATTAATAATACCCCATAAAATAAATGGATTTAACAAAAACTTAACAAGTGATTCACAAGAAACGAAAAATAAATAATGACAAAAGTCTATATACGCCCGGTATTCCATGATTTGTTTTGTTATACGCTGATGGAGGATAACGGAAAGGTACCCTATTTGAATTTTTCCATTTCTAAAAATCAGATTTGTGCCTCTCAGTTGAAGTTCGGTCAGCTTCAATAAGTTCTGCCTGTGACAATGGCCCATCGAAGAGAAATTGCGGTTGAAGTGCGAAATTTAGTATATAATAATAATAAAATATAAAAAAGACAAGAAATCGTTTGGTGAAATTCCAAATTTACTGCATTTAAGCAAATCAACAGTCCAAATAATAAACAATAACTTCGAAAACACCGATACCGTCGAAAACAAACCGCGTTGTGGCCGCCCAAAGAAGCTGAATCGCCGAGATGTCAGCTTTATCATGAGAGAAGTAGGCAATAATCTAAGTGTGAACGCCACAATGCTGTCTAATGGGTTGGCAGAAAGATCAAATACAATTGCATCCACTCACAGTTCAAAGGACTCTCAATAATAACGGTTTCCACAGCTGAATTCCACGCAGAAAACCCCTGATAAGTGAAAAAAAACTGAAAACTGCGCATAGAATTTACCCAAAAACACATTAAAAAGGAATGGATTTCTGGAAACGAGGTTTATTTACTGACGAATCAAAATATAATATATTTGGAAGTGACGGAGAGTGGTGGTGGCAGCGTGATGTTTTGGGGTGCTGTAGCTGCTTCTGGTGTAGGAAATCTAGCCTTTATTGAAGGTAATATGGATCGCTATCAATACAAGTCTATTTTAGAACTAAACCTGTAAGCATCCGTCGGCATATTGCTTTTGAACTCTTAGGTTGCAAGAATGGTGGTCGTACGTAGACTTTTGTAGCTCACTGTAGTTATATGTACAGCCATATATACTACACACATAGTGTAAACAAAACATATTGAAGATTGAAATATCAGATTTTCGCACAGTCGGAAACATAGACTAACTATACCTAGATATCAAACTTTCCAGATATTGGAAAATCAAAACCGGTTTTCTACTGATCGCCCCTATCCGTGTGATCCTGTCTGTGAATACGTGTAAATTGTCATCAATGGCAATTTCCCTCTCCTTTTATACAAACCACTTCCATTTTAATCAAAAAAATGTAATCTCCATTACACACATTCGTGCAAATCGCTCTCATTCTAGCAATTTTACTTGTAAATTGCTCTCCTTCTAGCAAATTTTGACAAAGTTATAGAGAAGCAGAAGTGTTGGAATTCACTTACAGTGTGTCTGTGCAAAAGTATTAGTAGAGTTTGACATCTAGTTAGTTTATCTATGGTCGGAAATATTGGGTCTATAACTTAATTGGTGCGGTTTGCTAAGAGATGGCGTAACTTGTATTATTCCACTGTTACTATTCCATTGGAACATGCGTTGGAAAGCTACTGTCATTGTACGTCATTTCAGTATATGTCATTCATTTGAAGCGTAAACAACAATAATTTTATTTCACTCAAATATGTCGAAATTTGTGCCTGAAAAAGTGTTTTTGCGGGGAGTCTTTTTCATGAAGAAAATTGCTGTCGAAAGTCATCGTATTTTGGTGGAAGTTTATGGTGAACATGCGCTAGCTGAGCGAACGTGCCAAAATTGGTTTGAACGATTTAAAAGTGGTGATTTTGACTTGGAAGACAATGAACGTCCTGGGCAGCCAAAAAAGTTTGAAGATGAAGAACTGGAAGCATTACTCTATGAAGATTGTTGCCAAACACAAGAGGAGCTCTCAGAATCTTTGGGTGTCACTCAAGCAGCCATTTCAGAACGTTTAAAAGCACCTGGATATATTCAAAAGCAAGGAAATTGGGTTCTACATGAACTCAAGCCGAGAGACGTCGAAAGGCGGTTTTGCATGTCCGAAATGCTGCTGGAACACCACAAAAGGAAGTCATTTTTGCATCGGATTGTTACTGGTGATGAAAAATGGATCCATTACGACAACCCCAAGCGCAAAACATAATATGTGAAACCCGGCCTACCAGCCAAATCAACGGCAAAGCCGAATATCCATGGCGCGAAGGTAATGCTCTGTATTTGGTGGGATCAGATGGGTGTGGTTTATTATGAGCTGCTAAAACCGGGTGAAACCATCAATGGACAACGCTACCGAACACAATTAATCCATTTGAAGAGAGCAGTGGCCGAAAAACGCCCGGAATATGCGACCAGACACGAGGCAATAATTTTCCATCAAGACAAATCATGACAACGCTCGGCCCCACGTTGTTATTCCGGTTAAGAACTATTTGGAAAACAGTGGATGGGAAGTCTTACCCCACTCGCCTTATAGCCTAGACCTTGCCCCTTCTGACTACCATTTGTTCCGGTCGATGCAGAACGCCCTCACTGAAATACGGTTCACTTCAGAGCAGAATATCAAAAATTGGCTTGATTCATTCTTGGTTGCCAAGCCGGCGGAGTTCTTTTGGGATAGGATCCATAAATTTCCAAAGATGGGAAAAAGTCATAGCTTCAGACGGGCAATACTTTGAATAATACTATTTTACATGTTTTTCTTAAATCAACGTTCAAATTTTGAAAAAAAAACCGCATCTCGAGTGAACATCTGTGCCTGAACGTTAAGTTTTCTTTTTTTATAAAATAAAGTGGTGAGAATTTTAGGATTCGTTACAAGTACCGTTATTTTTTTTCAAGGTATTATTTACCAGCTGTCGGCAGTTTAAATTCGAGCCCTCTTCCTTTACGAATTTAAAATGGGACATAATGCGTCATTGGCAATGAAAAACGCACTATACGACGTTGATTTGGAAAATTCCGTTCGGGAGATTTCAACCTCGAAAATGAACCACGTGGGAAGCCGGAACCGTTAGTTGACGACGATGTTTTAACGGTGGATGCGGACCCAACGAAACCGGTGCGTAAGATTGCACAAAGCGTGGGAGTATCCCCAATGACAATAATTCGACACCTTTCTCTCATAGGAAAGGTAAGGAAACTCGAAAAGTGGGTACCCCATGAACTGAACGAATCCAAACAACTACGCCGCCTGGAAATCTGCGCATCGCTTACATTAAGTAATCAAACTGGACCGTTTTTGCACCGGATAGTCACCTGTGATGAAAAGTGGATACTATATGATAAACGTAAAAGATCTGGGCAGTGGTTGGATGCAGAAGAAAAACCAAAACACACCCCCAAGCCCGATCTTCACCCAAAAAAGGTTATAGTGACAATTTGGTGGGCATCAAAAGGACCAATCCACTTTTCATTTCTTCAACCAGGAGAAACAATAAACGTTATCAAATATTGTGAGGAAATCGATATATTCATGCCAAATTGGCTGAAAAGCAACCTGCGTTGGTCAATAGGCACGGCCCGATCCTTTTGCATGACAATGCTAGACCCCATACCTCACAAGTAACGGTGCAAAAACTGTTGCAGTTGGGATTTGTAATTCTTCCGCATCCACCGTACTCTCCTGATATTTCCCTAATGGATTACCATCTTTTCCGCGACCTGGCAGAACGTCTTTCGGAACCGAGCAGAGGTCATAAAAGCCTTTGAAGATTTCATTGCCCCAAAAACTTCTATGAAAAAGTAATATTTGACCTTGTATCACGTTGGAAAAATGTCATAGATGCCAACGGATCCTATTTTGATTGAATAAAAACTTACAGGAAAATAATATTGGTTGTGGTACAACCCAATAGCATTCCCTATACCGCATCATGACTTCCTCGCAATACCCATCTTCATGAACTTCCCTTTCTTCCAGCATAATATCGTCCTGCAATGGTGGACCCCAGTTAACTGAATTTGGGTATTTAGAGATTTCGCTTTTTTAAAAACGTGTCATGTTTATTACTGCAACATGTGTCCGCACCAATTTATTCCCTGTAGAAAAACGCAGATTCTCATCCGTTGAGATGCATTTCTTGTCCTTTTCTTGTCACCACGTGCTTGGCTCTGACCTCAAAAAACGAACATTAAGTCATCCACTATTGCTCGAAAAATCGTTAGTTCTTTGGCACTTCGTTACTTCATCAACTACATTCTCAGCGGTAGGAATCATGGGCGATTCATTAATAAATGTCACCCTAGATCTATCGTCGAGAAAGGGGAATGTTGAAAGCTGCGCCCCGTTTAAATACAAAGTCACTGCAACCACTTGGAATAGAGTGGGATCATAACCTTTGCAGTGAGTGTTGCAAAAAGTGAAAAAAACGACATCCATGGATGCCGCATATACATAGATAAACAGCACGCTTGAGGATAATGTGACTTGATGCCGATTCGCCCTCAAAGCTCTCCATTTCTCAGATCTACTAATGTTTTTAAACCTCCACACCTGCCCACCTCAGAACAATTACCTTGCCAGACAAACCTGGACTTTGTCCACTTCGGTGTGAATGTCGAGCATCCTTCGTCGATTTGCCTTACATGATGTGCTAAGTATTATGATCCTATTTATGCCTTGTGCTAGCTCAAACAGCCATTTACTAAAATCTTCTAAAGTGGAAGAAGTAAGGTAATTTTTGCATTACCCAAAATGGGCCTAATTGGCAAGGGAGTTTGGAAACTACGAGTAGCTCTTGTTTAAGCTCTGGATTGCTCAAATGGTTCACTATGCCTGATGCTTTCATAGTGGCGCAAATGTTTTGCACCTCGATGGCGAAATCGACAATGGTTTCGGGGCGATTTTATGCCAACTCTATAATCTGCGACAACAAGATGTTTATAAACAGTTCTGGTCTTCCGAAATTCATTGATATAATTTGAAGCACACAAGTGGTGTGCAACAACAATCCGGCACCCATTCCGATGTAGGTTTGCACCTCCACTCATGGGTCGTAGTGCTCATTTTGTTCCTAATGCCTGCAACTTGTCAAATATCAGTTGGGCCTTGGGGTTTACGTTTTTATTATCACTTAAATTTTGTTGCTGTAGAGGTGGTTCAGTTACCGCTGGGCTTTCTGCAGCGGTACACCAGTAGAAGTAGTCGCTTGATAGGCAGGAGATCTACGATGGCGGTAGATGCAGAAACACTTAGAACCTTGTCGACGATGTCATGGGAGCTTCCTTCATTTATTGAACGACCAAAAGGAGACCCCTGACCCCAGCCACAAATTGACATTCATTGATTTCTTCACCAGTAAGAGATCAACGATTACTGCGTGTTGGAAATTTGCTTCTTAGAACTACAAAGTGGGCCACAATGTATGACCCTATCGAAAAGTGCTATACATTTTATAAATGGCGTCGAATGTTAATTCGGTTTTGACATTTGTGAGGCAAACAGAATTAGTATTTGTGTGAATATACAATGCGCCGCTATATTCCTGAAAAACGCGGAATAATCGCCAGGATGTTTTTGATGAACAGTTCGTCAGCGATTTTGGTGCATTGAAGAGGCCAATCTCCACCTATGTGGATACGTAAACAAATAAAATTTGCGGTCCTGGAATACTGAAAATCCCCGAGTAATATACGAAGAGTCATTCCATCCACTCAAACTCGCTGCATGGTGTGCTGCTTACGCTGAAGGAGTTTTTTTTAGGACGGCGCGGGCCAGACAGTCGCTGAGGATGGTGAGCGCTGCAGAGCTATGATCAATGAATTTTACATTCCTCAATAGAATGAATTGGGGCTTCACGAGTCGCAACCGACATTCTAAACCGGAATCATGTTGTGTGATCCACCTTGCACCTCTGTCTCAACATTCTATGTGCCGAATTTAGTTGTGGATAGATTGCTGAGATTCTATAAGGGCCCTCACTAGTACCGCAGAACATGAATTACACCGCCATGCCAATCGCAATTTGCTGCAGCCCGTGTCACTCCAATAAACAAAAATCACAATTGTGACAGCACACCACGCATATATCATCCTCTTTGTTGCATGAATGGCAACTATGCTCCAACACCGTGGTCTTGCGACCTTATCGTGGCATGCTAAAAGTATTTTTAATGTGAGGAGAGGAGTTGGTATTTTCCTCAACCAAATAAAACACGTCAAGTATGGTAATTCAATTTATTGTTTGAAAAATACGTACTTAATTAGGCGGCGCTACAGTTCGGGGTGAACCAGGACCGCGACTAACAAGCCTCTCCAGTTAGTCCGGTCTTTAGTTAACTGCATCCAGTTACGCACTCCAAGTCGGTTGAGGTCATCTTCTACTTGTGCGTGCTTGTGAGGTCTTCCTTTTCTGCGTTATCCATCCGGATTAGATTCGAAGATTCTGCGGGCCGGAGCATTGGTGTCCATTCGCTCCACATGTCTTCGTCATCTCTTTAGTGCCTGTGTGGGGCCAATAAGTTAATATAAGATTATTAAGTAATTTTAAGCTAGCATTTAAGCATTTTTTGTTAGTATGTAAGGGTTAATGATTAAGATAATAAAATGCATATAAAACTAAAAAAAAAAAAAAAAAAAAAAAAATCTTCGTCATCTCAGGTGTCTGATGCGCACTTTTCTGACCAGGTCACTGCGCAACTTCTATAATTCGTCGAATGAATCTTCTCTTCCAAAGCCCGTTGACTCTAAACGACTGAGGATGTCTTCATCCGCTTTCGATAGAGTCCATGCTTCTGCGCCATACAGATGCAAAGTAGACAAAGTTCTTTACTGCCTCGAAATTGTAGTTATCGATTGTGACGTTCTGCCCAATTTGTCGATGTTGTGTGTCCCTTCTTGTTGACAACATATACTTGGTTTTGCCCTCTTTTACCAATAAATTCATTTTGGTAGCTTCAGTTTCAATACCAGCGACCGCACCGGTGACAGCCCGCTGAGTTCTCTCAATTATGTCGATATCATCAGCGTACGCTAGGAGTTGCACAGACTTTTGAATGATTGTGTCTCCAGTCTTCACTTGTGAGTTCCCCACAATTCTTTCTAGTATGAGTTAAAGAAGTCACATGACAGCGTGTTACCTTGTCTAAAACCTTTTTTGACATCAAAACTCTCGGTTAAGTCGTTACCGAGCGAGCGTTCACAATCGTCATTCTGCACATACGGACGAGTTTGGCTAGAATGCCAAAACAAGACATGGGTCTGTATAGCTCGACTCTATAAATGCTATCATATCGATTGTGAACTTTCCTGGTCTTGAACCGCACTGATAGGGCGCAATTAGATTGTTGGCGAAAGGTTTCAAGAATTCACACAATATGGCAGATAAGGTCTTGTATCCGATGTTGAGGAGAATTGTACCGCGACAGTTAGCGCAGTTGAGGGAATCTAATTTTTTGTGGTGCTGGGATACCATCAGGCATACACTCTTCTGCACAAGTCTGAGTAATTAGAGCATGCTCTTCACAAAGTCATTTCCAGCAGCTTTGAATACCTCGGCCTGTAAGCCGTCGGATCCAGCTTTTTTGTTGGATTTCCGCTTAGACATTGATATCCTTACTTCGTTTCGGTTAGGTGGACGGAAGTTTTGGCTATCATTAAGTTGAATGCTGAATATATCGTATTTGACTGCGTTGAACAACCAAAGATTTGGGCAACTCCAAAACGATCTCCAGTGTGACCCTGGCTGTGAATATTGCCAACAATATCAATTCCCCTCACATTTTACGCAAAAACACCATCCACATTACACACACATAATGAACTTTACGTAGAAAGTGTTCCCATTCTAAGAAATTCTAGCAGTTTAAAGGCTTGGACAAGTTTTGGTAATTCACGTACAGTATATTTGAGAGGAGTTTAAGGGATTGCAAAAGTATTAGTAGAGTTTGCCATCTAAGTAGGTTCATCTATGGTGGCAGCAAAGCAAAATAAAGAAAACTACAAGTGTTCGTTAAAGCAATGCATGAAAAGGGTCTTTCAAAAGTCGCGCCTTATTGTTTTTCTTAAAATAAAACATGTAAATATTTAGATTTTTTTCTGGTGTTTTTAGTTATATAAAAATATGGCTTTTAACAATTATGTGTGAAAAATAACATCCTTTTCAAGGAATCGCTCACACATTACCGCATTAAGTTCATCAACTTTACTTTTCAAAAAGCTCCAAGGAAAGTAATCTAATGGTGTTAAGTCACGTGATCTAGGTGGCCAGTTTATGTTACCATTACGTGAAATTAATCGACCTGGAAATTTAGACCGCAATAGCTCAGTGCTTGCAGATGTTGTGTGAATCGTAACTCCATCCTGTTGAAAATAAAGATCGCCTGTGTCTATTTCTTCAATTTGGAACCACAAAAAATCTTTGTCGAGATTCCACCAGCCCAAACAATACATTTTTCTGGATGCAATAATATTTCCGACACTATTCGAGAACTTTCTTCGCCCTAGATGCGACAATTTTGTTTATTGACGAATCCATCCAATGTGAAAAGGTTTCATCACTAAAGATGATATGATAAGTTCATAATAAGTTTAAATAACTTTAATGAATTGTTCTAGCGTGTAACTACTGACATCTAGGCGCGACTTTTGGAAGACCCTTTAAAATGAAAGCAAAACATCTTGTTGAAAATGCCAAGCAGTGTTAACCCTTGAGTTCTGTGAAAAATTGTGTTCCACCATTTGTTGTTCATGAGCAGCTCATTGACAAATTTATCACAATCCGACAGGAAATAAGATTCAACCTCGAGAGATGATCGTCTTTCAGGCAATTCGACGTATAGTGGCGCTCTAGCTGCTAGTTTTCCCAACATTCCTCCTCAGAATCAAACTTGCAATAAGATGAAATTCGACGTTGGAGATGGAGTACATTTCCTGAACACCTTTTCCACAAATTCGTTGTTCGGGTCAAAGAACTCCTCCATTAAAGTTCGCTACTGCATCAATAATTGCTGAACCGCTACTGAGTCCATTGTACTATACCAATCCTCGTCGCTACAATGCTAAATCACTTAGGAGAAAGGCATGTTTAATCTAGGTAATGTTGTCATTACATTCAAATTAAAAGTGTTGCTGAAACAATAATTCCTTATTGCACTACGATCTTGTTATTTAATTTTAAAACAACAAACATTCGAGAACATTTGAAGAGAATGAGAGTATTCCTATCTATTGTTATCAGTCCTTAATTTTATTAAAATTCTTATAATCTAATTGAACCAACAGCACGACCTTCATAAAGGCTGCTTTTGTAATTACAAAACCCGTCGACCAGTCTAAGTCAAATAGTCCGCATAACGTCAGGCGTAGCTTCTCCTGTTTCAACTGGAACGACAGCATCTCAATCTACAATTAAAACAACGTCACACACAATATGTATTGAAAAAAATATGCATTCGTATCTACCATGTATAGATTTTACTCACACTTTTAACCAAATGTTGATTTAGGATATTATGGGTTGTCACCGACATTAAAATATTTGCCGGCTCATTGCAAGCCGAAACTACTAAACCACAAATGTACACAATTAGCCAGAGATCGACGAGACTCATGACAACTCCACCAATGACAATTAGAAATTCAGCTGTAATAAGGTCTGAGAAGGATCCATTCAATAATAGAAGAAAGTAAAAAAGCATTGAAGTTTGTGCTGCGAAAAATGTTATGAGGATAGCCAAGATTTGGATCTGATATAAATCCTTAAAGCCAATTGCCAATTTGTGCAAGGTAGTGTGAATCCTTCCGATTCTAACCAATTCACTACACAGAAGTCGTGAAGCTTTTCTCGATATAAGCCGTTCCCCCTTGCCCCAAATAATATTCATATCCTTGACCAATTTCAACAGCCGCCGATTAAGTAAATAAAAATGGTATCCACCGTAGAGCAATCCGATGCAAAATTGACTCTCTACTATCATCAACAAGTTCTCCAGCAATGAAAAATACACCGCTTCCAGTGCCGACTTGAAGGATTGACTTATGTTGTATGAAAGAATTGTCATAAAAGTTCCCATGACCATAATAAATGACGAAATGATCTTCAGATAAATCAGCCGAAGGACCTTCCTTTGAATTTTTAGCGGTTTTTTACGACGGGTTATAGGAACGGCCGGAATACTGTTTAAACGCTGAAACATAATCCTGGCATATGACAAATTTGTCCACTGAGAGATCAAAGTCACACCTATTGTCAGAGCATTTATATATGAAACAATTTTATTCACTTTTAATGCCACAGGCCTTTTCATAATAAAATCTATGTCCACAAAGCTGAAGGGCCTCAGCAAGGTGATTAGCATAGAGACTCCCAATAAAATGTCAACAACTAGGCAGTAGACTAGGTTTTTTCGGTTATAGATAACTTGATGGGTTTCAAAGTTATAGGCAATGTTGGACATTCCAAATGCTCTGGAATACCGATACATCTGGCTTAAGATTCTTTCAATTGGATCTATTATTGTTCTTGCCATTGTGTGGTGCTGGGTTGAAGTCACGAAACTAGTCACTCATCACAAGAAATGTTCGGTGAAAACTATTTCCCAACTATGTAATGTGAAGTGTATTTTCAATTAAGATTCTACAAGATATGGATAGTACTGACATAAGCAAATGAACGATAGCGGTCATTATTAGAAAGTAATTACATCTATAATAGATAGATTCACGTCACCACTAATTCACGTGTTGGGGAAATATTGTTGACAGTTATAAGGATTGGAAAATTCTTCGATTTTTGCTATCTAGGAACCTTTTCATAGCAAATTCACCAATTAAGTCTCGTTTCCATATCGGGGAGCCGTTTTCAGAAT
The DNA here is from genome assembly GCA_963966105.1 of Volucella zonaria. Lineage (NCBI taxonomy): Eukaryota > Metazoa > Arthropoda > Insecta > Diptera > Syrphidae > Volucella > Volucella zonaria. The sequence goes on from OZ014530.1 coordinate 57,525,893, forward strand.
TGTTTGCCGTTCGTTAAGAGTATAACAATCTGATATTTACAAATAAAGAAAAATGTCAGGTCATTTAATTTCGAGTCAGTAGTTTCCTAGATACAACCCAGCTTAATCAAACTATGAAACTAAAAAATGGGGTATTCTTTTAAAACGGCTCCATATAATTAACTACGAGTAGTTAACAGCTGCTTTGGAATTTTTTGTTATTGCGCAATGTTATGAAAAGACAGGTAACGCCTATTTTATCAGATAAAAAAAGTGCAGCAGAAAACTAAGCAGATCGTGATTCCACATACATTAAACATATTTTCAAAAAAAACACTTGGATTTTATCATATGGATTGTTCTGTATCCAAATCAATTTTTTTTTAGAATTTATGTCCGTTTATCTGTTTGTCCGTCTGTCCAAGCATCACATAAAAACTACTATATCGTTTCTAATGGGGTTTTCACTATTCAATAGCCCATTTCTCAACTTAATAACTGCGATATGTTTCATTACGATCGGTTAAATAGAGCTGGAGTTACAATTAAAGAAGCATTTCAAAATAAGAATATTTTAAACATTAGAACTACTATTATACCTCCTGTATCTGCAGCTTCGTTATAGAAATGTTTGCTTCAAAAAGTTCATTGTTGGACAGGCAGTGTGGCATGGCTCGCCATCTTGTTGAAACCAGAAATCTTGTAGACCTTTTTTATGCATTTACGGTCACACAAAGTGCGCCAACATCCACCGACCCCGATTGCCATCGACGATACGAGGCATTTGCATTTTCGACAACACTCTCTTTCACAGCTTCAACAGCTTCATTGGAATGACCTGAAAGCACCGAGTTAAAGTTTGGGTGTCTATAATGCTTATGCACAACATGGAACCTCCGAGACTATGTAATGGAACTCCGCGTCAAAGAACAACTAAGGAACGTCAAAGAAGCCACAATTCTAAACAAATGTGGCCGCGGAAAGAATGTTTTCATCTCGAGAATTCCGTTGATTCCTTCTAACTTCCCTTTTCAGTATAAACATGTGCAACTTCCCATCGACCTCTGCTTTGCCATGACCGTCAACAAGTCGCAGTCCCACACACTAGAGACAGTCGTTCACGGCTAACACTATGTCGCCTGTTCGAAGGTCAAGGGCTCCTCGAATCTCATCATTTACGCTCCCGAGCACCAAACAAGTAATGTCGCCTATAGAAAGGCCTTGATTTAAAGTTAACTCCACTCCGCCCGTTGTTTTTAATTCTCTCCGGTAAGCAGAGGAGTGAATTCAGTTCACTCAACAATGTTACCTGGCTGTTAGTGACGCAAAACCTGGAACAAACGAATTAAAAATATTAATGTAATTTTAATAAAAATTAGTTAAACATTTATTTATACATGAAATTTATTTTTTTAATTTTTTTTCAGAACTCAACTCTCAAGAGGATATGAGAACTCTTTAAACTAAAACTAAACACCTCAACCTCACATGATTTTAGTTGCTTGCACGATTGTTTGTCTTTCGGGCACCGGTCGTCCGATTGAGAAGCCAATGCACTATCATTTGAGTCACGGCCACTCACTAAAAGTTTTATTCGTTGAAAACCTATGCGATATTCTAAGTCCTATTTAATATTTTTTAATACAACTTTTTGTTAGCTGAACTTTACTATAAATAAAACTACACAAAGCCTTTAAGACAACGCGAATTTATTAGTCTTCACTCAATGAAAGTTAACGCAGGAATGATCATACCACTCTGTCTCTATATATATACTCGTGCATGCATCTTTCTCTCTTTTCTTAAATACCTTCTTGCTCTGAGTTGCCAATTGTTTTATTTTCTGTTCAAGATTCGGCCATCCTGTCATCGTCGACGCCCTCATCGAGTTCCTTGTCGAATTCTATCCAATGCTTCATTCTGTCGGCTGCCCATACTGATGAATAGGGCTTTTGGTTCCTTTGGGCGAACGGCATGTCAGCTATTTGGTATCTATCATATTGGAGCTTAGCCACTACCACGTAGGGTCCCTTATACTTGGCCTCTAATTTACGCGAAGAACCAGTCGAGTTTACAGCATTGTTTTTCGTCATCACTAAGTCACCTACGTTATACTGCTTTGCTTTTCCATATTTGCCGTCGTGTCGGGACTTCTGTTTAGATTGGATTCTAATTATGTGTTCCAAGCCATCTGAACAAACACTTTCCAGATTTTGAACTTGTAGATTTAAATGTACTTGTTGAGCGAGTACATCTGGCCATGGATCATGAGGAATATATCCCATCATCATCTGTTGTGCTGTTTTACCGATAGATTCATTATAAGTGTTGTTGATGGCCCACTGCACTGGTTTTATCTTTTGGTCCCATCGGTCTTCGTCTTCTACACTCGCAAGTAAAGCTTGAAGGACAGTGCGGTTATATCTTTCCACTTGGCCGTTAGCTCTGGAAGTTCTAGTGGCGTTTAGCACGTGGTTAATTCCAAAATTCTTAATAAAGTCTTCGAACATTTTCGATGTGAACGCAGTTCCTCGGTCCGATATAATGCGCCTGGGTGCTCCAAATAGGTAAAAGGTTTCTGTAAGGAAATTTAAAACGGGTTTTGTTTGCGTGCTTGGTAGCGCTTTCATGATTGTATATTCAAATATGAATTTTCCTTGGTAGACTTTATGAACGGTCCCAAACGATCTACATGTACTGTGTCATAGGGAACATCCTTTTTTTCGATGGGATGAAGTTCTCCACGGGGTTGCACTCTATTATTGTTATAGGCATATTCAACGCAGGACTTGAGGTACTTCTTTACAACTTGTGTCATTCTTGGGAACCAGTATCTACTTTTCAGATGATTCATTGTTATCTTTTCCGAAAAATGTCCCACCAGGTCGTGACTATTCCTCATTACTCGATTACGAACGCCCTTCGGTACGTACAATTTAAGGTTATTTTCGTCTCGCCTGTATACCCGGCCATCTTTAAGTTCGTAGTCCGTGTGTATGTGTTTCTCCTCATTGCTGTTACGTTGTTTTTTGAGACATTGTGCGAATTCAGCGATATGTTCGTCTTGGAGTTGTAATGAATACAACCAATCAGAATCGTCTATACTTACTTTCAGTTCGTTCATGTCGACAACATCAGGCTGGGTTGCGTTTTCAAAAGGACGTCTGGATAGAGCGTCAACATGTGGCATGAGATTTCCGGACCGGTGATTTATTTCGTAATCGAACTCAAGCATCTTAAGCCACCAATGGGCTATTCTAGGGATTAACTCTTTCTTATTCATGGCTGTCTTAAGAGCTTCGCAATCCGTGGTTATTTTGAAATGTTTGTCAAAGAGAAACTGCCGAAATCGGTTGACGGATTCTACAACTGCTAGAGCCTCAAGCTCATAGCTATGAAAGAAACTTTCATCGTCCGACGTTTTCCTGCTATAATATGCCACTGGATGAAGCGAATTATCTTCATGTTGTAATAATACTCCTGCTATCCCAGTTCGTGATCGCTGTTTGCGTTATAATACGAGTATACCAAATGCATTCAGCTCATGCTGGCCCCATTGAAACTCACAATTTTTCTTTGTCAAATTCGTCAAAGGTAAAGCGATCAGAGAATAGTTTTTAATGAACTTGCGGAAATAGCTGGTTAGCCCTATAAACTGTCGAACTTCGTGTTCATTTTTCGAAGTCTCGAACTTTCCTATTGCCAGAGTTTTGGTTTTACCAGGTTTAATTGTGCCATCTTTTACCACGTGTCCTAAGAATTCTATTTGTCTTTTGAAAAAGGTGCACTTTTTGAGGTTGAGTTGAGTTAAGTTGGCTTCTTTAAGTATTTTCAGGAATGACCTTAACTTTTCTATCCCTTCTTCAAATGTTATGGACGGAATAACTACATCGTCCATATAGCAGATTATTTTAGTGGGTCTCATTTTCCGCACGATGGTTTTCATTAAATTTGAAAAAATGAAGGAGCATTTACAAGTCCGAAAGGCATCGATGTAAATTCGTACAAACCGTCATGAGTAATGAAAGCAGTGTAATGTGTATGTTCCGTTTTTATCGGTATTTGGTAGTACCCAGATGCTAAGTCAAACACACTGTAGTATTTATAACCTACTAAATCGAAAACGAACTTTCTTCGTGATGGAATTTAATTTACGGTAATCGACGCACATTCTGTCCTCTCCATTCTTTATCTTGACAAGAACCACCGGTGAAGCGTAGTCAGATTGCGATTCGACGACAATTCCACATTCCATCAAGCCAGAAATCATTGCAGTTAATGTTTGTCTCTTCGCATAGGGCACTTTGTACGGTTGATGCACTATTGGGTCTTGATTTACCAGCTCTATTTCCATCTCAATCAGTTTGGTTCGGCCCAATTCATTCTGATTCATGGCAATGCATTTTCAGAACTTATTTAGAAGTTTAAGGAGTACAGGAGTTTCCTCTTCTTTGTCTATTTGGATGTCCGAGGCAGATATTGGTTTAACGAAACAATTGTCAACATCCAACCTTTGCACTTTCAAACTTTCGCCTTGTTTCTGCATATTGCACATGGGGTTATTCAGAACTTCTTTTCCAATCAATACCGGTTTAGAAAGAAAGTTATCTTCTACCACAATTGCTTGAACTGGGAAGAAGGCTCGACAAATCCGTGCAAAATGGCTTCGCATTTATCCATGTTACAGTTTATGTCTGTGGCAACCTACTTTGTTATAATCGTCTTCTCGCTTCCTGAATCTAGAAGTGCAGCGCACTTTTTGCCTGCTATTAAAATATCTTTAAGATAACAATCTGACTGTGCTTCGTTGCAAATCACGTTAACACTATAATTCTTTTCTGGCATTTTTTCCTTCTTTGTTAATGAATGTTGGTGGATGTCTTTGCTATTATTCCAGTGTCTTTTTCTTGTTTGGGTGCAATTTTTCGCAAGATGTCCTGGCCGATTACAGTTGTAACAAGAAATATGATTTTTCGGAATCGGGATACGATTAGGCTGCCATTTAGTGGATTCGCTGGTTGAAGGCCGCGAAGATGTAATGACTCTGAGTCTAGTTGAGTCACTTGCTGGCCGTGAATGCATACGAATGCCTTGGTACCATTTAATTTTTTCAATTAATTCTGCAATATTTTTAAAGTTTCCAGCAGCAAGAGTGGTACTCATTTGAGCGTCGTTCAAATCAGAGAGGATATACTGAATAAAGAGATCAATTCTCTTTCCTATCAGATTCATCTCAAAACAAAAAGTTTCAATTGTTTCTGAAGACTGTCGGGTTCTTTTAATTAATTGCTGATATACGAGTACTTCAACTTCACTGCAGTGATATGGGAAGTTCGATTTGAGTCCTAAGACTAACTGACTCCACGATTTTAGTACTTCCTGGAACGAGTCTCACCAGTGTCTTGCTGGTCCCTGCATTCGTGATGAGGCCGCCAACAGCAGCGCCATATCATCCCAACCATATATGTTTTTCAGGTTCTCAACGCGGTTTACCCAACACTCAGCTGACATTGAATGAATTTCTCCTGGTCAGAAGATAGGCAATGCATCGGCGAACTCTCTGATGGTACAATTTACCCTTGGTCGGTTTTGGATCGTATCTTGGGACAATCTGGTTGTATCTAAGTTCCTCAATTTCTCAGCAATTACTCGCTCCTTCGCAAAAATAGCTTTTTCTTTCTCAAGAAGGTCTCGTTCGCGCTTTATCAAAGACCATTCCCTGGTCTTTAGTTCTTCCTCAGTTAATGTGCCCGAGTCTGAGATCGTGGATATATTTCGATTGTTGTCAACAATTTCACTTTGTCTTATATCTTGGTTCAAATTGGAGTTAGAAAGAGATTCGCTTGGGTTGTGTTTTTTTGGAGCCGCTAATCGGAAGGTTCCTTTTCCTCAACTCCTCTTGAAGCTGCTTGACATTCAAACTATCCATGTCCCTATCAAAGATGTTCAATAAATTTACTGTACAGAAAAAGGTGACTGATCAATCTACGAAAATGTTCAGAGCATATCCCAAAATCGTTACAGCTTATATGTCAAGATACAAACTCATACACGATACATTCAATATCGATAAAGATAAAAATATGCCTTTTCGTCGACCGAAAATGCACACAAATATATAAAAACATTCACCAAAAGGTTTATCCTAAACTTTTCTTTTGTTGCAGGTAGGGATAGACATATGCTTTTTCGTAGACCAAAAATGCATATACGAGTACATCAATCGGTTAAAATATTACCATCTCTTTCGTCAAACCATCATATCCCTTATGCGAACTATGCAATAACACAGCAGTAGACAACATGAACACTTCCCATTGTTCTGCTCCTTTGAGCGACAGAGATAGCATTACCTTTTCATGGACTGAAAATGTAAGCACAAACCGTTTTACTCATTTAAACAGAACAAATAATGGTTCATGCCGCGTCTCTACTTGAAGTTTCCGTTAGTCTTTTATCATGTCATGATTCAACTCATAATAGCTTTGTGCACCAAAATCGAAAAAACATAACATTTCTAATACCAGATTCAAATACCGAACCATTCAATTCAAATGACATATTCTTCACAATATGCTCCGAACACTCACACAAAACAATCAGTCGTCATTGTCACACTTACGCTATACCAAAAGAACAAATTTCAAATAAGCAATTTCACTTATCTTTATTATAGGAGGGGTTCTATCCCACTTCTGATCTTTAATACAACTTTTAGTTAGCTCAACTTTACAATAAATAAAACTACACAAAGCCTTTAAGACAACGCGAATTTATTAGTCTTCACTCAATGAAAGTTAACGCAGGAATGATCATACCACTCTGTCTCTATATATATATACTCGTACATGCATCTTTCTCTCTCTTCTTAAATACCTTCTTGTTCTGAGTTGCCAATTGGTTCATTTTCTGTTAAAATTTTGTGTAATATTCAACGGCCAAGAACTTAAACATTCATCATGGACTATGATCTAATCTTCTAGCACATTTTAAGAATTTATTAAATCCAGTACAAAAAAGAATCGATTTTCAGTACGCACCCCCTGTTTCCGCTAATGAAGTGTTGGATGCGGTCATAACAAAAAGGTTACTGAAGCATTGATCAAGATTAAGTATGGGGAAGCAGCTGGTTCTGATGGGATCCCAGCCAATTTTATAAATATAGGACCAGGGAGTTCATCGATAGACTTACGCTTACCACCTTGATCAAAAATTATCCGGAATTTATTCAGAAAACTAGAAATACAAGTTTATTCATCTAAATCTACATACTATATATTGTCCCTTCAAAGTAATCCCCATCGACTGCAACACACTTATGCCAGCCCTTGATCCAATCCTCGAAACATTTTTTATATTCAGTTTTCGGTATGTCCATCAGTGCTTCCTGCGATTTTTCCATTACTTCCTCTCGGCTGCTGAAACGCGTTCCCCGTAGTGGTTTTTTAACTCGATTGAACAGAAAGAAGTTACAGGGAGCCAAATTAGGTGAATTCGGTGGCTGTTGGATGGTATTTGTTGCATTTTTCGTCAAAAAATTACGAATAATGACAACACTGTGCGACGATGCGTTATCATTCTGCAAAATTCAAGAGTTTTCTGCCCACAATTCTGGTCTCTTTCGGGGAATTGCTTCACGCAAACGTCTCATAACACCAAAATAATACTCTTTGTTTACTATATGGCTTTCTGGCAAAAATTCATGATGCACTACACCGTTGTAATCCATGAAAACTGTGAGCATTGCCTTCTTTGTTGACTGAAAACGAAGTGGCTTTTTTGGTCTCGGCTCATTTGGTGAACGCCATTCACTTGCCCACATCTCGTCTCCAGTAATGATCCTTTTGATGAATGTGGTATCGGATTCAGCCTCGCAAATCTTCTCTTTCGCGACGTCAACACGGTCTCTTTTTTGCATGAAATTGAGATCTTTTGGCACCAACTTTGCTGCTACGCGATGGAAACCCAAATCATTAACCAAAATGTCATGGACGGATCCATAGGCAATGTTCAAGTCCTCCGATATCTCTCTGATGGTTAATTTGCGGTTATTGACCAACATTTCTTTTACTTCAATGTTTTCGTCGGTTTTCGATGTCGATGGTCTGGTCTGCCACTGCGTTCATCATCTTCGATTGATTCACGACCACTTTTGAACCGTTCGTGTCACTGGTAAACGACCGTTTTCTTTAGAGAATCGTTGCCGAAACACTTTTACGCAAAATTTAATACAAGTTCCTTGTTGCAAATTTAAATCCATTTCTAAAATTGTAAAAAATCAGAGTTAGATGTACTTTTGGCTACATAACTTTTGCAAATGTCAAGCTATGATGCTAAGATTTAGACGGATTGTCAACAACAGATTTACCAACTTAACAAAAAAACAGAACTCAAATCGTAACAATGGGAGCGCCACACCGTGGTGTCCCCCGGGAACTTTTTGATCAAGGTGGTATATACAATAATGTATTGGAAACAGGATCGATGCCGCAAAAATTCAAAGAATCCATAATTTTCCCAATACATAAAAAAGGAAGTTTGTCGGAGCTATCTAATTATAGAGGCATATCCTTCTAAAATGCTTGCTATAAAATCTTCACGTTAATTCTACAGAGACGTCTCTACACATGGATCAACGATAATAAGCTCTTGTAAAAGTACCGGGCTTGTTTTATACCAAGCTATTTAACGATTGACCATATCTTTGTTTTGAAAAGTATTGCGGATTCATTTTTCAGCAAAAAGATGAAGCTACTCGTACATGCGTTTTTCGTGGATTTCAAGTCAGCATTTGATGCGGTTGATAGACAGGCTCTATTCTACAAGCTCTATAACATTGGTATGTCAATAAAATTTGGCAGAGTCCTGCAAAACTTATATATTAACACAATGGGGCAGTTTGGAACGATGAAGAGAGGTCTGAATCAGGGGTCAGACAAGGTTGTACTATGAGCCCAAGCTTGTTTGCTTTGTTCATTGATGATTTCGTAAGCTACTTACATCGAATACGAGGCTCATATAATCAATTCACTGCTATTCGCAGACGTCATCGTACTCTTGGCGTCTTCTCCTGATTCATTGCAGCTAATCAACCGGCTTTTTTAATATTCTGAGCTTTGGAATCTGGTAGTGAATTTGGAGAAATCCAAAATTATGATTTTTAAGAACGGGGGAGGCAGAAACTCTGTAAATGACGAATGGTATTTTAATGGTGAGGCCGTAGAAATTGTTAAGGAATTTAAATATCTTTTATTTCACAAAAAGTTTAAGTATGGAGAAGCAATCAGTACATTGTGGAGTAGATGCTTTTGTAATGAAAGTATTGCACATAGTAGCAAATTCCGGATTTTTGAGGCGGTGTTGGAATCAATTTTATTTTACGCAGAACAAATATGGGGACAAACAATATGAAAATGTAAAGAAGCTCCTCCGCTACTACATAAAGCGAATTTTTCGACTACCACAAAATATGCTAAATTATATGTATGATAATGCTGGAAACTGGATTGCCGAGGTAGTATTCCTTATTCCTTCTCCTAAAAACCCAAATTGATTACGTCTTAAGATTATGAAGATGGGAAATCACCGGCTTCCGAAGACAGCGGCCCTGCAAGTCATACATGATGAATAGAGCTGGTATGCTGAATAGATGGATCTTGCTGCGGACTGCGGCATGGATTTAAGTCTAGATAGTTTCGACTGTGTTTGCTGGAAGGCTTTACTATATCAGCTTATTTCTTCAGTGGATTTGAAGTTCAGAGAGAGATTTCCGAGCAATGCCAACGAATCGCTCCACAGACCAATATATTCCCAACTTAACCACAATTTGGAAGAAAGGAGTTATTTTCGAGGTGAAAATAGCGTCGACGAAATAGCAAAGAAGATTTACCGATCTTGTGCTCTTTGTGTAACTTGGGTGAAAGAGAAGATATTATCCACTATTTTAATAGAAATAAGCAGGAGCACTTTGGGATCCAGTTGTTTAACGGGAAACGAAGTTATATCTCTACTAAACAAAACCGAAGTTATAAAACTATACCAATACTGCAATTTCACTCTAACCTATAGGGACCGTATAATTAGCGAAAGTTTGTAAATTTCAAGAGTCCTATTTTATTAAGTTTTGTATTTATCAATATAAAGTAATTATCACATTAGTTTTGATGGAGTATTAAATTTTCAAAGTTATTATATGAGTAAAAAATTATGTTTTGCCAACTAGGCAGACGGCGGGAAAGCCAAGCTTTTTTTTGATTTTTTGTTTTATAAACTATATTCACTATACCAACGTGAACGTAGTTGCGGGTATAAACTATTGAAATAATATAAAAACAACGCAAAATTTTTTGCATAAGCAGTTTGTAGTTTGTAACCGAGATATTGACGTTTAATTTATATCTCCGCTGATGAACTTTTCAACACAACAAACGCAGACATGGAATATCTGAGACTGCCCCAAATAGCAGAAAATTTATTTGGACCTTTTCTATGTTTGAGGGTGACAGATATTCACATTCGGCTTTAGAAGGAGTTCGCATTATATTACCTCAGTAACCATTCAAATACCAGTCTTAAGCAACTAAGCAGATATTTTAATCCAATCTGGAGAATTCTATATTCAGACGGCATGCATGCATACAGGATCTTCAGCCCGTGGGCTTTTGGAATTCTACTACTACATTCCGGAGTGACACTTTGCGGAAGACAATTTTATTGGCAGACAATTTTATAGACGGGTGGGTCCCAATTCACAATTCACATACCTGGGCAGAAAGCAACTCCCACTCCATGAAACACATCATAAGTTCAACGTCAATGTGTGGGCAGTCATAATGGGTAACTAGCTCATCAGACCCTATCGGCTTCCTTCAAGACCTAAATCGAATCTCTACCTGGACTTCTTGCGAAAAAAATTATCAGAACTATTAGATGATATACCGCTGCAACAAAGGACAGCCCTTGTGTACCAGTTAACCAGTTATGCAGTTAAATCGCGTGTATGAAAAATCGTAGATAGGATTGGATAAATCCATTTTGTGGCCCCCAAAGTCCTCGGACTTGACCCCAATTGACTTTTATTTATTGGAACGGATGAAGGACATTGTTTACTCATCAGAAATAAAAACATTGGATGACTTGGATCATAGGATTGACGAGGCTGCAAAAGTCCGAGAAAAACTGGAAAGAATGAACATCGGTAGACCCTTTCAAAGACGAACTCTGGGCTGCATGCAAAGCAAGGATTTGAACTTTGGATAATTAGTATGATACACGGTTACATGAAAAAAAATATAAATAAAAATGTACAATCAATATTGTATTTTTTCTCCTAAAATTGTTTACAATTTTTAGCTTAATGTTTTATTTGCTTCAATAAATTGGGTCGTAATACATATCTTGAAAACAGTAGTTTTCAGATGGAATGTCCTGACCCTTTTCGTATGTAAATAGTAGGTACAAGTTTCAAAGTTACAAAAAGTAGGGAGTTAATAAGATAGTCTTCCGAACAAAAAATGATAACAAAGCCAAAATGTTAGGGTTTTTTTAAAAGCAAAAAGCAATAAATTTTGGCAGAATAATTTTAGATTAACTCTAAAACAATTAAAGTACTTACAATTACGAGTTCAACGATACCACATTAGTTACCATACACCCATAAATTTAAAAGATGTTACATGCTTCGGATAGGAGTCAAAACAGGGCAGCGTAAGGTTTTTATTAAAACACCAGGATGCATTTTCGACCCCGACATTTTCAACATTTCGACTTTTTTCTCAAGATATGTACATCAAGGTATCTCCCCTTAAAGTCGTCGACACATTATCCAGAACACCCGGTATAATAAAAGTTTACCTTTTCAAAGTAGATGCATTCCCCCGACTTATCTACTTGTATTTGATTTTGATGCAATCAATGATTTAATCAAAATAAAAGTAAATTGTTATGATATTGAATCCTTCTGCTTACGTTTAAATTGTTTACTTTTTATTTTTTCGACATTCCAACCCCACAACATCAGGTCTATTCCCACAAGATTTTTGTAATAATATGTTTAAGAGAGTTTTTTGCTTAATTTTGAGGAGCAGGGATGAATTCTCTCATAAACCCAAATCTCGGAGGAACCCTTTTTTTCTGAAATGTGTTTGAAACGTCAAAAGTAAGAATTAAAAACAAATCAAAAAAGAAATTGCCAAACCAAAATAGACCTTAAAAGAGCTCCTAAAACATTTACCTAGAAATGTTCAAGAATTAGACTTAACCTTAGAGCTTTTAAAAAATGTGTTGTTGAATTTGTAAAACTCAATTCCTAAGAACGGATATAACGGATGACCGAATAGCGATAATAGTTTTTTCAATGGGTATATTTCAGCCGCTGTCAAAGCTACCAATGACATCCAGCTGTCAAAATATTCAGTAAGGTCTGCCATTTCATCATGCATCGTTTTACATTTACCAACGTGCGAAAATTATTAAAAAATATTATTGAAATTCCGGCTCAGTTGTAAACACGCAACGTGAATTTTGTCATCATGGCTTCAGTGTCCCACTGTGGAAAAATTTGAGCGTGAGTACACTCTTTTGGATCTTAAGCCACCAACCAGGCAGAGATTGGTACGAAATAAAGAAAACATAGCCGCCGTAGCGGCCAGTACCTAAGATGACCCAGGGATGACCAATCGGCGCCGATTAGCTGAATTGGGCATCCCCAGATAGTCAACTCGGCTTATTTTGCCGTTGGAGTGTTGCCTACATCCGTATGAGATTCTGCTGATGCAAGAATTGAAACCGGACGACCATAAACAACGCCGTGAGCTCCCAAATTGGGCGTGGATTTTGGCCAAAAAATCATTTTCTGGGACGAGGCTCATTTTTGACTCAGTGGCTATGTCAATAGCAAAATTGCCGTTGTTGGAGCGAATACAATCCACAAGTGTTCGGACAAGGATCAATGCATCCGCAAAGATTGACTGTTTATGGCATATCGGCATCATCAGACCTTATATCTTTCGAGGAAGGAGACAGACTCAGGTATAGAGTGATGTTAACCGACTTTGTGTGGTCAGAGCTCGACAACATTGATATATCCGATCTGGGATTCCAACTTGACGGCGCTACATGCCATACAAGCGACGCAACGCTCGAAGTTGTGAAGGAGAAATTTGGCGACTGGGTCATCTCACGGCTTGTGTTCATCAATTGGCCGCTGCGATCATGCGATTTGACACCACACGATTATTTTCTCTGGGGCTACGTCAAATCCTTAGTCTACGCTAACAAGCCAACCACTTTGAACGAGCTGGAGGCTAATATTCGACACGCTGTTGCCGGAACAAACCCTATATATTGGACCGAGTCATCAAAAATTGGACCGACCGCTTGAAGCACTGCCAGCGAAGCTAAGGCGGCCTCAATGACAATCCTTGAGAAATTTAGAGGAGTGCCATTTAACTTAGCTGCGATGATGTACCTACTGCATCTTAATTTTTGGCCTGACTTACGCACGCTTCATAGTCTTAGGCGTTTAACGTCTGTGATTATTTGCCGGACGCATAAAAGTGAAGTACAAATGAACTTAGTTCTTTAGTAAAGTAGAGAATATCCCCTTGCGGTATTCAATGTGGTTTCTTTCTTTTAGAGCAGCGATCAAATATTGCATATATTTTTATTCTGACTGTGCCCAAAGATAGTAACCCATTTTTGCACAGGTGAACTTGCAATTTGAGACTGTGATACCAATTATCGCCTTGCCACTAAGTTTCCAGTGTCTCCTTAATCAGGTGCATTTTCGGAGAAGATGTTACTCCGCTCTCCAGCAAAAATTTTGAAGTCGTAGTTGAACACGGAAACTCCATTTAGAACCTTTTTCTTGTAAACCCACTTGTGAGGCTTGGCTTGGTTATACTGCTACATTTCGTGATGGCAGTTAATGAGTATTATTTGCTCACCCAGCGCAAGAAACTCTACTTTTAGATTAAGCATTGTACATAGAATCCTTTGACTTATTTTTTCCAAAAATGGTCTTATTTTAAAAAGTTTGTCGCACCATCTGTTCCAAATGGCTTTAAATCGATGTTATCACTGAAGTGTAAGAACCTTTTTATTGTTTCCCCCTGCTGCATGTCATCGTGTCAAAAAGATTTTACTGCCCAACGGATTTGCTACAATAATGTCGCGAAGATGGCAGTTGAACACAAAATATATACATAAATTACCATGTCAACGAACTGCTCCATTTCGCTTGTTATTATATTTTCTGGCCTAGTTACGAGGGTAGAGCCAGAAGTACCCAACATGACGTATAGAAGGCGGCTGTTGTTTAAAAAGAATGACTATTGTAGAAAGTACCAACTTTATAAAGCTTAAATTTGAAGTTTGACGATGCTACGTTTGTTCCTCAGCCATAAGTGAACGCTCTCAATGAATTTTTTAATATGGAAAAAATTGGTCATCGTTATGTGATACAATGCTTTCATTTTAAAGGCCTCAATCCAACCAACATCACAACGGAAGGGGATTCTACTCCGTGGGAGACTCGTTTACAACAATAAAATATTGGGTGGCAAACTTTAAGCGATGCCAAGTGAGGTGAGTTCACCAGAAATGTTGAAAAAAATGGTATTGGATGACGTCGATTGAAAGTGCGTGAACTAGCAGATCTTGCAGCCATTTCAAAAAGCACGTCGCATGTTGACTGAAAAATTGAACTTAAGAAAGCTGTGCGCAGGATGGGTGCCGCGATTACTCACAATGGAACAAAAACACCATCGTGAGGATGTTTTAATCGAGTGTTTGACAAAGTTTCAGAGTTTTTTCGTCGATTCATAACCGTGGATGAAACATGGGTCTATCACTTCACACCCAAGATAAAGGAGCAGTCAAAACAATGGACTCAAAGGGGAGAATCGGCTCCAAAGATCGTCCGTCATCGCGATGCCCAAAATGAATGAGTTAAAGTTCGAATTGCTTCTTCATGCACCCAATTCGCCAGACTTAGCTCCCTCGGATTATTTTCAATTTCCGAACCTGAAAAAATGGCTCGGCGGTATATTTGTCAACAGTAAAGAGGTGGAGTCTGCGGTTGATGGTTATTTTAAGAAGCTCGACGATTCTCGCTATAAACACGGTATTGAAGCTATTGAACATCGCTGAAAAAAGTGTATTGAACTAAAAGAAGACTACGTAGAGAAATAAAGATATTTTTTGATTTTTCTTTGTTAGGTCGGGTACTTCTGGGACTACTCTCCTATGTTGTATTGAGGAGCTTTTAAATTTGACTGGTTGACGACAAATTGGATTAACTCCTCCGTGAAAAAGACAAGAAATAATCCCCTGTGTTTTCAGCCCAATCATCGATTCTGGCTATTAAGTAGCACTCGTAAATTGAAAATTCCTTTCATCCAAATATGGCTCCTCGAAGAAAATCACTCTTAACGCTAAACTAATACTATTTTTGCACTCAAAATTGATTTATAATATTATAAACAATGTATTTTTTTTTTCAAAATATTTTTTTTGTTAACTACACTTACCGAATACTTATAATAATTAGCACCTAAAATCGCAATTATTTTTTACTTCCATTTTTAATTCCCGCTCATATTGGAATCACCTATATAAATTAATATCATTAGCTATAATTATCAGGCAGAAATAAAAAGTACCGTTTTTTTGTGTAAAAGGATACACACTAATGGAAAGAAATAATTTCATGTCATTTCGAAAAGGTGTTCTTGGAAAAATATGCATGATAAAATGCAAAGCCATATTTGGCTTCGTATGTGGTAATCGAGGAGGTCTCAATGTTGTTGAAAGTACCCACGATGTCAAGTAACGCCATCATTGTGTGCTCCTTGAAGGCAAGCGATTTTTCAATCAGTCGTATCTCAACCCATTTTCCTTTTCGATAGGCATACTGCCAGATCGACATATGTACCCAGTCCTGCCATAAGTTTTTTTTCAGAACGCTTGCACTGATCAGTGAATAATACTAGTCAGTTTGGTTTCAGTTTGCAAACTATTAACATGGAGTGGGGCGTTAAAGATGATCAAGTCGCGGTAATAGCGTTGCATAAGTGCAGAAAGAGTGCTGGCCAAATTTTCGAGTTGCCAAAACCTCTCGGAATATCGAGAATATTCGTTTAACTAATCCCTTAGGAAGCAGAAGATCATGTCCAAGGAATTGGATATACCAACCAGATCCATGTCTAGGCTGATTCGGGATGATCTGCATATGAAAGCCTATCGTCGGTCTACGAATCATTTTCGAACTCCTCAACTAAAAAAAATTAGGCTGGAAAGATGCAAGCGACTTTTGCAGAGGCACGCGGGCAATGGCCATGAAAACATTCTGTTTACGGATGAGAAAATGTTTACCGTGGAAGAAGTTTTCAACAAACAAAATGACAAAATTTATGCCACTTCATCTATGGAAGCGAAAAAAGTTTTCCAAGGATTCAACGTGGACATCATCCCGCTTCCGTAATGGTTTGATGGGGGGTCTCTCACAATGGCGTCATATCCCTCCATTTCTGTGGAAAAGGCGTAAAAACGGATGCAAAGGCTTACCAAGAAGATGTGCTAGAGGGCGTTGTGAAGGGTTTGCCCAATATTCTTTTCAATGGATACTGATGGATCTTCCAACAGGACTCTGCTCCAACGCACAAAACCAAAACCACGCAGGAGTGGCTCAGAGTCAATATTATTGGCTTTATAGCAGCGGAAGATTGGCCGTCGGGGAGTCCAGATCTGAATCCACTAGATTACGGTTTGTGGTCAGAATTAGAGAACATGGCCTACAAGACTCGCCACTTAAAACAGCATTAACCAGAGCAGCGTCCACGATCTCCAATAGCCACACCGCTTGGAAGCTTGTGTTAAAGCAAAAGGCAGTCATTTCGAGTGAATCCAATTTCTTTTGTGGTCTAATAAATGAAACAATTTTGAATACAATATGTTTACTGGTTTTTTTTTTTATATTTGTAACAGAACTTATGGCAGGACTAGGTACAATAAACGGTTTTCTTACTGAGTGTCGTACCGATAACTAAGCAGGCTTTCAGAACGCATAACAAGATATCTTGAAAAGCATTCTATCTTCGTGCAGCGAAACTAGTATGGGATCCTTGGAAGATTTGTAGCTGCAAACTACATATTTAAGTTGTTCACACCGATCATATCCAAGTCGATCTGAAGATGAGTAGATTCAATGTGGGTGTTTTGTAGTTCAATAGCCAACCAAAGTGAGGAAACACGAGAAAAAACCAGTGGGTTTGGAGTGGATTATTGAATTGCATCTAGGGTAGGGAGTGTTCTTCCTCGGAGTAAACCCAGATACCATCCGGGTGCTTAAATACGCTCGAAACTCGAAACTACCTGCTCACTTGTAATAGTTTCGCATGGATTACGTCGGAATCTATGTGGGACAAGTAGTTAAGCACAGTTGAAATTGCTCTTACGCTTGCAGCGCAGGTGTTAGATCCATGGTCCTCCACTGCGTTCTGTCTTCTGTCACTCTGTCTCCCCTCTGTCCTTCATACTGTAGGACAAGATTTCTAGAGGCAGTGAGATTGTTGGTGAGTTTGCCAAGCTCTAATTGGCATGATCGATGGTATTGTATTGGGTCTACAAGTAAGTTTCTAGCGTTTTTTTCCAAAATTTGAAGTTTTATTATGAAAACATAGTTACAATGCTTTATTCAAAGTATCGTCCATCGGAAGCTACAACTTTCCCCCATCTTTCTGGCAATTTATGAATTCTGGACCAAAAAAATTTCTCGTCTTTCGAGCCCAAGAACGTATCGAGCCAATTTTTGATTTCCTCTACTGAGCTGAAGCGTATTCCCGTAAGAGCGTTCTGCATCAAACGAAACAAGTGGTAGTCAGATGGTGCCAAGTCTGGACTGGAATGCGGGTGAAGGAAAATTTCCCATCCACTATTTCCCAAATAGTTTTTCACCGAAACCGCAACATGTGGCCGAGCGTTGTCGTGATGAAAAATGACGGACTCATGCCTGGTCTCATATTCTGGCAGTTTGTCTTTTAATGCCCGCTTCAAACGAATTAGTTGGGTTCAATATAATGGTTCTTTGATGGTTTCACCACTCGGAAGCAGTTCGTAGTATACGACACCCTTTTGATCCCACCATATGCAGAGCATGACCTTATTCACGTGTATATTTCGTTTCGGCGTCGATTGGCCGGGCTCGCCGGGCTTAGTATACGATTTTCTACGTTTAGGATTATCATAATAAATCCATTTCTCATCACCAGTGACAATACGATGTAAAAATGATTTATTTTTATACCACTGCAGTAACATTTCGGACATTCAAAATCGCCGTTCGACGTCTCTTGGCTTCAATTCGTACGGCAGCCAGTTTCCAACCTTTTGAATGAATCCCAGTGCTTTTAGGCGCAGGGAAACGGCTTGTTGCGTGACGTCCAATGATGCAGCAAGTTCTTCTTGAATCTGACGCGGATCCTCATCCAATAAAGCGTCCAATTCCTCGTCTTCAAAACTTTTCGGCTTTCCGGGGCGATCTTTGTCTTCAACTCCAAAATCACCACTTTTGAACCGTTTGAACCACTCGCGGCACGTCGATTCACCAATACATTCCGTCCCAAAAGTTTCCGAAAGCAAACGATATTAAAGAATAAAAGCAGCGCTTCCCGCAAATGACGTTTATTTGGCTGGAAACTTGCCATGATTTTGCTCGATAAAATGTACGACACCGATAGAACTGCTCAAATATAACGCTGCAAAGTTGTTGACAGATACAAAACCTACAAATAAAACACATGGGGTCTGACATTTCTGCCCGGGATCCACCGGTGGCGTCATCTCTGACAAACGCTGGAAACTTACTTGTAGACCCAATATTTGTCTCAGTTCTTCTTCCGGCAATTGCCAAGCTTTGACACGACATCGACTTAAAGTTAATTGAAAAGGGGGAGAAAAAAGTACGGCGCAATCTAATGCCCAAACAAAGAAGACGGGTCTTCACTTTTTCTTCTGCAGACTTTACCCGCGTGCTATTTTCGATGAAACCTCCAGGAAGGATTACATTTCATGCAAATGCAGTTAAATTGGACAGCAAAAATAACCCTTGTGGAAGCTTTAATGAGCATACATAAGTTCTAAACGCCCGGCGGATAAAAGCTGAACAAAAGAAAATGCAGGGAATTTATTATACAATATAAAGCTAAAGAAGTAGTCTATGTTATATGGTATATAGTGATCCATAAATATGGACCAGCTTTTTGAAGCCTAAAAATGTTACAACTGTTGCTCTCAAGCCTACATCTTTGAAAATACGAAAATCTCTTAATATATGGGTATAAAATCCGAAGACGCGATCCTGCTGATATACAATGGAACTTTTTAATTGCAGGCGTATGTCACCTAGTAGTTCTGGTAAATCGTTTCCCAGAAATTCCATGTAAAGTTCCAAACAAAGCCTTGGAGGAAGCCGATAGTGCGTTTAGCTTGGTATCCATTATGCCTGCCAACAAATTGATTTTGAACTTGTATTGAACCGCACTCATGCACAGAATCTGCTTAGTTCATAAAATGGAATTGCAGAACTCCAAGGGCTTCTCTAAGTTGATTGTAGCTCCTGTACTAGCGTGTGGTGAAAAAGATGCAAGTTTTCTTAATATATGTAGAACTCCCTTGTTGGATTCAAATATCTGCTCACTTGCCTTGGGCTAGTACTTGGATTCTGACGTAATTTCGAACATCGTCGTAGCTTTGAACCCATTCCGATCCAATAAGGCGTCCGTCTTTCTCAACCTAGAAAATGTTCTGAGGAATATCCTTTCAGAGTACTTTCTCTGGTACTCCGATCTCGCTTGTTCACAGTTACCGTTACAGTAACCATCGAAATAACCAATGTCTGTGGATTTTTGATTTAAATATTCTGCCATAGTGAATTAATTCCATTAAACTAAAAACTGCAAGTTGGTTATACGAGTACAACTCATTTTTGAGTCCTTTTATACTTTTTCCAAGACAATAGTTTCTTTTTTTAAATACCTACAAAGCTCTATACAAAAACTACCAAAAAAGTTATCACCCTATGAAGGACATTTTATCCAATGGAGGTACTATCATATTGTACTTTTTCGTTGGTGCTCCAAATTCAGGGGCTAACAACGACAATAATATAAACGCGATATATCCAACCATATGATGACTTAAATCCCCGCTTTATCTATTTTCCATGGATTTCGAAACTTAAAAAGAGATGCCTTATCCCGTACATTTGGCAGGAAAAGTTTACCACTGCGCTGTAATAAAGGCTAGTTGATAATGCGTCCTCTATAATCTATAAGTATCAGCAATATTCGAAGTCCATAGCAGTCTGGGATGGTAGTAAATTTCTTCAACCCTTGTGTTTCTTATTGTAATCAGCGATAAGTTTCACGACTCAGGATGATGCTGAGATGGACGATGATATGTCTTAAATATCTTGACTACGCGAATGATGTCCGTCTGCTCTCTCACAAGATAATTGAACTCCATAGATAACCCATAGCTTGGAAGCAGTGGGGAATAAATCATGGTTTAAAATAAATACTGAAAAATCAAACAGTTTCAGAGTTTCAGCATTTCTCCACTTAACACTATCGCTCAGCTGAACGTTGCCGGACAACAAGTCGAGAAAGTAAGAGATTTTCTTTAAGTAGAAGGATGGAGTTACCGAACTGGATGTGCACGGTAGAACTAGTAGACAAGTGGGCTGCGGCAAGCAAGCATTGGGGGAGTTGAGGGTGAGCGTAGTAAGTA
Source organism: Volucella zonaria (assembly GCA_963966105.1). Classification (NCBI taxonomy): domain Eukaryota; kingdom Metazoa; phylum Arthropoda; class Insecta; order Diptera; family Syrphidae; genus Volucella; species Volucella zonaria. Next base: position 57,546,659 of record OZ014530.1, read on the forward strand.
TATATAGATATAAAGTTGCTGAGACATTACCGACATACAACATCATACAACCCGTTTGTTGTACGAGACGCTCAGCCAAACGCTTAATTGTTCGCGCACAGGGGGCAGGACGACGAGGAAAAAGATGACGAAACGCACGCTGCGTTAAAACTACAGACCGGAAATTCGCCAAATAAGCAGTAATAATAAATAATTGTAATAATTCCGCGTTTTTCAGATGAGTATCGCTCCATTGGCTGTTGTCAACGCCATTTGCAAAAATTATAGCACATTCACGTTATGGCTTTACTTTTGCCCTTCCTTGTACTAGACAGGATTATGCGAAATTCACATGCCAACATAGTGTAAAAAACTGCTCGTAAATATACTGATGGTATTAACAATCAAAGTATCAACTGATGGCGCTACAGCGTTTAAAGCAGAACCAGTAACTATGGATGTGAATATATCAAATAGAACTCCCCTACGCACCTCTACCGCCAGGGAGCAAATTAAGGCCGACGATTTCAGGAAGCTATTTCGACGATGTAAAGATTCGCTACATTTAGTCTCTCTTATAGTCTTATGTCGAACACGTCATGCTTTGAGGTTCCTAAATTAGTTAAGAGCAAGTTACCCGAATTACAGCCAGTTGTGTTGTTAGTTTACTGCACTGAAGGATGAAAGGTTGAAGGTAAGCCAACCATAAAAGATCGTCCGTAGAGGTATTCGTATTTAAATTACCTCTGTCGTTACTTGACCATCATTGTACTGAAAGGTCTTCCAGGAAGAGGAGGCCAAGAGCGACATGATGTAATGCTGCCCGCCACACTATAGCAGGCGAATAAGTCTTTTCTACAGATATGTGAGTCCCATATGCATAAACCATCTCATCCCAAGAACTGTTTATGGTCCTAGACATTCATTTTGCCACAACCGGTATAGTTAGGGCAAAGGATAAGAAACAGAAGAGACGCAGGTACGTAAAGTGAGATTACTAAAAGACGCTCCAATGTTGTATCAGTGGAGGTCAGAGGGAGGACCAGATGCTGCACGAAGACATTCGCGTATCCGTGTTGCGATAAGTTTCCCTTGGAAAGCCAAAGTGAAATTTTGTGTTTTCAAAAACGTCATACTAACAAATAACTGCATTAGTTACGTTCAATAATCCAGATTTTCTGCAGAATTTAGTCAAACTGCATTACCCTTGTATTCATAAACATCAACACATCGTTATACTTGTGCAAATTAGTTAGGCATTTTGGCTGCAGAAAAAGTTAAAGGACTTTAGTGCGGAATAGTTCTATGTTTTCTTGAAGAGGATAGATGTAAGAACTATTGAAATAATATGTAAAAAACACAAATAACCTTTTTCTTTTGAAAAAAAACATATCCAATTTGATTTTTCCACTGACAGGACGTTTTTGAAGGCAAAACAAATGACAACTGTACTAAGATGTCTGCGCAGTGAATGCATTCAAAAACACACGAGAAAAGATCTGCGGTTATACTAATGGCGCTTTCGATTGGACGGACAGAAGCTAAAGAAATTAAAAATGCTGACGGTTATGAACTCACCCTTTGTGTTAAGCTGTGCTGCTACTGTTCATCATGTTTTATAACGTAGGAGAAACATTAACGTCAGATACCAACGCTCTCGACGTTGTTGCCTGAAAAGTGAAAAAAAAGCGTCCCTATTTGACCTTTAAATTGCAGTTCAACGCTGGCTATCAGTCTCAATTCCGGTTCTACACCGATCGTCTTAAAATGGACATCGGGATGAGGTCTGTGGCCCATTACGAAACCATGTGTAAACCATTTCTTCAGATCTAAGTCGCACCAATTATTTATAGGTGAATAAGTTGCTATCTACATGAAAGAACCGCTGTCAACTTTGGACAACACGATAATCAGATTGACTCCTAAAAGCCTGCAAAGATCTCAAGAATAAGATATCGATTTCATGGACCACATGGATATCCCAGACAACCAGATCTGAGGAATCAGTTAGAAAAAGATTTGCGTTCCACAGTTGTTAATCCAGCTTTATCAAGTGGACGCTTAGCCTAACGTGTGCAGTAGCTAAATATAACATGACGAATTCACATTCTGTAATTAAGCTGTGACTTGGAAGCGTGAGTTATCTCTAGTTTCACCTTAGAGCACTGCGCTATTAGTATTCACACTAAATGACTTGGTAAGCACAACTTTTGTAGAGACAGAAAGAATAAGCAAAAGATTGTTTATCATATGCTGTCTAAAGGAGGAAGTTCTTTAGATTCAATCGTTATCTGAGAGCTTCCTCCTTCGTAGAATAGGCACAATAGACGGCTTGCTGGTTTCAATAAGCAGAATCTTGTCACAAGCCCGTCTGCCTACATACAGACATACCATATTATATAGAAAAGGACATTGTATATTATAATGAGTAGCTACAAATTTTAATTAGGTAATTACGGACTTGGCTGCCGACAACAAAGCTCTGACGTCCAGCGTCAAAGCGTGAGGTTCGGTGCAGTTCGCATAAAAAAAAGAAAGAAACAAATTCTACTGGCTATGCAGCTACCCCTCGACCTGTGTCATATTAGACAAATGAGTGACATCTTTGAATCCATAAAAACACTCACCCTAGGGAAAAATGCGATGACGATCGTCCACCAAAGTTGATTGACCATTATGAATGTACATATTAGCAGTAAGACGGGTGCATCATACTCACCCAAAATGAGTATGAATTTAGGTCACCTATCTTTCTCATTAGGCATAGTACATCAGGTGCTAGCCCAAATCTACAGTGCCCCATGTTTGGTGGCCGTTGAAACGGGGCTGAGTTGTAGCTCGCTTTCCAATGGACTGGCCCAGAAGTGGAATATGTTTATGTACGGCATTAAAACCATCAAGTAATTAACTCTGATGTGCAAAACCCCACTCACCATGGCCAACCCCATGAGACGAGTTCCATAAAAAAAAAAAAATGCAAACGTCAGCTACTCACGTCTTTTATGACACCAAAGTAAATTGTAGCGAAGTGAGAAAATGAGCGATAGCAAACGTATGCATGTTGCAATTAGATCGACGATACATTCTGAACCGTTGTGCCGTATTATGGATCACAAGACGCCACTTTAACACGTTAAACTAACGACAATTTATCACTTTTCTCAGTGACCGAAACGAATCTAGACCCAAGCCATTATTGGCGCTAAACATAGCATCGGTCATTTATTTCACATCCATAGCAATGCACCACAAATAGAGCCTCTATCCACTTATCTTTCACTTCCGCACAGTCGGCAATAACCTCGAATCCAAGCAAAATGATAATCCCATATTTCCATTCACAAATAAACTTCTTTTAATAGCTCCTACCGATTGATATACACATACGGTCACGATATAAAATAAAAAGTTCTTATTTCCTTATTTTTCCATACATTTAAACAAATTACAAGTCATTCTCGCGATTGAGATGAAAAAAAGTTTATCTGCAAATGAAATCCATTTCTATAAAAGAGCTATACACTTAGTGGGGCTTCCTCCTGAATGAGCAGCCTGCAAGGAAGACCAGAGAAAAATATTCGGTTAGTCTGGATTCCATGAAATAGAGAGCGGTACTTACCTTCTGTGAGTTTTGCTCGTCCACCAGTGGGCTGGCAGAGAATCGTTGAGCAACCAGCGCACACAACGACACCTTGGGCATGACTAAAGACTGTAGTGATCTTGTAGCATCCTGGACACTTGACGTCCATGAAATAAGAATTTGGATGCTGGACCAAACGCTTCAGCTTATGCTTGCGTTTTTCTTCCACAGGCAATGGGTGAAGTAAATCTTTTGCTAGCTGCAATTACACAAATCGAAGAAATAAAATAATTATTCGGCAAGATTCATTAATGGAGTTTTGTGGAGATTTTCTGTTGATTGTGCACAATTCTTGTAGGCTTATGAGCTGTAAATTGATTTGGCACCAAAATTCACTTGTAAACCACGGATATTTACGTAAATTTACAAAGTCGAAGCAACTTAAATTAATTCTCTACAAAAATCGGAATCACACGTAAAACACTAAACACACTGCCATGTGTGAATCTGTCAAACTTTCGCCTGCAATTTTTGTGAATTTTCGAAGGTTTTTCGCCCATTTTGTTGGCTCATTAGACGCGCAAGAATGTGCACTTTCATTTATTATGCATAGGCATTTAATCTTCATGTAAATTATGCCCGAAATTTAATTTATTTTATCAATTTGACACCCACCGGCATGTTTCTTCTTTCACAGCTAACACGGAAAAGGAAGTGGACATTTTTCGAATGAAGTTAGGTATGGTTCTCGTGTCATATATATCGTAAGACGACATCTGCATGTGAGAGGAAAATTCGTGTACTAAATACATTTTGTGAAATAAGTAAACAAGAATTTCGTGAATTTGTTAAAAGTTTTCATCGATATCTTGTGAAACTTTAAAAAATTACTTTTACTTCGATTTATGTAAATAACTATTAATCGTACCTATAAGCAGAGTTATTCGGTGACGGCATATGTTGGAAAAATAAAGTAGTTTGTCATTAAGCTCTTTTAATTCATCGCTTTTTTTTTTAAATGGATTTGACGTTGGAAAGATAACGGAACGTTCAAATCGAGTTGTTTTGTATGGTTTTCAGTGTGATGTTGGTATTCGTCACCGACACTTTTTTTTTGGTTTTTTGTCTCCTACTTCTAATACAATAGTGGCTGCTCACATTGGTGAGGGAATAAAAGTCCTCACCATGAACGTCGTGTTCACATTTTCATGGTGTTGAAAGACTTTTTGACAAGCGGAACACTTGAATCGGAGCGTTTTAATTTTTAAATTTGAGCAGTTGGCCTGAAACTTACCTTTTTTCCTCTTCTTTACACTTCCTTGCTCATCAACGATCAAAACCAAAATGAAAAAATATGTCAGAAATGGAACGATATGGAAAAAACGATGTGCTTCACCCGAGAATCCACTTTAGAAATGGATTTTCGTTGCAATATAAAAGACTTATAATCCGAAAGCCGAATCGGTAATTTTTAACAGATCCTCGCGTATTGTAAACAAGTTTTAATACAACGCATATATGTACATACGTATTAATATTACAATATCATATATTCATCATCAGAAGTGACTCTATATTCAATTCCCAAAAAACACACTCCACACCTGAGGATTCAAAACCGATGCAATAGAAATTATCAGTTGCTCTCAAACCCTTTAAATCTTCATCGCATCTATCCATTATTTTGCTTAATCTTTTCTTCTAACGTACTGAAAAATATCTTGATTCGCTCTGTTTTAGTCACTTCGTTAATAAAGACAAACACAAATGCGCACAGGCCGGCGGCAGTCTCTATGGTCCCGGGCAAAATGAACAGATCAATGAAGTTCGCTCCAACCGAAATAATCCATCCACAAAGCTGACGGTATCACCTCTCCAGGTGCGCCAAAAGCTGACAGATAAAAATGGCAGAGTCAAATACGAGTACATACTTTCACAGGGTCCATATCTGTCAAACATTTCCTCAAACTAATGATTCGAAACACTCCAGTGAACTATGAGCCTGGGGACAAGGCTTCTATCAAGGTTCTCAAAATTGGGTATTGCATACGTTTCAATAACTTTCGGTGCAATAAAGAATGCAACCCTCTCTTTATGATCATACGAGTATTTACACAGAATTGTAACACTGAAAAGTAGATACTGTCATAGTAAGTACAATATATAAGATTCATAGCTTATACAATAAGTCCACACGTAATGTTTTGTCAGAAATTTGGAGTGTGGAAAAGTCGGTTTTAGAGATGGTTGGGCTATCAGAAGGCTTAGTGCGTAGCAGAATCGAAATTCTTTCTAGCATTTCAGCTTGCGACATAAAAGTTTTATTGTGCCCCAAAGTCAGCTTAAGTTTAAGCCAGGTTTCTTAATAAACTTAAGGAGCCAGTGGAAATGCTTTGCATTTCCTCAGTCACTAAGATTTGTCTAAAAATGCAATATATTCTAATGGGGCATAGAGCCACGCATTCACATAATATGTATTTGTTCCGCGGCTCCGTCGGTTTCCATAAGAGGTTTACTGACTAATTCCATGTTTGTGTAAGTAATATCGAAACTGACACTGTCCCGTTATAAAGCTGACCGTCTTCTGATATCATCAATCTTGAAGTTAGGAGATAATTTGGACTTATTTTGGAAGGCTTCATACCTCTTTTAACCTGTCGAAGACCCAGTATGTTCTCCCAATATGATAAACACTGGATCAGCTAAACCTTTAATAACTTTGTGCCCTGGTACACACCAGAGCTTGGGTTTGTTTATTTTAGATTACTGAAGAATACTTTCTAGCGCCTTTCCTGTTCCAAGAATGGTGCTGGGACATTCTTAGATGGCTTGAGGCTTAGCTTAAAAGACCCTGGGGCTTTTTCTCATTGGCCTTGTAACGATTATATTTGAGCCATGGATATCTGGACGAACCCCGGTGTTCATTTTGGGTCCATAAATATATCACTTTTTATCTTTAAAATTTGATGTTGGGTTTTATAACTAGTATACTTGTCCATTTGAGATCTGTATACTGAACCTCTTTTCGAGGTACAAAGTCGTTAGTTCGCAGATCATGTCAAGTTCAGGAATCTTTAAGATTAACCTTGAGAAGTCTAATTGAACTACTTACTCGTATTTGATCCCTCTTGTTTGTAATAACGGGATTGTGAGGCCAAAGACAGCTGTGAGCAGGCTCGCATTACCGCGAAGATACCTATGGATGCGAATCTCTGATTCTCTTACGAGCGGCAGATGATTTGTGTGAACATCACTGTATAGTTACAGTGTGTCTTACCAAATGTGCGTGTACTAGCCCATATGGTTTTAGTTGTTTTGGTAATTTTGTTGATTATGGGGGAAGGGGGACCAGAACCTCTAAGTTCCATGTCTTTTGAGATCGAATCGTAGCGGTATTGTCAAAAGCACCTTTAGTATCCACGAAAGCTCATAATGCAATCTCTTTTCGCCGGTAAGCGTCTTTTATCTATGATACTAGATAGCATTCCGTAGATCGTTAATTCCCTTAGGCTTACTGGTTTGGGTGCAGAGGCTTACTTTTATCAAAGTATTTTCTGTCTTTCTAGTCTTTCCATTCCTTTAAGAAAAACTATAGCAAGCTTGTAAGATGGTGAGATTTAGGTAGTTCACTAGGTTTGTTAACTGGTTTGGGGATAAAAACTACGATTACCTCCCTAAAGATTTGTGGGATGTATCCTAGATTAAAGCCGGACAGATAAAGGCAACAGTAGTTGGTAGAATACGATAGATACTCGCACATACACATATAGCAAAAAACAAAAACGAGACCAATGGCTTATTTTCGCGGAGATACTGCATTCTCCACCAATGTTGGTCTACTTTTCAGGCCGTAGATATGTATATATGTATGTATGTACATATATTTTGTTTTGCGTGAAATAGAGGGTTCCAATTGTTTCGTTAAGAAAAACCTAGGTATATGTGTTTCGAAGAGAAATTAAACAATTGTGTCAGATCTCCATTAAAACTAAAAACAAAAAAAAAACTGAATTGGGTGCCAATGTGCAATATATTATGCACTGCAACTTTAAGCTATCTCCTATCGTCAGAGAAGGGTCTTTACTTAGAAAAAGGTATTGCATAATGCCTGTTTTTGGGAATGCTTTCGGACGCTATGATACAAGAACTCCAGATGCTATGTTATTACTGTGTTGTTCAGAAATGACTCTGTACAGACTATGAGCTAGAAGGAAATGTTGTCGAATGTTTGGTTCTACAGCTATTTGGAGAGGATCGTAGGTGGTGTTTACGTGACTTTTTCCTCCAATTCTTAACAAACAAGCTGCACGTAAAATTACGTTTTAAAATAATGAAAGAACTCATTATTTCTTTGAATCACAATTCATAAGGTTTTGTCAACGTCTCATATCGAGCTAGAAACCTGGGATTAATTAGCCTCCGATTAATTAGCCTACTGAGTCTCCGTGCTGTAGTCATAGCAATCTATAAAAGGTCCATGGACTCCTTCCCAATTCCGTCAAGCTTAATTGACACAAATATCTGCCGCTTGTGTCTATTCCCGTATTACCTAAAAAATATTTGAGCATGTTATAAGGTGTACCAACTTTAGCTTAGCCATTGTGGTTCCTCTTCGCTTTACTGTCCGGGGAAGACACGAAGATGAAGTAAACCAATATGTAATTGCTTCAGTGCGCTTCAGTGGATACCCTACTGGGTAAGAACTGCTAAAAATAGGTTACAGTAACAGCTAAGTGTGTCAAAACATACGAAGAGTTATCAGTTCCTAGATAATCTATCACAGGCTAAGTTCTTCTACTTATGAGGGTTTGAAAAATTATAAAACTAAATTGATCTCAATGTCAAAACAAAATAGTCGATCGGGTATTCAAATGGTTGCATTAGAAGTTTGACAACTGACATCAAATAGCCCATACAACGAATTTAAAAGTTCCCTCGCTTTATCGCACAAAGGCCAAGCATCCATTGGGCATAGATACATAAATGAATAGGTTATAAAGTTTCAGATCTTCTCAGTGTTTCAAGAATGATTCTTGATTTTTTAATCTGTGAATGTGTAATCTCTTAGCAAAAGCCTGACGTTATTATCGTAAAGACGCTTAGGTTTCTCAGCACCATGACAAACCTATTAATTAAACCTACTCTTGATCCTCTTACAAATATTCTAATACTGACTGCTTCAAGACATAATAACAGACCAAGCTTATTCTTCCCCTAGCAGAGTTTTCAATATTAATCACTTGAAGACTGTGTATTAACCTTAAATTAAAATGTGCTCTTGCCTTTATTTTTTGTACTAAAAACTTTCATTACCGCTTTGAATTTTACTGTCAAACGTCAATAAAAAACAAAGAATACATTCAATCAATTTTTGTTTCGCGTTACTTTTGGTCCAATTTTTCAGAATTTTCTCCAAACTTAACTCATAAAATATGCTTGAAAAAAAGCCTGAAAAGAAACAGACGGATTCCAAACCACGAGATGATGGTGTTGAGCTTGAAAATCAGTTCATCCTAAGCATTCCGGAGGTAATTATGCTTACACAACACTTCCTATTCTTCGTTCTCATTCATGTTGCTGCCTAGGAACCAGCTAAGAGACTTCATGAAGCCCTACTTTCTGGCAACCTGAAGGATCGTTTCTCTATTAAGATGGACAATGACTTACGCTACGGCGAGGTCCGATTTGATGAATGGCTTCTACATGCTAAAATTGTTGACCTTCCGACGATCATTGAGAGCCTGAAGACCATCGATAGTAAGAGCTTCTACAAGACGGCGGATATTTGCCAAATTGTATGTTGTCCATTTTCAAATCGAAATTTAACAATAATTAAGGAATTTTCTCAATGTAGATGATTTGCAAAGAGGAACCCGATGCTCCAGTGCCGGAAGAGGAATCTCCAAACAAAGCAAAGAAAAAGGATCCAAACAAGGTTGACAAGAAGTTCCTCTGGCCACATGGCATCACTCCGCCCTGCAAAAATGTACGCAAACGACGATTCCGTAAAACACTCAAAAAGAAGTACGTTGAGGCACCAGAAATTGAGAAAGAAGTCCGTCGTTTGTTGCGTGTCGATAACGATGCTGTAAATGTTAAGTACGAAATCATCAATGAAGACGACGATAAGTCTGGCAGTATGCTCAACTCCAAGGATCAGTCGACTGATAACGATGAAACCCTCCAGGACGACAAGACCCTCAATGACTCCACGAAGGACATTAATGTCGAGTCCGATGGTGAAGAAGAAACTCCCTCATCAATGCCCAGCAATATGCGTGGTGTCGGGGAGCACGATATCTTCGGAGAAGAGGTGTCATCATCAGATGACGAAGATCATCGTGTCATTCGAGACATCGAAGAAAACTCGCGTCTTTCAGCTGAAAACAGTCGCATGTCCGAAGAGGACTCTATGCCTGGTCTGAATAACTCTAAAGAGATTGTAACCGAATTCAATAAGTCCATGTTTGGCAGCCCTAAAGATCCATCTAAATCATTTGGTGGTTCCTCATCAAGCTTAGCCGGACCTAGCGGTTTCTATGAAGAGCAAAAGCAAAACGATTCCGACGACGACTATTCCAACGAAGTCCAAATGAGCCGGGAACAAATAAACGCCAAGATAACCGAGCTCCGTCGTCAGTGCGATGACCTTAAAGTACAGCAATCACAGAAGTCACAGGAGATCTCTTCAATTCAGAACCCAACTCTGAAGCAACGTTTGCAGGAAACTCTTGAGAATCTACTCAGCCAAATCGTGGGAAAGGAACTAGAGATACAAGACTATCAAAACATGCTAACATTGCACTAAGATTTTATTATTTTACTATTTTGTACATTCAGAAGGAGATAACAAAAGGATACCACCATCATCTGTGGTAATAAATTAAGTAACTGGAAGTTTAAAAATTGAAGTTTATTTTATGTGTGTCCATTGGATATGCTATTGTTGCTAGGCTCCTTGAAGAAACTCGAAGTTTTGTAATGTTGGTGCTCGGGTTTCTTAAGGAGGATTTCTGCTTCTTCTATGTCATTGTTGATTGTGGCAATTAGCTCTTCTAGGGAGTCAAAGTTTCTTTCCGGTCGAATGTAACCAACTATGCAAACTTTAAGTATACAGCCGTAAAGATCTCTGTTGAAATTGTGCAGTATATGCGTTTCCTGTAAAAAAAAAAAAGAAGAAAGATGTATTAGAGAATCGGTGAACATTAGGTAAGAGATTAGTATGATACGTTTTCGACAATTTGCCAAGATAATTCACAACCCTACAACAATGGAATCTTTTGCCTTAAAGTCGACCTCGTAGATTAACGTTCAAACTTTGTTAGCTCTTATAAAGAATAACGGCTATTACTAATTGTTACTTGCATTTTTTTTAAAAAAATTTAATCGTTCACCTTTAAAATTAAACTGTCAAAAACCATAGAATTTCGATCCAACATAGGTTGGATATATCGATATCCATTAGAGGTCTGCAATGAATGTCTTGGAACTGGTTTATTTCAAGTACACTTCATTACTGCACTCATAGCAGTGCCTTTTTTGCACTGTAAGATGATTGCACCTACATGTGCAAAGCTAGAAACCAGATAGACTTTGTAATCATTTTACTCATTGCATTTTACTCATTGTTATATCAAGCCAGTTCCAGTACACAAGCGTGGGAGAGAATGAAAACATTTTGATATCAGGTTACCGAGTATTGTATGTACAGTAACTGCCTCTTATGGTGTGGGTACTCCAATTCACTGTACACTTAATTGAATAATGACAGTGACTAGAGTACACTGAAGTATTGCGCTCGTTTGGTGGGAGCAAATTGATGTATTCATTCTCTCATTTAATTTCCATTGCATTCAGTCCCAAAGTGGTTACTTATTTAGATAGCGGTACCGTCTGTGGTAGACTTGAGCCTCAACTTATAAATTGCGCGATTTTTCGCCAACTGTATCCAGTGGCTCATTGCAGGGTTCTTGAGATCCTTTCATATGTGAGACCCACTAAAGACGTTGCGTTGCCCTTACGGGTAGGAATCCAAGACTTCAGATCGGAGTGTTGATATCTATTCGCTTAGAGTATGGTTGAGTTCATAAACGTCAGCATTTCTAACTTAGTACAATGGCAGATCTTTCGTTGTGAGTTTTTGAGGGCATTCACTGCGCAGATACATCTTAGTACGATCGTCATTTGTTTTTCGCTCAAGGACGTTATGCAGTACAAAAAAAAATTATATTCAGCCAAATCCTAGATTGTAAGGCGTAACTTTTTACAAAAGAATTATCCTTCAACTTGAATCGCCGTGTTCGTCCTTGACAACTAAAATTTACAATAGGGATGCTATTAGGTACATTTCATATACAAGTTGGTCGATGCGGCTATTGTACCAGAGCTCGAAATATATTAACAAAAAAGTGGTGTAAGACTTGTTACAAATGGGTTTGCCCTGAACACCAGGCTGTCATGTGTACAGAATGTTACGAAAAATGATTTTTTTATAATTAATATTAGTTTACGAAAAAATTTAACACATTGATCGCAGAAGTGAGATTTTTGTTATTTTTTTGTAATAAATAACTAAATTATTTTTAATTTAAACTTCCTACTTAATATGAATGAATTAAAGTTAATAAATCTTAAACGTAATAAATAAATACATTATTTAACTATTGGTTTTATTTATAAGTTGTCTAACTTAGGCCACGCGTGCGTGTACTCTAGTTTTAACCTATTGCGCACTACATTTAAAAGATGTGTTTTATTGAACCGACCACCATCTACAATCACTAACTAACTTGTCCGTGATGTCACTTGATTGACTACGATTTACGATCTTACTAAAACTCGAGAGCGTTTCAGAGTAAGCCAGAGCGGGAATATAAAGGAGTGGAATTTACGATTAATCCACTACAAGGTGTCATAATCAGAGCTACAATAATCATAGTCAGGGTAGACAAAATCACTTATTACCTCAAGGTAACAACTGTTTATTATGAGATTCTGTCTGATCTATTGATATTGTGCGTCTCTTGTTAATAGCTCTTTTAGAGCTAAACCGATCTTTGCCGCTGCTTCTTCAAAATTTACAGGTACGTCAATGATAATGTCATCAACAAGTAGTTGCGCAAGCTTTTAGATAATTATGCTCCTGTCGCGTTGTTTCTTTATCGTAAAATTGCATATTCTTTGAATTCTATTCCTAAAAAAACTATATTCCTAAAATCAGCAGATCTGATGAATCAGAAAACTATATGTATACTATTGTATATTGTAATATTACGGTTCGTGCTTGAGAATGTAAGCTCAAGCAGCGCGTGGTTATTTCAACAATATTATATTACAATCGTATCTGCGTTGTTTTCTGTTTCTACAATATCAGTTTTTATCAGTAAATAAAAGATTAATTGCATTAATTGTTTTCCTTCCGCGTTACCAGCTATGCTTGATTAGAATACCAAAAATCCGAAGAACGGTTAAGAAGCAGCAATACCTAAATATGATCACTCATACATGAACACAATTTAGGAAATAAAACAGGAAAATGATTTTTTTAGGCTGCGTAATAATACACGAGTAAAGGTAGTAACCTTTCTCAAATTTTATAGATAATAGTGCACTGTATTATACAATACTTGGGGCAATGTTGCTCTATGCAGATTAATTTACAAGTTTGTTGTTTTTTTTTTTTAATTTTTTGTAAGTCTTCTAGTTGATCTAGGTTTCAGCGAACAGATAATTAAGATATCACATCCATGTTGTTATCACAGTAACTACTTTTTCACACGCGTATCGCTTATCTTGTTATAATAGAATTATCAAAGTAACCAGTTTTTGATAATTGTTCGTCATTAGCTGAACAGCATGTGCTCTTTCATTCATATCAGTTGGAGTACAAATCCACTGGGCTTTCATATAACCTTCAGCAAATACGTAAATTTTTTTGAAGCATGATAAGAAATGCAATTGGTGCTACTTTACGGTGGAATGAGTACATTTTGCACTCGAGTGCAGTCAGTCTATTTGTTTGAATAAACTTTTTGGTTTAAAATATGAGACCGTGATAATAGATTTTACCATTGATTGTTATGGAACAACAATTTAAAGTTGCGTCCTTAGGTTAGTATCTAAAGTGTTATTGACTTTCTCGACAGCCGAGGTGAAAACGATGTCAATCTTGGATATGGTACTGATTTGTTATCTGTTGGAATTGGAGAATTATTTTTGCTTTTTTAGCAAGTTTTATTAATTTCTTGTACAATTCAGAGCAAAAAACTTTTTTTCTTCGCAAACGAGAATACTCTTAGAAGAATTTTCCAATGAATCCACTAATTTTATTAGTCGAGTTATGAAACAAATTTAGCCAAAGTCTCACAATGGCGTTTGCCATCTTATGTATGGAGATCTTAAAAGTGTTCTAAACCTTCTTCTGACAGCAAATCTTCCCCAATTACGTCTTATTGTTATATGTATTTAGAATCGCATCGATATCTTTATAGAGAACCAACTTTTGTAGTAAAATGTTACTTACACTATCCTAAGAAAAAAGAAGTCAATTGGAAGTACATACATATCAGCAAATCTTGCATTAAGCTGATGCTCAAGCTATGAATATCAACACAAGTATAAAACTCCCGAGTAGAATACCCGGAATTATCATCATCATTCATCTCTAAATTAATACCCAGTGCAGTGATGGATTAGCCCGGAAGGTAGATCATGGTGGTGACATACTCAAACTGTTGGCAATTTCACAGAAAGCTGTCAAGTAGTCGTCGTAGCGATGTGGAATTTAGAAGATAGTGCCGAACTAAATTATTTAAACAAAGGTTTTGAATACCTTTTATACATATGTATATTAGCAACATGGAGAGGACGAAAATAAAATTAGGAAGCGATGAAGCAAAAAGAGAAGAATGTCTTGGTCGGCAATAAAATTCGGTTGTATATTGTGCTATTCTTGTAAATTCCATTGATTTTTGTGGTTCATGTTTTTCTTCTCATCACATACGATGAGGCTTTTGGAGGACTCAGCCAGATGTGGGTAAATCATAAAGATTAAAGTTATTTCTATTTTGCTTATATGTATATAGAGTGCCGCGGTAACAAATAAATATTAAATGGAGTCCTTAGTACTACCAAAATATAGTTTTTGAATATCAGAACTGCGCTACGATCAGTAATTTAAAATAACTAAGAGATCTGCCAAGTGCAACTATTTTGCTTTGGTCAGGCAACTTTGATTGCATGATGATATTTCATAAGATTTATCGCCCGTCGGAAAAAAATGGTGCTCATTATGAGTATGAGCCACATATTAGTGGAAAACTTGCATTCTTGAATAAAGTAAGAAAGATCAACATTATACAGTGTTACCCACTGACGAAATCTTTAACTGAGCATCAACTGACACCGTAGACGGGATGGCAGATTTCAACACCAGCGTAGGTTGCAGCGACATCATGATCTAACACGTTAAAACGACTTCGCCTAACGATGTAACACTGACGAGCACTTTATCGCCTAACCATCAAATCATAAGCACCAAATTATCGTTGTTGGACGTTTTCGATATCCGAAACAAGTAAGTAACCGGTATCGGATTAAAACGTGGACAACATATTATTACAAATCATCAAGCATCGTACATCATCCGTTCGATGAAACGGTGCCAACACGCTATCCTAATGCAATACCGACATATTTCGGGTTCCACCAGCGTTCTAAAAATTCAGAGATCAATTCACTTTAAGAGCGAAACCTACACTCAAACTTGAGCCCGCAACTGTGGACGATCAAAAGAGATCTGTAAAAAACATTTTCAAGCTTCATTAAAAGTGCTCCATGTTGAATCATCGTAGTGATCTCAATAGCGATGCCGAAAATCGAAATAGAAGAAAATTGACAGGCAATGGCTCAAGACAGGTTGCAGGAATTTTATTAATTTACTTATTTTATTTGAATTATTATTTTTTAGATTAAACCTTATTTAGTATTACGTTAGTACAAGCCCCCTATTACCATCTGTCATTATTGTGACATAGGGAGCGTAAGGTAAACAAATTGATATTTAATGATGCCAACTGCGCTATCAATTTATCTATCCGCGGCTAACTATTATTCCATACATGAAGGCACACAGTTTGTCTGTTTAATGTCGTACAAATTTTACCGTATGTGAAGCGTTATAACATATTCCACAACCCGCTGGCGCCTACTTTATCGACAGTGAGCTTGTTTCAACTAAAACATTGGTCTAAGGAATTTGAAAATAAAAGTAATGCAACGTACTTAATCCGTACCAGGCAACCAAAATTTTTCGCAATACGGATTGCGGTACAGAGATATAGGGATAGGATTTTTGTATGAAACCCGCCTATTTAGTCGGTTTGGCTCCTCAACAGTCCAGTGTTGATCATTGTTTATTCTATTCACTCACTCTATTGTTCGTCTTGTCATTTTGTAAGAATATGAGACATTTTCAAATGCAGAAAAGAAATCACCTGCGTGGTTTGGTCTGCCATAAAAAAAACAGCAGTGGATAATAATAAAGTTGAACTCTGGATGAAAATAGGGACCGTATTCTGTTGGAATCCCTTCTTACGTTAAAGTTTATGCAGCGATGATGGAGATTCTTGTTTCAGTGTACCGAATCCAATTACAATACTCGTAATAAGAAACAACGCATCGATATAAATTTTCATTTTATTTTTTTAATTAACGCGCGCAAGTTCTTTTTGGTACCTTTAAAATGTTTGCACACAGCGCAGGAGAAGGAAACTTAGGGATGAAGAAAAGGGAGATGATACCGATATACGTTGGTCTTAAATATTTACAAGTTATAATGACTATTAAATAGAGGTCGGCAGGGCATTGCATAAGCGAGTTGTACGGCTTAGGAACGAATCAGGATATTTCAGAATACGTGTGAAAAGTGTTCTTGAGGATATATTGATGAGTCTGATGGCAAACTCTGTCAAATGCCTTAGAAATATCAAAGGGAAATACTTTGCTTTCGCAAGATTGATGTACAGTTTGGTTTCACTTTGTTGCTGTTGACCTGCTTCTACGAAAACCGTACTGCTGGTCATAGAGAAGTTTTCGTGTTTCGAAATATTGCATGAGCTGACGGTTTATCAGCGTTTCCATGACCATGGAAAGAAGGGACGAATGTAAGTACAAAGGGTCTGTAGGAAGAGTCAGAAGATTCGCCTTTTTTGTCCACGGGCTGGACAAATACTGTTTTCCATCTGCTTGGAAAGAGTCCTATTATATAGGATTGATGGAAAAAATTACGTAGTGGTTTTGCCACCGTGTAAGAACACCTCTTCAGAAGAAGGGTAGTTATACTATCTGGAATCGTCCCATTATGAATTCGACTGACTCAAGTGCCGCGACAAAGTACAATCTGGAGGTATTGAAGTGAACGCAAGGTGTGTTGTGCAAAGAGCTCACAGCTAGAATGTCATTATAAATGAGCGTTGACGAACTCTCAGAGGAGTATGAACAAATGCTCTATCAAAAGAACCTTAAAATTAAGTGTCTTACGCATGAAAGGCTTGCTTTTACCCCTTATTACACTTTTCGTTTCATTGTTCCTCCACCAACATTTTTTTGATTTATGTGGAATAGGCATTTGAAAATTCGGAGGACAGTATCTAACCGTTTAGTTATTCCTCTTGGCATATGACTTTAATCAGGTTATGCCATTTTCTTATCAGAAAAATTTCTAAGTCGTACTGCCTCGGGAATCACTTTAGAATCGTTTGTTCGGTATGTCGTGTGATTCCATATAGATGATAATCCATCTGGCGCACATCAAGCCAGTACAATACCTAATTAGATACTAGTCACGCTATATATATATATGAGTATATCTTCACCCGCAGAGTTTTTCGATTGGAAATCAATTTCTCCAAAAGTCCTTATTCTTACAATAGTTTAATTTTTCAACGTGTCAGCTTCAATTCCCGCCAATAAAAAGCATTTTCTTACTTGATGTGCCATTCAAGATTATATCGGAAATATTTATTTTCCGATTACTCACTGACTATTTGCGATACGCAGGCGCTTACAATATTTCGAATTAAATTTTGAATTGATGTACTAATATACGTTTACCTCCATGACGCCGTACATTAGTACTCGTACTACACTTGCTACATCTATTTCTACCGCTGGTATATGTTAATTTGAAAATTTATTTACGACTTTCCTGTTAAGATTGCAATTGTTAAATCAGCTTATTAGACAGATTATGTATGCTTAATCATTTGATATATTAACTTCCAAGCCTTGTTTTATGGTTTCATCGTAAACAAAGCATAAAGCGAATACAAAAACCAACGGACGAAAAGCAAATTTAAAAAGATGACTTGCCATTATATTTTTAATCGCTAAAATAGTTTTCGGTATATGTACATACACAGGTATCACACAGTTACTCATCCGCGCGTCAGCAGTAACAGGAGAAAGCTGTTTCATAACAAATTGCTTCTTAATTATTCGGAAACTGGTTAACTTCTATAATTTACTCCTCGAGTCATTCAATTATCAACACATGACATGCTGTCACACATTGTAATTGTGGCTATCCAATTTCTAAATTTTCATCAATTTGAAATCAACAGAGTAATTACTGCAAACATAGATAACGATACAAATGTACATTGTGGCCACAATCTAGAAAAATACAAACAAGAAACCCCGTTCCTACAATTGTTCAGCGAATTTCTAAACAACGTGAAACGCGCACACGTAGTAATGACGCCACCAATAAATCAACGATACTATACAATACGTAAAGAATAAAGGTCATTAATAAATAGGAGGCAAATTGATTAACAGGTTGCATCCATCCAAGATATGCTATTATAATATATGTACATACATATGTTGTGTACTTACCATGCTTTTCTCCTTATTGTCATAGAAGGGATTCCAGCCGACACTCATGACCATTTTATGGACTTCTCCATTGTCCACACTTGACCAGCCGTAATAAACTCCAGTTTTAAATTCAGGTGGAAGAGCTTTTACAACGTCCAGTGAATAGTTAGCTGTTTCATAAGAGGTACAAATTCAACAAATAAATTAAAGATTGACATGTGGTATGAGTGACTGAGTAACTTACCAGTTGGGATTCCGAGCTCTTTAGATCCTCGTCCGAATCCAGGAACAATCTCTCCTGTAGCAAAATGCGGTAGACCTACTGGCATCTTAGAATTGGTAATATATTTGCCTCCCGATGAAAAAGTGCCTGCACTTCTTGAAACCTTATTGACAACTCCAACAGTAGATGGAAATTTAAAGCGTCTGATTGTTGGACATGAGGTAGAACATCGACATGTTTAATGTTAAGTCTATGCGAAAAATTATTTGCTGCTATCATACCCCAAACAAATCATGATTTTCAATCACAGCGAAAGCAGGAGCCTGGTCTATGGGGGATTACATTGTGGAATATAAGTGGACTATATTTTATTGACAGATGTTAATGTTCCACAAGTAAGGTACCTACCATACTATAATAGATATTTGTCGAATAAGTGTGACAAAACATCTAATACTACGTTCCCACTAGACGAAATAACGCAATATTCGGAATACGTTGTATAACATATTATGTAAGTTTTCCAATAACTAAAACAAACAGAACTAGAAAGTTGACTGTCAAGTTTGTTTACATTCACTTATGTGGTTTACCAGTTGATTTAAGAAAGTTTTACTCATTTTTTTTTAATTTCTATTGTTAATTTCATTTACTGGCAAACAAAATCATTTTAAATGTAGGCAATTTGGAGCCTACTCTAATTTCAATTAAATACATCTAAAAGCTATTATTCTGGATGAGAGAAAAACTGTCAAATTTGACATATGTTAGAGTTCCTATTTTCAAAATTCCCATTCTGTTCGCATATAGAGCGTTGCGTCTGCCCGAGTAAACAATATTTCGAACCATAGATATTATAAATAAATATATATGAATATGCTACTGGATAAGACCCATAAAATACAGAAATAGGCAGTTTGGTTCGATCCACATGCACGCTTGTGACGTTATCTGTTCTTATTGGTTTCAAAAATGAGGACGGAGCTTGAGTTAAGGTCAATGTAAATCGTTACCGCACCTTGCTCAAAAAAATTTCTTTCAAAATAAATGTGTTTTCAACGGGTAATTTTGGAAAATGGACCTAATGATTCCCCGCCTAGACCATATGATTTGACATTTCCCGAAATAAATCCCGGCGACTTGAAAGCAATCGGTGTAAACAACGATTTAATAGAAAAGGTGTTCGCAAATTAGACTGACAGGGTGGAAGACAAGGCAGAGAAGAAGACCACATACCTGGAATTGGATTCATACATTATACATATACCAATAATTTTTCAGTCAGATGAAAACAAATACGTAGCCCTGTACTAAATTTTTGGGGGTTTTATTTCAATTTAAATTTCTCACAAAAACAAGAAAAAATATAATACCACACAATTTACAGTACTATAGTATAATATTTGTTGAGTTCGAGTGAGGTGAGGGTGAGCAATATGATGCTCCACAAAAAGGTCCAGAACTTGGAAAACTCAAGCTTAAATGAAAATATTTTCCAGCTGGCATGGTATAAATAACCGATTATTATACAAGAGCGACATTTAAGAATGTGTATACGAGTATGATATAAAACTTTATTATTCTATGTAATATTGAAAGACGGCGAATAACGAATTACTGAATTTTCCGTGAGAAAACCAGAGAACTGGACAAAATTGAAACGACGGTTAGAGATTTAATATAAACTTTTTAAGCGTGTACTATAACGGAAACAACAAGGTCCATAAACTGCAACGCACATTACAAGCCATCAGAAAATCCTGTACTAAAGGTTAGCCAAGGTTCGATGAAGACATAATTGAAAGAAGTAATTGAATCACCCAAATGGTTACTGACGATGTAATATGAGTGATTTATTACAGTGATTAAATGTTTGCCAGGATCTGTTGAAATTTATTTCAAAGAATTAACTGGTAATTATACTACGTTTCTTAACTAGTTTCCGCTAGAAATGAGGTGATTAAGCCAACTTTGAATATTTAACCCTTCGTTATCAATGACTAACGGCTTTCAGTGTTTAGAGTTTTTTTTTTAGCGCGGTTTAACTTTAAATTAAAAAAGGAGGAACTGTGGACAGTGTAATGCGTCCCAGCAGAGATACAGAGGTTTTAAGCAAAGCCTTCCGCTGCCCTATTTTAACTCCAATTGAAAATAACATCTTCCAAATTTATACGTATATGGTAACAAATGGGGTATTGTTGAACTCGTAATTATGAGTACTTGTCTCAAAGCAAATATTGCCCTACTATTAATCTGTCAAAAGCTATTGAAGATCAAAAGTGATTTTTTTTAAACTTAGAATTTTGACTTTGTCATCATTTTTTTTAGAAAAATATCTTATTACTCCACTACTTTTTGCAACTTTGAAAGTGCACTTAGTATTTGCAAACAAAAAAAGATCCAAGTCGTTCCATCTCAAGTCAGTATTTTTAAAGATACAACCCAAGTTACTGAAACAAGTAGAATATTAAATTAAAAATTGTTAAAAATTTTAGGAAAAAAAGTACAAATATTGATTGCATATTTTTATTTTTATTTTTAATTTTTGCGTCAATTATTCAATAGCCCAAAAATATTAAATGGCATAAAATAATCTTTCGAATTAATGTAATAAATCATCTTTCGTCTTTCGAAGATTTGAAAAAACACACTTTGTTTTTGAAATTACGAAAAATGTTAGTACGCGAACGAATTTTGGATTGTTTTATCGTATATTTTGATAGGTTTTCGTAAATTTTTAAAGCTTTAACACCTGTATTTTTTTGTTAATAAAAACGTTTGCTCAAAATATACGCTGAATTCCACAATCGTTTCTTCCCGTCCCACTCTAGTAGAATCAACGAACGCCAGCCCACTTTTGATGAACGTACGTATGCATTTGTCAGTGGCTGTCAAGAAAAATATATCTTCACAGCAAATTTTAAGCGTTCTTAATTTATACAATTTTTTTTTTACAAATTTTACCCGTCTTTAATTTATTTTATTGTTATAATCTATATCAAAACAAAAACAGTAAGGTACTACCAAACAGCTTTTACTTCACTTTTTACTGAACTTATCGCAACTATATTACCGGAAACTAAAATCGATTTCTTGTTTATTTTTGCCCAAATGTACAAAGACCATTCAGATCATTCGGTCATCGTAGCAATGTGAAGAAAAACTTGTTTATAACTGGTGTAATTTCATTTGCAGACATGACGCACTCAGTGCATGCCGAACGAAGTATACACGAAATGCTGAAAGACACCCCGCCGATGAACGAGAGTGGTAGTGCCATACATTCTGGCACGGAAGGTAGGCCATTTAAGCCACCAAATAGTTTGCCACTGCGCAACCATTCCGGTAAGTTATTCCATGTAAACGGGACAGTCTCATATATTTGTTGAATGGTAATTATTTTTATTGAATTAGCACCGGCAACACCGATGAGTCCAAGTAGTCCACAGAATGGTCTCGATTCGAATTTTTTAAGGACTGGGGCCTCAAAGATTGACACTATTAAAAATTGGAGTATATCAACTTACAAGTGCACACGGCAAATAATGCTGGAAAAACTGGGTAAATCACAAAGAACTGTTGATTCTGAGCTGGAAGCTCAGATTGAACAATTACGGGAAACTCAGCGGAAATATCTGTCCATATTGCGTTTGACTAGAGCGTTTAGCTCGCATTTCCATCATGTAGTAGTGACACAACATGCCCTGGCTGAAGCATTTTCGGATTTAGCCCAAAAGAGTCCTGAACTACAGGAGGAGTTTACGTGCAATTCGGAAACACAAAGGAATTTAACGAAAAACGGTGAACTACTTTTGAACGCGTTAAACTTTTTCATATCGTCTGTGAATACATTGTGCAATAAAACAATTGATGATACACTATTGACAATTCGTCAATATGAAACGGCCAGGTGAGTTCTTCTTCTTGTGATGAAGGGCATACAGTTCATATTTAAATTTGCAATTTATATGTCTATAAAGTAGTAATAGTATATTCTTGTTGCTTAAATAATTGCTTATGTTTTGCAAATCTTGACTCTGTGTTGTATTAATTTTTAAGATGATACGGGTCATATCTCATATATTCGTTGCTGACAAAAGCTTCAGCATAAAGAAAGAAGGTTATTGATTCGTTGAAACAAAGGAAACAATGCTTTTCACAATACCTTAATCATTAAATGCTCATTTTCCTGCGCTCGTTGTTTTCTACTTTACTCAGTTGTTGCGTCATTCCGTTACGAATTGGAACAATGTTTTAACCTATGGAGAGTTGAAGCGCTCTAAAGAATAATGATGGATTGTTTTCATTCCACACGTGGCTATTGTTTCGTCATTGGTTTTTTATCTAATTATTTGGATTGTCGTTGATGTAGTTTGCTTATGCAGGTAGTTTAACTTTGGAATATTTAATTATAACAAATGTTTGAAGAATAACAAAGAAGCGCCGTGTTTAAAATACCCTCTCAACGCGTGAACAAAGCTTGAGCAGAATATGGTTTTGTACCTTATTGAATAATTTAATAACTGGAATCCAGAATATTTAGTGGTTTAAGTTTAGATGTGCCTTTAATGGATTCTTTATTGTGCCAGTGCTTATACTTATGATATTTTAACACTTCATTATATATGGAGACAAATTACGCGTAGAAACTAGAAACGCTTCCTTAAACATTCTGTATTAAGTATCTGCACTGCTATTGTAAAGTCTTATTTTAGATAAAATGGTCAGTTGTCATAGTAACCGAATCATTTATTTGTTGGCTTGTTTTGGAACTAGAGTTTTGACTACTTTTCGAACCACAATTTTGGCAATCTTCGTGCATACGACTAAAGGCTGATGCGTTCAGACTAGAATTTTTTCCCATTTTGTATCTGTCTATGGGGTATGTTATAAATACGTCGACCTCATATAAATATTTCTGCTGGTAGTATCTATAAATTTCTATCTTCAGTGCTGTAACTCTTACTTTGATATCATTGAAAAGAAAAGGAATCATGCAATCTTATTTTTCGACCAAGGATATGAAAAATGATCTGGCGCTCTTTAGTTCACGTGACTTCGTTTACATGAAGGAATGCATCGGCCGCCGAATAGGCATATGATTTTGTCATATGATTCGGGGGAATGGCAACTTCTTCTATAGCAGCGCGTTTTTTTTTTTGTATAATGAGTGCGCGCTCAAGGAGTTTGTGTACCCTTAAAATATTTGTACACAGCGCGGGCCAAGGAAATTTAGGGGAGAAGAAAAGAGAGGCACCGATGTACATTGTTTTTAAATGTTTGTAAGTTACAATATAACGACCCGGAAATACAGAGATCGGCAGGGCATTCTATAAGCGAGTTGTATGGTTTAGGGACGAATCACGATATTTTAGATTACGTCCGAAAATGGGCTTGAGGGTATACTGATGAGCATTCATAGCGAGACAGATGTTACGGTTGCAAGTTTGAATGGGCGGCATGCTACTGGCGATGTCAATGGAGAATTGGTTGTGGAAATAGCGATAAAACAATGCGAGACAGGAGACATTACATCGGTGTTCGAGGGTGTCAATTGATTGACTGATATTAGTATCACCTATGAGTTTTATCGCACGGTTTGAATCCTACTAGCAGGTGCAGAGATGTTTTAGGAGCACCTGACCAGATGTGGGCATTGTACCTCAATTTTGGGCGGATGAATGCCTTATATATCGAGGCCAGATCGGAGGGGGTAAAATATTTCTTACATCGCTTGAGGAAACCTAGACATTTTCAGCATTTTTGACAACATCAAATATGTGGTCATTCCAACGTAAGTTGTCACTGGCACACATACCGAGAATGGAAAGCTGTTTGGTTTCGACCATGTATGTGCCATTCATGGACAATGGCTGGGTATTTAAATTTCGGTTTAATGACAGCAGGCAACATTAAGTTTTGCAAGCATTTAATTCCATTCTGTTGATAGTTACCTAATTGGTTATGCTATTAATATCGGAATTAAATCAGGTTAACATACGCTGATGTGCTCCTTCTACACACGAAAAGCAGGGGCGTGAGTCCGGGAACGAATATGAAAAGAAGAGAGTACTGTCATCAGCAAAGGAATATATTGGATTAGAAGTAGCAGACAAGAAAATTAAAAAGAGCGTTGAAGACAGAACGGAGTCCTGGGGCACACCAGCATTTATGTTCTGAATATCAGACTTGAAACGGCCCAAGACAACTTGAATCGAACGTTCCGAAATTTCTAATCCATTAAAGAAGAGAGTCATCGATCCCAAAAGCACGCATTTTCGACAAAAGAGCGTGATGCCAAACTCTGTCAAATGCATATTACATAGGTAAAAAGACTTTAGATGGCTGTTCATAGTTTGGATTTACACAAATATTGTCAAGTCAACTGCTATATCCTAATTTTTTTTTAATTGTTTTTTTCCATTGTCATTATAATTGTGTGCAGCTATGCAGCATTTGAAATCTTATTTTGTTATACTTGGCTTATTGCAGATATTATACACATTCTAGGTATTTACTTTAACGCTGGCAATTAAGTTCATATAAACTGGCTATCAAAAATTGCCTCTGATACACACTCTGCTATTGGCAGTTCTATTATTATAAAGGTCAACGCCCCCTGAGGGTTGGTAATATTTTCCGACAGCAATGCCCTGGGCATCTTAAATAAATGATTCTATATTCTAATTGAGAATAGTATTTCAGTTCTTTTTTTGCAGTTTGTGTGTAGCAGTCAGCCTTTCGTCGACTGCTTAAACTTCATCAGATAGCTCTCCGATGACGTAGGCCCCAGCTTAAATAAACGAAACTGAATAGATCGAAAACTCTCCAAAGCCTTTCCGCTGATTGAATACGCGTGAATTGTCAACAACCGCATTTATGTTTCATGTCTCATTATCTATGATAATTCATCCTTATCTGTTAGAATGCCTACTGGTGTAGATAGTATGTAAATCGCGTAAATGAACTTTCTACGTGAATCCAAAAATGTAATCAACTCCATCAATATATACATATTGCATTTCATGAACAAAACTGAATTGAACATCATCGTAATGACGAAAGTTTATATTAGAAATTTACTATACTACAAAATGTAACCCTTCCTTATGACAGAACAAGTACAAGTATTTTGAAGCGACCGTTTATCTTTCATTCAATCTTACCAGAAAAATAATACGAGTATAAAACTTTTTATTGGAGTACAGTATTTTTATAGTTGAATAACAAATTCAATTCGGTTCAATTCGACTCCATGGAAGCAATAAAACTCTGTATTAACATGCATGTGTGGAATTATTTACACATAATATAGCATATACACTGGTGTGCAAAATAATAAGAACACTACAACAGAAAAATGTATTTTAAATATAAAAAAAATAAGTGAAACTTTGGAATAATTTACTGTTTTTTTCAATTATTACTAATATTATACAAATCAAAAGAAATATAAAATTCAAGTAATACAGTCTAGGAAGAAACAATTATTTATTGGGGCTTCAATGATTACGGTTGTGCAAAAAAAAAGAGCATTAAACAAAACATTAAGCAAAAAAAAAAACATCGAAGATTCGAACAAAACTATTGCTCCTAGGGTTCCCTTTTTCATATTTAGTAGTATTTCTCTTGTTTTTTAAGTCTGCTTGACGTCGTCGTGTCATTTATTTTTTGGTTTAGAAAATTTGATCACCTTCTTCTTGGCATGTCCACAAAGATTTTCTATAGGGTTTAGGTCTGGAGATTGTGCTGGCCACTCGAGAATTTTAACTTTTATATCAGTAAACCATTTTTTTATAATCTTTTAAACAAACTTTTAAACATTTAATACCAATGTACATCGGTACCTCTCCTTTTTTCCTCCCTAAGCTTCCTTCGCCCGCGCTGCGTGCAAACATTTTAAGGGTATAGGAATAACCCCTTAAGCGCGCGCTAATTAGAAAAAAAAACAAATGTATAAGATCGTTGTCCGGTAGAATTTTGCAACATAACGGTAAATTGTCGTCTCCAAATGGATACATTACATTTTGTAAGAGAGGTTAGAGCCTCTATTATCTGGTGTAATGAATCAACACCGTAGTAATAAAAGGATCCCCAAACCATTATATTCCCCCCACCATATTTTATTGTTTTAATGGTATATTCGGGATGAAATTCTTTTCCCGATTGCCTTCCTATATATTTTTTCTGGAATATTTCCCAAACAAGTTGATATTCGTTTCATTTGACCATAATATATTAAGCTATTTTTCAGGCGACCGGTTTGAATGAATTGTGGGAAATTTTGGTGGGAATTCTTTTCCCGCCGATATGCTTTTAAATTATTTTGAATAAGTTTTTTTCCTCATAACAAAGGTATCAAGGGTAAGGTTAAAATTAGCCTTTATGTGGCTAAAGGGTTGAACGGGGTTCTTTTTAGCGCACCTTGCGATCTGATTATTAGTTTTAAAAGACGTTTTCCTTTTTCTTCCTCTTATCTCAACCAGTTTTTTTTTTAGAGCATTTGTCGTTCCCAAAAAACACGAAACGGTTTAAGAAAATGCTCTCAAAGATATTCCATCTTTTTTTAATTTACTAATAACATCCTGTAACTCTGGTGCGCTCATTTTCGCTTAAGAGATTTGAGAAAAATTAAATGCTCATCTCTACCTGTTCTAAACATTTACCAATTAAATGATACAAAACTTTTAAAAGAATAAAAAAACTTAGAACGGGCAAAACTACAATAGCTTTGTTCAGTGGGGCTGTTCCGGACTGTTCCGAACAGAAAAGTACAAGCTGTCCTATTCAGTGAGAAAAATTTCTGTCCGAATGTGTTCTGCTCTGTGTTCAGTGAGGGTGTTCCAATCTGTTCGGAACAGAAAATCTTGCACCTACTTTCGAAGTAGAACACAATTGTGAAAAGTGTCAAAAGCAGTTGTGCTGTACTTTTCTGTTCTCATTTGATTTGACGTTTTTCACAAATCTGTGCTGTTCTGTTCTAGTTTTTCCTCACTGAACAAAGTTAATATACATATACTATACCTTGTTCTTATTATTTTGCACATCATATATATAACTGATATTTTGCACTGCACACGTGATTATTGATACGATTATTTTGACTGCATTTTACCGTTTTTTTTTTTTGCGGCAAAATGCAACTGGAAAAGTTTTCCTGTTATTAAGGGCTCTAATAAGTTAGAAATATTATTTTACACAGCAATGTACATATATATTTAATATACCCGATTGTAAATTTTTAAAAATCTTTTTGAGTATAAAAACTTTTTTTTTTTGTATAAGAACACTCTTCAAGGACCTGAAATAGGGAGAAGTCGGAATGGATTAAATAAGAGGATCGCTTCAAATAACACAACACACAGTTATTCTACACAGTGGCTTATGATTGATTGTCTGGTTCAATTTCTGTAAAAAGGTGCGGTAATAAGCTCATGTCACTATTGTTTCATACGGAACGCAGTCTGTGAATATCATTCCCGATTGCGCTCGCCGCATTTTTTTAGGTCAGGGGGAGGATGGGCTTGTCCACTCGTCACGGCCTTCATGGAATAGGATATTGAGCTGCGGTATGTCCTCTGCTCATCACAAACCTCACTTATAGCCCGAAGAGTTTCATTAAATTTTCAATTTTAATGAATTATTTTTGATTGATTTTTGATGCTGTAATTTTTTGCCCTTGTAGCGCTGACTTGTACAAGATCTTTAAACGCGGCAGGCATTCAAGTATTGAACGATTTAAGTTCATAATCATTGAGTTTTCTCTTCTAAACTGCGGCGTTACAAACTGAAGTTTTCGTTTGAAGCTACCCAGCAAGTTTTTATCTGCGTTTAATAGTGCCTATGATTTGCATACTGTAGATAGGTTTTATACGAGGTTTTTTGATTCTTGCTGGTATTCGCTGATTTTTGTTAATTTTTTTGTTTCGAAAAAATTCTTATACTGGGTAAGCCAATTGCCTGAGTAAAGAAAACATAATAAATAGGTACAATAAAGAAATTGATCTTAAATTATGAATATGAACGTTAGCGTTCGAGCTTGGGACAGTTATACTCACACTCTGGCGTTTTGTATAAGCGAATACAGCAAAGACTAATGTAGGCCCTAGCAAACATCTTTTCCAATATGCTTCTTGTCGCATTGAACCACACTGAACACACAAATGCAGTGTGTATTTATCCCATCTCACCAAAAAGTGAAACCAAATTCTAAACAAATCTGACGAAAGCAAGCTAGTTACACTTGATATTTGAAAGACATTCGACAGAGTTTGGCACTAGGCTCTTTTATTAGAAGTGTATACATTTGGGACCGACGAATCTGAAGGATCAATGGATTAGAAATTACCTTTCCTAATGTTAAATTCAAGGTGTCTTGGACGGTTTGAAATACATTCCGGTGTGCCTCATGTTTACACGTTTTTACTACTTCTAATCCAATATATTTTTTTGTGATGACAGGACTCTCTTCTACTTTTCATATTCGTTCTTGAACTCATATCCCTGCTCTTCAACTATGGCACGGAGACAACAGCATATGTTGAGTTCATTAAATTTCGATATGCACAGCATTACTAATTGACGAACCACCAGATATAACATATGAAATGAATTTCTAACATAATTTGTAACTATTAAAAGTAGTTTAGAATAAGATGAAATAAGTAAATAAATAAATAAATGAAGTGAATACTTCCACAATACAGAGTGGCCTGCAGATGTTAAAGCGAAATTTAAACAAGGCAATATCGATGAATGGTATATGCGTTGTCGAAATCGAAAAATTTCCGTTCTCAGAATGTGTGACAAAGACAACCTTCGTTGGAATGACCATTATTCGATGTGGCCAAGAAATAAGAAATACTTTACCCCGTGTATTTGACATTATAATATATAAAGTAATTATCCGCCCAAAATTGGGCCCACATCTGGTCAGATGCACGTAAATGTTTTCTTAGCCAGATAAGGACGCAAAGCGTTGCGATAGAAGTCATTTTTGACGCCAATATTGCCAGTAGCATCCCGTTCCTTCAAACCTTCAACTGTAATACCCGTCTCGCTAACCAGCTTCACTGATGTGCATAACGATGATTGATGGCTTGGGCCTTTTAGAGACGAATTGGAAGGGCGCCGATTTGACGACGATTAAGGCATGGAAATGTTTGTACAGAACAATATTTTCCATTATTGATGGAATTATTAAAACATGTTTAAATAAGAGTAGAGATTATATAAAAACATGGTATGGTATGTATTAAATATTTTTTTCAGGACAAAAACTGCTGGGTCGTACTTGTTTTATACCGCTTCTAGCGGAAGATGTTTGGTATGCCATCGGTTCCCAGTGGTTTCTTACTTATCAACAATTCAAAGATCGTTTGGAATTCTTTCTCATGTATAACGCAAGTTAAGGTTATTGTATCTTGTTACAATGACCTAAACAGAAAATTATGGTGGTGTTCAACATATAAACGATAGTGAGATTGTGGAAACAAAGGTGTTTACGTTTAGCTTAGAGCACAGGGCCAGTTAATTAGAATATTTTGTTTCTATATTAAAAAAAAAAAAAAAAATTAATGAATTATAAAAAGAGGAATTAACATACTTTAAAAGAAACCTAAACCAAATCATAACAAATATTCATCCTTGGTTTCCTCTAGGGTTGAATTCGATGCCTACCGAATGGATTTGGAGAATGCTAGACCAGAAATACCCCAAAGTCCCATATCAGAAGAGGCGCAAAAGAATTTCCTGCGGCATAAAGAGCTCTATGAAAAACTGAGGGCTGATGTGGCTGTTAAAATGCAATTCCTAGATGAGAACAGGGTACGACTTTTTGATATATTTTCATCATAACTAAGAAACTAACAATCATTTGCTTTCAGATTAAGGTGATGCATAAGCAACTAGTGCTTTTGCACAATGCAATTGCTGCGTACTTCTCGGGGAACGCTGTAGCTCTAGAGGGCACTCTTAAGCAATTTAATATAAAAGTAACTAAAACCAAAACAATACTTTAAGTGTAATTCTAACATAGTCTTTTTCTACAGTTAAAGTCTCCAAATTCGGCAACAGGATCGTGGTTGGAACAGTAGTATTGTACAATCAGGCTGTCATCGATTATCTTATATTAAAAAAAAAAAAAACAAAGTGTATCCCATCCATAGTTCCACTGGGAACAAAAAGAAAGCAAAAACCGATATAAACATTTCTAAACTCCGTGTATATCACTGCGCCCAAATATATATACATGGGCTACTTCTACTTTCGGTCAAATGTATCTTTAACTCTTTTAACTTGAGGCGAAAAAATTATAAAAGAAACATTATATAAGGAAAGAAAAAAAAATCAGCCGAGAAATCTGTTTTACACAGTTAAGAACAAATATTTCATGTAATATTCACACAACAAACATTTTTCACTTCGTTGTCCATTTGTACATTTTTGAGCGTATTTTACCTAGCTAGGCTACAAACATTTTATAAACACAAACCAAAATTAACTAGTTTTTAACAATACTTGTTTCGATGTTTACAAAACGCCGCCTGACTAACAATCACCGATGCCGCCGCCGTTGATGCTGCTGCTGAGCAATCCATGATATAATTAATGCATTCGAATTAGGGTAGTATACTTCATGACATTAAAAAAAAAAAACAAAAATAATAATGATAAAATAAAGTTCTTCGCATTCCCATTAAGACGATGGAAAACGAATATAATTTAAACCCACACGAACGGATTTCTGATTTCACCTCTTGTAGTCAGTCTAGCACTTTGCAGAGATTGTTTTCATTTTCCTTATCATTTCCATTCAACAGTATTTTGCAACCCTTAGGCTTAAGTAAACAGAAAAAGGAAAGAAAAACTATGTTTAACCTAGTCAACGTATATAATTACATTCTATATACATGTAACTTATTAAATATATTAAAAACAAAAACTAGTAATAAAAATTATATATCGATCAAAGGGTTCTTCCTGTTTAATTCTTTTCCAGACTTAACTCCTTCAGTTTGTCATTGAGTTCCTCTTCTTCTTCAGCTTTAAACATTTCCTAAGGGACGGATAGTGTTGTTGATTTGAATGGTGTTGGATGCCAAATTATGTTTACTTACTGGATCATAAATGACCTTAACGACGAGAGAGCAGCTAGGGCAAGTTGCTACTTCTTCGCCTTCCATTAGTTCCTCCTGAAAGGGGGTTGTTTTGGAGTTTCACACATATTTCACTTTAGGTTTGTGATTTACCTTTGAAATTTGAAATCGATCACCACAGGGACATGGGTAGTAATACATTTCATCTTCTTCATCATATTCAAAGTCTTCAATTTCTACTTCGTCATGATAAATACTCATTGTAAATTATTTAAAAAACATAATCAAAATAAGATCAAAAAATTATCCAAGTCAAAGTTGTTGACTCAGTCATAAACACTTGTGAACACATGTTAGTCACTGTCAGAGTGTCAGACTTAATAAATGAACTACGAAATGAATTGTGTTTCGTATTTTGCAATGTAGAGATGGCATGATATAAATTTGAAGGAATTCATGTGCGAGAAAAGAAGAAAAGTGTTGCATTAACCGTGTTATTTTTAGTGACGCTTTTTAATGAGTGTGTTCTAAGCGCTTAAAGAAATGAACGTCATATTCTATTGGTTTCAGCATTTATTCAACATCCAGTGGAATTTAAAAAAACTTGCTTCTTTTTTTTTTGTTGTCAAGTCCAAATGTGAACATGTATTGATAAATTTGCTGGAATTTTTCCTCATAAAAAGAAAAGGTCTTCTCGAAAATCCTTTCTACATACGATTTTAAAGGTTGCATGGAAGGAATGTAGAGAAAAAAGTTTTTAATTAAATGTTTTTGGACATTTGAAGTAAATTTTGAATTGAACTCTATTCGAAAAATGGTTTTGAGAATGCACAGAACATAACCAATAGAACATTTTCAGAAGAGATTTTTTCATTCGAAAAAAGATTGACTCCTTTTACCCGATGTACTGAGAGTGGAAAAAAAAATTAGCAAACGCGTAACAGGGTTACCATATCAGTTATTCAAAGCTGCCCGAATTGACTTTGTGGAGAGCATAGACTAACTCATTTCTCAGATCTGGTCAGAAGACTGTGTTCCTAACAAATGGAATCTCAGCTTCGTTTATGCGATCCACAAAAAAAAGAGATTCCCTCAACTGCGCCAACAATAGAGCTATAAGACTCCTCATCATTGCGTTCAAGATCTTATCTGTTATAATGTGTAAAGTTCTAAAATCTTTCGTTAACCAAATGTTCACACTCTGGCAGATCCTGAAAAAAACTCACGAAGTCCAAATTGATACCCACTATCTATTCATCGATTTTAGCCGGATATGACAGCATATATGGAGACGAACTTTATAGAGCCATGACTAGTTTTAGCATCTTGCCAAACTCGTCCGGGCAGTTTATACTGTGCAGAACGGCCATGGAAAAAGCTCGCATCCTTTGATGTCAAAAAAGGGTTTAAATAAGGTGACGCGCTACCATATGACAACTTTAACATCATACTTGAAATAATTGTATGGAACTCACAACCGGAGTCCATACTCACAACCTTTCAAAAGTCTGTGCAACTACTAGCGTATGCCGATGATCTTGACATACTTGGCAAACCTCAGCAGGATGTCAACGGTTCGTTCGCTTGAAACAGAGGCTGCTAAAATGGCTTTAGCGATAAATGTGGGCAAAAACTGACACAAGAAGGGTCACACAACATTAACGAATTGGACAGAACGTCACAGTCAACAGCTATAACTCTGAGGTAGTAAGGGACTGTGTCTACTTTAGTTCTGCTACCAATCTTGCAATATCTTAGGCTATGGCTCCCGGAATGAACTCCCTGGGCTTGAGCGATTGTACAATATATATTTCTATATATTTAGAACGAATACCACTTCATGCCGTCTGGGCTACTTTTTGAAAATTTCTCTATTCTGGTCACACTAATAGTTAATCTATTCATTTTGAGAAATGAATGAATAATACAAATTCACTTTCCGATTGTCAAAAGTGACAACTCTTATTCGAGTCAAGTCAAAACAAATCGTGATCGAAACGTTTTTGAGTCGTATACCTTTAAAAAAATATAACACATAATTTTATAAATAAAGTTATTCAACATGGCACCAGACTTTTCAAAATTAGATCTCTACGAATACCTTGGCGTACCCTTCGAAGCTAAGGAGACTGACATCCGAAAAGCCTACAGAAAAAAGGCGCTAGAATGCCATCCGGATAAAAATCCCGACAACCCAAAGGCAGCAGAAACTTTTCACATATTATCTAGGGCTTTGGAAGTGCTCACAGATGCGTCTGCTCGAGCAGCGTACGACAAAGTTTTCAAAGCCAAAAAGGCAGCTGCAATACGCACTAAACAGTTAGATAGCAAGAGACAAAAGCTTAAAGCCGACCTTGAACAACGAGAACGAGATGCACTAGCAGCAAGTCAAAGTAAGTACAAAGGATACTCAACAGTCCAGAAATCCGATGAGGAACTACTAAAAGCCGAAATAGATCGCCTTCGTGAAGAAGGCTCAAAATTACTTGAAGAAGAACTAATCTCAATGCGGCAAGAATTGCACAAGAACTTGGGTCCTTCTAAACCGGTATTTGATTCATCTCTTCATCGAATTAAGCTCAAGTGGAAGGCAGAAAAGGGTGATCCATTAAATGGTGGTTACTCCGAGTCAAAATTGTTGAATTTTTTAAAGAAGTACGGAGATATTGAAGCTTTCGTGATGTCCAAAAAGAGTGGAAGTGCTTTAGTGGAGTTTAAGACCCTCGAAGCTGGAGAAATGGCGATAGCTTATGAAAAAGGAGACATTAGTAATTGTTTATCATTGGAGTGGGTTACACCACCACCTACGGTGCAAAATGGTACGGGAATAACTGTAGGCTCTGCGAATTTGGATTATGAGAGTCTAGTTCTAAGGAAATTAAGGCAAGCCGAGGAACGTAAGCGACTAATTGAACAAATGCAAAAAGAAGATCAGGAATCCGTGTAGATAAGTTGTATTTGATTAGTATAATGACAACGTTAGGCTTAGTATTTATGTAAATACATAAAGTTTATTATTAAAAAATAAACACAATTCTAATTTTATTCTTATTCTTTATTTTTATTTGAAATCTTTGCGTGCAAGCGCGTATGTATGTGCTTAATGTTTAGGCGTTCGATAATTGAGATGAATAAGCTAAAAAAATTGGCTTAAGTAGCAATGACGCTATCAGAGTTAAAGATTTTGACGATTTTGCGTCAACTGCCATGATTTGATTCAGGACTCTTCAAATGGGCGAAGTATCTATAGTAGGAACTAACTAGCGCTATAGTTTTTTTTTACGCGGTTGATGCGAAGACTTTCGATTAAAATGTTGGCGTTCATCTATTCAACATATCCCAGCCGACGGATTCCGAGCCTTTGAATTGGCGAATGAATTGTTTGTATTCCGTGTACGTAAACGGCCTGAGCTGCGGTATCCATATACCAGCCTTATCAGACGTTGGATCCCTAGACGCCTGACTAGACCGATGTCGCTATACAGTCCGTGGTTGAATCTCGTCCTCCATTCCACTTCTATACAAACGGGACTGAAAATCACGCGCAGTATCTTTCTCTCGAAACGGCCAAGTGCTTCTTCATCCGCTTCGCTTCGGACCATAGAGCAAGACCGGGATGATAACGGTCCATCCCGGCCAGAGTGGTCTGTTACTTAATTGACTTCTGAGCTCAAAGACAAGGCGATTGGCAAGAGCAATTCTGCGTCTGGTTGTTGCGCTGATGTCGTTGCTTCTAACGAAGATGAAGTCGAGGTAGAAAAAGTTCTTAACTACCTCGAAGTAATAACTGCCAACAGAGACGTTGTAGCCAAGTCGCCCTTGGTGTCAGTCCTTTTCTGATGACAGCATGTTCTTTGTTTTACCCACGTTTACCGTCACCTGACGGTTTGGCAGGGATGTCAAAACTGGACACGGTTCTATATGGCTGGCCTCTAAAAATGCTGCCATATGGGACCATAAAGTCAATGAAAAGATGGTGGGTATCGATTTGGACTTCTTGAATTTCCAGGATCTGCTGGAGTGTGAAGATTTGGTCCATTGCGGACTTTTCTGGTCTGAAACCGCACTGATAGAGGACAATCAGGTTGATGACGAAGGGTTTCAGACGTTATCACAATATGGCAGCTAAGATCTTGTTCGCAATATTGAGGAGATTTATAGCTCTAGAGTTGGTGCAGTTGAGAGGATCTCTTTTTTTTGTGGATCGGGTAACCGATCCTGAGATTTCATTCATCAGGCATATACTCTTCTGACGAGATCTGAGAAATGAGTTGGTGTATGCTCTCCACAAAGATATTTCCAGCAGCTTTGAATACATAGGCCGATAAGATGTCGGTTCCAGTTGCTTTGTAGAATTTCAGCTTAGATATTGCTATCCTTACTTCATTTTGGTCAGGTAGACGGAAATTTTGAATTTAAGTTGAATATTCCATTCTACCTGACGGTGGTATGTTGGGCTTCATCGCCGTTATACAATCTACAGAAAAAGTTTTTTCCATATTCTCAGCACCGATTGTGACTCTACTACAAAATTTCTGTACGAGTCTTGACACGCTCTTTTTACCTGTTGGTGAAATTTGCGTACGTTATTCCTATAGTACAACAATTAAGTGGGATGAATCCTATTATGGTTAAGTCTTAAGTCTGTTGCAAAGCGTAGCAGTTATCCTACCGAAGATGTTCCCTATTCCGATCCTGCTGTTAAAATCGTCTAGTGCAAATTTAACGTCATTCTTCGGCCATTGCTCATATCTTATCTTATCGAGGATTCGTAGAAACGTTCTTTGGTTGCGTCGTCCTTGTCTTCCGACGACTATATCTTAAAAAAAAGGCTGTCCTATATTTTGATAAGAACTATCGAGGTACCCAACATGCCATAAATTACTGTACTCAGCCAATTTTGCGAATGTTTAAGCCTTTTTACATAATGACCTGTGAGATCGACTAAATCACTATGCTATGTTCTAACTTGGGACCTCAATTTAAAACCCGCTTGATTTCTATACACTTGTAAATCTATACAGATAGGTGGTGGGGTGCTTGGAAACTCATATCACTATTATTTTGACTATATAATTTGTAGATCTTTTCAAACATCTGCCGAATTTGCCAAAGAGATGAGCTATCACGAGGTTTGTTTATATGTAGGGAAGGGGAAATAGCACTCACCATAACTTCGTATAGACGCTGTAACGCGATTAACGTCAATAATATTGATTTGATTACACTTAAAACTATTAAACTGACAAAAAGAGGAAGTTAGGGTTTCAGTTTTCCAGCTAAAATGGATTCAAACTTTAAAAAAATAGTGCAGTCTATTAGAACAGCTCCTGTCAGATCTATTACACGCGGACAATAAGCAGGAAAACGGTAGACATTAAGGTTTTTCAAATGAGTTTGGTACTGTTTGTGAGCAGAATGAATGCAGGGGATATGTAATAGGATGCCCAAGTCAGAGCACTTCGACTCCAGATGGCAAACGTGACCAAAATTCGCATTCAAAGACCTTGGTCATCTTAGGGCGAATCGTTGATACTACTTACGATTTGGAAGCCTGTCAAAGTAACTAGTCTTTGGGGTGGTAAAGGGTGACCAGATAAGAATGACAGAAAAAAAATATAAATAAAACAACAACCGTGTGAGATATAAAATTGATTCTGGCTTTATTTTGAAGCTACGTTCATGCCATTATATGTAGATTAGAACATCATTCCAGTGGCCGCGTCGGCTTCGCTGACAGTGCTTCAAGCGGTTGGTCCAATATGTGCGGTGTTATTCGGGCAATAGCGAATGTTGGCCTCGAGCTCGTCCAAAGTGGTTGGCTTGTTAGCGTAGACTAAGGACTTGCGGCGGCCAACTGATGAACACTCGCCAAGATGACCTAGTCGCCACATTACTCCTTCACAACTTCGAGCGTTGAGTCGCTTCTATGGCATGTAGCGCCGTCTTATTGGAACCAAAGCTCGGATATATCGATTTTGTCGAGATCTGACAACGATTAACATCGTTCTATATCTGAGATCCTTGAAGGTAACCGAGTCTCCTTCCTCATTTCGAAAGAAATAAATTCCGATGATGCCACCATGCCATAAACCGCATCAGACAGTAAATCTTTGTGGATACATCGATGCTTGGCAATTTTTCTTGTTGACATAGCCCTGAGCCAAAGGTGGACCTCGGCCGATTTTTTGACCAAAATCCGGATCCCCGGCCAACATTTTCATCGCCCAATTAGCGAACTCAGGGCATGATCTATGCTCGTCCTGCTTCAATTTCTTGGGTCAGCATAATCTTATACGGATGTAGGCCCAAATCCAACTGCGAAATAACCCGGGTTGGCCCTCTGGCGATGGCGAATCCAGCTGGGTCTTCTTCGATACTGGCCGCTACGGCGGCTATGTTTTCTTCATTTCGCACCAATCTCTGTCTGGTTGGAGACTTAAGATCCAAAAGAATGTACTCACGCTCAAACTTTTCCACGCTGCGACGAATTGCCTGCACACTGAAGTCATGATGGCGACCGACCTCATGACGAAATTCGCGTTGCGTATTTACAACTGAGACGGAATTTCGATAACATTTTTAAATAATTTCCGCACGTTCGGCAAGCGTAAAACGATGCATAATAAAATTGCAAGCCTTACTGAATATTTTGACAGCTGGATGTCATTGGTAACTTTGACAACTGATGAAACATAACAATTGAAAAAACTGTCATTGCTTTCAGGTCATCCATTATAATGCTACTCTTAACATTTAAGATGCTTGCTACAATTCTCTAAAAGTAGAGCTAGTTATCATCTGAAGTTTGATTCCTTTATAAATATTAGGAAATACCATATGACATGCAATATACGAGTATATAACCAGTCGGTCCGGTACCTTCATTGGCGACATCTAAAATACTTAACGAAAACTGTGGGACCATACTCTGAATACATTCATGTCCGCCTAAAAGTATGCCATTTGATTTGGCCTATTTTCAAATGCAATAAGCTGTCATTTTACATTTGTTTTTCTTGCCACGAAATTGCAATTTTTTTAAGGTCTCGCCCAGTATGGTTTAAAATTAAAATTTTCGCGTTAGAATCAGTGAAATAAAACAATGGATCGGTCTAAGCGTGACCTGGAGTCATTGGTCACACAACAAAAAGTACAACTTACACGATACGAGACCCGATTGAAAGGTAAATTTAACTCTACTTTGTCTTGAAATTCAATTAGAAAACAAAAAAAAAAAAAACATTTCAGATGTGATCACCGCTTACAAGGGTCTTCTCAAAGAGAAAGAAGCTCTTGAATCCAGCCTAGCAGCTGTTACGGTGAAAAAGGAATCACCAGAAGCAACCCCAACCGATAAAAATGAGCCAGCAACAACGAAGCAACCTGAAAGCAATTCGAACGAGAATGCCACACAAGCTCAAGTTATGACATTGATGAACTCACTTGCGACACTTTCAGCCGAAAAGTCACGAATGGAGGCGTCTTTTCAAGCAGACAAAAAGCAATTGCGGTCTCAATTGGCGCAAAAAGACCATCAAATCAGTGAGTTGCATGAGAAAATTAAGGTTGCAGCAAACCAGGCATCTCTGGATCTCGAAAACTACAAAGCGAAACTAATTATAGAACGACAGGAACATGAAAAAGAAATTAACAATCAAATGCTTATGATTAGAGAGCTGCAAAAATTATATGCAGACGAACGCCACCTTAAAGAAAACATTGAAATGCAATTAAACAATCTTAAAACACAGTTTGCATCGACAGACAACTCTGATGGTCGTATAAGAGATCTGCAATCTCAGCTAAAAGAAGCCAAGGCAAAACTGAAACAAATGGAAACCAAAAAAGAATCGATTTCTTCACAAGATAATACCAACATTCTGCAGCAAGTGCAAAATGAGATGATGCAGCTTAAAGAACAGCATGCGGTTGCTATCAAATCAGAACAGAAACGCGCCTACGCGGCCGAAGAACACAATAAAAAGTTGGCTGCCATTCACGAGGATCGTGTTGCTAATTTGGAGGCTCGACTGGCTGAGCTGTCAGCTACAGTTGGAACCTACGACCGCCTACGACAGCAGGACCAAGAAAGTATTCAAGCTCTCAAGAGAAAATTGCAGAATTTAGAACATGTCACAGACGTCGTTAGTGAAAACCCCATAAAAGCTAGACATCATTCCAAGCCTTCCCTAAATGACATGTCATCAGTGGTTGATGAGATTATGCAGTTGAAAAAGTTATTGCTTTCCGAAAACGCAAATTCCTCTAATCCTATCGATATCTCTAAAATATTCACCGTTGGCTCTAATCACAAGCAGTGTGAAGAAGACTCTAGCAAACTACAAACACAGTTAGATGCTGCAAAAAATGATTGTTCGAAACTGCACGACGTTATTAGAGTACAAAAGACTCACATCGCCACGCTGCAGGAGAAGGTAAAAGTCCTCAATCGAAACATTGACGAACAGGAGTCAGACCTTAAACAACAGGAAGAACGACTACGACAGGCTGTTAAGGAGGAGCGATCCAAGTGGAAGAACGTCTTGAGCGAAATGGAGAACGAATGTCGTTTCAAATTGAATGAAATGGAACAGCAGTTGCAGAAGCAGCGCGTTCGATCCCTTCAGCTCCTGGACGAGAAGGAGAATGAAATAAAAACTCTGCAAACATCATTTGAAGTGTTCACGCAGCCAAGAATTGCCAATGATCATACAATTCAAGAGGACATCAATTCCTCCTCCGTTGAGGCACCATCAGCTCCCGAAAGAAAAATTTCTTCTTCTGGAAATAAAAGTCTTGGAGTGGGAGAAAACTGTCACATGCTGCACTATGCCAATGAAATTGCACGCAAAGATATTGAAATTGCCGGCTTGAGAAAGACTAAATATGCAGCCGAAACAGCTCTTCGCAAAGCTTTGCAGGATAAAGCCACTGCCGAGGAGGATTTGAGAGACAAAATCAGTCAGTTAGAGCTACAGGTTGATCGGTGAGTATAAAACATTTGCCCCGAAAATGCCCACTAGTAAAACTTTTTCATTTCCAGTTTAGAACGTTGCAAAACTAGGGAAGGAGCAAATCTGGAGTATTTAAAGAACGTTTTCATAAGTTTTTTATCCACCAAAAGTATGGAAGGTAAAGGACACATGATTAACGCTATCGGAGCAGTTCTACAGTTTACTCCAGCTGAAATTCAAACCATCAGTAATGCATTCCACAAGAAATAAGGACGATGATTGAAGCCACAATCCCCATAATAGTTAGCACGACATTCTTGTTATCCAAATAAACGTTTTATTTATTTATCGAACATGAGATATTTTAATTGAATCCAGATACAGGATACTTTTTCAGGTGATCCCTCATTACAGCCGGAAAGATCGAAAGAAACTTAAATCTAGAGCCCATCTGCTTGGGGTCGGTGAGCATTTTGTAGCCGGATTTGATTGTGACTTGGTTCTCAGGAAGTGCATTATCGAGAAGTACCTGCGAAAATAAGGAAAATTATCAACTGGAAATGCCATTCTTATATAATAATAACCTGTAGCCGGGCATCTCCCTCCATCTTCTTAAGAAAAGTGCCTTGTTCTACAGGGCCCACGGTGAAAACTTTATCATCCTTTTCTGCGATATGCTTAATTCGTTTGAAATCTACATCAGCAGTGAGATCTGCAGTTCCAGGGTCAGTCAGAGGATCATGTAGTTTGTGCTTCTTAAACGCCTGTATGTGGATACGTTTATTATTGAAAGATGAACGTGAATATAGGAAGCGCTCACTCTAAATGTATCATTCTTCTCCCCAAAGTGTCCATAATCCATGATCAATCCAATACCCCCATTTTCGTCGAACCTTTCAGACATCAACTGAATAATTGCGTCTGTTTCTACTGAATATTCTAGACAATGACGGTTGTCATTCTCTGTGGGCTGGAAAATCTTCGATATTGGCGTTTGTGACTTGGACATTACAAACCGAAAGGAGTTGTCTTTCTTAGTATCAACATCAATTAGCACCTCTTTCCATATACCATCTTCTTTCTGAAGTTTATGCACTGGCAATGCATCAAAGAACTCATGTGCCAGGATTATAGAGAACTCCTTAGGTACATCTTCGATTCGTTTGTACCAAAACACTTTTGTCCCAGAGAGTGTTTCTCCTTCCAAATAGTACGGCGCTTCATCAACTTGATTGTGTTTGAAACACAATCTTGATGCCTGAACTTTGCTCAAATACGGACTCACTTCAACCAGGTGGAGCGAAAATTGTCCGCCCAATCTAAATTTAGATAAAACTTTCAGCATATCCAAAGATAAAGTTCCACGTCCTGGTCCTAATTCGACAACTTGAAACGGAGAAGGAGAACCTAATTTCCGCCATTCACTTAAACACCAAACTGCAACGAGCTACAAATCTAATAAGGATATCTCAGAAACATCAATTAGATTCCTATAGGTTTACCTCTCCAAATATTTGACAGATTTCCGGTGAGGTAATAAAGTCGCCCTCTTTCCCGAAAACATCACGATTCATATAATAACCAGCGTATGGATTCGTAAGAACTTCTCTCATATAATCTGCTACTGTTATAGGTCCTCCGGCCAGGATTCTTGCTCGAATTTGACTGGTCAGATTTTGATATTTCTCACTGGATCCCGAGTCAGGAGCACCCTGAGGAGCGGTGAGCTTAGTTTTAGCAGAGAAGTCAGGTCTTTTAATCGATTTGTACGAAAAAGTACGACTTGACAACTGATTACGCAAGGTGCTGAGTAAAGTTTTATTCATATTTAAACAGTTTTTTTGGTTTCTTAAAAATAAAAATAAATAAAAAACAATTTATCGGAAAAACTAAACAAGAAGGCAGGAGACGATATAAATTTACATTTCCCTGATTTGTTTTTTGACATTTGGTAACAAGGTGTTCAGGTGTCCAGACAATCTGGATCTGATTTTATAATTTGTTCTCTTTGTGCGGGAATACCTTCGATTTTATAAATTGGATGTTGAAATAAGTTCCCAATTTCAAGGCTCGTACTCCAATAAGTTCAATCCATTGTCACTTATGGCGTTTTCGCTTAGGATTTGGGCTCCGCAGTACGAAAGTGACATCAAACTTTTTCCCCTCATTTTTTCAGAAACAAAATTTTGGTTCTAGTTTTCATTTCAGAACCAAAATTTCTCTCCTGGATTTTATGTCAAAATGTACTAACCCATATATATGTGCATGAACGTTAAATATTAAATAGTGTAGTGTGCCAAACTAGATTTCTATTTACGTGCAATCGGCTGTGTTTGGTCAATTTATTATTCTGAGTGTTCTTGATTTATATAATATTTAAAAAATAAAAGTCAGAAGAAATTTTTAGTGCTCCATTGGAGTCAAAATCGGAGTACATAAAAAAAAGCCTTTTGCCTGCTTCATGAGACGAGATGCGTTTTGAAATTCGCCACGCCACTGCCAAGAAGTAAGTAAGTAAGAGCGTTGTAAGACAGGTCAGCAGCTTTTACACAGGGTTGTAATTGGCGTGGCCATCTATTTTAGTTCTCATTACTCTCAACACGACCTTCACCTAAGAGGTGTCATAGTCCTTCATCCATGCAGGTGTAAGAACAGCTCGCGATGATAAAGTGAGTTGCCTGGCCTGGGAGTATGTGACCTTGAAGGGAAACCCAAGAACTCAGAAGTTTCTGAAGTTGATCCTTCGATAGTTTCATCCAAAGTGCATGCGATCCCTATGTGGAATTGTCGACAATACTGATGTGAGATCCGGTATCAATTTGCAGTTTAAGTGTATGACTACCAGTGCGTCCATGCATTGGTTCGAATAATGGCTGAAACATATTTTCGTCGCTTGGCATGGTTTAAGCAGTTAATTTTACGTTGAATTGAACTTATCCCTTAGCAAAGACTATTTGTGACTGCGGTATTGTTTGCGCCCATCACCTTATTTTTCTTCTGTTTGTTTCTCTTTGGGAAGCAGTTGCAGTAATTTTCTTTATGGACAACATTGTTGGCATTTATGATCTCGGAAAGGGCAATCACAAAGTAAATGCATTTCTCCACAACCCCACCTAGTAGATTTTGGTTGAGTGATCTGTTGCTGACTGCTTTGTTGCCGATATTTTGTCTTCGGTTGAGATAAATTGTGTTTTTCTCTTATAGCATTTACTAAAGGGCTTGAACTTAACGTATTTTCGATTAGAGTTGAATCCTTTTGCAAGCCCGACGACAACTTAGCCAAATCCAAATTTGAATCTTCATCCAACGATGACAATAATTTTGTACGAGTGTCTGCTTCAGCCGATGACAGGTCTATCACAAACACTGTAGATGAATGTATGATAATACGACTTGAGGATTTAAGAATATCGATCAGACAAACAACTTTAATAAATTTTCACAGGAGAGCAAATTCAATGATTTTATTTGGAACAATACATATATTACTATTAGAATGCACTTTTAGTGCGGGTTGTGATTGAGATCCAAGTGAAAGAGTTTCGCTGTTTTCGATTGCAGCAACCGTCTAACGAATAACCGTACAAATCGAAATGCCAAATCAATTCTAACTCCAGAGAATTCAATTGTTATTGAGATGAGCATTGATCTTGCATTGCATCCAATTGTTGGTGCAAATAATGCGTGAGAAATTACAGAGAGAACATTAAATCGACAAGTTGATAAGTACAGTGAGTCAAATAGCAAGTTCAAGTTTCAAGTTTTCTTTATTGAGACTTAAAAAAAATCAATTATAATACATATCATCCATGTCTAATTTAACTTAATTGTAGCCGACTTGGAAAGCATATGCCTGGCTAAAGACTTGTAAATTAAGGTATATAACTTCATAAGCTAACAATCAGTATATATGTGTTATATTATAAAATTACAATATAAGTATTTTACTATATGCTTGCTCCCGGCATACTTAAATCAATCCATATTATAACTTAAAATAATGACTAGAATACACTTATACTTAACCGCTCATACCGCAAAGTGCAGGTAATTTCAATATTGATTATTATACCCTATACCCAGAAGATACAGATATGTTTCTTTGTGTGAGTTTTCCATTAATCTGCTTAATTGTTAATATATAAGCTATTATATAATCTAAAGCA
Organism: Volucella zonaria; assembly: GCA_963966105.1. Lineage (NCBI taxonomy): Eukaryota > Metazoa > Arthropoda > Insecta > Diptera > Syrphidae > Volucella > Volucella zonaria. The sequence continues at coordinate 57,591,541 of OZ014530.1, forward strand.
GAATTAACTTTTCAACATGTACATAACCTCAAAAACTGATATAATGCGAGCATGAATTTCGACCAATAAATTTCTTGTTCATATACATATATGAGTTATCCTCTTAAATTAAATCGTGACGCTTTCAGATAAAAAAGGTAGTAATTGTCGTCTAAACTTTCATTTTCATTTGAATCCAACAAAGGCTTGATTAAATTATTAGGATGAAACTCTACTCGTTGAAGTTTTCTTAATGTAAGGTTAATAAGGTATGTCATAAGAGGTGTTACCTTGCATGTGTCGTAAAGAAGTTTATTTGGATACCATTTCTTATCTGGTCTTCGATATTTTCCACAACAGAATCTAAGTATCCTTCTTTCGAATTTTTCCAACTCGTTTGCGGTTGTAGGGGAGACGGTGAACCATACGCAAAAACCCTAGGCTAAAATTGGTCGTATAAGGGTTTTGTATATGAGTATCTTTGTACTTGATTGTAATGCTTTGGACTGCAATAAGGGCTTTAACGTGGCGGAAACGGCTTTGGCTTTTGCTAAGGTTTTCCTGGCATGTTTATTGAAAAGAAATCTATTGTGAAATGTTACACCCAAGTATTTCAGTTCTGAGCGCAGGGGAATGGTGTGGTTGTCGATTTGCAGATTCAACGTTTTGCTTTCCTTCACAGCTAGGCGGTGCCCTTTCCCACTTGCATTGCGAAGTTATGCCACATTTGCTTAAGTTGAGTTTTAGCCCCCATTTCTCGAAGTAGCCTAACAGCAAAGGAAGCTTTTGTTTGATTTTGTTGAGAGCAATTTGTGGTCTCGAATCGCTAGCTAAAATTAGAGTATCATCTGCAAAGAAAATTTCACCAAAGTCTCTTTCATTATTTATTACACTGTCATATGGATAGTCGTACAAATATATTATGAACGGAATCGGACCTAGGATAGAGCCCTGCGGAATGCCCGATAGTATTGGGAATGATTCTGAGGACTCAGATTTTATAACTATTGAGGCAAAACGATTTTGTAGATAGTTATAGACTAGTCGTACCAGCCATGTCGGAAAGTTTAATTTTATAAGTTTAAAAACTATACCTTTATGCCAAAGCGAATCAAACGCTTTCTCAAGGTCAATGTCCAAACCCACCGTACATTTTTTATTCCTGAGATTTTGGATTACCTTGTTATTCAAAAGTAGTATCGCGTGTTCGGTTGAGTGCTCTTTCCTGAATCCGAATTGCGTGTTTGGGATCACATTTGCATCTTCACATATAACGAGAATGTGATCGGCTAAAACTTTTTCAAATAATTTTCCTATATTGGAAAACAAGCATATAGGACGAAAGTGTTCGATTTCTTTAGCTGATCTTTTTTTTCCTACAGGTAAGAGTTTTGATTTTTTCCAAATTGTAGGGAAATATCCATTGTTAATACAGTGGTTAAACAGAGAGCACAATGTTGAATCCAGCTTAGAGCAACATTTGCGTAAAATGAAATTGGATATCCCATCAATGCCCGATGACAGCTTGTTATTAAGGTTGGCTCTAAGAATTTTGATTTTTTCAGGCGTGGTAAAAGGTGGCGAATTTGGGTTCGTAGAACAAAGATATGGTGAAAAAGTTGTAAGAGAGGTAACACATTGATTAGCACGAAATTCAGTAACAGTTGACAGAACTTCAGAGGTTAAACTGCTATCGAAATGTGGAGTTTTTCTGAGTAAACATTGGCATAGAACTCTTTAAAAGTAGTTAACTTAGTATCAATATCAACTAGTTCCAGACCGTTGTATGTTAGAATGTCTTTTGAGATGTCTGAACCAAAAAATTTTCTTCCTGTTATTCTATCTACTTTTTTAAAAGCTTGAGGTGAAGGTCTTATTTTCTGTATTTTTAATTTGAACGCAGAATTGATATCTGTGTTTATTCTCTCACTTACTATTTTGCTAAGACAATTAATTCTTGATGACAACTCGCGATATTCCTGATTTATTCTATTGAGATGTCTATGGTAAATTCTTTTAAGTTTTTTAAGCCAATGGGAACGTAGTTTCATCAATTTCATTGTAAGAGAACATAGGCTTTTTTATTTGAATTGTTTAGGTTGGTATATAACCGAGTTAGAATTAATACTTGATACCAATGCAAATAGCAAGGAAACAAAAATTCATAAAAAATTTGTTTACACGTGTTGCGTAAACCGTGAAATCTTCTGCATTTTTAATTGCCTGCCGGCAATGATATCTTGTACTGAAAACTGACTCTGAAGCACCGTACATATCAAGAAGCTTGTCTGTAATTTCTTTAAAACTCATATCTCGAGTATTCTTTGCAAGAATATTGAGGCGTATTTTTCATGCGCAATGGGGTTGAGTTTGCACATTCATAATCGCACTTTTCATGCGCCATCGAGGTATTTTCCGTTTACAGAAAATACATAGGTTCACGTGTCGAGAAAACCATGCTTCGAATGTAACAGGTACCATTCGCAGGATCGTAGAAAACTCTGAGATGCTGTTTGCTAATGAATTCATAAGCAGTTCTGGCCTTGAATTTGCAATCTCTGCTTGCAAACTGCCTTCAGTGATGATTGATTGCAGAAGTTTTGATTGGATGTTTCGTTTCGTTCGCTATCTTGATTTTTGCTATCCTCTTTTTTTTCGCAGTCGAGATGTAAGTGGGTAATAACGTTGCAAGCCATGTCAGCCAACCTCTTACAGGGATGTAATTGGTGTGGCCATCTAATTCTCATTACTCTCAATATAAGGTAACCCTTGAATTGGAATAAAGTTTCACAAACTATTCTTAATTGAAACATTTGCTCCATGATGAGCCATTTGTGTTGTCTACTTTGTCCCAAAAGTTACGCTTTTTCAAAAATGTTGCTGCAATTTATAGAAAAGCGAGTTTACATGGATATGGAATAGTAATAATTTGGTAGAATAAAAACACTTCTTTTAGCATAACATTTTTTTTTAAGCTTAACAGTTGATACCAAAAACTTTATTTCTGGATCCAAAGGGTTGCCTATGAACCGAGAAACCTTACTTCCTCCTATGATTTTCTTTTATTTATGATATCAAACATTGAAAAACCTAATTTTTTTCTTTACATCTTGTTTACAGCTAATATATTATATGCCTAATCAAATAATATACGACTGTAGGGTCATCTAAAGACTTTCTAGATGCAAGTAGTCTCTTTGGAGATTTGAAAATTACTGCAACCACGCAATAATGCTCAATGATAAAGGTGTTCCTGTTTTTAAAAACACCAAGTTGGTAGGTGTTTCTATTTAAAAAAAAAATAGAATCCTTACTTTTCAATAGGAACAATGTTTCCTCATTAGACGCAAAGTAATCACGAATTGGTTGCATTCTCAGCATATCTAGCGGGTTTATTGTTCCTGTCTTCATAATCAGTGGCAAACTTTCGAACAAGTTTGTGGGGGCAAAATTATATTCATTTACGCCAACGGGAACAAACCTAGTCATATTTATTTTATTCTTACTGAATGCGACGTAAGCAGGTTTTTTTAGAAGCTGGTCGGTCCATTGTAGGCTTACAGGCCCCTCAACCATCAATAAAGACAGAGAGTTGCACTATAGCTTATTCAAAAATATCCGTTGAGCAACTTTAGTTATCTATCCATAATTACTATAGAGTAACTCTGCCAACAATACTTAGTGGTTGCTAAATGAAAGTGCTTTAATTTGTATACTTTAAAAATATGTAGGACATATCTCAAAATGTAACTTAACAATTGAAAACTATACTAGAATACTTTATTTTCAAGTTTAACACATACATTTACATTTGAAGGGATTAAATTCATTTAATCCTTAAATTAATGTTGGTAACAAATAAATAATTAATAATAAATAGAAAGGTTTTGCATTTTTCTTCCTTCTTTCCTTCTTCTTTTCACTTGAACTTATTACGTCTCAACTAAAACGTGAGTGAATAAATCTTGCATTTTTATCTGCTCTATTTTATAAAAAAGGGAATTCAATCCATCAAAATAGTATCGAAGAGGTCCTGTATTCAAAAATTTGAGTCGTTCTTCACTGGGTGTTTCCTTCTTATGACCCATCATTACATATTCATTGTAAGCAGGATCAAACCGCAATACATCAAGCTTTCTTGATTTAATTCTGCCGTAAAAGTCATCATCTTCACCACCCCAGCCGTTAAATAGGTTGGACATCCCGTTTATTAGTTGGAACTGTACTGTACGAATGCTAACCACACCGCCAAATAAGCCCTGGTATGGCAAGTTGTATCGAAATATATTTAAATTAGAACACATGTGTCGAGGAAAATTGGAGCATGCATATAATTGGCCAAGGCTAGAAGGTAAGAGATCAACATCGTGAAATATAAGGCATGGAAACTCGTAATCTGATGCAATTTTCGATCCAATGTTCAGCAGCTTCGCTCGATTGAAAGGCTTCTTATCGTATTGCTCAATTATAAATATTCTATAATGAATACGCTGCTTTCGTAAGAAGTTGTGCATGTATGTTAAAAAATTGTGAAGTTGGAACTCTCTGTTTCGATACGGGACGATAATAGCACTACTATATCTTGGCCGACAATTGCTAGGATGATATTCTCCACCAAGTAGGATCTGTTTTTTAAATTGTTCTCTTTCAGTACTACTTTCCGCTACAAAAGCGTTGTCTTGTATAATATCATTATAAGTGCATTCTCCCAATCGTTGAATGGATATATTCCGAGTAGTTTCAGGTACTAGTCTGTCAAGGATATCATTACTTTGTACATAGTTGTATCTAGTTGAAAATCGTCCTGGCCAAAGGCAGTATATAAAGAGTAGTGAGAAAAATATTTTCCACACATGAATCCTTCTTATGAAGTGTTCAGTTTTTGCAGGAAATTTGGAAAATGCACCCATTATGCATGATTCACCGATAATCTGCACTACACAGGTGTTGAAATCGCCGGGTAGGTTTATTGGAGTAAAATATATAAATCAATTGTTTTGGATAACTGAGATTGTAAGAAAATCCGAACTTTTAAGCAATAGGGTATTGATAAAGAATTTAACTATGCAAAGTTGCCATCAACCAGAAAACAACTTGATGGGTTCCTCTTCATCTGAAGTTCATTTCAAATTTTTGATGACACATGCTGTTGACATTTGTGTTGCGGCGTTCAGGCCTACAGATGTTTCTTTCTATGGAGCAGGCAAAAAAAAAATCTATAAAAACGAAACGCATGGACCGATCCTGTGGAATTATAATTTCAGAAATAAGACTATGACTCTAGTCCAATAATTAGGCGTACTTTCCATATAACTGTTTTGAAAAATGTGATTTTTACACATTGTTCGTACCAATGTTCTTCCTGTTGTTACCTTGAGATGCCATACTAAGAATTTCGCCAAAAATTTGTTAGGATTTAGGATACACCACAATTATCGTAGTCTCGCGACTATATACGATTCCATTTATTTGCTAAAAACTAAAAAGTTAATAAATATACAATAATAAGTTCAGTTCTTCCTCACTAGGTGGTATACAATTTTTTGTTTTTGGTTCGGGCCTCAGATTTGCGATTTTAGGATCCGATGATGTAAGCATAAGATGAAAAGCATCCTCATTAGTTGCCAAAGGGGAGCACTTGTGGAGTCTGTAGTATCTGCAATCTTTGAATCTGCTTTCTTGGGCTTCTTCTGAATGTACGCCTACAGAGAGTGCTGCCGATTGAATTATTTAAGCCCCATGCATTAAAACCGTATGAATTGTTGCTGGCACCAAGGATGTATTATAATTTAAGGGCCAGCGTAGCTGTCTCCTCCATATAATCTCAAAATTTAGAGGGGAAAATTGCTGCAGATAGTTTCCAAATTACACAGAATTTTATTATTATTTACAGTACGGTTCCCAAACATCTTCATGAGGTGTTACCATCATTGGTTGTACCCGGTCCTTGCATAACAACGTGTGGCCTATTGCCACAAATAAAACACTGGCTTGAGGAAGATTTGTTCGTAACAACCTGTGCTACCTTTCCATCTATCATAGTGAAATATAATTGATTCTTAACCCTAATAACATGCGATTCAAAATTTACAATAGTTTATGCAAATTTTAACTAAACTTTCAACCCGATTTTTTTCTTCCCGTATTAGTTCTTGGCTTTGTTTTTTTTAATTCAAATTTCAGTTGTCTATCGTACAATATCGTGATGAGGAGGGACGAGAATTTTTACAAATTTCACTATTTGAATCAGTTAGCTGCGGTAGTACAATTGATACCATAAAAAATTTTGAGTGTCTACAATTCTTATTATTAAATAATTCCAACGTAGGTTGTCATTGGCACACATCCGAGAATGGAAAGTTTTTCGGTTTGAACGGTGTAAGTGCCATTCAGGAATAATGACTGGGTGTTTGGATTCCGTTTTAACGACAGCAGACAGCATTGTGTTTTGGAAGCATTAAATTCCACTCTGTTGGTTGTTCCCCAATTGGTGATGCTGTTTATATCGGAATTTAATGAGCTTAGCATACTCTGCAATTGCTGTTCTACAGCCGAAGAAGATGGACTGGAATGAATATGAAAAGTAGAGAGTACTGTCGTCAGCAAAGGAATACATTGGATTAGAAGTAGCAGACAAGAGATCATTAATGAAAATTAAAAAGAGTATCGGAGACAGAACGGAGCCCTGGGTCACACCAGCATTTATTTCGTGGATATCAGACTTGAAACCATCCAAGACAACTTGAACTGAACGTTCCGAAATGTAGTTTCTAATTCATTGAAGGAGAGATTCATTGATCCCAAATGCACGCATTTTCGACAAAAGAGCCTGATGCCAAACTCTGTCAAATGCTTTAGAAATATCAAGTACAACTATCTTGCTTTTGCCGGATTGATGTACATTTTGGTTCCGCTTTTCGGTGAGACATGCCATCAAATAACCAGTAGATCTGTTGCTACGAAAATCATATTGCCGGTCATTGAGAAGTTGTCATGTTTCAAGATATTTCATGAGCTGACAATTTATCAACGTTTCCATGACCTTGAAAAGAAGGGACGTAAGTGTAATGGGTCTGAAGGAGGAGAGAGGAAGATTCGCCTTTTTTAGGGACGGGCTGGGCAAATGCTGTTTTCCATCTTCTCGGAAAAAGTCCAAAAGAGTAGGATTGATGAAAAAGCTTACGGAGTGGTTGTGCCAGCGTCGAAGAGCACCTCTTAAGAAGAAGGGGAGATATACCATCTGGACCAGCAGATTTATGTATGTTGAGATTTTTAAGTACACTTGCTACTACGCGAGTGCGAAATTGGATTAGTCCCATTGAAGATTCGACGCACTCAACTGTAGGCAGAGGCCATAGATGAGCTAACCTAGATGGCAAACTCTAATACTTTTGCAAACCCTTAACTTTCGCACTAACACTTTTACTATTTCTATAACCTGTCAGAATTTGCTGGAATGAGAGCAATTTACAAGCAAAGTTGCTAGAATGAGAGCAATTTACAAGTAAAATTGCTAGAATAAGAGCGATTTGCGCGTGTATGTGTAATGTCGATGACGTTTTTTGCATAGAATGTGGGTGTTTTGTGCAAAATGGGAGGGAAATTGCCATTGATGACAATTCACACGTATTCACAGACAAGGCCACACGGTAGAGGCAATCGAAATCGGTTTCGATTTTCCAATACTATGTATATATCTGTAAAGTTTGATACCCCAAGTTTGGGGTGGCCGTGGCGTTGTGGTACTAGCTATCGCTTCTCACTCGGAAGGTCAAGGTTCGAATCCTAGCCACAGCAAGTTTTCATTTGTGTAATTGGAACTCAGTCAGAAAATTATTTGGCTGTTGTAGGGTTTTTCAAGCACAAAACAACCGTTAAAATTCACAACCTCACATTCCGAGAGAAGAAAAATCTCTCCGTCCTATTCGGACTCCCGCCCCTGGAGAGTCAATATCGAAACCAAACACACCTGAGTTTCAAACCACTACATCACAAACTTTCCTTTCTCCTCCTTCTATCTTTCCGCCCGCGCCCAGGCAACAGTATAAGGGTATTCATAAACCCCTTAGGCGCGCGTAAATTATAAAAAAAAAAAAAATCTAGGTTTGTTTATTATGGCGGAGGCAGAGTACAATCTGGAAGTGTTGAGCTGGCCGCAGAGTGGCCTTGTCTAAAGAGGTAACAGCTGGAATGTCATTTTAAATGAGCGTTGGGATGGAGGATGAAGCAGAATTTCTGATGTTTTTGACGAACGACTAAAAGCTTTTACTATCTGCGCGACATTGTAGTATTTTTTGCCTCTGTCTGGTCATATTGAAATTTCACACGCTTAAGAAAGACGCTGCAGTTATTCCTGGCTCGTTTAAACTTTTTCCGGTGTTCCTCTGTTGGGTTGGTTTTGAAGGACCGAAAAAAACTTTTCTCTAACCCTGACAGCCTCTTTACAGCTCGAGTCGTACCATGACTTGGTTTGGTTTGATACTTTTCATCCGATGAGGGATAAAGGATCTCATTCCGAAGAGAATATTGTCAGTGATCATACCAGCAGCGGCATCCACGTCGTTATCGAGGAAACATAGCGACCAGTTAAAATTCCTAAAGAAGTTGTTAAGTCCGCTCCAATTGGCATTCTCGTATTGCCATACGGTTCTTTTAGAAATCTTTTCTCTAACTGTGTGGTGGGCTTACGAGAAATTAGCTGATATGACACAATGGTCCGATGAGCCTAGAGAGGAGAGCACATAAACGGTGAACTTATCAGGGTGAGAAGTGAAAAACAAGTCCAGGGTATTGGAGTTATGTCTATCAGCATCTGATATTCGCGTGGGCTCATTTACAAATTGTGTTAAGTTTTTTTTCGCAGCGAAGTTCTCAACACATCGTCCTTCGGGCGTTGTCTGTCCAAAATATCGAATTGTGTATATTAAAATCGTCCATAATAACGATTTCAGTATTGGGATACAGAGATACAATTCTTTGAATGGAATCAGACAGCGCATCAAACTCGTTAGAGGTCGAATTGCTGTCCAGTTTGGGGCTTCTATAAATAAAGCCGTAGTGGATAATTTGCTTGCGGAGATATTGATACTTTCACAGTCATGACGGTTCCGATCAAATTCCAAATGGGTTACACTTTGCTTATTGTTCTCGCCAGCTCTCAAAGACTATTGGCTATCTCGCTGAGCACAGAGCCTTGCTTTACGCCCTGTTGTGTTTTCTGTAGGTCTGAATTCGTGTTTTTGATGAGTTTCTGAAGATCTTTTCAAAGTCTAACGTTCTATTGTATTTGAGACGGCGATCTTTCTTTGGGATTGATTTTAATTTATTCTATTAGATCGTTTCATTATGATATTTTTCTAGATAGCATGTTTATCTAACAAAATAACAGCAAAAATCATGTCCGGAAGCGTTGACGTGCTTTGGAGGAAAAGATTCAACGACGAACTGTATCGACCTAGTCAGAAAACTGCTCATCAGTCGTCTTAGATCGCTAGGACAACAATACTCCGGCCCGCAGAGTCTTCGAATCTAACCCGGAGAAACAACGCACCTCTCACCTGGGTCCTTATCAGAAACTTGTTTTCTTCAACTTCTAAGCCGTTTTGCCACAACATAACATCTGAAAAAGGAAAAGCTAAGAAAGCTTTCTTCGTGGTTATCTAACGCTCAATATGGCCGGGACAATGTAATCTCTTGTCGGGCAATGAAAATATGAAATAGTGCCCTCTATGGTGATAATATTATATCTAATAAATTCTCCAGAATGATATTGCAAAAGACAAGACTCATTCTCCCCATGTAATGATTTTATATGGGGTCGCTGTTTGGTTCAATACGGGGATTAGTGCTATGACATCAAGATCGTTGAAGCTTATATTCGAATCATCAATAAAGCTACACGAACAATAATATTTTGAATTTATAATAGAATCTGTTTTTCTTTTGGAACAAAAAAAAAAAAACCAAGCCTAATAAGCACTATTGAAATTCAACTTTTTTCCTAAATTCTCTATTTAATTGATGATCGTTTGCACTCTATTAAATTTAGAAACTTTTATTTTCAATATCTATTTATATATTTCAATTCTATTTTATCTGACTGCAAGTACATGCAGTCAATGTGATACAAACAAAGGCGGGAAAAATCTTCGTCACCTCTTTGTTGCTCATTTGGTGTCTACGAATTGCGATTTTGATTATTTTTTTCTTTTTTTTTAGCATAGATTTGATTATAGGAAATATCAAAACGAGCAAAAGAAAAACGTGTTTTCCTATCTACTCTCTCTTTAATAAATAAAGAAGAAAAACTTTGCTTAATATGCTCGAATGTATTTGGGCTCGAAATAGATTAAACGGTTCAATTAAAATGGATAAGCCCTTCCACTGTTATTGATCTTTCTTCTCTGCTCGGAATTAATTATTGTCGATCATGTAAGATCTGCCGCATTAAGCTTATAATTTTTGTTATAAAAAGAATTTAAAAAAAAGTCGTTGAAAAATGTCCACGCTGGAATCGGAAGTTTGTCGAATTTGTAAAGCAACGGTACCAGTTGAAAATATTTGCCAGATTTTCGATTCATCATGCATTAAGTTATTGGAGGAAATTCAAGAAATATCAGGAGTGAATGTAAGCTTAAAGGTTATTTTTTTTAACAAAATATTATAGCTAATAAAAAGTTCAGGGGAATTTTCGAACAACCGTGGTATATCTGTGTGAAATGCTATGCCGATTTGATAACATCCCAAGGATTCCGTAAAAAGTGTATCGAATCATTCACTCATCAAAATGGTCAACAAGAAACGACTCCACAGACTATGGATGAGAATAATGTAAGTTAAATAAATTTTCTGCGAATTTTTAATATTGCTATAGTCCCATTTTTTCAGTCTCATTTCCAATCACAGTCCATAGATTCACCCCTAAAAAACAACGATAATTATGATATTGAAAGTGAGGTTAAGTCCTTTGTGGTAGAAATCGCTAACAAAACAGATTCTGAGAATAATAACAGCAATGGAAGCGAAAGACCGATTAATGTCGAAAAAATATGTGAAATTTGTGGCAATATATTTCAAACAAGGAAAAATTTTGCTTTGCATCTTCGTCGACATACGAATAATAAGCCTTACGAGTGCGAGTAAGAATGAGAATATTCTTTAGTTTCAACAGCATTTATTATCAGATTAGTTTTTTTTAGGTTATGTATGTACAAATTTTTTACAAATGCTGAATTGAAATGCCATATGAGAAGACATACTGGAGAAAAGCCTTACGAGTGTAAATACTGTGACCGGAAGTTTTCTGATTATGGCACGCATAAGAAGCACGAAAGGTAAGATGACAATAAACTTGATCTATTCTCTGCTGAAAATATCCAGTCGTGCATTCGCCTTATTTTTGGGCCTTTCATTGATACTAGTGCAGGTAATAAATAAAGTGGCTTTAATTGCTATCCAGTGGTGAATTGGGTTAAGGAAGTTTAGTAAAATATCTCATTTCTGGTAATGCACGCTGGTGCGTTATTCTTCGGGGTTTGATTCAAGGATTAAATAATCAGGGGTATAATATGCTATACTATATATACTATTTAATTCCTGCTATTCCTAATGGGTCATAAATCGTCAACCATTCCATGAGTTCTTCTCTTTCTAACTCCCCACATTTGTCCTCTATTCCTTTTTAACTGTTCTGCAACACGTCTGCTAAGGGCGCAAAGCTCTTAAGCTTGCCCTGGTAAGCGAATTTCTTTTTTCTTTTCCGAAATCATTGCAAATTAGAAGTGAAATATAGAGCACCAAAACCTGTACTGCTTGTAGGGGAACGTTTGGCAGTAAGTTGGGATATGGGTTTACAGTGGTTCTAAAAATTTAAATAGCCGTAATTCATCCTAGCTTTACTTATCGGTCTCTAGTGTGGTGGGCACCGTAAGGTAAAGGTCAATCTCAAACGAGTCACCTAATGTGCCAGTTCTTATCTTGTAATCTACGCACATAAAAAGTTTTCCGTTGTATGTAGCAGAAACACCAAACAAATATGGGAAAAGTCATAAAGTTGGGAATCTTCTATCGCAAAGTAATCTTCAGCAAAGGATCGAAATTAGCATTGAGCTTCTGGCGCGTTACAATCCAGAGCGGGTTTTGAACCGGATCGTTACCGGAGATGAAAAATGGGTTCTTTACAATAACATTAAATGGCTTAGTCCAGAAGACAGACCCGCACAACATCCCAGATATGGACTTAAGCCGCTCAATGTGCTACTGTCCGTATGGTGGGATGCTGCGAGAATAATCCATTTTGAGCTATTGCGTCGTAACCAGATTACAATCGCAGTAGTCTACTATCAACAGATGTGCAAATTAAAGTCGCACACAGTTACAAGAGTTCGGTTAGGAAAAAATGGTGCATCCGTCTTATTCTCCATATTTAGCACTTTCAGACTACCATTTGTTCCGACGTCTGCTAAACTTCCCTGATGGAAAAATTTTAGACCCCCGAATGATGTCCAAAACGCTATTGGGGATTTTTTTCATCAAAGCCAAACAATTTTTTTTAGTGATGGTATTAAGAAGTTGCCAGAGAGGTGGACAGAAGTGTTGTCTAATGAAGGAAATTACATTGACAACAAAATTTTTGCATTTGATGCAAATTAATTATCATTAAACAGGCATTCTAAAATAGCGCAACATTTCTGTTACAACTTCATAACTCTAATTAGCGATTTATCAATCTTTAATAATTACTTTAATAATTACTTCATCAAAGTTTCAAAGTTATCCCATCACCTAAAGTAAGGGAAAGAACCAGAAGCTAACTAAACAAGGGTCCTGAGACGGGCTATCCAACTCAGTGCACTCCGATTAGAATCATAAGATAAGAATTGTAGAATCGATAAGATCTTTCAGCACTTTCTACTAAAACAATCACAGGTGCATAGCAGGAGGTATTCATAAGCAGGAACGCCTCAAAACCCTGCTCGTTCAACATCGAGAATTAGGTCTAGGTGTTCTTTGATCCTGCCCGCATTTTTTTTGCGCTACTACTAAGGTAGAGGCGGGAAAATACTTACAATACTTGTATATCACCAAGTATTACATATGGCTACTGTCTCCGTATAGCTAGTGGAGTTCGAGGCTACGCAAAAATCAGTCTTTTAACGAAATATTTTTCTCAGTAAAGACTCAATTTAGACTCAGGAATCTATACCATTCTAATAAGATCAAATCCATTGTCAAGTCGTTTTTTAATACTGTCAGAGAATGTACCCTTTATGGTCCCTTCACATGATCAGTCGGCTGCCATCTAATCCTTTTATTATTTTGTGTTATTTGGAATGCCGACCACTTATAAAGTTCCTTAGCGATCTTGTAGACGATTCTCATGTTCTACGAATATGTACATACTTGTCCCAATTATTCATATTTAGGGACTTGCAGGCTGTGGGCATCGCCTTTGATGGTGAGGCCTATGATGTCAGTGGAGTGTTCGCCGACGCCATACAGTTCGAATGAACTCGTAGCTTTTCAAGGGAATTGTTTAATAGAAGACGGAATAAGCATTAGCGGATGGCAATTCATAGTTAGATTCACGATTTCCTTATGGTGTTAAAGGTACCAGGGAAGGACAGGGGTACCTGGAAATTTAGTACCAGCATGTCCTAGGCGTTGGCCTCCTTGTGGGAGTATCGTGGTGGCTTGTTATACCCAAAATCAGAGAAGCTTAGGTCGACCTTAGCTTGGACATCTAATGGTTCAGCATATGTTGTAGCGTGCTACAGCTGGTGTTTAAGCATTTAATGGCTATGTAACTGGTCGGTCTACTCGAGTTGGAGTTGCACTGCAACCGGGTGCTATCACTCATAGAATGGCTGAGGTATTAGATAGGCTTCGTCCCTTCACCAAAGGGGAAGTTCGTGCCTTAAACACGACTTCGAATCTGGTACTGGTGGTGGTACTTATAGTATTCGAAGAGCGCCGATCAACGCGTTATTTTAATATCTCATACAAAGACGTACCGTAGGATTGAGCCTTCACGGCAGCTACTTACTAAAACACTGGTGACATCTGAACGTACTTACTATATTTTCCGCCTTCGAGGCCAATGTGTTGGTACATCTTTTTTCTGCTGTTTCTCCCTTTTCATGCGAAACCGAAATTTGAAAATTCAAATTCCAAGCTAAAATACTAACAGAAGCTTTTGCTGAGCTGCTGAATGTATTAGGCTCTGCGACTTTGCGGTCCTTGAATTGTTTTATTTAAAAAACAAAACGCATTTGCTGTTGACACATTCAATACAAAGGCGCATAGAGACTGTCATAAGATGATAGTTTCTAAAGCATTGGGTTATTGTAAAACAGTAGATATCCGTTTCATGATCAGTTGAATGTGACTCAGCTGATTAGGTCTTGTGCTTAAACAAAGAGTTTTCGATGATTTCTCGTTAAACGCCTGGTCACTGCAAAAGTTGATTTACAAAAATCGTCAGAATTTGGTTTATTATTCTGACCTTTGAAAAAAAAATTTCCATCATACATTTAATCCTTGTTGTAAATGTGCCTACGAGGCAATGTCCAGTGGTTGCACCTTTTGTGGCGATAATATGACGTTAGTTGGGAGGTATCAAATTCGTAGAGCATTTCAGATAAAATTTTGGTTAAATATGTTATGCTATTTGGAACTCTTTAACCACTTGTTCAACAAAAGTTTTCAATATATCACAGATATCCTTTTCTGGCAGAATAAGTTGTGTAGTTCCATATACATATGACGAGTTCATTAGCCTTAAAACTGCCTGGAATGTCCATATTAAAATATTGCATTTCTCTGCTATTTATCTAACGAAAAAAATTTACTCGGTCCTTAAGAAATAAGTAATTTTTTTAATGTATGAATAATTCAATCAATCGAACCGAAAATAGGCTTTATTTCCTCGCTAATTAGCAATGACTTTTAATTTTATTTTAATACTTATAGATGTATAAATGTAGTTTTAATTTTTTATAGAACTCATACTAATGATCGGCCCTATCCCTGTAATTTATGTGGTAGATCCTTTACAACTACGTTTATCTTGAAAAATCACATTCTTACGCATACTGGTAAACGAGACTATGAGTATGTTAATAATACGAGTAATGTTTGCCAAATAATTAGAGTATTTTTATTTTAGATGTAAAATTTGCAGTAAGGCTTTTGTACACCACACTCATTTAGCATCACACCTTAAATGTATAACTCATAGAAAAAATTGTAAAAAGGCCGAATTGAAAAGAGAAGAAGACAAACTACGAAGAAACGAAATGAAAGAATTTTTGATTTTGCGTTGAGACTTTGTTAAACATGTTTCTACAAATTTTGACAAATAATAAAGTGTTTCTTAAATAAACAAATTGTTTTACTTTTTATTTCTTTTAACTTTCAATTTAGACACCGACTTTTTAATTTAAATAAACAGAAATTATCGGCAGGTTAAATCAGAGTTGGGAACGGAAGTAGTTTGAGGTAGGAGTGATAAGTCTATCACATACAAGATTTGCGAGCTTTATGGAGACAACGTAACGAACGGTATACGGAGCTGAAGATTGAAGGTGTTAGATTGACCAAAATAGAGCAGTAGTATGATAGAATGATTATCTTTCATTTACTGCTCTGCCATTCTTACAAGTGATAGCATAGAAGAATCGTACTAGGCAATTTTAATGCCAGGATAGGGAAAGAGGATATCTTTAATATTACCTACACGTCATCACGTCTGGCAACTGAGTTATTCTTATTGATTTTGCTGCAATTACAAGAGACCGCCAGAATCTTTGCCGAGCATGTATCGCGAGACCTTACAACTCCTACGCCAATAGCACCGAAGATCGCCCGACCACCACCAAAATATCCTTGATTTGCTGAAGAATACCGCCAAGCACGTTCAGCTAAACAGAAAGGGTACAAAGCGGCGCTACAACGTAGGACACGAATCGCTCGTCAGCTCTTCGTGCAAAAGGGACGGGGAGAGCATCGGCTTCTCCAGAAGAAGAAAAAAAAGGAACAACACACGGAAATTTTACCAAAAGGTAAAAAGAACGGGTCAAGGTAACAAACCCCTGTAAAGAAGAAAAAGGAAACCTTGTAATACAGCCATAGCCGGTGCTGAGAATATGGAAAGGCTTCAGGCAGAATAGACCACTCAACTTAGACGATGATGGATAATACTTCCTTACCAAAAAGAAGTGAGAATGGCAGTATCTTAGCTCTAGTCCAAATCATTTCTCAGATCAGAAGAATGTATGCCTGCTGAATGGAATTTTGGCATTGCTTGCTTGAGCTACAAATACCAACTATAGAGGTATTAGTCTCCTCAACATTGTTTGGAGATCCTATTTGCTATATTGTGTGAGCGTCTGAAACCTTTCATCAGCGACCTCATTGGTCAATCTCGTTTCAGGCCAAGAGAGTCTACAATCGATCAAGTTTTCACACTCCGGTAGATCTTGGGAAAAACTCAAGGAGTTCGAATCGATACTCATCATCTTCTGATTGTTTTTAGGGTAACATATGACAGCATTTCCAGAGACAAGCTATATAGAGCCATCATCAGTCTGTGCAGAATCACGACCCATAATGATCCGTCAAGGTCGGTAACAACTTAATCGAGACCTTTAATGTCAAAAAAGTTTTTAGGCAAGGTGACGTGCTGTCATGTAACTTCTTTAACATCATACTTGAAACAATTTTGCGGAATTCACAAGCGGACGCCGGAGGCACAATCTTTTAAAAGTCTGTGCAAGTACTAGCATACGCCGAGATATTGACATAATTGCCAGAATTCAGAGGGCTTTCGGTGGGGCGTTCTCTAATATTGAAAAAGAAGCTGGCAAAGACCGCTAAAAGGGGGCTGTTGATTCAAGCAACGAAATCAAATAAAACAATATTTGACCACTTCTTGAAACTTTATTATATATTTATACATGTATTTAAACAACAATTATGTTAAAATAAAAAAGAAGGAGCTAAATTTGGCTGCTTCCTTGCACTTCTGATTTTTTTCAGAATGAACATGAAAATAGAATTTGAAAATGCATCATATTTTACTGTTACTTTAAAAAGGAAAGATACATAGGACAGCAAGTTTTCTAAATGGAAAAAAAAAGGATAACTGTGTAAGTTACTTTACCATACAGCAATGTCAATTTTTATGATTTGATGTTACATAAGTTTGATACGTATTAACAAGGGCAAAACCAAGTACCTTATATGCTGTCTATAAGAAGTGAGACACAACATCAACGAATTGGACAGAATGTCATAGTCGACAGCTATAACTTCGAGGTACCAATGTACCTTATCTACATGGATCTGCTATAAACTCTGCCACCAAAACCTCACCAGATCACCAGAAATAAAACAAAGAATCATTCTTGCCAATCGCTGTTTCTTTGGGCTAAGAAGGCTATTATGAAAAACTAAAGAGACTCTGTATATTTTATGTAGGACCTTGATCATCCCAGTCCCAGTTTATGGCGCTGGAGTATGACTCTATCGAAAACAGATGAAGATATTCTCGGTTGTTTCAAGAGAAAAATTCTTCGTCGGATATTCGATCCCGTTTGGGTTGTTGGGCTTTAGAGAAGAAGATTCAACGACGAGGTATACGAGGCCGCAGAGTCTTCGAAACTAAACCGGAGTAGAGTAAAATCCCGCCTTAGGTGGCGGCAACAAATAGAAGAGGGCCTTAACCGATTTGGAACGCGCAACTTGTGGCCGTAAGCTGAAGATCAGGGTAACTAGAAAGACTTGTTAGTTAAGGCCCAGTTTCACCCCGAACTGCAGCGCCACTTAAGTAGATATGGAAAAATCTTAGATATTAAATCATATATATATATATACTTTGCGTAAAAATATAAGTTTAGTAATCTTTGGAGTCTTATTCAATTGCGTTTAATGTCAAGAAGATCGCTAAAAGAAGTGGCTTTATCTCGATAATACATATTTTAAATAGTTGTCAACACTGCAAACTATGAATATTGATTATTACAAAACTATTGTTAAATTGTCATAAGTGTGTTAAGTATTTCTAAGTTTAAATAGCAAATGGCGCTTTTGATGTGCCCATCGTCGACATAAACTTTTATACCCTCTTCGGTTCGCATCGAATACCGGGTTTTCGCTAAAAACTTTACAAAACCTCACTAAAGCGGTCACACTAGGTTTTGTTTGAGAGTTTTATCAGCTATGAATAAAACAAACAAAAGCAAGAATTTTTATTTCGATTTTTTTTGTTATGTATGATTTTCTCCTATACATTTTGTTGAAAGAAATTATTATTTTATTTAACATTGAACTATTTATTGATAAAAGCATGCCATGAACCAAAAATTTTTTTTAAATTCGAAGTTTTGCAATTTTGACAAATACTCTGTCAGCCGTTTTGCTGAATGTTTGCAAAGGTATGTCTGCTTCAACAACCTCAGAATTGCGAGTAGTTTGTGACGAGTTTTATGGCGTTTTTGCTTGCGCTTTTTTTCGTGCTGCTAAGCTGAAAAGTGACGTAAAACCATTTCCCCTCATTTTTTCAGAAATAAAATTTTGCTTCTCGTTTTCATCACACGGTGTTTGATCCGTGTAAAATCGGTGACTATTGTATTGAAAAAAAATATATAATCAAACATATCCGCTCAAATGTCATCAATTTTCAAGGAACCTACAAGCTACTACGAAAGTTTTTTTTTTTCGATGCTCTCTAGTTTGTTTATGTTTTTCGTTTGCATATTAAACTAAAGTGCTGGTGTAAAATTAAAAATATAAAAAGCAGATTAAATGAAAAAGAAAAATATGTTAGAGGCAGACCTTCTTCAATGTAGAATTTGCCAAGAACATGTAGACCCAGTAAACACCCATGAAACGCCAGATGTATACACACAAATCATGGAGCAAATCAAAGAAATTTTTAATGTTGAAGTAAATATAAACAATATTTTAATTAAAAATTGATTTTACATATTTTATCAAAAGATGTTAACCAGTGAGGCCCCTGTAATTGCTTCTGTTTGTGGCAAATGCAAGGCAGACCTCGAGGCTGCCGAGAATTTCCGACAAAAATGTATCAAATCAAATGAATACTTTGTACTTAAATACGAAGAAAATAGTTTGGAAGATTTAGACGATATTAAAAGCGAAATAGATGTAAGTATTTAAGTAAGGCCAAATCTGTTTTGTATTCTACATTGGTGTATGTTTATTTTTAGCCCCCAACACCACAATCGCATTTTGAAGATGCAGATAATTTTGAAGTGAGTTGTAAGATCAACAAGAAAAGTGTTTTCTTAAAAGTAACGATTTGTTGTCTTTTCAGGAAGGTAAAGACGACAATAGCAATGATGAAAACGAATCGCAAGACCAAAGTAAAAACGAGGAAAAGAGCAATTCACCAGTTAAATTGGAAAAGATTAAAAAAAAACCGAAGCCGAAGTCACTGGAGAAACCCGTAAGACAGCCAGGCGAGAAAAGACCTTACAACAGGAGAAAACCTAGAGAACCCAGAGAGGGTAAACCTCCAAGTAATACCAATCTTATATGCGACATTTGTGGGAATATTTTCAAAATAAAGCATGTGTTTGAATTGCACCTACGACGACATACCAATATTAAACCATATGACTGCGAGTAGGTTTAGAATTTGATGTTTAGTTTTAATTTAAATGAATTTTTTTGCAGACTATGTTCGAGCAGATTTTTTACAAATTCCGAGCTTAAACGACATATGAGACGACATACCGGTGAAAAGCCGTACGAGTGTCAATATTGTCATCGGAAATTTTCGGATTACGGAACACACATTAAGCATGAGAGGTACTGAGCCGTTCGGCCATCTAATTATAAAGCTCAAGTTGTATATTTACGTTCTTTTTAGGACCCATACAAACGATCGCCCGTTTGTTTGCAAGCAGTGCGGTAGATCTTTTTCTTGTGCATTTGTTTTGAAAAATCATATGCTAATTCATACAGGCGAACGAGCATTCAAGTAGGTTAACCGTTTAGAATATTTACAGAACTCGAGTTTTATTAGTAACTTTTAAATCTCTTTTCAGGTGTGAAGTATGTGATAAATCATTTGGTCGGCTACATAATCTTACTTCGCACATAAAAACACTTTCGCATCAGAACAATGCTTTGAAGAAAAATATCAAAGAGGAAACATGAAACGGATGAAAATTTAAGTCAGTCACATAAGATTTATGTCAAATTTTACGCGTGAAGATGCCATTAATAGATTGATTGATAGAGCTTGTGTAAAATAAAAGATAAACCCATTTTAAAATGTTGTTTTTCCCGATGGACGAGTATTGCGTTATAACATTACATGGCTTTGTGATTAGATAGGGCTGAGGAAACTTTTCAAGGCTTTCGCTACAAATCATTAAAGAGCTAAGACATGGTGGATGTTGATGGCATATGGACATGATTTGTTTGTTTTATTTGTATGAGTGTTGCTTTTTCTTAAATGACACATTCGCGATGCATCTGCACCTTGTAAAAACTCCTAAGTTTAGTTGATAACTTAGGTTGTAATATATTTCTTTAAATTTTTCTAAAAAGATTCGTTTTTGAGTAATTTCCCTAAGTTTCCCATTCATCATTGATTTCATCGTCGGGGACCCGAGTACTAAAAACCAGACCCCAGACCAGACCAGCTATTAGTTCTGAGTTATTTGAATCATGTCTATGTCGGTTGCATACGAGCGCTCTAGTAGTAGTGAAGCTTTGCGTGGTGCTGTGAAGCTGCACGATAAAATAATTCCCTCCGAAATTCCTTTTTGTTGTCAAATATCTACATGAGATTGTTACAATATTTGGGCGAGTAGCGAAGGTTTCGCTCGTCATTCAACACAGGAGTTTGTCTACCAGATTTGTCGTTTCAAAGCTTAGTATGTCTGAATCATTTAGATGGCATATTCCATTTTGATCGGGTTCCTACGTATGGAGAATACTGGTGGCGCAAATGACAAGTTGGGTATATGCACTATAAGGTGTGCCATAATGTATGACCCTATTTTCCTAGACTATGTCTTAGAATAAAAAAAAATTAATGACTTTTTTGAAATGTTTATTTGGGCATTAAAGTTTTTTTTCCATCGTGTTTTGAAAATAATATCGCTTAAGTGGCCGCCGCAATTGTTGATTACCATTTGAGCTCTTGTTATGACAGTTTTCATGGTTTTCTTCAGAACTTCGGGTGATAGGATCTCCACTTCTCGTCGGAAGTTCTCCTTGAGGGGTGCCAGAGTTTGTGCTTTGCTCACATAAACCCGTGACTTTAAATAATCCCATAGAAAGATGTGTACGGTGGTCAAATAGGGTGATCTTGCGGTCCAGTGCAAATCGCCAAAACTGGATATCAGTTTACTTTAGAATGTCGATTGTGGCTTGTGTAGTATGCGCCGTTGTTCCATCCTGCTTCAATCACATATCTTATAGTTTCAATTCAGCCAATTGAAAAAGGAAAAATTCATTGATCACGGCCCGCGCTGCTAAAAAAAAAAGAAGGTCCAATGTCTCCTTCAGCGTAGGCAGCAGACCATGCAGTGACTTTGAGTGAATATAATGACTCTTCGTGCATTACTCGCGGATGCCTTAGAACTGCAAATTTTGTTTGGTCATGTAGGCCTAGCCATTCATAATTATTTTTGACGCAAAATCGTCCACTTCGTTGTTGAGATCCAGGAGGGCGTGAGCGTAGGTTAGACGCGATTCACGGTCAACCCAACAGCTGATGGACTGTCTGAACTTTATAAGCAAATATCTACAAGCCTTTCACCGAAATGCGTTGCAGAGACCTGCAAG
This sequence comes from Volucella zonaria, assembly GCA_963966105.1. Lineage (NCBI taxonomy): Eukaryota > Metazoa > Arthropoda > Insecta > Diptera > Syrphidae > Volucella > Volucella zonaria. The sequence continues at coordinate 57,613,348 of OZ014530.1, forward strand.
TATGCTATCGTACAGTCCTTATGGTAACAAAAAGAAATCAAATTGATTGAGACTGCTCAAAAAACATATTACCATTTGCCACTGCTGCATCTGTTTACTTGTTTGCCCACATGGTTTCAAGGCGAACTTCATTTTAGTTGGGCAGAGGTTTCGGATAGCCGGCGTTCTTGTCGTTCTTGTTATTTAGTTGTTGTTCCTGTTAATCTAAGTTTATTCGCATATCGTTTATATGCGACGAAATTATCTCGCTGGAAAATTGTTATACTCCTTTCTGCTGAATTTGAATACATGACTGAATTTTGTCAGGTTTGTTGGCCCAGGTCAAACGATCGCGAAGAGACTTAGTATCTACATTCTATATACATATTCTTCTGTTCGTGAACGTGGAGAATTGGAAGTTAAAGTCGGAGTACCCCAGAGTCCGTTCTCTTTTAATGTCATATCCCACATCTATTAAAACTTTTTTTGTTAAAAAAAAAGCACATTTACGAATCCAGAACAACTTATCTTCTACGAATCAGTTATACCAAGACTAATTTCAGAAAACTCAAACCCAACCCCTGACTTCTGTTTAGAAAGATTCATTGTGCCAAAGGGCGTGTCGTTGACCATCAAGGAAATTGCGAGGAAGTGACTTAAATGGCAAGAAGACTTAGCATTATTTTGTGACAGAAAAATGTCCCTCAAACGTAAGGCTTTATTATATACAGCTTTGACATACGCATCGCAATGTTGGACGATGTATGAGAAATGTAAAAGAAAAATGACAGCGATGGAAATGAAAATGCTACGTCATTGTGTAACAAAATATGATCTCATAAAAACGACGCGCATTGGCGGAAATCCCCACGTTAAGGAACCGATAATTGACAAATTTCAGCTGGTTTTGCCGCGTTCAACAAATGCCGTCGAAAACTCAGGTCCAAAAAGCAATGGAGGCTCAAGTTCCAGCCGAGGTTCGAAGAAGAGTTCGAAAGAAACGAGATGATTTAAAATAGAGTGACCTGTTAAATGGATCTAAGGTCCTCAAATTAAGCCAACCAATGTAGTAGAAATATGTAGCATGAGATGTTATTATTCGCATTACAAGGATAATATTGAGAAAATTGTTTGTGATCTTGCAGACATTTTTTTCTTGACACTTGTCAGCAAAGAGTTTACCATAAATCAAAAGGATTTTAAATGAAATGTCTCAACCGTTGATTTATAATACTGGTGGCCATATTCTAACAAAAGATAGGTTATGCCCCATTCCTTAGCAGCAGCTATGTATATGTGAGATATTTGCGGAAGAAACTAATAAGCCGGAAGAGAAATTAGTTAAAATCTCAATTTGTTCGAAGCATTTTCTATTTTGAATTTTGTGATATCGTTTTCCAAGTCTGCAATTGAACGTTACTGGTTATATGAAGGTTCTAAAATTATAGAGAACTCAATCATTATATTCGACTAATTAAAAAACAATTAGGAATACAATATAACACAGAAAAGCATTGCGATAAACCACTAAAAAAAAATCAATCGAAATTGTCCTTTTCCCGTGCTTTGCTTTGATTTACAAAATGTTTTAGTGAGTCCAAAAGCAATGTTTATATCATTTATATTATACTTTTATTGTGCCTTATAGATTTTTTTTTAAATATAAGAAAAGACTAGTATTTTTAATTTAATAGCATTGTATCGTGGAACAATTTTGTTCATAAAAAGCAGACCATTGTCTATGTCAAAAACAATACTGTTTTAATATTTCGAATTCAAAAATCTGTTTAAATTTTTGTTGCCAAAAATAAAGAAATTTGAGCAAATGACTAATAATTAAATAAAATTGTAAATATATAGAAGAATGTTTTCAGAATTTTTTTTAAGAAAAACTATATTGAAGAACAGACAAATAAAATTTAAATGCCTCGGTGAATAATACAGAATCCAATTATCAGAAGCCTAGGCTTCTGAGTTTTCGATCAAGTTTACATACCCTTATTTATGCGTTCACACTGATTACCGATTAGGTTTTGTTTGACAGTTGTATCAGCTGTGAAATTTTTATGTAGGCAGAGGTTCTTAATAAGATTTTTTTTTCTTATGTATTTTTTTCTCCTCCATATGAATTATTTAGTGATAAAAGCTTAAAAAACTTAGCAAGAATGATAATCAATATTTATTCAAAATTGAAGTTCTGCAATTTTTTTTTAAAACTATCGTTTCTGCTGTTTTGCTGCGTGATGGTTCAAGATGTGTCTCACCTTCAACAATCTCACAATTGCGAGTAGGTTTTGAGGAGTTTTAAGCAAAAAATTATTTTAAAAAAACCAAAAATAATCTTGGGGAAACTTTGTTTCCGATTTAGGTTACGCGAAAACTCGATTTTCGATGCGGTGTTGAAAATGTATTAAGTAATCTTCGTCCTAAACTTCGCTGTTTTAAATAAGAGATCGCTAAATTCGCTAAAACTTACATTTATTTCCAATTATTAAAAAAAAAAATAATAATAAAAATAAAATATCTGTTCGCATACCTTTTAACAAATTTCATTCTCACCACCGAATTTAAATTTTTGAATTTTCTTGTCCAAAAAGTACACGAACAATTTAAACAGTTTTTTTCTTCGGCCTGAACGATGTCAGTTCTTGTTTGGGTTTCATTAGACTAAATATTCGTAGTTGACAATTCACACGTATTCACGGCAACTTCACACGATTAGGAGTAATCACTGACAAGCGGTTTATGGTACGGCCAAAATCTGGAAAGTTTTCCATCTTATGTTTTTGGTTCTTCATCTATGGTTTAGTTTATCTATGACATTTTTGACAATTGAAAAAAAAATGTTTGCAAAACTTAAGTGATGCTGCGGAATGCCTGTTAATTTCAGTGGATTTTGCGCTTAGAAAAGGCTTATCTCGAAAATGGATACAATTGAAAATAAACTAAAGAAACAATGTAGAATATGCCTAGAGTTTGATGCATTAATTGACATGTTTGAAGATTCAGCGACAACTTATAAGCTTGAACTTTGTTGTGGGGTAGAGGTATGGACAAAAGGGCGCATCTCCTTTCGTTCACTAATGTACAAAACTTTAATCACTTAATATTTGCAGATACTAAACATTCCAAATTTACCTTCAAAGATATGTAAAAAGTGTTCTGACATCTTAAATGTGGCTTATGATTTCCGAGTACTATGCCAAAGATCGCAGGAATACCTAAGTGGGCACCAGGAAACAGTGGATGATGAGGAGCACAAGCCAAATTTAGCTGAAATAGATCTTGCCTCTTATGATGACATAAAATTGGATGCTGATGTATATATTGAAAATGTTGAAGAGGACATGGAAGACGATGTAGACCATGATGATCTCACTGATGATGTTGCAGCAAATATTTTGCAAAAGGAACAAATTGAAGAAGAAGAAGTTGAAGGGGAAATTTTCAATGAAATCGATGATAAAAGCAAAATCCTGCCACTTAGTAAGCCTGAAAAGAAGCGTCGTGTTAAAAAATTCACAACAAGAGCTCCGAAGAAGCCTAAAACCCCAGTGACCTTCATGTGTAACATCTGTGGAAATCTGTACAAGAATAAAGCGACGTTCACATATCATATGAAGCTGCATCAGAACGACAAGAAATATGAATGCGAGTAAGTAACGATGTTTCTTGGAATGCTAATCAAATCACAGAATATGTTTTTCGGTAGAATTTGTGCGAAGCGTTTCATGCAAACCTGTGAGCTTCGAGCCCATATACGAGTGCACACCGGGGAGAAACCATTCAATTGCTCTTACTGTGATCGAAAATTTCGTGATAGAAGTGGTGTAACACGACATGAGAGGTAAGTCAATATTTTCTCAGTCAAAAAGGAAGCTTATCGATGTTTTATGGCTTTAGGACCCACACAAATGAACGCCCATATGGTTGTACCATATGTGGAGCTCACTTTTCATACTCAGCAACATTAAAGAAGCATGAAAGAGTTCACACTGGCGAGAAACCTTTCAAATGCATGATATGCACCAAAGGTTTCTCTGAATCTCATCAATTAAAAGCACACTTGACAACAATCAGGCATAGAGAAATGGCTAAAGAGAATAGTAAAATTTTACACTTATTTTAAACTGAAATGTATTTTCAATTACCCTAATGACTACTGAATGATTTCCTCGACATCCTTTAACACAATCTTTGATTAATTTTTCGGGGGAAGGACGACATTGTAAAAGCGGCACATTTCGGTTTATTTAAGTTCTTTAAAAATCAGAAATGCATTGAGACATCATATTTGGTCCTTAAAAAAAGCGGCCTATGAGCAGCGATAACCCACTAGCTTTATGTAAAATAAGCTGAAAATAAGTGCCAACTTCCTTACCATGGGGGAAAGCATAGCGGTCAATGATCCTAAGGTTATGACAAGATCGAGCGAAATGCTATAGAAGTTCCAACTCGAGGGTAAAAAGTTGAAAAAGCAGAGCAAGTTTAACAACATTTGTACCCGCAATAGCGGCATTGAGGAAGTGGCCTGTTACGCTTAAACTCCCAACAAAAAAAGGAGGTTGGTCGTGAATCATTTTATGTACATTTTGTGGAAGGCTATCATTTAAGAGGCAATTGAATCGGAGAAGGTTTAAGACAGACGAAATGCGCAAAAAGCCACACTTCCTCATCACCGACGGCAACAAAGTTTGATGACAACAACTGAAACCAATCAACCTTTCGTTATAGAAGGTCTCTCTTATCCTACTGTCTCTCACAGCGAACGAAGGCTTTTATTGATGGCCTTTTTCGCACACGATGCTCAGGTGGACAAAATTTGCTGAATCGTAATCTCTTTACACTTGAAAAACAACTAGGCTCTTAAGGTTCCAAATAAAATATGGCTTGAAGTATCAATAACGGCAGTTCATTTAGACGAAAACCATTTGTCGCAAATAATGGTGTTGTATCTAATCTTTAACACAGTGATTTGTAAGGCGATGATAATTATTGGAACGACGCGAGTGCCAGCGCCCACGAAATCAACTGAGACCTACCCGAGGCGAGAATATCAAACGTATGACTACGAATCGGTAAACGAAACCTGGGTAAAAAATTCTACCGAATAAGTCGTTGACCTGAGATTCACGATTTTTGAGATTTTTCGACCAGCAAAGAAAGTTTATGTACGCCATCTGATGCCTTAGAGCAATTCAGGATGTCCTCGCCATACCCAGCAACTTGGTCTCGAGGCGACAAAGTGGAAAATTTGTTTTCACAAATTGCGCTTTATTTTCAAATGAGGCTCCCTAGTTCTTGTTTAATGATATATGTATGTTGCGAAGGCTAACATCCATCTTCAACATTCCAATGCCACTGTTTTTCTATGAAGTGCATACATGTTAATACAAAATCTCAAAATATGGGTGTGGAAGAAATGCATCTGTTTTGGACGTTCGTGGGTTTCCCCCCTTCTTTGACAAACAATCTGAAATATATAAGACTTATTCCATCATGCTGAAACAACTCGCTCTACGAAATCTTGTCGCTTCAGTTTTAGGCAATCAAATTAACGGAGAATAGCGTTGGTTCGTCTTTTATAAACGATTCGGTGCTACCTCCAACACTAAAGGGAGTAACCTAGGTCACTCAATAATTTATTGATTTATCAAGTTGTGATGGGTTTTGTCTGGTTTTGCAATTCTGTTGCTCCATATATTTCCTGCAAATGCATCATGAATGGCAAATATCTTTTCGGCTCCATATAATCGTGTAACTTGGTCATCAATCCTCCTTATAGAAACCCATTTTACGAAAGGAGGGCAGAAAAGTAATAGACTTAATCTAATCCAAAAGGTATTAAGAAGATATTATCAGCTGGAAAGTACTACCGGATAATTCCATCTCAAACTATAGCCACAATGATTTTACAAATCCGTGTGGAGTATTGATTTTGCGCAAGAACATGTATCTTCTAAGGAGAAGACACGTCAATTAGTCAGAGCTCAGAACAATGTACAGAGCAGATGAACCTGTTCAGAATCTGAACGGTGCACTCACTAAATATCTTAAGAAAGACTTGTGCCGATTATATTTTGAGTGTTTAATGTGAACTTTCAGACTAATAAAAGAGTCAACCAAGCTAAAGTAAAATCACTTAGGAAACCCGATACCTATAATGAGTCGAAGTTAGCGACCCTCAGTTTCATCCTGGAAATTCGTTTACCAGTTTAAAATCAGCTTCTTCAACTTGCTAAGTACTACAAGTCGCCGTAGCTAATATCTGGTTACTCTGACTATCGAAGCCTCGATAGCGTTGATCATTTCTAGAGGAAAAGGTTCAATTTTGAAATACGAGGGTGGGTCATTAATTCTTTGAAAATTGAAATAAGGAACACACCTTTTGGCAAAAAAAAAAAAAATTTTATTTTTCGACATAATCTCCTCGATACACTTCGTCCAACGTCTGTCCAACATTTGATGCCCTCCAAATAATACGATTTTCCGAGGTCCTCAAAATAGGCTGTTATTTCGTCGACGACCTTTCATTCGACCCAAATCTCTTACCGCCGAGCCATTTCTTCATGTTTGGAAACAGCAAATAGTCGCAGGGTTCTAAATTTTTAGAATATGCTGGATGAGGGAGTAACTAGTAACCTAATTCATGCAATTTTGCCATTGCAACTGCGGACTTGTGCGCCCGTGCTTCAAATCAGAAACGAATCGATCCAACAGCTCTGCATAATAGACGCCAGTGATCATTTTACCCTTTTCAAGGTAATCGATTTGAATGACAGCGCGCACTTCGCAGACAGACGCACCTTAGCCTTCTTCGGCTTTGGTTTACCAGGAGAAGTCCACTGTCTCGACTGTTCCTTGGTCTCTGGTGTTGTGATGAATCCACGTTTCATTCGGATTGTGATTGAAAATCGCCAAACACTCTTCTGATGTTGCTAAACGATTGCGTTCGTTGCCAATTGTGAGCAAACTCAGCACCCATCTGGTGGATGGATCATATCCAAATATTTTTGCAAAACTGAAATCACTGCCTGTAGCGTCAAGTTCGGGCACCTTCATTCACCGATCGTCCAATAGCATACCGCGGATTTTATCAAACATTTCTTGTGTGTGAGTCCAATTGGGCGACCTGGACGTTCGGTGTCACTTGTGGTGGTACGACCGCACCGAAATTGAATAAACCAGTGGAGGATAGTTCCAATCGACGATGAAGAGTCCCCATAATACTTTTATTTTATGAGCACACGAAATTAATTTTTTCCCATTTTTACGGAAGTTCTCATAGACGTCTATTTCAAATGGATGTCACAATACTATTTGACAGGTCTATCTGAAAATTTGGGTGCGTTCTTTTGAAACATGCTTCTTCACAAGCAGAATGTTGGATTTGAGATTCCAACGCCATCTGTTTTAATTTTCAGTGACATATTTTCCCACCCTCGTATACAGACTTCTTAGTGCCTGTTCACATTGGCGAGGGGATGAAAGTCCTCACCATGAACGTTGTGTTCACATTTTCATGGTGTTGAAAGACTTTTTGACAAGCGGAATACTTGAATCGCAGCATTTCTAATTTTTCAATTTGAGCAGTTGGCTTGAAACATACCTTTTTTCCTCTTTTTTACACTTTCTTGCTCATCAACGATCAAAACCAAAATGAAAAAATATGTCAGAAATGGAACGATATGGAAAAAAAAGATATGCTTCTCCCGAGAATCCACCAGAAATTCATTTTCGGTGCAAGTAGCCTTTCTTCTTCCCACTTCAATAAAAAGCGTTCCTTCTCTTTCGGACAATCTACCTGCCCGCGCCAATGTAAGCAGGCACTTATCGGCATTAGCATCATTTCACACATTCATGTTGATTGGCTGGTTAGAAGTGGCCTCGATTGAAATAGACTGAGCCCAAAATAGGTACACTGCGTTGTCACTGAGGAAAAACAGATTTTGGCACTATTCGTTCCTAGAACCAATTGCCCAAACTGTGTGCAAATATTGAGCGCGCGATTATAAAAATAAAATTCGCAAAAGTCTTTGGTATTGATTCAAATGCATTCCATGACAGGGCGGTGGTCTTCATACGTTCAACATGTCTTAGCCATCTAAGCCTATAGCTCATACAGTTTGTTGTTATATCTTCTTCTCCGAATTCCGTTTATGAAGACGGGACTAGTACTCGAGAAATATTTTTTCGACACAACCAACGGCATTATTAGCTGCTTTAGATAAAGATCACTCTTGCCAATCGCTGTTTCTTTGGGCTGGGAAGCCAACTGAGTAGTAAGGCCCTATCCCGAACAACTAATGAGGCTCTATATAAGACTTTGATCATTCCAGTCTTAATGCATTCTGAAGCATGCACTGTATCAAAAGCGGATGAAGATATCCTCGGTTGTTTCGAGAGATAAATCGTTCGCGCAATATTTGGTCCCGTTTGCGTTGATAGACTTTTTTAGGAGAAGATTCAACGACGAACTATAGGTGCTGTACAGTTGCATCGACTTAGTCAGAAAACTAGGACATATAGAGCGAGTGGACGCCAATAATCCGGCTCGCATCGCCTTTGAATCTAACTCGGAGGGACAAAGCAGTAGAGGAAGACCTCATCACTAGTAGAAGGGGACCTCAATAGACTTGGTGTACGCAACTGGAGGCAGTTAGCTACGGACCGGACTAACTGGATAAGCTTGTAACAGGTTCACTCCGAACTGTTAGACAAAGACCATGCTCCTGAGTCACACACAGGACATCCCTGGATCGAGCACGATGTTTTCTTCGTCGTTCGTGAAACGGACTTATTTCTTCGTTGCCTTTTTAACCCTACCAAACCGATTGGCAAAAGAGATTCTTGATCCCTACGGTAACGTCATTGGTTAAATTTACAGTGGACCTCAGTTTAATAGTCATTTATCATCTCAAAGTTATAGATACGCGTTATTGCGGGATAACTGAGCCGCTGGTGTTGGCCAGCGAGTTTCGCATAGTTCGCACTAGTATGAAGTTGAAGTAATCACATGACCGCGCTTTACCTTGTCGAACTCCACTTTTGACTCGGTGGGGTCAGTATTGGCCTTTAGTTTAGATATCGGTATCCAGACGTCTTCTTTGTCAGTTTGACAAAGTTGTTGTTGATCACCGTCCGCGATGAATGATTCATTTTGAGAGCATAATGTTGGCCGTCTTCGCTGTTAAGCAATCTTCACAGTAGTCCTTTCAAATTTTTTGAACCGGCAGTTACTGTACTATTACGTTCGCGTCCTTATTTCTATTATATTACCCGTATTTGTATCTATGGTAAATTTTTTGCTCTTTTCTTCTCCATGAGCCCGAACTAGCGCTTCTCTACTTCTTTCTATTTTGTTCTGAAAAAAGGATGTTTTCCTGTCTCTTTTGCGCATAGAGCTCATGAGCAGTTCTTGTCCTTTTTTTGCAATGCGGCCACATGTGCCTCTTGCTTCGCTGCACGTGTTTGTCGTCACTCTTTGTCAAACCAGTGTCTCTAATGGCTTGCTGACAATGTTGGCATTGGTTTTTGGCGCTTCTAATTCTTCATTAGGACTTCTCTAAGTATTTTGGGGACTCGATCAGAAAAGTTTATAGGCTATCGTATCCGGTCGATGCAAAATTTCTTTATAATTCTGTTCCGTGTTCTGTCTTACGGGATATTCGCATTGGAACCTAAGTTATAACAAGGTAGTGATATGAGTCAATGTTAGCATCTAGAAGGCTTTGGGCATTCAGAAAACTAAAGCGGTGTCTTGCGTCGTGGTTATCCTCAGCGACTCCTCTCCTCCTTTCTCAATCTGGCCTTTTGCAGTGATCTGGTACAGGTAATGCTAAACTATGTTGCTGTAGTGGGTCTGAAGGTGTTATGTTTGAACGCAGCCATTAAAAACGAACACCAGACTGACAGCCGGAGTGTCATATTCGGCCGCAGCATTCATTCTACAATCACCATTCCACGAGTCAAGAAGTCGTTCTTTTAGTATTTCATTATTTATCAATAATTCTCAATAATTGAATTCTTTTTACTTTTGTTTTTTTTTTAAGTTGAAATAAATCGTATTTAATTAAGATTGAGTTTGATTGACTGGAACATTTCACTGGCGACGAGGATGGGATTTATGGGGCGCCCCACAGAGTAGATTACACGTTGACAATTCAAAAAGCACATGGCTGAGCCCAGAGAGGTTAAGTCCGTAATTCCGACAGAACAGACCCAAAGTATGAATTGTTCCAGTTCCCGAACAATGGCTTCAATTGGATCCATCGAACCATTCGATATTACAAACCCTTGCGCATGGGGCTTCTACAAAAGACGCTTCGAGGTGTTCTTCCTGGCAAATGGCATTGCAGAAAAGGAGATCCAAAAGGCAACATTTCTTACAATTTGTGGATCGGTGTGCTTTGACTTGGTAGAGTCTCTCATTCCTCCACAAAAAGTCGAAGTAGCCGAGTATACGGAAATAATAGAAAAACTAACAACGCATTTTACACCCACACCATCGGAGATCGCAGCATTTTACAGGTTTTTCAAAAGAGACCAGCAGCCGAGTGAAACAGTTGCGGAATACATCGCAGAACTTCGTCACCTTATCATCGACTGCAATTTCGACGGCAAGACGGTTGACAGGATGCTTCGTGATAGACTTGTATGTGGACTACAAGTGGACTACGGAATACAAACCTACAACAAAACTTGTTAGCGGGAAAATTCGATTACGCTCCAAGTAGTCCAAGTTCGAGTAATCGCAGCGGAGACGGCGGCGAAGAACCAGCAAGTTATACAGGAAAATTCTTTAGCACGTGTAGACTCAATTAGAGCGAAGTAACAGAAAAATTATTTGCAGAATACAAACAGCGGTGGAGCAGACTTTGAACAGCAACAAGTAACCTGCTGTGGGTGTGGGAACAAGCCCACCAGGTCAGGGTGTCCATTCCGTTCAGCGAGATGCAACAAGTGTGGCCGAATAGGACATATCAAGAGAGTGTGCAAGTTCAAACAGAACGATAGCAGCAAACCAAAGAGCAACAACAAGCGGCACCAGGTTAACTCAATCAAACCGTCTGGGTGTTTGAAGAAGCTTGCTGCGATCATTATCAACGATACCCCGTCTGAGTTTGAGGTGGACTCAGGCTCAAATTTCACGTTAATATCAGAGGTTGAAGCTAGGAGAGTGTGGGGGCGCAACTTACCAACAACTGTTGATCCAGATTTGAGTCTTTTTGATTATGGAAATAATTTAAAGAACTCTTATTATTTCAATAAAACAACTCTTATTTAACTCTTTTATTATTAATCTTTATTTTACACCTCTGTCTCGATTGAACTCTCGATTGCTAATGATTTTCTCAGTCATTCGTCTGGTGTTGCCATCTTAGTGTTTTCTCGTGTTTATTTTGTCTCATCGTTCAGGCTTGTTATAGATTCCTGACCTCATCGGCGTCCTCGTCGAGTCCAGCAGTTAGTTCAATTCACCTCTTCATCCTGTCCGCAACACAAACTGAGGAGTAGGGCTTCTGACTTCGTGGTGCAAACGGCATGTCCGTAACTTGATAACGATCATGCGGTAGCGCTGCAATTACCTTGTAGGGCCCTTTATATTTGGGTTCTAATTTACGGGACACTCCTGATGCAGCAACCCCATCATTCAACAGTAAGACAAGATCGCCTACTGCATATATTTTAGCGGGTTTATGTGTCGAGTCATGCCTGGACTTTTGAACTACCTGGGCTTTTTTAATAGCTTCGGTTCCCTCACTACGTATTTGGTCAAGGCTCTGCATTTCTTGGTTCAGATCCACGCCAAGCGAGAGTAGATTAGGCCAAGGTTCTCTCGGTAGATATCTCATCAACATTTGGTGAGCCGTCTTTTGAATAGCTTCGTTGTATGTATTATTGATGCCCCATTGGACAGTTTTTATTTTTTGGTCCCATCTGATTTCATCTTCTACGGTAGCGAGGAGCGCCTGTAGAATGATTCTGTTATAGCGCTCTACTTGACCATTCGCTCTAGGTGTTTTAGTAGCATTTAGTACATGTTGTATTGCGTGGTCCTTCACGTGGTCTTGGAACAACTTTGAAGTGAAGGCTGCCCCTCTGTGGCAGATGTCGTCCAGAAAATTCAGGACTGGCTTAGCTTGGGTGTTGGGTAATGCTTTCATGATAATGAACTTCGTAAATGAATCAACCAATACTACCAAATAAGCATTTCCTTTGGTAGATTTCATGAACGGTCCAAGGTGGTCAATATGTACGGTGTCAAACGGGATGCTCTTCTTTTCAATCATATGTAGCTATCCCTTGGGCTGTATCTCATTCTTATTATAGGCACATTGAACGCATGTTTTAATATATTTCCTGACAGTTTGAGTCATCCTTGGGAACCAATATCTAGCTTTCAGGTGTTTAAGAGTTTTGTTTTCCGAAAAGTGTCCCACTAAGTCATGGCTTCTTCGCATTGTTTGCTGTCGCACGCCCTTTGGAATGTATAGTCTTGCTTCTCCATCATCCAGCCGATATAATCTACCTTGATGTACTTTGTAGTCCTTGTGGATTTGTTTTTCGACTGCATTAGCTGGTTCTTTTTGAAGTATGCCTATTATTTTGACCACATCTCCGTCTTGTAATTGTAGTGAATATATCCAGTCGTTTTCGTCTATACTTATTTTCAATACATCCATATCTGCAACAGCTGGTTCCGTTGCTGGGTCATGTGGTCCTCGAGAGAGAGCGTCCGCATGCGCCATGGCTCTACCGGGTCGATGTTTTATCTCAAACTCATACTCTTGCACCTTAAGCCACCATCGGGCAATCCTGGGTAGTAAGTCTTTCTTTTGCATTGCTGTTTTGAACGCTCCACAGTCTGTTATAACGATAAATCTTTTTCCCAGCAGGTATTGCCGGACCCGATGTGTTGATTCAACAACCGCAAGCACCTCCAACTCATAGCTGTGGTAAATGCTCTCTTCTCTAGTTGTTTTTCTACTGAAGTAAGCTACAGCGTGCAAGTCACTGCTTTCTCCTTGCATGTATACGCCTGCGATTCCTTGAGCGCTGGCATCCGATTGCAATTCGTGTTCTGCAAGTGGGTTGTACAGTATTAAAACTTGTTTTTTGGACAGACAAGCCTTCAAATCATCGAAAGCTTTTTGTTGCATCGCACCCCAATGGAATTTACTGTCTTTTTTTGTTAGCTGGGTCAAAGGTAGGGCAATAACAGAAAATCCCTTGATGAATTTGCGAAAGTAACTCGTCAACCCAATGAACTGCCGGACCTCGTGTTCATTTGAAGGTGTTCGAAAGTGTTCCACAGCATCTGTCTTTGCTTTTCCGGGCTGGATGGTGTTATTCTTCACTATATGTCCCAGGAATTGGATTTCTGTCTTAAAAAAGAAACATTTTTTTGGATTTAGAGTCAGATTTTCTTGCTTCAAGAGACTTAGAAAACGTTCAAGCTTGGCCATGCCTTCGTCGATTGAGGTGGATGGGATCACTACGCCATCCATATAACAAATTATCACGTCTGGTTTCATCCTCTGAGCTATCTGGTTCATCATCTTCTGAAATATGGATGGAGCATTCACAAGTCCAAATGGCATTGTCAAAAATTCATACAATCCATCCGGAGTGATAAACGCAGTATGGTGGGTGTGTTCTGCTTTGATGGGTATTTGATAATAACCACAGGCCAAATCCAGTGTGGTAAAGTATTTGTACAAAACCAGTTTATTCAGTTGTTCCTCGATTAGTGGTAACGGAAACTTGATTTTTTTTGTTAGTCTATTTAGTCGACGGTAGTCAACACACATGCGATCTTCGCCGTTTTTCTTCTTAACTAGGATGACAGGCGAAGCGAAGTCCGACTTTGACTCTTTAATAATACCGCACTCCAAAAGTTCTTCGATGATTGATACGACATTTGCTCTTTTTGCATATGGAACCTTGTAGGGTTGGCAGGCGACCGGATCCTTTTTTCCATCTCAATTTCCATTGTAGCTAGTGTAGTACGGCCGAGTTCCTTTTTATTCATTGCAATACATTGGCGGTGTTTGTTCAAAAGATGAAGTAACTGCGTGACGTTAGCGGTATTAATTTCTAATTCTTCGTTCACCTGAATATGCGCTCTACCGATATTTCGTACAGTGTCGTCCACTCTATTGATTGTTAATGTCTCTCCCTTCTTATTCAAACTGCAAGTTTGGCTGTCGAGGATATCCTTGCCAATCAGTACGTCTTCTTTCAGTTGTTCATCTTCAAACACAAATACACGAACGAGAAAACTAGCACCATCTACTTCAATTGTACATGAAATACTTCCAATAACTTTGCACCTTCCGCCACCAAAGCCATGCAAAGTAATATTGCATTTATCAACAGGCAGGTTCATTTCCATTGCTACTGTTTTAGCAAGAATCGACCGATCACTTCCCGAATCGAGTAGGGCAGCATACTGCTTACCACATATTGTGACATCCTTATGATAGCAATCGGTTTTGAATTCGTTACGAATGGTATTAATGCGGAAATCCCGTCCTGTATTTTTCTCTATTTTAGCTGATATACGAAAATTGGTATCTCGGCCGTCCGCCCATTTCCTCTTCTTCGGCTTTGTGCACTGTCTTGAATAATGTCCCGGTTGGTTGCAATTAAAGCAGATGGTTGAGTTCCGTTGACTTACTTGCCGTCGAGGTTGCCATTTTGATTGTGCGCCGCTGGATGGTCGATTTACGTTTATTGGCTTAAGGATTCCAATAGTCGGTCCATGAGTAGCTCGTGAATTTGACCGAATGCTATCATACCACTTTATTTGCTCAATTAGTTCGGCGATGTCCTTGAAATTACTGGCTGCCAAGCTGGAACTCATCTGTGGGTCATTTAAACCAGTGAGAATGTACTGGATAATAGTTTTGTCGGCAAGCTGAATTCTTTTACCTAGCATATTCATTTCGAAGCAGTAACTCTCAATTGTTTCTTGTGGCTTTCTGATTTTTTTAACCAACTGGTGGTGTATTTCTACTTCACTGTGCTGATGAGGGAAGTTTATTTTTAGCCCGTTCGCCAATTCACTCCATGTGGCAGATAATTCTTGAGTGGTGTCCCACCAATAAGGTGCAGGTCCATGCATTTTTGAGGCTGCCGCTAACAATATTGCTTTCTCATCCCAGCCATAAATTTTCGCCAAACTATCCACCCTATTTACCCAACAGTCTGCAGACATTGACGAAATATCTCCTGGCGAAAAGATTGGTAATGCATCTGCAATTTCCTTGATGCTACAGTTTAATTTAGGTTTGTGTGAAGTATTAGTACCCGATGTCATTCGTGCTTCCAACTCCTTAAGTTTGTCGCCTAATTCACGTTCCTGTCTGAATATGTTGCACTCTTTTTCTAATAATTCCTTCTCTCTTCTTATTAAATCCCATTCTCTGGTCCTTAGCGTGTCGTCATTCAATATGGATGATTCTGTGCAATTTCGATCGTTCCCTTCATTAATACCAATTACAACTGATGTTTCATCCGTGATTTCACTTGGCTGAGATCCCATTTGAACCGGCCGTGATTCCCCTTGTCTGCCATCATATTGCGTGATTCTATTTATTAGCACTCGTTTTGAGCCTCTAGTTGGCAAGCCCAGGTTCTTAGCTCCGCCTGGAGTTGTTTTACGGTCATGTTATCCATTATAATCTAGTAAGGAATGTAATAAAATACTGTGTGAGATAACTGGAATTTCTTTTAACTTCAAACTTCGAATCTACTGAACGCTGCTTCAACATAATATCATACTTTTGTACTAAGTTAGGACATACTGGTCAACTCAAAGCACAATTTAAACGTTTCGAATGCTACAATCATATCATGCATTCAATTTTTTTTTTGTTTGTTTGCAGTGTTCAACTAACACAAGGTAGAGCGTATAGGAATTCTACTATAAAACCGTACAACCTCTTACTTTATGTACACTGATCATGGCTTTACCTTTCAACACAACATATTTCGTCGCCACATAAACTACATATATACATAACGCCGCATTTGCTCTTTCGAGGTACAATCGAGAGACAACGGTTATGACCAGACGCTTTTTCGTATACCGAAAATGCTGTGGCATCCGTGTCACCTAAAACTGCGATCTCGTTCCACTCGCTATGTATTCCTCGCATTGGAGATGTCTCCCTCTGAACAGTATTCGCCAATCTTAGCGTAATACATACACAACAACTTAGCAGTTGTCCTCTTCACACTTCCAACTGCGACTGAACATCACAACAATTGCTCTTTCGTATATCGAAAACGCATTGTTGTTTTTGTGACGCACCACATTAACCACCGTTGTCGCCCACAGACACAATGAAGGCACCAATAACCGTTGTTGTCGTTTGGAGCGACAACATTCACAACCAAGCTATGAACACCATTTCCATTAAATTGATAATATTCTATTTTATTACCGTTTAAATTATTTAATATGCAATCACACCCAACGAGAAATACCATTTTGTTAGCCAAAATCGCAATTCCCGCCGAATGCATTTAGCCAATAAATGTGCGTCGAAACACTGCACAATAAAAATTCTCGGAAAACAAAACTATGCTTTGAGCTAATCAAAATACATACATACATATATGGTATCTACACAGATCATAAAATCATCATGATCACTGATAAATAACTAATTAATGCACACTTAACTGAGTACGGTGTCAGATCCCACTTCTGATCTTTAAAGAACTCTTATTATTTCAATAAAACAACTCTTATTTAACTCTTTTATTATTAATCTTTATTTTACACCTCTGTCTCGATTTTCTCAGTCATTCGTCTGGTGTTGCCATCTTAGTGTTTTCTCGTGTTTATTTTGTCTCATCGTTCAGGCTTGTTATAATAATTGCATTCCAATCTTAGGTCTGACTTACGTTTATATAATCTACAATAACAAGGAAATTCGCAAGCTCCCCTTGCACATTGCCGCAGGTCGTCGAACGAATGTGCTGGGTTGCAACTATGCATTAGGGATTGTTGTACACGGCATCCATAACGTGCGCTCGGCTCTAGATAAATTGCTGGATAAATATATAGACTTATTCTCCAAAGAACTTGGGTCATACACTGGTAAGGTGGTATCACTGAGTTTGGATCCAGCGGTTAAGCCAATTAAACTGCCAGTTAGAAAGGTTCCATATGCCCAACGATATTCTATCGAGGCGGATATTGACAGACATGTGGGTCAAGGAATTCTGAATCTGACCGAGTACAGCGAGTGGTTGACACCAATAGTCCCAGCAATGAAAGCTGACGGATCCGTTCGAATTTGCGGTGATTACAGATGCACGGTAAACAAGGCTCTGGCAACGCATTGTTTTCAAACACAAACGATCATCGATATCCTTGCTGCTATACCCAGGAGTAAACGATTTGCGAAGATCGATTTAGCTCAAGCCTACCAGTAGATGTCAGTTTTTTTTTTATAATCGGCGCGCGCTCAAGGGGTTTTTGTACCCTTAAAATGTTCGTACACAGCGCGGGCCAAGGAAATTTAGGGAGGAAGAAAAGACAGGTATCGATGTACATTGTTTTTAAATGTTTGCAAGTTATAACGACCAGGAAATACAGAGGCCGGCAAGGCATTCCATAAGCGAGTTGTACGGCTTAGGAAAGAATCACGATATTTTAGAGTACGTCCGAAAATGGGCTTGAGGGTAAACTGATGAGCATTCATAGCGAGACGGGTGTTACGTTTGAAAGTTTGAATGGGCGGAATGCTACTGGCGATTTCAATGGAGCACTGGTGGTGGAAATAGCGATAAAACAAAGTGAGACAGGAGACATTACGTCGGTGTTCCAGGGTGTCAATTGATTGACTGATATTAGTAGTGGATGAAAAAACCGGCCCAAACAATGTGGATGGTCGAGGGATTCGTCCATCGGTGGACAAGGTTAGAGCTATTATGGAAACACCAGCTCCGGAGAACAAAAAGCAACTACAGGCTTTTCTCGGACTAATGAATTTCTATCACTCATTTTTGAAGAATAAAGCGACGGTTGCTGAGCCACTTCATAGATTGCTGGACAAGAATGCAAAATGGAAATGGGACGCAAAACATTCAGAAGCAGTTAAGAACCTTAAAGGACTTTTGACAGTTGAGAATGTTCTTATTAATTATGACGAAAAGTTGCCTCTTTCAGTAGTTTGCAATGCTTCTCCTTACGGAATTGGTGTGGTCCTTTCGCACACATTATCGAATGGACAAGAGCGACCAATTTCTTTTTATTCTCGAACCTTAACGTCGCCTGAAAGGAATTATGCACATATCGACAAAAAAGCGCTGGCGATCATAGCGGGCATAAAGAAATTTCATAACTTCCTGTACGGCAGAGAATTTACAATAGTTATGGATCATAGACCGTTGATCAATTTGTTCAACCCCTATAAAGTTGTCCCCTCGAATGCTGAGATGGAGCTTATTCCTGAATGGGTATAACTTTAACATTGTATACAGACCCGGCAACAAGAACTCCAATGCAGATGCCTTAAGCCGCTTACCGATAATTATTCCGGATTCAGGTACGGAGCTGCAAGTCAACATGATAGAAGAGTGCGATGCGAATATACTTCAGTCAAGTGACATCGCGAATATGACAAAGGGAGACAAAACCTTAAGGCGTGTTTTCCAGTGGGTGTTGAGGGGATGGTCAAAAATACAACCAGATGTAGATATTAAACCATACTTCATGCGCCGAAATGAAATAACAATAAATAAAGATTGTTTGTTGTGGGGAGATCGAATTATTATTCCAGAGTCTGCACGAAGGGACATGCTGAAAATTCGGCATGCTTGCCATCCCGGGATAGTCCGGATGAAGAGACTCGCCCGGAGTTACATTTGGTGGCCAAATATTGACACAGATATCGAATCAACAGTTAAAAGATGTATCGTTTGTCAGAAGTCACGACCAGAAAAGGCTCAAGCAACCCTTCATCCGTGGGAAGAGGCGTCCAAACCATGGTCACGCTTACACATAGATTTTGCGGGTCCTTTCCAGGGTAAGATATTTTTTATTATTATCGATTCTTATTCGAAATGGCTAGAAGTGAAGCTAGTGGCCACGACAAGTTCAGCATGTGCCATAGGTAGCTTGCGTTCCGTATTTGCAACGTTTGGGTTACCACACTCCATCGTGTCGGACAATGGAACACAAGAGAATTCAGCCAGTCTTGTCAGAACAACTTGATCTCTCATATTCTCACAGCACCGTTCCACCCTTCAAGCAACGGTCAAGCGGAGCGCATGGTGCGTACAACGAAAGACCATCTCAAGCGAAACACTTCACGTAACATGCAGCTGTGGATTGCAAGGTTTTTACTCCACCAGCATAGTACACCGTCAACAATCACTGGAAAATCGCCGGCAGAATTATTATTCAAAAGGCGTCTCACAACGATCCTAGATAAATTACACCCGGATAACAAAGGAATGCGATCGTCAAAAAGGGACCACTCGACCGACTAGCAGTTCTAGAACCAGTTTGGACGAGGAACTATGCAGGTGGACCTTCGTGGATTCCTGCGGTCATAACAAAGCAAATGGGTCCAGTTTCATATGACGTTACCACAGAAACAGGTAATACTATTCGAAGACATTTAGACCAACTGCGAATGAGAAGCACTGAGAATGCAGAGAGTGCAATGGAGGCCGGGGAAGAGACGTCAGTACTAGACAAGGTTCACAGACCCAATGTCCCGGAGGCAACTGCGAACGAAGAGCAGCAAGAGACACTGAGGCCAGAATCTCTAGGATAGTCCGATAGTCCGACGTTCAGAAAGACTGCGGAAGAAGAACGCGTAGTTCTAGCTAAGGAGGGAGGGGTATTATGTCTGAACGCAGCCATTAAAAATGAACACCAGACTGACAGCCGGAGTGTCATATTCGGCGGCAGCATTCATTCTGCAATCACCATTCCACGAGTCAAGAAGTCGTTCTTTTAGTATTTCATTATTTCTCAATAATTCTCAATAATTGAATTCTTTTTACTTTTTTTTTTTTTTTTCTTTAGTTGAAATAAATCGTATTTAATTAAGATTGGGTTTGATTGACTGGAACATTTCAGAAGGGAAGATAGCATGCCCAATATTATGCTCTCTTCAGTGTTGTTAACCAATGATCTGTATTCGGACGTCGTGAAACATAATTGTAGCGGAACTGTTGAAGATGTGATACTTTGTTACCTCATTTTTTGTGCTATTTGGTTTAGTTTTAGATTGGTAGAACTTCAATTTCAGGTATTTCTTCATAAAAAAAATCGGCTTAACTCCTGAGCCAATACGTTTTGTTGAGTTGTATATCTCACAAGGAGTAGGTTCTGTTTTCTAGAGCAATCAGCGCTTAACATTATCTTTACATCGTTAACATTTTCTTCCTTCCTTCCTTCCGGTCCATCTTTAATTCCTGTCTAAGGTACCATTGCCTGATGCTTCTAATCGCAGATACCAAGAGTAAGGAAACATAAATTTTCTAGAAAAAAGCACCATCTCGAGGTATATTTGTTAACTTAACTTGCTTACGAGTATTTAATGCAGATTGCAGGACGTCGCCAGGTATTTGACGGAAACAACAACGTCTACCAGAAAATTATATAAATATGTAAAACTTTCGGCTTAGATGATACAAATAAAAAAAAATCAACCAATTTATCACAACAAGACGCATGTGTCTATGGTTCGTTCTATTATGCCTCATGCGTACCCCGGACGGTAGCGCCACATAAGAATGTTGGTAAAAAATTAGGGAGGAAAGAAACAGAGGTACCCATGTATTCGTACGTTGGTTTAAAATGTTTGAAGGTTATAATGAGTAGTCAATAAAGAGGTCGGAAGGGCATTCCATAAACAAGGTGTGCGGCTTAGGAAAGAATCACGATAGTTATACAATCTGCAGAAGGCGTCTTTCTACATATATTCTCAGGACCGACTGCAACTCTCTATAAAGGCTGACCAGAGAGCATTGATTGTGTTTCAATTATTATTATGTTTCAGCTGCTGTTAAAATTACCAAGCTGTCAAAATATTCAGTAAGGTTTGCCATTTCATCATGCATCATCTTACCCTTGCCGAACATGCGGAAATTATTAAAAAATATTGTCGAAATTCTGGATCAGTTGTAAATACGCAACGTGAATTTCGTCGTGAGGGCGGTCGTCATCATGGATTCAAGTTTGAGCGTGAGTTCAATCTTTTGGATCTTAAGAAAAAGACCCAGAAATGTTGATTCGGCGGTGATCAGCTGAATTGGGCATCTGCAGAGAGTCAAACGGGCTTATTTTGCGGATGGATTTGGGCCTAGATCCGTATAAGATTGTGTAGACTCAAGAATTGAAGGCGGACGACCATAGACAACGCCGTGAGTTCGCTAATTGGGCGCTGGAAATGTTGGCCGTACATCCGGATTTTGACCCAAAAATTATCTTCTCGGACGAGGCCCATGTGGCTATGTCAACAAGCAAAATTGCCGTTATTGGAGCGAACACAATCGGCAAAGCATCAATGCATCCACAAAGATTGACTGCTTGTTGCGGTTTATGGCATAGCGGCATCATCAGACCTTATTTTTTTCAAAATGAGGAAGGAGACACCGTTACCGTCAATGATCTCAAGCATAGAGCGATGTTAATCGACTTTCTGTGGTCAGAGCTCGACAACATCGATATATCCGAGCTGCATGCCATACAAACAACGCAACGCTCGACATTGGGAAGGAGAAATTTGGCGACTGGGTCAACTCACGGCGAGCGTTCATCAATTTGCCGCCGCGATCATGCGATTTGACACCACTCGATTATTTTCTTTGGGACTTAACTTACGCTAACAAGCCAACCACTTTGCACGAGCTCGAGGCCACACGACACGATAACGACGTGAATGTCTCTGCTGATATGATCACAGAAATTATTCTCCTTGGAATGAGATGCTTTATCCCTCATCGGATGAAGAGTATCAAACTAAAAGAAAAGGCATAGTACGACTCGAGCTGTAAAGAGGCTGTCAGGGTTTTTTCGGTCCTACAAGACCAAGTCGACAGAGGAAAACCGAAAAAAGTTAAAACGAGCCAGAAATGACTTCAACGCCTTACTTAAGAGTATGAAATTCCAATACGACCAGAAACGGAGGCAAAATACACTGCAATGTCCCAAAAGCATTAACAATTTTTGGGCGTTCGTCAAAAACATTAGAAATTCTGCCTCATCCCCCATCCCAACGCTCATTTGCAATGACATTCCAACTGTCAGCTATTTGGGCAAGGGCAATCTGCTAGGTCAACATTCCCAGATTGTCCTTTGTCCCTGGCTACACTTGAGTGCGTCGAATCTTCAATGGAACGATTCCACTTTCGCACTCGTGTAGTAGCAAGAGTACTTAAAGATCTTAATACACATAAATCCTCTGGTCCAGATGGTATATCTCCCCTTCTTCTGAAGAGGTGTTCTTCCTCGCTGGCAAAACCATTGCGTAAGCTTTGTCTTCAATCCTACCCTTTCGGATTCTTTCCGAGCAGATGGAAAACAGCATTTATCCACCTGCTAGATAGGATTCAACTCGTAGCTGATACTAATATCAGTCAATCAATTGACACCCTCGAACACCCAAGTAATGTCTCCTGTCTCACTTTGTTTCATCGCTATTTACACCATTCCGCCCATTCGAGCTTTCAACCATATCACTGGTCTCGCTATGAATGCTCATCAATATAACCTCAAGCCCATTTTCGGACGTACTCTAAAATATCGTGATTCGTTCCTAAGCCGTACAACTCGCTTATGGAATGCCCTGCCGATCTCTGTATTTCCTGGTCGTTGTAACTTACAAACATTTAAAAACAATGTACATCGGTACCTCTCTTTTCTTCTTCCCTAAATTTTCTTCGCCCGAGCTTTGTAAAAACATTTTAAGGGTACACAAAAACCCCTTGAGCGTGCGCTCATTATAAAAAAAAAACGCTATTGTCGGAATAATGCCGAACATATTGAACCGACCGCTTTAAGCACTGCTAGCGAAGCCGAGCCGTTTGAATGATGTGCTATTCCACACAAAATGGAATGAACCTAGCTTCAAAATCAAGCCAAAATCAATTTTATATCTCACACCGTTGTTTTTTAATTAAATTTTTGTTCCTATCGTTCTTATCTGGTCACCCTTTCGTTGTCTATGTTCGCCGTTGCAGGTTTGCATGGCATGTTCGTTTTGTTCTCTTTCAAACATCCTTCCTGCACTGCGATCGCGCGCTTCTCGTGCTTTCTTTTTCCTTCCGGGAAGGTATTGCCCTTCCCTTTTTTTCTCTTAATAGAGCTAAGATTTTCTGTGATGGCGCTTTGAAACCAATCACATCAGAAGCAGCTTCTCTGACGGCTCATTCCTCAGTCCTATTGGTTCGTTTTCATTGTTGGGAGAGCTTGATGCAGCGGTCTCTTGCAAATGCAGCTATTTGATGTCGACGTCACAGTATATAATTTATTTAGTGCCAGTGTTAAAGAGGTAACTCCCGCATACTTGTAAAACAAAGCAATGTGTTGGTATTTTTACTAGGATTCGATAGGAGTTTGCCTGGTCAAATAAGCCCCAAAATTTATAAGAAAATTTGTCGTGAAGTGTGGAAATAATCGTTTACGTACATTACGTTGTAAACAAAACCAAACCTATACTCAATTTATTAATTCTAATAGACTATTACTGTTCTAATTCAAGAAGCACACGATGCATATTTGTTGACAGATGAGCTTTAAGCTGATGAGGTAGAGTGAAGGCTTTCGAACAGGGTTCACATCTAAAATAAGATACAAAAATCACAAACTGATCGTACAACAAGAAGATAAAGTCATACTTATAAGGCTTTTCTCCGGTGTGCATTTTCTCATGGGCTTTCAGTGAAGTGGATAATGAGAATGCCTTTCCACAGGTTGCACAATTATATGGCTTCTCATTGGTGTGTATTCTTAAAAGAAATAGAGTTCAAGATCTACTCATATCGTTTGGAAAATAAAACAAACCTCTCGTGCTTTATGTGCGTGCTACGATCGGCAAATTTCCGATCACAAAATTGACACTGAAACGGTTTTTCTCCAGTGTGTATCCGTATATGCGCTCTTAGGTTGCACGGTGAATTAAAACGTTTAGAACAAATTCTGAAACGAACAAAACACTCGTTAAATGAGCAATGTGTAATTTTATGCTGGATTAGCTAAACAACTCACTCGCAAATGTAATTCTTCTCGTTGCGATGAATTTTCATGTGGAAATTCAGTAGGCCCCTCTTTGTAAAATGATTGCCACACACGTCGCATATAAACTCGACGGGATTTTTTGGTAGCGCTCTTTTTACATACCTCCTAACATTGTACTTTTGTTCTTCATCACTTGTCCTAGTTAGCGAATCTTCTTGTACAATTAATTCATCCATTTGATCCGTTCGGTCGCTTTGGCTTTGTAAATCTTCATCTTCGCCTGGATCTTCAATTTCTTGTTTAATTTCATTTTCAAACAAATACACAAGTTCTTCGTTTTCATTGTTCTCTGTAGTTAGCTCTTGTTCACCCTGCTTTAGAGATACAATTTCAGCTAGTGCGTCTTCCACGTCCTCAATGATATAATGCATTTCACCGTTCTCTGTTATAGTTTCAATTTCAGCAGGCTGTTCCTCATCAAGGAAATCAATGGTCTCAAATGTTAGCTCATCCTCTGTGGACTTGGCTGACTTAAAATAACTCGAAGCAGATTGAGTTTTTAGTAGAATCGAATGCAGATAGTCCGTGGACTTTCGACAAGTTGTGCGGAATTTAAGGGCATATTTCAATGTAAGAATACACTTTTTGCATATTTTCTCTGGTAAATTGTCTGAGCTCTTAAGCTGTAAGTTGGTAAAACCTTTATACAATGCAATTGGATTAAAAATTGATGGGATATTACCTCAATTCCTGAGCATTCAAAGATTTGGCTGGGTAACTTTTCGTCGTCGTAAATTGAAACCATTTCGGCGATGTTTTCTTCTTCTAGGCAAATTCGGCAGACATTCCATTTTATGCTTATTTCCATTCTTATTATTTTGTACTTTTGTGTGAAATTATTAGAATGAATAAAATCCCACCCAGGTGCACGAATATTTACCAAAATTGTATGTTTACTAAAATTAAAGTTGCCAAAAGTCCTCGGGTAGTTGTCATTTGGCGTATGAAACAATTTCGAGTATCGAAAACTGGATATAGAATTTGTACTAAGATCGACGTTACATTGTGTTTTGTTTTTTGTTAAATGAGTGTCATGGCGGTTATTTGATTAGATTCATTTTTAATTTCCCCATATGACGTAAAATAAAAGCCTTTATTCTATGGGTTTGTAAGACCATATTAAATTTAAGGAGTTTAATTACTACCACCAATTCGTTTTGTGTGCCGCATTTAAAAACAGGTTTAGCTATGTATATTCACTTATTTTTAGGCTCATCAGTTAAATAAAAAGAAACTTAGTAATTTGCAGGGTAAATTAGTGAAATGAACTATGTAAACTAGATGAGCCGGTTTTTCACTATGTCAATCTCGTCGCGCACATCATAAAATTTGTCTTTAATTTTCTTCGTTTAGAGTATGAATGATAGAACCTAATACGGATTGTATAGCCCAATTCTTGCCGTTATAGGTCACCTTAAAACCAATAAAACTTGTGATTTAGATTCTTTTTTACAATATGATATTCGATAATGTCAATCAAAGTATTTCCTGATTTATAACCGCATCTATTAGGACCGTGTTTTGTCTACGATAATAGGTTTTGCAAAGTTTATTATAACCTGTTCAAGAAAAATCTGCAGTACAGGCCTTATGGAAGAACTTTTTTCGAACACTTCGGCTCAAAATACTACAAATTTCCACTGAAGTGCTACTGGTTTATATTAAAATTGTTGTTGTAACTCCTCAAACAACCCGATACAACGCCAGTGTTCCGAAGTCAGAGATAGAGTGATCAATTGCATGTGTATCCGCCATTAATATTTTCTGGATTTTCGAACAGGACCAGTATTAATTTTAATAAAGCGATAATGTTTTTCGCTTGTATTTTCACAAGCAACAAAGCGGGTGCGAGCTTTAACTAATCGAAAAGAGCAGTAGGTGCTGCCATATGTGAATGTGTGAGTATATGAGATTGTTTACAGAACCGATTTTCATAATGTATACAACGTTGGAAAACCGTTTTTAAGGAAATGTGTGCAATGTTTAATATTTTTAGAACAGGTGAGTATGATTGGATTAAGATACATTTAAGATGCAAGAGGAAGTAGATGCTTAAAACTAAACAAACATATATACATATGTATGTTGAGATTTTAATAATTAGGCTCGAAACTAACATCTAGTTGTATTACTAGCTTCTTGGCCTGCGGCTATTAAATGTAGTCTTTTTATAAAGTCATCTGATGCCTAAAAGGCTCTATTTTCTACAACTTAGAGGTAGTTTTAGAACAATTAAGTCCGATTAACGAGAACACTTTTATGATGTTATACAAGGTGCCGCAAAAGTTATCATTGTTACGGTTTTTTTTGCGGAATAATTCGTCGGTGGTGTTGGCGTAGCGTGAATTTCGGCGCAGATTTCCCGGACATCCGACACCAACTGGGCAAACACTACGACGTTTAGCCGCGAGTATGGGACAACACGAGATGCTGCCAGGTCTAGCCGGCCCCGGAGCAGCCCTTCTGCTGAGAATATCGCAGCTGTGGTTGAAGATGAAAACGTCGCGGGCCAAACGGCTACTGTAGACGACGAGCGCTGCAGAGCCATGATCTACGACTTTCTCCTTCCTCAATTTTATGACAACCGAAATTGTAGGTCTGCATTTCTGGTTTGCCTAATTTCTCGTTTTGGCGATTTGCACTGGCCGGCAAGATCGCCTGATTTAACAGTTCCAGGCTTCTTTTTCTGGGGTCACGAGTCTATGTCAACAAGCCTCAGACTCTTGAAGGCGTCAAAGAGAATATCCGTCAAGCATGCGAGGACCTATCGCCGGAAGTTCTGGCAAGGGTGATGGAAAATGCCAGAAATCGGGCCCGATGGCCATCAATCCTGGCGACGGTCACTTAGCCGATATTATTTTCTCGACTTAATGGAAAACAAGATATCAAATAAGCGCTGCCTTTTATATGAAGAAAAGCGTTTTTGTTTCCATTAATAAACTAAAATTCTGAATGGATTAATTTTGAGTAAGTCATCATCTGGTGTTGGAGTTTTATATTCTCTATTTTTTTTGATTATGAATGGTTACTGCGATTTCAAAGGGGCAAATATTACTACCTTAGAAATAATGGATAAAAATAAGTGAAAAGATATAAATTAAATTCCTTTGCTTACGTGCCGCCTTAATTTTTTTTTTTTATAATTTATGCGCCCCTAAGGGGTTATGAATACCCTCATACTGTTGCCAGGGCGCGGGCGGAAAGATAGAAGGAGGAGAAAGGAAAGTTTGTGATGTAGAGGTTTCAAACTCGTGTGTGTTTTGGTTGTTATAAATATTTTCTGGTGTGATTAGAACAAAAGGATTATACGTACGTCCAAGCTCTAGCAGAATTCATGCGCACTGTGTGCCTATATCTACGCGAAATGTTTTGAGCACTTCTTGATGTTGATCTCACAATAACTGATCAAAGCACTAAGCACAAAACAGGCAGAGTGCTCAAGTCGATAGAAGTGGTACTGAGGCTTTTCTGTCCCTCGTTTCAAATAAAGTATTATTTCTTTGTTTTACTTTGTTTTCTGGCTCAAATAATAGGACACAAAGAATGATTACCGCCTTACCACTGTGAGTTTAATCCCATAGAGTTGATTTGGGATCAAGTAAAAGGATTCGTAGCAAGCTAAAACAAAGCTTTCAAAAAGAAAGATATTAAGAACTAGTCCACTTTGGACAGTGAAAAATGCCTTAGTTGCGTCAAACATGTTGAACTAAAAGTTGAGGCTAAGATGTGGGATGTAGATGCTTTCGTCGAACGACAGCAGCAGTGAATTTCCTTCAGATTAGTTTGCTGTTATTATATTATTATGTAACGTTTTACACTGTTTTATACAATAAATAAAAATAAATAAAAAATTTCACCTATTTAATTAATTTTTTTTTCTCATAAACATAATATCATCAAAACAGGAAGATGGCAGCCCTGATAATTATATTCAGAAATTTCTGCCGACAAATAGGGATATCATGGTATCCCTATGAGAGCTTTCAAGAGCGAAGTGCTTATGCATTTCATTGTAAGCAGAGTGAGAGGCAAATATTCCTAATTTCCCTGTACTGCAGATTTTTGTTGAGCAGGGTATAGTTGCGATTTTATGTACGATGGCCTTCCGAAATTCCGAGAGCCTATATATATTGGTGTGTGAACAAAAAAACATGGATGAAGCAGCTTGATCAAATATAGGGGAGGAAATTGCGATGTCACTGAATTGAGTTTACTGTTGTGTTCAAAAAATGGATTTTAAAATGCTATTAGTATTAAACATTGCTCAGGGATATCCAGTATATGTAGATGATCTTTCAGAAAAACTAAAAATTGTTTTTATGTCAGCAAACATCACGTCTGTTCTGTTAGTAATGGATCAAGTTGTTATATCCAATTTATTATTTATCTACAACTTTTAACTTTTAGTCAACAGATGGAAACGATAAATCTACTATGAAGAAGTTTTGGAAAAATTGTATTATTATATAATTATGGCAGTCGAAAATATCAACTTATCATGGATAGAACTGAAAAAAACGTGCCTGGACGCTGTATGCCACAAAATATGTCCAGAATGCGAACGTAAGGATTCAGAAGACATACTAGATGGAGTGAAAAGCGACCTCCTTGGGAATTAAAAACATTTTTTTTTTTAAAATGTTTTTTTATATTATTCAATATAGTCCACTTCTAGTTTGATACACTTATTCCAGCGATTTTCCAACTTCTTGATCCCGTCCGAAAAGTAATTTTCCAGAAGGTCTGCAAAATACCCCTCCGTGGAGTCGATGATTTTTTCGCGTGAGCTGAATTTTTTTATTGATGAGCCATCTTTTGAGGTTTGGGAAGAGATAATAGTCCGAGGGATCCAAATCCAGTTACCAATCGACGCCAAAAGTCCGCCCGATTCCGCATGAGCAAGTGCAAACACTCTTTCGAAGTGCTCTCGCTTTCGTCCTTTTGGTCATCCGCGGCACCCAGCGGCAGGATAACTTTTTCATATGCAGAATATTGCCCAAAATATGGCTTGTGCACTCAGTGCTTATCTTTGTGGTATCTTCTAGCTCGCGCACCTTCACTTTCCGGTCAGCACCATTTCATGTATTTTTTTGACATTGTTCTCTGTAACCGTATCGGAGGGCCTGCCGCTGCGGACTTGATCGGTAGTGGAGTTGCGGCCACCACGAAACTCTCGAAACCAATATTTGGCGGTGTAATCTGACGGAGCATTAGACCCATAATATTTATCCAACTTTTCTTTTGTTTCCTTCGCAGTTTCGCCTCACAAAAAATAATGTTTTATGAGGGAACGAAAATCGTTTTTGTCCATACTCAACATGATGCCAAACACGTCAACAACAATCAGCTGTCAAAACAAAACTAAAGACAGTATCGCACTGAAATTTGGCATGTCTTCCTAAATATGAACGGACTTCAAGGCACCATAACCTTTTTTGCAGCAGCAGCGCATTCTGGCGGTCAACGAGGTCACTTTTCACTCCATCTAGTAGATGAGGTAGGTACCGTTTGTAGGGTCCACAATGATGCCGATGATGAACTCAATAACGAAGATTTGTTTTATTCAAGACGAAAAAAAGCTGACCACTGATGATATGTATTTCGAAAACAATGAAATTTATATCACAGGCAAATGCCATTTACTAGATAATGATCTTGACAAAAATCCCGGTTTAAAATTTCAAGGATCTGTGGGTGCATAAATTGTTATAATTTATATGAAAAAAAAATCTGTCAAAATTCAGAAAACTTCAGATAACAAAACAAAATCAACACGACAACGAAATTAGCCAACAGAAATTATCAACAAACGTTTAATAAAAAAACTTTCCATTTAGTTGAATTCACGTGCCACCTTGTATAAACCACACAGAAAGATAAATTCAGTATTAATAGTAACAGATTCTGGCGTTTGTGCACCCACATACCCAACATGCCAACAGTATTTTAAACAAATGTCACGACATTATTAAAATGCTTGCAGAAGCAATATCGGTTTAAAAACAGGGTCTGATACACCGGAAAAAGGTGGTAAACCATGCTTACTTACATACATATATGGTTGACAGACTGCTGGTATTGTTACAACCTTGGTATAGACCACATGTCTGTCATTACAATACCACTTTAAAAGCTAGTACATTTATCACGAAACATACCTGATATTGAGATTCGCAATTTCTTGGTGGTTATTACTGCCTACAACTCTTTCTCCCTATTGGCGATTCTTTGTAGATTTTTTGACAATTCAAAGCAAGTAATCACAGTGAAAAAGTATAACATTGGTTTGGTACAATGGATTCGAAGAGAACTCTTTTATCCAATTGCGAAACAAGACAAACGTCAAAGTATACAACTTAACGCGAAATGCTGTCTGCCAGGGGCTGTAGTATTTCTTATACCGTGATATAGTGTCTGTCCCCCACCTTACTTATCTACTTAGGCGGTGCTACAGTTTGAAGTGAATCTGGGCCCCAACTAGCAAAGCTCTCCAGTTAGATCGATCCTTAGCTAACTGCTTTCAGTAGCTTACTTCAAGTGGGTAGAGGTCTTCTTCGCCTAAGGCGAGGTCATCCTCTACTGCGTTGTACCACGGGGTTAGATTCAAAGGCCCTGCGGATCGTAGTATTAGTGTTTATTCGCTCTACATGTCTTAGCCGTATCAGGCGGCTGATGCGCAGTTTTCTGACTAGATCATTATGGACGAAAGTTTTGGCTATAATCGTTTAAGTTAAATGGTCTATTGTGCTTGACGGCGGAATGTTGGGCTTCGCCGCCGTTATACAGACTACAGAAGAATTTTTTCCTATATTCTAAGTGTCGACTGTGACTAGTAGAGTCACAAGAAACAAGGTTTCCTACTTAATCTATGCATGCTTCTGTACGGGTTTAATTGCCTTTTTACCTGTTCGTAAAAGTTCGTTGTTCATGAAGTACAAATTCTCAATATCTTCGATTGCACGGTTCTCGAATTTTTTTTTTCTTCTAGAGAAGCTGAAGCTCTTCTCGTTTCCTTTCTTCATTGGAGCGTCGCTTCTTCTTCACCAAACCAGAGATTTTTAGTGGTCGTTGGTTGCAGACCAGCATGTCAGTTGTGACGTCATATTGGCAGCGTTGCAATTGGTCTTCGGTACTTAATGCTGGATGCATGAGAGATTGCGCGATACGCCTTCGGTAATGAGTCTCTTGCGATTCCAGCTTTTGTGCGTTATATCTTCTCACAGCAGTTCCTCTTTGCTGTGGCGCCTACAAGCACGTATAGGTCAAATGAAGAGTATCGACCGAAAAAACACACGCTACACTACCGAAACATCATTACTAAAAATTTTTTCTCTAAAATAACCAGCGAAAAATATTGAAGAACAAAGAGAGCTTATAGTTGCGCAAGCTTCGTTGGTTCATAAACGTTTAGTTTTCGATATATTGTACTACGTGGAATGTGTCTAAGATACGTATATTTATGAATAGTGTTACAATGTTTTATATAAACCACTCAAAACAAAATAGGATCCACCAAATTTTTAGGCTCTCATTTGAAAAAATGATTCATCCACAAAAGGCGAAACACGCGTATTCGTTTATCGTCACTAAAAAACTTGACCTTACATTCGTCTGTAAAGAGTACCGGCCTCCAGTTGTCCATAGTTCAATCCGAATTCTCACGGGCGTAACTTAAGCGGCTACCCGATGTGCCCTTGTCAGTTATGGTCGAATGGCGCGCACTCTGGACCGTTGACCATCTTCGTGGAGTCGGTTACATACAGTTTGATCACTTACTTGAGTTCCAGTAGATTGCCGCAGCTGATTTTGGAACGCCCGGGAGGTTACGGTACGCTCCCGACGTGCAATTATTCTTACGTGCCGGTCTTCTTCTTCAGTTGTGACTCTGAGACTTCCTGATCCAGATCTCCTTGCTACACTCCCGGTTTCTTGGAAGCGTTCCCAGACCTTTGAGACTCCCCCTCCTGAAGCAAATTTACCGCTCTTACTGCGTTTTCGATGTCCATATGATTTATGGTAATCACAATTAATAACGTTGTCGAAGAAAACAATTACAGAAAGTAACACTTAGCGACGGCGCTTAGAATTAGACTGAGAAAACAAGAACAGGAAATTGTGCATTAGATGTTTTTTTTTTGAGCAATTCGCTTTCTCTGCCTACTTAGTTGGAGGCAACGCTAAAATTGTTACTCAAAGCATTGATATAAAACTCATAGACATGCAAGCTATAAAGTTAAATGTTTGCCAATCAAGTAGTTTCCAGACAAAAATCAAAATAAATCTTTGGTGGGCCCTATTTTCTTCTGAGTAGTTTATATCACTTATAACATCAACTGATGTGCGGTAATTTTACAGAAAGGAGTAAATAACATATGCTGTATATTCTATTATAAATTATATACGAAATTATTAATTTTGGTGATTACTACTAGTCGTTGTTATTGTATTTTTGGTAGAAAACCGCTCTGCTAGTTATATATTTGCAATCACTTTTATTTGGTACCGGTAAAATATTTATTGTTATTTGTTTTGCTCTTCAGCATGGCTACTCTAAACCAAGAACAAATATACTCACAATTATGCAACACTTACTATTTTGCAATTAAGACGCCCTTCCTCCGGATGATTTTGGCAGTGAAGTGAAGATATTTTTGAGACTGAAGGTGAACGACAGATGTTTCAAGTGATTCTGATGACGAACCTCTTCAAACGTCAAATCTTTCTAGCCACCGCCGCCGCCGCCGTCTTATCAATTCTTCCGATTCATCAGATAGTGAGCAGCTTCTTAATGAACAAGTGAATTCAGCCGAACAATAACCAGTAGCTCGAATAATTATCCCATCGACTAATAATTTGAGAGGCAAGAACGGTCACAAGTGGTCAGCAAAGCCATTCCAAGCTGGCACTACCCGGACCCAAGTAAGAAATATCATTCACATTGTTCAAGGACCCAAAAATGAAGCAAAACATGCAATTACTCCACTGAATCAAATTCAAATTGTTTGCTTCCGATTCGATGGTGAATATCATTGCACTACACACCAATACAGAAATCTCCACTAAAAGAGCAAATTACACGGATAAAACAGTTAGTGATACTTGTACTGACGAAATAAATGCCTTGATATGATCGCCTTTATTTTATCTGCAAGAAAAAAAGATCACCATCTTACCAGCGCAGAGCTGTTTGATCCAACTGAAAATGGGACAAAATATAATTCAGTTATATCCAAAGATTCGAAAAGAACGAAATGCTGTTGATAAGTTTGCACCAAGTTACAACCCGGTTCATTTGTGAAGTGGATGACAGCTATTGAGATTTCGTGAACTTTGTTCATTTCGTATGTACATACCATCAAAACCCGAGAAGTATGAGATAAAGTCATTTGTGATTCAAAGACAAACTATATGATGGATGCGATACCATATTTGGGAAAGGGCACAAATTCGAATAGAGAACCATAGGCATCTTTTTTTGTGCAGCAACTTACGGAAACTCTTCGAGGTAGTAATCGTTACGTGACCATGGATAACAGGTTTACGTCAATGCCGTAATTGTTACAAATTAAAAATTGTTGATACAACTACATCTAACAAGCGTGAGATCCTTAAGCAACTTTTGCAACCAAGACCGATAGGATCTTCAATGTTTTGTTTCGATGGCAAATCTATATTAGTATCATTCAAGCCAAAAAAAAAATAAAAATGTTCTTCTGCTTTCCACAGCTCATGGAAATGAACTTTGGCACCATCTGGTAAGCCAGATATCATTGAAATTTATAATTCCACCCAGGGCGCAGCAGATGCGTTTGACCAAATGTGTCTTGATTTGATTTTTATGCTATGACTGTTCTACTTTTTCGGTATATTGAATATGTCTACAATCAACCCTTGCCATCCACGTATATAATAATAGCCGTAATCAACAAAAAACAGTGACAAGGTCAACATTTCCCAAAGAGGTATCATAAGAATTGATAGAGCCATGGTTGCGTCGCCTTCGCGAAGTACCAACTTTGGGGCGATGCCTAAAAAGGAATATTGATGCTATTTTAGGTGATACTGTGCCAAATGTTCCAGTACGCTCTGAAAATCAACCTAGAAAACTTTGGCTTTCTATTGTTACAAAAGAAAAAAACGTGTGGCCAGATTTATCTG
Organism: Volucella zonaria; assembly: GCA_963966105.1. Lineage (NCBI taxonomy): Eukaryota > Metazoa > Arthropoda > Insecta > Diptera > Syrphidae > Volucella > Volucella zonaria. The sequence goes on from OZ014530.1 coordinate 57,647,762, forward strand.
CACCTCTTCTAAACGTCACATGTGCATGGAACATCGCAGGAGTTTTTGTCAAGACTGCTCCGAGTGAAAGAATTGCATTGTTTTTTCTTTTAATCATTTAAAATAAACTTTCTTTTAATTAACTTCCCTTTTTGCATTAATTCTTATATTGTAGTTAACAAATTAGGTAATTTTGAAGGTAATGTGTATCACAGACGTATGTTTATGAACGAAGTAATAAAAAATATCGTTTATGAAATTAGGGTTAAAGCATATTAAGTGAGTTTTGGTAAAATAACTTCAGGCCAGCAATGCTATGTAATCTTTTGAGTACAAATGTTTGTGGAATAATAAATATTACAACTTCACAATGGCGTGCGATTTTGTTTCAAACATGTATCAACAACAACAAAGAAACGTTTCATTTCCACACACAAATGTTGTCATTCGATATAAACAGTTCTCAAATCAAACAGGTCGTACATGCTATTGTAATTCAAAGACGTCAACATATAAACTATCCAATTATTAAGTCTTTTTTATTTCTCATAGAATTTTTTTTTTAAATAATTTTTGTACAAACATATAAAACAAATTGGAAAGAGTTTTTACTTTCTTCAATATTAGAAGAATAAAATGAATTCAGCTGATGCCTGTCGCATTTGCTTGCGATCGGATGATGATTCCGACATGGAATCCCTCTACAAAACCTACCCTGAAGAAAGTGTTATTATACAGAAAATCGAGCTATGCGGAGGCATAAAGGTGGTCCAGTAGCTGCTATAATCTATACTAGAACTCATTATCCACTTATTTGCAATTTTTAGGTGGAAGCACGAGAAGATTTGCCACGAAAGATATGTGGACAGTGCCTACTTTCATTGAATGTCTCGTATGATTTTCGTAAACTTTGCCAAGCCAACGATCTAAAACTTCGAAATATATGCATTCCTGAAAAGGTAAGCTTTAGTTATATGGTAAACTAAGATTTTTAGATTGTAGTTTTGATTTTAGGTGGAAATAAAAGACGAACCTCAGTCAGAACGAACATCTTTACTTGAGACACCGGAGGCTGTATTTCTGTCGGAATTGTCCAATGGGTCTAGTATATGCAATTCACCTCCAGAAGAAGACATAAAACCTATTAAAGAAGAAACAAAAGAACCAGTTAAAGTTAAGTCATCCAAAAGTTCATTTACGACTCCAAAGAAAGTAGGAAAAAAGCCCAAACCTAAAGAACTTCAAGTTTGTGAACTTTGTGGAAATGTTTACTCGAGACCGAGCCTTTTGCTGCTGCACATGAGAAGACACGCTGCTGACAAACCATACAGTTGCGAGTAATTACTGCCCCAGACAGTAAAGTTGTACAAGACTAACAAAAATATACATATATTTCATTTCTCTAAGGATTTGCATGAGAAAATTCACATGTCATTCAGAAATCAATCGGCATATGAGAGTACACACCGGAGTAAGACCATTCAAGTGCAAATACTGCGATCGAAAGTTTAGTGATCGTAGTACGAACATAAAACACGAAAGGACACATACTAATGAAAGACCGTTTGAATGTTTAACGTGTGGTAAAGCTTTTACTTATTCAAATGTGCTGAAGAATCACATGCTGACGCACACGGGAGAAAAGAGATTTAGGTAAGAGTATTATTGGTATTTATAAATAATATTTTTGTCAGGATTTGAAATCAATTACATTTTAAATGCTTTTTTGATCGCATGGATGAAATACTTTTTGGAAAATTATAAGATCTCAAACGGATTGGACTATTAATGTTTTGTTAAAGACTTAATCAACTAAATAGTTCAACGTCTTCCTTTCTTTCGCTTTCGGTTTACAAAAAATTTGAATTTGACCCACTCTAACAGACTCACGTCAGTATGTGTTAGTATCATTGGCTGGTTTCACCTAGACCTGCTATATCCCTGACAAAGCTGCTATATGAATAGCAAATATCTTTGGCTTCTCTAGGTGGTATTAAAGCGCAACCAGTTTCCCACTAGTGTAATTGAGTTTCTGTGGAAAACGGATTTGTCATCGGAAAGGGTCTATCGTATCCTCTTAGGTTTATTGCTGGAATAAGATTGAACTTAAATACCTTACTCCAGCTTTTCAATTAAAATTTAGCCTCGTACTATCGGGCTGACTTCTCTGGTTTCCTTTAAATAATATTTTCGTAGGAATTTACGTAAAACAAATTAAATTATGGGATTGTGCCAGAGGTTGATGTAATATAATTAAGATTGACCTGATAGTTTCTAACAGTTTTTCATGATTTGAGGAAACTGGAACTGTTTTTTGCATTGTCATGATTCGACTTCTATCCATGGGTCATGCAATATTTTTTAATATCGGCAGAAGTCGGCAGACAACATTGACTTTTTAGAAATGTTCTTGAGAAAGCTATATTCCTCTGTAGTCTGTATTTAGAAAAAGTAAGATTAACTTGCTCTGAGGCTGATTTGTACATGTATACATCTACCGTTCCCTATGCTTTTAGACGAGACCCACGAAAATTCGAAGCGGCGTTTGTTTATGACAATGTGAAGAGAATTAAGGTCTATGATGGTGTGATTATTGCATTGTTATCAATTCTTCTTGCCCAGTCTAATGCTTCATATTCATATGCATTGTGTCCATGTGACTTGCAGATAAGAACTGAGAAAGGAAACATGGAGAGTTTCCCTACTCATTATAATGGATATACTCTGGTCTTAATGCGACACCCTATACAATGTACAGTTGGCGCTACTGTGTATGTTTTGCCGATAGTATTATTTGTTTCATTTTTTCTTTAGCCACTAAAAATTTTAACGCAATAATTTGATTTAGTAGCCCACATTATTCGTTTTGAAGAGCATGCGCTTGTTTTGTCGTCTCACGTTTTTTCAATAGAACAAAAGCTGCCATTAAATTTTGTTTTAAATTAGATAAAACCTAGCCTGCGCCGCACAGGCTATTGTTTCTTCCTTTACGATAGTGCTCATGCGTATTCGTCGTTATTGGTAATCCAGTTTTGGCTAAATGATTCGTTTCTGTAATCAACCACCCACCATACTCTCCGTGTTTGGCCCCTACCGACTTCTTTCTATTATCTACGCTGAAGACCGTTATTAAAGGGGATCATTTTGATGACGGTTATTCAACGAAAATATTCAGTAACCAGGGGGCAGGATAATGTGTATAAATCCTTTATCTTTAAAAAAAAAAGTCCCGGAACTTTCTGAATAAACCGTATATACGTACATACATACTTAGTTCTCTTTTCATTTACTGTGGTCCAATACTTGTATCATCAGCCCTCTGTGTTCTGCTAACTATGTCAATGTCATCAGCGTAATGAGTGAATTTTTAAGCGTTTCGTTTTTAATTGTCAAAAAAACACGGTGTATAAAATTTTTATTTGAGTTGATAAATCAATGCTTACCACTTACTTTTTAAAGATTATTTTATGTAAATGTAGACCACCACTACATTTTAAGTGGCCCATAAGGAGGGTCCAATTTTGAATCACTTTCGAGCATATTGGCTGGTATATCGCTAATAACACGTGTAATCTTGTCTTCCAAGATTGCATATACGAGTGATTTGACTTATCCCTATAAAAAATAGTCTAAAGGCACGATTTAGCCGGTTAATTCACCTAACCAAAACGAGAGATAAATTGCTAACCGAACTCATTTCTCAATTGGTTCATCGATTCGCGTGCTGTGTGGCATGTAGCGCTGTCTTCCTGGAACCACATTTCGACCAAGTTCAGCTTGTGCATTTTGAGCAAAAAAAAAAGTTCGAAATCATTGAACGACAGCGGGTGCCATTAACAGTAACGTCGGTCTCACAGTCATCTTTGAAAAAATACGGGCCAATGATTCCGCCGGACAATAAACCGCATAAACAGTGCATACACCTTCAACCAGAAATGATCTTCGTCGCTGAAAATAATTTTTCGATAAAAACGTATCTTCTTCCAACTAATCTAAGGCCCACTCACCGAAAATTCAATGCTGTAGCAGGTCGTTCGGCTACAGTTCTTGCACAAGCTGTATTTGTAAGGTTTTAGACCAATATCCTTGCGTAAAACCTTCCGCGTAGTCGAGTAACACAAACCCAATTGCGATAAACGGCGACGAATGGACAATTCACGGTCTTCATTAACACTGGCGGATACAGCAGCACTATTTTCCTCTGTACGCATTCTACGCATACGGGTAGGTGGCTTGATATCCAGTGGCGTGAAATTGATGCGAAATTTGGTCATTATCGCTTAAATTGTTTGCTCAGTAGGTCGATTATGACGACCATAAAATGGTCGAAGTGCGCGATAAACGCTTTTCACAGAGCAAGAATTTTGATAATAAAATTCAATAATTTGAAAGCGTTGTTCGGGTGTTAGTCTTTCCATGTTGAAATGGCAATACTAACTGAGCATGATTGACTTTAACACATGTCACGAATCATGCGTGAGTTGTCAAAAATAGAACACTGAAAAACCAAACAGCAAAAAATCAACCTTTAATTGCGCAGATTTTTGGAAAATTGCGTTTTTGGTATTGGCTTGCAAATTTCGGACAATTTTTGCTAGTTTGAACTAACATGATGTTGCTTTCGACTTTTTCGGAGCAGCGAGCGTTCTCCATAATCTGACCAAATTAGCAGGGATGGCAAAATTTGTCAAAACTGAACAACATGTTGTGGAACCCCAACATACAATAGCTTTGTTCAGTGAGAACAAAACAACAGAACAGCAAAAATTTTTGAAAAATATCAGATCAAGTTAGAACAGAAAAGTACAGCCATATGTTAGCTGTCAAAAATTGAAACATTGCATATTTTTCAGTTCTAGCAGTTCAAAATTATAATAGTATCTTTGTCATAGATCAGCGCCAAACGATTGCTCAAAACTTTGCTTGAAAAGATTATCTTCTCAAAGAATAATGAGAATTAACGTAAAACGTGTTTACTCCATTAAATTTTGTACTTACCAAATTACTCGTACCACTACAGATTGTCCATTTTCTGACTTAGTTCAACCTCTTCCATGTTTAGCTTTAACGAAAAATTACAATCACAAATCGCTGGAACCAAATCAAATTCAACTACAGCTGTTTTTGAGACTTCTTACAAATCTGTTTGTAAGAACATAAAGCTCGTTTGCTTTAAACACAAAGCAAATCAGTTTCATACAGAAATTTTTCTCATTAAACGCACAAACTTGAACTTTTCTATTCTGAACTAACATAAAGCTTACCTTCCTTCAACTGAATTTCGAAAATGACATCAACTTTTACTGACAACTATCCCTGCAGAGAGGCGGTCCGGTAGAATTTAATTTTTGTTGAATGAACGGAAAGTTGAATGGTTTATTCTGCCTGCCAGCAGAATTTGAATCATCTTGGCCGCTTATCTGCTAGTGTAGTTTTTCTTGACTCTTTCTTTAACTTGCGGATTAACTAGAACCGTTTGTGCGAAACGAAGCAGAATCAGTAACCCGCTTCATCCACAAGGGGTTCATCACTTTTAACATTCTGACTATTTAGTTCTGAAAAATCAGCAATCGCTCTTAAAATATAAGGCGTGGTCAAAATACAAGTCCCTTTTTAAAAATAAAATAAAATTAACAAAAATCTATCATTTTCGCTAATTTATGACTTTATTAGAAAAAGCAAGTATTCCCATTAGTTATGGAATACGATTTCTTTCAAGTGGCTACTTCGGCTGACTTCGGCTGACTTCTCAGTAGCGCATCCTGTGAACTCAATTTCCCAAGACCTTGTTCACTGTTTCTGGCCCTATCTCACGAATGGCTTGAATAATTTCTGGATTGTCCGCATAACATCGATCTTTAAGGGCACCCCACAAAAAAAAGAACAGCCAAATAATATATGTATAATTCAAAAAGAAACTTGTATTTGGGCTACCCTGTATAGTGTACTTTAGACGACACGGTGGCTTCTACGAAGAGTTTCAAGATGCCGATGGTCAGTGTCTACAAGGGCAGGGTAAATAACTTTCTGAATCTGCGATCAGATTTATTTGTTGTGCCTCCACAACTTTCAATACCTAACCATCAACGTAATTGTAGTTGAAAAAAAGAAGTCAACTTTGTCTTGGTTGACAAAAGGTCATTCGCTCCTATACCCACGTGCACAACTTGAGTATTACCTCTGCTATTATGGAGTGCCAATTTTGTCGAACAAAGATAGGGCTTTGAGCGGAAGGGGGAATAAAATAATTCGAATCCATTCTATACTACTAATACTGAACAAAACTTGGAAGCTTAGCACCACTGATGCGATCAGGACTACTATTGTTACCGGAGTACAAAGCACTAAATGTCGTCTTTACATGGTGACCAACCATGTGATCAGCTTGATTTCTGTCAAACTACAGGTTTAAAGATCTGATGTTAGCATTTTACTACCCACATGATCAATCGGCTTTTAGTTTTTGTATGAAAAACGGAGCACCTGTATTAGAAAAGTTCAGAAAAATAAATGTATATCTTTGTCTCCCCTTTTTTCTATTTTACAGGTGCGAAGTATGCAACAAAACATTTTCTAGAACACATCAACTGAAGCAGCATTTTGCCACGATGATCCATCAGCAGAAAGAAGCAAAGCTCAAATTGCCTAATAGAATTGATGACATCAACGAGACGGTCAATGCCAATTTACCAAATAAGTCTTAAAGTTAAACTCACAAATGTACATATATGTTATCACTTGTAGAATAAATCTTACACAAAAATTGAAACCGTAAAAGCAAAACAATCCCAGATAAAGCTATCGCAAAAGCATTTTTTTTTTATGTTTTACTTTATTTTAAATGTCACCATAGAAAAATTTGTTTTTCCTTTTTAGATCTTTGAAAGTTTTACATAAAATATATATATTTTATATTCAGGCGCAACACAGTCTTAAGAATCTTCCAATAAAATAAGAAAATATAGAAAACATTCTAATTAAATACAGAGGACAGTTTTCCATTCAAGACGAGTACAACGACTAAACACTTTGGGACAGATGATGATAATCTTGGGAATAACAAACAGCAGGTACAGGTAACTGTTATACGTTAGTATAGGATATTTTTATGTTTTACTTAATCTCTTGGTTCTTGTTGTTTTCGGACTCCTTCAATGTGAACTAACCGATGATGCAGTTGTTGTTGAGTTTTCTTCTGTATTGTCCTCTGATTCATAGGGAGTTTCCTCGCCATTCTTTAACTTTGACGCGCTCTCTGCCGATTCGGATCGTGTTGATCGATCTGCACTTATTCTTGAGTTGATTAGAGTAAAATGCTCAAAAGATCTCATAACGCTCAATGGAGGAACATTGAAAAGTGGATGGGTGGGCAAAAGTTCATTGCATGGATCGCCGAGAACAATTGGATTTAGTGATGACTCGCAGTGTTGGGCTATTGATACGCCGCTCAGTGTGTAGCATGTGTGGTAGAGATCTTGTGGTCTAAAAGGAAATTTATGAGTAAACACAATTGGGAATGTGACTTAGGAGAACCTACTTTCCAGGTTTGTCAATTAGACCACCATTGGGTTTCTGGCAACAGAGTAGAATGTATTCCTGCAGTGCCACACTGTCAAAGAGGGATTTCTTAATAGGGTGTCCTTAAATAAATGACGAAAGATTAATTTTGCAATCCGATGATTTTAGGAAGTTACGGAACTACCTTCTTTAGAAATGATTGCCTCCACAATTGGTAAAATCGCACCGACCCAAAAAGAATAACACCCGTCAACCAATTTGTTTGTTCTTCCTTGGAATCCACCTTCGAATGGCATTTGCCTCCCCAAAGCCCATCTCTACAAACAGAATCAATAATAATTCAATAATACAAACTACGGGGATTTTTTCTGAAATAAATACCAAAAGCAGTTCAGTGTCGCATTTGCTGCCTTCATTTAACATTGCTAGCGCTGATATCGCGCAGAATGTGTACCCTCCATGAGCTTCCAAGTCTGGAGCTCCGCCGAACCCACCTTCATATGTCTGGCAACTTGCAATCCAATCAGCAGTGCCCTCAAATAGTTTGTTGAACTCATCTTCAGGAACATTAGTCAGTTTAGCGCATGAAATTGCGCAGTATGCACCTCTGACATCAGTCTCACCATCCACATGCAATCTGAACGAACCATCTGGCTCCCGAATCGACCACAAGAATTTGACCAATGAATCTCTATCTATTGCCCTATATGCACTCTCTGTTCCAATCATACACAGACTATTAACTGCTGCATAGGTTGGCGCTAAATGTGAGTATTGTCCAGGTCCTCCAGCAAATCCTCCTCTTGGTGATCGACATCTAGATTCAAAAGAAAAAAAGTAAGTAATTCGTTCGCTCATTCTAGAGATTCAAACAAACTTTGTTAGGAATTCAACAACATGACTCAAAACTTCATCGGGGAAATTAAAGCTAAGCAAATGCGTTGCATTTAAGATCCAGTAGACATTCCATGGACGGCTTGAGTCTAAGCATTCGTAATTGGTTGGTAATCTCCGCAGATAAGCATCCACATACTTTTGATGTTCTTCACGATGGAATTTCGCTACTTTTGGACAAAGATACTGCAATTGTTGATATCTATCGAAGCATTTTTCAATGCTGTTTTCAGTTTTTTGCTGTATTTTGCGATACAGTAGAAGTGTAACGAAATGAGTCAATCTATCTACCGATAATGATGTTTAATAGTGTTACCTGTTCGCGAGAGGTGACTGTTGATACTCTTTCGTCGTCGAATTTATAATTCTTTAAAGCTGTGTAGTCCCGAACGTGTACTTCCATTTCCTAATTGAAAAATAATTAAAAACAAAAGAAATAAATAATTTTCTACTTGAGTAAAGTTAGAGCCTTTTGGTATAACACTTGACTGGTGATGGATGTGTCAAAAATTACAGAGCGATTTTTTTGTTTGACAGTTTGATTTGCAGTATTGAGTGAAGGTTCTGTTTGATTTATAATATACTCGATTAAAGATATGAACAGTTTTAGTGGATATTAGGAGGGTACCGTTAACCTTTTAAATAATAAGCAGAATTATATTCACATGAGCATTGATAACCTATTTAGCACGGGGTCGCAATTCTAAAAAAAAAAAATCAGGAAAATTTATCTATCCTTGACGTGGGGCACCAAAAGCAATTCAACTACTGAAGCTATTAGGGAGCGAGATGCCGTGCCAGAATCAAATATCAAACTTTCAGACTATAAGCTAGAAGATAATCACCAAACCTCCGAAAGGTAAGTGATGTCTTTCTTGTTAATTTGATCGGTTCTACAATTAGAAAATAAGATACGAATTACGGATCGATCATTTGTATTGTATATATAATTTTTAGCAATACATACTTAGATAGCGCTTAGATGTTTCCATGCTTCTCCGCCGCAAAGCAGGACTGGGACGATCAGTGTCTTCTATACTGTCTTTTTGGTTTACTACTCAATTACTTAAAGAAGCAGCAATTAACAAGAGTGATACTCCGTATGATTTCCCGCTAGTATCGGGGTAGCCGAGATAGAAACATATGTAAAGTCCCTTATTACATCAAAGTTCATTTTGTTGTATGTGTCGATGTTGTGTGTCCCTCTTTGTTGACATCATACTTGTATACTCTCTTTTTCCTTTGTTGACCGCAAAACCCAATGTCGTCTGCATATACGAGTAAATAAGCAAACTTTTGGAAGATGGTGCCTTTGATGTTGACAAACAATTCTCTCAAGAATGATGATGAAAAAATTACATGACCACGCATCGCCTTGTTTAAATCCTTTTCTGACATTTAAGGTTGGCAAGGATGTTCTGTAAAGTTCGTCTCTGTAGGTGCTGGAATATACGGTCCTGAAATCGATAAAGAAGTGGTACATATCAATTTGGAGCTCCTCGGTTTTTTCCAAGATCTGACGTAATGTGAAAATTTGATCTATTGTGGACTCTCTGACCTAAAACCAGACCGACACGGACTAGTCAGACTGTTGACGAAGAGTCTTAGGTCTTCATACGCTGAGGTTCCATTTGCCGGCCATGCTTTCGCCGACCCAGGTTTTGTAGATGAGTTGATCGTATATGATACGTGTCGAATCATCACCTGCTGCCCTAAATTCGTCCAGGTTTAAAAGTTTATTCTGGCTAATAGTGAGATGTTGTTCGTCAACACCGTTTAACACCACTTAACAGTCTAAGCACAGAGTGCTTTTATTTTTTGGTTAAACTTCCAAACTTTATTCTTCTTCTAGCAGCTCTCTAAAATCTCGATCGAGAGCTTCATGTACTCTTAGCCGTTCAGCGGATATTCGGATCCGTACCTTGGATACAACAAGATAATGACCCGAGCCGATGTTAGCTGCTGGGTATGTTCGAACATCCAAAACACTGGAGGAGTGCCTTGCATCGATCGCAATAAGGACTGAAACGAATAAAATTTGGAAACTTCAAAATAAAAAAAAAAATATTTTCATAATTCATGTAATTTTTTTATATTTGCTTTAAAACTCTATTTTTATTAAATTCATTCACAATTACAAAAAATAAAAAAATTATTTGGGTTCCCATTCTTTCCTCAACTTCTTTCGAATGTCCTTCATTAAGTCGGTCACAGTTACATTAGTGATCTTTTTGGACGCTCTTTTCCATTTAGCACTAAAATCTTTTACGTCCTCTGCACACGGCTCACTTTTCCTCAATTTAGCTCTGACCAAAGCCCAATACCTTTCAATGGGACGGCACTGTGGAACATTGGGTGGATTCATGTCTTTTGGGACAAACCATTGTTTGGTTGGTATTACATTTCCGAGCAACATCTCTGGATGACATAATCCGGTTTTTATGATGGTACCCACTATTTTCTTGTCCAAATTTGTATCATGTGCTCCACTTTTCGCTCCACTTTTCTGTTTTCGCTTAACTGTCAACGTCTCCAAATATCGTTTAATAACAGAATCCACTGTACTGCGTGCTATGTTTAAATTTTTGGCGATGAAATGGTTTGGACGCGAAGTATTTTCGAGCCATTTGTCGATGATCTTTTTACGGCGTTCCTTTTGACTCATATTTTATAAATATTTTAAACCGCACCGAACTAAAATCAATAACAAACTGAAACTAGAGAATATACAGGCTAATTTGGGTACAAAATTGGATTGCAATTTTTACGCATTGGAAGTATAGCCCGTATTAAAATTTACAGATTTTATTCGGTTCAGTCCTTATATGTAATGAATTTGGTTGACTGTTTGTTGATCAGGAGTCAGCCAGGTCCCCTTATGGATATCAAAGTGTTGAAACCATGTGCTGATCGCCGCGAAATCAATACTCGTAGGTCTGTGTCGGTTTTTGGAGGTGATGGCGTGGAGGCTGTACTTCACTCAATTATCCTTCTTGCCTAATTTGGCATTAAAATCGCCCAGTACGATTTTCATTTAATCGTAAAGCGATAAGTTTTTTAAAGCAACGAACTGGTTGAATGTGAGTGATTGTAATCTCCACAAAATCCCTTACAATATCTTATTTACTATACTGTGTGAGTACTTAAAGCCTTTTGTTAACATCCTAATTAGTCAATGTTGGTGTAGCTTTATATAAGGAAAGGCCGCCATAGACCAGAATTCCTCAAATTCTTGGAGTAAGCCAATCAATTGTTAGTCAAAATACGCCATCGCCATCGCGTACGACAGAGACGAGCTATATAGAACACTGTATGAAGGTGGTATCCCTGCCAATCTCGCGCAGTAAAGGCCACAGTGGGACCTACGATATCAAAAAAAGATAATTTGATAACGCGACGTGCTGTCATTAAATTTTTTTTTAACAATTTCTTAATCAGAACCTTTTAAAGGTCTATTCAATTACTTGCTTTCGCTGATGATAACGATTTAGTCGGTAAGATCCGTCGCAATAAAATACAACATTCGTAAGTGCGAAGATGGAACCAGCGGTTAACGAGCGCAAAACGTCCTATACCCAATCTACGAAAGATATTTAACACAGACGTACGAATAACATGTCTAAAACATAATGACACTTCGGCTTTGGATTTGGTGACGTTACGTTTTATTCGCTTTGTCTTCGCTTTGATATGACATTTCTGCCTAGAATTATTCTATAATTAAAGAGAACAATTTTTTTTTGCAAGTTGAAAATTTGTTTAAATTGAAATTATATCTTCTTTCAAAATTAATGAACGAAAAGTTTTTGTTTGTTTAAAGTGCCCGGTGGCATACGTTGGCACAATAACAAACGAAACGGAACAAAATAATTGAAATGTCGATTAATCTCAATGTTTTCTTTTCAAGCTACGACAATTTCTCTTCATTCTCTCAATGTATCTATCAATGAAAGTGCTTACTCTCAATTTGTTAATACTTGAACCTCAATATGTGAATGGATGGTCCTCAATGTGTGAATGTGTGAACTGCCAACGGATTGAAAAGTAGAAAGTAAGTCTACTTTATCCGTCCGTTCCGTCATATGCTTTGTTTATCGGCCTGCTTCCATAACAAAGTGTGAATTCTATCTATCTGTCAGTCGATAACGTCGACGCAGCAGACGCAACGGATTTTATGGGCTTTGGCCTTTACATTTTTTCTTTTGTGTCCACAGATGTTGACTGTCAAAAGTTCAGCTTGTCCCAACTATGGCATTACTTAGAAGTCACGTTACGTATCATTACGATCTTCATTACGAAAGTAAAACGTAAGTCCGAAGATCAAAGCTTCGTATCAATAAACTCAAACAGTAAATTCGTTGGCATACAAAGTCTTCTGTTGGAACACCTCTGGCCTCTTCACTGATTTTTCGGTGAAAATCTGGATATTCTAACATCTTCAATAGAGCCCAATCAGCGAAAGTTCGACGTGCACGATGGTTATTTGGCTTTAGTCCACATCTTTTTGTAAAGTACGCCACAGGGACGTACGAGACATGCCTAGTTCTTGAGAACTTAAAATCTTGAGAATGTAAATCAACACCAATTAGGAGCACATAGAGATTCCTGAGCCTTAGAACGAGTAATAGATTGTGAAAAATGCATTTGCAGAGGGTAACCATTAGATAATGGATCTAATCAAAAGGTTCCCGTGATTACAAATACTACATTGGCGTCGTATGTTTTGGAGACAACTTTTGGCTGATAGACGTAGTCAAAATATGGAAACAAAATTTTTTTTAAATAATCCCCCGAGCACAGAGGCATTTCGAGTATTCCCAAATGTTAAGGTGGTCAGTAAGTAGGTCTGCCAAATGCAGTCAAAGTATCTATTGCGCCTACAAGGGAATACGGCATATAGCAACTTAAAGCAAGGGTTAAAACTTTTTGCAACTTTGTATGTTGGATTAGATTTTCGAAGTTATCTTTATGTGTACTCGTAGAGTAGATCCCTCGCAACATACCCGTAACAATTTTGGCCAAGCTTGACCATATTCGTTCTCACTTCTGGTTGGACTTCATATCATCTCGTTAAACTTGATAGCTTTTCGTTGTTGCCTTAAGAAATAATGTCTTGTTGTTTTAGATCAGTTATATGTAAATAATAAAATATATTTTTGAAGTATTTGTCGCCTTAGATTATTTTGTTGGTTACTTTTTTTAAACACCATTGGATCTGCTTTGGGCACGATTTCAATAAATAGGATCAAAGTCAGGACTCCGAGGGAGGGCGACATCGGTTTGATATTCGGTAAGAGCCATGGTAATACATAATTTGATTCCCAAGATAACAACAATTACAATTTCAGATGTAACCCTTACAAATAACGTGTTGGAACAGAAAGAGCTACTACACTATCATATTCGGCCTGAAAAGGAATGTTGCGTAAACTTAACCGAGCACTCCACGTTTTCAAATGTGCGAAAATTAAAAATTGTCCAAAACCATGATGATTTAGGTTTTTTTTTTAAATTTTAACAGGCTGGTAAAATACTTGGCGGCTCCTTTGGGGAAATAGAGGCAGGAGCAATCCAAACAGTTTCGTTAATTTGGCCAACAACGGTGAGGAGCCCTTAAATTAATTTAAATTTTATTTTTTATGTATATATATTTATATGTAATAATTCTTAGGCAGTATTTAATCGAGTTGGTCACTGCACGGTAATAATTATTTCAACAAATTTGAAAAATGAAGAAAAACAACTTATTCAGAGGTTAGATTTTGATACGACATTTGGAAAGATTGATCCGACTGGCACAAAATTTAAAAAGCGTAAGATTTCCTAAGTATTTTAAAATGTTAAAAATTGGTTTTCTTTTTGTTTTATTCTAGGTAAGGAATACAAAGAATGTCGAAATTGGGATATGGATTTTTTAAACAATTGTAAACCTGTAAATTGTCAAGAAAAGTATTTAGGCCAAAGAAGCTTCTACAATAAAACAACTGAACTGTGTGAGCCTGTTCCTAGATGCATTGGAGAAAATCTGGTAGAATGTCGTTTGGACTCACTCAGCTGTTCCTAAGAAGTTTTTTTTTTCTTTTTAGGTTTACAATAAATATTCAAATGAATGTACAAATTTAAGCCAACTTATTACTACGGAAGAAATAGAAAATTTCAAACGAGGAAAATATGAAAACAACACGCTGGACCTTGCGACAACATCTATAAAGGTATGAATAAAAGTCAGTAAAGCACATCGAACTTGTTTTAAATAAGGACAAATGAAATGTGTAAGCAGTCTTTTATTTTAAAACTTTTGGTTTTGATTCGAATCGATTTAGAAATAGCAAGTTCTATGTAGAATATTTATCCGTTTGTTGGAGGCCAATATCTGGCTTCATTGTTTTCGCTTATCGCCTGGCATAAGCCTTAATGATACGTGGTTTCTCTTATTACTGGTAGTTTACATGGATCCTAGCTCCTTTAACAAAACTAAATGTTACCAGTTTCTTAGGATTATTTTTCGCAGGATCCCCATCTGGATGTCTTGTATGTACAATACTCGTATATACATACATATAACGTATCTGGTAAATGGTTACATTTTGCCCAATGATATTCTAAAACTATGATACGGATACTATTTGCGTATTCCGGAATTTAGAGAAACTGATGCCTACTTGGTAACCGCCTTTTAACTATTCCGCCACAAGATTATGGGCTTATGTATGTGACAGTTCTGAAATGCGGTGGGAGCGTGCGACACAACCGGATTCCGGGATCCTGAACGGGATCCTGATCAACGTTAATTTGATGTGAAATGGCTTTCGACTTATTAGATTTGGACGTTGTTTGAAACGCTTAGTCATAACGAATTGAATTACCTTTCACTTAGATAAGGCAGCTAGGGCCGATATTTCGGCCGTTGGGACATTATTGTCTCATACAGAGAAATGGCCAGCAATTTAGAAAACCCGAGGGAATCCTTTGAACTCACAGTCTCGCGGTTTTGAAATCTTATAATGGGCATGCCAAGCTCCACTATTCCTATCACTATTTCTTGATCATACCTGCGAAACTGTTTCTGAAAGTTACGTCTTAAGACTTGTCTTGTAATTTGATAGCAGGACATATGGTTGTCTGGTGTGAAATTTGTATAAAGCAGGTTCTCCCTTTTTTGTATTTGAATTTCTTCTCCTTTTTATGTGGACATTTCTCAACATTTCATGCGTTTCTTGTCAGAGGTTGCAGGTCACCTTAAAGGCTACTTAAAATAACACAAAGTGAGTACGCGAACTATCGATTTAGTAACTTCCCTATTATCGTCCATGGATGCATGTATTACTTGTACATCATGCTTTGGCTCATCCGCTTACATTTATAGCAATTTCATATCCATCAACCTTCCAAGACCCCGATGCATCTTTAATTTTACGCGGTATTTTTCCGTCATGAATTATTGCGGGTTTTGGCCCATTTAACCGTACCCACTCTAGCTTTATGTGTGACGTTGTCATCGCAGTTTTTTTTTGAAAGTATTTACCCGATAACTACCGTGGGCACTGCGACCTAAAAGATATATTTTGCCATAAAGTCAGACTACGATGCCAGATGAGACACAACTGTCTTAATAAATTTAAGGACTAAGATTTCTCTGAGAAAGTAATGTCTCCTTATGACTATGCATTCAAATAGTTTATGTTCTGAGGTTTCGTTGTCTCCTATACAAAGGCGACATTCAGTTTCCTGACTAATACTGAGTTCTTGTTAGTGATATCGAAGCTGGCAGTTTCTCATAAGGAAACTGGTGATGGTTTGACCCGCTGCAGGGCATGTTGCGCCATCTTGCTGAAACCATTTGTCTCTTAGACGATTGCGACACAGGGAATCAAAACATCGCGAATCATTTGCCAGTAGCACCCGCCATTGACGTTAAAGTTGGCTCCATCATCAGATTTGAAAAAAAATGGACCAATTATGCCTCCGGCGTGCACACCCCACCAAACAGTTACTCTTTCGGATATAATTGGGTCCCTGGAGCCTCATGAGGATTGTGCTCACTTCAAAACCTGTAATCTTGCTGTTAACAAGCCAGAAATGAGTATCATCACTGAAGATGATTTGACGGTAACAATTCGATTGTCCATTGGCTTCAATTGCTGTACCATTTAGATCTTATACGAATTGAGGCCAAGATCTTTCCTCAAAATCTTACACGTAATGGACGGGCCGAGTTGCTGTGAACGGCGTCGAATCGATAAATTTCTCCGTCACAATCACCTTCACAGAGGCTTCAGCTTCCGTTAAATCTGTAGTTTCTTCTCTATGCGTGTCAGCCGAGTAAATATTACTTTGCGGGAATTCTTCGTTAAATAACGAGTTAAATTACTCTTTTACCTACTTAGATGGGGCTACAGGCCGGGGGAAAGTAGGGCGTCGACCAATAAACCTACCCAGTTAGGGCGGTCTTAGGCTACCTAGTTCCAGTTTTGCTCTTCAAAATGTTTGAGATACCCTTCCAATGGTGAGCGCCTCATAAGTCGTGGTCTCCCTCTACTGTGTTGCTCTTTCGCAATAAGATCCAAGTGAGCATTAATATTTAGTAGCTCTACATACATATCTGACCATCTGAGAAATCAGACGCGCAATTTTCTGGTGATCAAGTACGATGTCACTGTACAGCTCGAAGTTACATCGCTCCATCAAAAGCTCAACAAGGCAAACGGGGCACTGAAAACCCACAAAAAAATGTCTTCATCCGGCTTCGGTAACGTTCATGCTTGTGCGCCGTAGAGCTGACTGGGATAACTACAAACTTATGTAGAATCTCCTTAGCGTTTTCTATTCAATTGCCTTCTTAGTTTAAAGAAACAGTGATTGTGTAACTCTTTGATCCCTGATGAGTAGTCATTAGCAGTGTTAATAAAGCGCACGAGGTAGACAAAATTCCTAATACCACAAAGTTATATCTAGTTTTATGTATACGTATTGTAACGATTCATGGAAATTGTGCGTACCTTCTTAACGACACTATACTATATAATTGGTTTTTCGATCATTCATAGCTATATCCTTCTGTTGCAACACTTGTACATGCACTAATGACAGCTCAATACATTCTGCCAATGACATCAGTTCATCAGCATATGCCAGCAATAACTTTACACAATTTGTTCAAGTACATGGTTTTACATTGTCTAAAACCTTTTCTATCATTAGAGCGTTTGGTGAGATTGTTTTCAATCCTTACGGAGCAGGGGCATTCTTGATCATTATCCTGCATACTTAATGAATTTGGCAGTGGTGCCAATAAGAGACATATTCGTCTCCATGGATACTGTTATATGCAGTATTGAAATCGACGAAGAGCTGTGAGAACTTCTTCCATATTTGTGTGAATATTTGGTCAATTACCCGACCAACATATTGATTACTTTTCCTAATTACAGATATGGTTGGGAAATAAGATCCTTAAGATGTTGCGCAGTAACGTCAGTAAGTAAGCAGCCTACAGTATTTCATACCGATGGACAGCAAGAAAGTCGCTGGCCTATTAGAGAGGACGGGACGTTTCTTTTGGTCTGCTGGAAACCTGGTGTCATGCCATCTATGATACAATTATGATCACATTGCAGTTGTAACTGTGAATGGAAGCCCTAATCGAGGGTGCAGGCAGTCCTAACACAGGTTCGGTTCCTGAAAAACTCTTCTCTGCGCCTAGTCTAGCAAGTTCATCGGTCATTTCATTTTACATGATCACATTATGACCCTAACAAGAGCCAGTGAATTTAACCTTTCGACTGAGTCGGGTGAAGTCTTGCATTCTGGAACTAGATTGAAAGTCTTGAGAGGGTTCAACAAAGCGTTTACCGCAGCTTGGCTATCGCTACATATTTATATGCTTTGCCACCTCCACCGATTTTTCGCAATATAGTTTATTGCCATCGGGATTGCGTAGATCTCTGTTTGGAAGACAGACGCAAGTTTTTTTCGTAAAAAAGAATAGTGGCTGAAACTATTCCTGGACATAGGCAGTTCCGGTATCATTGCATCAGGCGGCTTGTCCAAAGACTAGAGGCAAAAGACGGTCATAAAAACTTCTGTGCGTGCTGTATCAAAGAACACTTCTCTTTGAACGGAGGATGGCTTTGAGAATGCAACCGATGATTTGAATATTGGGGGGGGGGATTCCTTAGTACATTAAGAGCAAAGGCATGCATGCTACGGAAAGGCCCATACAGCCGATACAGATCGTACTTTGTCTGGTAAAACAGCAGTGATATATTTTCTGGAAAGATTTTTCCACAAAATAATCGGCACATAGGACATAATTGGACTTATCATAACCGCGTAGATCCGAAAACCCTCCTTCTTGTCGAGTACGTCAGGATCTTCCATGTTGGTAGGCATGTGCACGTGGAGCTCGACCATTCGCTCCATTCTGCTCAATTGGAAGGAAGTCAGACTAATATCTTTTACGGTTTTCGGTATAGAGGCTACTCTCACTGTCGCCATTGTTTCGATATGTATATCAGTGCTCGGCTAGCAGTGAAGATTCTCTTCAGATGTACCACCAGCTTTTTTATATTTTTATAGCATAATTGGATATGTGGCATCGGTGCTACGCGTCTTGAAACCATCAAAGGAAACAGCAGCGTGCTTAATGGCTTCAACCGTCACCACAATCGATGATAGATACCAGCTACGGGGTGTTATATTACTCAGATCACTTGCATCTTAGTTAGTAGAGCCTAGTTGTGATCTGACCCTGATTAGGTTATCTGAGTCTCAGGCATAAGACCTAGCAACTCTGCTTTCGACTCAGTATAGATGCCATAAGATGTTCTGAGTGATTCCAGAGTGGCTGCTGTTCCCTTTTTGATCACTTTAACTCCCCTGCTGATTTCAGACACTGTTTCGATCTTTTTGCTGAAGTCCGCTTTGATTTGTAAAGATCCCAGATCCTCCTTCAAATTAGACTTACTGACTTGTTTACAAGTTTTCTTGTTTCCTTCCAGTGCTACCGTGGAATGGGCGATCTGCACGATTGTTTCCTAGTTGGACTTGTCAGTTCAAAGTACTTGGTGAGAACACAGCTGAACAGGTTCCTCTACCTTTTTTTTGTTCTTAGTTTAGTTTAGAAGCGTTGAAAGGCTTGCTGATCTTCTACTTAAAGCGTGTAAAGTTGGTGTTGCTTTTGCAATCCTAGTTGCACATTTACCCAAGATTAGATTGTGAGAGTTAATTCGGCATGAAAAGAACAATTTCTTAGCCTTTCCAATTGCTCGTCATATAGTGTGAAATCCTTAAACATGCTAAACCACAGATACATTTATTCCGTATCCATAGTTCCTGTATACATATTATGTGTTCGTACTGTGCATATTATGAAAGCGTATGCAAAGCTTACTTAATAGCGTTTTCGATTGGTTTCTCTCCGGAGATACGGCGATCCGGACTCCAATAGAACACTAAAAACTTCTTCTGACACAATACTATTTGACGTTTGTGTGTATGTACTTATATGTCTTTTTTTAATTAGCGCGCGCTCCAGGTATTTGTGTACCCTTAAAATGTTGGTACACAGCGCGGTCGAAGGAAATTTAGGGAGGAAGAAAAGAGAGGTACTGATGTACATTGTTCTTAAATGTTTGCAAATTATAACGACCAGAAAATAGAGAACTCGGCAGGGCATTCCATAAACGAGTTGTATGGCTTAGGAATGAATCATGATATTTTAGAGTACGTCGGAAAGTGGACTTGAGGGTATACTGATGAGCATTCATAGCGAGACGGGTATTACGTTTGAAGGGTTGCAGGGGCGGAATGTTACTGGCGGTTCCAATTGGTGATAGAAATAGCGATAAAACAGTGAGACAGGAGACATTATGTCGGTGTTCGAGAGTGTCGTATTACAGAAGATACGAGGGCGGGTCAATAAGTCCGTGACTTTTGGATTAAAACAGATTTTTTGATAAAAAAATAATTTTATTTTTCAACCTAGTCTCAGTTGAGCTCTATACACTTTGTCCAACGCTTCTCCAATTTTGTTATCCCTTCCAAAAAAAATGATTTGTCGAGGTCCTCAAAATGACGAGATGACTTCATCATTGGAGTCAAATCTTTTTCCACCAAGCCATTTCTTTAGGTTTGGGAACAAGAAGTAGTCGCTCGGAGTCAAATCTGGAGAATAGGGTGGATGAGGGAGCAATTCATAGCCCAATTCATGGATTTTTGCCATGGCAACTGCACATGTGTGCACCCTTGCATTGTTTTGGTGGAAAAGAACTTTTTTCTTGGCCAAATGAGGTCGTTTTTTTTTCAAATCGTCATTGAATCGGTCCAATAAGTTGGCATAATATTCCCCATTGATTGTTCTTCCCTTTTGAAGGTAGTCAATGTGGATTATCCCGCGTGCATCCCAAAAAACAGTCGCCATAACTTTATTGGCTGACAAACCCACCTTGGCCTTCTTTGGCGCCGATTCACCCTTAGAAACTGTTGTTTGTTCTCTGGTGTGTTGTGATGGATCCATGTTTCGTCCACGGTTACAAAACGGCGCAAAAACTCCTCCATATTGCGATTAAACAACGCCAAACCTTCCTGTGAAGTTGTTACACGATTGCGTTTGTGGTCGACTGTGAGCAAACGCGGCACCCATCTTGCGGAAAGCTTTCTCATGCCCAAGTGATCATTCAAAATTGAAACCACTGAGCCATGCGAGATCCCTACGGCTTCCACAATCTCTCGCACTTTCAATCTTCGGTCGGCCAACACCATATCGTGAATTTTTTCGATTGTTTCGGGTGTAGAGACCTCAACTGGGCGTCCAGGACGTTCGGCATCTTCAGTGCTTGTACGGCCACAACGAAATTCAGTAAACCACTTTTTTACCATTGAAATCGATGGTGCAGAGTCCCCATAGTATTTTTCAAGCTTAGCCTTGGTCTCGGTAATGTTTTTTTTTCGCAAGAAATAATGCTTAATAAGCACACGAAATTCACTTTTTTCCATTTTCTCCTCAAATTAGTGAGTAGTCTGATAAAAATAGCTGTCAAACGCAAACTAACTGACGCAGCAAGTTTAAATTTTAACAGGAGTCAACTGACAGATGCCTGTTGACAGGAGCAGTGTTGCTGTTTCAGTAAAGAGGTCAGAAATTCAAAAAGTCACGGACTTATTGACCCGCCCTCGTATTAGTATCACCTATGAGTTTTATCGAACGGTTTTGAATCCCATCTAGTAGGTGCAGAGATGTTTTAGGAGCATTTGATTAGTCGTGGGCATTGTACTCCAATTTTGGGCGGATGAATTGATATTGAGGCCAGATCAGAGGGGGTGAAATATATCTTACATCGCCTGAGGAAACCTAGACATATCGCAGAATTTTTGACGACATCGAATATGTGGTCATTGCCACGTAATTTGGCTTTGACACACATACCGAGAAGTTTTTCGGTTTCGACGATTCGCCGATAATGGCTGGGTATTTAAATATCGCTTTAATGACAACAGACAGCATTGAGAGAAACATTAAATTCCACTCTGTTGATGGTTTCCTAATTAGTTATGATGTTAATATCGGAATTTAACATATGCTGCCGTTCACGTTCTAGAGCATGAACGTGAGTCCGGAAACGAATATGAAAAGCAAAGAGCTGTGTCGTAAGCAAAGGAATATATTGGATTAGAAGTAGCAGACAAGAGCTCATTAATTAAAGTTAAAAAGAGCGTCTGAGACAGAACGGAGCCCTGGGGCACACCATCATTACCTTTGTGAATATCAGACTTGAAACCATCCAAGGCAACTTGAATAGAACATTCCGAAAGGAAAGCAGATTCATGACACTGAAGAATCGACGCACTCAAGTGTAGGTGGGGACAAAGCCCAATCTGGAAGTGTTGAGCTGACCGCAAAGTGTGCAGCAAGCAGATTAACCTTGTTCAAAGAGCTGACAGCTGGAATGTCACTGTAAATGAGCGTTGGGCTTGAGAATGAGGCAGAATTTCTAATGTTTTTGACGAACGACCAACAATTTTTACTACCATTGGAACATTGTAGTATTTCTTGCCTCAGTTTTTGGTCGTATTGGAATTTCACATGCTCAAGAAAGACGTCGCAGTCATTGCTGGCTCGTTTGAACTTTTTTCGGTTTTCCTCTGTAGAGTTGGTCTTGTACGACCGAAAAAACATTTCCTTAACTCTGACAGCAACTTTACAGCTCGAGTCGTACCATGACTTTTCGTTTGGTTTGATACTTTTCATCCGATGAGGGATAAAGGATCTCATTCCAAAGAGAATAGTGTCTGTGACATATCAGCAGCGGCATCCACGTCGTTATCGAGGAAACATAGCGACCAGTTAAAATTCCTAACAAAGCTGTTAAGTCCACTCCAATTGGCTTTCTCGTATTGCCACACGGCTCTTTTAGGAGTTTTTTTCTCTAACTGTGTTGAGGGTACACGAGAAATTAGCTGATATGATACTCGTAGATAGCAAACTTTCCAGATATTGGAAAACCAAAACTCGATTTCTACTGATGGCCTCTGCCGTGTGACCCTGCCTGTGAATACGTGTGAATTGTCATCAATGGCAATTTCTGTCCCATTTTACACAAAACCGCCTATTTTACTCAAAAACGTCAAAACGTCATTGACATTACATACACGCGTGTAAATTGCTCTCATTCCAGCAACTTTACTTGCAAATTGCTCTCATTCTAGCAGCTTTACTTGTAAAAATCTCTCATTCTAGCAAATTCTGACAGGTTATAGAGATATAAAAGTGTTGATAATTAACTTACAGTGTGTCTGGGACAGTTAAGGGTTTGCAAACGTATTAGTAGAGTTTGCTATATTATATAAGTTAGTTAATCTATGGTACTGTGTTAGCAAGATTTTGATTCTGAAAAATTGACAGATTTTTCGCACCGGAGTGCAAACGGAGTGCAAAAAGAAGGCTTCTGTCCGGCCAATCGAAAACGCCTTAAGTGTAGCTTTACGGGAAGACGTTGGATTGGAATTAACCCTTGATTAAGAGTAGCCGGCTATATCTACACGATGATAACACAATTATAATCGAAATAAGCTAAATTTTATCTTGTTTATCTAAATTAGTTTATTTAAAAGCCAATTGAACAAATAGAATAAAATCGACCAAGAAAACGTACACATGAATACTTTATCAGAGAAATTTAATTATCATATTATCGTTTCAATCAATTTAAACGTCATTCCGCTGTTAGTTATTTTCGAACTCATCTAGCTATACATTTAGAATAAATTGTTAATAAAAGATATCATACTATTTATCACTGGAAGTTGTATTTCTGTTTTGAATTAAAGGTGCTCAATGGCGCCGTGGCTTAGTTGGTTAAAGCGCCTGTCTAGTAAACAGGAGATCGTGAGTTCGAATCTCGCCGGGGCCTTAAAAGTGTCAGATACTTTATTTTTTTTTTTATTTTGTATTTTGTAAAAGTCCTCTAGGTGCAAATATAAAGGTGTAACAGAAATGCGCTGCTGCGCGTCTGCCATAAAAGGGAGGAAAAGCATTTTTGCCATAGAGACAAAGCTAACGGGAATTATAAATGTTCATATATGTATGTATAATATATATACTACTGTGCTTTTGGTTAGCGAAACTAAGCTTACCAAAAGACATAAAATGAGGCACAGAAGATACAAAATAGTACGGAGAAACCGACCCAACTCCATTCAGGGAGGTGGCGTCGCGATATTCGTAAGAAAAGGTATACGTTTTAAAAGAGTATACAGTCGTGTAGTACGTAGGTTCCAGGTGCTGGAAGCATGCATCGTGTATATTCCCCTCCGTAGTGGAAAGCGGCTGTACATGGTGTCTGTCTATGCACCTAAGGCTACTCAATCCACCTTATTCATCTCAGAGCTCGAGACACTTTTTCGATTCCTGAGGCTGGAATTGGAAGACAACTATTTTATTATCGGCGGAGATTTCAACGCCAAACATAGTGATTGGGGAAATAATACACCAAATACTAGAGGGAACCTACTATTCAATTGGTGGGGTCAGCACAGCATAACGTATCGACTCGGGCTTAAGGCGACGGATAGTCCGTCGTTTCCCAGACCCGGGTCCTATTTGGATCTTCTGCTGTTCGACTCACGAATACAACTGACATGCACTAACCAACAAACTACAAACTGTCTACGCACTTTCGTGTATGACAGTGACCATTGCGGTCTCAGCACCGAAATAACTGTTCCCAACGAAAATGCGGAATTGGATGAGTTTTTTCAAAGGCATTCCTACAATTATAGTAGGGTGCGTTGGACACACTTCACCAGAACACTGACGAGAGCACTCTCCTCGAATTCGCTCTACCCACCGTCCAACAGAAATCTGTCAAACGAAGAGATTGACAGGTATCTTAGACTAATGGACGATACAATCAAACGAACAATGGACAAAACGATACCTCGGTATCAACACACTGACGACGAAGACTTATTCCGCAACGCAAGTATTGACGCACTGCACCGACAAAAAAGTGGACTGCTGTCAAGACTAAAAACCTTGTACAGACAGTTTACTGACAGACATAACCCGGAGATCATGACATTGAAGTCGTTGATTAAAAACCTCCAAATATTAATAAAGGAAAATTACAGAAATTCTGTAAGTTTGTATTGGAACAATAAAATTCGGGCTGTAAACACCAGCAACCCGAATATGTTCCCGCAAATAAATAAAATATTTCGGAGAAATAATCAGAACGACCTTCCATGTCTTAGAATCACCCGAACGACGAACAACGAACAAATACTTGTAGCAGCAGGCATTGATCCAAGTGAGGCCGTTGATGATGACAACTTCTTTGTGATCGAGGATCCGCAGGAGCAGGTAGAGGCTATAGGAGCGACTTTCCAGGAAGTATACAAGGCGAATGTTATCATTGGCCCAAACCACGACCTGGAGAATCGAGTCCTTGTGCACAATTTCTACCTTCGAAATGAAATAGAGAATTGGCGATTCGAGAACTCGGGCTTCACCCAGTTTAGTGACGAGAATAGGTCAAATAACGTCATCGCAAACGATAGGGTACTACCCCCTTTCATTTCGAAGGAGGAGCTCCAAACGATCTTCGAATCGCTTAGAAGTAAGAAATCAGTGGGAACCGATGAAATACCGAACATCGTGCTTCGACATCTCCCACTAGAAGCGGTGAACATTTATACCACCCTGTTTAATAATGCAATGAATAATGCACATTATCCAGCGCATTGGAAAACTGCGGTGGTACATCCCATACCTAAAAGGGGTAAAGATACTTCCAATCCGGCGAATCTCCGCTCGATCAGTCTTCTTCCAAACATCAGTAAGGTTTTCGAGAAGGTAATCAATAGAGTCCTGACTAAGTGGGTTGAGGACAAACATATAGTTCCGGATAATCAGTTCGGTTTCAAGGCGGGGCATGCTATCATTCATGCTGTGTCGAAACTGGTTTCTGATATCCAATGGAACAAAGGCAAGAACCAGTGCACTGGTGCCTGCCTGATTGACTTGGAGAAGGCCTTCGATACCGTATGGTTAGAAGGACTCTTTTTCAAGCTGGACAGGTTGGGCATTAGTAAACCACTGCTGTATATTCTTTTTGATATGCTCTGCAGTAGACAGTTCTGAAGAATGGCGATGTGACTTCTGCTGGAACATTTAACATTAAAAACGGTCTGCAACAGGGTGCGGTAAATTCGCCGATCCTATTCAACATTTACACAAGTGATCTGATAGGTTCACTTCACCATGCCATAGCGTACGCAGACGACTTAATCGTGTACAGATCGGGTCCAAAGATTGAGGTCATTAACATACTTTTGCAACATGACTTCGATAAAATTAAACAATATTACGATGACTGGAAGTTGAAAATCAACTTTCAGAAATCGGAAACCATTCTGTTTAGGACGCCTTTGTCTGGGGCCTCTAGGGATACCAGAAAGAATTGGCGAAAGTTCTCTATCGTCGGACAACATGGACAGCCACTTGCTTGTCGAAATGTAGTCAGATACCTTGGGATCTGGCTAGATCAATATCTGTATTTTAACAAACATATAGATGTTGCTCTGGCCAGAGCCAGAGGTGCTTTTGCCCTTACAAAGAGACTGTTTTATAACAGCCAACTCGATGCGAGGGTGAAGGTAATCTGTTACATGGCCCTTATCAGGCCCATGCTTGTATTTGGGTGTCCCGTGTGGTTCAACGTGAGAGCAAGTTTATTGGAAAAGATTCGGGTGTTTGAGAGGGCTTGTCTTAGGGCTTGTCTTCGCTTATACAGAACACCAGAGTCTGAGTACATAAAATTCTATCCTAATGAGGTCTTGTACAATACGGCGAACCTGATAAGAGTGGACAATTTCGTCATTAAGTTGACTCGAAGGCACATTGCGAGAGCAATGACCTCATCGAACAACCTGATCTCAATTATATGTATCACGAGAGAGCTCGCCTTGACGGCTTTATTCCTCCAGAAGCGTTCCTCTACCTAGATAGCAAAGGTCTGATCCAGGACAGATTGGCAGTGCCGCTAATTTTCCACGTCGCTCGAACAGCTGCGGACAGGCGACTCAACTACGAGAGAGACGTCGCACATGGCAGTGCGGAGCGTCTCCGGTTCAGTAGGGCGGTAGGGAGTCGTGACAGGAGGGATGTTGCTCAGCAGCACCAGCAATTTTGGTGGCTTGATGAAGGCGAGGATGCTTCGTCGTCGAACTCCTCCAGTGATAGGTAGCTTCATGTGAAGTAGAGTGGGCCAGCCTAATTTTTGTTCTTTTAGCCATGGCCGGCTTATATAGTTTTAGGTAGTATTAAGTTAGATTTTAAGAAAAAAAAAAAAATAAATAAATATATATAAAAAAAAAACAGAAAAAAAAAATGAATAAAAATAAAAAAAATCCAAAAAAAATATAAATATATACATATATGTACATGTATAGGCATATATGTATATATGAAGTGTATATGCGTTGTGTATTGTATATATGTGTATGAATGTATTATATGTAACTAGGTTAAGTAGATTAAGATTTATTCCTTAGGTAGTCTGTAAGTTTAATTAAAAAAAAGTCCATATACTAAGTTTTTGATTAAAATTTATTTTCTTAGTTTTAGTTTTAACGTAAATATAAAATTAAATATAGACTGTAAGATTCGTCGAAAGACTTAGTTTAAGTGTTAGGTTTAACTTAGAGTGCCCGCATGGGGCCAGTATGTTAGAATAAGACTATTTGTAAGTTATTTAAGCTAATTTTTAAGCATTTTTTTGTCTAGCATGTAAGAGTAAATTAAGAGATCAAATAAAAATGCATTTAAACTGTAAAACTGTAATATATATACTACAAGCGGACAAGGATCTCTTTTTTATGATACACCACTTAGAGGTCATTGATTTAATAATTCTGATCTCAATTGTGAGTCATTGACCTTTCTATATAATTTTGGTGATTCCAGAAACATAAATACTGAATTCCTTGAGAGCGATATTAAATATTTTGTGAACATACGACAGATAAGCAAGGTGAACATGTTCAATGTCTCATTTTCCACCCTTTCGATAATCATGTCCCAATCAGAACTAGAACTATATCACCTGACTCTTGGTTAACTCTGAAAATCCCCATGCTGCCTTGGTTAGGCTTGCAGGATGATGTGGTATCTCGAAACGAGTTCACACTATTCTTCATCCCAATTAGGTCTTTGTAGACCCATTTTGATGCCCGGCGGGAAGTACTGGATTGTGGTGGCTAATTGTGATTTCCGCTTTCTGTCTCGTGTTGGCTTACATTTGGTCCTTACAAAGAGATGTACATAAATGAAACAGCAGATAGCTCTGAGAGGTGATGAAAGTAGTAACTTCCTAAAGTTCTTTGTCTTAACTTACTGAGGCTAGTACAGTGACATACTCGTAGAAAGGGGAGGGTATCCTTCAGTTCACGTCTACATAGCTTCTGCTGAAGTCGTCATCGGCAAGGCGAACCTTTATTGCATGCGCCCGCAGCAGAGTATAGCTTGTGAATAATTTTACTTATTCTGGATTTGTTCAGTTGCGGCCATAATTGACTTGAAATTTCAAAGGTTGGAAGGTTTTTCACCTTTCATTGGGTTTGATTTAGGGACCTCAGCGCCGATTGATCGGGAAACGGCTGACTGGATTGAGCAGCGCAACAAGCGTAGTACTTGCCTTACCTACCAGTGATGGTCCCCTCATGCGGGCTAAAACGGGAAGGGCATACTCTGGTAGTAGTATAATACTAGCCTACGCCGTCATAGGGCTCACAGTCTTATACGGAAGATATTAGAAAGATGTGAGGAACCAACTAATGGTCTCGGATAAACATGGATTTACTGTTGACGACAAAGGATAACAACCTTCGGATTTGCACGTGGAATGTTCGAACCCTTAACGTGCTGCCGAAAAATTAGCAGATGCCTTATCACCGCCATACATGATGTGCGATGCTATGGACCTATCAGCACTATGTGATTGCTATAGGGAAAAGAAACAGCAAACTAAGGTAAGAAGTCTTGAGCTTCAGACACGTGAGCGGACGTCTATTGAGCTAATCGATAAGATTTATGAGTAACGTCCTAAGTATCGTACTAGGCACTTTTAACGCCAGGGTAGGAAAAGAGGACATCTTTGGTAGGACAGTTAGTAAACATGGCCTACAGGACATCACGTTTGGCAACGGATTAGGCTCATATACTTTACGGCGGGACGAAATATCACTGTAGTAAGCACACGGTTTCCTCAACTCAATGTACACTAGGGGACATGGCGGTCGCCGGATCATGAAAGGCGAAAACAAATTGATCACTTTGCGATAGACGTAAGGCATGCCTAAAGTATTCTGGGCGTCCGAATGCTCCGCGTAGCCAACTAAGAGCAAGAGCACCTAGTGAACCTTACGAGTTAAAGAGAGGTAAAAATTATCGCTTCTCCAGAAAAAGAACAAAGAGCACGGGAAGCGGTGGAAAATATTGAGAATTTGTATTCTATGAACAAGGTATGGAAGTTTTATCAATTGATAAAAATTAGAGATTTTTGTTTTTTCCGTGGGTAGGTAAGAAATCTTCATAGACACTATAAGCACCTATTAGATTCGGTGCTTATGGTAGTGTGAGATTCTTACTCACTAAAAAACACCTCCCTTATACAGACTACGACTGAGTTCACACTCAACAATCAGTTCTTCTTTCGCGTTTTATTTTGCTTTAATAAGATATTTTGCTGGCGATTTTCCATTGAAAATGGAAATTAAGCGCTGTTGATCACCGCGCTAGATCGAGAGCTTAGAGAGAGACGGCGCAATAGATTTGTCTCGTTAAGGATCTGTTGAACAGAAATATTCGTATGTCCTTGTAGTCGATTTTTGTGTTTTCGCGAAAACATTGTAATTTCGTTCCAAACGTTTTCGACTCCTAGGTCTTTGTGGATATCATCGTTTCTAATGTACCACGGTGCATTAACAAACCCTCTAATAACTTTGTTTTTGAATGTCTTTAAGACATTAACGTTATTAATTTTGGTACAACCTCAATGTTGTATACCATATGTCCAAACCGGTTTTAATACTTGCTTGTATAGCAGCAATTTGTTTTCTAAACTGGGCTTGGAATACTTTCCAAGAAGCCAGTACATGTCTCTATACTTAATCTCAAGCCTTTCATGTTTTTTCTTAACGTGTGCTCTCCATTTAAGTTTAGCGTCGAATGTCATACCAAGATATTTGGCCTCGTTCGCGAAAGGAGTTTGTACTGCGTTGATAAATACAGGCAGATTGTCAGTTTTCTTGAGAGTGAAGTTCACATGGACAGATTTGTTTTCATTAAGCGCTATTCGCCAACTCTTTGTCCAATTGATAATCCGTGTAAGGACACGTTGCAACTTAGCAGCTACTTCTTCGACGGTTTTAGCTGTTTCCAAAATGGCAGTGTCATCAGAAAATGTGGCTAGCATTGTATCGTCCCTTTGCGGTGTGTCACGGATAAAAGGCAAATATAGTATTGGGCCAAGTACACTTCCTTGCGGCACCCCCGCTTTTATTTTCTTAAAATTGAAATATTCGTTTCCGGGTCTGAACGGAAGAGTCGGTCATCTAGGTATGAACTTAAAATATGAAACAATTGCTCGGGTAGGACTTGTCGAAGTTTATATTTCAGGCCCTCGTGCCATACCTTAGCTTACGAAACGTCAAGGAATGCGCTTGAACAGACTAACTTACACTCGATTGCTCGTTCAATTACATCGGTTATTCGATGCACTTGGTCAAGTTGATGATCGGGTAAGAGGCAATTTGTGTCAATAATCGGTTTAAGGCGATTGAGAAAGATTCGCTCGAAGACCTTCGATATAGTCGGGAGGGGCGATATTGGTCTGTATGACTTGACTTCAGTTAGCGGTTTACCGGGTTTCGGAACTATAATAACTTCGGCAACTTTCCACTGATGCAGTACATACTCTAATCTTATGGTGGCATTTATAAGATAGAGCAGCTTTAGCAAACCTTTTTTCGGTAGGGCTTTAAGTATCTCTCCCCCCTAATTAAGTCATATCCCGGGGTTCTATTGGGCTTAAGCGTGTCTATAACTAGTTGGAAGATTCGTCGTCACGTCTAGTATATTGACATTCTCTGGAAGCACTTCCCCGTCGAATGGTTTGAATGTTTCTGCAAGATGGTGGGCGAAAACGTTAGTTTTTTCTTTATCTTCTTTCGCCCAGTCACCCTGGTTTCTTCTTATTGGCTCCACGTGTATTTGGGGCTTTCGAAATGAGAAGGAAACCTTGCATTAGAGTCACTGTCGCTGCTATACTATAGACTATACGAGGGCGGGTCAATAAGTCCGTGACTTTTGGATTAAAACAGATTTTTTGATAAAAAAATAATTTTATTTTTCAACGTAGTCTCCCTTGAGCTCTATACACTTTGTCCAACGCTTCTCCAATTTTTTTATCCCTTCCAAAAAAAATGATTTGTCGAGGTCCTCAAAATGACGAGATGACTTCATCATTGGAGTCAAATCTTTTTCCACCAAGCCATTTCTTCAGGTTTGGGAACAAGAAGTAGTCGCTCGGAGCCAAATCTGGAGAATAGGGTGGATGAGGGAGCAATTCATAGCCCAATTCATGGATTTTTGCCATGGCAACTGCACATGTGTGCACCCTTGCATTGTCTTGGTGGAAAAGAACTTTTTTCTTGGCCAAATGAGGTCGTTTTTTTTTTCAAATTGTCATTGAATCGGTCCAATAAGTTGGCATAATATTCCCCATTGATTGTTCTTCCCTTTTGAAGGTAGTCAATGTGGATTATCCCGCGTGCATCCCAAAAAACAGTCGCCATAACTTTATTGGCTGACAAAGCCACCTTGGCCTTCTTTGGCGCCGATTCACCCTTAGAAACCCACTGTTTTGACTGTTGTTTGTTCTCTGGTGTGTTGTGATGGATTCATGTTTCGTCCACGGTTACAAAACGGCGCAAAAACTCCTCCATATTGCGATTAAACAACGCCAAACCTTCCTGTGAAGTTGTTACACGATTGCGTTTGTGGTCGACTGTGAGCAAACGCGGCACCCATCTTGCGGAAAGCTTTCTCATGCCCAAGTGATCATTCAAAATTCAAACCACTGAGCCATGCGAGATCCCTACGGCTTCCACAATCTCTCGCACTTTCAATCTTCGGTCGGCCAACACCATATCGTGAATTTTTTCGATTGTTTCGGGTGTAGAGACCTCAACTGGGCGTCCAGGACGTTCGGCATCTTCAGTGCTTGTACGGCCACAACGAAATTCAGTAAACCACTTTGTTACCATTGAAATCGATGGTGCAGAGTCCCCATAGTATTTATCAAGCTTAGCCTTGGTCTCGGTAATGGTTTTTTTTCGCAAGAAATAATGCTTAATAAGCACACGAAATTCACTTTTTTCCATTTTCTCCTCAAATTAGTGAGTAGTCTGATAAAAATAGCTGTCAAACACAAACTAACTGACGCAGCAAGTTTAAATTTTGACAGGAGTCAACTGACAGATGCCTGTTGACAGGAGTAGTGCTGCTGTTTCAGTAAAGAGGTCAGAAATTCAAAAAGTCACTGACTTATTGACCCGCCCTCGTATAACGGCAACGAACCTCAGCATCCTGTCATTAGGAAGAATAGATCATCCAACATAGATGGTGACAGCCAAAACTTCCGACCATCTGACCAAAATGAAGTAAGGAAAGTGATATCTAAGCTTAAATCGAACTAAGCTTCTGGAAGTGACTTTGCGGAGAGCATACACCAACTCATTTCTCAGATCTGAATGGAATCTCAGCATCGTTTGCCCGATCCACAAAAAAGTAGACCTCCCCAACTACGCCAACTATAGGGGTAAAAGTCTGCTCAACATCGCATACAAGGTCTTATATGTAATATTGTGCGAACGTCAACAACCGCCCCTATCAGTGCGGTTTCAGATCAGGAGAGTCCTCGGTTTACCAAATCATCACACTCTGGCAGATCCTGGGAAAAATTCAAAATGTCCAAACGGTATCCAGCATCTTTTCATCGATTCGAAGGCCGTATATGGCAGCAATTATAGAAACGAGTTATGTAGAGCCATGTCCAGTTTTGGCGTCCTTGTCAAGCTCGTCCGTTTGTGTAGCATGACGATGTAAAACGCTTGCTGCTCCATCAAAGTCGTTAACGACTTAACCGAAACCTGTGATGTCAAAAAATGTTGTCATCTGATTTATTTAACAGCGCACTTGAAAGAATTGTACGGAACTTATAAGTGAACACTGCAGGAAAAGTTGCTGATGATATCGACATAATTCGGAGAATTCAGCGGACTGTCACCGGTGTCTTCGCTAATATTGAAACGGAAGCTGCCAAAGTGAGTTTAAGAGTAAATGTGACAAAACCAAGTATGTGCTATCAACATGAAGTGACAGTCGATAGCTCTAACTTGCTTTTAATTCTGGCAACAACACAACGAAGAATCACTAATCGCTATGCCTTTGGACTAAGAAGGCAATTGAGTAGCAAGGCCCTATGCCTAACAACTAAGGAGACTCTATATAACATAAACTTTGATCATCTTAGTCCTACTTTACGGCGCTGAAGCACGGACTATATCGTAAGATATTCGGTCCCGTTTGCGTTGACGGGCTTCGCCATACGGCGAACTGTATGGCGACATCAACCTGATCAGACCACTGTGCATCAGTCGCCCGAGAGGGCTACGATATGTAGGCGAATGAATACCAATGCTTCGGCCCGCAGAGTCTTCGAATCCAACCAGAAGGGACAACGTAGTAGAGGAAGAGCTCAACGCAGGTGGCCCGCACAAGATCGGGCCAACTGGAGAGACTTGAGCTCACCAGAGAAAGATGTTATAAAGAGAGCATAAAGTACTACAAATGCAAACGACATATATCAATCTATCATCCATCAATCACCTGATACAGTTTTTAAATCAATTGGCACAACTTTAGTCCTTCGTCAGGCGAACACTTTAAGTCATTTCCGATTCTCTTTGACATTGTGAATCCATTCTTTTACTCAGAGTTTCAATAATCAGCTGAAAACCTCAACAAGGTAGTGAATATAGAGCATTGACCTATATATTAAGAGTTACTTTTATCAAGAGCCAAAGGGACCAAGTCTTGTTTGAAAAGCTGAAGAAGGGTTGTGTTTAACTTTTCTGCATAATCATACGAGTGTTCAGTTGCAGATATTTTTTTGTACCAAATTGGAGGTAGTTTGCTGACCATCTAGCAGACATGTACGAGTACTTAAAATTTGGAAACTGATTACAATACACTTTTCTTCATCATCTTATTTTCAACTCATTATTGAACTAACTTCTTTTTTATTCGTTTATTCAACTTTCTTTATTTATTAGGAAAACCACTTCCTAACAGAAGCTAGGAATTCAAATGAGGAAGGAGCTAATGAATTTCCACTTGAAAGCCACAATTACGCATCTTGGTTGTCTGGTCTTCTTACTGGACTAGCCCTTGTAAGTATTTCTTTTGAATATAATTAGAAAAGATGTTAAAGATTACCACCATGTCATAGATATTCAATGGTCATCCACATATTGGTGTGCTTCTGTATTTCTTCTAAATTTCATCAAAACCAAGATCAGTAATTTTAATGAAAAATCCATCTTGAGACTGGTCTGTCGAGAAGGAGTCAATATGAAATTGTTGTTGCTGTTATCATCTTTTAGCTGAAGAAATAAAATAATTGCAAATGCATAAAATTAAAGTCTTTGTGGCGGTGCGGCGGTTTTCTATTATTCAACTCAACGGCTTTCGAATCTTTGTTGCATTTCACTGCTGTGAGATCTGATTAGGGTTTATGTTCGTCGTTTCGGTTCGATTGGCTTTCGTGGCATCATCAACGGTGCATCCATTGGGGAATAGTCCCGTCTAAGGCTATTATGGACTCCCCAAATGGAGGAGCATGCACTTCTTCCGAGTTTGAATTATGGCTAGCGATGTCTGACAGTCATTATTCATATCGATGACGTTGTGTTGCACCTTGACGAGATAATCTAAGGAGTGCAATAGTATTTTATTTATTGCGCTATGAGAGGAATTTACCAAGAAATATTGCTGAGAGTAATGATCGGCTTGAGATTTAATGAAAAATGAAAAGGAGTAGTCTTCCGGAGGTGATTCAGTGGAAAGGGAATTTCTAATGATGTTTTATCCGCCTTTGAGGCGGCAAATGTGAATAATTTTTATTGTTGTCTGAAAGTATAATAAAACAATAAATAAGAAGACTAAATTTCTTAGTAAATTATTTAAGTAAAATAAATAAGTTGACACTGAATCGGATTTAGAGAATAATACAGCGAAGTTAACTCATTTTACGCTTTATGTTGACTCTGATGTAAGTTGTGCACCCAGTCCTCCATGAATAGGCCTATCCGTTTTCTAGTTTTTTTTTAAAAAAAAGTGCCAAAAACAGTACTGCTCGTATGTTTTGTATAGAAACTCGACTCGTATAAGCTACTTTTGGTGTCATCGTCTTGCTTTTGTCTGTGTGATATTGACTCATTTGGCATTGAAACGAATTGTCCTTAAATGCTCCTCAGAATGTCAGAATGTCAGAATGTCAGAATCTCTAGAAACTCTATACTTCTTGCGTAAGTCTGCCTTTAAAGATAAATCCGCATCCAAATAATCTCATCGTAGCAATGGCTTGTATTTTTTGGATGACGGTAATGTCTGCTTTGCGGCAATCTGGATCTTCTGTTATTTGTTCGCCTGCACGTTGCTTCACTTTACATGCAGATTCGTTATTCTAGTTTTACATGCACAGGAAATCAACAGTGAAACAGGGTTTTTGGGTGCTTTGAAAGAGATGACATTGAAATCGTTGCCAGAATGCAGCGGTCACTTACTCGTAATGCAGGCTGTATAGGACTTCGAGTGTTCGACTTCGTTAAATTTTGCAGTAGTTGACTGTTTTATGATGATGTGTTCGCTCAGGTGCTGAATGCTTATTACCCCATCCGTACCCAAATAGACCGTGCTTCTGTTCTTCGCATTTCAGACCTGAAAGTCCTTGTTCTTTTTTCGATTGCAGATAGCCAGCAGTAAATATGTTTTTATTTGTGACTACTGATTGCTTCGGAACCTTTACGTGCGGGGATAGTTATCTCACGCACAACCTCTAACATGGAGGATCAAGATCTCTATGGGACCCCGTTGTGTAAAAGGAGCTACGAGTACATATTTCGGAGCTGATCACCAACTTAGGGGATGTGAGCGCTGCAGTTAGCCCTCCAACAACATCTTTTTTTAGTACCTTGACTAGTAGCTGAGAAATTGTTATTGACCTCAGCTTCAAACTCGCTGAAGGTGTTCGTATGAGGTGTGTACCAAGTTGATCTTAACCCCTTACCGCATGAATTATTAAAGAGCTGAAACAAATTTTTTTTTTTGCGTAAATGTGTTTATTTAACCTTAAATGATGAGATATTTTAGAAGGTACGTATATAAGCTATATATGGCTTCGTATGCACTGTAGCTAAAATTCAGTCATTTATGTGTGGGTTCGTATGCAATTATTTATACTTCGTGAAAATCTTTACTTATAATAATTGCGTTTGTCATTATAACACAAAAAAAAAACATTACATTTTTCACATAATGTGAAAAAACGAAATTTGAAACAATATTGTAATAGTTGTCGGGCGTTCTTCTTCTAAATCGGATGATGGCTAATCCCATCAGAACGTACCGAATCCAAAGGCATACCTTGATGTTTAGTAGGAGTTTGTCGTGGATTTTTCGCGGGTACTGGAGAGTCAGGCAATATATTCTCGATATCGATATGATGGAAAATGCGAATTCAATTCAAATTGTTTTTATTTTTCAATATAATCTCCCCTAACATCAATGCATTTGTTACATCTTGAGATAGGCTTTTTTAAACCCTCAAAAAAATAAATTTCCTCTTTCTCTGCAAAATACCCATTTATTGCCGACTTGAGTTCTTCATCATCCGAAAATCTTTTTCCACGAAGACATTTTTTCAAATCCGGAAACAGGAAATAATCACTAGGGGCAAGGTCTGGACTATAGGGTGGGTGTTGGATTTCTTCGAAACCACAATCTCGCGCAGCAGCCTTGGAAACTCGCGCCGTGTGAACAGGAGCGTTGTCATGAAGAAGCAACACACCCGCTGCGAGTTTACCCCGTCTTTTCTTTTTAATTTCCTCCCGCAAATTATGCAAAGTGGAAGCGTAGGATGTGGCGTTGATGGTTTCACCTTTTTTTTTGTACTCAATGAGCAAGATTCCCTTTGAGTCCCAAAAAACTGTGGCCATGAGT
This sequence comes from Volucella zonaria, assembly GCA_963966105.1. Taxonomy (NCBI): domain Eukaryota; kingdom Metazoa; phylum Arthropoda; class Insecta; order Diptera; family Syrphidae; genus Volucella; species Volucella zonaria. The sequence continues at coordinate 57,684,996 of OZ014530.1, forward strand.
TCCTTTTTTATGCCACTGCATGGACTCTTGTTTGCTTTCAGGGTCATAGTGGTGGACCCATGTTTCGTCCCCAGTAACAATTCGGTCCATAACACTACACATCTCCAAAAGCTCTCTACAGCAGGCGATTCTCACTTTTTTCTGAGGCGCTGTGAGCATTCGTGGCACCCACCTTGCACTGACCTTTGAAAGGTTAAGATGGTCATGAAGAATGGTGTGAATGGTACCAATTGAAAGCTTGGTGATCTCTGCCATCATTTTCACCTTTATTCGGGCATCCTCAAGAACAAGTTTTTCGACTTCTTTGATGCTTTCTCCCGTACAAGCAGTAGCCGGGACGCCGGAGCGGGGGTCGTCTTCAATGCTCTCTCTGCCTCTCTTGAACTCACTTGACCACTTTTGCACAGTTGATAATGAAGGTGCGGAACCCTGGTAAACAGCCACCATCTCTTCATGAATAGTTTTTTGACTTTTTCCTTGCTTAGTGAGAGATTTAATTACAGCGCGATGCTCAATTTTCACCATCATCGTCTCAGTTGCCATTATGATTCTGTTTAACTAGAGATAAAACGCGAATTAATAATCACATTTATATGAAATTTTACATGAATGCACTAAAATAATAGTGTTACTTGATAAATACATCAATTTATATATACAACCACAGCTTCACCCCGATACCGAGAATATGTTGAACGTCCCTCGTAGGTGTTCACCATGTGAAAAAAAAATCCTTTTGTACCACTGACGAGACCGCAAACGGATTCTGTAATAACCCAGCATGGAGTCAAGTAAATCGACTCCTCCCATATGCTGGTTATACTCGTAAACATCGACAGCTGGCGGAGAAGGTGTGCAAACATATTTTTTATTCTGGCGAACAACGTAGGCTCAAAGAAGGTTCACATTCTTGTTATCAGACCAGAAAACTAGGCTTAACTTTACTTCATCTATGACTGGTACCTTTTCTTCCATGCTTCCGCGACCTCGCTTCTTCAGTTCCTTTTCCGTAGGCATATTTGAGTTTGGCACACGATTGAGTCGCACATTTGCTAAGGGAAGTAAACCGTTTTTGTAAAGATATACTTGAAGGTTTGGGCTGTTGTTTAATAAGAGTGGATAATTTTGTTATTAAGTTGACTCGAAGGCACATTGCAAGAGCAATGACCTCATCGAACAACCTGATCTCAGGGGCTTACTACCCCAACTATATGTATCACGAGAGAGCTCGCCTTGACGGCTTTATTCCTCCAGAAGCGTTCCTCTATCTAGATAGTAAAGGTCTGATCCAGGACAGATTGGCGGTGCCGATAATCTTCCACGTCGCTCGAACAGCTGCGGACAGGCGACTCAACTACGACAGAGACGTCGCACATGGCAGTGCGGAGGGTCTCCGGTTCAGTAGGGCGGTAGGGTGTCGCGATGTTGCTCAGCAGCACCAGCAATTTTAGTGGCTTGAAGAAGGCGAGGATGCTTCGTAGTCGAACTCCTCCAGTGATAGGTAGCTTCATGTGAAGCAGAGTGGTCCAGTCTAATTTTTGTTTTTTTAGCCATGGTCGGCTTACATAGTTTAGGTTATATAAAACCAAAAAAAAATAAATAAAAATAAAAAAAAATTTACATATTAGATGTAAGTAGTTTAAGTAGATTAAGATTTATTTTTAGGTAGTATGTAGGCTTTTAGGTTTAAGTTTTATAAAAAAAATAATATGTCCATATACTAAGTTTTTACTTAAAATTGATTTTCTTAGTTTTAGTTTCGTTAAATATAAAAATAAATACAGACTGTAAGATCCGTCGAAAGACATAGTTTAAGTGTTAGGTTTAACTTAGAGTGCCCGCATGGGGCCAGTAAGTTAGTATAAGATTATTTCTAAGTTATTTAAGCTAATTTTTAAGCGTTTTTTTGTCTAGCATGTAAGAGTAAATTAAGAAATATAAATAAAAATGCATAAAAACTGACTGGTTTGGGCTGTTGAACCAGTTATCAAAACAAATCTTGTAGTTTTGATGTCGTGGAACTGTGGATGTCAATCGAGTGACCACATTTGAACTTAGGGCAAGATCTGGAGCGTCTGAAGGGTACGAATTGCTTTGGTCTCTAGCGAAGATTTCGAAGTCATAGCTATAGCTAAAGCTACTAACGCCGCTTAGGACTTGGTTTTTGTAACCCCATTTGTGAAGTTTAGCTGGGTTATACACCCTGAATGACTCGAACTGCAACCGACTTCAGACTGCTATAATTTCCAAACCGTTCATGCCGGTGATCTCAAATTTTGACACATAATAGATAATTTTATTATTTACAAGCCTTTTAAACGATTTGCGTCTCAGTTGCGTTGAAAAATTTTTATCCGCGATGGAATTCGAACGTGATAGGGTGATTGCTTTATATTTGGCTAGAAAACCACAAGCAGCTATCGTTAGAGCCCTCCAGCACCTCAACGTGAATAAATCATTTGTGTCTCGAACCATAAGGACTGAAACGAATAAAATTTGGAAACTTCAAAGTGAAAAAAAAATATATTTTCATAATTCATGTAATTTTTTTTTATCTGCTTTAAAACTCTGTTTTTATTAAATCACAATTACAAAAAATAAAAAAAAATTATTAGGGTTATCATTCTTTCCTCAACTTCTTTCGAATGTCCTTCATAAAGTTGGTGACAGTTACATCCGCGATCTTTTTGGACGCTCTTTTCCAATTAGCATTCAAATCTTTTACGTCCTTTGCACACTGCTCAATTTTCCTCAATTTAGCTTTGACCAAAGCCCAATACCTTTCAATGGGACGGCACCGTGGAACATTGGGTGGATTCATGTCTTTTGGGACAAAGACGACATTTTTAGCAACAAGAAGCTCAACTTCGCATGGGCATAGTGAACTGAAGCTAAATCTCTCCAAAATAATGTTGAACCCTCGCTAATGTAGACTTCCCGTTAATTATTCCCGTTGTAATAAACGATGAGCTTCTGTGTCCACATTGGCAAATGGCCTGCCAAACGGGATATTTTGACCCGAATTTTTCCATCCCAATCGATGTTGTTGATTGTGGAAGAATCTCAGCTTCAAACGAGTTGTAAAACTGCCCACCTGGAAGAGTAGCAAAGTCGGCTTTGGCATAAGTTTCGTCATCCAAAACCAAGCACACTTTCTTGTTGCCGATCAACTCCTATAGCTTTCGGGCTCGTGTTTTTATGATTTGTTTTTGTTTTTAAATAAGTTTTGGTATTTTTGGTTTTTTTTGTGTTTTTAGACCGTTACGTTTTTTAGATCTTTGTACCATTGTTTGGTTGGTATTACATTTCCGAGCAACATCTCTGGATGACATAGTCCGATTTTTTTACGATGGTACCCACTATTTTCTTGTCCAAGTTTGTATCATGTGCTCCACTTTTAGCCCCTTTTTTCTGTTTTCGCTTAACTGTCAACGTCTTCAAATATCGTTTAATAACAGAATCCACTGTACTGCGTGCTATGTTTAGATTTTTTTGCGATGAAATGGCTTGGACGCGAAGTATTTTCGAGCCATTTGTCGATGATCTTTTTACGACGTTCCTCTTGACTCATATTTTATAAATATTTTAAACCGCACCGAACTAAAATCAATAACAAACTGAAACTAGAGAATATACAGGCTAATTTGGGCACAAAATGGAATTGCAATTTTTCGCATTGGAAGTATAGCCCGTATTAAAATTTACAGATTTTATTCGTTTCAGTCCTTAGCTCGTTACCGTGATACTGGCAGCGTTGCAAAACGCCATGGAGGTGGTCATCAAAAATAGCAATATCGACAGGAATGATTCGGAAAGTGAAGGCTCGAATTGAGCGAAATCCGCGTCGAAGTGGAAGAAAAATGGCTCGTGAGCTTAACATATCGTTTGGACGGATGCAACACATACTGAAAAATGAGCTTGGGCTCAAGCCATTGAAGTTCCAAAAAGCACACGATCTCATACCGCAACAGAAAAAAGTTAGAGTCGAAAGAGCGAAGGAGTTGCTACGCTACGCCATTTGTTATCGAGCAATATGTCAACAAACAAAATGAAAGAGTTTACTTGCCAGAGAGGTCCTTCGAAAATTGACACCTTCGGACGGCCACCAGAAAGCAGGCAGCACCGATGGTGATGGTTTGGGACGCCATAACCCTCGATAGTCGCTCTCCGCTCGTATTTTTGGACCGTGGCGTCAAAATTAATCCGATCGTATACCATGAAACTGTCTTAGAGGCAGTATTGAAGCCTTGGGCAAACAATCATTTCGGTCGGAGATCGTGGACATTTCAACAAGACTCGGCACCGTCTCACAAAGCGCGCGTCAACCAAGATTGGTTCAAAAACAATGTTCCACATTTCTTCGACACAATGGATTGCAAACTCTCCGGATGCAAATCCGTTTGATTTCTCTGTCTGGGGTATTTTGAAGGCGAAGGTTGGCACTAAAAAATACCAAAGTTTGGACCACCTCAAACAAACACTTCGCCGGGAATGGGCCAAAACACCACAGAGCCACTTGCGTGCAGCGTGCGATGCTTCTTCGGCCGTCTCAAAGCCATTATTCGCGCCAAAAGTGGACATATTAAAAACTACTGACACAATTTGAAAATTGATGTATTTTCCAACATTTTTTGCTTTGGCACAATAAAATTTACCAAAAAATAAAAAAAATTACAGCATTTCAAAAAGTTATAGTTCGAGTAAGTCACCCTGTATTGTTTTAATTCATGACGACATTTGGTAGGGATTATTTGTTCGTCTACGGCTAAATATTCTTCTTTAGGGACTAACATCAAATGCTCAGGAATCATATCCACTAAAGGACGAATATTAAATAATTTGTCATGGGCATCTTCTCCACGGGGTACAAAAGTCTCATTATTATTAAAATGTTAAAATCTTTTGATAGCTTCGAATGTGTTACACGTTATTATTTCATAAACTTGCGACACCCCTATTTCTTTTGACCAATAGTTACTCGCTGCCAATAAATTTTTCCATTTCGTCTTTCATGATCTTTGCTGATTTGTTGATATTGCCTTAAACAGATTTGAGATTAGATTGCTCAGTAATAAAATCAATCATATCAGCTGTAATGTAAACAAGAACTAGAAAACGTCTGCAGGAGAATTCAGTTGTTTTATAGTATCCGGTAAATCTATGTTACCCAAGAATTGGAAATTGTGAACATGGTAAGCTGGCATTTTCTCCTTCCAAATAACTCTTTTAGCAGTTTTTCCTCTGGATTTGGATGTAGTTGCAGACTGTAAATTTATCAAAGGTACGTCGTCTCTTCAGAAAAATCAGAGTCAGACTCGGGTATGATAATGTGCTTTTTTGGAACTGAACTAAGATCATCATCACAATCGGAATCAATGTCATCATCACTCACGTTTCCATCACCAGGAATAGTATTAACATACTTAGTAGAAGCGTGCTGGTTGTATTTCTGGAATAAGTGTATACATATATAATAAAAGTAACCTTAAATGCCTACCAAGCCACATATGGCAAATTTGGAAAAGTGAGAAAAAAAACACAAAAAAAGCAAAAAAAGCTAAAAAAGCTAAGATTAATGTTTTCCGGTATTTAAGAAAGTTCAGAGAATGTATTGTAGTTTTATTTTTTTCACCTTTTTGATATTTATTTTTTAATTACTACTCGCACTTTTTTCAATTCATCCTGCCCATCGCACGCGCTGAACATAACCTTCAAAATATTTGACAGATCACAATTGTACAATGTACTTAAATCGGGAAAAGTACTCCGCAAAAGTACTTACACAATTACATAAGGATTCGAAATTTCAAAGAGCATTTTGAAATCATTGCAGTGCAACTCAAGTCGTAAGAAAATCATCAGCGTAAACCTTCACGTAAATTCCATCATCTTTCGTATCTCCAGACCTTAGCGTTTAACTGATCTAATCGAATATACTATTACAGATAAGAATTATTTGCAGACTACTTATGATGACATCAGAATTTTGTTTCTTGAAGCTTCTATCGATATCAAGCAATTATATTGCTTGTGAAGGGACCTTAAAATATTAGACACTTCTGGCGGGTTATGACCAATGAAGCGTGGCGTTACCAATCATGCTCCTCACATATATATATCTAGTAAGCGTTCAAACCTTTGTGCACAAATGAAGACAAAATGATAGCTCTGAAGTTCTTTTTGAAGAAGTGTGATTAGCTTCAATAGATGTGGATGCCTTTTGGAACGTAGTCTTATTCAAAACAGTCTGTGAAAATCTGCTTGAATCACGGTTCAAATATTAGTTGTTTCTGCTGTTTTACAGAGTGAGAAATACTGTCTTAGTGGTTTGCTTTCTTTCTTATCACTATTGCCGGAACTGATTTCTTAATCCCTCCCCGACAGTATTTTCCTCGGCCGATGATAAGATAGGGACGCCCTGCAGAGCCTCTCCAATCAACTATCTGTGCCGAATTACTATGGAAGGCACGAGCAAATGTAATATCATAAAGAAGCGCTCTCACTGACTGTCACAAAGGTCGGGCATTGCTAGCTTGAATACACTTTACGAATCTGTGTCCCAAAATAGATTCACTTGCTTCTCCACCAGTAATGCAGTGACGTGAGTCCGAAAACAAATATGAGAAACATGGAGTACTGTCAGTAAAGTACTATTCCGGATTAGAAATGGCAGACAATATATCGTTAATGATGTATTGTGCCGGAGATAAAATGGAACCCTGGGGCCCATCAGCATTTATTTTGTGAATATCAGACAATCCGATTTGAATTGAACGTTAGGAAAGTTAATTTATAATTCATTGAAGAAGAGATTCGTCGGTCAAAAATGCACGAATCTTGGATAAACTAGTCTGATGTCAAACTCTGTGAAATGCCTTAGAAATATCAAGTGCAATTATTATGCTTTCACTGGATTGTTGTAAACTTAGTTCCACTTTTCGGTTAGAAATGCCATCAAATCGCCAGTGGACCTGTTGCTATGAAAACTGTACTGCCGACAATTGAGAAGCTTTCTTGTTTCGAGATATTTCATGAGCTGACAGTTTATAAGCATTTCTATGACCTTTAAAGGTAGGGATGTAAGTGCAATGGAGGAGAGAGGACGATTTGCTTTTTCTATGGACAGGCTGTACATCATCTTTCATCTGCTCGGAAATAATCCTAAAGAGAAAGATGGAAATTGATTGAAAAAGCTTACGTAGTGGTTTTGCCAACGCGGAAAAACACCTATTCAGAATAAGGGGAGATATACCATCTTTACCAGCGGACTTGTGTGTGTTAAGATCTTTAAGTAAATACTCTCCCACTGAGGATTCGACGTACTGAAGTCTAGTATTGGGTATATAACTTAATTCGTGTGGGTTTTTTTTTTCAAAATTTGAACGTTTATTTAAGAAAAACATATAAAATAGTATTATTCAAAGTATTGCCCATCCGAAGCTATGACTTTTTTCCATCTTTCTGGCAATTTGTGGATCCCATCCCAAAAGAACTGCGCCGGCTTGGCAGCCAAGAATGAACCAAGCCAATTTTTGATATTCTGCTCTGATGTGAACCGTATTTCAGTGAGGGCGTTCTGCATCGACCGGAACAAATGGTAGTCAGAAGGTGCAAGGTCTGGGCTATAAGGCGGGTGGGGTAAGACTTCCCATCCACTGTTTTCCAAATAGTTCTTAACCGGAATAGCAGCGTGGGGCCGAGCGTTGTCATGATGGAAAATTATTGCCTCGTGTCTGGTCGCATATTCCGGTCGTTTTTCGGCCACTGCTCTCTTCAAACGAATTAATTGTGTTCGGTAGCGTTGTCCTTTGATGGTTTCACCCGGTTTTAGCAGCTGATAACACAGCACACCCATCTGATCCCACCAAATACAGAGCATTACCTTCGAGCCATGGATATGCGGCTTTGCCATTGATTTGGCTGGTTGGCCGGGTTTCACATATGATTTTTTGCGCTTGGGGTTGTCGTAATGGATCCAGTTTTCATCACCAGTAACAATCCGATGCAAAAATGACTTCCTTTTGTGGCGTTCCAGCAGCATTTCAGACATGCAAAACCGCCTTTCGACGTCTCTCGGCTTGTGGAACCCAATTTCCTTGCTTTTGAATATATCCAGCTGCTTTTAAACGTTTTGAAATGGCTGCTTGAGTGACACCCAAAGATACTGCGAGCTCTTCTTGTGTTTGGCAACAATCTTTATAGAGTAATGCTTCCAGTTCTTCATCTTCAAACTTTTTTGGCTGCCCAGGACGTTCATCGTCTTCCAAGCCAAAATCAGCATTTTTAAATCGTGCAAGCCACTTTTGGCACGTTCGCTCAGCTGGCGCATGTTCACCATAAACTTCCACCAAAATACGATGACTTTCGGCAGAAGTTTTCTTCATATTAAAGTAATGAAGAAGAACTCCCCGCAAAAACACTTTTCAGGCACAAAGTTCGACATATTTGAGTGAAAAAAAATTATTGTTGTTTACGCTTCAAATGAATGACATATACTGAAATGACGTACAATGACAGTAGCTTTCCAACGCATGTTCCAATGGAATAATAACAATGGAATAATATAAGCTAAGCCATCTCTTAGCAAACTGCACTAACCGCATTAAGTTATAGACCCAATAGTATATTGCAGTATTTTTTGCCTTAGTTTTTGGTCGAATTTTACACGCTTAAGAAAGGCGTTGCTGTCATTCCTGACTAGTTTGAACTTTTTTCGGTTTTTCTTTGGCGGGTTGGTCTTTTATGACTTTAAAAACATTTCTCTAACCCTGATGGCCTCTTAACAGTTCGAGTGATACCACGAATTTTCTTTTTGGTTTGATACTCTTCATCCGATGAGGCATACAGCATCTGATTCCAAAGAGCATAGTGTCTGTGATCATATCAGCAGCGGCATCCACGTCGTTATCGATCAAACAGAACGACCAGTTGAAATTCCTAAAAAAGCTGCTATGTCCGCATCAATTGGCTTTCTCGTATTGCCATACGGTTCTTTTAGGAATCCTTTTTCTAACTGTATGGAGGGTGGCACAGTGGCCCAACGAGCCTAGAGGGGATAACACATCGACCTTATATTTATCAGATTGAGAAATTAAAAACAAGTCCAGAGTGCTGGCGGTATGACTATCAATGTCTGGTATTCAAGTGGGCTCATTTACATGCTGGGTTAAGTTGCTTCCCATAGCGAGATCCCAGCATTTGTTTTCTGTCCAGGATGTCGAAGCCAGCCAGAATTTTGTATATTGAAATCGCCCACAATAACAATCTCGGTATAAGATTACAGCGGTATAATTATTTGTATGGAGTCAAATCAAACTCTTTAAAGTTCGAATTGCTATCCAGTTTGCGGCTTCTGTAAATGAAGCAGTAGGGCATAATTTGCTTACGGAGATGGAATTTTAACCACATGAAATTAAATTCCGGATTGAAACAGGGATTACATTGTGGTGGAGTTTGGTGAGGTAATCACCATGTACGTAAATGGCGATACCACTAGTTCGTAGCAATTTTGCAATGTAAAAAACCTAGCTTTCGATCAACGAAATATTGCCTTGATAAATGATCAAGACCATCAGCTGATTTCTGGAAGGCGGTCAGGATGATAAATGCTAAAACGAGTGTAATCGCGTTAGGCCTGCAAGCTGAGGAGCTAAGAACTATTCTCCTCACACCACAAATATCTCGGTCTCTTCAGTATGTAGCTCCTATGATCTTGACGCACACTTTATAGTGATTGAAGTGATACTTGACATTGAGGAAACCAAGAGAAATATAGAGCCAGGAATTGATTGTATCCCGTCCGAATTCATCGAATTCAGAACTCCTCATCGAAATTTCTAACGGCTCTTACACACGAATTTACCCATATGATTGAAACAGCGGAGGTGGGAGAATGTTTTCAGAAATCAATTATTTTCCCTCTACACAAGAAAGAAGACTACGATGATCCAGTTAATTATAGAGGAATTTCGTTGTTAAATATGATACATCTGCTAAAATGCTTGCAAGTTTACTTTTCGGTATATTTCGGAATATTCCAGGCTGGCACAATAGACCAACAATAGACCAAATCGTTAACATTGGAAAAATTTTTAAGAGGAAGCATCAAAAACTTTATGCTTTTTTTCGTAGATTTTCGTTCTACTTTCGAATATGTACACAGATTGCATGATTAACGCTTACCTACAAACTATATATGGAATTCCGTCCAATGGTAAGAGCAATGTACAAAAACAACAAAGCATGTGTTTGGGATGGCAGGTACCACAAATCTCGTTGAATTCGTATCCTTTGCCCTCTCAGCCCTAGAGAATGGTAACGAAGTCAATGTACATAGTTGCAACCGATTTTAGCAAGGCCTTCGATAAAATCTATCATCGATTAATTCTCTTCAAATTGTCTGCCCGCAGCTTTGAACCCATACTGTTAAAATGGATATCCTCTTACCTGGAAAACCGATTTACACTGTTCGTTTCAGGTGAGCCCATTCGGCTCCATTTTTGGCCACTTCAGGAGTTCCACATGGCAGCCATCTAGAGATCGCTTTTTTTTGTATTAACCATAAATGATCTTGATGGGATCATCAAAAACTCGTCTGTCTCCCTTTATGCCGACGGTGCCAAATTTTTCAAAACCATTTCCTCACCCCATGCCTTCTTTCTCCTTCAAAGAGACATCGATAGTTTTTCGATCTGGTGCATTAAAAATTGTTTCGAACTTAATATCGCTAAATGCCAATCCATCACCTTTTCACATAAGCGGCACCAATTTCCTCCCCGAATCTACCTTCTTTACAACTAACCTATCTTATCCGTTCAATATCCGCGACCTCGGCTCATTTTGTGTGATACGGAACTCTTCCTTCCTTTTACATATGGATGAGATAATCCTTAAAGCCAACTCTGTACTAGGTTTTGTAAAACAGTGGTCCAAAGAATTTACCTACCTATACGTGACCAAGTCCCTCTACATGTAGTACCTTTGCTCGCCAGCCAAGTGTGGTCCCCATAACATCGAGTTTATATCTCAAGAGTCGAAAACATCCAGCCCCTTTTTCTTCGATTTAGTCTTCGAGGTATGTTCTGGGGCGATCCTTTTATTCTACCCCTCTATGAAAACCGTCTTAACCTTATTAACTTAAACACTCTTGAGGAACGCCGACTTTCTCTTCATTCATCGACTCCTTTCAGGTCACGTTGAATGCGTGTCTTTTGACAACTGTATTTTCCTTACCCCTCGTCTGTTTTTACTACCAACCCTCCACACCTCCTATGGCGCTAACGAACTAATCACGCGTATGCTGCGAAAGATCAATTCAAACCTTACGTCTTTGACTTTAACCACACCACTCGCTGCGTCAAATCCGATCTCCTTCACTACTCCAACCGACCTTAGTTTTAAGTTTAAGTTTAATTTGAGGTAGTTTCAGATTGCATGGCTCGTGTTAAGACGAATAAATGGGGGCCTTCGTCTCCACCAAAACAACAACACAACACTTGCCGGAGGATTTTGAACCATCAGTGGGTGTTAAACAAGGCTGCGTTCTGAGTACTTTACTATTTATTTTGTACATGAATGACATAACTGAGCATGTTAAAGAGGGAATACAGCTGACTGGAACTAAAATTCCAGTACTATAGTATTGTTTGCAGATGATGTCATTTTGTTTACTGATAAAGTAGAGACCATGCAGTTAATGATTGAATAGGCTGGATAACTTACTATACAACTTGAAACCAATCCGTAGACTTGGAAACGTTAAAGATAATGATATTCAGATTTGGTATCACTAGAAGCGATAACTGGATGTTTCAAGGCGAGGAGATTGAAGAATACAGGTACCTAGGAGTGTTGATTATCCCCAATTGAAATATGAAGAAACATCTTCAAATTAAACCTTTTGAAGTCAAAAGGGCGATTAATTCAGTTTGGGCAAGTTGCTTTAACAACCAAAACATTTCACGTACCTCAAAACAAAGAATATTTCGTGCTGCGGCAACATTCGTTCTTTTATACTCAACACAAGTTTGGGGCTTCTCCTCACTTGAAAATGTTGAAAAGTTCCTTCGCCACTTTATAAAGCGAATATTTAGACTCCCAAGTCTGACTCCTATTTGAGTCACTTGGAGTCTAGAGTAGCCCCCCTGTTTCTAGTTACTTTCAAGCTACATTTTGATTATGTTGTAAAAGTCAGGTCGATGAAACTTCGAAGAATACAGAGGTTAGTGCTTCTGCAAATGTTATGGAGCAGAGTAAAATATGTTCAACAGTGGGAAATGCTAGGAACGGATAGTAACTATAGTCTATCCGGCTTCGGTGAAGTCTACAACAAATTTGTAAACAAAGATCAGTCACCTCAACATAGATCATGATACAGACAACTTGATTGACGTACTTTTTGATCAGCAACTCTACAGATAAGATTAACGCTGTTTTCAAAGTAAGAAGAGGACCCTTGAACCTAAATTATATGCCACACTGCCAAGAGTTACAAATCCTATGTGACCTATGTAATCTCAGAGAACGAGAAGATGTGCTGTACTTCCGAGCGAAATGCCCGATTCTTAAAGAATTTCTCCAAAATTTCTTTGGAGCACAGATACTGAAGCTAGATGAAACAATCCATATTCTAAATGGTAGTCAAGGTTGAGATATACTATATGGCTACACAGTAAATGCACTATGCTACAGGAGCCGAATAATACATAGAAGAAAGGTTTTAAGAAATAAGCACCATAAACCGGAAACAATCTACTTTTTTAATTTATATTATGTTCGAGGGTGGGTTAATAAGTCCCTGAAAATTAAAACATATGGCGTTTCCACCTCAAATCCACCATTTTGCTTGTCAAGAAGCATATTGCAAAAGAACACACCCAAATTTGCAGACAGATTTGTCAAATAATTTTGTGGTGACAGCCGTTTGAAACAGACGTCTACAAGAATTTTCGTAAAAATGTAAGAAAGTGAATTTCGTGTGCTCATTAAACACTATTTTTGGCGCAAAAAAACCACCACGCAAGCCAAAGAAAAGTATTATGGGGACTCTTCACCATCTATTGGAACTATCCACCACTGGTTTACACAATTGCGGTGCGGTCGTACCATCACATGCGACGCCGAACGTTCTGGTCGTCCAATTGAAGTCACAAACCAGAAATGTTTGATAAAATCCGCGGTATGATACTGGACGATCGGCGAGTGAACTTTAAGACGCTACAGGCTTATCACATGGATCAGTGATTTCAGTTTTGCAAAAATATTTGGATATGAAAAAGCTATCCGTCAGATAGGTGGCACATTTGTTCACAATTGACAACAAACGTGGTCGTTTGACGACTTCAAAGGAGTGTTTAGCGATGTCCAATCACAATCCGAACGAGTTTTTACGCCATTTAGTAACCGTGGACAATAAATGGATTGATCACAACATATCAGAGACCAAGGAACAGCCGGGGCAGTAGACTTCTCCTGGTGAATCGAAGACGGTGATAGTTTTTTGGGATGCGCAAGGTGTCATTCACATCAATCACCTTGAATCACTGGCGCCTATTATGCAGACCTATTGGATCGATTCAACTTCGTTTTGAAGCAAAAACGACCGCATTTGGCGAGGAAAAAAGTTCTCTTCCACAAGGACATCGCACCATCGCATAACCTCGCAGTCGCAATGGCAAAATTACATGAATTAGGTTACGAATTGCCCCCTCATATCTACTCGTAATTTAGCACCCCCCACCCCTTTATTTCCTGTTTCCAAACATGAAGAAATGGCTCGGCGGTAAGAGATTTTGGTCGAATGAAGAAGTCATTCGAGAAATCATATTATTTGGAGGGCATCAACAAATTGGAGAAACGTTGGACGAAGTGTATTGAACTAAAAAGAGAATGTTGAAAAATGAAATATTTTTTGCCGAAAAGAGAGTCCCTTATTTCAATTTTCAGGGACTTATTGACCCATCTTCGTATACATATGGTATATTAAGCTACTCGTATTATTTCATGTCAATCTGGTAGACCCCCAAGAGAACAAACCTTTGAGATTAAGAATTAAACAATGTATGAAAAATTATACCTTTTTTTGAAATATGAGTAAACTCGCCAATCAAACTAAAAACTAAACTACTCGTAATTAACTTGAGCGACACGGCCCTGGGTCGGAGTGTCTTCAAATCCATTCTGGAGCGATTGAAAAGTACAAACAGGGGGGATTAGTGCAAGATCGCCCTAAATGAAGAGGATTGTGGGTTGAGGCTCAGGTCCCGCCGACCCGTAGTGTAACCTAAAGCAAATCCCGCATCGAATTCACAAGTGCTTTTAGTAGTACTAATTGCACTTATCTTCAAGACGTCCAATTGTGTTGAAGTATTGGGTCTATAACTTTGGTAAGAGATGGCGTAACTTGTATTATTCCATTGGAACATGCATTGGAAAGCTACTGTCATTGAACGTCATATCAGCATATGTCATTCATTTGAAGCGTAAACAACAATAATTTTTTTTCACTCAAATATGTCGAACTTTGTGCCTGAAAAAGTGTTTTTCCGGGGAGTTCTTCTTCATTACTTTAATATGAAGAAAACTTCTGCCGAAAGTCATCGTATTTTGGTGGAAGTTTATGGTGAACATGCGCTAGCTGAGCGAACGTGCCAAAAGTGGTTTGCACGATTTAAAAGTGATGATTTTGGCTTGGAAGACGATGAACGTCCTGGGCAGCCAAAAAAGTTTGAAGATGAAGAACTGGAAGCATTACTCTATGAAGATCGTTGCCAAACACAAGAAGAGCTCGCAGAATCTTTGGGTGTCACTCAAGCAGCCATTTCAAAACGTTTAAAAGCAGCTGGATATATTCAACAGCAAGGAAATTGGGTTCCACATGAACTCAAGCCGAGAGACGTCGAAAGGCGGTTTTGCATGTTCGAAATGCTGCTGGAACGCCACAAAAGGAAGTCATTTTTGCATCGGATTGTTACTGGTGATGAAAAATGGATCCATTGCGACAACCCCAAGCGCAAAAAATCATATGTGAAACCCGGCCAACCAGCCAAATCAACGGCAAAGCCGAATATCCATGGCGCGAAGGTAATTCTCTGTATTTGGTGGGATCAGATGGGTGTGCTATATTATGAGCTGCTAAAACCGGGTGAAACCATCAATGGACAACGCTACCGAGCACAATTAATCCGTTTGAAGAGAGCAGTGGCCGAAAGACGCCCGGAATATGCGACCAGACACGAGGCAATAATTTTCCATCATGACAATGCTCGGCCCCACGTTGCTATTCCTTAACCACAATCCACAAATTGCCAGAAAGATGGGAAAAAGTTATAGCTTCAGATGGGCAATACTTTGAGTAATATTATTTTATATGTTTTTCTTAAATAAACGTTCAAATTTTGGAAAAAAAAACCGCACGAATTATGTGCCGCCCTTAAGTTGTGGGGATCTTAGATTTTCCTCGAATGGTCCGTGGGATTAGGTTGCGATTATTTGTCTAAGACGCTCGTTTTTTCTTATCGACTAATTGAATTGCGAATCATAATTTTGGAGCACAAGCGAACGGAAATAAAGTGTGAACTGTAAACAGTAAAGCTTTCGATAGATTCGACTAAAATTGACAGATAGTACTTCGAATAAGTGGAGACTACGAAAATCAGAAACAACTTAAAAGTTTCGAACAGATGTGCAGACAATCATGTCTAGGGCTGAACCCGAGAGTAAGGATCCGGAACTATATCTCTCAGTGTTGGATTTTCATTCTGTGTCCCCAATGTAGTCTCTAGGTAATTGCCCTTGTCAGCGAAAATTACTAGGTTGTCTTCCTTGTCTTGATACCAATGTCATCTTGGAAATACCAAACAAGTTTTGTTTCAGTTGATGTCGGTGAACCTTTTAGTTAAACAATTTATATACGTTCGATTGTTATCGAACTGGGAGTGGAGTGTACGTCTTCTCATATCTTCAGGAAAAGTTTATTCATTTGTCATTTTCCTAACTAAACACATCCCCTATAATTATCTCAACAAAAACCGGAAACACCACACACAGTGTAGTGGCCGATCTACGAGACCAGATAATGGTCACTGTCGATACTTGTATTTTGCGAAACAAGACCTAAGATTGCACTCTAATTAAGTGGACAACAATTAGTGGCAAAATTTGACATTCATCCGTCAAGGGGGACACATTGCCATCGATGTGCATTGTGCATATTAATTGCATAAAAGAACAGAGCTCAAACTGGCACCAGGAAACAGGAACACCACTGTTGAAGGGTTGGAAACGGATCCTTTGAATTGCGGTGCTCCTTTGGCTCAACAATACGAGTAGTTAATTTTTTTTTTATTTTTTTTTATTGGTGCGATTTTAATTTTCGTCCTTAATTAGGCTACGTACGAGTTGCGGAAAATGATCGGTAGCTCTGTCAGTTTGTTGAGCTCAGTGTGTGCTCTACATATGCGTGCATGGAGAGCGCATGGACTTGAACGCAGACACTTTTTCTGGCATGGTAATCGGTGGCAGGTGAATGTTACGAGTAGCGTCAACATTCTGGTTCATGTTTGGCTCTCCGTTCGTATTCGAGTTTCATTCATCCACCATGGTTGATTTAAATTAATTAAAATTGGTTCGAGATGTGAAATATACACGTGTGCATATTACCAGTTGGACAAGTTCGACGATGGGAATTCAGGGAATTCGTGTTGTGTTCGGTTTAGTCTTCCTGTTTAGCTGTGTCCTGCGCGTATCGAATTGCACCAATTCGAGAATTGTATTTAATCCACTATAGCATGGTAATTTCAGAAGCAACATGGATATCCTGTTATTATAGCACACAGCCTTTGGGGTCCGTCAATTGCCAAAGATAAGACTTAATCAATTTAATAATTTTTTCTTCGATGATTGGAGTGCGGAGCAGTGCAGACATTGGTCAGGAATTTGCAAATTGCAAAGCGGAGTATGTTTTTTGTGCTGCAAGTGTAGGTCATGGGCACCTGTCTGTTTGTATTGCTGGACTAGAGTTTAAGATCGACACACAATAAAGACGATAATACAACAATTTGGATGCGTACTGTGAACTAAAACGTAAACATTTCATTATTTGATAAGTTTCCCTCGTGCATGCCAACAATTTAATTGAAAGGATAAGTCAACCTATTTCTGACAAGCACCTTTTGGGCTATAAAATTTTAACTGTCAAAATATTGAGCAAAAAGTAAATGACCAACAGCCATTGTAACAAGTATACAAAAGCCAAAGATATAAATACATGCCAAGTCGAGGGTAAAAGATCGTTTATCTACAGACTAGATGGACTTTACTGCATGGCATACTTCCCAACAGAGTCGCCTTTGCGCACTAAGGTTGTATTTACTTGTATATTCAATCCTTTCCCTTTTCTCTTGGTGAAGCTAGGTGATTTCTCACTTATGCTTGTGAGGAATTGTTTATTTGAATCGGTAGAAGTAGAAAACTTGTTATAGGAGGCACATATCCATATTCAAAAATGGGTATACACGTAACCCATAAAAGGTTCCAGAATTTTGGAAACTCAATTTATGGCAACTTCAATAGCTTTAAGTATATCCATTCATTTAAAAAAGAAACATTTACTAGGTTTATGATCCTTTCTCTGATATAGCTCCCTTGTTTCATGACTCCTTGTTTCATGACTCCTTGTTTCCCACAACCAGCCTCTATTAACGCAGCAACAAGTAAGCTGAATAACACAAGACGCCGTAGTTGGTATCCCTCAACGGTTGTGGTGACTAAGGAAAATCTTGCGAGAGTGCGCTTCAAAATCTGGTAGGCAGAATTGAAGGCGCACTTGACAAGAAGGTATATGCCCTGGGAATTTTCATCGACGTTGAGGGCGCTTTCGACAACGCACTTTTGGCGGCATTTGTAACTCGGCCAGACAAAACGGCGTAGACCAGTTTTATGAATAAAAGCAATGCTGGTGAATAGGACACTGATTGCGGATGATAACTGTGGCCAATATGTGATGTCAGGGGTTGTCCGCAAAACGGCTCACTGCTTGACGATCTCAATAGTTCTGACTTCTATGCTTAAGCATGTGCATATGATTAGCTGTACAATGTACAGAGGGTTAAGCCGTTATGACCGCCTACAGACGGTATGTTTTTAAACGAGCATTGTTTATGAGCGATGAAACCGTTATACTACCTCGATCAAAAAGTTCCCGGAATGTATTCAGAAAATTGGAAATACAATTTATTCATCTAAATCTATATTTTCCCCTTCAGAGTAATACCCATCGACTGTAACACACTTATGCCAGCGCTTGATCCTATCCTCGAAAAACTTTTTATATCCGGTTTTCGGTATGTCCATCAGTACTTCCTGCGATTTTTCCATTACTTCCTCTCGGCTGGTGAAACGCGTTCCCCGTTGTGGTTTTCTAACTCGATTGAACAGAAAGAAGTCACAGGGAGCCAAACCAGGTGAATTCGGTGGCTGTTGGATAGTATTGGTTGCATTTTTCGTCAAAAAATTACGAATTATGATGCCACTGTGCGACGGTGCCTTATCATGGTGCAAAATCCACTAGTTTTCTGCCCACAATTCTGGTCCATTTCGGAGAATTGCTTCACGCAAAAGTCTCATAACGCCCAAATAGTACTCTTTGTTTACTGTTTGGCCTTCTGGCAAAAATTCACGATGCACTACACCGTTGTAATCCACGAAAACCGTGAGCATTGCTTTCTTTTTTGACTGAAAATGACGTGGTTTTTTTGGTCTCGGCTCATTTGGTGAACGCCATTCACTTGCCCACGTCTCGTCTCCAGTAATGATCCTTTTGATGGATGTGGGATCGGATTCAGCCTCGCAAATCTTCTCTTTCGCGACGTCAACACAGTCTCTTTTTTGCATGAAATTGAGGTCTTTTGGCACCAACTTTGCTGCTACGCGACGGAAACCCAAATCATTAACCAAAATGTCTTGGACGGATCCATAGACAATGTTCAAGTCCTCCGCTATCTCTCTGATGGTTAATTTGCGGTTATTGACCAACATTTCTTTTACTTCATCAATGTTTTCGTCGCGGTCGGTTTTCGATGTCGATGGTCTGCCACTGCGTTCATCATCTTCGATTGACACACGACCACTTTTGAACCGCTCGCTCGCGCCACTGGTAAACCACCGTTTTCTTTAGAGAATCGTTTCCAACGTTCGCGCACCATTAAATCCGTTGTTCACGCAAAATTTAATACAAGTTCCTTGTTGCAAATTTAAATCCATTTCTAAAATTGTAAAAAATCGCCAACACACAGAGAGATAGATGTATTCTTGGCTACGTAACTTTTGCAAATGTTAAGCTATGACGCTAAGATTTAGAGGGAATATCAACAATAGATTTAACAACTTAACAAAAAAACAGAACTCAAATCGGAAGAATAGGAGCGCCACACGGGAACATTTTGATCAAGGTGGTATATATGCTTACAAGTACCTACCGTACGTTCACGCTGTTGGAGATGTTTTGTGTGTTTTGATGTGTTTTCTGGAAGTTACTAGGCAACAAACCTTATTTGCAGTAGCAGCGCATTCTGGCGATCAAGGAGGCTACTTATCACCTAGTATTGTCAGTTGAACGCCATAAGGCATTGCAGGTTTGCACTGTTTGCAGTTTATTAATTTGTGTAAAAGTGATTTTTCAAAAGTATATAAAATATTAATTGTTTATATATTTTCATCTTAAAAATTACAATAAGGGTTAAATACTATGTTTTATTAGAATATATTATCAGATTTGTAAAATTAAGTAATAGAATATAATTATGATAACGTTTTTTAAGACCGTCTGCAGACAGTTACAACGGTTTACGTCAACAATTTGCTTTCTTTCATTTTTTATGTATAACTTGATTTTATCTTAATTTTTTATCTATGTAAGAATTTTCAGTAAAGAAATGGATAAAGACGGTGCGCATATCAAAATGATAATAAAAATGTATTGAAATCTTCGGAAGATAGTCGTCGAAAGTACAGGGTTAATGACTCGAACTCCAACTTTTTAAAATGCTATAATTTTTTTATTTTTTGATAAATTTTATTGTGCCAAAGCAAAAAATGTTGGAAAATACATCAATTTTCAAATTGTATTATGTCCACCTTTGGCGCGAATAATGGCCTTGAGACGGCCGAAGAAGCATCGCACGCTGCACGCAAGTGGCTCTGTGGTGTTTTGGCCCATTCCCGGCGAAATGTTTGTTTGAGGTGGTCCAAACTTTGGTATTTTTAGTGCCAACCTTCGCCTTCAAAATACCCCAGACAGAGAAATCCAACGGATTTGCATCCGGAGAATTTGCAATCCATTGTGTCGAAGAAATGAAGTGTGGAACATTGTTTTTTAACCAATCTGAGTTGACGCGCGCTTTGTGAGACAGTGCCGAGTTTTGCTGAAATGTCCACGGTCTCCGACCGAAATGATTGTTTGCCCAAGGCTTCAATAGTGCCTCTAAGACAGTTTTACGATTGCATTAGTTTTGACGCCACGGTCCAAAAATACGAGCGGAGAGCTACCATCGGCGGTTATGGCGGCATAAACCATCACCATCGGTGCTGCCTGCATTCTGGTGGACGTCCAAAGGTGTAAATTTTCGAAGGACCTCTCTGGTAAGTAAACTCGGTCATTTTGTTTGTTGACATATTGCTCGATAACAAATGGCGACTCATCGGAAAAAACCAAATTCGGCAACTCACCTCTTTCGTGCAAGCGTAGCAACTCCTTCGCTCTTTCGCCTCTAACTTTTTTCTGTTGCGGTGTAAGATCGTGTGCTTTTTGGAACTTTAATGGCTTGAGCCCAAGCTCATTTTTCAGTATGTGTTGCATCCGTTCCAACGATATGTTCTTCCACTTCGACGCGGATTTCGCTCAATTCGAGCCTTCACTTTCCGAACCATTTCTGCCAATGTTGCTGTTTTTTTATGACCACCTCCATAGCGTTTTGCAACGCTGCAGCTACCAGTATCACGATAACGAGCTATGGTTCGAGACACAAATGATTTATTCACGTTGAGGTGCTGGAGGGCTCTAACGATAGCTACTTGTGGTTTTCCAGCCAAATATAAAGCAATCACACTATCACGTTTGAATTCCATCGCGAATAAAATTTTTTTAACACAACTGAGACGCAAATCGTTTAAAAAGCTTGTAAACAATGAAATTATCTGTCATGTGTCAAAATTTGAGCTCACTGTCATCAACGGTTTGGAAATTATAGCAGTCTGAAGTTGGTTGCAGTTCGAGTCATTCAGGGTGTATAATCTTTCGAAAATGACTGAGGAGGAAATTGAAGAAATGATGTTCGAAATTGATGATGAGCTTATCAACGATGACTTGGATAGTGATGGTTCTGCGGCTGACCCTGGTTTTCAGGTCGAAGATCAGATTAAATGCGGTGAAACAAAAGAATTAGCAATTTCGCAATACTTACGTGAAATGGAAGCATGCGATTCAAGTTCGAAATTCTTCGACGTCGTCAATTTGTCTATAAATATTAGCAATACTCCATTGGCTAGCCCAAGATAGTACCATTTCTGTTGTTATAATTTCTTATATTATATAATTTTTTTTGCATCATCAGTTCCAAACGTATCTTCAAGTACACTAACTTAGTCAACTTATTTTTCAGGCCATCAAAACGAGACGGTCACCACTACCAGAAGTAGAAAGGAAATTTGGCGAATATTGACGTAAAATCAAAAGAATTTTCAAATATTTTGTGGAAACAAAGATCAATGCAACTACATATCAATGAGGTCGCATTTCGAGGCAACAGTACTCTTAAAAACTTTTTACAGGGTTTGAGAAGTCGGTTTCAATGTTTTCAATATCTCCTTACTTCAGATATAGTGAAAATTATCGTTGAGGAAACTAATCGTGCTGCTCGATAAAAAGATATAAATACTTCTTTTTTAGTCACCGAATACCAAATTTATCAGTTCATAGGCTGTCTTTTATACAGGGTACCCCAAAAATCAACGTCAAGCCGGAAATGGTTGACAAAATTGCACTCTTTCTGGATAATCTCGGGGTAGCAGACTTTGGTCTCGTTGTACATGATACCGATGGAGCTGGTTATTCCTTAGAATTCGGTGTGCTGTACTTTTGGGCACTCATATGCTTTCTTCAATTGCACGTACTGAGGTATTAGGGTCTTGTGCAACTGCTTGTAAGACTCTCTGGGAAGGACCGGTGCACATTTACAAGCACTTGATGATCCTGATAACGCTGAGCATTTGGGTATCTCTCATAATAAAGTCTGGCTGCAGCACTAGCATTACACCTGCATTCCCCATAAATGAGACGCATGTTAGCATATTCCTGAGCAGTGTATCGAGATGGCATGATGGCATTCACACTACACAATCACGGGATCAACGATCAACACTAGTCCAGTAGATATCCAGGTTCGACAGAAACGGTCAGATAGCAAACCAAAGTCGCAATAAGAAAGCCGAAGTTGTAAGCACGAAATCAACACGAATACAAAATAATGCGCTGTGAGCGAAAGAGCGTAACGTACCCACTGCAGTATTGTACGATGTGCCTATGCGTCACTGCTTGACAAGGGTGGCATTTCTATCTGTTTCACTCACACCAGCCGAAAGGGTGTGTTTATCCGTCTCAATCACGGCGTCACTGTCTGTCTCGCTCACATTTGTTACTCATTTTAACTTATTAAAAAGAATTAACTATGAATCGGGTTTCTTTAACAAAATATTTTTTGTGTCCTCAATTAAGCGTTAGTCTAGCAAGTGTCATACCATTGTGGAATCCAGACTAAATATGCCATCTTTTAAAGTTACTTGCCAAAATGGCACAGTACATTTTTTTGTCATTACAATCAGTTCAAGTTAGGTGATTAATGATTTTCAGATACATGGATGGACAAAAAAGCAATATTTTAATTAAAACCGATATAGTTATGTTTCAATTTTGGACCGTAATTTACAGAACAGTTACTCAGTTACAGTTAGTCTGCAACCATACCAAGGAACTGAAATAACTGCGGCGGGAGAATATCATAATTTCCGTGTTTTGCTATCATTTAAAACGCAAGTGAACAAACGTCGGTAAAGAAGTGCAAAAAACAGCCATCATTGAATACGCATACGATCCGCGCTCTATTCAAATTGTGACGTTTCTCAACCGCAACACAATTGATGCGGATTCCAGTCAAAAAAATGATGAAATTGAAGAAGTAAAATAATCATAAATTGTATTTCATAATTACTAGAACAAAATATTTTCAATAGGCAAACAAATCGTCAGCAGTTCCAGGTGTTGGTAGAACATATGAAGAGAAATCCGGATATTGCCAGAAATTTAACAAAAAAAAGTCCAGAGTTCGTCCAAAAATTTTGGTTGAACTTACAGCAAGAGCTGAATAGTTTGGGGCCTCCTACTAAGGAAATATCAGAGTGGGAGAAGGTAAATTAAAATAAGTAAACTCTCAAAAGGTGGATCTTTTCTAAAAGATCTTGAAGTTAAGTAAAATAATTTTTATATAGATCATTGATAAAAGATGGATGAAGTTAATTTATCTAACGTTAAAACTTTACTTTAGGTTTGGTCGGATCACAAATCTGCCCTTCGTAAGAAACTTTGCCACAACAAGCAAGAACATAAGGCAACGGGTGGAGGCCAACATAAGGAGGTTTTTTTCACTTATTTGGTAGAGGAGGTACCATCGTCGAACGTGGCTTCCGTCTCCACGGCGGCATTAAGGGATTTTGCGGTGGGTGCAGATATCGATACTGAAATGCAGGCTATTTCGTCTGAGGAGATAGAAAATGACCTAAACAAAACAAATATCCCAACGCCTAGTACGACAAAAGAAACACCCAGGAGAACATTTCAGAAGCCAGTGCAACTTCTGGAGAAGCAAATCAAAATACAGGAACAGCTTTACGAAAATGTATCAACAGTGCTGGAAACAGTCCAAAAGCAGTCCGAAGAAACAAATTCATGTTTACGAAAAATCTACCGGACAATCGATCGGCTCAATGATTCCCAGACCAATATAAACCAACAACTTTTGTACGAAATAAAAAGGCATAATGAGCAAATGGAACGAATTGCGCTGGAAAAAAATAGGATTAAGAGGGAACTGATAGAACTGCAATTAATGATTGTAAATGCAACCTTAAAAGACTAATATATATATATATTTTTTATTTCCTTTTGCCACGAAGGCTGATTTGTGATATTTCATATTTTTTTTTGCCAAGAAGGCTTTTGTGTTATTGTTTTAAACAATAAATTTGTTATCTTAAAAAAAAAAATTATTTTATTTCAAATGAAGTCTTGCAAAATTTCATTTCTAATTCTACTTGCCTCCATTATGTACATTTCTGTTTGTGTATTGTGAGGATGGCTGTCTTCAACTTCGGTAACTCCTTCCATTGACTCGTGTTCCTCATCAAACACATTAAAATGAACTCTAATATTATGGATTGCAGCACTAACATTTATGAATTGGACAGCTTTTTGGGTCGAATAATGGAGCTGTCGGGCACCAAGACAACAGCGACACCAATTTTTCCATACCCCAATTGTTCTTTCAACAATACTCCGTCCACTGCTATGGCTACTGTTGAATCGACTTTCTGGAGTATCAACACTGGGAGATCTATATGGCGTGATTGGCCAAGGGGATAAGGGATAACCAGCATCTCCTATAAAAAAGAACGTAGTAACGATTTGGTTTTCAATATTGGAAAAGTGCATTTACCTAATAACCGCATATTTCGCTCTCCATTGTCATATAAAGATTTAAAATAGAAGAAAGCATCGCTGTTGCCCCAAACAGAGGAGTCGTGACTGGCTCCGGGATATCTGGCATCCACATATCTAATCCTTTGCTTGTGATCACATATCTGGAATAGAGCATTCCAGCATTTTTTTTTTTTTTTTAAATATGACGTTAAATATGATGATATTCAAGCTGTAAGCTCCTTTTCTGTTGTAAAAAAGGTGAGCATTTTCACCCGTGGGCTTGGCAACTTTGATATGTGTGCCGTCAACACACATTATTACTCCAGGTATTCTCGACTTTTCATAAAAAAAACAGCCTGGCCTCACGCTTGTCTTATTCGGACATCGTTAAGGTTATCCATTTTGGGCACAGGGTTTCTTCCAAAACATTAAAAATATCCGAGAGAACACCAGAAAGCGTTGATTGTGCCATTCCTACATTAAAATCCTGCCCAGTGCCAGTTTGGTATCCACCCTCTGCTAAAAATCTTAAGCATGCCGCCAACTTAAACTCAGGAGTCAGTGATGATGACCTGACAACTTGTGGTAACTTTGCCTTCAACTCGTCCAAAATATACTTAAAACCAGCTTTATTCAACCTGAACTGTTTGATAAACCTACAATTACCGATAAAAATATTAAATTCATGCTGACTAAGAAAATTGTTCTCAACTTCCTGAGCATCGGGTAACAAAAAAATTCCCTTTGCCATACTCCTTATTTTCTGACGAATGTGTCGGCAATCACTTAGCTCTTCCTTCAAATCGAAAAAATGCAATTGTGTCCATAACTTGAATTTACTTTGAATTGGAGGTAATTTTTTTTGTACAAAAATTCTACAATGACAGAACACAGCTGATATTAAAGAAGATCGGCAATGAGGTTCTACCGACCGATAATGTTGTGCATCCGCCGTTTTCAATGATAGGGTTAAACTGCGGAAGTGAAGGGATGCGGATTCGATGAAGTCTCGCCGCAGTCAATCCGCCGTTTTCAATGATCGGCATGAATAACTTTAAAATCCTTGTATATGAAAGATAATGGGACAGAACGGTGAGAAAAGTCAATGAGGTAAGTACCTGAAGAGAAGATCATGGTCAGAGATATCATAGAGTTGGTTGAAAAGATTGCGTTGTCAGAAAATCGTGTTGGATTGCAGTTATGTGCGATATGGAGTCCAAAAGAAGAACCCAAGTCTTTGATTCGGAAAGTACGGGAGTCATTTTTTAAAAGATCGGGATTGAAATCGCCAGTTATAATGATGTCCTAATATGTCCCGGAAAATTCAGAGAGTGTACTGAAAAAGGGCTAAGAGGAGCAGCTTCTATTCGGGTTATAAGCGCAGGATACTAAGTATTTATTGTAGCTATCAGAAACATTTACTATTAGGTACTCAATGCCAGTTGCTTCTGACGCATCAAGAATCTTGCACTTCAGTGAAGAATTTACATTCAATGCTACTCCTCCTCCAATCGTGTAAGTAATTATGCTATTTCTGTATAAGTTAGA
The DNA here is from genome assembly GCA_963966105.1 of Volucella zonaria. Classification (NCBI taxonomy): domain Eukaryota; kingdom Metazoa; phylum Arthropoda; class Insecta; order Diptera; family Syrphidae; genus Volucella; species Volucella zonaria. The sequence continues at coordinate 57,711,289 of OZ014530.1, forward strand.
ATTAGATAGGGAGTAAAACATATCGGAAATATCAGGTCGGAACCAGGCCTCATAAATACATGTTACATCAACCTTAGAGTTCTAAAGGGTGACCGGATAAGGAGAATAGGAAAACAAATTTAAATAAAACAACAATGGTGTGAGATATAAAATTGATTCTGGCTTTATTTTGAAGCTACGTTCATGCCATTAAGTCTGAAATAGCACATCATTTAAATGGCCGCCTCGGCTTCGCTAGCAGTGCTTCAAGCGGTCGATTCAATTTCTGATGACTCAGTCCAATATGTGCTGCGTTATTCCAACAAAAGCGTGTCGAATGTTGGCCTCGAGCTCATCCAAAGTGGTTGGCTTGTTAGCGTAGACTAAGGACTTGACGTAGTCCAGTCGCTCGCCTTGAGATGACCCAGTCGCCAAATTTCTTCTTCACAACTTCGTGCATTGCGTCGCTTGTATGGCATATGGCGCCAGCTTGTTGGAACCACACGTCGGATATATAGATGCTGTGGAACTCTGAGGACAGAAAGTCGGTTAACATCGCTCTATACCTGATACCATTGACGGTAACGGTTTCTTCTTAGTTATTTCGAAAGAAATAAGGTCCGATGATGCCGCCATGCCATAAACCGCATCAAACAGTCAATCTTTGTGGATGCATTGATGCTTGGCCGAACTCTTTTTGATTTTGTTCGCTCCAATAACAGCAATTTTGCTTGTTGATATAGTCACTGAGCCAAAGATTGGCCTCGTCCGAGAAGATTTTTTAGCCAAAATCCGGATCTCCGGTCAACATTTCCAGTGCCCAATTAACGATTGGGTTGACTCTCTGGCGATGCCCAATTCAGCTGATCTGCGCCGAATTGACATTTCAGTGTCTTCTCAATACTGGCCGCTACGGCGGGAATGTTTTCCTTATTTCGCACCAATCTCTGTCTGATTGGTGGCTTAAGAGTGTATCCACGTTCAAATTTTCCACGGTGCGATGAATTGCCGGCACACTGAAGCCATGGTGCCGACCGATTTTATGACGAAATTCATTCAAGTGAGCCGGAATTTCGATAATATTTTTTAATAATTTCCGCACGTTCGGCAAGCGTAAAGCAATGCAAGATGAAAGGGCACACTTTACTGAATATTTCGGCAGTCGGATATCATTTGTAACTTTAACAGCTGCTGAAACATAACAATTGGAAAAACTATCATTGCTATCTGGTCACCCCATAAAACAGATAGTGAAGATCGTCTAGTTTATGCATATTTAAGCTTCTGGAAGTAACAAACCTTCTGATGTCTGGACAAAACATTAATCATTTCATGTGTGGAATTTTTGTTTACTCTATTTTGGTAATTTGATGAGACAATACTGTCCATTTAAAAAAGGAAAAAGCTACGCCACAAGCAAATTTAAAATGTTTAGTAAGAGGACAAGAACGCATAGTAGAAGTAAGAAAAAAGGAGATAGAAATAGATTAAAGTAGCTCAAAGGAGGACGTTCATGTGCAACGAAGGAAGTGTATAGAAATGGAAAATTAGGCATGACATCACCCAATTCTCCAATGAAGCTAAGTATTTGGGTGCTATCCTGGATAACAAATTTGTTTGAACCAAACATACTTCGAAAGCCTCTATGGCGCTGTCAGCCTTTTGGCAGAGCAAAAGGAGCTGTCAGCAAGACATGGAGCTTGTCACCGAGGCGGACCCTTACGATCCATATGGCTTTGATAAGACCAAATAGACCACCAAGGAACGGTCTGTTTCGGTTGTATGGGGCTTTTCCTAGCACGCCTGGCTCTAGATGCACTAACGAAATTATCTTTCCCTGTGCCACGGAACCGTTACGGCCAAAATCTGAGCCAGGAGGGGAATGTAGTCGGATTTTCACGGCTGGCTCCAAAACAAATTTGGGATGCAGCGTCGGTGTTTTTTTAGAGGACGAGAACGTTAGATTTCGCTCCTCGTTAGAAAAATGAAGACTGAGATATACGCAATCCTGATGGCGACATTATAGCTAACGAATCCGGGGAAAAGAAACGTCTGGATCTGCGGTAACAGCCAAGCTTGCTGTACCCTCTCGCAACTTTCGAGAATACGAGACTTCACCGAAGTAGGATGGCTGAGTTCATTACATCTTGTCTGGGCCCCAGGTCTCAATGCGATCACGGGAAATAAAATTGCCAATGATCTATGCAAGGATTAGAGAAGAGTTTTTCACTATCCGAACGTCGGTTTCGTTAGGACTTCTATTGACAATTGGATTCCAGATAACCATAACTGTGTATGGCATAACTCTCTAAGTTGCTGGTAGACCATACGAATGCTTCCCGATGTCATTTGGAAGTCAGCGGGTTTCTTGCTGTCTCTCAGTAGGAAAGACCGTATGATTCTTATTGGCATCGTGACGGGGCAATACGCTTACGTTATGGACTTAAGTGTGCAGAGCGCATGTGATATAACATCCTGCGGTAAATCATCCCTTTGTGGTGTGTTATTCAATCTTTACGCACTTTCAACACCGTGGCATTTTCATAATTTGTTTTCTTGTAGGTTGCGGCTTGAATGGCCTTAAATTGATCTATTGAGCGATCCTCTTGCTTTTTCCATAAAGCTCTTAGTTCGTCCGAATAAGAGAGGCATCATTTTGATTTCCAGCCGCTTGTATCTTCCAAAATTAGTTATTTTCCAAAATCACCAGACCACTCTTTACACCACCTAATTTTCTTTACACACTGCTTGTTTCCGTAAATGTTGTTCGGACATGCTTCGCACTTTGAGGATGAAATCCATTTGTATTTATCGACGTTTTTTTTCTTAGGAGATAACCATGTTAACACTATGTATGAGATGTAATTTAGCGTGTCCGATGGTTGGTGAAATATTATAAATATGACTTCACATTAATTATGCTTATTTTACCACCTCGTGTAAGTCGGTATTGGCCTCGTTCGACCAAACTAATAAGTGCGAGTGTCATGGAAGAAAAAAAAAATAACAATATTATAACATCTTGCCACAAGGAAGACGTACGGCTCGGTGAATTCGTGTGACTGATGGCTGCGTCAGCTTAGCGAATTTCTTATGAGCTTCATAGTCCATAAAAGTTTCTCAGGACTAGTCAGTATGTTTAAACAGCTCTCACCTACCTGGTTTTTGAATATCTGACCCTTTTTTCCCTTGAAGTCACAGAAAGGCCTGGCTGGCGAACTGATACTCCAGACTGCTACAAAGTAGATATCACCGCCATCTAGACATCGCGATCGGATGGACCGAACAAAAGGACGATAAAAAACGACATATACTTAGTACAACGACTGCTGCAGTAGATTTATCTACATATTTAGATAAATCCACATCTAAGTTCTAAGTAGCAGATTTATGAAAGAATTCTACTTTTGGTACGCGAGCGGAAACATTGTGGCAATCGGCATCAAAGCTCTACTCGGAAAAATTTGCCTGATATGCGGTGATGATACCACAAATGCCACCCACTAAGCCATAAGTATTGCTAAGAACGTTTTATATTTGGTAGAAAAATAAAGCATCTTCGGTAGCACAATATTAAAGTATAGTCTGAGACCATGCATGTCCGCAAATGGGATTAGGCTAATTGAGTTTGTGCTAGTGAAACATGGTTTCCTCACCTCAATATTCACAAAGGAACCAAGCCCCCAATTGATTGTATTTCGACCGAAGCAAAATACTTTTACAGTATTTTATTATATTGTATAATAACGTCCGAACATTCCAACTCCTAATATCCAAAGTAGACACTTGCCGGCTTTAGATCATTGGCAGTGATGCCAAAAAGCGGTCAGAAATGCCGCAACTTTATTTGTCAAAACAATTCACCTCTGAAGTGGTGGTGTACAGGAGAACGAGATCTGCTACAGCGCTGTATGTTGAAAGGAGGAGGGAAGAACACCGTTTTTTCGGAGAAAAAAGAAAAAGCTTGAGAAATGACCTATAGAGATGAGGAAGGAAATAGTAGTCAATGCTAAAATTAGTTCTCTTAACATTCCGTACAAGACCTTGTGTGCTGTACCTATTATGCGAGTTTCTGAAACAATTTGCCAACGCTAATGTGCAGAGCAGTTTTCACAGCTGAGCAAATATTTACTTCGGCAATTCCTTGAGAAAATACAAGAAGTTCAGATCAATACCTACCATCTCTTTGTCGAGAGACAAGGTCTATCTTTGCCAAACTCGTCAGAATGTGCTGAATGACGTTGAAGAGCTATCACTGTTTCGTAAAAGTCGGAACCAATGTCAACGAGACTTTTGTTATCAAAAAAGGTTTTAGATACGGTGATGCACTATCATATTGTGACGTGAGTATGCAGCGCTGATAACAGAACGCAGCGGATGATAGGGAAAACCAAGAAGAACGCACAATATCGACGAACCGGCCAGAACATCTTAGCAAACAGCTATATTCTTGAGGTAATTAGATATTTGGTCCGCAATATTAATTAGACGTGCAACTAAATTCTCATAGATAGTTCCAACAGTAAGTGCTGGTCGAATTTGACAAATCCAAAACGTCATGAACCAAGCTTAGACATATGGTAAACAAACCGTTTTGACACATTAGTGATTTTGTTTTGGCGTCATATACTTTTGGTTGTGTGAAAATGTCTGATTTTGTGCCAAATGATCGTCATTTGCGGGAAGTGTTGGTTTTCTTCTTTAAATCGAAGAAAATGGCCGCTGAAGCGCATCGAGAGGTCAAAAAGTTTACGGATATGTTGCCTTAAGTGCAGCAACGTGCCGTGATTGGTTCCGTCGCTTCAAAGACGGGACGGTGATTTCAATGTTGACGACCGTCGGCGTGAAGGAAGGCTAAAATCCTTCGAAGACGCCGAGTTGGAGACAGTGCTCGATTATGATCAAACGCAAGAAGAGCTTTCTTCAGCATTAGGAGTTACCCGCCAAACCATTGCCAAGCGATTGCAAGGGAAAAACGTCCACAATACGAGTAGAGGCACGAAAAGGTGCTTCTACAGCATGACAAAGCTCGGCCTCACGTTGCTAAACCCGTTAAAACCTGGAAACGCTCAATTGGGAAGTCCTACCACACCCGCAATGTTCTCTAGATATTGCGCTGTCCGATTATTACTTCTTCCGTTCGATGGCACAAGGTCTGGCTGATCAGCAGTTCCGCTCATATGAAGACATCAAAAAATGGCTTGATTCGTGGATAGGCTCAAAAGATGAACACTTTTACAGTAACGGTATTCGAATTCTGCCAGAAAGATTGGAAATAGTTGTAGCTAGTGAGTGGCAATATTTTGAAATCAAACAAAGAGTTGCACTTGCCAAACGCAAGCTTCCCCCGAATGACTTTTGACGCGTTTTGAAGTAGAAGATATACATAATAGCAAACTGTCGCCTATAATGGCTAGCATGTGTAGAGCGAATAAATTCTAATGTTCTGGCCCGAAGAGTCTTCTTAGTCCTAAGACGGCGTGCACGAGTGCAAGGGAACCTCAACCATCTTGGGATATGCAACTAAATGCAGTTGGCCAAAGGTCGCGCTAACTGTATACGTTTATTGGTTGAGGCCAAGTTCTACCACAAACTGTACCGCCATCTAAGTAAGTAAGTCAAATCTTCCACCCTCTCATACCTGTTCTTTTCCTAAATTTGTGCTGTGTGCAATAAATTCGAAAACTTTCAACTCGCTATTATAGGCGACAGATCTGTTGCTATGCTTCTGCATACTGAGGGTTCTCGAATAATACACTTCCAGTAACGCTTATTCCTTTACCACTTGAATAACTTCTCCATACTTATTTACTCACATTACTTTTCCCGTTTATGCTATTTCGGTCACTTCCTCTTCTAAAAATCATTATTTGAATTGAATACTGCTACTCGTACCATGAAGCCAATTTATCATAGGCTGCAAGAATTTGGCTGAGTACGTCAACAAAATGTCATCTGCGGATAGAAGGGCTTAATCATCTCATCTATATACTCTATGCCTCGTGGTAGATAACCCACTATACAGTTCCACTGTGCGAAAAGCCGTGGGCTCAAAACACACCCTTATCTTACCGATGAACAGGTAGTGCCTTATGGCTCCATAGCGCTGCTTTATTATCTATCCACAAAAAGGGGTATAGTTTTCTTTCTTCTATAGGAAACACTCTACACTACTTTTGGGGACAAACGTATCTTTTGTTAGTCGGCTTGTGAAATCGCTAGAATTTCATACGATGTATTTAAAAACGAAGTATTAGTAGTTCGCTACAACTGCCATACAGTCTTTCTACAAATGGAAGAGATAAGGGCTTCTTTAAATCATTTCGCGATTATTTTACGTAAGCATGTTGTGAAAGTAAAGTATTTGTAGAGTTCAGCTGGAATGCCGTCTGATCTTGCAGCTTTACTAAGTAGTGCCAGAGAGGATTAGAGTGGTATAATGGGCTTAATTCCCACATACAATCCCCATTTAGTCTTGAAGTTAACTAAGAGTTAGCTCCTGCCAGTTATGCAGGAGTAGTATTCTCCTCTTTTACTGACATTCCTGGCCCTCCTAGAAATGTGGCTTCTTTATCTCTGTCACTCCCAGCCACCACCTATCAAACACCAGTTTCTTTACTCAGCAGCAGTTTCGCGATGTTTCAATGCAAGTGATTGCATTTCGGAAACATAGATGTATTGCATCCTGCACAGTTTTCAGATCGCAGTCAATGACAACAATATGCTTTTTATATTCAAAGAATTCTTTACTGGCCCTTCCCGTTTCATGAATCTTCATTGTTGGAATCTACTTGAATCTTGCTGACGTCCCAAATTTTTTTCATAATTTTTAAGTTAAAAATTCCCTTGATACAAAATTTCTTTATAAGGGTGTAGTACCTACTTAAAACGATTACATTGGGTAAACCGATGTCAGAATTTTCACTTCACAGCTTTGCTTAGCATCGTTGCGTCGTTGTTTGTGTTTATTTGTAGGAATGACTCGGGAATTCAGAAGTGTAGCAAATATATGCGGGCTGAAAAGTAATCACTTTTCTGCGTAGGTCCACATCTGCTGGTTTGGCACTTAGTGAAACACAAGCAGATGCCCGCCAAAACCTCTTGGATCACTCTGATCTGAAGCTGCCTGGCTACGAACTAGTACCAATATTCTTTTCTAATCGCGGTCTCGCCATTTACGTGCGTAGTGATGTAGCTTAAAAAACTCCACGACAATGTGACCCATATTCCAATCCGGAATTCAACTTCATGTGATTAAAATTCCATCCAGTAAAATTGCATATCCACTACTGCTTTATTGACAGAAGCCCCAAACTGGACAGCAATTTGATCTTTAAGGAGCTTGATGCTCTGTCTTTGTTTTTTTATAATTTGCGCGCGCTCAAGGGATTTAGGTACTCTTAAAATACTTGCCCACAGCGCGGGCTAAGGAAAACAGGGAGGATAGAAAGAGAGGTATCGGTGAACGTTGGTTTTAAATGTTTGAAGGTTATAATGACTAGGGAGTAAGGAGCTAGGCGAGTTGTACGGCTTAGGAACGAATCACGATATTTTGGTGTACGTCCGAAAGTGAGCTTGATGGTATACTGATGAGCATTCATGTCTGACTCCATACAAAGAATAATTGTATCCCGGTATCCTCATGCTGAAATCGTGATTAAGGGCGATTTCAATATACATAATTCTAGTTGGCTTCGACATTCTGGGCAGACAACACTCGAAGGATGCTGTGTTGATACTCGTATCTTCGCTGAGGAAAATAACTTGACCCAGCTTGTAAATGAGCCCACACGAATACCAGGCGTTGATAGTCATACCGCCAACACCCTGGACTTGTTTTTAACTTCTCACCCCGACAAATACAAGATCAATGTGCTTTCCCTTCTGGGTTCGTCGGACCATTGTGTCATATCAGCTAATTTCTCGTACACCGACCACACAGTTAAAGAAAAGATTCCTAAAAGAAGCGTAAGGCAATACGAGAAAGCCAATTCGAACGAACTTAACACCTTCTTTATGAATTTTAACTGGTCGTTATGTTTCCTCGATAACGACGTGGATGCCGCTGCTGACATGATCACAGAAACTATTCTCTTTGGAATGAGATCCTTTATCCCTCATCGGATGAAGAGTATCAAACCAAAAAAAAAGCGTGGTACGACTCGATCTGGAAAGAGGCTGTTAGGGTTAGAGAAAGGTTATTTCGGTCCTACAAAACCAACCCGACTGAGGAAAACCGAAAATAGTTCAAACGAGTCAGGGCTGGCTGAAACGCATTTTTTAAGTGTGTAAAATTCCAATACGACCAAAGACTGAGGCAAAAATTACAACAATATTCCAAAGGCAGTAAAAATATTAGAAATTCTGCTTCATCCTCCATCCCAACGCTCATTTATGACATATCAGCTGCTAGCTCTCTAGACAAGGCCAAACTTTCAGATGGCGCTTTGGCGCCTACACTTGAGTGCGTCGAATTTTCAATGGGACGAATCCACTTTTCAGTCGAGTAGTATCAAGAGTACTTAAAAATCTTGACATTAACAAATCCGCTGGTCCAGATGGTATATCCCCCCTTTCTTCAGAATAGATGTTCTTCTACGGTGACAAAACTACTGAGTAAGCTTTTTCAATCAATTTCAATTTCTATCTTTTCCAATCTATTCCGAGCAGATGGAAAACGTCATTTGTCTAGCCTATGCTTAAAAAAGGCGTATCTTCCTTGCTTCCTTCCAGCAGACCCACTGCATTTACGTTGCCCCTTTCCAGAGTCATGGAAACGCTGATAAATCGTCAGCTCATGAAATATTTCGAAACACGAAAACTTCTCAATGACCGGCAGTACGGTTTTCGTAGCAACAGGTCCACTGGTTATTTGATCTCATCTCTCACCGAAAAGTAAATCCAAAGATCAATCTGGCGAAAGCAAGATAGTTGCATTTTATATTTCTAAGGCATTTGACAAAGTTTGGCATCAGGCTCTTTTGTCGAAAATGCGTGCATTTGGGATCGAGGATTCTTTTCTTCAAAGTTTTAGAAATTACCTTTCGGAATGCTCTATTTAAGTTGTTTTGCATGGTTTCAAGTCTGATATTCATAAAATAAATGATGGTGTGTGCTTTTTTTGATTTGTGACATGTGTCAAAGTCAAACATACTCAATTAGTATTGCCATTTCATCATGGAAAGAGTTACACCCGGACAACGCTTACAAATTATTGAATCTTATTATTCGTGCTCTGCGAAAAATATTTTTCGCGCATTTCAACCATTTTACGGTCGTCATAATCGACCTACTGAGCAAGCAATTCAAGCCACAATGACCAATTTTCGCCACTGGACATCAAGCCGCCTACCCGTATGCGTAGAATGCGTACAGAGGAAAATAGTGCAGCTATATCCGCCAGTGTTAATGAAGACCGTGATTTGTCTATTCGTCACCGTTTGCTGCAATTGGGATTATGTTACTCGACTACGTGGAAGATTTTACTCAAGGATTTTGGTCTAAAACCTTACAAAATACAGTTCGTGCAAGAAATGTAGCCAAAGGACCTGCCACAGGGTCGAATTTTCTGTGAGTGGGCCTTAGAAAAGCTGGAAAAAGATCCGTTTTTGTCGAAAAATTATCTTCAGTGACGAAGCCCATTTCTAGTGAAATGGGTGTGTTAATAAACTAAACTGCGCTATTTGATCCGATGAGCAACCTCAGGCAATACAAGAGCTGCCAATGCACTCGGAGAATGCACTGTTTGGTGTGGTTTATGGTGCGGCGGAACCAATGGCCCGTTTTTTTTAGAGATGACCGTGAGAAAAACGTTACTATTAATGGCGTCCGCTATCGTTCAATGATTTTGAACTTTTTTTGCCCAAAATGCTCGAGCTGAACCTGATCGATATGTCGTTCCAGCAAGTCGCCGCTACATGCTACACAGCACACGAAACGATGGACTCGTTGAGCAATTTATCTCTCGTTTTGGTCTGTAGAGTTGGTCGGCTAGATCATGCGATTTGATGCCTTTAGGCTATTTTTTATGGGGACACATCAAATCACTGGTCTATGCCGATAAACCGGCGTCAATTGCAGTGTTGGAAGACAATATTATACGTGTTATTAGCGTGATACCAGCCAAAATCTTTCTTCGTTTTATCTCAAGGCCGGCAAGCTTGAAAGAGTTAATAGCGGAGCCTAGGTAGACAAGGTTTTTTTAACTTAAAAAAAAAGTATCGTTCTGTTCAAGTCGTCTGTATTGAATTTCCTTTCTTGTAGATAATACGAGTATATATGTATACATTTGTCCTACAAATGCGGTTTTATTGTAGAATAAATTGGCAAAGGAAAAACGTTAACTGCAGAGTAAAAAATTTGAATTGTCTTACTTATTCCGTGTTGCTGTGACAGTGAGGTAGCAAAACGCCAGAAGTGAAGAGTAATTTGCAGCTCAATCACCAATCAATTGATTTCGCGTCGTTCTCAGAGCTGAATATATGTTAAACGTTCTTATGTTGTATTTTGCTGAAAAGACTTGGCCAAATGTATTCGCCCGCGCGTGCAAACATTTTAAGGGTACTTAGATCCCTTGAGCGCGCGCAAATTATATAAAAAAAAAACATACAAGATCGTATTGACCCACGAGCAAAAGCCAAACGATTATCGTGCGGGTCGCTAATTGGGCTCTTTTGCAGATGGAAGAAAATCATGCTCAGCGACGAAGAACATCTTAGTTTAATTGGTTTTGTTAATAAGCAATATTTTTGCATTTAGACAAGCAAATAGCCGGAGGTGTTCCAACATCATCTCCTTAAGAGATGATATCGGATAGTCGGTCAATGGAGACCGTTTTCACTCTATGTAAAGAAGTTGTTTTCAGAACTAGAGGGCTTTTAGGATGCCACGAGACTCGTACCACCGTCGTCGACTTGTTGAAGACGAAGTTCGATGATCGTTTTATCGGCAGAAATAGCAATGTCAATCGACCATCCCGCTCGTGCGACTGAACTCCTTTAGGCTCTTCTTTAGGTCAACATTGAGGCTTTGGTCTATGCCAACAAGCTGGAAATTTAAGATTACTTTGAGGCTAACATACAACGGGAAATTGCTGGAATACCGGCCCATTTATGCAAACAAGTGTCGAATGGGTTCAGAGCATCCACTCACGTAAGCAGTTCCGTGGGCGACATTTGAATGCCAGACATACGTCTTTTTTATTTAAAAAAACAACATTTGGGGAGCCAATATGTCGAAGTAGTGGACATATTTACACCAAATACCTGTTGACACCAACGAATTCACCTGCGGAACGTAAACCTTCGGAGACTTAGTCATTTCCCATTATTTGCTAGTTTCATATTGCTCTGCACTTGCAATCAAAGCAAATCAAGTCCTGTTGATCGAGGACAGTATCCAATGGCTACCATTGGAAGGAGAAATAAGTGCTATTGATGTGTAGCCGTATTTACAGCACTGGACATCGCCAGGTTGATCCCGATGACTGTATACTCCAACTGCACCACCAGTTATGTAAACACGGCATGCTCTGCGAAATAAGTACCTTGTTAAATCTGGTGCTGAGTGCGGGTCGATAACAGGGAAAGCCGAGCGGCTACACCTTGTTTTTTGAGTGAAGATTCTTTCGTGAACTCTTCGAGATGTATTAATATGTGCATGTTGTCAAAAATAAATAAATAAAAAACGTCGGCCTGATCTGATCTGTCAAAACAAACAAATGGAGAACAATGCTTATTTCAAACTGATTTGTGAGATGCAACCTCCACGACACGAATACGAATCAAAGTTACCAGAGCTTTCGGCTCCAAAGGGGGCAGAGCGTCTGGTATTGTAAAAATTGGGTAGATACAGTGTTCCTGATAGATACTCTTTATGGCTCGAGAGTTTATTAAAAAAGATAGAAGATACCTGATCACTTGTGGTGGGTTGGATGAGGTCTGTAGCATTATTTAAGTAAATGATGCAGTTTCTGCGATAGAAAATCTAGAGCATTTTATAGTCTACGGGAGAGGCTCATAATTTTCCATATCATAATCCTTTAGTCAAGTCAAATCTGAAATAAATACAGAATACATTTTTTGTGTACTCATATGCATTTTCTATTTAGACAAAATTTTGCACGTCATCGATTTGACTTAAGCACTAAACTGAAGTTTGAGGACAAATCGTGTAGCAATTCGTAAACTCATCCCAATACTCATGCTTAATGAAAAAACGAAAATAATATTCATTTCAACTATTAAGTGTCACTTATGTGACATTTTAGAACGTTATAACACAGATAAAAACTCGCTATATATAAATTTTGATGTTTTATCAAAATAACATCTTCATATGTCACTCCCTGAACCACGGCCTCTGAGCATTTACGTTCAGGTGATTGGGGAACAGTGCACTAACAAACAGCAGTGTGCGGTGTAGCCGCTTACTGCTAATTAAATTTCCACTCAATAAAATTTTTAAGAACTTATTTTCTCTTTATTCACAAGCAATAAAAACGTAAACGCTATTGCCTGGCATACTTTAGCGTTTACGCGCTATAACCCGTGAATTGTTTATGTGGAAGGAATTGACCAGGTACGAGCAGCAAGCCCATGCCCACTGGGAAACTCTCCGCCTTTTGTTTTCTATTGCATTAATTTTTTTCTTTTTTTATTTCAATTTTTATTTTATGGAATAGAAGAACAAAAAAAAAAAAAAAAACAGGAAAACAATTCGCGATAAAATTTCCACTTTTCACTTTGGCGCTGATGGGGAAGTGCAAGCAGCGAACCTGTCGCTGCATACTAGGGCGTCGTTTCTATTGTTCTGCGCCACCAGCCGAGTGATTAAGCAATATAAAAGTGTAGTGTTTGGTGCTTGGAGGCTTACGGCTTAGTGCTTACAGATTGTAGCCTGGTGTACCTCCATTTTTATTGTACGCCCAGGTCTTGCAGGTTGGCAATTGTTACGGCGGCGGCTGAGTGCTTCACCATCCCAATGAGACGATGGGCGATGTCTATAACTATGGTTATGCCTTGCCTGCAGAGACGGTTCTGGTCAGAGGGGGTCTCTGGCGCTGCACCACCAAGAGAAATAAGAGGAGCATATGAAATGAAGTCATAATTCATTAATGATTTATGAAATGAAAGAGAGAGAACTGATTAACATATCAACTCACGCACGGGGTTCTTAAAATGTTTTTCTCTTTTCTTACATTTTTCCCCCATTTTTGTTTCTTTTGTAAAAAAAAAGTTAAAACAAAATAAATACAAAAAAAATGGGAAAATAAGAAAATGAGAAAATGAGAAAAAAAATTGTTCTACACTCTATGGCGGGTGTTTTTTGTTTTTTATTTTTTGCAGCTTAGTTTGCATGCATTTAGCATAATCATGCAATAAACATGCATTTGCGCTTTTCGCTTTAGTCTTAGGCCGGTAGAGCAGGGACAGGTAGCCGAGAGGGGGGCCTTAATGGATTATAAATACAATTTAATGGGCGTAATTTGAAAATGAACACAATAATGAGTTTTATTGGCGATTTGGCGAATGGAGGAGCCAGCGCGGAATTGTGCCTGCAAGCTTGACCTCGAATTGAAGTGGACTGTAGTTGATGTCGATTGATATGATTTATTATTGTCCTAGATAAGCTATCATTAAGATGATCATGAATAACCAAATATTGGTCTTTTTGAGCTCATAGTTATTTTCTCAATATTGATCAACAAGAACCCTAATCTGTCCATCTTTTAGATCAATATAAAATCTTGCGCCTTGAACCAGAGGGCTAAGATTTTCAATTGTTTCAAATATTCAAAAATTTGAAGATCTCCTTAGTAAGAGCCATTAGGTGTCAGTACCATTGTAGGCTACCTAGCTATACGTTTTTGACTTCAATCTAGCTGAGCTTGCGTTTACTAGTCCAGGACTATTATTCTGTCCTTGTTAGGAGTGTTTAACTTAGTTGTTTCGCCAAACCGTTTGCTGGGGTCAGTCTGATAATCAGGGGGTCAGTAGTGATAATCCAACCGATTGCGGTCGTAGCACGAATTCTGAAGGGTCCACGTAACTTATTCGTACTTAAAAATGCCTCTTCTGATTTTAACGCTGATCCAGTAATTTTAATCCGATAGCTCCTACTGTTCTTACTACGACACGTAGTAGTCTCGATTTTTATACTAAAGCCGTAACTGGATTAGGAGCGGTCGGGCCGGGTGCAAGGCTCAAGGTTCTGGCTAAGGAGGATATCCCTAGCAGACCTAGAACCCGCACCTGGATCCCAGCTGAACCCTTCTGCCCAGATGACATTCTGTAGATCATTAGGCTTAGTAATCCGAACCTTCCGACTCATGACTGGAAAGTCGCGAAACTGGAGGAACTAACGAATCCTTTCCTCTGGCGGCGATTAAAGGCATGATACGGCTCAAATATTCGAGTTCATGCTGATAAGTAACCTCCTACTCCTTTAAGCGAATAAGAAACTACACTCTCATATCCTGGAACGTCGATCTCCTTTCCTAAAATGGACAGCGATGACTCTTATTATTCTGAGGTGACCTTCAGTATCCACTTTTGACATTCAGTCGGAAATGGAAACTGACGACAAAACGAAAAGAGATCTTTTAAGATCAGAGGATGAAAATGAGCTTTTGGACACATTTTCAGAACCGGAGGACTCAAATAATACGGTGGTGGAAGCTTCGCTAGTAGATTGTAGCAATGATGATATCGTTTCTTCAGATTAACCTCCATCACTCAAAAAAGGCATCAGCCGCACTCATTCTCCGTCTATCCAAAGACGCAGAGAACTCCATCCAAAACCGGGAGCAATGGATTATAGAAGGCGTAGTTCATGGACTTGAACTGAATACGCTCCGCTTTATATAAAATCCAAAGGTACTCGTAAAATCATAATTTTTATATTAGTGAAACGTAGCCTTAATGTACTCTTATCTTCTAATCTCAGCGACGTCGACCTAACCGTTGCTAGACTGTATGCATCGATATGCATCGGCATATCTTGGTCACGACTATGTGGGCTCTCTCCCTGGTGACAACCCAGAAATGGTGGTCTTGGAAGCTGAAAGGCAAAAAACTGTCCTCATCAACGGGTGCAATGCCAACGCACATCATATGGGGCAGTACAGACAATAACGACAGAGGTGAGTGTTAGCTACTTACTTAGGTGGCGCTACAGTTCGGGGTGAACCTGGGCCTCATCTACCGTGCCTCTTCAGTTAGTCCGATCTTTAGCTAACTGTCTCCAGTTGTTGTTGGCTGACCGGAAAGTGAATGTGCGCCAGCTAGCAGATACCACAAAGATTAGTACTGAGCGCACACGCCATATTTTGGACAATATTCTGCATATGAAAAAGTTATCCTGCCGCTGGGTGCCGTGAATGACCAAAAACACGAACGCGACAGCACTTGGACTTGCTGATGCGGAATCGGGCGGACTTTTGGCGTCGATTGGTAACTGGATTTGGATCCCTCGGACTATTATCTCTTCCCAAACCTCAAAAGATGGCTCATAATAAAATATTCAGCTCACGCGAGGAAATCATCGACGAAACGGAAGAATATTTTGCAGATCTTCCGGAAAATTACTTTTCGGACGGGATCAAGAAGTTGGAAAATCGCTGGAATAAGTGTATCAAACTAAAACTGGACTATATGGAACAATATAAAGAAACATTAAAAAAAAAAAATTTTAATTCCCAAGGAGGTCACTTTTCACTCCATCTAGTAATACCTGCCGAGCTACGTACAAATGTCCTCCTATATCATCTTGCCAATGCTAGTGAATATTTTGTCAATCCATTTCTATAGAATGATAGCTTGGTTGGTGGCGGTGTTCTTGCAGATAACCTTAACCTAAGACTCTCCTTCCGCCTTTCAAATCACTGTAGGGTGTTGCAGGCGGAAATTTTGGCGACTATCTGCAAAGGATATCCGCATCTTTTCGGATAGCCAGGCCACTATCCAGTCCCTGGACTAGACTGAGTTTTAAATTCTAAAATCACAATTGACTGCCAATCATCTCCCAAGAAGGTTGTGGCGCAGTTCAACATCCATCTTTATTGGATGCCGGGCCACAGAGATATTCCAGGGAATTGTGGAGCCGACGAACTCGCTAAAATTGGAACCACTCTATATATCCTACAGGAAAAAGATATCATTGGTATAACAATCGCTATATGCAAACTAAAACTAGAGCTGAATGCTATTAGAAGAACAAACCTTAGGTGGACTGTTAGGTCAACATATCTAGCGACCAAATAAATCTGACAAAAATTGGATCTGAATTGCTCTAAGAGTTTGATCTCTCTAAATAAGAAGCATCTCAGTGCTATGATAGATTGCTATCACAGACGTCAGGACACAGTCTTATAGTCAAGCACGAAAAAGGCTTGGTGTTTTTACGAACGACTTCGGCAGAAACTGCATATACGAAGAGGAGGAGGAGACAATCCTGTACCTACACTGTACATGCCCAGCTCAGTCCCAAAGAAGAAAACTCCACTTAGAAGCTTTCTTCTACAATGACTTAAGCGATCTAAACAATATAGACGTCAATAGTTTCCTAGGCTTCGTCAAATACCCAAATTTTTTCGAAGAGTTGGAGGATCACAGATCGACGTGATCGATTTTTCCAACGACCAATGTTACCTAGCCTAATCGACTGGGATAAGTTTAGTACATTGGGTTGGAGAGAGTACAAGAGAAATTCAGCCTCCATCAGAAGTGGGACAAGGATTTGATCAGGGAATTGCCTTTGAAGGTTTATTATGGGAAAGCGAAAAGACAGCTAAGGAGGAAAAGAAGACATGCACAAAACGTATTTCGCAAAAAGATAGCAAGTGGTAAAAACCAGCGGTCACTGATAAGAGAAACAGATCAGCGATAGTGACACTCACTGAAGCCGGTCAAGCTCCCGGTTTTCCTTCCGTTTGGAAAAGTGCTAAGAAGAAAAGAGTTTCTGCCACTCTTTCGAAAGATTTTGCGGTACACGGTGTCCGAATGAAAGAATTCAGCTGGAAGAAAATCAGACGCAGATGTAGATCCAGATGCAGGTGTCAAATGTTTTGGGCTGCTAGAAAAAACTCGTACATGGAAGAACGCGACTGCGTAGAGAAATCCGAAAACTTCTAAGCCTAACATATGTAAGTAATTTAAAGGAAGACTGGAATCTGGAATCGGATTTTAAAGAGTGCTTCTTATCTTTAACTAAATTAATAGGGATTAGAAAAAGAAGAAGAAAATAACAGAGAAGAAGATTCGATAAGAAGGATAGAGAGAAAATGGAAAAAAGAAATGTAATTATTACAATATATATTAGCCTTATTTAATACATAGATAATTTTATGCCATTAATGATGTTATATCGGGCATATGCGCGCTACAGCTAGCTCTAATAAAGCGCAGTCATGAAGTTCAATTTTCGACAACTTTATCGAGCAACTGGAACCGTATATCAGCAATACCACGGCGAATGTTGACTTCCAAATCGTCCAACGTCTCTGGTTTATCGGCATAGACTAGTGATTTCACATACACCCAAAGAAAATAATCTAAAGGTGTGAGATCACAGGATGATGGAAACCAGTTCACAGGTCCATTACGCGAAATTATGCGCTCAGCAAATGTTTCCTGCAATAAATTGATGGTGTCGCTCGCCGTGTGGCATGTTGCGCCATCTTGTTGAAACCAAAGTACTGTCACGTCAATGCCATTCAACTGAGGAATTTCAATAGAAATCGTGTATCTATAGCGCTCTCCGTTGACGCTAACATCTGACCGGCATCGTCTTTAAAAAAATATGAGCCGATAATTCCACCAGCCCATAAAGCACACCAAACAGTGAGTTTTAATGGTTGTAAGGGCGTCTCGACAAAGGCTTCTGGGTTTTCTTCACTCCAAATTCGGCGATTTTGCTTGTTTACGGATCCATTTAACCAAAAATGGGCTTCAGCGGCGAACAAAACTACGCATTGAAAATGAGGATCAAGCTGAATTATGTTTTCGGCTCATTTACCGAACCTACGACTCGTATAATGGTTACGCGGTTTCAACTCTTGCACAAGCTGGATCTTATAAGCTTTTAAGCCAAGATGTTTCCGTAAATCTTCCACAAAGTGGATGCGCATAGCTCCAATTGCTGTGCACTATGGCGAATCGACTCATTCGAATTCTCCTCAACACTGCGCTCCACAATGGCAATAACTTCTACTGTTCGCACTGTTTGTCATCTTTGGAATGTGTATTATCCACTAGAGTGTACGTGGTGCAAAAACGATTCATCGTGTTCCGAATAACTTGTTCAGATGGACGATTATGTCGACCGTAAGATGGACGTTGCGCACGATAAATTTGGCGAACCGAACCATGGTTTTTAAAAGTTTGCACAATTCGCACTCGTTGTTCTGGCGTTAATCTATTCATCGTAAAATGGCAAAACGTACTAACCACAAATTAACTTTCAACTGTTAAAGTGACAATCTATAGAAACAGTGTTGCCAGTTTAAAAACGAAACCTCTGAAAAAACACCTTTTGTACATCTGTTTGTTTTGTTAAGTTGGTAAATCTGTTGTTGACATTCCCTCTAAATCTTAGCATCATAGCTTGACATTTGCAAAAGTTACGTAGCCAAGAGTACATCTATCTCCGTGTGTGTTGGTGATTCTTTACAATTTTAGAAATGGATTTAAATTTGCAACAACGAACTTGTATTAAATTTTGCGTAAAAAACGGATTTAATGGTGCGCGAACGTTGGAAATGTTGGAAAAGTGTTTCGGCAACGATTCTCTAAAGAAAACGGTCGTTTACCAGTGGCACGAACGGTTCAAAAGTGGTCGTGAGTCAACCGAAGATGATGAACGCAGTTTCAGACCATCGACTTCGAAAACCGACTAAAACATTGATGAAGTAAAAGAAATGTTGGTCAATAACTGCAAATTAACCATCAGAGAGATAGCGGAGGACTTGAACATTGCCTATGGATCCGTCCAAGACATTTTAGTTAATGAGTATGACACGCAATCCAGACATCAGGCAAGTGAATGGCGTTCACCAAATGAGCCGATACCAAAAAAAAACACGACGTTTTCAGTCCAAAAAGAAGGCAATGCTCACGGTTTTCATGGATTACAACGGTGTAGTGCATCATGAATTTTTGCCAGGAGGTCAGACAGTAAACAAAGAGTATTATTTGGGCGTTATGAGACGTTTGCGTGAAGCAATTTGCCGAAAGAGACCAGAATTGTGGGCGGAAAACCCGTGGATTTTGCACCATGAAAACGCACCGTCGCATAGTGCCATCATTATTCGTAATTTTCTGATAAAAAATGCAACAAATACCATCCAACAGCCACCAAATTCACCTGATTTGGCTCCCTGTGACTTCTTTCTGTTCAATCGAGTTAAAAAACCACTACGGGGAACGCGTTTCAGCAGCCGAGAGGAAGTAATGGAAAAATCGCAGGAAGCACTGATGGACCTACGGAAAACTGAATATAAAAAATGTTTCGAGGATTGGATCAAGCGCTGGCATAAGTGTGTTACAGTCGATGGGGATTACTATGAAGGGGACAATATAGATTTAGATGAATAAACTTGTATTGCCAATTTTAGTGACACATTCCGGGAACTTTTTGATCAAGGTAGTATATATTTTTTTAAGAATTTAATTAAATGGAGTGAAGATGTTTTGAAATTAATTGGTTTATTTATTAAAAAAAAAAACAATTTATGGATTTTTACATATGGTATACTGATTTTGACATGGAAGTTGCTCTCCTTGCATGCAGCAAATTCATCACGAGTAGATGAAGTAATATTCTCTGCTCTTCTCGGTAAGTCAAAGTTGTTCTCTTCTAATGGTTGGTTTCGAATTCCAACAGATATTATCTCTTCAATCTACAATAAGTTGCGGAAGAAAAAAATAAAACGCAGCCAGCCTGCACAACAGCCTTTACATTCTCCGCCCGCAAGTATATGATTTTTTGCAGGACATGAAATTTATGAGCCAACATATCAAAGGGATGCTTTTTTGTCTGCCTTGAATGACTTAAGCGAAAATGAAAGACTCTTTTAAAATTTTCATTGCTGTTGAAGCGGTACGGTTTCATTAAATGTCGCTGCAAAGGAAAAGCATCATCCCCAATAATGCAGTACGGCAAATTCCTATTTGCGCCTATCACCTCATTTGGAGGAAAATGTAATCTTACGTTGTTCAAAACGTGTCGCAAGTCACTCCTATTAAGCACTCCTCCATCGCTTGTAGTAAGCATCACACAAGACCAACAATACAATGCTGTTGAAACCTTTGTAGTTTTAGCACCAAGTGCCATCGCGTTTTGATTCCCTAAGTCCCAGGTTTTTCATCCAGCGCACCCAAACAAGCCATAGATGTAAGAATTCAGCTGCTATCACTCCAATTCGGTTACTGTTGTCGGAAACTATAACAAAGAACAACTTTTTATCGATGAAATAATACAACCTCTAAGTATTCTTCCTTTAATTTTGACTAGAGTACAGCACAAGCATGATACAAGTGATATCCTGGTTTGATAATCCAAGCTTCTAAAAGTTTCGTTTGAATTTAAGAATCTTAGCAGAAGAGCCAAACTCTCATCAGCTGCAATTGCGTCTCTGAGTTGTGTATTTTTTTTGAATTATCGATGGCTTCACTTTGTCTAGCAATTTAAAAAAAAACGGTTTTCATCCATCCTAAGAAACACTTGTATGCATTTACGTCCTCTAATCTCAGCTCCAAATGAAGCTGGGTAACAGAACTGGATTGTGTTCTTCTTAATCTCCAGTCCTTGATCCATTCTTCCATCAATTCACAACAAATCACAATTTAAAATACAGAACAAATATGTTCCACGTTGACTGCTGACACTAAAAACAAAATGGTAAATAGTCCGATTCAAGTGTTCCGCTTGTCAAAAAGTCGTTCATCCCCATGAAAATGTGAACACGACATTTATGGGCGACTTTCAGCCCACGCCAATGTGAACATGCACAAAGAATCGCCCTTTATAATATGATGGGCAGAACGAAAGGCTTTATGAGTCTCGTTTTGACTGTAACGGGCAAGTACCGCTTTGTTTGGCTCAATGACTTGGCCACACAAGCGTGGGATTGAAAGGCATGCCATTGAACGAAGTGGCTACACAAAAAAAAGACATTGGAATGAAAGAATTTTTGACGGATAGAGGAAGAGTGAAATCTGAAACGAACCATTTGAACATTCATACAACTTGTTGCGTTCACCTGATGAGACCTTTCCCGTATCGCAACACTTGCAAAATTTACGTCAAAGGCGATATGATTTGGAAACGAAACATTCATGCCCAGGTAGATAGTCACATTCGGTGGATTTTTGGTTCGATCAACCTTCCTCTTTCCAACTTACTAAAAATCTACCTGTTTCGCCCGACATGCCTTTCAATCCAACGCTTGTGTGGCCAGGCACTAAGAACGCCATACATTTTTGAGACAACGTAGTTTATATGGTCGGTCCAGTTTAGATCTTTGTTGAAGTAAATAACCTAAATGTTTACTTTGGTGACAAACTCAATGAGCTCATTATTAACAAAAAGAGGCAAATTCACAATTTCCAGATTGTAGTTACTAATCGCCTTGGTCTTTGACGAATTAAGGCTAAGACAGTTTTTTTTTAGACCAAGCAAGTATGGAATCGAGATTTCAGATAAGGCTGGTCACCCTAGGAACGATAGGAAATCTTATTTTAATGAAACAACAACGGCGTGAGATATAAAATTGATTGTGGCTTTATTTTAAAGCTACGTTCATGCGATTATATGTGGAATAGCACACAGTTCAAATGGCAATCTCGGCTTTGATAATTTGATAGCGGTATTAAATCGCATGATCGCTGGGGCCAATTGATGAACGCTCGCCGTGAGATGACCCAGTCGCCATATTTCTCCTTCACAACTTCGAGCGTTGGGTCACTTGTATGGCATGTAGCGCCGTCTTGTTGAAACCACAGCTCGGATATCTCGATGTCCTCGAACCCTGACTACACAAAGTCGGTTAACATCACTCTATACCTGAGGCCATTGACGGTAGCCGTGTCTCCTTCCTTATTTCGAAAGATGTCCGATGATGCCGCCATGCCATAAATCGCACCAAAAAGTTGTTTGAATTGATGCTTGGTCCAACACTTGTGGTTTCTGTTTTTTCCAACAACGGCAATTTGTCTGGTCGACATAGCCGCTGAGTCAAAACTGGGCCTTGTCCGAGAAGATAATTTTTTGGCAAAAATCTGGATGTACGGCCAACATTTCCAGCGCCCAATAAGCGAACTCATGGCGTTGTCTGTTGTCGTCCGGCTTCAATTCTTGCGTTAGCACAATCTTACACCCTGAATGACTCGAACTGCAACCAATAATTTTTTTTATTGGATCCTCTCTTAAAAAAGGGATCTCATACTTGACCCGGCTCCATTTTCCCCTTTCACAAAGTCAAGCTTCCAATAATTTATTTATCTTAAGTTCAAATGAGATTTTAATTTTTTTTACGGAACAGAGCACTCTGACAAAAAATTAGTCCATTGTGCTCCTTTTTTGTTCCTTTCTCGGTCTTTTGCGGAAAGATCAGTAAGCACTTTAGTGATACAGTGCTAGCATCCACCTGATCAGCGCCATGTAACTGCAGCCTGATTCTACCGTAGGCTTAAAATACACAGAGATAGTGCCTCGTGGTGTCGTTATTATACAGCACGCTTCGCACTATCCAGTAAGCAGTCTGCGATTTTTCCTATTGATGGATAGCAGGAAAGCCGCTAGCTTGTAAGATTTATTTGAAATCATTCTGTTGGTCTGTTAGCAAGCAGTCCTGCCATCTGCAGTTACTATTGCAGTATGCTCATATGAAACAAAAATATCACTCCATAGAAATCGCCAGTAGCATTCCGCCCCTTCAAATTTTTAACTGTAACACCCGTCTCGCTATGAATGCTCATCACTACACCATTAAGCCCATTTTCGGACATACAATAAAATATCGTGATTCATTCCTAAGCCCTACAACTAACTCGCTTATGGAATGCCCTGCAGAACTCTTTATTTCCTAGTCATTGTAACTTGCAAACATTTAAGACCAATGTACATTTGTACTTCTCTTTTCCTTGGTATTATGTCATACGTGATCGAACAACTCGTAACGTAATGCGATATTATGCCATCCGTCAACATATACGTAAACGTATACGTTCTTTCGATAAGTCATTCGATAAGTCAAAAGCATTCGTAATTCAATCTTGGCACGTACTCAACAAAGGATTATAAACAAAATGTAAGTATTTGTTTTTTTCTTTACAAGTAAAGTGATTTGAAATGAAAAAAACAACAATTTAAAACATTTTAATAACATGGAACAAGTGGCACTAAATCGAATAGCACACAAAAAAATTTAATGGCGTAATATATGAGGGAACACCCCATTCTGGCAAAAAATTTGTTGCCAAATTGTGCTCAAGGTAGAGCTACTAGCATGCGGCTGTGGAAAGAACTCTCAAGAAAATTGAATATTGCTGGTCCACCAGTTAAGGACGTTAAATTGTGGAAAAAGGTGACTATAAATTCGTTTTTACATTAAAACATCTTATCACTTGTAGGTCTTTGCTGACCAAAAACACCAAGCAAATCAAAAATTATCTTTTAATAAAGCATCAAAAAATAGAACTGGCGGAGGACCTTCTGAAGAAAAATTTCTTACCCAAGCTGACGAGCACATCATAGAAGCAAGCGGGCTAGAAGCAGCTGTGGAACGCCTTGTAAATGTTAAAACATTTGGAAACGCTCAAAACAAACAAAGAAGTTCAACACCGCTCCTGGAAAATTCCGGTGATTCATTCCCATTGGTTGAAATAATTGTGGCTTCTGATAATGATGAGAACAACAATAAAGAGAACGAGGAACGCATTGACAAAACTAAAACCAAACCGCGAATGAGAAAAACAAATCTTGATTCGAAAATATAGCTTCTTCAAGAACATATAAAATCCGGAGCAGAGTTTAATAAAAAACTTGAATCGAAGATCGATAGGCTGCTTGATATTCAAGAAAGGCTTCTCGAAATTCAAGAAGAGAGACATCAAAGTTTTTTGGCACTATATCAAATTGAAATGCAAATCAAAGCACAACAATTGGATATTTTACAAACTTCAACTGAATCAAAAATGGTTTTTTCTTAATTCATTATGAATTACCTACTACATACGGGTCAATAAGTCCGTGACTTTTGGATTAAAACACAGATTTTCTGATAAAAAAATAATTTTATTTTTCAACGTAGTCTCCCTTGAGCTCTATACACTTTGTCCAACGCTTCTCCAATTTTTTTATCCCTTCCAAAAAAAATGATTTGTCGAGGTCCTCAAAATAGGCCTTTGTTTGCGAGATGACTTCATCATTGGAGTCAAATCTTTTTCCACCAAGCCATTTCTTCAGGTTTGGGAACAAGAAGTAGTCGCTCGGAGCCAAATCTGGAGAATAGGGTGGATGAGGGAGCAATTCATAGCCCAATTCATGGATTTTTGCCATGGCAACTGCACATGTGTGCACCCTTGCATTGTCTTGGTGGAAAAGAACTTTTTTCTTGGCCAAATGAGGTCGTTTTTTTTTTCAAATCGTCATTGAATCGGTCCAATAAGTTGGCATAATATTCCCCATTGATTGTTCTTCCCTTTTGAAGGTAGTCAATGTGGATTATCCCGCGTGCATCCCAAAAAACAGTCGCCATAACTTTATTGACTGACGAACCCACCTTGGCCTTCTTTGGCGCCGATTCACCCCTAGAAACCCACTGTTTTGACTGTTGTTTGTTCTCTGGTGTGTTGTGATGGATCCATGTTTCGTCCACGGTTACAAAACGGCGCAAAAACTCCTCCATATTGCGATTAAACAACGCCAAACCTTCCTGTGAAGTTGTTACACGATTGCGTTTGTGGTCGACTGTGAGCAAACGCGGCACCCATCTTTCACTTTTTTCCATTTTCTCCTCAAATTAGTGAGTAGTCTGATAAAAATAGCTGTCAAACACAAACTAACTGACGCAGCAAGTTTAAATTTTGACAGGAGTCAACTGACAAATGCCTGTTGACAGGAGCAGTGTTGCTGTTTCAGTAAAGAGGTCAGAAATTCAAAAAGACTTATTGACCCGCCCTCGTATGTAGGTTTTTTATTTTAGAAGTCAAATTCGAAATGTGATTTTCTGTTATTTTGTTTTTAATAATCTTAATCTTAATCTTTAATAAACCAAATGAAGTATGTACATAATTGAACTAAGAAAAATTTAAGAGAACATTTGATATGATTTCTAATTTTCTCTCCGATTCTTGTTAGTTGTGATGACACTTCAAATTCAATTGGTATTGGTTCATCTTAGCGAATTATGTTTGGTAAATTAAAGGGTAGTTTAAACTTAATGCAGACGTTATGCAAAGCACAACACACATTTACTAACTTGGCCACTTTTTCAGGTTTGTATCTACATTTTTTCTCATTTCCCATTATACTCAATCGGCCTTTGAGCATTCCAATTGTACTTTCAACCATGCAACGTGCCTTTGAATGAACTTCGTTAAAAAGTGATTCGCTTGAGCCTTCCAAAAGTTTACGATATGGTGTTATACACCACGGTTCGAGCGGATACCCGGAGTCACCTTATGTAAGAATAAACAAGATAATGCATCGCAAAGTTATTGCTATGTCGCATTCTCACCTAAGAGCCACGAATTTTGATTTTGATTAAGATAGAATTGATCTTCGAGGTATCTCCGTTGACCGGAATGTGAAGGAATCGTGGGCGGCACCTCCGTATTGCGAGTTGATGGCATTGATTTTGTACTTATGATCGCAAATCTAGAAAATTGATAACGAATTTCACATAATTAAATTAGTAAAGTAAGATTTGGTTTACTATCATGACATTTAAACTATGGAACTCTTTCCGATTAAGGAACATGTGCTCATTCAGAGATGGTTTCTGATGACTTAGAGGAAATATGTTTTTGTTTTACATTACATAAAATAAATAATTTGTTACCTCCAGGTATATACTTTTCTAGAAACCATTCCTTGCATCTACGTGAGTCTTGTGTACTGAATTTTATAAGTTCTTGGCACAGATTCTCTTCCATTTGCTGGAGTACGATGGAAGTGAATTTCGAAACCGTGCTTTGCGCCAGCTCAATTAAGTAATCGTTGCCGACTGAATGCTGATAACTGCCGCGTGCTAAAAGGGAAAGTGTGGATGCCAATTGCAAAACTGGAGGTACTGCGGTTGATAGTTGTTGGTTATGGAAACTTAACTTCAAGAGAACGTACTTAAATGCTTCTTTGCTTAAGCGAAATCTTTTTATAAATCTGTGAATAAGATGGTAATACATTGATGTGTTCATTTCAAAGATGTTTTTAAATATTCTTACGCTCTTTTATTCCTCAGTTGTCTTCGAACCACTTTCTCATCACTTTCACTCACCTCAGAACTAATGAGATAACAAAATAGAGCACTTTCCATTTTTGTTTTGATATTTATTAAATTTATTTTGTTAAATTTTCCAAATGGTAACTTTTTGACGTTTAAACTACTACATTAAACGCTTCCAATCTAGTACGATATTTATTACGAATGGAAAATTCCGTTCCGTGAGCTTTCGTATGCCATGATCATACCAATACGTGTGTTCGGATAATACGTCACGTAATCTCTTCTCGTACGTTTGCCGATCCGTGATGCGGTGATTTGCCCCCAGATCATTGCCATCATCCTTGCGTATATCTCCGCTTTTACGGCAGACACATGTTTTCTCTAAGAAGGAATGAGATCTAAAATTGTCGCCCTCCAGCACCGAAACCATTCCTGGTCACAGGTCGGTTTAGTATTTAATGGGGTTATCAAAAGTTCTGCTCGAATTGTACCAAAGACCACTTCTTTTGAAATGGCAGATTACTTTGAGAATGAACTCCATGACCAATCACCGGTCACTTCTAGGGCTGTCTACGCTGTAGAGCGTAACACATAACACATCATGGAGGTGATTGTGTTATTACTGTATCTTTTGCAGGTGAAGGGGTTGTTATCATCAGTTCTTCTCTGGACTTGTAACTCTTCCATCTGATCCTATAAAGCAAAGTAATGCTGTGTTTTTGGTTACCGAGTGTTCCACCTCCACGCTTACTTACTTACTTACACATTTTTGGCTCTACAGTCCGGGGTAAATGAGGGCCTCGGCTAACACGCTAGAACGGTCTTTTCCCAGCTGCCTTCAGTTATGCACACGAAGTTGGCTGAGGTCCCTTTCTAATTTCGGGCTTCACCTAACATGAGGTCGTCCTCAACTGAGCTGTCCCTCTGGTTTGGAGTCGACTGGAGAAGGTCGCTTAGATATTTCAGCAGATTATTCGTGCTTTTATGATGAACTCAGCATCATTGAAACATCACCTCCATTCTCCATTGATGCAAGCGGGACCGAAGATTACACGAGGAACAGTTTTCTAAAAGCACGCCGACCCAGATTTTAGAATGGCAAAAATAATCTTCCCAGATTCTCAGCACCGATTTCCTTCTCCATCTTTGCGGATTACTGTTTGCCCTTTACAGCTTTGGCATGTTCGTTTTAGTTTTGGTAAGACTTGCGAGCATAATCCTTACGATATCACCTTTCTAAGGCCACGATCGAGCACTTCTCATGTTATTTCTTTTTCTTCTGAGGAATCTATTTTCATCCCTGCTCATAGAGCTTGGAACCCCCTCTCATGGTTTTCTGCTGCATCTCCTTTTGAAGAAGAAACAGGGCTTCTTTGTTGGAGCAGGTTAAGACCGAGCACATCTGAGGCTGGTCTTCTATATTCGATACTGGCGCCATTGACTCCTTCAGAGCCGGGATGTAAGGCAAGCACTATGCTACGAACTTAATTGTTGCGGTCCTGTTCCAGTTCAGCAGTATCTCGATTAATCGTCGCAAAGATCTCCATCACCTATGTCATACTTATCAAATTTACACTCTTTTCGGTACTCAGCTTTCAGTATGATACTTCTCAAAACCTAATTTATATAACATACCTAACCTTTGAGAATCTGTTTTGTATTTCAACGATTTCAAAAAACATTAATTCCTTCGCCTATAGGGTGCAAGTTGGAAAAGAATTTAACTAATGCCGTGTATTAATGACCAAGTTAAATTTCTTCAAGATCAGATCTTAATTTTATTCGAAAAATATGTTCCTGTAAGGAAAAAGATAATTAGAGCTGCATCGCTAATCTGGTTAACTTCTGAAATACTCCAGCTCTTGCAAGAATGCGACGCAGCCTACAAGAAGCGGAAAAGGTTCAAGATTCATGAATTCAACAAGACCCATCGGCTATCGTGCTCTGCGAAAGTCTTTCGTTTCAAAAAAAAGAGCTTCTAAGTCTCTGTACTATAGCCGAGCACTAGCTAAAACTTCGGCAGGAAAAAATATGTGCGCACACATAAGTATCAGCACCCTATCGGAGTATGCAAATGTCAATTCTACTTTGACATTTGTGAAGTAAACAGATACATAATAGACGTCAATAAGACACGAATCACTATACTCATAAAAAACGCGGAATAATTGTTACGATTTTATTGCGGAATAATTCGTCTGTGACGTTGGCGGAGCGTTAATTTCGGCGCAGATTTCCCGGCCATCTGACATCAACTGAACAAACAGTATGACGTTTAGCCGGCCGCCTAGAAAACTATGGGACAACACGAGATGATGTCAGGTCTGGCCGGCCCCGGAGCAGCCGTTCTGTTGAGAATATCGCAGCCGTGACTGAAGATGTCGTAGAAGACCACGAACCACAATCGACCAGATGACGTGCCACGCAATTGGGCATCAATCGGCGGTCTTTACAGAGAATTTTGATGAAAGTCTGTAGGATGTTCCCTTACAAAGTGCAGACAGTGCATCAGCTGTTAGCTGTTCGCCGTCATACCCTTGTAACCTGCGCTCAAGCCATCCTGAATCTCGACCACGAGGGAGACAACTTTTATCGAAAATCGTCTTGAGCGACGAGGCCCATTTCATCTCTGAGGATATATGAATAAGCAAAATTATCGCTTGTGGGGCCCCGAAAACCCGCATATAACCCACGACGAGCCATTGCAACGCTCAATGGTGGTGCTGTTTACGCTGCAGGCTTAATTTTTTTTTTTAAGTAAATAACACTTACGTGGGTATGACTACACTTAAAGTGCCTGAGCATGTGTTAAGTTTTTAGGAAAATGTGCCTTACTTTTTCGAAAACGCCTCTGGCCAAACGGCTACGACGACGAGCGTTACAGAGCCATTATCAACGAATTTCTGCTTCCTCAAATGAATAAATTGGGACTGGAGAACATGTGGTTCCAGCAGAATGGAGCAACGGCGCATACTGCACGAGCCAAACCCGAAATAATGAGGGAAGTACTTCCGGGGCGCCTAATCTCTTGTTTTGGCGATTTGCACTGGCCGGCAAGATCGCCTGAATTAACCGTTCAAGATTTCTTTTTTGAAGTCACGAGTCTATGTCAACAAGCCAGAGACTCTTGAAGCCCTCAAAGGGAATATTCGTTAAGAAATAAAAAAAATTAAGACATCAGCTAAACATAATCCCAAAGCAGAACCAACATTTTTCGTTCATAAAAAAATTACAGCCAAAGAACCTCGGGTGACAACTTTTGCGCCACGAGCCGTACTGTACAATCGGCTACAATCGGCTTATATGCGATCAGTACGAGTTTATAAAATTAATTTTGCTATTTATAACGTCTACTTATGATTCTGTCGTTACACGTTCAGCGCTCCCAAAGGCTGGAATTCAGACCGATAGCTATACTGCTCACCAATCTGGTTTTCGAGTAAAAAGAAACCGGAATCTGCGATATTGCTGGTTGTTGAGGAAATTAGAGAAGCTCTAGATAGAAGTTGTTTGTCTCTCTTAGATTTTTAAAAAGCTTTCGACACAATTAATCTTGGGATTCTATGATGTGAAAGACATCACAGCGTGTTGGCTAACAACAAAATGCCAGGCTTTCTTACTGTTAATAACGGCGTACCACAGGGCTCCATTCTAGGACTAATTCTCTTTACTCTGTATGTGAACGATGTTCCCGCTCAGATTAAACATTATTGTCTACACATGTTTGCCGACGATGTCTAAGTTAGCTTAAGTCAGCCTCTTCATATGATAGATATAGCTGCAAAGCTGTGAGTGATGACCTATGTGCTATTTAAAATTGGGCCGTAAAGACAGACCTCTCTCTTAACTCAGCGAAATCTATAGCACTTGTCATTTGTGAAAAATTTATAGATTTATCTGTCTTCCCAAATAATAAGCTTGGGTATAATACTATCGAGTAGGTAGAGTCTACAAAGAATCAGGACCCTAACTTGGAATACTCATGTAAGCGCCACCATAGGTATAAAATGTATAGCGGACGACGTTTTCTTCCAACTACAACTAACTCAATTCTCTTATATGGATGGGAGATCTTCTGTAACTTGGAAAAAAGATTATCGCATACAACAACATTACACGACATGTATACAATCTTAAACGCCACTACCGCGTTCTGGCGTACTCCAAGAAAATTTACGGTTGCTCCAGCATAAACCCACTTTGCCTGCTACACGAAGTAATACAACTTTTGTACAATCACGCAGAATGTTTGTGATGGTCCACACGAGATACTTCTATCTGACATACGAAAGGCAATTCTTCGAACTCTCTAGTCCTGAATTAGACGAACCAAAAATACAATTTCCTTCTTTAAGTCCTCCCTTTTATACGAGTATTACTTGGCAGTTGATTGAATTTATAAAGTAACAAATGTAATGTTTTCACATAAACACACTTGTACATAAGCTCCTTAGAGTTCTTCTTGTCATCTTATAGTTATAAGCCAACATTGCAAGCAATTCAGAGGTCTATAATGAAGGGATCATGATTGTTGTAGGACACTTGGGGGTCATTTCCGATGTACGAGTCCGTAGAATCCAAATGCGTGGTCAGAATCGGGCCATCACCATCGGTCAGAGCAATCAAGTTCCAGAAACCAGTAATAATCAAATTTTGCTGTTCATTCTATTATTTTGAAGCATAGATGGCAGCATGAGAAAGTGGAAAGATTATAGGGTATCAAGTGCGCATTTGTTAATATGGGAGAGAAAAACATCTAATTTGTCGGCTCAAAGGGATTGAAATGGAACTCATTATACTCTTAGCTTCACTACGATGCAATGTAGCGTCTACACAAGGCTTTCAATGGCGTACTCCATTCTTTCAAAGTCACGTAGATCGACGTACGTAGTGGATTAACTCAATGGACACTAAAGTGAGCAACAGTGATGCAATCGGTATTTTATGACATCTTCGCCTGACAGCCCCCCCATGATTCATGGCATGTGGATTCAACGCAAATAAACATTTTCTACCCTATTGCAACCTATTTACATTTTCGTTAATCCATTTTTAAGGACCTTCAACTCATAATCGAAACTGGTTTGCAATTCGCAAACCGTAACAACATTTCCGGAACTCTTGATACTAATTAGCACACCACATCAATAATAGCAGAATGAAGGAAAAAAGAGATCAAAACTCACCTGCACCTTAGGTATTTCATAACCGCTACTCATCGGTCGTCCTTTCTGTGACTCTGTGAGACAGTAAATTAATCCTATCAACCTTAACATTGGAAAGGATAATTTTAATATTTTATGGTAATAAAATTACCATCACCGCGAATGGAATCCTCAACTCATGCTCCATCTCTACCGAACTTGACATGTCAAACTCGGGTTCGCGCTTGAGTAATATTAATGACAGAGTTTACCTTAATAGCGCTAAAGGTGGACCGTTGTTGTGAGGACAATTTGCGATTATGCTTACAACAGTTTTCCTGCAACGTCCTTTTGTCCCCCCCCCTCTTAAGTCATTTCAGCCTCTGTTTGGGGCAATTAAAAATGTAAATATTTTGATACCCAATTTGTTGCTGAAATGCAAGGGGGACGGGGTTCTAAGTAGTCGGGATAGTCCGGACTCGGAACTTGATACTCGGAACTCGAAACTCGGAACTCTCATGTACAGTGTAATGTGTTATTGATATGCGATCAAACTTCACCATCACAAAGTTGGACACAATATAATTGCATTATGCAAAGTAGTTGACTGGTTGTTGGTTGATACCTAGCTGACTGGACTGTATTGTGGTTGTGGCAGCTTCTAAATAATTTACCTTCCAACTGAATATTGTTGGTGTTCCTGGGACTAGGTTCATACGGCTACGGCTAATTTGAGCCAAATTACAAAAGCCAGACCGCCCCAAAATTGTAATATGTACATGGAAGTCATTACATGGTGAGGTACACTCCATAGAACAGTCATTGGTTGAAGATTATCCATCAGAAGGCAACACACCAAAGGTGGAATAACTGAAATGGAAATGCAAAACAGGTAGGGCACATGTCAGAATCTTATCGTTGCAAAAAGATCTTTTACGGATACCATTGGCCAGGACCAGAGGTATGAAATAAAGACTAAAGAGAACATTTCACAGTCAGTGATGGGTTTGGGATGGAAGAAATTTTGTAAATAGAACTGGGTTCCTACCATGCAATGGTGGCCACAACATACCTATGGAATGAAAGTGTTTAGAAAAATATAGGAAGTCGTTAGTACTACAATAAACAAAACACAAGTCAGCGTTAAATTGAGCATTTAAGGACCTCTTTGGATGCAAATAACTTACATTATTGTTGGGAAATTGTACACCTTTCTAACTTTGGTTTTGTGATTCCTTGGGCTAGATCATAGTTTTGATCTAGTGATTCGATGTTTCAATAATGGTCGAAAGGGACAGCCTATTTGGTCTGTTTATGGATGATCTCACGTATTCTTACCACCAAGAAGCCTTTTCGTTTACTCACGATACCGTCTGGGTACGTGTTCACCGAATGGCTCTGGCTTAGGATTAAACGCTTAAACGAATGCTGTTGATGAGTCTAGTGTGGACTATGTCTCTATGGACTATGGACTCTATTCATTGTCTTGTCACTTATGGCATGGAGAGAGGGACCTACGGTTTTTTGACAAATGGCAAGTTAAGACGGCACTTTTTTGAGAGACCTGCACAGAAAGAATGGGGAAGTAGATTGGAAAACGCTTTCAAAAGAGCAAGCTTTTCATCCAGGGATCCTAGGCTTCATAGGCAATGATCCATGATTCTTAGATTGCATGTATTATTCGGCCCGGGTCAACCTCGAACAGTTTTATTGCAAAGCAAAAACTTATGTAAATACTATCTAAACTTAAAAACTAACAATTTTACTAAGTGTCATGGGGTGCGTGTATGAATCGTGAGGCATAGGAAAAATAATTTAACAGGCCCAAGTCAATCCCAGACGACTTTATTAAGTTTAGTACATACTGCTCTTAAACTAAATCTAAAACTACAGGACAGGAAGATCAAGGTCGGGAGAGGTTATAATTGAGGGTGCTTTGGAGGGTACTTCAGCTGTAATGGAAACCGAATACATGGTAAGTTCTATTAACTTCACGTGGCATACGAGACACTGGTTCGTTAAAACCATATGCCGCTCGGTGTTTACTCGTATTTGGACGAAAAAAAAGTGGAACAGACATTAAATAGCGGGGGTTGGTATTAAAAAAAGTCTGATCCAACAGTGGTCGATGGTGCCGGCTAGCATCGGATTCGTCAGGTTTTTTCAGAGATAGTAGACCTAACATTGTGGGTCGGGCATCATAGGGTGGTGGGATATAGTGGTCTAGGATATGGTGGTATAGGAATCTGCGTTGGACAGCTTCGATACGTACTATACCTGCCTGGCATTTTCAAGAAGTGGCCTAACAAAGGTGACGTACATGAAACAGAGTACTCTTTGGACCATTGTTTAACAAATCCTAGCGCGGAATTAGCTCTGCTAATTATGTAATGAATGTGGCTGCCGAAATTGAGCTCTGTATCACAGATAATGACCAAGTCCTGCATTAAAGTGACCGAAGCTACAGGTTGATAAAAAGGGTGTCACCTAATTCGTGAAGGATAATTTGGAAAATGATTTTTGGGTATATTCCAAGAAAAATGGTCTATCTTCAATGCTGACATCATTTATCGAGGAGGATTTAAGAAAAGGCTTACTTTGGTGTACCCCGACCCATGATAACGAGAATTGCTCTGTTAATATTTCGTACAAACTTCGTTTAGGCCTTTATTTTTAGAAGAAATAACAGGCGATCAGATAGTAATGATAGTTTTTCCAATTGTTATGTTTCAGCAGCTGTCAAAGCGTGAGCAGCATCCAGGCGTCAAAATATTCAGTAAGGTTTGCCATTTCATCATGCATGGTTTTACGCTTTCCAAACGTAGGGAATTATTAAAAAATACTATCGAATTTCCGGCTCACTTGAAAGAATTTCTTCGTAAGTCGGTCGTCATCATGGCTTCAGAGTGCCGGCAATTCGTCGTACCATGGAAAAGTATGAGCGTGAGTACAAACTTTTGGATCTTAAGCTACCAAGCAGACAGAGATTGGTACGAGATGAAGAAAACATAGCCGCCGTAGCGGCCGGTATCGAAGAAGACCCAGAAATGTCGATTCGGCGCCGATCAGCTGAATTGGCCATCGCCAGAGAGTCAAGCCGTCTTATTTTGCGGTTGGATTTGGGCCTATATCCATATAAGATTGTGCTGACACAAGAAATGAAGCCGGATGGCCATAGAAAACGTGGCCGGAGAACCGGATTTTGGCCAAAAAATCATCTTCTCGGACGAAGCCCATGTTTGGCTAAGCGGTTATGTCGACAAGACAAATTGCCGTTGTTGGCGCAAACAGAATCGACAAGTGTTGGGCTAAGCATCAATGCTTCCACAAAAATTGACTGTTTAATACGGGTAATGGCATGACGTTATCATCGAACCTTATTTCTTTCAAAATGAGGAAGGAGATACCGTTACCATTAATGGCCTCGCGATCATGCGATTTGACACAACTTGAATATTTTTTTGGGGGCTACGTCAAGTGCTTAGTCTAAGCTAACAAGCCAACCACTTTGGACGAGCTCGATGCCAACATTCGACACATTATTGCCGGAATAACGCCGCACATATGGACCGAGTCATCAAAAATTAGACCGACCGCTTGAAGCACTGCCAGCGAAGCCAATAAGGCCATTTGAATGATGTGGTATTCAACACATAATGGTGTGAACGTACGTGTAGCTTCAAAATAAAGCCAGAATCAATTTTATATCTCACAATGTTGTTGTTTTATTTCATTATTTTTTTCTATCGTCACCCGTTACTAACCTTTGTAACTGCGTTTAAATAAAGTCATCAAATATCCCGTTTGTAAGCCTGTTCCATTTTACTGATTTTTTACTTTGAACGCAACAATAATACAAAAAGGAAATCGTCAACAAGTTTGCAGAAAAACCCATAGATGTCGATAGACTAAAACATTTGGAAATACCAATGATGGAAATACTTTGAGGATCTTTTTTTCAAGAATCAGAGGCAACAGCTCTTATAATTGGGGTGAATAACGAGGATTGAAGTAACACTTAATGCTTTGAATTGCAGGAAAATGTTTACCACTGTCAAGTTTGGGGAGTATGCCACGAAAACAGTAGAGTTATTAGCGCAAAAATATCCTGAAAAACAACTCATACCTACTCTTCACAAAATTTTGGCTCATAGTCAAAATATAATCGAGTGTCAATCAATTAATAAGGACTACAAGGAATATGTATATCAAATGCAGCAGAATGTAGACCTTTCCAATATGCTTGCAACCCCATCGAACGCACTCACTCGCTAAAGCACATCTGAACCGAAAAAGATCTTAAAGCGCAATACCCTGCAGAAGTGATAAGTTTACTAGACTTTACCCCAGATGTTGACGAAAGTTTCTAAGGAATCTAATTTTTTTAATTTAACTGTTTAGTCCGTTTATTTTTTTCACCGCTGTTTGACTTAAAATGAATCACTGAATCATTTTATTATGTACTTTGATGTACCACAAAATAAAAGAAATGCTCTTTTGATACATTTAAAAAATTTTTCGTTTATTTACTCCACCACTGTTTTGGTCGGATTAGCTTTTAGACACTCTGTAGTATGTCTGTACTCTGTAGTACAGTCAAGCTTTGCTTAACGCAACGTTACTCTAGTGATGTAATGCATATCCTTTCAAATCGCAGCTTAAACGCAAGTACTGCGCAAACAAAAGCGACATTTGAAAATTATACAGAATGAAGGATAGCCGAGCTCGTAAGACATATTTGGTTTTAAATTCAAACAACAGATGAACATGTGCGCAAGTAGCGTTCAAAAGCATCAACAATTTCAAAGCATCATGATGCATTGCAGTGGGAATGGTAGTGCTGCAATGCATAAAAAGGCATTCAATTCTTTTTGATTTTTTGATCACTTTCTCGAACACCTTACTGATATTAGAAAGAAGACTGAACGACTGGAGATTTGTCGGATTCGATGTGTCTTTATCCCTTCTGGGGATGGGATGTACCATCGCTGTTTTCCAATGCGCTGGATAATGGGCATTTTTCATTGCATTAAACTGGGTGGTATAAATGTCCATCGCTTCTAACGGGAGATGTCGAAGCACATTGTTCGGTATTTCATTGGTTCCCACTGATTTTCCATATCGTCGGCGATGACATTATTTGCCATATTCTCGTCACTATTTCATTTCGAAGGTAGAAAATGTGCACAGGGACTCGATTTTCTAGGTCGTGGTCTGGGTCAACGATGTCATTCGCCTTGTATACTTCCAGGAAAGTCGCTCCTATGCGGCCACATTTGGACCTATGCCTGCTGCTACAAGTATTTGTTCGCTGTTCGTCATTTGGGCGATTTTAAGACATGGGAGGTCGTTTTGATAATTTCTCCGAAATATTTTATTTATTTGCGGGAACGTATTCGGAGTGCTGGTGTTTACAGCGCGGATTTTATTGTTCCAATACGAACTTATAGAATTTCCGCAATTTTCTTTGATTAATGTTTGCAGATTTGTAATCGACGACTTCAGTGCCAAGATCTCCGGGTTATGTCTGTACAAGGCTTTTAGTCTTGACAACAGTTTACTTTTATGTCGGTGCAGTGCGTCAATAGTTGCATTGCGGAAGAAGTTTTCGTTGTCAGTGTCAGATACCGAGGCTGTTCGTTTAATTGTCTCGTCCATTAATTTTAGATACCTATCAAGCTCCTCGTTTGACAGATTCTTATTGGACGGTGGGTAAAGCGAATTCGAGAAGACTGCTCTCGTCAATGTTATGCAGAAGTGTGTCCAGCGCACCTTACTATAGTTGTAGGAATACCTTTGAACAAACTCATCCAATTCCGCAATTTCGTTGGGAACAGTTATGATCACTGTCATACACAAAAGCGCGTAGACAGTTTATGGTTTGCTGGTTAGTGTCTCTTAGTTATATTCGAGATCCGAATAGGATCTAGGTGTCTAGGAAACGACAGACTATTTGTCGCGTTAAGGCCGAGTCGGTACATTAAACTGTGCTGACCCCAACAATTGAATAGTAGGTTCCTTCTAGTGTTTGGTGTATTATTTCCCCAATCTCTATGTTTGACTTTAAATTCTAGCCTTAGGAATCGAAAAAGTGTCTCGAGCTCTGAGATGAATAAGGTGGATTGAGTAGCCTTAGGTGCATAAACAGACACCATGTATAACCGCTTTCCACTACGAAGAGGGATATACACGACACATGCTTTCAGCACCTGGAACCTATGTACAATGGTACACGACTGTATACTCTTTTAAAACGCAGTCTTTTTCTTAATTGGATCGGTTTCTTCGTATTATTTTATATCTTCTGTGCCTCATTGGTACGCTTAGTATCACTAACCAAAACCACATCAGGGGCTTGGTCTTTAAGCAACTTAAATGGTGTGACTCTTCGTTCGAACCAAATCAGTGGATTCATATTCACTGCAAGAACCTTCAGGGTTTGCTCCGCCATATACGTACCCATTACGGTTGGAGGTGCGTTAGGCCCAGCAGGAGCGCATATATTTAATCTGCCCCTGAATTGAGAGTAAGATAGCTAGCATGTCAGGTACAGGTTCCGGTGCTCTAGGCGCTGGGGCCTGTGAAGCTACCTTTGATTATTTTACCGTATTTCCTATACCTGCAGCCATTTAGGCGTAGGTTACGTCGCTTGTAACGGCTGGTGTTTGTATCTGCATGAGTTGACGTTTAACTTTCACTTTCTGCTGCCGAGCCAGACTCACTTTTTTTATGTATTGGAATTTGGGACAACCCCGATAGTTTGCCCGTGTTCATACATAAGGCACAGGAGTGTTGGCTTTTTTCAGACGCTCCGCCCTTACCTAGAGCGCATTCTTGACTTTCTGTTGTGGTTCTTTCCGCACTCAATGCATCGAGGCTGCATTTCGTAGTCCAATGAGGCATTCCCGCTAACACATTGTAAAATGTTATCACCGCTCTTTGATTTTTCCCAGTGTACAACCTGGTAGTCTAGGATTTTTATGCTCTTTAGACCATCCAGTTTGCTGTTGTGATTTCTCCCTTTTGGAGTGACGAATGGCTTAACCCCAACGAATTTGAACTCTTCGTTGTGTAGGACAAATACGTCAAAGCTCCGTCTACGCTCAGAACAGGACGGTGCTCTCAAATCAAAAGCAGATTCGCAGCGACTACAAAAGGAAACTAGAAATTGGACTTAAAAACAAACAAAAAGACTTAAGAGCTAGCAACCAAGCAAGTGATGGAGGAGATCTATTGGAGTTTGAGGCGAAGATTTCTCAGGTTGTAGTCAAAAACGGACAGGTTTGAGTTGACCTTTCGGAGCACTCGGGAGATTGGTTCGTTGGAGCCATAAGAGGTGCGTTGGACCGGTAGATAGAAGAGATGAGGAACGTTGTCCTGGTTCCGTGGTTGGTTTTGAAGGAAATAGAATTGAAAAGGGGTGCGTAGTCGAGGGAACCTAAGGGCAGACAAGGAATGAAAAGAATGTCCTCTATCTTCCTACGTTCTTCCAACGCAGTCTTGATGGAGAGGCAAGATTAAGGGTTCGTTCTAAGGTATACCACTGAAAGTAAATCGGAGAATCAACGTTGAATACCCTCGACTCGGAAAACATGAACTCGGCGGAAGCGGGACTAAGCTTGATTGGCATACTCAAGCAGGGGACGAACCAAGGTAACATAGAGAGATCTGGTTACGTAGGGTTTGGACCACCGTTTAATAAAGCCAAGTGATGAGTTGGCTTTGAGAATCATCTTATCGATATGCGAACGGAAATTAATCTCACAGTTGAATAATATGCCAAGGTCTTGAAAAGACTGAACCAGGGGAAATGGTTGACCATAGAGAAAATAAAGTCGGGGAGGAGACAGGTTGCATTTACGTGAGAGGATTATAGATTGGCATGTGGCGATATTAAATTTTAACCAGTTTCTGAGCCATCACATTGAAATCCGATCGAGGTCCTCTTGAGGAAGGTTGGAGTCATTGGGAGAATAGCTAAAAATGTTGTGTCGTCAGCGTAAAGCGAGAGGGTGGTGTGCTTAATAACTCTCTCAAAATCGTTAATAGTATGAGTGAAGAGAAAGGGGCCTATCCGGCGATTGATCAGGAAACTTCTGAGTGTCCTATAACTTGAATTGGGCCAGCAGCGCAACAATCAAGTTCGTACCGAAGTGCTTGACTTACCGTCTTACCTCCCAGTGATGGTCCCCTGGTAACTGAATAAGTGAATCCTTACTCATGTTGTCCTCTATAACGAGCATCGAACCTGTCGAGTTGTAGAAGCTGAGTAGTGCCAATAAATCTCAAGAAATTCTCCAGACTAGTCCTGAAACTAAAGGATGCTCCACCCTCCAAATTCCTCCCACTTTCACAACCACTCTTTTTCCTGTGGGCTGGATCAAGGCGTCATACGACCCGTGCCGAAGATCCACCTGGCTAAGTGCCCAGCATCTCCAAAAATAGCTCAGTCGCGAACGGAGTATCCGGATACCTGGCGACTTCCGGACTAGCTAGCCTTATCCGTATACAGCGGATCTCTGTACATATGGACCATCTTCCTCCGCTACTAGTAGGACTTTATTAGGGACAAAATCTCAAAAAAAAAAAAAAAACAAAACCCGAGGCCGGTACTGCGCGGTAGAATGGTGACTGCATTGACTACCGGCAAGGCTCTTACATTGTCGAGCGGAGGTAAAACTGTGGCAGGCCATGGTGCACCATCCTCTAAAGGCAAGCGCAACGAGCTTAAAACTAAATATTGAAGGAGTGTTAAGACTGTGGTAAGCCATGGTTCTATCACTTCCTGCACCCCTAGCAGCAGCAAGTCTGTGTGACAGGCCATGGGTTTGTCGCTGCTACTAAGACTCCTCCTCTTAAGGAGGAATCATTGGATTGGAAAGCTCCATCTAAGCTGCTCTACATAAGACGCCGAAAGGCATTACGCATTATCAAAACCTTCGCATCCATCCCGGAGGTTGAGAGAAGTGCGGATATAAAGGTTGAGTGGGCTAACAACATCCTAAAAGACGGATTACCCACTAGTTCCACTGTTCCCAAAACACTAAAAGACTCTTCCAAGCGCCAGAGATCGTTGGAGGAAACCGTGCCGGTTCCCATGGCTTACAACACCAAAACCCCTCGCCCATTCAGCAGCATATCTCTGAGATCTTTCAGCGATCAGGAACGACACCGACGGATCAATAACACTCGAATGGTGGCAGTTGGTCAAGTTAAAGATTACGAGAAACTTCTAGGCCATCATGCGGGAAACCCGGAAACCCGGAACACCTCCCATCACAAGTGGCTCTGGCTGGCACCAAGGCCACGTCAAGCATATCGCATGTGCCAATCAAAGATCTCTTGATCTTTTCACCAAAGCCACAGGTGGATTAGGAGAGATTTGACCAGGTACAAAACTCGAGGTTGTGTCTAAGGAGGATATCCCTAGCAGACCTCGAACTCGCACCTGAATCCCAGCCGAACCCTCCTCCCTAAAAAGCATTTTACGGAGCCAGTAACGGGTTCATGCACAACTATGTCCATTTCAGCAACCTGACTAGCCCTGAAAACATCGTACTCTCCTCAGCTTCAAATGTTTCAACTACCTCATACAAGGATTCTGCTATACAG
This sequence comes from Volucella zonaria, assembly GCA_963966105.1. NCBI lineage: Eukaryota > Metazoa > Arthropoda > Insecta > Diptera > Syrphidae > Volucella > Volucella zonaria. The sequence goes on from OZ014530.1 coordinate 57,752,470, forward strand.
AAAGTTGAGTGCAATGTTGATTCAGTCAAGCGAGTCTATCCACCACAAATCCTCATTCGGAGGTTCAGTTATTACCATCATAGTGTTGCTGTTTACTTTTGAGTCGCTTGTTGAACGGGTCTAGTAAGTACTGACTACCACGAGGAGGTAAGGTAAGCGCGAATGAGGTGTAGTAATAGTTACATTACAGCTTTGGGCATCACCAGGTTGACTGCGTTCAGTCAAAATTGACAAATTTTAGCGGCAAAATTGACAGACTCAGTATATCAATCCTAACAAGGGCGTAACTATGCAAATTTTAGATATGGCCTTCCATGTTTGTCTCAGAAGACTGTAATCATGACTGGTTGCTGGATAGTGGTAATAATATAGCAACTTTAATAGTAAATAAACTTAACCACTGACCATAGTGCCGACTAGTCTCAACATTCAGGAAGCGCGAGACTAAATTAAACCCGTAGAGTCCACGTTAGTAAACAAAATTAAAACAAAGACACGACAGCAATGTTCTATCACAAGTTGTAGTTTGACTTATCCTTATTTAATTTACGCGAAAATTGTTTTTAGTTTGTCAAGGGATGACATCGAATAACATTTCAACAGACACTATCCACACACCCCGAACAGTATAAGTGATCCTATCAGCTTTGCTTCGGACTCAGTATACAGATACGAGTATCTCCCAACATGTTTTGCCACTTTTACCTCATGTCATCTTTACTTTTGCCCACCTGTACGTACATGGAATACCTAATTAATTGCCGTTATTGCCACCTCAGTAGCCAGCAAAGTTAAATAGCAATCAGGTTTAGTTTCAGAGACGGGAGAACAGGGCGATGTCGATGGGTGTTTTGAAAACCCATAAAAAATGGCGTCCGACAGGGGGTACAAATCACATAGAATTCACCCCAATCCCAACAAAGGGTTGTTAGTTGCTAACGGTCCTGCCCGGTGCTTGCAGAAATATTCCAATTTTTCTTTTTTGTATTTTTTTCTAATCTGCATACAGTCATCTAATGCAAACAGTGGCGAAGCGGGGAACCCCCCAATTAAGGGTAATTATTCCGATAAAAAACATGGAAGTCGGACATATTTTAGGAATTGTTCAACCCTCATCGGCATTAACCAGGTTTCGGCTTTAGCTTCGGGTTTTTTTTTTCTGGTATTTCCAACGATGCAGCCAAAGTATGTAGGCAGTGCTCATGTATGTAGCTGTAGCTACCCTTATCTGAGAAGGGTAACAGTAGCAATAGCTGGTGGTGGTTTCATCCATTTTAGGTATTCATTGTGGTGGTACATTTTAGATTAATTGAGCGCGATAGAACCCAGTAACAAGTATTAGTTAGTAATCGAAATCAAATGGGCGGAATATTGGAGGGTATTTTCAAATGGAAAAGTGAATGGTGCCTCAGGCGTGGGTAGGCAAGCGGTAGTTGCATAGGGTGAAATAGAGTCTACTGCACTTGTTTGCAGTTTAGTTTTGGAACTGGAGTTTCCCATTAAATAGATGATGACAAACAGATATAGTGTGACATTGCATTGAAATTAAGCCATCAATCTTTATGAGTTGTAATCACGGGGTGCTTCCATTGACTACATCCTCTAGGTGTTCATAAGTATTCGTATGGAAAGTTGAAGTTGGCTCTGTTGTTAACCTGTTTGAATATAATTGACGAGGAGGAGAAGAACTACAGTTGCAAACTCTGGCTTGTGACGACGTTTTCGTCTTTGTCCTCCTAAATTCAGTGAACATTTTTCATCAATTACACTCTTCATGGAATGTTGTGTGCCTGATGTTTTCCAGAATTCCGAGTCTTAGATAAATTCGTGGGTTATATCCTTCGGTAGCCCTGCACTGGTAGAGACACGAGGTCTGTCGTTTGGCAGGGTTGACTTTCATTGCCTTCTTTTTAGATTTTTAGATTACCTTTAGTCCTGTTGTGGAAAATTAGTTCCTGTTGGATACCTTAACAAAGTTGAAGTCTGAGAATTGCAGAGATTCTAACAGCTATGACCATTCTGAAAGACATTAGTTAGTAAGGTTCTTGACGAATTTGAATGATATCGGCTATACCACTGGTCCATTTTGTGCAAAGGACGTTAAAAGTGCCTGACCCTGTGTCCACAACACCCGCCCGCAATGTTGCTCAGAGTTTTGCAATCCACTTAAGCTCCCTTCAGCTTAACCTCAGTGTTAGTGATTCATCCTCAACTGTTCTTTTCCACGTTTGCCCAGCGGGGCCCACCCTTATACCTAAGTGGGTAAGTGGATTCAATTGCATGGCATATTTCGTGATGAAACGGAACTGTCTTCGCGTCACATCCAATGCCATTCTCTCCTTCGTATGTGGATGTCTATAGGTTTCTGGGCCGCAATTGCATGAAGTTGGACATTTATTAATGAAGTTTTGCAAGAGTCCTTGTGGCAGTATTCATTCATTCAGTCACATTCCACATACTGCACGCACATGGCTTTGAAGCTGAAAATATGGTTTTTTCTCAAATATTTCGCCATCATACCGAACCCTGGTTTTGCTTTATTGATTCTGCTCTCCGCGTTTATCTTCCGAGACCACTCTTCCAACTTGTTTATGTTTAGCGCCTTAGTTTTTGCTGTTTTTGTTTTGAGCTCAACTTTATATGCCTCTGTTTCGTTGGTAAGACCTGTTTGTTGTAGGTTCACTATCTTTTGAGGATATTTCAAATAAGATGCCATTGTCCATCTCAGCCCCATATATGTAGGTTCCCGATAGTTCTAGCTGATTACAATAAGGAACGGCGAAAGCAAAAGACAAGCGAAGCCTTGTCACACTCCGCTGCTGACTTCGATTTTATTTGACACTTTACCGTTATATAGTATGTTATATTTACTGGCTCGTTTATTAGGAAATAATCCCATCATCTGCTTAGCCGTTCCTCATCCGAAGTCAATAAGTTACCGTCTAAGTCTTTTACAAGATGAGACGGTCTTGCTGTCCTGTCACACCTACCAGCTGCTTCTTTTGAACTGGTTGCTTTTGCGTTGATATAATTACGTTTGTCATGTCCTATACGTTCTATCACGTCTTATACGCTGCACTTCCTTCTGTTTTAAACGATATTGAATTTCTAGCTCGAGTCGCTCTTTTGCTTGGGTCGCTACAATCCAAGCTCTGAAAACAGTACGCTCTTCGATCGGTTTCCAGGTATCTGCTGAAAGCCATGTTCTCTCTGGCTTTTTTCTTCTACAAACCATGGTGTCTGCCTCTGATGAAAAAAACATTTTTCATAGGAATGGCGCTGATAATTGTTTAAGCCTCTAAGACAAGACGTTCCCGGAGACGGTCGGTATTATACCTGGGTATCCTCACCAAATTGGGGCTTTGGTTGTTGAGGAATGCAGTGCGAAGGTACGAAGTATTGAAGCTTTCAGAAGATGTTGGTCCTTCTCCAATCCGTCTGTTTCGGATTTCTTCGTTGAATTTCTAAAGCGCCGGTTAACCGCAGGGTGATCGATCTGGTTCGATGGCCGCTGTCCTTCAGTCGAGACCTAACTGGTCTTGTGGCAGTCATTGGGCCGTGTGCCTCCAATATCCAGATGGTTGACCAACTTTTCACCGTTGCCATTTATCATGTTTCCGAGGCCGTGTGGTCAGATCACATATTTAGGCCTTGTGTCGTCATTTCCAACATTCGCATTGATACCGCCCTTTACGATCTGGATGTGTCCGTTGGACGACGCCTAGTTGGCTGTAGAAATTATCCTTAACCTCGTCTTCTGCATAGTTTGGTGGAACCTACCACTGGATAGTGGTGATATTCCTCACTCTAGTATTCGACTTAGCCGCCAATATCTTATCACTGAGTGGGAAAGCAGACATGAAGCTACCAAGTGTATTTGGGCTCAGTAGACCTCCTCGGTTTAGTGGATTAGAGCAGGCTGCCGTTTTCAGTTTTGGAGATATTGTGGTTATATCACTTTATCTCACTAACTCCAAGAATATCCAATTTGCATTGTGTCAACTCTCGGTCAAGCTGGAGGAATCTGGAATTTTGGGACCCTTCTTTCCCGTTGTTGAGGATGGTCTTAAAGTTTCATAACCAAATCGTTTTCCAATGTCGATAGCCAATGGCGGTCAACAAAGTAACCATTTGGGTCCGTTCCGGAGTTTATTGAGTCTTACGGTTGCGGCTCGCTGGGCCAAAAACCAACTAATAATTGTCCTGTTTTTTTGTTCAAGGAGTTAAAATGTTCCCTTGAAATGATAGTACACAGCGCGGGCGAAGGAAAATTAGGGAGGTAGAAAAGAGAGGTATCGATGTACAATGGTCTTAAATGTTTGCAAGTTATAATGGCTTGAAAATAGAGAGCTCGGCAGGGCTCTCTTGTATGATTTAGGAATCACTATGTTTCGGAGTACGTCCGAAAGTGGGCTTGAGGGTATACTGATGAGTGGAGAGCATTCATAGCGAAACGGGTGTTAGGTTGAAGGTTTGAAGGAGCGGGTTTCAATGGAGCACAAGTGGTGGAAATAGCGATAAAACAAAGTGAGACAGTTATGCTGGGACGGGCGATTCGCCATTTACCCTCTTTCTGTCCTCGCAGTGTCCGAAGACACTGCTAATGGACACCACGGACAGACGCTGAAAGTCAGACTTACTGGTAGTACTGAAGTCTTCGTCCGCGGAGGAATCATCTTGTCATTAACCAAACCAGCATTCATTGGCAAATGCAGACCAAGTCACAATTCTTCTGCTTCGAGGTAACCAACAGGCGCGGATAAGACGGATTACAGTTGACGACCTTACTAATTGTATCTGCACGGTTAATGTTAGGACCATGGAAGTTCCACACTGGGACAAATAGCGGATGCCGTAAACTGCTATAATATAACGTGCAACCAATAATACAAGAGCAAAGACCTCTAGGGATTAGCTAGGAAATTTATTTTTAAATTTGTGTTCGGTGCTGAGGAAAAACCAAAACTGCGGGAATGTTCCAAATTCCACTGTTAGGCAGAAGGAAGCATTCAACCTGGGTTATTTGAGCCAAGATCTCCGTCCACTCGACGACCACATGCAGTAAAGATAGCAATATCTAAGCTTATATATTACAAAGCTACAGGATCAGGAGGGCATATCTCCTGTGCTACAATATTTAATAGAAAATAGCTTAGAAGACAGCATAAAGTAATATATATTTCCAAGATTTGGTCGTTAGAAACACCACAATTGACGAAATACTCACACCACGGCAGATCCTCAAAAACACTTGGGGAATCTATATGGAACCCTTATCGTCGCAGTCGTGTTTTTTATCGCAGACATATGGAAGTCAGTGAAGGTAGATGAACATATTCCGGCCCTTTTTTGATGGGAGATTCTTCGAGTGATTTTTGGTCCCATTAGTGTTGATGGGGTTTGAAGAGGCAGATATGAAAGTGAGTTCTACGAGCTGTACATCGGCAGCAAAATGATTAAAAGAGTGCGCATCGGTCGAAAATGGTTGATGTGACATGTAGACATGTGTTCGCAGTTGTCGTCGGCTTTATCAACATCAACCTCGCATTCGATCATTGAACACTTGCCGCTGCTTGGCACAACAACCTTTTTCTAAGAGCCGTGATTATCTCTTCTCTGCGGTTCAAGTTCGCCGGAATGTCATATTTGAAATCGTTAAGCACTAAGTATCGCTGCAGTAGGTCATATAATCATTATAGGCTTCACTTTGCTTCAAATTTACATTTCATTGGGCATTAGTCCCTATATATTTGTAATTCCTGGGAATGCACCAATTTCGGAAGTACCTACTCGTTCATAAACTTTGGCAGCTTAAGGACATGGAGTGTACGAAAATAACCCCGGCTTATTCTTGAACTACAGATGGCTGATAATTCATTCGAACAGCGCTGCTTTTACCCAAGGCTTCGCTACGGTTTGACGTAAAAGATATGCTGGTTAACATGGCGATCATGTTAACGGCTTTTATATTTAATAGCATGCAGTCAAATTAAAGTTGTTGCTGAGTTGTTTCAATCACTACAGCTTGTACAAGTACAAGTACTGCTGTTTCGTCGAACAACACTCACGCCCAATATAATTTTTCATTTTATTCGTTTCCTCATCCCTCTTATGGCAGTAGGGGTCCTTTAAATTAATGTACATACATATGGTAATTGTATCGAAATATTCGACTGTGTATTGGCAACACAGTACTCGATGTAAAGGTTGTTTTTGACTCGTTGCAATTCCATCCAAGCTGTGGTGTTGTTGGCGTTTTTGCTCTCAGCTGGACAAAACAGATTCCAATTAGTATTTGAGTGATCCTAAATATACAGACTTTTCCATTAAAGGTGATTGAACTTCAAATACGAGATGTGTATGAGATATTAATAATTTTTCTTTTTATTTGGAAGAGTATTGGATTGCATTGCTATGTATGGAAGATGGCAGCCGCGGCTTCCCTGGGTAGCGCGTAGCTGAGAAGTTCAATTTCGATGCCGGGTGCGATAGCATTGGTTATGTTGACTTTTCAGGCGTCAATCATCTGCGACTTATTTGAATAGACTCGTGATTTAACGAAGCCCTACAAGGAAAGGGCTAGTGGCGTTAAATCACATGATCTCGGTGGCCAGTTGACGTCGCCGAAACGCAAGCTAGCCATGCTGTCGAATCTTTCATGCAGAAGATCCATTGTTGCATGGGCTGTATAGCACGTAGCGACATCTTGTTGGAACCACGTCATTGGAATCCGTCTCTTTCAATTTAAGATATGGCGGTGCCAGCTGATCCTCTCGAACTAAAATTCACACTAAATTCACTGCCCTTTGCTGGACGCATTTTCAACTGATAGGCCTCCTGTGGATTGCTATCTCCCTAAACGAGAAAATTTTGCTTGTTGACATAGCTATTCATCCCAAATTGGCCCAAAGATCGTTTTCCGTCCGAAATCGGGGTCCACTTCCAAGTGCTCCAGAGCCCAGTCATCGAATGCTTGACACTGTCTTTGGACGTTGGGCTTTAGTTCCTGGGTCATCTGAATTTTGGACGAGTGCAGACCTGAATAACGACGCAAAATTCGCCAAGTTGAGATCTGCGAAAAGTCAAGTTCCTGTACGCGACGAGGAATTGACTGCCTGGGGCTATCCTGTACATTCTCGTTGACTTCACCTGTTTTCGGTTTTCCCTAAATTTCACATCTCGACGATCTTGATTCCTTTGATTATTTTCTGAACCCGTTGATACGAATTTTTGCACCAAAAGACGAATATTCCACTCAGCATGATGATTATGTGCACCGTAAAAATCATGTAGAGCACGGAAAGTAGCTCGAACTTAGCACTCATTTTGATAGTAAGATTTAATAATTTGCACGCGTTGCCCCACACTGTAATTTTCCATGATGGATAACATTAATTACTATAGCCTTCAAATTTGACAGCTGTAGCTTTTCTACTATGGCTGCTATACACTGTCAAAATTCGGGGGCCCATATTGGAAATCCTTTCAAAGGCGAAATTGTACTCTTTACGAGAGAAAGGAACCTGACTGGTCTGACTCATCTAGTGCTCAAAGGCATCACCATCTAATTTTCTAAAGAAGCTAAGTATTTGTGTGTCATCCTGTATAAAAAACTTCTCTGGACTAAACATGTTGCGTCGAAAGCCACTGAGGCGCTGTCGGCCTTCTTGCAGCTCAAAGGAGCTTGCCACCGAGTAGAGTCCTTTGGATTTACACGGCTATAACAAGGGCTGTAATATTCTATGCGCCGTTGGTTTAGTTTTCACGAAAATACTTCACTGCTTTAACTAGATTCCAAAAACGGGCTTTTCATTGTACGACTGGCTCTGTTCTAGGCCCACTGATGAGTTTCCCTCCACTTGATGTTGGTGGTCTTTAGTACAACACGCACTTAAACTTTGATGAGCTTGCCCGCTGACTGTGTTTTGACTCGTTTGAAGTAATGTCATTAGAAGTCCTGCTGCAGAATGAGTTCGAAATCGACTTTCCCTGTTCCCAGGAATCGATTCGCCCGGAATCTGAGCCAAAGAATGTTGTCGGGTCTTCATGTATGACTCCAAAACCGATTTAGAAAGCGGCGCTGGTGTCTTTTTAGAGAACGACAACGTTCGATTTCATTCCTCGTTAGGAAAACTTGCGTCTGTTTTCCAAGTGTAAAGGTGATGGGAGCGAAGTATTTGCTCCTGTCAAGCTGCGTTTTTGGCCTTGCTAAATCCTTTTACGACTTTCAATCAGGTTCGAGAATACTAGACTTCACTGACCACAGTCGGAAAGCTGAATTCACTGAGTCTTGTCTGGGTCCTAGGTTATAGTGGCATCACGGGAAATGAATAGTAGGCAAGTTTAGAGGCTGCTTGCTGGCATCGTGACGGGGCACTACGCTTTTGCCAAGCACTTAAGTGTGCTGGGGATAAGTGATTCAACATCTTGCGACGTTCGGTGTGAAAGTGATGACAACACTTCGGAGCATTCCCACAGTAAATATCCGGCTTAAGCTCATATAAGGCCGCAGGTACTCTACACTGATCGTGGTGGGTGTTGGTACTGTAGACACAATATCACTGAAGCGCTTACTCATCTTTCTTCGAAAGGGTGAGAAATATCAGTAAAATGAACATACAAGGAGTACAATAGACTAGTTCTCTGTCTGAGTGGTCTGTTTGCAACGAACAATATCTACTGCCAGTCGCTGTTTTTTTTGCGAACAAATCTTTCTTTTTCGAAGAACTAATTCTCTCATTTGAACGTAGAATTTAGCGTTAACTAGAGGAGTTCATATCGTAGTAAATCCCTATGTCAACACCAGCCTGTTGCGCCGATGTACTTTCTGAGCAGTGTTTAGAGGAAAGCTTTGTTGGGCTTCCATTGACAATTAAAGTTCATAATTTGCGGCAGATATAGGCTGCTTAAATATCTAAAGCGATTACTCACCTTTCGGCGAAAGCCTGAGAAAAATACAATTGACAAGTTCTTTGCCTGAATGTCTATTTGGACAGAAAACCAACAGAAAGGTGGGACATGCATATAAATGAATGTTCATTTTCAAACCGCGATTTCTTGGCAATCAATGGGAAGAGACTACAATCTGAATAGCTCTTTGGGGCCACATTACCATCCAAAGCTAGGTCGTTGGTGGATTTATGAGCGAGTTAAATTTCAAAAATACTCACATTTGGATCTCCTTAATAATAACCGTTATCTCTGCATTGATATGTACAAGTTAAACAGCATTTCTTAAGCCAACTTCAGACATCTCCTCCTCTCTAATGAATATGCGGATAATTAATTTTCCACATTCCCATTAATAGACTTTTTTCGTCTGCTTCTATATGTTTTCGTTGGTTTCCTTCACAGTAGCAACCTTCTGTCCCAAAACCAAAAAAAAGAACCGAAAATAAAGCAAAAAAAAGCAAACAAATCCGCAAATCTCTTCGCACCATCTCAAATTGCTCATTAACATTTTGTGTTCTCATATCACCTGTGAAAATCGTCTTACCCAAGGGAATAGCCCCCAGAGTCAGTAGACTCAACTCATATATGCGAACTTTGTTAGCTCTGTGTTCACCAGTGTTTTCCCATCCCATCTGCAAGTTGAAAAAAAAAAAAAACAAAAACCACAAGCGACACCAAATGCTAAGGCACCCTCTTACCATGGTTTTAAAGGTCGTCTCTTCCAACTAGAAACCCATAGAGTGGAGGATAGGATGGAAGTACATTCATACACACATAGGTACCCTTTCGAAAGAGGGTTTCTCAATGAAAACGAAAATCTCGTTCAGATTCAGGTTGTGTGTCGCGAGATGCCACTGACTTCACTCGTCCTACTCCATTCGAGTGGCAACGATTTATGTTAAATATTAAAATCGTTTAAATGGCAAATCTTCAATTCCCAGTTCCAGTAGTCAAAGTGTTTCTTCCTTTCCTCAAATCCCCCTCTGCTACATGGTCAGGGATTAGCTGAGGAAGAGCTGCCCTCAGTAGTAAGTGGCTGCAGTCAACTTAGCCAAGCAAAGGAAGTGTGCATGAAATCGCGAAAACAGATTTCTTAATTTAATTGGCTACTGGTAGAGCAGCACTTAGATGTGTGTAGTATAGTAAGCCACCACATAGTGACCAGGCAACTGGCAGCAACTCAAGTCTGCCAGCCAAACTGTCTGAATGCGAGATTCCTTCTTGGCAGTCGAATTGGCCAACGACCAAGGCGAACCCAACCAAACTGAGCTGAACTGAAGCACACTTCATGTGCGCAAACCGAACCAAATAAAATGCCAAATAGATGGATATCTGTGAATTGTAGCTGGATGTGGATTTTTGAGAAGCCCATCACTGCTTGGTGACTGTAGGACGATGAGTATAGTGTTAGGAGTTTAACAGATATGGATACGGATACATATGAGTACATACGAGACTTCCATTCCCATGAGCCATGTGTATCTTAACATACTTTAAAGTGTGACGTTTTTTTTTCTGGTGTTGGCTTTATTTTCTTTTTCGGCCAACGTGGGAATTAATGTGATAAAAATGTGAGATAACACATTCGCGATAGGATTTGCTTTATTAATTACCAAAAGAATGCGCGCTTACTCGGATCCTTTTTGACAGAAAATCGCCTAATCGTCTAATCGGAGGGTTAACATAAATTTCGGGATATTGTAGATCTGAACCGTGGGGTCGAAGAGCAAACCGACAATTTGTCGGGCTTTAATTTCATCCAAGGAAAATGCTTGCATCAATGAGAGTTTGGAAGTTCTTTATTTTCTAAAAGGGTTCTTATAATCGTGCCAATTTGTATGGTGTGCCGGGTGCCAGGTACGTCAAACTCGCATTGCCAGTGTTTTTACTATTGCCAAGGACCAATTGTTCTTATTTTACGCCCTCATAATGACCATCCGATATAGGTCTTTTGCAAGATTTATAAGCAGTAAATAGAGTACAAGATTTCCTGCAGAGGGATACCAGAAATGCCGTTTGGTCTGCAGTAACCTGGAGAGCCATAGTGCTTACGGGTGTATTCATAAGAGATCCAATTGTCATTGCAAGACCATTGGAAGGCATTTTCAAGCCCCGAAAATTTTTTGTCTAGTGAGTTCGATGTCATTTCTCGCTATCACATTGTGACACCTGAAACCAGACAAGGATCGGTGATATCAGTCTTAAAAAAATATTTTCGAATTAGCTTTGGGGTGGTGAGAGGGTGCCAGTACAGCCCATAGTGCAGCTTGGTCAGTTCCTCTAGCAAGAGATCCAATCCAACTGCTTCTCACAGTATAGTGTAGTTCATGGCGTACTCATATGTTTTCCGCATGAAATACATACTTAAGTATACGCAATGAGTATGGAATCTAAAGTCGTCGTACTCCATGTCAGCTTCATATTCGAGACCGGTTCAGGGGCCATCGGTAAAGATCCCGCTTCGTCCTTCCCTTTTCCTGGTTCAGATTCTCGTCGAAGTCAATTCCGATCCGTGAAAAAGTCAACTTTGAAGTGTCGCATCAACAGTTTTGATGTCATTGCGTAAATGAGATAGGAGCCAAATGACAGTCGCCGCTCAAAGTCAACGGAACTCTAATCCTAGACTACTTCATTAAGAAAGTTGTTGAGTTCTTAGAGACATCGGGAAATATTCGTTTCCGGCCGGAACCAGGAGAGTCATGCCATCATCGCTAACGTCTAGAGATGCTATAGATGAGGTAGTCGCTAGGCATGGCCCAACAGGCAGTACAGCTACGTCATCTACATATGTCTGAGCATAGACGTCAAACCATAGCAGTGGAGTCAAGACGTTGGATTGTAGACATCCCTTGTTTACTCCATCCATTATATCCATCGCTTATTCGTCGCAGTCAGCATCTGCAATCGGAGTACTATTGCTCCTATCCCCAAGACTAGTGACGTTAGACGCGTTGCGAATGCCGGCAAATATTGGGTTATCGTGGGCACTCTCAATGTCGTACCTACTCCGTCTTGTCGAGTGCGTATTTAATTCAGCTCAGTATAAGATCTTCCTTGCTAGCAGTCTTGCTAGCTCTTCTAGGTCAGTCATACCCTCCTTGCCTTTCAGCACGAAGGCAGTCAAACTGATAGATCTGTCGTCAGTCGTTCATAGACCTCCGTGAGGAATTGACGTGTTTCGTGTTTCGGCTTTCTAAGTGAAATAAGTTTTTATTAAAAGTGCTACAAAAACATTTGAATCAAGTGCTTCGGTGGCCCAGTGGTAGTGGTGTCCGACCGACAGAACTGGGGTCGTGGGTTCGATTCCCGGAAAAGTTGCATCGACTTTTTATTTTTAAAAGTAAACAAAACAAAAAAAAAAAAAAAACAATAAAGTGGTAAAGTGTTGTTTATCACGTGATGGATTGTGAAGAGCGGTCCGCTATGCCTATAGCGGGACTTGCTGAAGTTTCAGGTGAGGCTTCGAGTGGTTCGAGCCAAACCCCGAAAACAAAGAGAAGGAGGAAGCTTCCAACTTCCAACTTAGTAAAACGGCCCACCCAATCAACGGCAAACAACTTCGCTTCATTGGCAGCAAGCGAATCTGATGATGAAGAGGAAGAAATGCAGGCCATAAGTAGCAGCATCAAAATGCTACAGCAAAGAGTGCTGGCCATAAAGGAAAGGCAAATGCTAAGAAGGAAGAGGGAAGAGCAGGAGCAATCCCAACAACAGCAGCTTGTTCAAAAGCAGACCCAACAACAACACCAAGTAAATAAAATAGCACAAGTGCTACACCAACAAAAGCCTAAGAAAGACCAGCAACAAACACAAGAGCAGTCACAAAACCGGCAACAGCTAAAACAGCAGCAGCCACAAAAACGGCAACAGCAAAAACAGCAGCAGCAGCAGAAGCAACAACAACAGCAGCAGCAGCAACAACAACAACAACAACAACAACCGCAGCAGCAGCAACAGAAGAAGAAGGAGAAGGTGCCTCCTATCAACACCTATAAATTGGAGGTAAGTGCTACCAAGGACCTGTGTAGGCTGTGTAGGCTGGTCATTGGCAATAATTTTAACATTAAGAGATTGGGGAATGATCGCCATGCCATCCACTGTAATACAGTGGAGGGCTACGCGAAAGTGAAAGAGCTCCTAAAGGAAACGACGACGGAGCACTACTCATTCACACCGAAGTGTGAAAAGCGGCAATCGATGCTGCTGAAGGGGTTGGAACCGTCTTCTGATCCTGAGGAGATCCTGGCACTGCTTAAAGAGAAGGAGTGCGAAGGACTCAAGTTTGTGGGGGTAAAGCCATTTACCACAGCTAGAGCCAGGCGGGAGAAACGGAGTCTACCGTTCTTCCTGGTGCAGCTCAGTCCCGAAAGCCGTCTGGATAGTCTAAGGAGTATCAATGTTCTAGACTACCAGGTGGTTCACTGGGAAAAATTAAAAAGGAGCGAAGGCGTTATACAATGCGTTCGCTGCCAGAGGTTCGGACACGCCGCGTCGAACTGCCAAATGCAGCCTCGATGCGTGAAGTGCGCAAAGAACCACAGTTCTGAGGAGTGTCCTCTGGGTAGGGACGGAGCATCCGATAGGACGCAGCTCTCTTGCGTGTTATGTGGGAACGTGGGACACACCGCAAACTATCGGGGTTGTCCTAAGTTCGCTGACATCAAGAAATCAAAACTGGCTCAGCAGCAGAAGGTGGAGGTCAAACGTTCACCTGTTAGGTTTCAAACACCAGCCGTCACGTCCCAAATTTCCTACGCCCAAATGGCGGCAGGTAGGGGGGCTACGGTACAGCAAGCGACTGTTGCTTCTCCGGCGCCAATGCCGAGAACAACGGAAGCTGCACCTAACATGCTAGCCATCTTGCTCGCAATCCAAGGGCAGATGGCTCAGCTGCAAAAGCAGGTGCAAGAACAGGCCAAGAGGGTGGACCAGATCTACGCGCTGCTGCCGGGCCTAACGCAACACATGTCGTAATGGGTGCGCGCATGGTGGAGCAAACTTTGAAGGTCCTTGCGGTGAATGTTAATTCACTGATTAGGATCGAACGAAGAGCCGCGATGTTTAAATTGCTACAAGACCAAACTCCTGATGTGCTTTTCGCTAGCGAAACCAAGCTAACCGATAAGCACAAACTGGAGTACAACAATTATATTGTTAGAAGAAGAAACCGGCCCGGATCCAAATGTGGAGGCGGGGTTGCAATCTTCATTAAACAAGGTATAAAATTTCACAGAGTGTACAAGGGAGTGTTGCGTAGGTTCCGGGTGTTGGAGGCAGTCGTCATTTACATCCCGCTCCGCAGTGGAAAGCGGCTGTACTTGGCCTCTGTTTATGCACCTGAGACTTCACAATCCACTTTATTTATTACAGAGCTTGACACGCTTTTTCGACTTCTGAGGCTGGAATCGGGGGAGAATTATTTTGTAATCGGCGGGGATTTCAACGCTAAACACAGAGATTGGGGAAATAATTTGCCAAATACTAGAGGGAACCTACTACTCGATTGGTGGGGTCAGCACGATGCCATGTACAGACTCGGTCTTAAAGCGACGGACAACCCGTCGTTTCCCAGAGGCGGGTCTTATTTGGATCTACTGCTGTACGACGAACGTATACGACTGACAGGTACGAATTTACAAACGCTAAACTGTCTGCGCACATTCGTGTATGACAGTGACCATTGCGGTTTTAGCACCGAAATTACAGTCCCCAACGAAATTGCGGAATTGGAGGAGTTTGTCCCAAGATATTCTTACAACTACATTAAGACTCGATGGACACGCTTCTCTGCAACCTTGATAAGAGCACTCGCTTCGAACACGCTCCATCCACCGGCCAATAGGAATTTGTCAAACGAGGAGATCGACAATTACCTAAAACAAATGGACGAGACAATTAAACAAACTATGGACGCTACAATACCACGGTATCGACAAACGACTAACGAAGACCTGTTCCGCAATCCTACTATTGACGCACTGCACCGACAGAAAAGTAGACTTCTGACAAGACTCAAAAACTTGTACAGACAATTTACTGACAGACAAGACCCGGAGATTAGGACACTGAAGTCGTCGATTAAAAATATTCAAACGTTAATAAAAGAGAATTACAGAATTTCTGTAAGTTCATATTGGAACAACAGGGTTCGGGCTGTAAACACCAGCAACCCGAATATGTTCCCTCAAATAAACAAACTATTTCGGAGAAAAAATCAAAACGACCTTCAGTGTCTTAAAATAGCCCGGACAACAGACAACGAACGGTTACTGACAATAGCAGGTATTGATCCAAATGAGGCCGCTGATGATGATGACTTCTTTGTGATCGAGGATCCACAGGAGAAGGTTGAGGCCATAGGGGCGACTTTCCAGGAAATATACAAAGCCACTGATACCATTGGTCCTAATTATGACCTGGACAATCGCGTCTTGGTGCACGGCCTCTACATTCGAAATGAAGTAGAGAACTGGCGATCCGAGGGCTCTGGTTTCACCCGGTTCAGCGACGAAAATATGGCAAATAATGTCATTACCAGAGAGGGTGACCTACCTCCGTTCATTTCGAAGGAAGAGCTCCATGAGATCTTCGACACAATCAGGGCTAAGAAATCAGTGGGGACCGATGGTATTCCGAACATCGTGCTGCGACATCTTCCTCTAGAAGCGGTGGACATTTACACCACCCTGTTTAATAATGCAATGAATAATGCACATTATCCAGCGAATTGGAAAACGGCGGTGGTTCAACCTATCCCCAAGAAGGGAAAGGATATATCCAATCCGGCGAATCTCCGGTCGATAAGTCTCCTTCCGAATATCAGTAAGGTGTTTGAAAAAGTAATCAATAGAGCTCTGTCTAGGTGGGTTGATGACAAACATATAGTTCCGGATAATCAATTCGGTTTTAAGGCGGGACATGATATCTCACATGCTGCGTCTAAACTGGTGTCCGATATCCAATGGAATAAAGGTAAAAACCAATGTACTGGTGCCTGCCTTGTTGACTTGGAGAAGGCCTTCGACACCGTATGGTTAGAGGGTCTTTTCTATAAGCTGACTAGGCTTTGGATCAGTAAACCACTCTTGTACATTCTTTATAATATGCTAACCAACAGACAGTTCATCGTGAAAAATGGCGATGTGACTTCTGTTGGAATATTTCAAATTAAAAATGGTCTTCAGCAAGGCGCGGTCAATTCGCCGATCCTATTCAACATTTATACAAGCGACTTGATAGGTTCACTTCCCCATACTATTGCGTACGCAGACGATTTGATAGCGTACAGAACAGGTCCAAGAATCGAGGTCATTAATACTCTCTTGCAGCGTGACTTCGATAAGATAAGACGATTTTGCGATGACTGGAAGTTGAAAATCAACTTTCAGAAGTCGGAAACCATTCTCTTTAGGACGCCGTTGTCTGGAGCCTCTAGCGATACCAGAAAAAATTGGCGAATGTTCTCGATCATTGGACAACACGGACAGCCTCTTGCCTGTCGAAATGTAGTCAGATACCTTGGGATCTGGCTAGATCAGTTTCTGTATTTTGACAAAAATGTAGATGCTGCTCTGGCCAGAGCTAAAGGTGCTTTTGCCCTTACAAAGAGACTGTTTTATAGCAGCCAACTCGATGCGAGGGTAAAGGTAATCTGCTACATGGCCCTTATCAGGCCCATGCTGGTATTCGGGTGCCCCGTGTGGTTCAATGTACGAGCAAGCTTAATGGAAAAGATTCGGGTGTTGGAGAGGGCTTGCCTTAGGGCTTGTCTTCGCTTGTACAGAACACCAGAGTCGGAGTACAAAAAATTTTATCGTAATGAGGTCCTTTACAACAGGGCGAACCTAATACGAGTGGACAACTTCGTAATTAAGCTGACTCGAAGACACATTGGAAGAGCAATGACCTCGACGAATAACCTGATATCTGGGGCTTATTACCCCAATTACCTTTACCACGAGAGTGTGCGCTATGATGGCTTCGTTCCACCGGAAGCATTCCTCTACCTAGACCAGATAGGGTTGATCCAAGATATATCGGCGGTCCCGTTAATCTTCCATGTCGCTCGGAAAGCTGGGGACAGGCGACTCAACTACAACAGAGACGTCGCACACGGCAGTGTGGATCGTCTCAGGTTCAGTAGGGCGGTGGGGAATCGCGATAAGAGGGATGTCGTTCAGCAGCACCAGCATTTCTGGTGGTTGAATGATGGAGTAGATGTTTCGTCGTCGTTTCCGTCAATTACGGACCAGCCTCACTAATGAGGCAGAGCTGACCAGTCTATTTGCTCTCTAAATAGCGATGGCCAGCTTGCATAGGTTTAGGTTAGCACCTAAGAAATATATATATATATATTAGTATATATAAAGGTATATACTAGTATATGTATGTAATTGTGTATAATGTCTATGTGTGTGTATGTGTGTATTGTATAGGTAGGTTAGGTAGACTAAGGTTTATTTTAAGTTAGATATTAAGTTTTTATAAAAAATACAAAATTATGTCCATATGCTAAGTTTTTTCTTAAATTCTTTTCTTAGCCTTAAGCACAGAAAATAAGTATATATAAGTATCAAATGTAAACAAAGTCGAAAGACATAGATGTAAGAGTTTAGAGTAGCTTAGAGTGCCTGTGTGGGGCCAGTAAGTTAGTGTAAGATTGTTAAGTAATTTTAAGCTAGCATTTAAGCATTTTTTGTTAGTATGTAAGAATTAATGATTTAGAAAATAAAATGCGTTTAAAACTAAACTGATAGATCTGAAACTCTTAGCGAGTCAATAGTCATCTTTATAAATTTTTGATTGAAAGGCTACTCTCACTGCTCGCCAGGGGTTCAGTAGCGGGCTATTACCAGGTTACCATCTCATATCTTTTATTTTTCAGCATAGCTAAATATGTCTTTGGTGCCAGATGACTAGAAGCCATTAAAGGAGTCAACAGCAGCTTTGTGGATCTGTAATTGTTAGTGATAGGAGCTATTTCTAAGCAGGTTATATTGGACAATGAGATAGGGAGTCACTGCTTTCGATCCAGTGCAGGTGGCACGAAATCATATTTTCGCAAAAAGTCTTTATATGAATGACTTAAAATCCGAGTTAGTCTTCTTCCGAATTAGTGCTGCTAAGACATACTAAGTGTTTACTTGCAGATCAGCGTTTGACCACGGATCGGGCGACCCGGTCGCTCGATATTTAAATTGGTTCTAGGCGTTAGCCGAAAAGAAAAGGTCCATCAATAAGGTTTACTGCGGTTTTACTGCTCCTATGTCGCAGCCAAACAATTATCAGAGACCCTTGACTGCTATCACGCATACATATATCACAGCCATTCTGGAAGTGCGATGGGATGGACCGGACAAAAAGGGGATGAAAAACTGTGATAAATACAATATTAATAGGCAAAACAATCAGCACTTATTCGGATGCGGATTTGTCATATGCGGCGGACTAAGGCAAGAAGTCTTGGGCTTCCGATACGTGAGCGAACGTTTTATGATAATCCGCTTCAAGGCTAAATTCGTTAACACAAGCCACCAAAGAATTTTTCTACGAGCTCCTCGCAAGAGATATGAGGAAAGTCCAAAGTATGACTTTGAAATCGTACTAGACGATTTTTACGCCAAGATAGGAAAAGAGGACATCTTTGGTAGGACAGTTGGTAAACGTAGCCTACACTACACCACTGGAAATCACTAGAGGCAGAACACGGTTTCCTTATCTCAATACACACAAGCAGACGTGGCGTTCTCTGGATCATGAAAATCAAATTGATCACATTGCGATAGAGGAAAGGATTGCCTTTAGTATCTTGGTTGTCCGAATAGCTGCAATTGCAAGAATCACCGAACGCTTATACCGAAAACTCCAAAGAGCTCCAACGCTGTTAGCATCAATTACCGAAGGCTAGTGGCAACGGTGCCAAGGTGCTATCAGAGCCTGACCTGACCACCACCAAGAAATCCCTGGTTGGATGAAGAATGCCGGCAAGCACGTGAAGTTCCACAAGAAGCATACAAAGGTGGACTGCAACGAAGGACGAAAGCTACTCGTGAGCTCTACGAGCAGAAGGGACAGGAAGAGCATTAGCTTCTCCAGAAGAAGAAAAAAGAGCACGGGAAGCGCGCGATTGAAGATATTAAAAGTTTGTACTGCAGGAATAACATACGAAAGTTTTACCAATAGGTAAAAAAAAGTGTCAAGGCAAGAAGACCCGTACAGCAACCTGTAAAGATGAGTAAGCTAACCTTGGAGCAAAGTCACAGTCGGTGCTGAAAATATGAGAAGATGGAAAAGCGTTTTCAACAGACTATAACGGCGAAGAAGCTCAGATTCCCGCCGTCAGGCGATAATAACCAAACTTCCGTCTACCTTACCAAAATAAAATAAGGAGAGTAATATCTGAACTGAAATTCAACAATGTAGCTGGACATGATGGCTTACAGGCTGAGGTATTCGAAGGTGTTAGAAATTGCTTTGTCAAGAGCATACACGAACTCATTTCTCAGAACTGGTTGGAAGAGTGTATGTCTGAACGGAATCTCGATACCGATGGGCCGGTCCACAAAACAAGAAGATCCCACAACTGGGCTAGCTATAGGGGCATAAGCCTCCTCAACATCGCATACAAAATCTTATTCGTCATGTTGCATGAACGTCCAAAACCCTTCGTCAATAACCTAATTTGTCCTTATCAGTGCGGTTTCAGACCAGGAAAGTTCACAATTGACCAAATCTCCAGGATGTGCCAGCATCCTGCAAAAAAACTCAAGTCGTTTAAATAGATATCCACCATATTTTCATTGATTTTAAGACCGTGTATGATAGCATTTATAGAGGTGAGCAATATATGCAGAGCCATGTCCAGTTTTGTGTAGAATGACGGTGAAAGACGCAAAGTCGATAATGACTTCACCGCGACCTTTTATGTCAAAAAATAATTTAGACTATTTGACGCGCTGTCACGTGGCTTCGTTAACATCATACTTGAAAGAATTGTGCGGAACTCAGAAGTGAACACTGGGGGATTGTGCCTTTCAAAAGTCTGTGCAACTATCTGATATCAATATCATTGGCAGAACCCAGCGGAAGCTGCTAAAATTGGTTTAGCGGTAAATGAAGGCAAAATCAAGTATACTCGTATGCGGTCAACAAGAAGGGACACACAACATCGACGAATTGGACAGCACGTCACAATCGATAGCTATAATTTCGAGGTGGAAAAGGACATAGTCTGCCTTGGGTGTGCTATCAATTCTGCCAACAATACCTCAGTAGAAATTAAACGAAGAATCACTAATCGCTGTTTCTTTGAACTAAGAAGGCAATTGATTAATAGGATCCTATCCTGTAAAACTAAGGAGACTCTATATAGAACTTCAATCACCCCAGTCCTACGTTATTCGGTCACATTTGCATTGACGGTCATTGAAGGAAAAGATTCAATGACGTTCTTTACGAGCTGTACAGCGACATCGACCTTTTCAAAAATGGACTGCAGGGTCTTCCAATCTAATTCGGAGGAACAACGCAGTAGAGAAAGACCTCACATTAGATCGCGAGCAAAGGCAGAAGGAGACCGCAATCGACTTGGGGTGCAAAACTGGATGCAGTTAGCTAAAGACCGGGCTAACTTGAGAGTCTTGTTAGTTGAGGCGCAGGTTCACTCCGAACTGTAGCATCGCCTAAGTAAGTAAGTAAGTAAGTCGCTGGTTACAGCAAAACTCGCCAAAGCGCTTGAGAGAGCTCGTTCGAATTTGTTTCTAAGTCCTGCATCTTTGGACATGGCATGGATATGCTCAATATATGTAAAAGCCCGACTCTTCTCCTACGAGTAGTTCTCGTTTGAGCAATATGTATTTCTTTCAACTTGTAGTTAAAAAAAATGCACGTTTACACCGTCTCCTCCTTATAAAAAAGGATATGCTTGTAATGGGCAATAGGTTGCGTTTGATGAAAAAGCTATGTAAGACTGGAACTCCATGATCCTAATGTCTAAAATGTAGTGTTTGGTGTATTAATAAAAAAAATGCTTTTTGTATTTTCATATATTTATAGCTTCTATAAGATTTGAATAAAAACATAGTTAATTGCATTAAAAATATCATAATTTTTAAAATTTTTTATACCACTATTGCCCCATGTTGCTTATAAGTAACTTTCTCTATCCCATAAAAAGAGTGACGTGACCGCTTGGGTATATATTACATAACTGAACCACATAAAACAATTTTTGAACAACAGGCAAAAACTTGGGGTCGAAAGTGCTGATTTCACTTCTTAACATTCTAATACTCGAAACAAGATGTAATATCAAGGAATTCTCAACCTAACCTGCTCAAGTATTGTCATTATTGAGCAGATTAGGTTAGGTTACGTTAAACAGGGGTCCGATGCATATGAGTATGCCATCACACAGACACCAGGCACCAAAACGGGCCTATCTCGATCCCAGAAACTTAAAAAATTGCACTGGTGAAACACCCAATTTTCTTGCAAAAGCCAAGAAGGCCTTTCAAGTTCGTGCCGTCTATTTCCTCTTTCGCATTCACACGGTATATGTGTTATGTCTTCAACAGCTTGCAGATCACCGTAGAATCTGCAGATATCCGTATCTAACAATTTGAGTATCTTTGCGAGTTGGCGCAGGAGACAGTGTCCTGTCAGGGTCACTATTACTGTCCTCAGCTTATCCCTGTTTAATTTTATTAACTTTCCATGTCTTTTTCCTTCAGAGAGCGGCCAGAGAGCCTTGGATACCCTATGTCCTTCAAGACTTGACCACCTTAGGTTGGCAGTCTTTGTAATTTTTTCCTCGATATTGCCTCTCACCATGCAAAGGGGTGGTTTGATGTTGGCAACCTCACTATTGTCGAGTAGCCCTCCCTTTCTTGCAAGCTCGTCCGCTTGTTCATTCCCTTTAATATCACAGTGTCCTGGCACCCAGCACAGTCTTACCCGGTTCTGACTGCATAATGCCTTAAGCACCGTGCGACAGCCCCTGACTGTAGCACAGTTGACGTGGGTTGATTCCATTGCCTTGATTGCGACCTGACTATCGATGTAGATAGCAATATCTCTTTCGGATACCGCCCTGAGAACAGCCAGAATTTCTGACTGGAAGACACTACTTCCGTCCGGTAGTCTTATAGACACTCTTAGTTCTGGGTCTTCTGAGAAGATACCAGAACTTGTTCCTTCCTCTGTTTTCGAGCCGTCTGTGAATATTGCAAATTCATTTGACCTGATTATTGCATTTTTTTCCTAATCCTCCCTCTTCCGATAAATTATATCGTACGGGATGTCGAAGTCGACCAGGGAAGGAATGGGGTTTACCACCACCGTATACAGCCAGTACACCATAGCAAGTTTTAGGCCCCAACTTTTCCCTACTGTTCTTTTGCAGATAAAAAGAGCATTATATGCCTTTTTGATTCTTTCCGCTACATGAAGGTTCCAATTCAGCTTTTTGTCCAGAATCACATCCAGATACTTCGCGCTGTCGAAAGGGACAATTCCACTCCGTTGAGTTTTGGGAGTCTGAATTGCGGCATCTTGTACTTTCTGGTAAAAAGAACCAGTTCCGTTTTGGAACGGTTGGCCTTGAGACCACAGCTTTTTGCCCAAGTGCTGATCGTCTTCAGAGCAACCTCCATAATGTCGCTTAAAATATTTAAATATTTTCCCTGCTATTATGACCATGTCATCTGAGTGGCACTATACCCATTGTACTAAGATTTTTGAGGATGTCATGGATAACCAGCACACACAGGGGTGACGATATGAATCCCCCCTGAGGGGTTGCCCTGGCGTGGGAACAGTTCATTTTCCTACTTGCAACATGCTTGCAAACCCAGTTTGTAATACCATGTTCAATGTTAGCTCCTTCAATATCGAGGAAGGCCGCCATCGGAAACTCTCCGAAGTGTAGACTCTTCTCTATTTTCCTCACCACGTCGTGCAGGGCGGTTTCTACAGATTTTCCTTTCATATACGAGTATGCATGCTGTGACTCAGTTAAAAAACCATTACTGCATCTATTCCTAATGTGAATCTCAAATAATCGCTCCAGGGTTGTAAGCATAAATGATGACAGACTTATTGATCTGAAAGCTTTTGCTGTTATATGCCCCTGTTTGCCAGCTTTAGGTAAAAAAACATTCCTAACTTCCCCCCAAACTATTGGTGAGTGCCCTATTTTTAGACTGTGTCTAAGAATTTCCGTGATTTTAGCATTATTGAGCAAGAACTTAATTTTTATTCATACGGCCCAGCGTGTATGTTCAAAATCAATACTTCCCAAAGCACTAATAAATTGTATTGTAATCTTACTTTTGAATGGGAAGCTTTTCTGTCAGAAAGCTCCATGTATGAAATCAATATTTCTAGGAAAAGATGTAGCAACGGGGCGCCGTGGCTTAGTTGGTTAAAGCGCCTGTCTAGTAAACAGGAGATCGTGAGTTCGAATCTCGCCGGGGCCTAGGAAATTGTGAAGCGGTTTCCACTTTCTTTTTTTGGTTTTTTGGCGAATTTAATTTCTTTTATGCGAGTATATGAATATTTTTAAACAGATGTGTACGAGTACATGCGACGTTTCAATCTAATTTCAAAACACAAAAACAAGAAGCAGGTATTTAATGAACGTTAACGTTAACGTTAACCGGATTTCTCACATAGAGCAGGGCCGCGATAATCCGAACACTCGCTAAGCCGAACGCCTTAGCAATCCCCTGGGTCCGGAAACGAGTGCGAAAATTCGGGGAATTGATTTAACTTGAGTCTACTGCCTCTCGCAGTGCCACACACACCACGCAATACTAAGTCTGTTCCCTTAGAACCGGTGCCCATGAGCTGCAACGTATTGCTTCCTATCTATGTTATTTTGCAGCTTATGTGCACCGGGCCTTACTTTTTCCAGTAACTTTAAGTTGACGCGCAGAGTAAGCAGATGTACCGGAGGACGATGACGAAGAATGGTATCACTTCACATCAACAATCCCAATAATACGCAGATACAAACATTTGGATCATAAATCGTGAAAGATGACATATCAATCCAGGACCATTACAACCCTTTAGCTGTCAGTCATCTTCGTCACCACCAAAGGGGGTCGTAAATTTTTGGTTGCGCAGTAGGCCAAAGGGATGACCACAGGCTAACTGCGTAGGCGTAACTGAGTGTCTTCAGGGTGGACAACTGCAAGGAGATGATTATAAATATGGAGGATCTTAAGTCATAAGTCATCAGTTATCAATTGTCCTTAAAAGTGAAGTCAGTAAAAACTGTGTTATTTATTGAATCGGGCTCTCGTTTTTTACAGTCGGTTTGTCGCGCAGTTTTGTTTTATTTAACACTGTTGTGTGGTGTTTCTTCGACCATTTCGTGTGATTTTTAAATTATGGCTTCAACATCGAAGAAAAGGAAACATATCACAAAAGCGCGAGATTTTGAACAAGATTAAGCAAGGTATCTCGCTATCAGTTCTTGCAATGCAGTATAACGTTGGAAAATCCACTACTTTTGGCATTAAAAGCAAGGAGGAAAAATTAAATCATTTGTAAAAAACACAGAAATGGACCCTTTACCAGAAAAACCTTAAAAATTACTGAAAATTCCCAGCTTGAAGATGCTTTACTGACGTGGTTTTTAGGGCATCGAAGAAAGAACGTCCCTTAGTCAGGTGAAGTATTGATGGAAAAGGCGAAATTTTTCCAAGAAAGACTTGAAAAAGGAAAGTTTGTTGCCAGAAGAGGATGGTTAAATAATTTTAAGAAAAATCATGGTAGGTATAAGCCAACTAAAACTAACCGGAGAGAAATTGCCGAAATTTCAGGAGAAATTTATGGACGTTTGTAGGGAAAAATATCTGATTGCAGATCAAATCTATAATGCTGATAAATCAGGCTTGAACTAGAAAATGATACCAAACAAAACGCTGGCGTCTGGGTTAGAGAGTAGGGCCCCAGGTTCCAAAGTATCGAAGAAGAGGATCACATTTATGCCAAGCGCAAACACAACCGGAACGCACAAGCTGCCTTTGCTGGTTGTTAGCCAAGCACAACGGCCACGTGCATTTTTAATAGCCAAAAAGTTACGAGTCCATTACACAGATAAAGAAATGCTTGGGTTACAAGACCAATACTTTTATTCAAAAAAAACCTATCGCTAAAAACACTTTTACTTCTTGATAACGCACCAGCGCATCCATTTGAAGAAGATCTGCATTCGATCATCGAAAATTTTACTGTTTTGTACATACCAACTAATTGCTCAGCTCTTATTCAACCCATGGACCAAAATGTGATTCAAAATATTAAAGTGACATACAAAAACTCCTATTGCAAATTTTTGGCCAGCAAGAAGTTGATCCAGAATGCGCAGTATCTGAGCTGCTTAAAGAGACCACAATGAAAGATGCAGTGTTTTCATTGGCTCAAAGTTGGCAGCAATTGTCTTCAAATTTGATTAAATTGATAGCCTCTGTGGCCTTTGCTGTTCGAATCAGAGGAAATGTCTAGCCAAGATGTAGATGATTTTAAAACGAGTTTATAAAGAGGGCGCACTACCAAGGCCATTTTTCCGTGAAGAAGGTTGAAGAGATACTAAGGAGAGAATATTCCATTCCAAACTTCCGTGGAAAAAAAGCCAGGAAAACAGGAAAACTTCCTGTATCCTATACCGAAGAAGGACCGTCCCTTACACACTTTCCACTTAGATCATTTAGAACCCCTTTCAGCTACTTGGAAGCAATTTTTGTCATTGTATACGGTTTTAGCAAATTTGTTTGGAAATACCCGACGAAAACGTTGTGTATATCTGAGGTTTTAAGTAAGTTTCGTCAACAAAGTTCTGTTTTTTGGAAATCCCACATAGAGCAATCATGGATAAGGAAACTGCTTTTACTTCTAATAGCTTTGAAGAGAATTGTCGGGAAGAAGATATTAAACATGTGAGAGACAACGGGAGTTCCTAGGGGCAATGGACAGGCTGAAAGGATAAATAGAACTATTATAGCAATTTTAACTAAATTGTTTTTGGGAAACCCTAAAGATTGGTACAAATGCACTAACAAAGTCCAACGGTTTTTAAATTCTAGCAACAGTACAAGCACGTAAAGATGTCCTTTTGAAGTAGTGTGTGGTGTAAAAATGCGCAACAAAGAAGACTTAAGGGTTGCTGATATTGTAGCGGAGGAATTTCTGGAAGTTTTCAACGCTTAGTAACGTCGGTGTTTGTGTTTTTTGTGTTTGACTTTCCTTATAATGACTCGGGAAAAAGTGGATATTGTAAATACAGGCCAACTATTTTTGCACTTAGTGAAACACAGGTAGATCCCCTCAGATCACTCTGATCTGAAGCTTCCTGGCTACGAACAAGTGCCATTATTCTTCTCTCACCGCGGTCTCGCCATCTACGTGCGTAGTGATGTAGCTTACCAAACTCCACAACAATGTAGTACCTGTTCCAATCCGGAATTCAATTTCATGTGGTTAAGATTCCATATCCGTAAGCTAATTATCCACTGGACAGCAACTCGACCTTTAACGAGTTTGATGCGCTGTCTGACTCCATTCAACGAATTGTATCCCTGTATCCTCATACTGAAATCGTTATTACGGGCGATTTCAATATACATAATTCTGGGTGGCTTCGATATTCTGGACAGACAAACCCCAAGGACAGTGTGTTGAGATCTTTGCTGCGGAAAACAACTTAACGCAGCTTGTAAATAAGCCCACACGAATACCAGACGTTGATAGTCATACCGCCAACACCCTGGTCTTGTTTTTAACTTCTCACACTGACAAATACAAGATCAATGTGCTTTCCCCTCTGGGTTCGTCGGACCAATGTGTCATATCAGCTAATTTCTCGTACACCGACCACATAGTTAAAGAAACGATTCCTAAAAGAATAGTAAGGTAATACGAGAAAGCCGATTCGAGCGAACTTAACACCTTCTTTATGAATTTAAACTGGTCGTTATATTTCCTCGATAACGACGTGGATGCCGCTTCTGATATGATCACAGACACTATGCTCTTTGGAATGAGATGCTTTATCCCTCATCGGATGAAAAGTATCAAACCAAACGAAAAGTCATGGTACGACTCGAGTTGTAAAGAGGCTGTAAGGGTTAGAGAAATGTTTTTTCGGTCCTTCAAGACCAACCCAACAGAGGAAAACCGAAAAAAGTTTAAACGATCCAGGAATGATTGCAACGTCTTTCTTAAGCGCGTAAAATTCCAATAACCAAAAACTGAGGCAAAAAATTCTACAATGTCCCAAAGGTAGTATACATTCTTGGTCGTTCGTCAAAAATCTTAGAAATTCTGCCTCATCCTATATCCCAACGCTCATTTACAATGACATTCCAGCCGTCAGCTCTTTGGATAAGGCCAATCTGCTTGTTGCACTCTTTGCGGCCAGCTCAACACTCCCAGATTCTGCTTTGTCTCCTCCTACACTTGAGTACTCAATGGGACAAATCCACTTTCGCATTCATGTAGTAGCAAGAGTTCTTAAAGATCTTAACATTCACAAATCCGCTGGTCCAGATGGTATACCTACCCTCCTTCTGAAAAGGTGTTCTTCATCGCTGGTAAAACCACTACATAAGCTTGTTATCAGTCCTATCCTTTAGGGCTCTTTCTGAGTAGATGGAAAACAGCCCGTCCTTAAAAAAAGGCGAATCTTCCTCTCCAACAGACCCATTGCACTTATGTCCCTTCTTTCCAAGGTAATGGAAACGCTGATAAATCGTCATCTTATGAAATATTTCGAAACACGAAAACTGGTTAATGACAGATCCACTGGTGATCTGATGGCTTGTCTCACCGACAAGTGGAGCCAAATCGTACATCAATCTGGCGAAAGTAAGATAGTTGCATTTGATATTTCTAAGGCATTTGACAGAGTTTGGCAACAGGCTCTTTTGTGGAAAATGCGTGCTTTTGGAAAGTTCAATTCAAGTTGTGTTGGATGGTTTCAAGACTGATATTCACAAGATAAATGCTGGTGTGCCCCAGAGCTCCGTTCTGTCTCCGACACTCCTTTTAATTTTCATCAACGATCTCTTGACGACAGTATTGTCTGCTTTTCATATTCGTTCTCGGATTCACGTTCCTGCTCTTCGGCTGTAGAACAGGAACGGCAGCGTATGTTAAGCTCATTAAATTCTGATATTATCAGTATAACTAATTGGGGAACTACTTACAGAGTAGAATTGAATGCTTTCAAAACACAATGCTATCTGCTGTCCTTAAAGCGAAATTTAAACACCCAGCCATTACGATGCATTTGCATCGTCGAAACCGATTAACTTTCCATTCTCGGTATGTGTGGCAATGAAAACTTACGTTGGAATAACCACATATTCGGTGTCGTCAAAAATGCTGCGAAATGTCTAGGTTTCCTCAAGCGATGTAAGAAATATTTCACCCCCTCTGATCTGGCCTCAATATATAAGTCGTTTATCTGCCCGAAATTGAAGTACAATGCCCACATCTAGTAGGGTGCGCCCAAAACATCTCTGCACCTGCTAGATAGGATCCAAAACCGTGCGATAAAACTCATAGGTGATACAAATATCTCTCAAGCAATGGGCACCCTCGAACACCGACCTAAGGTCTTATGTCTCACTCTGTTTTATCGCTATTTCCACCACCAGTGCTCTACAGAAATCATCAGTAGCATTCCGCCCATTCAAACTTTCAACCGTAACACCCGTCTCGCTATGAATGCTCATCAGTATACCCTCAAGCCCCCTTTCGGACTTACTCTTAAATATCGTGATTCATTCCAAAGCCGTACAACTCGCTTATGGAATGCCCTGCCTAGCTCGTTATTTCCTAGTCATTACAACCTTCAAACATTTAAAACCAACGTTCACCGGTACTTCTCTTTCTATCCTCTCTGACTTTCCTTCGACCGCGCTGTGTGCAAACATTGTAAGGGTACTTGAGCGCGCGCAAATTATAAAAAAAAAGAAAAAAACAAGAACGTGACAACATACGAGATAAGGCCCGAGAAGACATCGATAAAATTCAAAAACAGAACTCTAAAACCTTTAATCGGAATAGAAAACCAAGATAACTTAAGATAACCTTGACGATATTTCTATATGAAATAACTACGAATATGAAACTTAAGATGAGTTGGGTTCACTGAGCCGTTGAACCAAAGGATGGCCGAGTTATAGGATCAAGTATCTGGTAATACCAAGTAAGCCTTGGATGTTTACGATATGCCAGCAATTAAACGAAGAACAGCACCGAAGAAGAGAAAGAAGACAAGTTAATCCGAGGTCTCGCAGAAGATTGCTCGATTTCTTTTACCGCCAACCTTCAACAGATAAAAACGGCTCATTGAACATACGATTCGCATTATTTAAATTTCTTGATTAATACTACCTACCTTGATTTGTTAAATTACCAATGTAATTGGTATTATTTAATTAATAAATAATTTATAACGTTTTAATCTCTACATACAACTCCTTTCTTAATACTCGTATATGAACATACGAGTATAAATATAGAATAAAATAATAATAAAGAAATTATGCATTTGTCATACAAAAGTATGTAAGTAGTGTTGAATACCATTTAAGTAACCGTCTTTTAATATTAAAATTTAATTTTGAGTGGAGTGACGCAATAAAGCAATTCGTAGTCAGCAAAAGGCTTCAAATCAAAAGTATTTATTATAACAAATAATTGATAGCGTCAAATGAAAAATTTATACAATCGGAACTAATAATATATTTTAAAAGGGAATAAAAAATAAAGACAATATTTTTAATCGAAGTAGCAAGAACCAAAGGCGAAACTAGACCAAACTATCAAAAAGAATTGATTAGGGGCTGGCATAATTGATATTGAGCAGCCAGAATTTTACTTTTTACACTACCGGTGTTTTTGTTGTCCTTATTGGTTGTGGAAGCTCATTGAATGACACGACACAATGGCATAGAATAACAATTACGAAATGCAGTAGTGCGGAAATTGGGTACTGGTATTTTATATGAAGAAGAATGGATATCAATGGAAAATTGCCGTTTCCGGTTTGCTTAAAAAAATGTTTATAACACCTTGAAGCAGTATAAATGGCGGATGGAAAACTAAGATATCAAAAGCGTTTGCGACATATTTTTCTCAGAACATAGTTCTGCAGGGTTAATAGAGGCTTAATTTTATTCATATAAGCACTCCCCGACCAGGTTATCCCATATTGCAGTTCTGAATGCAAGCCTCCATAATAGATTGCTTTTCACAGCATTGTTGAATAGATATTTCGCAAATAATAGAAACGACGAAGCATGCTTCGAAGATACTACCTCAAAGATTCTGCATAATTCGAGAAATACTCGTACATTCTAGAATCTAAAGTTGGGCGCAGGTATTTAAATTCGAATACTTTCTCAATTAAAAAGCCATTATTACTCGTATATCAGTTCAGATCCTTGTAGAAATTTGTTTTTTAATAATTAGCGCGCGCCCATGGGTTTATTATATCCATAAAATGTTTGCATACAGCGCGGACGTAGGTACCTCAGCGAGAACGAAAGGAGAGGTACCGATGTACTATACATTGGTATTAAATGCATACTAGTAATAACGACTAGGAAATCTATAGACAGCTCGACAGGGCATTCCATAAGCTAGTTGTATGGCTTAGGAGCGAACTATGATATTTTAGAGTATTTCCGATGGCTCAGTTGGCATCACTATACCCTCATCTGATGAACATTCACAGAGAGGCGGGTGTTAGTGTTAAAAGTTTGAAGGGGCGGATTGCTACTAGCATTATCGGTGGAGGACTGGTGATGAAAATAGCTATAGAACAAGGTGACATTACGTAAGTGTTCGAGGGCGTCAATTGAGTGTGTAATATTGGCATCACGTGTGAGTTGAATCGTACGATTTTGGACCCTATCAATCAAGGTCCAAAGAGATCTTAGGAGCACCTGACCAGATATGGGCATTGTATTCCAATTTTGGCGGATGAATGCCTTATATATTGAGGCAGATCAGTGGGGGTGAAATATTTCTTACATCACTTGAGGAAACCTAGACATTTGCAGCATTTTTGGCGACATCAAACATGTGGTCATTCCAACGTAAGTTGTTATTCAAAAACATGCCGAGAATGGAAAGTTTTTCGGTTTCAACGAAGCAAGTGTCTGGGTATTTAAATTTCGCCTTAACGACAGCAGACAGGATAATTGATAGTTTTCTAATTGGTTATGCTGTTAATATCGGAATTTAACGATCTTAACATACCCTGCTGTTCACGTTCTACAGCCGAAGAGGAGGAACGTGAGTCCGGGAACGAATTTGAATGCAGAGTACTATCGTCAGCAAAGGAATATAACGGATTTGAAGCAGCAGACAAGAGATTATTGATGAATATTTAAAGGACTGTCGGAGACACAACGGAGTCCTGAGGCATACCAGCATTTATTATGTGGATATCAGACTTGAAATCGTCCAAGACAACTTGAATTAAGCATTCCGAAAGGTAATTCTAATTCATTGAAGAAGAGAATCATCGATTCCAAAAGTACGCATTCCGACAAAAGAGCCTGATGCCAAACTCTGCCGAATCCCTTACAAATATCAAGTGCAACTATCTTGCTTTCGGCAGATTGATGCCCTTGCCCAATTGCCATAGGCAGGCTGGTGGGTTAAAAGGTGGTGCCCTCGTCATCTTTTACTGGGTGACCATGTTATACACTGGCGATCACTAGGAGTGAATCGATTTTCACTCTTTATATCTGTTTGAAATTTTGTACCCGCAAACTTTTACTACCTGGTGAACAAGTACATATTTTCTCAATAGGAAGTCATAAAATTAAAGGGTAAATAAGAAACGACCGTTGGAATTTTTCAATATCAAACAATGAACTACTTGAAAAGCGTATAAAAAGATGCGCCACTAGCATGAGGCTATTGCCAACATTTCGTTGCAGGAGTTCACATCAGCGATTTTTTTCAAAGTTTTGTTAAGAACATTTAAAAAAGCGTTGAAAAGAACTGTTTTAGTTTAGTTTAAAAAAAATGAAAGACTTTCCGGAATGAGTTAGGACTCACATGCCGAGAAATTGCAAGGAGGCTTAAAAGAAGTAAGACTGTTGTAAACAGCTATCTTCCGGATCCACAAAACTATGGAAAAAATTCAAAAGGATGCACGGCAGAAGCAACAACATTCGTGCGATAAAAGCGGTTAATTCTACGGCGTGCCTCAAATTCTACTTTACCAGCGACTAAAATAAGGGCCAACAGCGGAGCATAGCAACGGTCCGAAGGATAATACGAAAAAGTGGTACTATACAGAGAACAAAATTTAAAAAGAAACCTGTTTTGAGGCAAGAACACAAGGAGCATCGAATGAATTTTGCAGGAGAACATGTCGCTTGGAGCAGTGAATGGAAATACGTTGTTTTTTCGGATGAAAAAAAGTTGAACCTTGACGGCCCCGATGGTTACAACTTTTACTTCTATGATCTAAGAAAGAAGGAGCTTATGTTGGCAAGACACCACAGCCGTACATCAGGTGTAATGGTGTGGGGAGCTATTACCTACTATGGCACAATCCAGTTGGAGTTTTTGTGTACAACAATGAACGGAAACAACTACAAATGTTTGCTGGAACGGTCATTTCCAAAAGTGAAAAATATTTTCGGACCCTTGCCTTGGATATTCCAACAAGGCAATGACTCCATCCACACTTCCAGGGTTGTTAAAAGTTGGATTCAATCAGAAGACTTGGAACTTTTGCCATGACCGCCCTATTCACCGGACTTAAACATAATCGAAAAGGTTTGGGCATGGTTATCTCGTAAAGTGTATTAAGGCGGCAGACAGTTTAAAGACAAGGACACTTTAATCGAAGCTATTCGTGACGCCTGGGCCCAAATTTCTCTTGATTATTTAAAAAAAACTGTATGACGGTTTGGAATACCGTCTTATAGAGGTCATATCGAAAAGCGGCGGGCATACTCATAATTAATATAGAAAAACATAATAAATAAATGTTTTAAAACCATAAAACGTAAACATTTTATTAATTTTTTGCATGTGACCCCATCCTAGTGGCTCATCTTTTTATACGCTTTTCAAGTAGTTCATTGTTTCATCTTGGGAAATTCCGACGGTCGTTTCTTATTTACCCTTACATAATTTTTTAACTTTTTGTTGAGAAAATATGTACTTGTTCACCAGGTAGTACAAGTTTGTGGGTACAAAATTTCAAACAGGTATAAAGAGTGAAAATCGCTTGCAAATGTATGGCCTCATCCTAGTGATCGCCAGTGTATGCACGAGCCATCCCGGTCTTTTTATCACATTTGCGTGTAACCCCCGTTGGAAGGACATCACAGATATGCTACTACCTGGCCAAAAGTCAATCGCCATGGTATTATAGCCAGGGTATTACATCTTAACGTGAAAAGATGATGGCTCTTCTAACCAAAGGCAATCTGTTTGGGGCGATGCGTTGCTTTATATGTACATATATTCGGTGGAATGGGAAAAACGGTTTCTTCCCCATATTCACATTTTACTATAGCTAGAGCAGCGTATCACTCCAGATAAGATTGACAATGTTACAATATTAGATCTGAAATACCTGATCCTGAGCAAGACCCTCTCCTCTACGATATCGTGAAGGCCAACATGATACAACTAAAAATCGCCCTGCATGAAAGATGGTGGCCAAAGTTAGACCACTCTCAAGGACACGCAAACAGGACACGATGGATATCAGCAATATAGGAGGAGGTCTCCAGCTGACGGTGGTTACACAATAAGAAATTTGTAGAGGGCTGGCCGGAATGTAAGAAAAGGCGATTCTGGGTAGGGTCTACACCGTTGTGTTACCACCTACGCCTGCTGCTCCATGAGGTTAGAGGGCGGACATCTTTTGAAGACTTAAAGACTGTGTATGGTATCCTGCGTCCAACAGTTCAGTCTAGACTTTTGTATTGCTCGAAGACGACCAGCATTGGGACAGTATTTTAGAGGAAGCCGCATTGTGCCATTCTCCTTTGAAGCTGCGGGATCTATTTACAATGATGTTAATTTTCTGTCAACTCTGTGATCCTTTAAGCCTTTGGTAGAAATATAAAGACAGTCTCTAGGAAGTCATTAGATGGCAACTAGAGAGAGAATAGTAAGATAGTACGCAGCTGCTCATAGACGAAGTGTACAATAGATGCTTGATATTAATCAAGGATGCAGTGTCAACACAAGCAGGACAAAACCTGGCACAATACGGGTTGTCTCAGCCAAAAAAATCTGCAGTCTCGATTATCGAGACTATCTGAAGAAGACCATTTATGAATCCGGTACCCTGAGAGAAGTGGTGTTGTCTAATCAAGAGTTATTAATGGATGAACAGTTTTACGAACAGCAGATCCTTGGCAATATTGAGAAAGGAATTGGGCAAATATTTTTTCTGAATGCTCCTAGTGGCACTGGAAAAACCTTTCTTACCAATTTGTTGTTGGCAAAAGTAAGGAGTAATCGTGGTATCGCCTTAGCCGCCGCATCGTCAGGAAGACTGTAGAAGAAGACTGCCATTAAATCTAATCCATTTCAAAACAGAGTAATGTGGCCCAAGTGCTGCGCGACTGTAAACTTATAGTTTGGGACGAAAGCACAATCACTCATAAAGGGGGTTTCGAAGCACTAAACAGAACTCTAAAACATATCAGAGGGAACAGTGACATGATGGGTGGAGTCAGCGTGTTGTTAGCTGGAGACTTTTGGCAGACTCTCCCTGACAAAGTTAAGACTTGCATTAAGTCAACAGATCTTTGGCCGCTAATCAAAAATCTCAAACATGCGAATGCATTGGAAGGTCGATGTATGTACTCGTATCGTGCCGTGTTGTTTTAAGCAACATTAAGCTTTTTCCTGCCAAGAACATCACAAGAACATTTTTAAGGGGATAACGCGCTGCGAAACCTTACCTACCGCTGCATTAATATGGGAGTTCCAAGTTAAGGTGTTGTTAAGGAGCATGCCTAGATTTATAGCAATTTGAGTGTATTCAATAACAGCATTGTTTAAAAAAAAATGTAAGGGAAATAGGTTAGATCTAAGTTGGTTTTACTTAAGATTTAAGGCATTTAGACTTTAATAGATTTAAAATCAGTCCATTTCTACTCGATCAAAGAGCGATCTTTACCAAGTCTTCTCAATGACCGGCAGTATGGTTTTCGTTGCAACAGGTCCAGTGGTGATTTGATGGCATGTCTCACCGTAAAGTGGAACCAAAGCATACATCAATCTGACGAAAGCAAGATAGTTGCACTCGATATTTCTAAGACATGTGACAGAGTTTGGCATCAGCCACTTTTGTCCAAAATGCCTGTTTTTGGGATCGATAACTCAATTCTTCAATGGACTAGAAATTACCTTTCGAAGCGTTGAACTCGTGTTGTCTTGGACGGTTTCAAGTCTGATATTCATAAAATAAATGCTGGTGTGCCCCAGGGCACTGTTCTGTCTCCGACACTCTTTTTAATTTTCATCAACGATCTCTTGTCTGCTACTTCTAATCCAATGTATTTCTTTGCTGACAACAGTATTCTCTGCTCTTCGGTTGTAGAACGGGATCTGCAGCGCGTGCTAAGCTCATTAAATTCCCATATTAACAACATAAACAATTGGGGAACTATCAATAGAGTGGAATTTAATGCTTCCAATGCTGTCTGCTGTCATTAAAGCCAAATTTAAATACCCAGCCATGAACCATGAATGGCGCTTACATCGTCGAAACCACAAAACTTTCCATACTCGGTATGTGTGTCAGTGACAACTTACGTTGGAATGACCACGTATTCGATGTAGTCAAAAATGCTGCGAAATGTCTAGGCTTCCTTCCACAAGCAATGTAGGAAATATTTCACCACCTCTAATCTATACGAGTATAAGGAATGCCCACATTTGGTCAGGTACTCGTAAAACATCTCTGCACCTGCTATATAAGATTCAAAACCATGCGATAGAGCTCATAGGCGATACTAATATCAGTCAGTTAATTGACACCTTCGAAGGCCGACATAATGTCTCCTGTCTCACTTTGTATTATCGGTATTTCCACCACTATTACTCCATTGAAATCGTCAGTAGCATTCCGCCCATTCAAACTTTCAAACTTTCAACCGTAATACCCGTCTCGCCATAAATGCTCATCAGTACAAGATCATACCCGATTTCGGGCGTACAATAAAATATCGTGATTCGTTCGTAAGCCGAACCAATATGCATTGGTACCTCTCTTTTCTTCCTCCCTAGATTTCCTTCGCTCGCGCTGTGTACAAATATTTTAAGAGTACACAAATCCATTAAGGGCGCGCTCATTAAAAAAAAAATAAGAAAAAAATAGGGAGAATAGAAGAGGTCCCAATATCAAACCCTGAGGAACCTCACTTGTGATTGAAAAAAGCCGATACCTGAGCGGCTTTTTGCACTTGCCGAAGGTAGGACGATAAAAATCTTATGGCACTAGCAGAAAACCCATAAAGGTGAAAATAGTTTATTGCAGAAATTAGTGTGGTCTACAGTATTGAAGGCTTTAGCGAAACTTATGAGCACTAAGAAGGTAACCTGATCTTTATCCAGTGCCTAGGGAAGGTCATAAGTAACGTTTAAGATGACTGATGTGCTACCGTGCATGTCGCGGAAACCGAACTGTTTGGGGGATACTAAGTTGTGTGCCTTGAGGTAGACATTAATTTGTTTTTGTATTATCCTTTCGAAAGCTTCGGACATAAAAGGAAGAATTGAAATACGCCTAAAAACATTATTTTTGGGACTTGTACGAATGGGTAAGATTTTCTTTAAATTCCATTGGAAAACCTAGACCATCAGGATGGGTAAGATAGCCTTAATAAAAACCGGGTGCATTTCGTCAATCCTAACCGCGTTAGACTTGATAGAGAGAATACTTGCAACAACGTCGGTACTCTCAATACATGAAAAATAGAAGGATTCCTCGAAAGCGGTATTTAATGCATATGGTGGCTCGTTAATTTCAAGATTTATTGAGGGCTTGGGAAGAATTGGATATGGGAGAGTAATGAATCTTGCGTTTAATGCGTTAATATTGATATTTTCAGTATATTCTTGTTTGGGCCTACCGATTTTTTTTTCTGTTTTTGTTTGTAACTGCCGTCTATAGTTCATAAGGAGCTAAAATCGAAGGTAGCTTTAGAAACATTACAAGATAATCAATAAAAATAATGAATGAATGAAATGAAATGGGGTCATTACAATATAAAACAAATATGGAATCTAGGTAATTATTTAAACCAATACACAAAGCAAATTAAGAACGTAGTCATAATTAAAATCTAAAAGCCATGGTTTAATAAGAATATGCCTCATATTATCGGGTAGCTTAATAAAGAGTCTAGGAGCCGTTACAGAAAAAATTTTGAAAAATGTATGCAAATTGTGTTGGGGTACTAGATGGAGTGAAAAGTGAATTAAAATTTTTTTTTTTTAAATGTTTTTTTATATTATTCAATATAGTCCCCTTTTAGTTTGATACACTTATTCCAGCGATTTTCCAACTTCTTGATCCCGTCCGAAAAGTAATTTTCCGGAAGGTCTGCAAAATACTCCTCCGTGGCGTCGATGATTTCCTCGCGTGAGCTGAATTTTTTATTGATGAGCCATCTTTTGAGATTTGGGAAGAGATAATAGTCCGAGGGATCCAAATCCAGTTACCAATCGACGCCAAAAGTCCGCCCGATTCCGCATCAGCAAGTCCAAACACTCTTTCGAAGTGCTCTCGCGTTCGTGTTTTTGGTCAAAAGTGAGCATTCGCGGCACTCAGCGGCAGGATAACTTTTTCATTTGAAGAATATTGCCCAAAATATGGCGTGTGCGCTCAGTACTAATCTTTGTGGTATCTGCTAGCTCGCGCACTTTCACTTTCCGGTCAGCCGACACCATTTCATGCATTTTTTTCACATTGTCGTCTGTAACCTCATCGGAGGGCCTGCCGCTACGGACTTGATCGGTAGTGGAGTTGCGGCCACCACGAAACTCTCGAAACCAATATTTGACGGTGTAATCTGACGGAGCATTAGCCCCATAATATTTATCCAATTTTTCTTTTGTTTCCTTCGCCTTTGAGAGGCAAAAATTAATGTTTTATGAGGGAACGAAGATCGTTTTTGTCCATACTCAACATGATGCCAAACACGTCAACAGCAATCGGCTGTCAAAACAAAACTAAAGACAGTATCGCACTAAAATTTGGTATGTCTGCCTAAATATGAACGGACTTCAAGGCACCATAACCTTTTTTGCAGTCGCAGCGCATTAGTTGGTAGCTAGAAGAGCTTCTGTTTAAAAGATATCCAGATCTTGCAAAAAATATTTTCAAAACTTTGTAGCAATATACGAGTAGATGCTTTCAAGGTAGAACTTTAAGGTTTCTAAAAAGTACTAAGCTACGAGGGTTGTCTGAAAAGTTTCCGATCGCAATGTAAAGATAGCAGTATTCGTCAATAAAAGCTAGTGAATGCTAGTTGTGCATCTTTTGACATTTACTTACCGAAGTTTCAGTCATTTTGGAAGCGCAGTTTTTAGTTGACAGTCGTTTGAGTGAAAATGTAAAAAATTGTGTATCGAGCTGTTATTAAATTCTTGTTTTGGAAAGGCAATACGCCTACGCAAATCATAAATGAGTTGGACTCTGTGTATGGGGACTCTGCACCATCATTTACCACAGTGAAATTTTGGGCAGCTGAATTTAAACGTAGCTGTAAGAGCTTGGGAGATGATGAACGTTCGGGACGTCCAAAAACTGAAACCACTGACAATAACATTGCTAAAGTTCACCAAATGAAGTTAGACAACCGCAGAATTAAGGTAAGGGAGATAGCATAGGTTATGAAAATGTCCACATAACGTGTTTGTTACATATTAAATCAAGATTTAGGCATGAGAAAGCTGTCCGCACGTTGGGTGCCGCGTTTGCTTACGTTAGACCAAAAACGTGTTCGAATGAATATTTCCAACGCTCTGTTGGCGCAGTTTAGGAGCAATAAATCCGAGTTTTGGCGCCGATTAATTACTGTAGATGAAACTTGGATACACCATTATACGCCCGAAACAAAAATGCAGTCAAAACAGTGGACCGCAAAGGCCGAGCCGTCTCCGAAAAAAGCAAAAACTGTTTTTTCGGCTGGGAAAGTAATGGCGACTGTTTTTTTTTGGGATAGTAAAGGAGTTATTATAAACGATTACCTTCAAAGAGGAAAAACCATTACAGGAGCATACTACGCATCATTACTTGCCAAAAGTTTGCAGAAAAAGAAAATCCTGTTTCACCAAGACAATGCGTCGTCTCACACCTCAGCGGTTGCCATGGCGAAAATCCATGAATTACGGTTTGAACTGCTTGACCATCCGCCTTATTCACCAGATCTAGCCCAAAGCGACTTCTTTTTGTTCCCTCATCTAAAAACTGCGCTCGGAGGACAGATATTTTCGTCAAATGAGGAGGCAATACCTTCGTGAACAAGCAGAGAAAAACACCAAGTACTATTTGGACGGGTTAAAGAGATGGGAGCATCGCTGGGAGCATCGC
Source organism: Volucella zonaria (assembly GCA_963966105.1). NCBI lineage: Eukaryota > Metazoa > Arthropoda > Insecta > Diptera > Syrphidae > Volucella > Volucella zonaria. The sequence continues at coordinate 57,792,035 of OZ014530.1, forward strand.
TGGGAGCATCGCTGGGAGCATCGCTGGGAGCATCGCTGGGAGCATCGCTGGGAGCATCGCTGGGAGCATCGCTGGGAGCATCGCTGGGAGCATCGCTGGGAGCATCGCTGGGAGCATCGCTGGGAGCATCGCTGGGAGCATCGCTGGGAGAAGCGTGTAGAGTTATTATATAAGGAAAAATTTGAGAGAAAATGTCTTGTATCATTGTTCGGTCGGAAACTTTTCAGCCAACCCTCGTATTTTGTTATAGTGAGTGCCTCTCTAAGAACTATGTCATCCTTAAGCTTAGAGTGAACTAAACCATAATAAATACACTTAAGAAGATCTAATGATCAATAAGAGTTTAAGAACTAGACTTGCCTAGTAGCAGTCATGAAATGCTTCTTTAGTGCATTTGTATGGTCAGACCAGTCCATCTTCCAGTCGAGCGGGACACCAAGATACGTAAATTGTTTAACGCTCTCAATATAAAAACATTTGTCAGAGCAGGGGTGTTGCTCAAAGTATGTTTGTAAGCTACATTCAGAGTTGCAAGTATCCTTACACAGCATAGTAACCGTTTGCATTTAGCACAATGAAAATGAAAAGGTTCATAATCTGTTTCTCTGCCACTAGTACTAAAAAACTTAACTTTAGTTTTGCCGCTAATGACCATTTTATGCATTCTAAACCAATGACTTAGGACTTCAAGGTCATGATTAATATTGGCAGAAAGATTTAAAACAGAATGTGCCTTTACACAAGTCATGTCGTCCGCAAACGGTGTAACTTTGCTATTATCTTTTTGTAGGAGAAGTGAGTTAATAAATATTAGAAAGAGTAAGGGACCAAGAATGTAACCCTGAGGAACGCGTATAGAAACAAAACTTTTAGAACTTAACTTACTATCAATTTTTACTTTTTGAGTTCTGTTTGATAAATATGACTTAAGCCAGTTGTGAACACTACTCCTAAAGCCACACTTATACAGTTTGTCCAAAAGATTGCTAGTTCTCTTAAGATGTTCCACAATTGTCGTAATTTTATTGTTGAATGTAGTTTATTGCTGTACATACGTAATTTTGTGGCCTTGATTTTATTCACTACCTGATTCTGCAGTGAACGATATATTCGATTGTGTACATCTAATCTAAAGCGTTTCCATTGATTTTAGGCCTGATCTCATTGTGACATTAGTTGGCGAATTTCATTTGTTAACCAGGGACTCTCACCATATTATCGTTTTTCTCGTAATACGAGTAAAACTACTATGTTGAGTCAATTTGATCGGAAGGGCAGGCCAGGTAGTAAATACTAACAAAGCGGTTAGACAGGACATGGTTCAAGACTGCTTTCAACGTTAGTACGAGTATAATATCAGTTAAACGCATCTGCAATAGGGAGTTTTTTTTTAGAAACAACGGTGTCATTAATGAAAATTGCCGTAGGTTTTCTAGAAGCAAATGATTTATCGAGGATGTTGTCTACAATTTGCCATTTCTTTCTTAAGTTTCCCTTAGAAGTATAAAAAGGGCGCGCCATTAAGTATCTCGAGAATTTTGAATCTGTATTCTAAGTTCAGCACACAATTTGTTTTATATATTTTTTTTGATATTATTGGTACTAATCGATGCCAGATGAAGCAAACTTTTTGTAACTCCCGCCATATGAGGACATAAAAAAGGAACCCAATGCTTGTGGCCAAGTGACAAACTTTATTAATCAATATATGTATATTTAACAGACCAATAATAGTAAGCAATTACTTAGTTTAAATTTATGTTAATAAATTAATTTACAATAGTTTTTTTCTCCTTTTTATTTGGGTAATACAGTAGTTTTAAATTTTATCTTTTTAATTATTAATTTCCTTTAAGTTGGTGGTTGCGTCGGTGGTAAGTACCAAAGTGCCAAATGGCTGCTTTTGACATTTAGCCTAGCTCTACCACTTTTTTTATGGGTGTTGCCAACAGATAGGTATGGCATTTAATTCTTAGTTTGCTTTTACTACTGACTTTGTGCACTAAATACTTAGAGATCCACGGTTTAAGTCCCTTTACAATATTTTTTTGAAGGCAATGAAGAGGTGCAACTAAAAATGTATTTCTTTAAGGAACCCAAGAATATTAGATAGAAATTCGAAGCATCTCTACAAAAATCTATTTCTTACTAAAGGGTGAGCCAATAGATGGTGTGGATGTTGGCTGTCAATTACTGTCATTTAATGAATTCAATGACTGGGTGGTTTCGACATTCTGGACAGACGATACCCGAAGGACGATGAGATCTTCGCTGCGGAAAATAACTTAACCCAGCTTGTAAATGAGCCTACACGAATACCAGACGTTGACAGTCATACCGCCAACACCCTGGACTTCTTTTTAACTTCTCACCCTGATAAGTACATCGTTGATGTGCTCTCCCCTCTAGGCTCGTCGGACCATTGTGTCTTATCTGCTAATTTCTCATACACCGACCACACAGTTAGAGAAAAGATTCCTAAAAGAACCGTATGACAATACGAGAAAGCCAACTGGAGCGGTTCTTTAGGAATTTTAGCTGGTCGTTATGTTTCCTCGATAACGACGTGGATGCCGCTGCTGATATGATCACAGACACCATTCTCATTGGAATGAGAAACTTTATACCTCATCTGATGAAGAGGATTAGACCAAAAGAAAAGGCATGGTACGACTCGAGTTGTAAAGAGGCTGCCAGGGATAGAGAAATGTTTCTTCGGTTCTTCAAGACCCACCCAACAGAGGGAAACCGAAAAAAGTTTAAACGAGCCAGATATGACTGCAACGTCGTTCTTAAACGTGTACAATTCCAATACGACCAAAATCTGAGGCAAAAAATACTACAATGTCCCAAAGGTAGTATACATTTTTGTTCGTTCGTTAAAAATATTAGAAATTCTGCCTCATCCTCCATCCCAATGCTCATTTACAATGACATTCCAGCTGTCAGCTCTTTGAATAAGGCGAATCTGCTTGCTGCACACTTTGCGGCCAGCTAAATACTCCCAGATTGTTCTTTGTCTTTGCCTACACTTGAGTGCGTCGAATCTGCAATGGGACGAATCCACTTTCGTACTCGTGTAGTAGCAAGAGTTCTTAAAGATCTTAACAAATATGTCGAAACACGAAACTTCTTAATGACCCGCAGTATGGTTTTCATAGCAACAGGTCCACTGTTAATCTGATGGCATGTCCCACCGAAAAGTGGAACCAAATCGTACATCAATCTGGCGAAAGCAAGATAGTTGCACTTGATATTTCTAAGGCATTTGACAGATTTTGGCATCCGGCTCTTTTGTCGAAAATGCGTTATTTTGGAACGTTCAATTCAAGATGTATTAGATGGTTTCAAGTCTGATGTTCACAAAATAAATGCTGGTGTGCCCTATGGCTCTGTTCTGTCTCCCACTCTCTTTACAATTTTCATCAACGATCTCTTGACGACAGTACTCTTTGCTTTTCATATTCGTTCCCGGACTCACATTCCTGCTCTTCTGCTGTAGAACGGGAACGGCAGCGTATGTTAAGCTCATTAACTTCTGATATTAACAGCATAACTAATTGGGGAACTACTTACAGAGTATAATTTAATGCTTTCAAAACACAATGCTATCTGCTGTCCTTAAAGCGAAATTTAAACACCCAGCCATTATCCATGAATGGCATTTGCATCGTCGAAACCGATAAACTTTCCATTCTCAGTGTGTATGTCAATGACAACTTACGTTGGAATGACCACATATTCGGTGTCGTCAAAAATGCTGCGAAATGTCTAGGTTTCCTCAAGTGATGTAAGAAATATTTCACCTCCTCTGATCTGGCCTCAATACATAAGGCATTCGTCCGCCCAAAATTGGAGTACAATGCTCACATCTGGTCAGGTGCTCCCAAAACATCTCTGCACCTGCTAGAAAGGATTTAAAACCGTGCGATAAAACACATTGGTGATACTAATATCACTCAATCAATTGACACCATCGAACACTAGTGCTCCATAGAAATCGCCTGTAGCATTCCGCCCCTTCAAACTTTCAACCGTAACACCCGTCTCGCTATGAATGCTCATCAGTATACCATCACGCCCACTTTCGGACGTACTCTAAAATATCGTGATTCGATGTACGCCGTACAACACGCTTATGGAATGCCCTGCCTTGCTCTTTATTTCCTAGTCATTATAACCTTCAAACATTTAAGCCCAAGCTTCATTGGTACCTATCTGTGTGCAAACATTTTAAGGGTACTTAAATTCCTTGAGTGCTCGCAAATTATAAAAAAAAATGTAATCTTTTTGACAGTTGTCATACAATCTTTGGCAATTTTACTAATGGAGTCGCTAACGATGCAACAAGGCATTTTTATTTTTCAATTTAATTACGAAAATGGGCGATCTGTAAAAGTAACATTTCGTAAAATTCGTGGCTTCTTTGGTCAACATCCTAGCCTTAGTGAGCCCGGAATTCGTGCAATGGTGAAGCGTTTTGAAGAAGCTGGTTCGATGTCAGGTCAAACTCCATATCAGCATGTTCGTCCAGCACGTATGCGTTCAAAACCAGCCAGTAACCTCAATTCGTAGCCACAGTCAACTTATGGCACTTTACGTCGAGTTTTAAAAGTTGATCTTCATTTGCACGTCTATATCATAAAATCAAAATTACACATCAATTGAAGCCTTTGGACCATTTACGACATCGCCGATTTGTTAACTGGATGTTGGATCGCCAGCAAAATTTGTCATGGAATTTATTTTTTTCCGATGGAGCCCATTTTTGGATGGATGGGTACGTAAATAAATAAAATTGTCGTTCCTGGGGATAGGACAACCCATACGAGGCTTACGAAAAGCCAATGCATCCCAAAAAAGGTCACTCTATGGTGCGGATCGGGTTGGTGGCATCATTGGCCCGTACTTTTTCGAAGATGAGGCTGGAGGAACAGTTACAGTGAATGGAGAACGTTGCCGCAACGTGTTGACCGGTCTTTTTTTTTTCTTTGCAAAATTGAATGAATTGGGTCTGGACGGTATCTGGTTTCAGCAGGATGGTGCTACCGCCCACATAAGCCATCAATCAATCAATTTATTGCGTGCGAAGTTTGAAGATCATATTATTTCGGTTAAGAGGAGAAGTTGATTGGCTTCCAAGGTCATATGATTTGACCTTTGAACTTCTATCTGTGAGCTTATTTGAAGAGTAAGGCCTATGCCAATAATTCAGCGACAACTCAGGATCTCAAACATACCATCCAAACTGAAATTGGGGTCATTGACTCAGTTATTCTTTAAAAAGTCATCGAGTCGCTCGCAACAGAAGCCGTTGCGCAAGCTGTTGGCTCAGTCTTTAGAACTCATATAGCAGATTGTTCTTCAGCGTATTGAAATTAGAATGGAGTCCAAAGACAGTAGGGTTTGTATTGATTTTTCCTAGCATACGAGAGATTGGTTCCTTCGCGCCATAGAGGGTGTGGTGGGTTGGTTAATAGAAGGGACGGAGGGTACGTAGATTTCGAGGGTCAGTATGGAGGAAAATAGACTTGTGAAGGGATGCGCATTCAACGTGAATGAAGAGAAAGTCGGCTGCATCTCTGCGTTCCTCAAGAGCGTGGGGACGGTTTTGATAGGGGGGCAGAATAAAAGAAGCGTTCCAGGGCATACCTCGAAGAGCAAATCGAAGAAAACTTCGCTGGATGCTTTCGATTCTCGAGATATGAACACGTTGATATGGGGACCATATTTGACTGGTGAACAAAGGTAATATGGAGGGACCTTAAGGATTATCCCATCCATATGTAAACGGAAGTTGAGTTCCCTCTCACACAAAATGCCGAGGTCGCGAAGAGATTGCACGGAGGAGATAGGTTAGTTTTGGAGAAGGTAGAGTCGGGGAGGAGGTTGGTGCCGCTTATGTGAAAAGGTGATGGATTGGCATTTGGGTAGATTAAGTTCCAAACAATTTTTGAGGCACCAGATTGAAAAATTATCAAGGTCTTATCATCGGGAGAAGAAATTTTATTGAAAAATTTGGTATCGTCAGCGTGAAGGGCGACAGACGAGTGCTTGATAATCGAGATGATTTACAGCCTTGTGGAACTCCAGAGGTGGCGAAAAATGGAACCGAGTGGGCTGACCTAAAACGAACACTGTAAACACGGTTTTCGAGGTCAGAGGATATCCATTTTAACAGTATGGATTCAAAGCCGAGAGCAGACAATTTGAAGAGTATTAATCGATGGGAGATTTTATTTTAGCGATTGGGCGATAGTTTGTTATTTTGTTCTTTGATCCTTTTTTTGTGGATCAGCGTTATGGAGGAGGTTTTCCAAGCCTGAGGAAATTCTCCTTGTGAAAGGGATAGACTAAAGAGATTAGAAAGGGTAAGGGAAAGAGAGGAAGAACATTTTTTGAGGTATATGGCAGGGAGGTCATCTGGGCCAGGTGTGAATTCCTCATTAAATTGATGTAACTTATATTCGAAATAAGACGGGTCCAGGTTCTGAGAGAGTAGTGGGCCATTGGAGAAATTCAGTAGGTGATTAAAATAGGATGGAGTCGTTGGTGAAGGATTATTTGAAAAAGGTGGCAAATAAATTGGTAATGGTGAGTGAATTGATTGATGACTTGTTGTTGAAAGAGAGGGAAGGAGGGTAGCCGTCGGACTTTTTTTGTAGTCAACAAATTGGAAAAAGGACTTAGGGTCGTTCATCAGGTTGACTTGCGCATTATTAAGGTAACGCTGGAGAAGGCAATCATAAAGTTCGGTGAAATGAAGATAAGCACCAAGATAATTGGAATAGTCGAAAAAGGATCTGGTACGCAGGAAAACAGCGCATAACTTGTTTCTCTTATTTCGTAAGGAACGAAGCTTGCGATTATACTAGGGAGGACTAGTAGATGATGTTTTAAGGCGGGAGAACGGAACGTAAAGAGAAAACGAATTAAATATTTCTCTATAAAAAATGGATAAGGCATCATTTACACTTAGGTTGTGAAAGTTAAAGTGGGATCTGCTAAGATAGTCACTGATTTTGTGAAAGTTTGCTTTATGAAAGTCGTAGGATGAGAGAGTTGTGGGTGGAGTGCAAAATGAACGTAGAAGGGAGGGTAGTTGTCGATTGTAGAGAGGGATACGGGACAAAGTGAGACTGAGGAGTTAATTGAATCTGTTGTGAAAATAAGGTCCAATTGCCTGCCCATATAGTTGGATACACCACTGACTTGGCATAGACTTGAGTCTGTTAAGCGATCTAAGAAGAGACATTCCTTAGCTGAGTTGGCATTAGTCCACTGTAGCTGAGGAAGATTAAAGTCGCCGAAAATAAAGATATGGTCAGTAGAGTCAGACAGGTCAATTAAATAGTCGATCGCATCGACAACAAGTTGGTAAGATTCGGTAGGTTGAGCTGGCAGGATGTAGCAACATAAAACGTAAAGGGACTTGAAGGGGAGTGATGTTTTTTTAGCGACAAAGTCGACTTTAGAGGATGAAGAGATGGTAATGGGAGAAGAGTTAAGGCTGCTGTGGATCGCCAGTAGGACGCCTCGAGAGGGGGAATCATCATGTGGGTGGGTAGAATCGTCGTCGCGAAAAACATTAAAAGTAGGGAGGAACAATTCCTGGTTCTTTATGTCGGGAATCAAATTGGTTTCAGTCAAGGCGTAAATATCAAAGGGAAGAGAATGTGATTGACGTAGGACAGCATTGGTCTTAGAGCGAAGACCTCTTACATTCTGGTAGTAAAATGTAAGAGGGATGTTGTGGGGTGGAATGGTTTAAGTGCTGACAAGGAAGGCACGTTATGGTCGAAAAAAATTACCATGGTCAGCTCGGCTTCGTTGTAGGTGTGAAACTCGTTTAGAGTGAACGTAGTGGCCGAATGTGGCAAGGTCGTCTGCTACTTTCTGAGGGGACATTCTAAAAATCTCGTGTTACCTGACATAAAGGTTCCTGAGACTGATAAGGTCGGTAGGGAGGCCTTCCTGCTGGATGGATACCATGACGCTGGTTTTGGTCTTCCCTTCGTAGCAGACCGAGTTCGATTTGTCATTTAGATAGGCGAGAAAGAGACGAATGTTTTCATATCTCTCTTTCTCTCTCTAAGCCTAGAGAAACCGTGGGGGGACAAAGGGGGTCAAGAATAGAGGAGACCAGTTATGGAGTGATTCGTAATCAATAGAACGCGTACATATTTTTCAGATTTACTGCACGAAATATTGCTTAAACGTCCGTATATATGATTTAGACATCTACCCAATACAGTTCTGGTGCAGTCACTGATAACGCTTGTTAGCCCATGTGTCGTAACTGGAAATTGTTTCACTACATTCTAACACATTCATATTAAAGTTGCCAACGATCATTACATTTTTAAATTTCTCGTTCTCAACGAAACTGGAAAATTCTTTTACATATATAAGCAGAAGGTTTAAACGTATGAGCGGTAGATAAGACACCACTAGAGAGAGGCCGCAAGCTTTTGTAAATTTAACGTAAAATAAAAAAGCCTTCAACAACTGGAGGTATGGTTCCAATATCGGAGCTATCTTCTCAAGATAAACCAGAGCCTCCGACTTTCATATCAAAAGTGATCAGCAGATTATCAGTATCGAGATCACAGAGTCCAGACCGTATAAATATTGACAAGCATACAAAACATAAAAAAGGTGGGAAAAAAAAGCAGTAGCCTAGATGAAGAGATGTTCAATTACTGAACAAGCAACATGGGAGTACCTTAGGAGCCGATGAGCAAGCCAAGCAACTTACAATGTGCCTCATGCGACCATGTGATATATCTATGGCAGGTAAAAGAAGTGAAACGAAAGAACACCGATGTACTGGTGGATCTTTTACATTGCTGAACTGAGACCTGAGTGTCTCAATATGGGATGTCGGCAGCAGCGTGCAAGGGGAAAAATCAGAGAGAACTGCGAAGTATTGTACAACAACACTGGAAGAATTACAACAAAGGGAAGGGAGTGTCGAAATCGTATAAGAAAAAGTAAAAGCGAAGCCTTCCCAACATCGAAAGAAGACCTGCCACTTGGGAAGTTCATACAAAATAGTGATGGGCAAGTTTAAAAGTGTTATGGCAGTGATATCTCTCTACATAGACAGCAGTAGCTAGGAATGAGTGTCAATTTCGTGAATGATAATTGAAAATACGAAAATAATGCCACCCGTCACAAGAGCAGAAGTCCTGGCAGCTAAGTGCGCAATTAAATCAAAAGGACTGCCAGAATGGACAAAAGCTCTAGCTTAGTGTTAAAGAAATCAACCAGCAAAAAAAACTCGTTCGAGAACCTCTAACGAAGATGCGTAGCAAATGGAAGATGCCCAGACAAATGGTAAAGCGCTTGTACTCATCCCAGAAGGTGGACACTTAACAGGGTTCACAGGTCACTTAAGACTAATTTAGAAGAAGATTGAAATCAAAGAAGAGTGCCTCTCATATAAACTTTTACGAAAAGATCGAAAGTGTTGGTAAAACCAGTAGGCTTGTTAAAGTCATCAGAAGCGGGATCCCGATTGTTAAAACTCAGAAGATATGATGGAACCTATACTGAGTTGAAAGTAGAAACTCTCAGTCTCATATTTGAGAGTTACTTTCCAGGTAATCTGGTCAGAACAGGCTCACAATCACATCCTAACAATGAAGCTGCAAGTAGGCTGAGTAATACTCGCAGTAGCTATCATTGGTTGTGGTGACGAAGAGTATGCTTCAATCGCCTGGCACCGACTCATACCACTGTATACATGAAGAGCAATCTGAAAGATCAAAATCTTGTCTTATTGTGGGAAACTCTCACTTACTCGTAGCATATATACTTGGAGAATTTTACAGATTTGTTTTTCGAAAGCATTCGTTTGGCATGCGTACAACCATGCCACTTCTCATAAGAGACCCAACTCTCAATGGAAGCCCTATCCGAAGACGCATGTAGTTCTAACGTATATTCAGATCCTGCAAATCTTCTTCTGAGCCCTGCCTGGGAAGTTCAACGGCGATTTCATTTCCCGTGATCCAAGTGTGACGTAGAACCTAAACAGGAAAACTTATATCGTCGAAATAGCTAAACAGACATCAACAGGGCTCTAAGCTCATCTTGGCTGACGCTACAGATTCAAATGCTTTGCCTCTCCACCGATTTATCACAATATAAATTATTGCTTGAAATATAGACGCACATTTTCCAAACAATGTGTGAAATTTATCTTTGCCGTCTCCAGAAAGACGGCAGAAAGTGCGGCATCTTAGGTTGGTTTAAGAGCCATCTGTTATGACTCGGATCGAGGATCCGCAGGAGAAGGTAGAGGCTATTGGAGTGCCTTTCCAGGAAGTGTACAAGGCGAATGGCATCATTGGCCCGAACCACAACGTGGAAAATCGAGTCCTTGTGCGCAATTTCTGCCTTCGAAGAACCAGTGCACTGATGCCTGCCTGATTGACTTGGATAAAGCCTTTGATACCGTACGGTTAGAGGGACTCTTCTGCAAGCTGAACAGGTTGGGCATTAGTAAACCACTGCTGTATAATCTTTTTCAATATGCTAACATATAGGAACATTTCACATTGAAAACGGTCTGCAACAGGGTGCGGGAAATTCACCGATCCTATTCAACATTTACACAAATGATCTGATAGGTTCACTAGATCCGATCAGACCAGGTCCAAATTAAATGATATTGCGACGACTGGAAATTGAAGATCAGCTTTCAGAAGTCGGAAACCATTCTGTTTAGGATGCCTTTGTCTGGAGCCTCTAGGGACACCAGAAATAATTGGTGAAAGTTTTTGTTCGTGGGACAGCTCAGGCAGCCTTTTGCTTGTCGAAATGTAGTTAGATACCTTGGGACTTGGTTAGATCAATATCTACATTTTAACAAATGTGTAGATGTTGCTCTGTCAAGATCCAAAGGTGCTTTTGCCCTTACAAAGAGACTGTTTTCTAGCAGCCAACTCGATGCGAAGATGTAGGTGATCTCGTACATCAACGTGAGATCTTGTTGGAGTTTGTTGGAAAAGATTCGGGTGTTTGAAAGGGGTTACCTTAGGGCTTGTCTTCGCTTATACAGAACACCAGAGTCTGAGTACATAAAATTCTATCCCAACGAGGTCTCGTACAATAGGGCGATCCTAATAAGAGTGGATAATTTCGTCATTAAGTTGACTCGAAGGCATATTGCAAGAGTGATGACCTCGTCGAACAACCTGTTCTGTGGCGCTTACTACCCCAATTATATGTATCATGAGAGAGTACGCTTTAACGGCTTTATTTCGCCAGAAGCGTTCCTCTACCCCGACATAAAAGGTCTAATCCAGGACAGATTAGCGGTGCCGCTAATCGCCCACGTCGCTAGAAGAGCTGCGGACAGGTGATTGAAATACGACAGGGACGTTGCATATGGCTGTGCGGAGTGTCTCCGGTTCAGTAGATCGGTAGGGAGTCGTGACATGAGGGATGTTGCTTGGCAGCACCAACAATTTTGGTGAAGAAAGCTTCGTCGTCGAATTCCTCCAGTACTAGATAGCCTAATTTTTTTAGCTGCTGGCGATTTCTATGGATTTCTCTTCGTTGCCACAGCCGATAACATATATCAACTACTGAGAGTTGTGTTCCTCAACCTATTTCCAGCTTCAGCGTTAAGGGGTGATTGCTCTCCGGTTCTGATCAGGTTACCTGCAAAGTGAGTCTCTAGATAGAGAGTCTCTGCTTTTGACGTAGTGTTTCGATCGGATCTTCTAAGTATTTCCAGTTTGCCTGATGCGCTCTGCGTTCCACCATGGAACGGGAGACCTGCAGGATTATTTTCCAGCCGGATACGTTAACTCAAAATATTGTTTTGAACTTCTGTTCTTTCTGTTTTGATCTGAGATTGGGGGTATCATTAAGGGACTTACCAATGCCATCCTTAAAGCGCCTTCAGCTAGGTCGAGACCTCGCATTCAATTTCGAATTCTATGTACTCGTAACTATGGTCTGAAATGGAAACCTCTGATAGTACTTTTCATCTCGGTAATCTCCTTAACGTAGGTATCTCATTTATAGCGTTTATTTGCTGTTTTTCTTTCGTAACAAATATTCACTGAGAGCAAATTTAGTTGAAAACCATGTCAAACGATAGTATGGAATCCATGCAAGGGCCTACTTTTTCTTCAATGGAAAATGGGACTAAATGCTAACGGAGGAAGATTCATCAGTAAGCCTAATACTTAATCGGAATAGCTCCCAAACAGTCGATATAAACTCTCCTTCGGAGTCTAGTGGAAGCAGAGGTGCATTTTTTCTTTGAAAGTTTTTTCCACCATATAAGCGACGATCCTCGGAGCAAGTCGAATATTTTGTCGAAAGTGTCCTTATACTGCCAGAGGGCCGATAGTGCCTGGGGAGTAGTTCGCTATGATGTGTTCAATTCAAGAAACAAATTTGATGTCATCTTGATTATTAGTTTCTTTGGAGGAGCGAATGGTAATGCTTCTACTCGTAAGTACTGGATGAAACAGCTTTTCCTTTCTCGACCTAACGTCAGTAACTTCTAGCGGTGCCAGCGCTGAGGAGCAGGACATGATCTAACAGTTGATATAGCTGCATTATCTGAATGCCACTGAGCGCAGACGTTCTCCACCTTGTGGACAACCCCATCCCTGCTTACTCTCATCTTGATATACGTGTATTGACCCCAATCAGCATACGACCCGAAGGATCTGTTTTGTTGTTTATTTATGCTCTATATGCTCTCAATGATGCACTTCTTGTCGAGTGCACATTCAGTTCTTCCAATTCGATTTTGAAGCGCTTGCAAGGCTTTTCACGTTGATATGGATGCTGCATCTTAGATAGAGGATGCATTCGAAAAAATATATTGCACATTTGAAGCCCAATCATTCCCTCTACGTTTTTCAAAAGACAGAAAATCAGGCTGATAGGTCTGAAGCTCTTGGCGAGTGCATTGAAATATCTTCAATTTTCGTTACAAGGTCTGCTCTCACGTTCGGTATACAGGCCAGTGTTAGGCTTGAAGTGAGAATTTCTTTCAGAATTGGTTGCAGATGGTCTATACATTTTTGCAGCATAACGGATTGTATGCCATTTCTACCTGATGACTTGAAGCTATTAAAGGATGCAACAGCGTTTTAAGCGGCTTCATCCATCGCCACAACCGATGTCAAAATCTAATTATGTATGTCAAGAGAAGATGCACCAATATACTGATCTTGGGGTCAGATGAAGCAAAAAGCAGGTGCACAGTAAAGTTGCTAGGAGTCTCAAACAACATTTAGTAAAATTGGTGCATTCTACTGACCTAGGACAAGAATCAACTCAACAAATTGAGGAAACACTCTCAATAGAGCTAGGCCGCTTGAATAGGAACGATGTTTCCTCTGACCTTAACGGCGATAACGAACGCCAGATATATCTGTAAATCTCCTCCGTTGGGTATCTAACAGCGTCTCCTGGTAAAGCCTTCCAGCTGCACCAGAAAGTGGGTCAAGAATCAAAAGACATTGCTTTATAAAAGGAAGAGTGGACTGCTCGAACTTTTTGGAGTGCAAAACCATTTCCATTGCAATACACGACATAAAGGGATTCCACTTATCCATTCAGGCTGAATAGTAAGGCTCCCTAAGCAAGAACCTGACCCTTATAACTTATACCATAAAATAATTCGCTTCCAAAAATGCATAAAACATCAAAAAGCAAACTCATCTTGGGGTGATTGAGATTGAAGGAATCAAGCATGAACCCCTAACCTGAATTCTTCGATTGTCTGTTTAAAAAACTGCACCCACTGAGCGACAACAATTGATCAACTCTTTTCAGTTGCATCTTCTATGGTTAATTTGAATTTCCTAAGGACAAACTGAACTCCTACTACCCACTGAATACTCTGTTAGATAACTCATCCGTCTTGTTCCTGTCAATAATGCTTCTCTATTCAACTACCACAGATGCTTTGCTTCCATCTACTCTGCATGTTTCAATCCAATTTTCGAATCGAAAAAGACGAATAACCTCCTAACTCAATTGGAACTGGCGCTACTTATGTGTCAAGCCTAAATCACCACCGCTGACGCGGGACTATACAGCACCTACAGATACCCAGTTACCTCCAGCAGGAAATATCCTTTTCAATGGAAAATTGGAATCAACTCTAGACTATAGCCAATCATCCATTCAGCCCATCAAACGGATCAAGTAGTAATTGCCTCTAATAAGCTAGAAACACTGATGCACCGTTCCTACTGATCCGATGAGCGGCAATTTCTAGCCCTTAAGGTGATCCTACAGAGGGCGGTCAATTGAAGGGGGCATAACGCTGTGTCTGCTTTCTGAGGAAGATTGACACTTTTTGTCGTTATGAAATGAAAAAGGCCAGCTTCCACTACCACCATCGCCACCAGCGGCACCACCGATGGCGACGATATAATTAGTTATCGACAACAACGACTGACTGACTGAGTGACTGAATGACTGTATGCGGTTTGCCATTGTCAGTCGATTTGATATGAATACCTCATCTACCCCTCAGACACGACGACGGAAACAATTTTTTGTTTTGTTGTTTTTAATTTTTGTATCTCCAATTTTGAATTACTGATCCGATCCGATTCGAGACCGATCCTTCTTTGGAAACCGACGAAACTGACGAGCGTTTTTCGAGCTGTCAATCATAAGTGTTGCGACTTTGTAAGTTGAATTGTGAGTTGTGAGATTGTGAGATGTTTACACGGGTTCTGTCCAATGTTGTTGTTTTGAAATAACTAGAGGACTATGAGCTCAAGAGATACTCGTACATATTCGTAACTTGTTATTACTTCGTTAATTTGCTGTCGTTTTAGTTTTTTTTTTGTTTTTTTTTTTGTTTTTTTGTTGTTGTTAGTCTCTCTCAGTGTCTTTATTCTCGAGGCGGACAATTTAACAAAGAAACGAATTAAACGAACAAAACAAAAGAGCGGCTCAAAGATACGACTTTTGGGTTTTTCAATTTCTTTCCTTTTTTTTTTTGGATTTTGTGTGCTGGCAATTATGACTGCAAGATGGTGAGATGAGTGATTATTTTTGGAAATTATCGTCGTTGCATTGTTCTTTAATTACACAAATTAGCGTATCATGTGAACGGTAATTGGTTTATATCAAAATTAGCTATTCAAAGTTCGATGTTACATTGTCTCGAGTGATCACGGTTTGTTGGAGGTTTTGGGTTAAGTCCCGAACGGATGACATTTTGCTGCCGTAAGAGAAGTTTTAGACAATGACGTTCAATGACATTGCAGCTGACAAGTCGCCAGGGGATGCCAATACACTTATTGTGCTTTTGAAGTTGTTGGGCGGTTGCATGGCACCCGCAACTGACAATTGATAGAGTAAGTGCGGCAATATGGCCAAGGGTGGGCCATATTTAACACAATGGTTTTTGAGAAAAGTGGGTTTAGCTACAGCAAAATTCATATATGAAATGTTGTTGCTCGTTGCCAGTACACTCCTCATGAGCCCAGATTCTGCAGACAACACATTGTACCCAAGCTTCACCTTACTTATCGTCATTGCGTCAGATGCATTTAGCATTCGTCACTTCTATCAGGACTTGGATCTGAACCGTTGTCTGGAATGAAGTCCTCCTCACTTTCTGATGATGAGGGCTGGATTTTGCGATAGCTTCTCTTTTTCCTTACCATGCTTTGTTCATTATTTTCATTAAGCCTTAAATTTGTAGGAACCATCTGAAATTAAAAATAGAGCAAAAAGACGTTAACATTATTGGTTTAAAGCCTAAATATATAACATACGAGGGTTGTCTGAAAAGTTTCCGCAACGTAAAGATAGCGGTACTCGTCAATAAAAGCTACTGAATGCTAGTTGCGCATCTTTTGACAGTTACTTACCGAAGTTTCAGTCATTTTGGACGCACAGTTTTTAGTTGACAGTCGTTTGAGTGAGTCGATGTGAGTGTTTTTTGTGAAAATGGAAAAAATTGTGTATCGAGCTGTTATTAAATTCTTGTTTTGGAAAGGCAATACGCCTACGCAAAGCAAAAATGAGTTGGACTCTGTGTATGGGGACTATGCACCGTCATTTACCACAGTGAAATTTAGGGCAGCTGAATTTAAACGTGGCCGTAAGAACTTGGGAAATGATGAACGTTCTGCAACCACTGACGATAACATTGCTAAAGTTCACCAAATGGTGTTAGATGACCGCCGAATTAAAGCGAGAGAGATAGTAGAGGTTATGAAAATGCCCAAAGAACGTGTTTGTTACATATTAAATCAAGATTTAGGTATGAGAAAGCTGTCCGC
Organism: Volucella zonaria; assembly: GCA_963966105.1. Taxonomy (NCBI): domain Eukaryota; kingdom Metazoa; phylum Arthropoda; class Insecta; order Diptera; family Syrphidae; genus Volucella; species Volucella zonaria. The sequence continues at coordinate 57,808,327 of OZ014530.1, forward strand.
GCGTTGGGTGCCGCGTTTGCTTACGTTAGACCAAAAACGTGTTCGAATGAACATTTCCAACGCTTTGTTGGCGCAGCTTAGGCGCAATAAATCCGAGTTTTGGCGCCGATTAATTACTGTAGATGAAACTTGGATACACCATTATACGCCCGAAACAAAAATGCAGTCAAAACAGTGGCCGAGGCCGAGCAGGATCCAAAAAAAGCAAAAACTGTTTTTTCGGCTGGGAAAGTGATGGCGACTGTTTTTTTTTGGGATAGTAAAGGAGTTATCATAATCGAAAAGAAAAACCATTACAAGAGCATACTACATCATTACTTGCCAAGCTAAAGGCAGAAATTGCGGAAAAACGGCCACATTTGGAGAAAAAGAAAATCCTGTTTCACGAAGACAACGCGCCGTCTCATACCTCTGCGATTTCCATGGCGAAAATCCAATCCATGAATTACGATTTGAACTGCCTTATTCACCAGATCAAGCCCCAAGCGGTTTTTTTTTGTTCCCTCATCTAAAAACTGCGCTCAGAGGACAGAGATTTTCATTACCTTGGTGAACAATTATTTTGCAGAGAAAAACGCCAAGTACTATTTGGACGGGCTAGAGAGATGGGAGCATCGCTGGGAGAAGTGTGTAGAGCTACAAGGAGATTAAGGACTGAAACGAATAAAATCTGTAATTTTAATACGGGCTATACTTCCAATGCGTAAAAATTGCAATCCAATTTTGTACCCAAATTAGCCTGTATATTCTCTAGTTTCAGTTTGTTATTGATTTTAGTTCGGTGCGGTTTAAAATATTTATAAAATATGAGTCAAGAGGAACGTCGTAAAAAGGTCATCGACAAATGGCTCGAAAATACTTCGCGTCCAAGCCATTTCATCGCAAAAAATCTAAAAATAACACGCAGTACAGTGGATTCTGTTATTAAACGATATTTGAAGATGTTGACAGTTAAGCGAAAACAGAAAAGTGGAGCACATGATACAAATTTGGATAGGAAAATAGTGGGTACCATGGTAAAAAACCGGACTATGTCGTCCAGAGATGTTGCTCGGAAATGTAATGCCAACCAAACAATGGTACAAAGATTTAAAAAACGTAACGGTCTAAAAACACGAAAAAAAACAAAAAATACCAAAAGTCATTGAAAAGCAAAAAAAAAGTCATAAAATCACGAGCCCGAAAGCTATAGGAGTTGATCGGCAACAAGAAAGCGTACTTGGTTTTGGATGACGAAACTTATGTTAAAGCCGACTTTGCTACTCTTCCAGGTGCGCAGTTTTACAACTCGTTTGAAGTTGAGATTCTTCCGCAATCAACAACATCGATTGGGATGGGAAAATTCGGGTCAAAATATCTCGTTTGGCAGGCCATTTGCCAATGTGGACACAGAAGCTCATCGTTTATTACAACGGGAACAATTAACGGAGAAGTGTACATTAACGAGCGCCTAAAAAACCGGTTGATTCCTTTGTTAAATAAACACGAGGGTTCAACATTATTTCAACAGATTTAGCTTCAGCTCACTATGCTCATGCGAAGTTGAGCTTTCTTGTTGCTAAAAATGTCGACTTTGTTCCAAAAGACATGAATCCAACCAATGTTCCACAGTGTCGTCCCAGGTATTGGGCTTTGGTCAAAGCTAAATTGAGGAAAACTGAGCAGTGTGCAAAGGGCGTAAAAGATTTTAGTGCTAAATGGAAAAGAACGTCCAAAAAGATCACGGATGCAACTGTCACCAACTTTATGAAGGACATTCGAAAGAAGTTGAGGAAAGAATGGGAACCCAAATAATTTTTTTTTATTTTTTGTAATTGTGAATGAATTTAATCAAAACAGAGTTTTAAAGCAAATAAAAAAAATTTCCATGAATTATGGAAATATTTTTTTTTTTTACTTTGAAGTTTCCAAATTTTATTCGTTTCAGTCCTTATGTAGAAAAATAAAAAAAAAATGTTTTGAGAAAAAAATGTCTTGTATCACTGTTCAGTCGAACCTCGTATATGTAAGTTTCTACCATTTTTTTTGAAACCCCATGATTGTTCTTCTTTAACTCTTATCCATTCCTTTTTTTGATGGATTCTTCTAAAGCTAGCTTGCAGGGAGATAATGAAATCAGCTCCGATTTTCCTCGTTTCCATGAGCTGAAGGTTTTTTTTTACTCGAACAGGGATAGGATAAATTTGATGTGGAGTTACCAAAGTTGTTGATTCCGAAATACATTTTATGCAAGTAGAAGTCGAAGGTTGTGAATGTTTATTCGACCCATCTTGCTAAGACTGCATCATCTCTCCATTATTTCCACGTCCATCAGCAGGAGCAGGATTTTCCATGTTAGATAAAGGTATTTCATCTTCCTCTGCTGCTAGAAAATCGTGGTCTTGGAGCACATTCCTATCAAAAGGACAAATCCCTGTTTACGAAAAGCCTTTCAGAGCAATTTCCAAAGTTCTAGCTTTTAAAAAGGCTCTACCGAATAGCTCTATTATATCATACTGTGTTAGAGCTTTCGTGTTGTTTATGGTCCAGCGTCTAATTCCTTCAGTCGAATTTTTTTTTGAGAGGTCCTATGAAAGTCTTATCTAAGGGTTGAATTTTGTGACTTGAATGCGGAGGTATAGATAGAATATGAATATTATTTGTTCGAGCCAGGTGTATAAGTTCTATATTGCTGGTGTGGCTTTAATGCCCGTCCATTATAAGTGATGCAGATGACGATGCCGTTGGTTTCATTGTTGTTAAAAAGTGCTTGAACCACTTTGTGAACAAATTTGTCTGCACCCATCCTGATGGATGATTAGCATATATTGAATCCGGCGGTGCACCTTTCATGGGGTGTGGATTGTCTCTCTTTCGCGGAAAAATGAACATAGGAGGCACAAATGACCTTCCTGCACTCATGCACAATAATTCGAGAAGAAAAAGGGACAGTGGACAACATTTTAAATGCAGTGGAAACCAAATTTACACCATTGACAACATCACGTTACAGCTACCTGATATTCAACCACATGTCCCAGGAAGAAGGTGAGTACCTTGATTCTTATGTTAGTCGTTTATTGATAGCAGTAAAGTCATGCAAATTCTCTAATTTGGAGAACAAGCTTGTAATCAGTTTACTTTTGGTTTGCGCGAGGAAAAAATTAGAGACGAGCTGATGAGAAATGAAGACGAGGAATTGTCGCTCTCAAAGACAATTGACATTGCAAAAAGATATGAAGCTCATGCTATGCAAATGCAAAAAATAAACAATACTGCGGCGGCTGTTGCTTCTGCTGTTGGTGAAAAAGTTGCTGATGAGGAGAGCATCAACAAGATAAAGAATCTGAAAGTGTGTAAATTCTGCGGTAAGAAGCACATTTTTGGTCGAAAGGTTTGCCCCGCATATGGCAAAGAATGTTTAAATTGTAAAGAAAAAAACCATTTTACAATTTGTTGTCCCCGAAAATCTGAAAGTAAAAATGAACTGTCAGCACCGTCTGGAATCTTAATGAAGAGTGATCGCTTTGTCATTCCTAAAAGTCTTAGGGGAAAATATATCGAGCTTCTACACTACGGCCATACTGGAATACAATCTTGAATAGAGAAATCGCGACAGACTGTTTTTTAGCCTGGAATAACAATAGACATGCAAAATTCAATACAACTATGTACAACATGTGTAATAAACTCCAGTGCTCTACAAAAGCTTAAAAAGATGACCCATGAAGCTCTTGAATTTCCATTCCAAAGAATATCAATGGACTTTTGTGAATCTATGTATAAAGGTAGAAAAAGAAATATTCTCGTTACTGTTTGCCACTACTCGGATTTTTTTGAAGTCAACTTCTTTGAGGACTACCACGGCCAAAGATGTTATTCTCGCTTACAAAATGAACTTTGTAAGTTATGGTATCCCACAACCAGTGATCACTGATGGAGCCCATAACTTCAACAATAAACTTTTTCTGGATTTTTCTAATGAGTTCAGTTTCAGGGAAAGCAGAAGCTACTGTTAAAATTGTCAAACGCCTCATTAAGAAATCTGAAGAGTCGAACCAGTGCTTCTGAAAAGCACTGCTAGAACATCGGAATGCTCCAAACTCATTAGGATACTCTCCAGCTCAAAGAATGATGTCAAGATCTCTTCGCACAACTTTGCCAGTTATAAAAAAAAATCCTCTACCAAAAGTACCTGCAAATGTGAAAGAACAAATCAATCAACGCCGAGCTACAAGTAAGAAATATTATGACAAAAATGCAAAGCCACAAGTCCAGCTGCACGAAGACCAAGGTGTTGCCTTAAAAATAAAACCTGAAGGAATTATCCAAAACCAAGTTTCTCCCAGATCATTCTCAGCAGAAGTTAATGGAAGAACATATATTCGAAATCGTCAACATATAAAACCGCACTTAACCGATGAAAGTTCAAGTCCACAGCACCATTCTGCTCTCGAAAATCAGGACACTAATAATAATAATTTGAATACTTCTCATAGCATTAATTCCAATTCTCATAATAATTCTTCTAACTCTCCACAGAAAGACTGTATTTCTAATGCAAATGGTATTGATAGTGAAGTCGGTTCAACCAAATAAAACACAATTATTGAAAGGAGCAGCGATGATGCAAGTACAAGCAACATCAATTCACGAAAGCAAATACTCGTAACTTTGAATGCAACAACTCCACACATCACATACAAGTCCGACGATAGAATCAGCATCAGGTACAAGACAAACAATGGCTGACAATTTTTTTTTTTTTTGAATTAACTTTATTTTAAAAAATTATATAAGTAATTTTCGAAAATGAAATACTTATTAAACAATACTTATTAAACAAGTTATCTTTGAATTATAATTATTTCCAAATTAACTGATTTACTTTGACTTTAAAATAAATAAAGGGAGGGCATGTTATGATATTAAAATATGTCTCATGTAAAGCTTGAGTTAACTCTTATATAATCAATGTGAAGTACTACTCAGGATAATAAATGTCATTTACTCTCTAACCTTTAAAATTAGTCGTTTCAATTCACGCTCCCACCTGATTTCGACTTCTCAAAGCCAATACCCTTAGCATTTTGGCTGGAACTACTGAAATCCCCGTCTCATCCACATTAAAAATAGTGTTGGGGGTAAAATGGTACTTGGTCATGAACATTTCTAAATTGCTAAAAAAAATTGTCACGTTTTGTTTTGAATATCTAGAAGCACGGGCTAAAGACGTTCCAGTCGGCTGGCGGAATAACATGGATGATGTTTTAGAAATGAAAGTGGCCAGTCCCTTTCCGCAACTTCCTTTATAACAGAAAATGGATTGGGAATTTGGTTCTTTATAGCCAGCTGGAATGCTAACGATCTTATGTCATTCCTGGTTAGACGAAATAGGTTCCCTTCCATTTACAGGCAATAGTCTACTAGAGATTGCTCGAGTTCTGTAGGAAAAAGGGTTTTCCTGCCTAGTTTGGCACTTACCACTTCCTCCAAAGGCTTATACTTTTTTGACACTAAAAACGCCTCAGTGTGGTTCTCGGGACGTTGAACATTTTTACTGCATTTAAAAATCCCATCTCTTTGAGGTTTTGAGGTTCATGGCAGTGATTGCTTTCATCATATCATCCTTGGCCCACGTTTGTCGTTGTTTTGTGCACTTGCTAGAGTTTGAAGCCATTTTTCCTACAAAAGAAAATAAAAACAAAATGATAAATTTCAACGAAGGTCACGTGTTAAAACACATGGGGTAGGCCATATTACACACACTGTATTTTTATTACTAATTTTCAATTTAAACACACTCCATAGACTTTTGTTAAAACTCTAAATCACTGAAAATAAGAAAATATTCAACACTAGAAACACACTATCAAATATTCACTGCAAAAACACTGAATAAAACCCACCAACAAATTACACCAAAACCTGAGTTTTAGAGAGTGTCTTGGGGATTCATTTTTGTCTACTATTCTCGTAAATTCTACTATTCGCGTAAATTCTACTATGTATTTACAAAAAATAGTATGTAGAATGTGTAATGTTATGTGTTACGCAGACAGTACGCACATGCTCGAAAAAACACTACCTTTCAACATGAAAGGGACCAAAGATTACAGGCAGAGCCTTTTGCTCGAAGCGACCATGGAATTCTTCATCTGCTTTTATAAAGGTTCAAGACTCAGCGATGAAAAGGAATAGCGGCATGATCAAGGCGTTGTAAAGAATTACATAGGTTTTACGAGACTCTACTACCCAACTGCCTCTTGACCCCTAAGAAGCAGCGTTTGGCAAGAGTGATTCTGCTTCTGATCTAAGCGCTGGTGATTACCTAGATCTACGCGATCGCGGAATTCGCTTCTGCAGAAGGGCCTCCCAAGGTCAGCAGGTCGAGGTTGAGCGGTAACTCACACCAAATACACTACTGGTCCTCCAGGTTGGGGGTTGCGCTTTAAAAATGTTTGTTCATAAAAAAAAAAAAAAAAAGCCTCAGATATGGATGGATATATTGTTGGCGATCGTTTAGTTTCGTTAAATATGTCGTTTGTTTTGCCTCTCTCTTGGATACGAGGGCGGGTCAACTTTTTGAATTTCTGACCTCTTTACTGAAACAGCAACACTGCTCCTGTCAACAGGCATCTGTCAGTTGACTCCTGTCAAAATTTAAACTTGCTGCGTCAGTTAGTTTGTGTTTGACAGCTATTTTTATCAGACTACTCACTAATTTGAGGAGAAAATGGAAAAAAGTGAATTTCGTGTGCTTATTAAGCATTATTTCTTGCGAAAAAAAAACATTACCGAGACCAAGGCTAAGCTTGATAAATACTATAGGGACTCTGCACCATCGATTTCAATGGTAAAAAAGTGGTTTACTGAATTTCGTTGTGGCCGTACAAGCACTGAAGATGCCGAACGTCCTGGACGCCCAGTTGAGCTCTCTACACCCGAAACAATCGAAAAAATTCACGATATGGTGTTGGCCGACCGAAGATTGAAAGTGCGAGAGATTGTGGAAGCCGTAGGGATCTCGCATGGCTCAGTGGTTTCAATTTTGAATGATCACTTGGGCATGAGAAAGCTTTCCGCAAGATGGGTGCCGCGTTTGCTCACAGTCGACCACAAACGCAATCGTGTAACAACTTCACAGGAAGGTTTGGCGTTGTTTAATCGCAATATGGAGGAGTTTTTGCGCCGTTTTGTAACCGTGGACGAAACATGGATCCATCACAACACACCAGAGAACAAACAACAGTCAAAACAGTGGGTTTCTAAGGGTGAATCGGCGCCAAAGAAGGCCAAGGTGGGTTTGTCAGCCAATAAAGTTATGGCGACTGTTTTTTGGGATGCACGCGGGATAATCCACATTGACTACCTTCAAAAGGGAAGAACAATCAATGGGGAATATTGTGCCAACTTATTGGACCGATTCAATGACGATTTGAAAAAAAAACGACCTCATTTGGCCAAGAAAAAAGTTCTTTTCCACCAACACAATGCAAGGGTGCACACATGTGCAGTTGCCATGGCAAAAATCCATGAATTGGGCTATGAATTGCTCCCTCATCCACCCTATTCTCCAGAGTTGGCTCCGAGCGACTACTTCTTGTTCCCAAACCTGAAGAAATGGCTTGGTGGAAAAAGATTTGACTCCAATGATGAAGTCATCTCGCAAACAAAGCCGTATTTTGAGGACCTCGACAAATCATTTTTTTTGGAAGGGATAAAAAATTGGAGAAGCGTTGGACAAAGTGTATAGAGCTCAAGGGAGACTGCGTTGAAAAATGAAATTATTTTTTTATCAAAAAATCTGTGTTTTAATATAAAAGTCACGGACTTATTGACCCGCCCTCGTACTTCATCTTCCACGTTCATCAGACCTTGGCTGGTGAGATCGAAGAGAATAGCATTGCCTCTAGTCAATGCAGTGTCTCTGCTGTTCAACATCATTTCCTTGAATGACAATGGCTCGTGTGATTGTGATTGCGATTCGGCATCACTATCACTGTCATTATTCCCTTGAGCAATCGCATCAATATTTTCACATTCGGTGCTCACATGATCGTCGATAGACACGAATGTCGGCATTCGCTTGGCTTAACAAAGGATCCAATTCATGAAAATTTGGGGCAACTTCTTTTGTACCAAATTCGTATTCATCCGAAAATGTGAATCCAGCTGGTCTAAATGCATCGACAACACAGTTCGATGAAACAGCATTAACAGCATTAGCCAGCCACTGAATCGCATGCAAAACATTGATCGATTTACATAGTTGCGTCACATTGTCAACGGAATCCATCTCGTGACACAAACGAACGAGCACTCTTTTGTGGTAGTGCAATTTTATCGTGGCAATGCAGCCTTGCTCTAGCCGCTGCAAAACACTGGTGATATTCTCCGGAAAAAAAAATCAATTTTCGCAGCCAAATTTACATTATTTTTCTAGCCATCCATGCCTTCGTGTTTGCATGATATTCAACAGGCAACATATTCGAATTGATGTTTTTGAAGCACCATTGTACAATAAAACACTTAAACGCTCTTTTGACATTTTACCACCGGAACATTTTTCTCCCTTGTAAGAAAAAGATTTGTTCGGGATAGCACGGAAAAAATGAGCAGTTTCATCGCAATTAGCAATGTCACTTTTGTTGTAGGTAGCGATGAATTCCGGAAGTTTATTAAGCCATTCGACAACTGTTCCCTTGTCAATGTCTTGCGACTCCCCGCACATTGCACTGAACACCAAACCGTTTCTTAATTTAAACGATTCCAACCAGCCGTTGAAAATTTCGTACTTTTTCCTGTATCACTAGACCTGAAATCAGCAAATTCTTCGCTCTGGCTGCACGGAACCAATTCTGAACCGCTTCGTTTACATCGTCATGTTGTGTTTTTCGTGTTTTGTTTTTTACGTTCGAATTGTTGGATAAAATCTTATAAATTCCATTGTGAACGTCTTCGATTTATTCAAAACATCAATTTTCTCCTTGAAATTTAATCGGTTTTGCGATTCTTTTTTATTCGGCGATATTGTGAACACGGCAGAATTGGATTGAATTTTACACGAAATGGTCTTTCAACGCAGAAAGTCATACTCATACTTTGGGAAGACTGTCAAACTGACAAGTCTTGTCTGTCAAATCGCTGTTCGTGTTCGTTTTGTTCTTTGCACTTCTTGCCTTGTCTGTAAGAATTTTTAGCAAACAGACCTATGGATATGCTCTTATAAATTCGATTTCACTTTAAAAAATTGAAATTGATCTGGGTTCTAATTCGCAGGGTTCCTATTGGTCCCTTATTCACTTCATATTTCAACTAAAAGAAAGAGAACGGGACGGAAAAATGTCTTTCTTATTCACGTTTGACAGGTTTCTCCTAAATACAGTGTCCCTAAAACTCAGGTTTTGGTGTAGTACGAAAACATATAACAACAGTTACACTCAATATTTTGTACGTCCGTAGCGCCAGGCCAACCACGATTGATTGAGCCAAAACCGGCTTGAATGTGCTTGTAATGAATGTGCTTTTAACTGCGTGCGCTTGTGTATTGAGGGAATATTATGGTGGACCATATTACCCACGTGGGCCATATTTTCCGACCTTACTCTAGATGTGAAGCTTCAAATAATATCGTTATATCGTTTGTAAAGCGACCACAAGAAGACCGTGGATAATTGACACAAGCTCATCATAGGCTTTCTGATCTTGGAAGAAAACCCTTTGCCCCAGGGGTTGGTTATATTTATCCCAACCGCGGCTACTTATATTTAGTTGAATACTTGGTTTGTACGTTTATGCATATAAATAACAAATCAAATAAATCAGCAAGTCCCTGACAACGAATCCTTGTCAAGGAGAAACCTACGCAATGAACCAATTATAAGGTAATATAAGGACATTAGCAAACAAATTAGGGAGTGTACGAATATTTATCGTGTCTACGGCCCTTTAGAGCCAACCAGCTTGAGATTATTTGGATATTTACTAAATATTACATACTCTTAAGAAAGGATGCAAGAAAAATGAAAATCTGAAATATCTTACACCAAAATTAGGGAAAACCATAAACGAGAGGTTCCTATCTCAAGTCTTGTGGGCAGAGGTCAACTTAAAATCTGCAAGGACGCAATCCAGGAAACACCACATTCCTGGTATTTACATATGCCAAGGAGGCTTCCTACAAGTTCCAGGGCTTACGAGGAAAGTCCGATTCATGATGTCAGAATTATAGTTGTCGACATCAAACCAAGGATAGAACTCAGGATTGGCGATGCGGTCTGCCGGTCTTCAGATAATCAAACAGTCAACTAATTTGATCGTATTGCTGCTAGCGCAAAATGTCGATTTAAGAGTTCATCAATACTCTCTTCAGCGTTCCTTCAATACTGTTTAGGGATATTGCGACAATAGGAAGTTGATAATCAGTTTCAAAAAGTCGAAAAGGATTTTGAACTTGAGTTTTACTTCAATTGAGATGACAGTCATTGGACGACGTTAATTGCGATTGCTTGCGATTAACATAGTGAGGTATTTTGGTATCTGGTTTGACCAGTATTTAAATCTTGACAAGCATATCTTTGTCTTGCTGAAGTTTCTAAAACGACTGTTTCTCAGCAGTCAACTTCATTAAGGATGAACGTTATACGACACATACATATGTACGTGGCCTTAATCAGGTAAATTATCACTTATGGTTGCCCCATGTGGTTCGAAACTTGATGACCAAATAAAATGGCGCTATAATCCGGAGTGTACTTAGCCCTTAACCAATGAACTTCTCCAGTTAGAGCGGTTTTTGTGCGCGCAATGGTTGAGGTCAACTTCTTTAACGTGAGATGTTCCTACTGAGTTAACCCTCCGAGTAAAAATTAGAAACTCTTCTGGCGGAACCTTTGCCTTCTATTCATTCTTTAAATCTAGCCATCTTAGGAAGCCAATATGACCTTTTCTGACCAGGTCGACGACACTGTGCAGCACTGTGCTATCTTCTCCTCCAAAGCACGTCAATGTAAACGGTTTTCACATCGCAAGATCCATAATGGGACTTGCCTATCCCCAGATCAATTAACCGTCAATCAGATTGATCGCATTGCAATCGACGCTAGACACTGCTCCAGCATTTTGATTGTCTGAATTTTCGAAAAAAGCCAACATCGATTCGAATCCGTACCTTATTTCCAGCCAGTGTACCAACGTCTATATCACAGGTGCAATCAAGCCAAGTACGACCACCAAGGTTCGTCGTTGAAAGATTGAAAACGCAAGAGGCCACTTGAATCTTTCCCGATCGTGTTTATCTCAAGCTCTCCAAGAGTCCACATCCACAAACCATGGAATAAGAATGAGAATGTTGTCAGAGATATCAGAGGACTACTAGACAACTATTAGTAGAATGGCAGCCTGTGCTGAGAATATGGAAACCATATAACGGTGTTTTTTTTTTATATAATTAGTGCGCGCTCAAGGAGCTATATTACCGTTGCATAGAGAGCGAGTGAAGAAAACTTAAGGAGAAAGAAAAGAGAGGTACCGATATACGTTGGTTTTAAATGTTTGGAGGTTATAATGACTAGGAAATAAAGAGCTCCGCAGGGCATTCCATAAGCGAGTTGTATGGCTTAGGAAAGAATCACTGATGAGCATTCATAGCCAGACGGGTGTTACGGTTGAAGGTTTGAAGAGGCTTACTAGTGGTGAAAATAGCGATGGAACAAGATGGGGCCGGAAACATTACGTCGGTGTTCAAGGGTGTAAAATGAATTGACTGTGTAATACAAGCATCATCTATAAGTTTTGTCGCACGCTTTTCAATCCTGTCCAGCAAATGCTAAAAGGTCTTTTGGCACCTGACTAGTTGTGGGAATTGTATTCCAATTTCGGGCCGATAAGTGTCTTATATACAATACATATCGCGGCGAGATGAGAGAGGGTGAAATATTCCCTACACCCCTTTAGGAAACCCATACATTTTGCAGCATTTTTGCCGATATCGAATTCCAACGTAGGTTGTCACTGATACACATGCCGAGAATGGAAAGTTTGTCGGTTTCGACGATGCAATTGCCATCATGGATGGCTGGGCGTTTAAATTTCGTTTTAACGACAGCGGGCAGCATTGCGTTTTGGAAGCATTAAACCCCACTTTATTGATGGTTCCTCAATTAGGTATGCTTAATATACGCTGCCGCTCCCGCTGTACAGGTGAAGAACAGGGACGTGAGTTCAACAACTAATATGAAAAGAATATAGTATTGTTGTCAGCAAAGGAATATATTGGATTAGAAGTAGCAGACAAGAGATCATTGATGAAAATTAAAAAGAATTTCGGTGATAGAACGGAGCACTGGGGCATACCAGCATTAGTTTTGTGAATATCACATCCTAGGATTGATGAGAAAGAATTTAACTAATCTGTAAGATATGGTCAGAGGAAATTATGCCTAAAGCATGGAACCTTAAGACCGTTTGCTCGGTCCAGAAGAAAGGAGATCATTTGACTGTGCAAGATATAGAGGAATAAGCCTCCTAAGCATCTCCTATAAGATCTTCTCTGCCATTTTATGTGACCACCTGAATACATTCGTGACCAATCTGGTTGGCCGATATCAAGTGCGGGCTTAAATCCAAGAAAATCCACTATCGGCAGATCTTGGAAAAGACCCGGGAATTTTGGATCGACACTCATATCTATTCGTGCATGGGGACGGGCTATACAACGCCAAGTGGCATTCTTGTCAAAGTCCTCGTGTTGTATGGCACGATTAGTATGGTGAGGGCAAAACAAAGTACATGGCGCCACCAAAAAAAAACGTACACCATCAACGGCTTTGCCACAGGGAGGCCATTGGTATTTGTAATTTAAAGGTAGTTAATGACTTCGTCTGCCTTGTCTCCGCAGTTGCAAGCAACAACGCAGAGCTATACTTGTTAATCACTGTTTCTTTACGCTCGGAAACCTATTGAGTATCAAGCAGTTTAGAGGGTTTCCTTTCTTATAGACCGGACATACGATTTCCAAGTTTCATTCATCTAAACTAAATTTTAGAAAGGAGTTAGCCTGTGCTTCTTATCATCTTCCGCTGCCCTCAACAGATCGACGGCGTACGTTTAAATATTGCTATCTTTACATCATTTCAGCTAGATGGACTGGCGGTCATCTCCGCCATTTAATATTCTGCACAAGTTGTTTCTCCATGTCCAAAGCACAGTATGTGCGATAAGATGCGTTGAGACGACAGCAGCAGGTCCGTAGTTCACTCTCCTTTTTTCATTTGTATGGGTCGTTAAAATGATAGATTCCACACCACTTCATGATAGGAGAAATACCCGACAAAACTGATTTTACGCCAAAATAGGTAAGAGTAGAACATAGCTTACATACGAGTAATACCAAGGATGCAAGCGGATTAAGGCTAATTGACTTTGTTAGGCAGAAAAAATATCACTTTAGCCAACACCAGGTTTTCTTCTTTTAAGTTGAAGTGAATCTCATTCATCTTGGATTTCACAACTGGAGTTAGTCGGTTTCGGTCCTGGTATCCCGGACCGTAGTGCCACCTATGTACTCATATGTAAGTTAGTAAGTAAGTCATAAGCTTGGATACAAATGAAAATGGGATATCGTTTCGTCAGCCTTCGCCACAATTTGGAACTACCACAACCAACAAAGGCAGTAGCCGAACTCATTGAATATTGTGATTCCACGAAGATGGGACTTCGTGGTAAATCTAGGCCACAACTAATAAGCCTCTCCAGTTAACTCGATACTTAGCTAACTCCATCTAGTAGTGCACTCCAAGTCGGATGAGGCCCTTTCTACTTGTGAGCGCCACGTAAGGTGTGGTCTTCCTCCACTACTTCGTAGACTCTGCGGGCCAGAGCATTGGTGCCCATTCGCTCTAGATGTCCTAGACATCCCAGGCGACTGATGCGCAGTCAATAGCGAATAGGTCAATGTCGCTATAGAGCTAGTATAGTTCGTCGTTGAATGTTCTCTCCCAAAGCTTATCAACGCAAACCGGACCGAATACTTATTTTTCGAAGGATTTTTTCACAGGAAACGACAGAGGATATCTTCATCCGCTTTCGATAGAGTCCATGCTGTAGTGCCATATTTATATAGAGCCTCCTTAATTTTTCGTAATAGGGCCTTACTACTCAGTTACCTTCTTAGCCCAAAAAAACATCGATTTGCAAGAGTGATTCCTCATTTTATTTCTGCTGTGGTGTTGTTGGAAGAATTTATGGTAGAGCCGAGATCGATAAACTCCCTTAATACCTCGAAATTATAACTGTTCTGTCCAATTCGTAGTTTTGTGTGTCCCTTCTTGTTGTTGTTTTGCGCAGTGTCTCCAGTGAGTTTCGCAAAATGCTTTTAAGAATGATGCTAAAGAAATCAAATAACAGCGCACCAACTTGTCTAAAACCTTTTTTGACATCAAAGGTCTCGGTTAAGTCATTATCGGTCTTGACGGAGCAGCGAGTGTTCTGTATTCTCCAGACAGACAAGTTTTGGCAGGGATAACAAAACTGGACATGGCTCTATATAGGTCGGCTCTATAAATGCTGTCATAAGCGGCCTTAAAGTGGACTCTCTTGGCTGGCTTAAAACCACACTGGTAGCGGCCTATTAGGTTGCCGACGAAGGGTTTTAGACGTTCACATAATATGGCAGATCAGATCTTGTGTGCGATGTTGAGGAGACTTATGCCTCTTTAGCTGGGGCAGTTTTTGTGGACCATTCAGAGATTTTGTTCATCAGGCATACACCAGATCTGAGAAATGAGTTGGTGTTTGCTCCCTTGTGGAAAGTCGTTTCCAGTAGATTTGAATTCCTCGGCCGGTAACCCCTCAGTTCTAGCTAATTTGATGGAACTTAGATCTTACCACCCTTACATCATTTTGTACAGGTGGTGGGAAATTTTAGCTATCATCGTCTAAGTTGGACGGTCTATTCGGTCTGACGGCGGGATCTTGGGTTCGTCGCCGTAATACAGTATGCAGAAAAAGTTTTCCAATATTCTAAGCACCGATGGCACGTTGGTAGCGTTGCCGCAGATCTTCCGTACTTGATGCTGGTGGCATAGTAGTTGTTCAGAGATTTCGGGATATGCGTTGCAGTCTCTTGCAATTGCAGCTCTTCTACGTTATATCTACCCCCAGTGTTCTTCTTTGTCATGGCGGTTGGGAAATGTGCACTCGCAGCTTGACTGCAAGATGCTAGTGATTCGTTTCAATGGTGGCTGCCTGAAGAGTTCGGAAGTCCAGAATTTGATTTAGCGTTTCATGATCCATATCCCCTTATGTGTATTGAGATGAAGATGAGAAAGTCCGTTGTCAAGTGTGATGTCGTACTTGGATATTTTAACGCCATACTTAGAACATTGCTTATAAGTCTTATCGAGGAGCTCGTAGAAACATTCTTGGTGACATCATGCTTGTCTTCCGTAGGGGCATGAGGGTATATTAGGGTCTTGTCAGCGAATTTAGCTTTGATTTCGTCGGCCGCATATGACAAAACCGCATCCGAATAAGCGCTGATTCTTTTCCCTATAGCAATTACAGTATAGGGAATCAATCACAGTTTTTTATCCTCTTTTTGTCCGGTCTATCCCATTGCACTTCCTGGATGGTTGCGATTTCTACGTGATAGCAGTCTTTACAAATTGTTCGGCTGCACGTGGCCTGTTAAGGGTACGAACATTAAACGTGCAGATCCTTTAAGCGTCTGCAAGTGTCGCCAACAGTGAATCCGTTTTTATCCGGGGCTAGTAGTTGATTCGTTTTATCTTCTAAATCTCATCTTTGTGAACCCTATGATGGCGTATGTCAGTATTATGCTATTGACCGAGAATGCATTTTCCATTTTAGCCGGCATGAGTAAGGGCTTACCGGGAACTGCCAATGAAAGGTAAGGCAATCACTTTGCTACGACCTTTACTGTTGCGGTGCGTAATGACCCCCTGCATCCCTGGTTAGTGCTACGATTGACAGTTGAGTGTCATGTGACCATACCTAAATCTCCAGGATGAATGGAAACTAAACGATTGCTTCTCGAAGTCCGTAAAAGATCAGTAAATTTCCCGACAACCACTTATACAAGCATACGCATAAATGACACAAGGTTCTACGACACTTGTTGTGACGATGATGACTACACTGTGAAGACTATCTATTTGAGTGTCCACCCTACGTCCGCATCAGGCTACAGGTACTCGGTGATATTGTGGTGGCTGCTGGTACTCGAGGTGCATTACTCATATTTCTGCGAAAGGCTAAGAAATTCGGCTAAAAGGAACATAGAACTAGTAAAATGGAATAGTTCTTTGTCTGAGTGCTCTGTTCAGACAGAAAAATAAATGCTAATCTGACGGTTTTGTGAAACTGCTCTTAGCCCGATATTCTGAGACAAGAAATGTTTTTTCTATTGATCACATACCATGTATTAGGTCAACATTTCTATACCAATGTGGATCGGTCTAAGTCAAAGAATCGTTGCTTTTCCTTGAACAAACTACAATACTATAAAATGATGTATCTATGATACTCGTACCTATAGCTTAACATTGCACTATATTAAAATTGCTATAAGATCCGATATTACTAGTCCCATGAGTAGGTGCTAATGCAGCACATTTACCAGAAATTTAAAGATCTAGATATTCCATAATTTTGTACTGCCATCGCCGACGGGTGTATGTTTAACACTGCATATACCAGATACCTGTATGTATGTGCATCGATTTATGACACTCTATCAACCATGTGTTAGGTTGAACAGCGCGTTTACCTTTATAAAATACAAGTAACATTCACCGACATTACCTTTAGAGAATATCCGAGAACAAGTACTCGTATGTGCATTGTACATACGCGTACAACTACATTCATATCAGTGCTCTCTAAATCAATTACATGTAACCCGACGGGGGGTAGTTTTCTTGCTCCCTTACAAATACCCTTAGTCCACATCCTTAAGCACAGATGGCGAGAATTCCTAAGCAGATCAATTGCCAGGACATGGACAGCTCTTGCAATTAATATCAATCAATATATAGACTGCTGGTCTAGTACACACATCACCAGCAGGGGCGACACCAAAATCTTCATCACAGAATCTGCAGGATGCGACAAATAGTCCGGTGGAAAGGATCCAAGTACTCCAGCTCTCCATTTCAAAAAGAGAAAAACCGCCAAAGGAAAAACACTCTGCTGTTCCAATTGAGAATGGAAGAAAGATGAATGCGCGCCAAAAAAAAAAAAGAAGAAGAAGATGCAACCACCATCGGAACGCGTTTCTTAAAACGAAAACTACATCCTTGTATCTCAGTGCGCGCGTTATACGAATATATGTATGCGAGGTTCCAAGACATGACACGTCGTTGCATAGCCACATGTAGTCAACCCAAGAGAAGGTTCTACCCGGGATAAACTTGTTTTCTGCTAATTTACAGGACAGCTAAAACATGGCCGGAATCCTTACGGCTTATTTAGTGGCTTGTTTTGGTGTAGCCGAGGAGATGCCCCAACGTTGCTTTGAAAATGTTTGTCATATGACCTGGTTGGTTTACCCATACTTCCTATCCACCTATGGTTGAGTTTGCGAGGAGACGAGTGAAGAAACTGCTCTTGGTTATCGGGTTATATCGTGCGAAAAGCGTTGAAATCAACGCGCACATGGGGTCTTGGCGCCAAACCAATTTTTTAAATTTTTTTTATATTTTCGTCTGTGATATGTGTAGAGACGTTTGAGTTTGCATTTTTCAATTTAATGAGTCGCAAACTCTGAGACTGAGGGGCACGTCATTGACTTTGTTATTTAACGCTTTACTATGTAGATGACTCAAATGTTAATGACGAATATCACAGATAAACCATTGATACCGGATCTTCCCCAGATAATTCGATTTCAGTTGAACTGAGATTGACCATTTATTTGGCAGGAGTCACATATGGTATTTCTCATCTGTTGAAATGTTTCGGAAAAACAAAAGGATAATTCCTGAGCTTTTATCTTCTAGCGTTTTTATTAAGTATTGTCTAAAGGATTGACACTTCAATTCTATCATCGACGGGAAGAGTCTGGAAAATCTTCCTTTTCAATGGAGCGCACCTTAAACAGTACTTCAACTTTAACCCCAAGGTCACTACTTATCCCTTTTGTGCATTTTACTTTCGTTTTGAAGTCATTGTATAATATATCGTAATCTTCTTCCATACTTCTCGGGTATTTTTTGCAATCCTATGGTCGAACATATTTCTTGGAACTCGAAGGCAAAATGGTGATACGAGCATTCCAACTGCTTTCCAAATGGCCGAATTGACTGCCAAGGAGTTCGATTACATTGCGCTATCGACTAATTATCAAATTTACGAATGAGATGCTAATGGATTGGTATATTTTTGTGTACAACTGATGAGAGTCTATCAAGCTTGACTAAGAAAGCACCGGAGGTGGAAATCCAAAAAATTATGGAAATTCTTAGACACAGTCTAAAAATAGGGTACCTACCAATAGCTTGGAGGGAAGGTAAGGTACCTAAAGCTGACAAACAGGGGCATATAACAGCGAAAGATTTCAGACCAATAAGTCTGTCATCATTAATGATTAAAACCCTGGAGCGATTATTGGAGATTCACATTAGGAATAGATGCAGTAATGGCTTTTTGACTGTGTGGTGGGGAAAATGGAGAACAGTTTACACTTCGGTGAGTTTGCGATGGCGGACTTCCTTGGTATTGAAGGAGCTTTCAATAACGTGGAGTGCACCGCCATCAAAAATGTTCTAGTAGACGCTAACATTGAACAGGGCATTACAAACTGGGTTTGCAACATGCTTGCAAGTAGGAAAATAAATTGTTCCATTAGGCAAAGCTCGGTTAGAATGTCCATAACCAGGAGAACCCCTCAGAGGAGGATCATATCCCCATTCCTGTGGGTGCTGGCTATCAATGGCATCCTCGAAAAGCTTAGTACAATGAGTATAAGTTCCACGGCATACGCAGATGACGTGATCATAATAGTGCAGGGAAAATATTTAAATATTTTAAGCGACATTATGGAGGTTGCCCTGAAGACGATCAGCACTTGGACAAAAAGCTGTGGTCTCAATGCCAACTCTTACGAAACGGAACTGGTTCTTTATACCAGAAAGTACAAGTTACCGCCGTTCAAACTCCCAAAACTAGACGGAGTGGAGTGGGAGTGGAGTGGGCAGCAAAGGAGTATAAAGCTCTCTTAATCTGTAGGAAAAATTTGGGACATAAAACCTGCTATGGTGTACTGACTGTATACGGTGGTGGTAAGACCCATATTTACATACGACGCACTAGTATGGTGGAAAGCAACAAACAAGAAAACGGTTTATGGAAAATTAGCCGCGGTTCAATGAACGGCTTCCATAGCCAATACAGGTGCTCTCCGTACCACCCCTACGGGAGCACGGACACCTGCAGCTAACACCGCTTGATTTACCGATCGAAAAACTTGCTCAAAACATTGCGATACGACTCACTAATCTGGGTAACTTCAAGAGCAGTAGTTTCGGACATGGCACTGTCCTAACGCAGCTACTGGCAGGCAATCCAATTTTAACTGATGAAATTTCTTCCTTGGTCGACCTCGACATCCCGTATGATATAATATCGGGTTTTCCCATAACGACTTGACAACTTTTTTTTAAAATAAAATTCAAACCATTGGAGATATTTCAAAAACTTTATTATTGGCTTGAAGTACAATCAAAACATTTATGAATGGAACTCGACTTCGTTCATATGGCCACCGCGGGCACGTTTGCAGCGGTTGCAACGGATTCGTTGGGCCCAATTTTCAACGACTCGGCCACACATTTCGGCCGAAACGGCCGCTATTTCGTGTCAATGTTGGCTCTGAGCTCTTCCAACATCGTCGGCATGTTGGCATAAACCAATGACTTAACTTAGCCCCACAGAAAATAGTCAAGCGGCGTTAAATCGCACGAACGAGGCGGCCAATCGACTGGCCCATATCCTGAGATAACACGCTCACCATACTTACTCTTCAATAAATCGATTGCAGCGTGTGCTGTGTGGCTTGTGGTACCATCCTGTTGAAACCACATGTCGTCCAAGTCCATATCTTCCAATTCGGGCTAAAAATAATCGGTGGTCATGGCACATGGCACGATAACGCTGACCATTGACAGTAAGGTGACGATCGTTATCGTCGACGAAAAAATATGGCCCAATAATGCCGCCGGCATGCAAACCGCACCAAACAGGTATTTTTTGTGGATGAAGTGGTGATTCATGAAGCACATGTGGGTTTTCACCCGACCAATAACGCATATTTTGCTTATTGACGAACCCATTGAGCCAACAATGAGCCTCGTCACTGAAAATGATTTTGCGATGAAATTCATCATCTTGGCGCATCTTCTCCAGAACCCAATCGGAGAACGTACGTCGCTTCAAATGGTCCATCGGCTTCAATTCTTGAGTCAGCTTGATCTTGTATGGGTGTAAACCAAGATCCTTACGCAAAATACACCATAATGTGGTCTGAGCGATGCGCAATTCTTGAGAACGCCGTGGAATTGACTGATTTGGATCGTTTGCTACGGACGTCTGAACGGCAGCGATATTTTCGACACTTCGACCAACCCGTTATCTCACTGACACGGCAACATCACACAACGAATATGTAGACTCAAATTTTTGCACTAAACTTGTTATTGCCTGTCTACTAGGGCGAGAATTACGACCGAAAATTGGAGTTAACGCTCTTTAAGTTGCAGTCACCGACTCCGAATATCTGTAGAAAATTTTTATAATATGCAGACGTTGCTCGTTAGTGTACTTTATCATGGTGAAAATGTTTAGTTTACTGAATAAATTGACAGTGACAGTTTGATGATTAGTGAAAGAGTGAAAGAGTACTTGACAAGAGTAAATTCAAAGTTGTCAAGTCCCTATTGGAAAACCCTTTATATCCTGAGAGAGAGGACTGGGAAAATAAATGCAATAATCAGGTCAAATGAAATTGCAATTTGGCTCAAAAACAGAGTAAGGAACAGGTTCTGGTATTTTCTCAGAAGACCCAGAACTAAGAGTGTCTATATGACTACAGGGTACAAGTAGTGCCTTCCAATCAGAGGTTCTGGCTGCCCTCAGGCCCGTATCCGAAAGAGATAGCCAGGCCGCACTCTAAGCACTGGAATCAACTAACATTAACTCTGATGCAGTCAGGGGTTGTTGCACACTGCTCAAGGCACTATGCAGTCAGAACCGGGTAAGACTGTGCTGGGTGCCAGGACACTCCGGTATTAAAGGCAATGAATAAGCGAATGAGCTTGCAAGAAAAGCAGGGCTACTCGACAATAGTGAGGTCTATACCCCGGGGTCCCCTGCGATATCTTCAACCACAGCTGCGATATTTTCAGCAGCCGTTCTGCCGGCAGCATCTCATGTTGTCCCGTACTCTTCTAGGCGAGCGGCTAAATGTCGTAGTGTTTCCCCGGTTATTGTCGGACGACCGGGAAATCTGCGCCGAAATTTACGCTGCGCCAACACCACCGGCGAATTATCCCGCAAAAAAAAAATCGTAACAATTTTTCCGCGTTTTTTGGGAGTATAGGGATTCATGTCTTGTTGACGTGTATTTTGTATCTGTTTCCTTCACTAATGTCAAAGTAGAGTTGACATTTGCCACCATTTGAAAAAATTATAGCATCTTCCGATAGGGTGATGACTTTTATGCCACCTAGTATAACAAGGTCATAGAGCATATGGACTCCAATACTGCAATATAGAGGATTTTGGAATCCACTCCCTTGAGAAAACGCGGTAACGTAAGACCTTACCTACGGTCTTTGGACAAGCGATCTGAGGGACTGAGAGCTTGGCTTATTGTGCAGAATGCAGTCTCAGCACATAAGCTTGTTCAAATCTGCAACCAAAATTTAGAAGCAGCAGACGGAGGACTATGCGAACGGAGAATGGCACAAACCCGTCGTTGCGTGTGCTTATTTTCCTAATGACTTGACACTACAACAACTAACAGAGACACTATTTCAACTCATTGTAAATATACTGTGATTCGATATGTAGCAATGCATATGGAATCACTCTATCACACTCTCCTGGATTTTACACTATCGTCTAACTTGTTTATCAACAAACAACATTGGTTACCATAGTAAGACAGTAAATAAGAATTAACCCTATCAAAAAGGAACGCAGAAGAGAATATCAGCTGGAATGTACTATCGAAGGTTTCCATATCACGGCTACAGATACATCGAATTCTACATCTGATGCAAAGTCTCGCCTTAGGACGAGGAGTTGAAGAAAACCCAGCTGGAAGCATTTAAAGGCAAATCCGTAAAAACCCTGCATAAAGTCAAAATAAGACAAAAGGTAGATGAAGCTGTTCGGAATTTAAACTGTGATTTCACCAGATATTTTAAACTGACTTATCCTGGCAGAAAAACTCCCGTTGATCGGCAGTTCTATGTTACGATGCAGACCTGTAGGGGCTATGTGGGAAACCAGGGAACTTTCAAATAGTATTAGGGTTTCCAAGGTCTATAGGAATTTTCTCTAAAAGATCAAAATAGTTGGTGAAGCTTGCAGGCTGGTCTTCAGAAAGGACAAGTCAGGGCCGATATACAGCCAGCTCGGTGGCCAGAACTTCTATTGAGTTAAAGCTGACGTAGCAGATATCCGACATCGGTAGGATTCTAAAATCAAATCACTTTTGTCAATTGCACAATCGTATTTCTAGTTATGCTGCTGATTCTGAAGAGAATTTTCATTGCTATATTGGCGAGCAGTAAGAGGGGTCTTAATACCGAGACGCGGAAAAGATGGCTATACGTACGTTAAGAGCTACAGACCTATCAGTCGCACTTCCTTCATATTGGATAGCATGGGCTCACTGCTTCACCAATACATCCTCTACGCAAGATGGATCATGCCTTCCAACGTGGATGACCCTGGGATCATCTGGTGGACAGAATAGAAGGGACACTGCACATCAAAGAGTATTCGTTGGGCATCTTCATTAACAGTGATAGCGCTTACGCAACTTTTGACGACAACACGGCACCAACGAATTAGTAGCTCTGTTGCTAATAACAATTCCGTTAAATAGCGCACGCAGCCCTATATTTGATCGAGGATTCGTGCACTAGAAATTAGTTCCAGGAGAAGGGGGTCTGACTGAATCATCTAGTTCTTAAATGCAAGTCACGTATCCGGTAGCGGTACATATGGCTGTTACCCAAGGCTCTCTAGAACAAATTCTGAAAGTTCAAACTCAAACAGGTAAAGGAACACGCGTGTGTCACATAAGTGCCATTACTTTGAATAGACATCTCCACCGAAAACATTTTGCGGATCATGTTGCATGCATTTCCTTCATAAGCAATCTGCTCGTGGGAATCATGCGAGAACGCGACAGTTAAACTTGTAAAAGAATAAAAACTGAAAGTAGGTTTGAGATTGAAGAATATAATTGGAGGTTAGTTGATAAGTGTCCACCAGAGTATGATATAATAAATTTCACTTTTTTTAAAAAGATACCCCTTGTTTCTCAATTTATATGTTGCATGACAAGGAAGCCAAGTATCTGTGTGTCATTCTGGATAGCAAA
Organism: Volucella zonaria; assembly: GCA_963966105.1. NCBI lineage: Eukaryota > Metazoa > Arthropoda > Insecta > Diptera > Syrphidae > Volucella > Volucella zonaria. Next base: position 57,831,944 of record OZ014530.1, read on the forward strand.
TTCCTTTGGGCTTAACTGTTGTGTCCAATGCGCGGTCGGCTTTTTGACAGTGTCTGAGAGCTTTTGGCAGGTCATGGGGCTTGTGACTAACAAAGGGTACTCTGGATTTATACGCCTATGATAAGACCAATTGTATCGTATGCGTCGATTGTCTTGTAGAACAATCTTTCACAATGTAGCTTTTACCCGACCCCAGAGAGCGTTTTGGCTCGGCTGCATCGGAGCTTTCGCCAGCACGCGAAATGATATTCATATCCTGATATTCAAGCCATCTTTCGTTTATAATAAGATTTTTCTTTGGATCAGCACAAGGATATTTTCGCCAATCACAGCGCTATCATAAGCAATAACTTGACAGCCATTCAGACAATTTCAGCCAACTGATGGCATCTATTTGGGAGGAGTCATAGTGCCAAAGTGCGAAAAATTAAAATACTCAGGCTCTGTCGCCAGCCACCAAAAAACCGGCCGTATTTTGTGACAGAAAATGCCGCTTTAATTTAAAGTTATAATATGCAATGCGTATAGCAGTTGTGGACGATTTACTTACAAAATCCGTTCCAAAGTAAAGAAGATTTTTTAAAAATAAATATTTATAGCGATGCCATCTATTAGCAATTATATGCGTCGGAAAGCTAGGTCCTTTACTGATGCACTGTCAATTTCATGACATCTGGACGAATAGGAGCGGAGTTACTGGGTTTGAAGTGACAGTAACTGGATACAAAAATGAGCATCGAGCAAAAATTGTTCACAATTCAACATTCGAAGGACACCTTCAAGGCGGCCAAAAAGAACAAAACTATCCTTTACAACATTGTGACTGGTGCCGAAATGTAGTGTTTTTAATATGATCCAGAAACCAAGACCCAAAAAATTTCATTTGGAGAAGTCAGGAGTGAAGGCAACGTTGATTTGATTTTACGATTCCAAGAGCATTGTCCACAAAAGGTTCGTTCCACCGGGCGAAACAGTTAATGCAGAATTCTATCTTGGTGTTTGATGGATCGTAACCGGCAACAATATCTCGCAGAAGGAAGTTGGCTTTTGTTGCACGATAATCGTTATCTCATCAATCGACACTTGTGACCGATTTTTTGGCTAAAAATCGCAACCACTCCTCGTATTCGCCCTATTTCGCACAGTATGACTTTTATACATATTTGTCGATGAAAAGAAAGCGTTTTGTTGTGAACATGTAAGCTATCCAAAGGCTTGTACCGAAGGACATTCCGGCCGACTATCTACAACTCTCATTCTACATGCCTTTAGACCGTGTAAATCACTGTATTGAGTTGGAAGGGGACTATTTTGAATAAAATATATCAGTTTCGCTAAAAAAATGTTTCTTGTTCTTATTTTTAAAAAGTCCGGTTTACTTTGGAATGTACAGCGAGACTGCCAAAACGTGACATAATAAGAAATCCGCGGAAGTCTAGGTAAACTCTAGGCTGAGCAAATCAGTTGCTATTGCCATGTTGAACAAAGTTCGTGTGATAATCCCAGAGGCTCAAGTTCCAGTCGGAAGTTCATAGGCCGACAAAAATTGGATAATGCAAATGTGAGCACATCAGAAAATTCTTGGTCTCCTAACGAGGTGATCCAAAATATAGAAGTCTAAAGAATGGGCCTTACGGCAAGATAGTCACCTGCACAAGCAGTGCAGTAGCTTTGCAGATACGTCGGAGAATCTATATAAACAATACAAAAAGATACGCTGAACAGTGCACGCACAGGAAATGAGTGACAAAAGAACACGGTTGAAAGGGAATCAGTTCTATCTAGAGTGCTATGTGAAAGTCTGAAATCCTGAAGCAACCACTTGTAAGCCAAATCAGCTGCAGACCAAATTTTCAATTTAATGCACGGACCACAAAGTGGATACACACAATTCTTTCCGAAAAAAAAAAAAACGGATCCAGTATGCCGCCTAACGCTGAAAACCATAACTGGAGATGCACCATCGTATTACTTCCACAACTTCATATTGAAAATTGGCCTTATACGAAGGACACGGCCTTCAACAAATCCTGCCGTCTGGTAGGTTATGTCGATGACATGGATATCACTTGCCGCATCAAACGATTCGTTATGAAAGTGTTTACGAGAATTTGAAACTAACTTCACCTCCGAGTAATCTCAATTTGATGAAACAACAGGTGATGCTCCACAAAATCTCAATTTTCTCAGTTTTACCCAACGACGCGGAGATTTGCAATGACGAGTGTCGGCAACCACATACAGCTAAGCACTTTGCATACAAAGCGGCGCTGCATAGAATGACGAGAGCTGCTCACGAGCTTTATGAGCAGAAGAGGAGAGACAAACACCGGCTTCGCAGGAGGAAAAAAAAGCACGTTGAGAAAATTGAAAGATGCTATTCCAGCAATGAGACTCGGAAGATTTGCCTAAAAGTACAAAAAAGACATGCCACGAATACAAATCTCGAACCGAAACCTGTGGAGTCGAACAAGGAAACACCCAGCCATTGTCCATGAATGGCACTTGCATCGTCGAAACCGAAAAACTTTCCATACTCCGTACGTATGTCAATGACAACTTGCGTTGGCATGGCCACATATTCGGTGTCGGCAAAAATACTGCGAAATGTCAATGTTTCCTTAAGCGATATACGAAATACTTCACCCTTTCTAGTCGGGCCTCAATATATACTCGTAAAGCATTTATCCACCCGAAATTGGAGTACAATACCCACATCTAGTCGGGTGTGCCCAAAACATTTTTGTACCCGCTAGATAGGATTCAAAACCGTGCGATAAAACTCATAGGTGATGCCAATATCAGTCAGTCAATTGTAACCCTCGAACACCGCCATAATGTCTCCTGTCTCACTTTGTTTTATAGCTATTTCCACCAACAGTGCTACACAGAAATCGCCAGTAGCATTCCACCCCTTCAAATTTTTAACCATAACACCCATCTCGCCATGAATGCTCATCATTATACCCTCAAGCCCACTTTCGGACGTACTCTAAAATATCGTGATTCGTTCCTAAGCCGTACAACTTGCTTATGGAATGCACTGCCTAGCTCTTTATTTCCTAGTCATTATAACCTTCTAACATTTAAAATCAATGCCCATTGGTACCTCTCTTTCCATCCTCTCTGATTTTCCGTTGCCGGCGCTGTGTGTAAGCATTACAAGGGTACTTAAATTCATTGAGTGCGCGAAAATTATAAAAAAAAAAAACACCTTCGTAGAGTCGCAGTCGATCCTAAGGATTTGGAAAGAACATATCTGTAGACTATATAAAGTTGATGACTAACCAAACGCCGCTTTCAGGGAGAATGAACCCTTCAACCTGGACGATGCAGATTAACAATTCCGTCCACCCGACCTGGATGAAGTAAAGACACCCGCATCTAAACTTAAGTCCAACCAAGCTGCTGTAGCGGACCGCTGAGTTCTTCAAAGCGGCAGGCGATGACTTGATAAGGGGCATACACCAAATCATCTGTAAAATATGGTCGGACGAAAGTATGCCCGATGAATGAAACCTCAGCATTGTTTGTCCGATTAACAAGAAAGGAGACGCTCCGAATATCGCCTACAAGATCCTGTCTGCCATATTGTTTGAACGCGTGAAGCCGGTCGTCAACAACCTGACTGGTCCATATCAATGTGGCTTCGGGCCAGGAAAGTCCACCATTGACCAAATATTAACACTACAGTAGATCTTGGAAAAAATCCAAAAGCTCTACCAAATCGATACACACCACCTGTTCATCGATTTTAAGGCCACGTATGGCAGCATCTATAGAGACGAGCTATACAGAGCAATATCTAGTTTTGGCGACCCTGCTAAACTCGTCCGCTTGTGTAGGATGACGATGGAGAAATCAGCTGCTCCATCAAGGTCGGTAAAGAACTCACCGAGACTTTTGATATCAAAAAAGGATTTAAACAAGGCGATGCGCTGTCATGCGATTTCTTTAACATCATTCTTGAAAGAATAGTGAACAACTCACGCGACAACATAAGAATCCGTCCAATAGCTCGCATACTTCGATGATATTAATATAATCGGAACAGTGCAGCGTGATATCAGTGGCGTTTTGGCGTGTATTGAGACAGAAGCGGCGAAGACGAGTTTAGCCGTCAACGAGAGCAAGATCAGGTATGTGCTGTCAACCAGAAAGGATACCCAACACCGACAAACGAAGAATAACTCTTGCCAATTGCTGCTTCTTTGGGCTAAGACGGCAATTGACTAGTAAAGCCCTATCTCGAACAACAAAAGTAACTTTATACATAGAAGACCTTAAGTTAGTTTTGGTTAGGTTAAACAGGGGTATGATGGTTATGCTATCACACAGACACCAGGCACCAAAACAGGCCCATCGCGATCCTTCCAATCTTCCTGGCGAAACATCCAATTTCTTTGCAAAAGCCAATAAGACCTTGGAAGTTTGTTCCTCTAGGTTTTCGAAAAAGCATTTCCCTAAAATTATTCTTCGACTACACGATATTGCCTCCCATTCATACAGTACGTGCGTTATGTCCCCAATAGCTTGCAGATCACCGCGGCATCTGCAGATATCCGTATCTGACAATTTGAGTCTTCTTGCGTGTTTCTGCAGGAGACAGTGTCCTGTCAGGATTCCTATTGCTGTCCTAAGCTTATCCCTGTTTAATTTTATTAGCTTTCTGGATCTTTTGCCGTCATATAGCAGCTGAAAACCTTGGATACCCAAGGTATCCTTCAACACCTGACCACCTTAGATTGGTAGTCTTTGTGGTTTTTTCCTCGATAGTGCCCTTCAATATGTAAAGGGGTGGTTTAGTGGTGGGAACCTCAGTATTGTCGAGTAGCCCTCCTTTTCTTGCAAGTTCATCAGCTTGTTCATTTCCTTGATATTATATGTATAATACATTATAGGAGAGATTATATATAGTCTTGCTCTATGGCGCAGAAGCATGGAGTTTATCAAAAATGGATGAGTGTTCTCTTGGCTGCTTTGAGAGGAAAATTCGTCGGGTGATTTTCGGGCTTGCCTGCATAGACGGTGAATGGAGGAGGAGATACAACGACGAACTGTACGGTAAGAGTGAAGAGTCATACAGAACGGATGAACATCAATGTTGCGGTCCGAAAGGTCTTCAAATCTGCTCCCGAGGGACAGCGCAGTAGAGGAGGACCGCGACTCAGGTGGCCCACGCAAGTGGAAGGGGACCCCGTCAAACTTAGTGTGCAAAACTGGAGGCACTGGCACTGGAGATCGAGCTGGCTGGAAACGCTTGTTGGTTGAGGTCCAGATCAACCTTGACTGTAGCGCCTGACTGACGTTGAGGAGTAAATGTACCTCAACACCAGCTAAGTGATTTTGTTGAAAATTCTAAATATCTTGGTGATATTTTCGACAGTCATTTCATCTGGAAAAACCAAATCGAAAAAGTACGATGCGATCTTAAAAAACGTCTTTTTGCTCTGGAACACCTGAAGCATCATGCTACATCTCCTAAACAAGTACATAACGCCCTGATAGAATCGAAATTGAAGTAGGGCATACTTGCTTGGGGCAGTGCGTCTCAAATGCATATATCAAAACTTCAAAAGATTCTAAATGCAACCCTTAAAAAGATAAATCAAACAAATGTTCCTGACGAAAGACGTCTTAAAGCCATTACAATACAACGCATTTACAAGATGACTCTTAATTACGACTTTAACAGAAGACATGCCCAAAATTTACTACAATTGCCGAGAAATGACAACAATTATAGTAAAAGACAGTTAATGCACAGTGTTCCTAAATTATTAAGTGAAGTACCCCAACACTTTTAAAATATTACAAATTTTAAATTCAGAAAAAAGCTACCAAACAATTCTTTTTAAATTAAATTAAAGAAGAAATAAGCTTTAACTAATTTTAATTGCTTTTTATTATTCATTAAGTCTGTGAATTAACGCTCAATCGCGTAGAAAACGCCAAAAAACCTTTAGGGATTCGCAGTAAATGTTACGAAGGATTTTGAATATAATTTAAAAGACAATAAAATTCTCTAGATTAGGACACAAGACGAGTATTAGTCTCTCAACATGTATAAGGTGTTTGCTTGGCCAACTTGACAACTGGCAGCTGATCTGTGCTCAGTTTGGTTCTCCATGGTTCAGTTCGCGAAACTTACTGTGTGATTTGTCCATTCAAATAATTCGAATAACCCTGGATCGTACGTACTCGTACACGTACTCTTATTGATACTATGCTTCATAGAGACGTCGTACTGTGCGAACCGAAAAAGCTGTTACTGTTTTTTATAATTAGCGCGAGCTCGAGGGATTTGTGTGCCCTTAAATCGAGTGACCCGATAGCAATGATAGTTTTTCCAATTGTTATGTTTCAGCAGCTGTCAAAGATACCAATGACAGACAGCTGTCAAAATATTCAGTAGGGTTTGCCATTTCATCATGCATCGATTTACGCTTCTCGAATATGCGAAATGTCGTTTCAAGCCCTCTTATTTTGCGGTTGGATTTGGGTCTACATCCGTATAAGTCTGTGCTGACGCCTGAATTGAAGCCAGACAACGCCGTGAGGTCGCTAATTGGGCGCTGGAAATTTTGGCCGGGAATCCGCATTTTGGTCAAAAAACCATCTTCTCGGGCGAGGTCCATTTTTAGCTTAGTGGCTATGTCAACAAGCTAAATTGCCATTATTGGAGCGAATACAATCCACAAGTGTTCGGCCAAGCATCAATGCATCCACAAAGATTGACTGTTTGGTGCGGTTTATATCATGCCGGCATCATCGGACCTTATTTCTTTCGAAATGATCAAGGAGACACGGCTTCCTTCAATGGTGTCAGGTATAGAGCGATGTTAACCGCCTTTCTGCAGTCAGAGCTCGACAACATCGATATAACGGAGCTGTGGTTCCAACAAGACGGCGCTACTTGCTATACAAGCGACGCAACGCTCGAAGTTGTGAATGAGAAATTTCGCGACTGGGCTATTTCACGGCGAGCGTTCATCAATTGTCCGCAGCGGTTATGCGGTTTGACACCACTCGATTATTTTCTCTATAAATGCTACGTCAAGTCCTTAGTCTACGATAACAAACCAGCCACTTTGGACGAGATCGAAGCCAACATTCGACACGCTATCGCCGGAATAACGCCGCACATTGGACCGAGTCATCAAAAATTGGAGCGATCCCTTGAAGCACTGCCATTTGAATGATGTGCTATTCCACATATAATGGCATGAACGTAGCTTCACAACAAAGCCAGAATCAATTTTATATCTCACACTGTTGCTGTTTTATTTAAACAATTGTTCCTATCGTTCTTACCTGATTTAGAAGATTTTGCAGAAAGGTCTTGGTTTACGAACTTACCAGACGGAGGTAGTGTAAAAATTGAAGCCAATTGATCATCGTGTGAGTCGTACTTTCGATTATTGGGCCGAAAACGAGATTGTTTTTGTTCCTCTTTTCTACCAGAATTGCTAAGTCAACAACCAAATTTGGTGTATTTGGAGTTAAGGAAGTCCACAAGCAATTATTGATACGCTATTACATCTACAAAAAGTCACTGTTTTGTGTGCTTTATGGGCTGGTGGTACATATTTCTTCAAAATATTATGCTAAACAGATCGCTACAGTCTATGGAAAGTGCTAAACATTCATTGTTTCTGATTTTTTCGATCCCCAAAGGCATAAATGGCATTATTTTGAAAGAGCTGTGGTTTCAATAAGACGACGCAACATACCACCCGGTGCGCCTTATAATCAATTTATTGAAGCAAACCTTTGATGAACGCATAATTTCTCGGAGTGGACCTAACTTACCTCCAAGATCGTGCGATGTAAGACCTTTGCATTATTTTCTGCGGAAACGTGTGAAATCCCTAGTCTATGCCGATAAATCAAAGACTATGGATGACTCTGAAGTCAAGTTCTCTGCTATATTATCGATACACGGCCCCGGACTGCTGGAAAAAATAGTCGTAAAGTGAACTTTAAGATCGCGCATTATTCGAGCCGTCTGCGGCCAATTCCATGGCCATTACCAGAAAGCCTGAAAAAAAATCACTCTTTACATACTCGTACACTGTCTATGAAGTCTTCTTCAATTTAAATTTGTTAACCCATGCGACGGAAAATCAGAAGCAAAACCTAGAGGAACCCTGCACGTGACCCTAGCAGACACCAATATCGAACCTGATGTCGTTCTATTTAAAAAAACCGTGCACTTAAGGAAGACGCAATAAATGAAGAGATCTCGTAACGAATGACTTGCAACACTTTACAAAAAAAAAAAAAAAATTCACTGGACTGCAGCCGCGCAACCATCAACCATCAACCATCAACCGGCAACCTCACAACTCACCTTAATCCGAACGACACATGCGCAAGTGCTTAAGTCCTTACTCCGTTGCCATTACTCACTTCATTGCGAAATTTCATAAAAAAAAAAACTGCGCAACTGCATTCGAATAAAAGTGTTCACACATTCCTCGAAAAACAAAAAAAAACAAAAAACAAAGAACAAAAACACAAACACTTCTCCACATTCCACATGCGCCTTTCATTGTGTGTCCTAAACTACGAGTACGCCGGCGACGGTTTATCCAGCACACAACCCCAAAGACGGCAGCCATAATAGTTCCTTATCACCACCAAAAATCCGGCATTTACAAACACCTCACACATGCAAACGAACACAATCAACAAAAGCAACATAAAGCCCCCTCTCCGCGTTATGTGCTTATAAATGTACACAGCCCGACAGGCAATAGAAAATTATTGTTTGGATGGAAGAAATTTAAATTCCGGCCGGGTGACGCCCCTCGTTCGCCATAGTTGAAGAAGCAACTCCGCCCCTGGGAAATAATTAATTCGGTTTGAGTGGGAAGGTAGGGCCATTGTGGTGGCAACACGCCTGGAACGAATTGCTTTCCACTGTTTCATGGTTCGATTCGGCTCTGTTCCGGGAATGCAATAGGAATATTCCTGCTTCCAGCCATGGCATCTGCACTGCAACTGGAATATGCTGCATGTGCATTGCTGCAGCTTTCGTTTTTTTTTGTTTTTTTTTCGTTTTCAGATCAACTGACAAGCACATGGTCGGCTTTGACAGTTCAAGCGCAGCAAGATGGCACTTTTATTTTTTATTTTTTATTTTTCTTTTTGTCAGATTTTCCGTTTTGCAAAATGAGAAAATAATTTTTATTGCGTGCCGTAAAGGGTTGCAGTGTTTCAGTGAGTTAACAGGCGGGCAGGGGACGATTTAGGTGTAGAGTCACGATAAATTAACGGTAAATACGTAATCATTATTGTTTTTCGTTGTTTATAGGCAAGGTTAAGCTTATAAGCGTGCTAACTTTTGAATTGCTTTGAATTGGCCATCAATTTGCGGGTTTGAGAGGGAAATGGCTCTGGCCACAGGGGCACGTAGAGCTTCTTTAGAGCATGAGGCAAACTTAAACTTACGGACCTTCAGAACAAAACAAATTATGCCAAATTGATGTGGAAAAGGTGATAAGCATAGAGTGTACAGGGTTAGGGGCAGTTTTCGCTCCACAAGATGCGATGTAAATTTAGATTTTTCCATAAAGACGACGGCAAATAGGTCATACGGGCCTGCCATCATAATGCTCTTCAGTGATTCTCCAGATTTTGTCTTTGTCAATGCGTCGTTCCCTATGCAATTTGTTTTTCGGTAATTTGACAAACGTGCTGTTTCATTGCGTTTTTGCGTCATTTGGAAGTGATTATCGAACATTATATCTTCTTCAAATTGCTCAATATTGCCCAACGTTGGATCCTTAGCCGCCTGACTAATGTACAGCCCCAGAGTTCGTGGTTGTAGAAAATCTATGCAGGTATTGTTTTCAATAATGTATTGGAGTATGGTGTAATTCCTTAGGAGTTTAGGGGAGCACTAGTATTTCGAATCTATAAAAAGGTACGCAAATCAGACCCTGCTAATTATCGTGGAATTTCATTTTAAAAACGCTTCGTATACAGTTCTCACGGCGGTGATACAAAAAAGGCTTACTTCTTGGAGTACAGCTAGCAATATGCTTCAGGAATTCCAGGCAGGACTTAGACCTGGCTATCCAAGGCATTGTAGAATGTGGACTTCAAGGTTGCGTTTGATACAGTGGACTGAAATGCACTACCTTATAAAGTGCACCTACAATATTGCAATCTCGATAAGATTTGGTAGAGTTTTCCCAAATTTGAACAAGGATACGAGGTAGCTGTGTGGAATGGTGAAGCACCATCGGAGTGGTTTCAAACGAAAACCGGAGTAAGGCTAGGTTGTTCTTTAAGCCCAGTCTTATTTGCACTCTGGTGTTCAATATGCTGGTGTATTAATCGTTGCTGACGATATAGTGCTTCTAGGTCATTCATAAGAAACACCTCTAATGACGATACTCGGTTGGCCAATTACCTTGAGGAGCCTCGTTATCAATCTAGAAAAGTCAAAGCTGGTGATTTTCAAAAATGGAGGTGGAAGAAACTGCCATAATGAGAGATGGTAATTTTTTCGTCGATTTTAAGGCCGCATATGACAGCATTTATAGAGAATCCCTGCCAAACTCGTCCGTCTGTGCAGAATGACGAATGAGAACGCTCGCTGTTCCGTCGATCCCGGTTACGATTTAACCGAGACCTTTGAGGTCAAAAAAGGTTTAAGACAAGGTGGCGCGCTATTTTGTGGCTTCTTTTACATCATACTTGAAACAGTTGTGAGGAAATGCAAGTCTGCGCAACTACTAGCGTACGCTGAGTGGCCTGTCACCGGCATGATCGCTAGTATTGAAATGGAAGCTGCCAAAATGGTTTTAGCCGTAAATGAGGGTAAAACGAAGTATATGCTGTCAATAAGAAGGGACACACAGCATCGACGAACTGAGCAGAACTTGAGCAGAAATGAGCTACAGCTTCGAGGTAGTAAGGGACACGTAGTTTATAGCAGAGCCAAGATATAGATTCTGCCAACAACACTTCAGCAGAAATAAAATAAAGAAGCACTCTGCACTCTTGCTTTGGGCTAAGAAGGTAATTGAGTAGAGAGGCCCTATCATGTAAAACTAAGGAAACTCATTATAAGATCTTACTTTATGGGGCTGAAGCATGGATCTATCAAAGACGAAATATACGAGCTGTACAGCGACGACAACCTAGTCAGAAAACTGCGCTTCAGTAGCCTGACATAGCTAAGACATGTAGAGTGAATGGATACCAATACTCTGGCTCGCTTAATCTTCGAATCTAACCCGGAGTGGCAACGCTGTAGAGTAAAATCTCAACCTAGCTGGAGCGCACAAGTAGAAGGGGACCTCAACCGATTTCCATCCACCGTCCAATAGGAATTTGTCAAACGAGGATATCGACAAGTATCTAAAACAAATGGACGAGACAATTAAACAAACTATGGACGCAACAATACCGCGGTATCGACGTACGACTAACGAATCCTTCCAATCCTTCTATTGACGCACTGCACCGACAGAAAAGTAGACTTCTGTCAAGACTCAAAAACTTGTACACACAGTTAACTGACAGACAAGACCCGGAGATTAGGACACTGAAGGCGTCGATTAAAAATATTCAAACGTTAATAAAAGAGAATTACAGAATTTCTGTAAATTTGTATTGGAACAACAGGGTTCGGGCTGTAAACACCAGCAACCCGAATACGTTCCCGCAAATAAATAAACTATTTCGGAGAAAAAATCAAAACGACCTTCAGTGTCTTAAAATAGCCCGGACAACAGACAACGAACGGTTACTGACAATAGCAGGCATCGATCCAAATGAGGCCGCTGATGATGACGACTTCTTTGTGATCGAGGATCCACGGGAGAAGGTTGAGAACATAGGAGAAACTTTCCAGGAAATATACAAGGCCAATGATATCATTGGCCCTAATTATGACCTGGACAATCGCGTCTTGGTGCACGACCTCTACATTCGAAATGAAGTAGAGAACTGGCGATCCGAGGGCTCTGGATTCACCCGGTTCAGCGAAGAAAATATGGCAAATAATGTCATTACCAGAGAGGGTGACCTACCCCCGTTCCATGAGATCTTCGACACAATCACGGCTAAGAAATCAGTGGGGACCGATGGTATTCCGAACATCATGCTTCGACATCTTCCTCTAAAAGCAGTGGACATTTACACTACCCTGTTTAATAATGCAATGAATAATGCACATTATCCAGCGCATTGGAAAACAGCCTTGGTTCAACATATCCCCAAAAAGGGAAAGGATATATCCAATCCAGCGAATCTCCAGTCAATAAGTCTCCGAGCTCTGTCTAGGTGGGTTGAGGACAAACATATAGTTCCGGATAATCAATTCGGTTTTAAGGCGGGACATGATATCTCACATGCCGCGTCTAAACTGGTGTCCGATATCCAATGGAATAAAGGCAAAAACCAATGTACTGGTGCCTGCCTTGTTGACTTGGAGAAGGCCTTCGACACCGTATAGTTAGAGGGTCTTTTCTATAGGCTGACGAGGCTGGGGATTAGTAAACCACTCTTGTACATTCTTTATAATATGCTAACCAACAGACAGTTCATCGTGAAAAATGGTGATGTGACTTCTGTTGGAATATTTCAAATTAAAAATGGTCTGCAGCAAGGCGCGGTCAATTCGCCGATCCTATTCAACATTTATACAAGCGACTTGATAGGTTCACTTCCCCATACTATTGCGTACGCAGACGATTTGATAGCGTACAGAACAGGTCCAAAAATCGAGGTCATTAATACTCTCTTGCAGCGTGACTTCGATAAGATAAGACGATTTTGCGAGGACTGGAAGTTGAAAATCAACTTTCAAAAGTCGGAAACCATTCTCTTTAGGACGCCGTTGTCTAGGGATACCAGAAAAAATTGGCGAAAGTTCTCGATCATTGGACAACACGGACAGCCACTTGCCTGTCGAAATGTAGTCAGATACCTTGGGATCTGGCTAGATCAGTTTCTGTATTTTGACAAAAATTTAGATGCTGCTCTGGCCAGAGCTAAAGGTGCTTTTGCCCTTACAAAGAGACTGTTTTATAGCAGCCAACTCGATGCGAGGGTAAAGGTAATCTACTACATGGCCCTTATCAGGCCTATGCTGGTATTCGGGTACCCCGTGTGGTTCAATGTGCGAGTAAGCTTAATGGAAAAGATTCGGGTGTTTGAGAGGGCTTGCCTTAGGGCTTGTCTTCGCTTGTACAGAACACCAGAGTCGGAGTACAAAAAATTCTATCGTAATGAGGTCCTTTAGAACAGGGCGAACCTAATACGAGTGGACAACTTCGTAATTAAGCTGACTCGAAGGCACATTGCAAGAGCAATGGCCTCGACGAATAACCTGATATCTGGGGCTTACTACCCCAACTACCTTTACCACGAGAGTGTGCGCTCTGACGGCTTCGTTCCACCGGAAGCATTCCTCTACCTGGATCAGATAGGGTTGATCCAGGATAGATCAGCGTTAATCTTCCATGTCGCTCGGAAAGCTGGGGACAGGCGATTCAACTACGGCAGAGACGTCGCACACGGCAGTGTGGATCGTCTCAGGTTCAGTAGGGCGGTGGGGAATCGCGATAAGAGGGATGTCGTTCGGCAGCACCAGCATTTATGGTGGTTGAACGATGGAGAAGATGTTTCGTCGTCGTTTCCGTCAATTACGGACCAGCCTCACTAATGAGGCAGAGCTGACCAATCTATTTGCTCTGTGAATAGCGATGGCCAGCTTACGTAGGTTTAGGTTAGCATTTAAGAAATATATACATATATTAGAACATAAATTTGTATATACTAATATATGTATATAATTGTGTATAATATTTGTGTGTGTGTATTGTGTATGTAGGTTAGGTAGACTAAGGTTTATTTTAAGTTAGATATTAAATTTTATAAAAAATTAAGTCCATATGCTAAGTTTTTGTTAACAATTTTTTCTTAGCCTTAAGCATAGAAAATAAGTATTAATAAATAAAATGTAAACAAAGTCGAAAGACATAGATATAAGAATTTAGAGTAGCTTAGAGTGCCTGTGCGGGGCCAGTAAGTTAGTATAAGATTGTTAAGTAATTTTAAGCTAGCATTTAAGCATTTTTTGTTAGTATGTAAGAATTAATGATTTAGAAAATAAAATGCATTTAAAACTGAATCTCAACCGATTTGGAGTGCGCAAATGCTGGCAGTTAGTTAAAGACCGAGCCAATTGGATAGGCTTGCTAGTTGAGGCCCGAACTGTAGCACAACCTAAGTAAGTAAGTACTAGCTTGTTCATCTAATTTTTTTTTATAGTTTTTGTCATGTGGGGTTGTGAGCCTATGACGGCACAGGCTGGTATTATGTTACTGGTGTATGGTGCATGAGTAAGAAATTACCGGAGACCACCACCGGGAGGAAAAATAAGAATTGCGCTGCCATAATCTGAGTTTTAAGACTGTCATCAGCTTTCCGATTAATCGGTGTACATATTCCATATTTTAGTGCCTACGCGTTCGTTTAAGATAAGTGTTACTGCTCCAGTCGCCTGGAGTATTTTTTATCTTTTTTTTCCTAGCAATCAAAGAAAGTAAGCTGGTGTCATGGATACCAAGACCTTTGAAAAAAGTAATACAAATCAAAAAACAAATTGGAAAGAAACTTAATTCCATTGCCACGGTGTCATGCATAAAGGGATGCAGGCAGTAGTGTATTTTGTGCTTAACACATATTTGTTGGTGCTAAACCAAATCGTAATGTCCAGTTAATAGTCTAGTAAGCAGTCATCAGCATTTTCTGTCGAGGAATAGCAGGAAGATGGCCGACTTCTTCGAGTCATTTGGAATTATTTGTCTGCATTCAACCTGTATTATACAACAGTCAGTGGAAAATGTAATTGAAGACCCAAGTATTCCCAACATGTAATAATTTAGGTCCTGAAAATTTTTTCCTTAAGGTTTGTCTAGCAAGTTCATCTGGGTCCTAGTGAATTCAGTTTTTCAACTTCGCTCAAAAATACTTTGCATTCTCTAATTCGCTTCGAGCTAGTGAAGATATTCAGTAAGGTTTTAAGGAAACAAAAACACTATGCTTTATCCACCTGTTTCATAAAATATGCACATTATATTGCCATTAGGATTCTGCTGGTAGGACAAACACTAGTTTGCGTATATGATTGCCGTCCTCCACAAAGATGATGGTGCCACATTCCAGATACCTTGAATGGTAAAAGGATACATTCTTATTCTGACCGTATCCAGCCTTGAGTAACAAGGGTCCATGTTCATGAGATCGGAATCAAAAGACACGGTCATCAAAACTCTAGTCATTTCCTTTAAAACGAAAGATGGCGCTGAGATGGCAAGGGGATTAAGATTCATCGGTGCATCTAGAATTTAGCTAGGATTTCTTGGGTAAGCCCTAAAAAAACCACAGACAAACCGGTCTCCGAAGTCTGATAAACGCGTTTTTTTTTATAATTAGCGCACGCTCAAGGGGTTTTTTTAGTTTGCACACAGCAATTTAGGAAGGAAAAAGAGAGATGTACTGATGTACGTTGGTCTTAAATGTTTGCAATTTATGCGAGTTGTCGGGCTTAGGAAAGAATCACTATATTTCTGAGTATGAGTACGTTTGAAAGTAAGCTTGAAGATACACTGATGAGTATTCCGTTTGCAAGGGCGGAATGCTACCGGGAATTTCGGTGGATCACTTGTTGTAAAAATAGCAATAGAACAAGGCGAGGCAAGGCGGTGTTCAAGCGCGTCGATTTTTTATTTAATTTCAAAACAATTTTGCAATATACTGATACAGCAATTCTTCATTAGAAAAGTTGATTCCTCCTATTCTAAAATAAGAAATTCTAATTTTTCATGATTGACCAATGGAAAGGAGAATTGACAAATATTAAATTTTGTTAATAAAACATGGATTATTATTTGAAATCATTAATGTGTTATACCAGTTTTAAGTGCATTAGTTATTCAATAAAAGTTATTACACCGTAATTGTGAGCCGCGATGAGAAGGGTAGGAAAGAGTAAAGAATTATGAAATTGATCAAAAGAAATAAAAAATAAATCAAATCAAAGTTAAGATTGCAATGCGTTAAGGAATTTAGGAAGCAACCATTGATTTAAAAATAGGTTTAAATACAACATTACAATAAAGTTAAACAAAACAAGAACATTTTCGCGAGCTTACTATTATAATTAAATCCTCTCCACCTGATCTGGATAATAGCCAGTTTCAAAGATTTTTAAGAAAATTGTTACATTTAATGTTATTGCATATATCTGCAGGAAGTTTGTTAAACATATGTGGCCTTATAGCAGTAATTTAAATTCTAAAGTGTTCCCTTCTGGTTGTTTGAACTTTATTGATACTTATTGATATAAGTGAATGGGTTAAATAATTCCCAATTAAATTGTTATAATCACCTCGCATATAGAAAAGTTTCGATAATTTATAGACCTATAAATGCCTAAGTGGCAATATATTGATTATTTTAAATAGCGGAAAAGATGGATCCCATCTTGATTTGAAAAGCATTACTCGTACCTGAATTATCTTTTTTTGAGAGGCTGCAGATTGCTAACATAAGCACTGCCCCAGCAAGAAACACCATATTCCAAACGAGAATTAACCAACGCGTAATAAAGTGAGGTAAGTAGATTTGGCATCACCAGATATTTTATCCAGGCCAAAATATCAATATTTTTTAATATTTTTATTGTAATAAGCGCTTTCCAATTAAGTTTGCAATCTAGGATGTGGGAATCATTGCAGCTTGTACCATGTAGACCAACTCTTCGAATTTCAAACTCCACTTCTTGTACCGGTATGAAGTGAGTGTTTTTTTGTGAAAATAAAACACCAGTTTTAAAGAGAAAGTAAAAAACATTTTATTTAAAGTATTGGCCATTGCTAGCTATACATTTTTTCTATCTTTCAGGCAATTTATAGATTTCACGCCAATAAAACTGTTCGTCTTTGGACGCATACCAAAAATTCACCCAATTTTCGACTTCCTCGTAGGATTCGAAGTGCTGCTCAGCTAATGCGTGTCCCATCGATGAAAACAAATGGTAGTCAGAAGGAGCCAAGTCTGGTGAATACGGCGGGTAGGGTAGCAGCTTCCAGCCAAGTGCTATTTTTCATCGCCAGTAAAAATTCGATGCAAAACTGATTTTTTATCGTGTCTTTAAAGCAAAATTTCACAAGTAGTTCCCAGACATTTGGATCTTTCCTGTTAATAGCACTGGGTGCTATTCCTGAGTGTAAGCGCACCTCAGATATATGTAGAAACACCCTACGCTTAAGATCGTTATTTCCCATCTTTATTTTCTCACCTGTCATTTCACACTTGTCAATTTTCCACTTGCGCTTTACCATTGCATATGAACATATATATCTCATAAATTGACTAAGTATAAAGGCATAAAATTGTAAAAATTGTGAATTAAAAGAAGAAACAAAAGAAGACTAAATTGTAAGTAACTTAACTATATGGAATGTAATGTGAATGTAATTAATGATACAATTTAAAATAAAGGTTTTGAAGCTGCTTTGAAAAGCTGCTACAAAAATTAGTCTGGTTGCCACCGAACGGTCAGAAATTGTTTGCTGTGCAACATTTAACATTTCTGCCATTTGTTTCTGACTCAAAGTGTCATCTTCATTCAATATTGTTTGCAATTCGGCGTCTTCAAACTTTTTTGGTGGTCTTCCACGTTCTGCATTTCTCCCATCAAAATCGTTATCTCTGAACCGTTGAAACCATCTTCTGCATGTTGCTTCTGATAGAGCATGATCATCATATGCATCGACAAGCATCGACATCGATGTGACTCTGCAACACTTGAAAACAAACAATTAATGCTTTCCGCAAGTCATAATTTTCTGGTACAAAATTCGACATATTAAACACGATGAAAAAATATGATGTTGTTTGCTCAATGACTTGAAGTATACTAAATATGTTTGACAGGTGTCATAGAAAAAAAACAAAAAAAAATTAAGGCCCGTTCACGATAAATGTTCCCTCTCGAGACATTTGTATCTTGACGCTCACTTCATACCCGTATACGAGTACAGTAGTAGATTTATTACAATACTAAGGACCGTTTGATGACCATTTGTAAGATAGCTGGGTCACTATTTATATGTGTTTTAAGGATTCCAAGAGAGGATGTAGCATACAACACAACTAGATCTATTGGCAATTGGTTAAATAGAGGAAAAGGAATGGTCCAAGAACTGACTCTTGAGGAACCTCTAGATCTGAACAAGAAATTGAGTCATTCAAGTGTGCATTTACACGAACGAGCCGTGTTCTGTTTTGAAGATATGTAGAAGAAAAACTATTCGGTATGCTATTTCTGAATCCATATATGTGAAGTGTTTTCACCAACAATTTGTGATTACGAGCAACTAAATCAAATGGCTTAGTCCGATCAAGCAACAAAGCAGCAGTTTTTTAATCCATTTCAAAGTTTATATACATTTTTCAAAAATGACTATATAGCATCTTCGGTATATTTACCTTTTCTGAAATCAAATTGGGTCGCACTAAGGATTTTATATTTATCACAAAATCTTACCATTCTTTCAACAATTATTTCTAAAAAAATTTGGAAAAAACTGATATTATACAAATCGGCTTACAATTGTTTGGGTCACTTTTTTTTAACTTTTTTATTTATATAACTTAATTCGCGCGGTTTTTTTTTTTTCAAAATTTGAACGTTTATTTAAGAAAAACATGTACAATATTGAAACTATGACTTTTTCCCAACTTTCTGGCAATTTGTGGATCCCATCCCAAAAGAACTGCGCCGGCTTGGCAGCCAAGAATGAATCACGCCAATTTTTGATATTCTGCTCTGATGTGAACCGTATTTTAGTGAGGGCGTTCTGCATCGACCGGAATAAATGGTAGTCAGAAGGGGCAAGATCTGGGCTATAAGGCGGGTGGGGTAAGACTTCCCATCCACTATTCTCCAAATAGTTCTTAACCGGAATAGCAACGTGGGGCCGAGCGTTGTCATGATGGAAAATTATTGCCACTGCTCTCTTCAAACGGATTAATTGTGTTCGGTAGCGTTGTCCATTGATGGTTTC
Organism: Volucella zonaria; assembly: GCA_963966105.1. Taxonomy (NCBI): domain Eukaryota; kingdom Metazoa; phylum Arthropoda; class Insecta; order Diptera; family Syrphidae; genus Volucella; species Volucella zonaria. The sequence goes on from OZ014530.1 coordinate 57,851,044, forward strand.
ACCCGGTTTTAGCAGCTCATAATAGAGCACACCCATCTGATCCCACCAAATACAGAGCATTACCTTCGCGCCATGGATATTCGGCTTTGCCGTTGATTTGGCTGGTTGGCCGGGTTTCACATATGATTTTTTGCGCTTGGGGTTGTCGTAATGGATCCATTTTTCATCACCAGTAACAATCCGATGCAAAAATGACTTCCTTTTGTGGCGTTCCAGCAGCATTTCGGACATGCAAAACCGCCTTTCGACGTCTCTTGGCTTGAGTTCATGTGGAACCCAATTTCCTTGCTTTTGAATATATCCAGCTGCTTTTAAACATTTTGAAATGGCTGCTTGAGTGACACCCAAAGATTCTGCGAGCTCTTCTTGTGTTTGGCAATAATCTTCATAGAATAATGCTTCCTGTTCTTCATCTTCAAACTTTTTTGGCTGCCCAGGACGTTCATGGTCTTCCAAGCCAAAATCACTACTTTTGAATCGTGCAAACCACTTTTGGCACATTCGCTCAGCTAGCGCATGTTCACCATAAATGTCCACCAAAATACGATGACTTTCGGCAGCAGTTTTCTTCATATTAAAGTAATGAAGAAGAAGTCCCCGCAAAAACACTTTTTCAGGCACAAAGTTCGACATATTTGAATGAAAAAAATTATTGTTGTTTACGCTTCAAATGAATGACATATACTGAAATGACGTACAATGACAGTAGCTTTCCAACGCATGTTCCAATGGAATAATAACAATGGAATATTACAAGATCGTGTAATTAAGTTATACGAGGGGCGTTCAATACATTCTCGGTAAATGCATTTGTTACATCTTGAGATAAGCTTTTTTAAATTCTCAAAAAAATAAATTTCCTAAATACCCATTTATTGCCGACTTGAGTTCTTCATCATCCGAAAATCTTTTTCCACGAAGACATTTTTTCAAATCCGGAAACAGGAAATAATCACTAGGGGCAAGGTCTGGACTATAGGGTGGGTGTTGGATTTCTTCGAAACCACAATCTCGCGCAGCAGCCTTGGAAACTCGCGCCGTGTGAACAGGAGCGTTGTCATGAAGAAGCAACACACCCGCTGCGAGTTTACCCCGTCTTTTCTTTTCAATTTCCTCCCGCAAATTATGCAAAGTGGAAGCGTAGGATGTGGCGTTGATGGTTTCACCTTTTTTTTTGTACTCAATGAGCAAGATTCCCTTTGAGTCCCAAAAAACTGTGGCCATGAGCTTCCCGGCAGACGGAGTGACTTTGAACTTCTTCGGGGGGTCTGTTCCTTTTTTATGCCACTGCATGGACTCTTGTTTGCTTTCAGGGTCATAGTGGTGGACCCATGTTTCGTCCCCAGTAACAATTCGATCCATAACACCGTCCGCGTTCTCACTACACATCTGCAAAAGCTCTCTACAGCATGCGATTCTCACTTTTTTCTGAGGCGCTGTGAGCATTCGTGGCACCCACCTTGCACTGACCTTTGAAAGGTTAAGATGGTCATGAAGAATGGTGTGAATGGTACCAATTGAAAGCTGGGTGATCTCCGCCATCATTTTCACCTTTATTCGGGCATCCTCAAGAACAAGTTTTTCGACTTCTTTGATGCTTTCTCCCGTACAAGCAGTAGCCGGGGCGCTGGAGCGGGGGTCGTCTTCAATGCTCTCTCTGCCTCTCTTGAACTTACTTGACCACTTTTGCACAGTTGATAATGAAGGTGCGGAACCCTGGTAAACAGCCACCATCTCTTCATGAATAGTTTTTTGACTTTTTCCTTGCTTAGTGAGAAATTTAATTACAGCGCGATGCTCAATTTTCACCATCATCGTCTCAGTTGCCATTATGATTCTGTTTAACTAGAGATAAAACGCGAATTAATAATCACATTTATATGAAATTTTACATGAATGCACTAAAATAATAGTATTACTTGATAAATAAGTCAATTTATATATACAACTACAGCTTCACCCCGATACCGAGAATAGTTTGAACGCCCCTCGTAGAACTCATGAAAGAAGCAATGGTAAATGCCTACATGCTCATCACAGAAGATGAATTAAATTTCAAACTAGTTCATACTGCAATGCTTCATGAATTCAGGAAAAATTAACTACTGGGAATAGACTTAATAGACACAATTTTAAGGTTACATTTCCAGACGGTCTGAACTGAGAACAGGAAAAACCAACATTTGCCAAGGACTCACAACTATGGTGACCATCGAATTTGTCGAGTAGTAGAGGCTGAGCAGGGTCAATAAATCTCGAGAAATTCTCCAGACGAGTCCTGAAACTAAAGGATGCTCCCCACACCCCCCCTACCCAAACACTCCTATTTCCCCTGGGCTGGATCAAGATGTCATACGACCAGTGCCGAAGATCAACCTGGGCCTAGCATCTCCAAAAATAGCTCAGTCGCGAACGGAGTATCCGGATACGTGACGACCTCCGGATTAGCTAGCCTTATCTGTATACAGCGGATCTCTGTACAGATGGACCATCCTTTCTCTGCTATTCATGGGACCATATTATGGAGGATATCTAAAAAAAACAAAACTCGAGGCCGATACTCTTTTCCTACCGGCAAGGCTCTATTCTCTAAAGCCAAACGCACGAGCACAAAAAGAAATCTTTAAGCCATAGTCCTATCACTTCCTCCACCCCTAGGAGCAACAAGTTTTTGGCAGGTCACGGACTTGTCGCTGCTACTAAAGCTCGTCCCACTAAAGACGCATCGGCAAGCTTCATTTAAGGCGTTCTACCTAAGATGCCGAAATGCTGTACACATCATCAAAACCTTCGGATCCATGCTGGAGATTTAGAGAAGTGCGGATGTAAAGAGCAAGATTGAGTGGGCTAACAACATTCTAAAAGACGGATTACCCGCTGCTTCCACTGCTCCCATCAAAAGACTCTTCCAAGCGCCAGAGATCGTTGGAGGAAACCGTGCCGTGAGGTCTCTGAGGTCTTTCAGCGAAATCCTGAAGGATGCAATAATGATGGCGGTAATCGACAGGAACGATAGGGACGGATCGAAAACACCTGAACGGTGGCAGTTGGTCGAGTTAAAGTTTTGGGAAACTTCTTGGCCATCATGCGGGTAAATCCCGGACCACCTGGCACCAAGGCCACGTCAAGCTTATCGCACTTGCCAATCACAGACCACTTGACCTCTTCACTAAAGCCATAGGTGGTTTAGGAGAGATTTGGCCAGGTGCAAAACTCGAGGTCAAGGAGGACCTTGAACTCGCACCTGGATCCCAGCCGAACTCTCCTCCCCAGAAAGCATTCTGGAAACCATCAGGCTCAGCAGCCCGACCCTTTCGACTCGGTGGTGGAGGCTACTCTGGTAAACAGTAGCAATGATACGGTTTCTCCAGATTAATCTCCATCATTCAAAAAAGGCTTCGGCCGCACTCATTCTGTGTCTCTCCAAAAACGCAGAAGACATTATCCTAATCCATGAACCATTGATTGTAGAAGGCGTGGTTCGTGGACTTAGGACACCTGTATACCCTCCGCTCTATGCAAGAGACAAAGATAAGATTAGAACTTGTATTTTAGTGAAACGTAGCCTTAATGCATTTTTACTTCCTAATTTCAGCGACCCCGACTTAACCGTTGCTAGACTAGACACTGCCAAAGGCTCCTACTGGATAGCATGGGCATACCTTGGCCACGATTTTGTGGGCCCTATCCCTGGTAATAACCTAGAAAGGGTGGTACTGGAAGCTGAAAGGCAAAAAACTGGCCTCATCATCGGATACGACGCTAACGCTCATCACACTGTATGGGTCAGTACCGACATCAACGACAGAGGTGAGTCACTTTTTGATTATATTATAAGTACTAACCTCATTGTTTGCAACATTGGCAATGATCCCACTTTTATAACAAGAAACCGACAGAAAGTGCTAGATATCAATCTTGTCTCTGACAGTATCACTCAAATGCTAACAAACTGGATGGTGTCGTCTGAACATTGTTTTTCAGACCACAGATACATCCAATTCAGCCTGAGTGATGTGCCCCCTAGCCAATCATCCTGCCGGAATTATCGAAAAACTGATTGGCCAGAGGAATACTGTCACAAACAATATCCTCTGAACTCTCAAGTCCCCCGCGTGACCCCAATGAGCTTGACATGAAAGTCAGGGAATTCACCCTGACTCTTAATCAGGCTATGGCCGTTCCTGCCCTCTTATTCAACTTCGAGGCAAGAAAAAGCCGCACTGATGGACCTCAGCACTGGGACTGCTCGAAACACTTGTAGAAAACTTTTCAACTTGGCTAAGAACACAAGGAAAGTGACGAACTGGGACAAAGAATCCCTCAAATTATACAAAAAAGAACTGAGGAAGGCAAAGCGACAATCCTGGAGGTCCTTCTGTGACAAAATCACGGAAACCTCTGAGGCATCACGGCTAAGAAAAATCCTCTCTACAAATCCTATAATGCCTAGCTGTTTGAAAAAAAACCGATGGCTCTTGGACAACCTCAAGCGATGAATCACTCAACCTGCTACTGGACACCCACTTTCCAGATAGCTCTCAATTCGCGGTCAGTAGCAACCCAAACAGGTCTACTGCAACCGAGACCAAAATCCATGGCCTGATCACAAGAGACAAACTGCTCTGTGCGCTGCATAGCTTCAAACCATACAAGTCTGCTGGGCCGGACGGTATAATACTTGCCGAGCTACAGAGATCCTCAGATATTATTCTGCCTACGCTAGGAAATATTATGAGGAGCTGTGTAGAACTCATCCACATTCCACTGTCATGGAGAGAGTCAATGTAGTGTTCATCCCCAAAGCCGGAAAATGTTCTCATGTCGTCCCAAAGGACCTCAGACCTATAAGTCTATCATCTTTCCTTCTGAAAACTCTAGAACGACTGATTGATATCCATATACGAGCTAAAATTGACCCTAGACTTCTGTCAACGGCTTAACATGCCTACTGTAAAGGAAAGTCGGTGGAAACGGCTCTGCATTCACTGACTAGCCACATCGAACGATCCCTACAATATAAAGAGTACACAATGGTTGCTTTCCTGAATATAGAGGGTGCCTTCAACAAAGTCAACACATCCGCAATCACGACTGCGCTGTCAACTCTGCAGGTAGACGACTCACTTGGGGAACTGATCAGTCTTATGCTAATAAGCAGGATAATCAACTCCAAACTGGGTGAGATTTCTGCCAAAAGATGTGTCAGCAGAGTTACGCCGCAAGGCGAGTGTCCTTCTCTGGAACTTAGTGGTTATAGAACTGCTGATATACCTGGACGCAGGTGGTAGCAGGATGGCGTTGCTACAGCCATCTCAGCTAAGCATCTTAATACCATTTAAGAACTCCTTCAGCTAAATTTTAACAGATTGACCCGTCGGGTAGATCGATGTGGATTGGGAGTAAGCCCCCATAAAACTGATCTTGTCCCTTTTTCCAGGAAATATAAAATTCCAATCATAGACCCTCCGTAAATAAACGGTACCAGTTTAGTCTTTTCCGAAACAGCAAAATATCTGAGTGTCATTTTTGACAGGAAACTAAACTCGAAACCTAACATTCAAAAAAGAGTCAGGAAAGCAGCAATAGCTTTATTCTCTTGCAAAAAAGCCATTGGAAATAAATGGGGCTTTCAACCTCGGATTACCCACTGGCTGTACATCTCGGTCATAAGATCGATACTTACTTACGGGGTGGTAGTTTGGTGGACGGCCTTAGAAAGTGCGGTTAACTGCATTAAACTAAGCAGAGTCCAGAGAACAGCATGTCTATACATAAGCGGAGCATTGCGTTCTACCCCCTCTGCGGCATTAGACATTCTGCTTCATTTAACACCCCTCGATATTTTCAGCAGGCAAATAGCTGCGACTGCGACTGCAGCTATTCGCCTTAAAGCGACTAAACAGTGGACAAATAATCCATTTGACCACGCCAGTATTCTTAATACATTAGGAATCCCCACAGAGAACATCGATTACACCACACCTGAACTTTGGTTTGACAAAAACTTCCATGTAAGCTTCCCTTCTTCTTTCTGTGAGAAAGATGCTTTCATGGAGGACAAGTCAATCCATCTCTACACAGATGGATCTAAAACCAATAGCGGACATGCTAAAATTAAGCCTCTCCTTCCGCCTTCCAAATCACTGCAGCGTGTTCCAGGTGGAAATTTTGGCGATTAAAGAAGCTCTGTTCTGGCTGAAGAAAAACGCGATATCTGCAAAGGATATCCGCATCTTTTCGGATAGTAAGGCCGCTATCAAATCCCTGGACTCAGTCTCATTAAATTCGAAAACCGCCCTTTAATGCCGATCATCTCTTACGGAGATGGAAGACCAGTTCAACCTTCACCTTTGCTGGGTGCCGGGCCACAGAGGCATTCCAGGGAGCTGCGGAGCCGATGAACTCACCAAAATTGGAACCACTGTACCTATTATACCAAAAAGGGTAGAATGCTCGTAGGTATACCTATCGCTACGTGCAAATTAATATTAAAGCTGGATGCCAATAAAAGAACAGACCTTAGGTGGACTGTTGAACTAACATGTCTAGCGACTAAGCAGATCTGACCAAAGCTGGATCTGACCAAAGCTCTTAGTCTGATCCTTCCAAATAGGAAGCATCTCAGCGCCATCATAGGTGTCATCAATAGACTTTGCCTCATAGGCAAGCACCCAAGAAGGCTTGGCGCTTTTACAAATGATTTCTGTAGAAGCTCCTCCATGCCAGTATGGATACAAGCAGCTCCGCATTTCAAGCTGAAATCAATGCAATAGAACTTTGCATTTGAGAGAATCTAAACAGACATGTTGCAAACAAAAACATTTATATTCTCTCCGACACCAGAGCAGCCCTACTTGCAATTAACGCCTTTGAAATCAAATCAAAACTGGTCTGGGATTGCCTTCAACTCCTACAACTACTGGCCAACACAAGTAAAGTCCATTTGATTTGTGTGGCAGGGCATAGCGGACATGAAGGCAAGAAAAAGCAGACGAACCAGACAGGAAAGGATCCGCATCTCAATTCATCATGCCAAGACCACTCTTTGGGCTATCAATAAACAACATAAAAGGAAGTATTAAAACCTGGCTAAAGGAAAAGAAGCTTCTATTCCGGAGGGAAACCGAAGGAAACAGACAAGCCAACAAGTTTATGCCAAGCGGTTGCCACAAAAAAAGCGAAACAACTACTACAACCAGTCAGAATCGACTAATCACAGGTTTTCTCACAGGACACTGCCGTGTGAAAAAACACCTGATGACCATGCAACGATGACGTGGAAGCAGCAGAACACATACTTTGTGACTACAATGGTTTAACCAAAACACGTCAACGTTACATAGGAATTCTACCTTGAACGGGAGGACATAGCAGCCAGCTCACCTAAAAGCGTAGCCGCCTTCTTCACAAACTGCAGCATCATGGATGAGCTCTAGATGGAGGACATCACAATAGACCCTTCTTATCTTATCTAATCTCAGCACAAGAAGACTCGGTTTTCCCGATCGTGCGTCACATAGTGGTGCGAAGTCCTTAAATATCCGAAACAGCGTTTATTCCACAGCCATGGTTCCTGTATGAATATTAGTTTAGGACGCAGTACGTGAGGTTAATTTTGTCGGCTTTACTTGCTGACATGTGCGAGTACATCAGCCTAACCTACCCAAAAAGCAGACTTCTGCTTGGACAGCGAACTGTAGTAGGCAGTCTATGATGGAAGCGGAAAAAAACCAGCCTTAGTAGAATAATTCAATTAAATTTTTGCTGCCACTTACTTAAATTAGAGGCAAATTGTAGCCAATCTAAAAATTGTTCATAATTTCAACAAAAGTTTGTTCAAGGGCGTGAATGGATGGCCAGATAGATGGATGGATGGATGGATGCCTTCATTGCCTCAATTCATGGCTTAATCGCACACACAGAGAGGCAAGGAGGAACAAAACATCGCATCCATTCGTCCGTCTAAATGGCTTCCATGGAAATTTTTTGATTTGTTACCTTCGAAGGCAATTTTCGTAAATTATACTCGGACTTCTTGAAGTCGCCGCAGCATCCATCCTCCTCTCCAGTAGCAGTTGATTTGCTACTGTCTACTGGCAGCGCCATTCTCGAAATTTAACCGCCAGTAATTGGTCGGATACGTCGCCGAATAGCAACAACAACAACAAAACAACAACAACAGCAACAACAAAGAAATCATAATACGACATGGATCTGCCCATGATTGTGTGGCTTTCCGATTGGAAACGGAAAACGGTTACTTTAATTGCGGTTATTACGGCATTTGAATCTACAACATGTGTTTAAGATCCTCGATGTGTGTTTGAGTACAAGTATCTACGAGTACATGCTCTTACTTATGTGTATCGCAAGGTCTCCGCAGTGAGAGTTTTATACATGAGCTGAGTTGTTTTGTAACATATATACGGTTGTACATACTCGTACACATGTGGATGATCACGCAACATAAAATCGAGCTGACCACACTGGCGGTCAGTGGAATACATGGATTGTAATTTTGTAGACATGCCGCGCTGCAGATGATGGCGGTGGCGGCCTTCTTGATGGCAATTATCGACATCGGCGGCGTTTTCTTTCACTTTTTTGATCGAATTTAAGTTTTTCTCTATTTTTTTTTTGAATTTCTTTTGAAAATTAGTGATCTGATGATGGATGGCGTTAAGTTTATTACTCGTACGATGAAGGTATGAAGGTATGAACTCTTGCACTTTTAGATACTCTTCGTATTGGTACTTGCAGATGAGCAGTTTGTAAAGACTTGCGTGAGGTAATACTCGTAGAACATGAGTTTCTTGCGGAAGATAGATGTTGGCAACGAATTAATTTTGAGGCATCATACACGAGTACATATGTTCCAGGCACAAGAACTGAGTGATCAATTCACTTCAATCTATCTGTCCTCAATGTACTGGGAACAATTATCTGGCTAGGTTAACAGGTTGTCGGGACAATAGAGTCTTGATCCCGCCACGCTAAGATCAATGTAGATCTATTGCGGTGCCCTAGGGGTGTTGACCCACATCTGATGATATCTACGGGTTTTTGTAAAAATCATTAACAGATTTGCCAGATTGTTCTTCGAATACTTGGAAGAAATGTCATATACCGATTTTACTTTCGATGTGACAGATTGCAGGGAAGTGACAAGAAAAGTGTGAAGTGTCCTCTGCAGAGATCATTCGTGTTGGGCTTCATTTTCTTTGAATAATGTCTCAGCATGCCCGTTGGTATGAGGAAATCTGCGCGTGCTCCGTCGTACTAGGCTTCCAGTTCCCAGTTTGACTTAATTTAAGAGTTCCATATGCGGCAGATTTAAGCATAAAATGATGCGTGAGCCTGGGGTAGAATGTTGATGTGGTTTTCATTGCCTACGTTGTGTTAATACAGACCATTCTTCAAATCTGTTTTGTGATTGGTAGCTTAGAAGATGGCTTGCCACTGTACCAAATTATCATACAAGAGCTTTGGTTAAGCACGAATTCAATGTGAATGACGGTACGGAACGAAAAAAGGACAACAATATTTGAATGAGCTCATAGAATGTTCACATCTTGAACAGGCATCAATTAGTACTCCAGCCTGATTGCTCGATTCCAGGAATACGCCTACGTACTAAACCACAGCCTAAACATACAGGATAATAAGTTTTTCTTTTTTTTTGTCGGAACGGAGCACTCAGACAAAGAACTAGTCCATTCTGCTCTTTGTAAGTTGCTTTTAATGAAATATTTCAGTCTTACGAAGGAAGATGAGTAAGCGCTTCAGTCTATAGCACCAGCACCCACCACGTCAGCGCCGAGTACCTGCAGCCTGATGCACCCGCAAGCCGTCACCACTTTCACAGCAAGCATCACAGGGTGATGTGTCACTTATGCCCACCTTATTTAAGTGACCTGCAAAAGTGTAATGCCCTGTCACGACGCCAGTAAGGAATCTGCAGTCTTTCCTGCTGAGGGACAGCAGAAAGTCCGCTGACCTCCTAGAGACATCGGGAAGCATTCGTTCGGTCTGCATGCAACCCGGGGAGTTATGCCATCTGCAGTTGTACTCCGCAGAGCAGACCCACTGGGGTTTCCTGAAAAACTCTCCTCTGAACCTTGTCTGGAAAGTTCATCGGCGATTTCATTTCCCTCGATCCCATTGTGACCTGGGACCCAGACAAGGGTCACAGAATTCGTTGCATTCTGGAACTAACTTGGAGATCGTAAAAGGGGTTCAGCAAGGCTCTAAGCGCAGCTTGGATGTAGCTACAGATGCAAATGCTTCGCCTCCTCCACCGGTTTTCCGCAATATAGTTCACCTGCCATCTGGATTGGTAAATCTCCGCTTGGTAGACAGATGCAAGCTTTCCTAAAGTGAAATGAAATCTAACGTTGTTGTCCTCCAAGAAGACACCAGCGCCACATCCTATATTGGCTTGGCTTTGGAGCCGTCCATGACAGAAACCAGTCCCGGGCACTTGGAAAGTCGATTTCATATTTTTTTTCCACAACAGGAGTTCGGGTGTCATTGCATCGGATGGCATGTCCATAAGACCAGAGTTGTAAGACAGCCGACGCGCAAGTTCATTAAAGGTCCAGTACGTTTTGTACCAAAGACGGAAGATGGCTGGTAAAAGCAGCAATCACGTATTTTCACGACTGCTTACTCCACCAGACAACCGGCGCATAGGATATAATTGGCCTCATCATAGCCGTGTAGATCCAAAGAACCCTTCTCGGTGATATTCCCCATTTCTAGCCGATCGCTCCTCTGCACTGCCAGATGCCTTCGACGTAACAAATATTTAGCTTCTGCGAAGAATTGGATGGTGATGCCTTTAAGCACTAGATGAATCAGATCAGGCATCTTCCTCTTTCTCGTAAAGAGAGCAACCTTAGTTTTGAGAGGATTGACTGAAAGACCATGTCGTCGATCATGTCTAGAGCTGCCTGCGTTTTAGAGCAGATAGTCGCTGGACACGATCCAACAGACAGTACAGCTACATCATCCGCGTATGCTTGTGCATAGATGTAGGCAACCCCTGTTTACACCCGCCACCACATATTGGCCGCAACCAGCATCCGCAATTAATGTCGTATTCCCGAGCATTGCTTTTATCCACAAAACTAGTGATTCATCGTGTTGTCTGCCAGAGTTACAAATGCCGTCAAAAGTTGCGTTGTCGAAAGCACCCTCAACGTCGATGAAAATGCCAAGGCGTATTCCTTCTTGTCGAGCGCGTCTTCAATTCTGCCTACCAGATTCTGAAAACCACTCTTGCAGGATCTTCCGCGTTGGTAGGCGTATTGAATCGCCGACAGAGGGTGCATTCGCAAGGCAATTTTGCGCACATGGATCTCGACCATTCTCTCGATGCTTTTCAGCATGAAGGAAGTCATACTTATAGGTCTGAAACTCTTGGCGAGCGAGTAGTCCTCCTTTCCGATTTTCGGTATAAAGGCCACCCTCACTGTTCGCCAGGGATTCTGTATGTAGGCCAGTGCCAGGCTAGCAGTGAAAATTCTCTTCAAAATCGCCAGCAGCTGGTCTATACCTTTTCGTAACATAACTGGGTAAACACCATCCGTGCCGGGCGACTTAAAGCCATCAAAGCAAGCAACAGTATGTTTAATGGCCTCATCTGTCACCACAACCGATGAGATATACCAGCTACGGCGTGTTGTGTTGTTCAGCTCACTACCAGGCTTCGTTGAAAGGAGCTAGTTGTGAGCTGGTTTCGATTAGGTCACCTGGGAAGTGAGATTCAAGCATAAGGCGAAGAGTTTCTGCTTTCCACTCAGTATAGGTACCGTCAGATTTTGTGAGTGGTTCCAGCCTGGTTTATCTTCTCCTTTTGACCATCTTACTGGTTTCACCGATAGTTTCAATCTTTTCGCAGAAAACTTTGTAAGAGGCGCTCTTCAAATTCCGAATAAGCGCTCTTGCTCTTCTTTTTGCTTGGATGTAATGATTCCAATCTTCCTCTAAATCAGTCTTACGTGAACTACTTAGAAGTTTCCTTGATTCTTTACGAAGACGCTGCAGGTCTGCGTTCCACCAAGGAACAGGCGATCTGCAGGATTGCTTACTATCGTAGTTGGACATGCCATTTCGAAATACTTGGTGAGGGTAGCGTTCAGGTTCTGAACAGCTTCCTCTAACTTTTGTTTTGTCCTGAGCTTAGGGGGAGCATTATTGCGTTTGTGGAGCTCCTCCTTAAAACGTGTCCAGTTGGTTTTATGCAGATACCTTCTCTTCAACGATTCTGAATTCGATGGATATATGGATTGACATGGAGATCACTGATAGTATTTTCCAGCCAATAATCTCCTTAACTTACCTGTTGGATAAAGTTAATTCGAATACTTGCTGCGTTAGTCTCTTAACAAAAGTTGGCTGCTGCTTACTGTCCCGGGCAGCGTTAATCGTAAGACTCCGTCATACATTATATTTCATAACAGTGGCCCAGACACCGATCCCTGTGGGATCCCCGCAGTGACTTTGTAGTATTTTAGACCTTTATCCGAATTGTGCCTCAGTATCCTATTGTTGAGCTACTTCGTCACTATATTCAGCAAATAGTATGATGAGTCCATCCTAGTAAGTGCTCTTCTAATGGATAACCAGCTCGCAGAGGTAAAAGCGTTTTTAACGTCCAGCGTAACTACTGCACAGTACTCCTTTGCGCCGTAGAACCATCTTTCTCCCTCAATGGCAGCCTTTGCGATAGCGACTACCGCTCATATGGCATCAACTCTCTTTTCTGAAGCTAAATTGGTTGTACAAAATGCCTTCTTCCTTTTCTGTTACCGCTGGGAGTTTATTTTACTTTATCGTCCCGAAAATCTTTCTCATGGTGTCCAAGAGGTAGATTGTGGGATAGAAAAATGGCTCATCAGTGGGCTTCTTTCCTTTTGAGAGCAGAATCCAATGCTGTCTGTTCAATCTTTCGGGAAAGGTCCCTTTACTTATCCCTTAGACTATTCAGGCATTCCGATTAATCAATTCTACTTCCACATACTTGAACTACCATTCCACATAAAGAACAGATGCTAAGAAAAAGCGTATTGACTCGTAGGGATACCTGTGATTTATCTGTAAGGCGTTCTCTAGAGAGACTGGAGGAATACTTCAGATTTCTTGGAGATTCCCGTTTTCTAGTTTTCAACCTGGCTGATATCTTTTTGCAATTTTCTTCATTAAAACACAGCAGCAAATAGTATTTTCGAGGAAGTTGCTCTTCTGTAAGTGACAAAAAGCCATATCGTCACACAGTACGTATATATTGTCTGAGGTTTCGTCATCTTCTACATAGAGTTAGCACTTAGCTTCAGGACACAGGGTCATAACAGAGAGCTAGAAGTCCTTTTGATGTCGTTCCTTGTGTAGTTTGGAATTTTTTAGTTTGGAAGAAAAATATGGTTCTTTTATTGTTTTAAGTGCTTCTCCTAATTCCGCATGCTTAGCATGCGGCACTTTAAGTAAATAATACCGAAAGAAGGTTCGGCGCTTTGTACGGAGCCCTTTCTTGTAAATCATTACTAACTAACCGCGACTATTCTTCTACTCTGAGCTTCGAACTTGTCCAGTTGTAGAGGCTGAGTAAGGTCAAAGATTCTCGAGAAGTTCTCCAGATGAGTCCTGAAGCTACCCCACAATCCCCTCTCCTTTCCTCAGTACCCTCCTTCATTCCTCCACCTCTCTTCCTTGGGCTGGACCAAGATGTCATATGACACTTGCCGAGGATCAGCCTGGCTGAGGGTCCAGTATTTTAAAAATAGCTCAGTCATGAACGGAGTATCCGAATACCTGGCGACCTCTGGACTAGCTAGCTTAGCAAGATTGTGGCAAGCCATGGTCCTACCACTTCCTCCACCCCTGGCAGGAACAAGTTTGTGGCAGGTCATGGAAACTCCACCCTCAAAAGAGAAACCAGAGGCTCAACCACTTCAGCAAGCCATATTCAAGGTGTTCTATATCAGACACCGAAATGATGCATGCATACACAAAACAGTCGGATCCATTCCGGAGATCGAGAGAACAGCGGACGTGAGGAACAAAACAAAGTGGGCGCACAATATCCTACAAGGCGGATTATCCTCCAGAGATCATTGGAGGAAACCGCTAAAACCTTTCCAGGAACTTCCAGCGCCACATTTCCGAGGTCCTTTAACGAAATCCTAAAGGGTGAAATAACGACCACAGTGATCGATAATAGCCACACCGACTGACCAATTTCACCAGAACGGTGGCAGTTGGACAAGTTAAAGCTTTCGGGCAGTTTCTTGGACATCATGCGGAGTACCTTCCATCACAATTGATGTTGGCTGATACCAAGGCCACGTCAAGCTAATCGCTTCTGAGGATTAAAGGCATTTCGATCTTTATAAAAAACAAGTTAATGGATAAGAGAGGCCTGGCCGGATGCGAAGCTCAAAGTTCCTGCTAAGGAGGATATGCCTAGCAGATCTAGAATCCTCACCTAGATCCTAGCTGCGCCTAAGGGGGAACTAAGGGGCCCTTATAGATACCAGCGATCAGTAAGGAATACCTTAACCCTCTGGCACAGACTAAAAGCATGATTCGGTTCGGAATCAAGTCAATCAAGGGTTTAGAAAAAGGATGAGCTGGTTGCTGATAGGCAACCTCCTCTCCCTTTAATGAAATAAGAAATACAGACTCAGATCTCGGAGTGTCGATATTCTTTTCCGACGGCCTCCACCTCTGATACCTTATCGGAAATGGAAACCGACGACGACTGAAAAATAGATCCTTTACGATCAGAGGATGAAGACGAGCCTTTGGGCTCAGAATCGGAGGACTTAAATGACACCGTGGTGGAGGCTTCTCTGGTAGATTGTAGCAACGGTGATACGGTTTCTTCAGATTAACGTCCATCACTCCAAAAAGGCCTTAGCCGCACTCATTCTGCGTCTATCCAAAGATGCAGAAGACATCTTCCTAATCCATGAAGCATGGATTATAGATGACGTGGTTCATTGACTTGTATATTAATAAAACGTAGCTTTGTATACTCTTACTTCCTAATCTCAGCGACTCCGGCATAACCGTTGCAAGACTGGTGACTGCCGAGGGCATCTACTGGTTGGCATCGGCATATATTGGCCACGACTATGTGGGCCCTCTCCCTGGTGAAAACCAGAAAATGTGGTCACGGAAGCTGGAAGGCAGAAAACTTGCCTCATAATTGGATGAGACTCGAACGCGCAATACACGGTATGGGCCAGTGCCGACACCAACGATAGAGGTGAGTCACTTTTTGATTACATTATAAGTACTAACGTAATTGTTTGCGACATTGGGCTGCGAGCCCACTTTCACAACTAAAAGCCGGGAAGAAGTGCTAGGTATCACTTTTGTCGCCGACAACAACACTCAAATGATAACGAGCCAGATGGTATTATCTGAACACTCTATTTCAAGTCACAGTCTGAATGATGCTCGTTCCCATAAACCAGCATTCTAGAATTATTGGAAAATTGTTTAGCTAAAATACAGAGGAGCGCTTTTAAAACCACTCTCCTCTGAACTCTCAAGTCCCCATGTAACACAAACGAGCTTCACATGCAAGTCAAGGATTACAACCCAGCTCTCAATCAGGCAATATCTGTTACTGCCCTCTTAGAGGTAAGAAAACGCAGCACTGGTGGAAATCAGAACTGGCACCGCTTAGAAACGCCTGCAGGAAGCTTATCAACCAAACAAAAAGCACCGACTTATATAAGGAATCCATCAAATTATATAAAAAATATGTGAGGAAGGCAAAGTGATAATTCTGTGGCAAAATAACAGAAACCTCCCAGGCAACGCGGCTAAAAAAATCCTCTCCACCAATCCAACTATCCCTAGCTGTTTGAAAAAAACCGATGACTCTTGGACGACCTTAAGTGATGAATCAATCAACCTGCTACCTCTTTTTACGGTCAGTAACAGCCTTAGAAAAACTACAGCTACCGCGACTAAAATTCACGGATTGATTATAAGAGACAATCTGCTCTGGGCGCTGTTTAACTTCAAATCATGCGAGTCTGCTGGGCCGATCCGTATAATCGCCGCCGAGCTACAAATGTTTTCAGATATCATCCTCCCAACGTTTGTGAATATCATAAGGAGTTATGTAGAAATGATCCACATTCCCTTTTCATGGAGAGAAGTTAATGTAGTTTTCATTCCTAAAGCCGGAAAATATTGTCATGTTGTCCCAAAGGACCTCAGACCTATAAGTCGAACGTCTTTCTTCTGAAAACTCCAGTAAGACTGATTGATATCCAAATACTTACAATTTAGAAATGGTCCACGACTTTTGCCAATGGCTCAAGATGCCGGTCTGAGGAAATATTCGCGTTTCTGGACGCAGGAGGAGCCTTTACCAACGTCAACACATCCGCAGTCACAGTTGCACTGTCAACTCTGAAGGTAGATAACTCACTTGGGGAGTTGATCGGTCTTATGCTAAAAAGTAGGATTTTCTCCCCAAAATTGCTTGGGGCTTCGGGGCTTCTGTTAAAAGATGTGTCAGCAGAGGTACATCGCAAGTCGGAGTCCTTTCATCCCTTCTATGGAATGGGCTGTCAAGTGGTCCATGAACTGATGATATACCTGGAAGCGGATGGGAGCAAAGTGGTTCCGTATGCGGATGACGTTGCTATTTCCGTCATGGGAAAATATCTCAGCAGAATTAAAATTTTTTACAGCAAAATCTTAACATATTAACCCGCCGGGCGAATAATTGTGGATTGGTGTCTCAATCAACGGTACCAGCTAGGTTTTTTCTTTTCTATCTGGGTCTTATTTTTGACAGGAAACTAGATAAACCAGCAACCGAATAATCAAGAAAGAGTAAGGAAGGCTATAGTAGCTCTATTCTCTTGCTTTCTAAATTTTGGTTGCTAATTTTCACCGCCATAAATCAGACCGGATGAACAACAGGACAACTTTTGAAATGAACTAGCCGCCTACAATACAGCATCTAATAGGTGAATTGTCACATGGGTGACTTGAGTGCCAAGACGGACAATGGGAACAGTGTGCTCAAACATATGATGGATAAGCCTGGCTTTGGAAAAGAAAGTGACAACGGCGAGTTTTTTGTTAACTTTGTTTGAGCACAATATCCGCCACAAGATTATCTAGTTTCGACTGATAACCAACTCATGGCCAACCAAATCAACCACAAGTTTGGATACTGGAATAGCAGCAACACAATGATTAGAATGATCAATGAAATCGGAATAAAGAATTCTAGACCACGCTAATGATATGTATCTCCTTTTGCATAGGATTATAGACCTGCACCAAATGGCCCATAATTCAGAAACTGCGGGAGGCAGAGTGGGGCTAGAAATTAAAACGCCTAAAACTAAAACTTTTCTTTTCTCGAACCACAGCACCTTACTTATTTACTTATGCTACAGCCCGCAACCTCAACCAAAATACATTTTAACTTAGCACGGTCCTTGGCTAATTACGCGCAGCTGTGCACGCAAAAATGGCTGAGGTCCCTTTCACTTATAGGTGCTATAATTATTTTTCAGATAGGAATCGAGGACTCTTCGGGCAATTGATGCACATTTTTTTGGCCTGGACGATATCACTGTACAGCTCGGAGTTACCTACATCATCTCTTTCTATGTTGATTAATGAAACGGAACCAAAAGTCTCTCAAAAAATATTTCGTCCAAAATGTACTCCGAATGTGTTATTTTCCATTTTCAGACGCCTTAGAGTAGTACTGGGATGTTTAGGGTCTTATACCCGAGAGACTTCCCTTTTTCGTTTCTTTGTAAGGTCTTACTACTCAAGTTCTTGCTTTAGCTAAAGAAACAGCGATTGGCAATCGTAACTCCTCGTTTGATTTCTGATGAGGTGTCATTATGAGAGCTAATAGCAGAGCCGAGGTTGACAAAATGTCGTACTCCTATTTCAAAGTTATATCTATCTACTCTGGCGATCTTCTTGTTAATAGCTGATATGAGATTGCTTCTGATTTTTGTGAAGAAAGGAGCGCCTTGATGGTTTTCGACATGCCTTTTTAGTGCAAAGAAGTTTGTTATCCAGGATGACACCCAAGTACAAGGTGGAGCAAAAGTCATCACCCTATCGGAAGATGATATTATTTTGACAAAAGGCTAGCAAATGTCAATTCTGCTTTGACATTTATGAAGTAAACAGATACAAAATACACGTCAACAAAACATGAATCGCTATACTCCTAAAGAATGCGGAATTCTGAATTTTGACCACGAGGCAGACAACTTTTCATAGAAAATCATCATTTCCATCACTGTGGGCACCGAATCTGCGTATAACCCACGAAGAGCCATTATACCCGCTCAAAGTTACTGCATGGTGTGCTGTTTACGTTGGAGGCGTCATCGGGCCTTATTTTTTCGAAAACGAAAGCTACAGATCCATGCTCAAAGTCTTTCTCCTTCCTCAATTGAATGAATTGGGACTGGAGAGAATGTAATGTAAGACATCAGGTAATAATCCGAAAGCAGAACTAAAGTTTTTCATTCATAAAAAAAATTACAGGCAAAGAACATCGGGTGACAACTTTTCCGCCACCTTGTACTTAGTTTCGTCGGAGAAACGTCGAAGATGAGTTCTTCCGCTTATATCCTTCTTTCTCGCAAGAGAATAACCCCAGTTTTGAGAGGGTTGATTGAAAGTTTATTTTTAGTGCACACCTAGGGCCTTATTCGCTCGGCATAGACCAACAGACCGTAAAGCTACATCATCTGCATATGCCATGGAGTAGAAGTTAGAACCGTTGAGAGCGTTATGCAGTGATTTGCCCAATTTGTAACAAATTGCAGCACAGGGGACAGGACCTCCCCTTTCAGGCAACCCCTTCTTACCATATCAACACATATTGCCCGCAGCCAGTATCTGCAAACATTAGCATCGCTCGTCTACGTCATGTTGTCTAGCCGAGTTACATATGTCGTCAAGAGTTGCTTTGTTGAAAGCACCCTCGGCGGTGAAAATACCGAGTATTCCTTCAATTCGAGTGTGCCTTCAATTCTGCCTACCAGATATAGAAGCGTAATCTCGCAGGATCTTTCGCGGTGCTAAGCTCCCAGAGGCTAAATGAAACGTACACTTCATTGCCTCGTACGTCACCATACGGCTTATGACAAATACCAGCTATAGCGTGTTATATTACTCAGTTCACTTGCAGTTTTGGTGACAGGAGCCAGTAATGAAGTTGCCAAAGAAGTGAATCTCGAGCATGAGACCGAGAGTCTCTTCCAACTCAGTGTAAGTGCCATTAGATCGCCTGAATACGAGTATTTATAGTCTAGCTGATGTGCCCCTTTTGAGAACTTTGAGCCCTTACAGGAGGTATCCTTGGATATTGGAATAAGACCCTCCCTGAGCTCGGATTTGATTCCAGTTTTCTTTCCAATTAGTTTCCGGTTTCGAGGTTTTCGGGTTTCCTTACTTAGTGGCTACAAATCTGTATTTCAGCATGCAACAGACGATCTGCATTAATTTATTCTGACTGGACATGTGCTGAAAGCACTCCATGAGGACACGATTCGTGTTCTGATCTTCTCCTCTCCTTTTTGTTTCCGAGTTTAGGAGGAGCATTGGCTGATATGCAGAGCTCCGTCTTATAGTGTGTCCAGTTGATTACTTTGGACATTCCATTGTTGATAACCAGGTCAGACGATAGTTCACAGTTCATTTGAGGAGGTAATCCTCAAGGTGCATTTCCTACTGCCTCAAAAAGTATTCCAAACATTAGCATGGTAGCATATGATAAGTCCCAACTTCCTGGAGTCACATATCTTCGTGCAAAACGGCCCAAGTTTAGATAGTGAGGGTTTTTTCCATGCTTATGGTTCCTGTATGGATATCATGTGAGGTTTCATATTTTTTCAAAAAAAAGCCTCCAACATAGGGATGCAGTAGCAGACTTAGACTGTTAAAGTTTATTAAAAATTGAATTAGTATCTGTATTACAACATTGGGAACACAGTTCCTTCTATGGTTATGTAAAAGCTTTATTGAATCGAACCATATATACGAATCTCTTTGAACTGGATGCGTTCCTAGTTATTTTATTCTTTCTCCAACAAAGTTTAATCCGAGTAAATATATTCAGTAGATGTACTCCAAACTAACCCTTTCAAGATGAAAATGTGGACGTGAGCTATGCCTAGATTTAATGGTCTCTGTCTAAGCCCACAATGAGAGAAGAGCCGTCCTAATTTTTTCCGATTCTGATTTTCCCTGTCAGAACAGATTTGAATCTTTTCAGACTCGAATGCAGGGTTTCGGGTACGAACATGCGTCAACACCTCCTCCGTGTTCTGAATTGACTCAGAATCCAGAAGATTGGAAGCGTCAGTTTTGGGTTTCGGAAAAGATCGTACGTCGTAGCTCCTAGGTGGGTTTTTGTTCACAGATCTGCTCAAAATTTCCCGCACGGAGCACTTCACATCAAGAGTTCCGTTTTTTATATCACAGCCCTTCACTTGAATGCAAACATTGCCTGCTTTGGCTAGCTCCAGCAGATGATAATCACAGTGTTTGCACTCCGTGTTGTTCAGAATGTTGTCAGTTCCAGCCTTGTCAATTCGAACCATCAGAAAAGAAATAGGGCTACCGTTATATTTAAGCCAGTCTGGTTCCCCTCCGCATTTCAGGGTGTCCTTGGAGGTACATAATTTCTTTCGCGACATCCAAATTCGGTTCACCCCAACTGTGATCTTTTGCTGGTTGCAACATCGGTTTCAACCGTAAAAATCTGCCACCAGGGCTGTTCTTCAGGGTGATTTTGAACGCATCGAGCTGCTTCCGTTCAAACGAAACTACGACCTTTGTAGGTTGTAGCACCGGTTTCATCGGCGCGGGAAAATCCGTCAGCAGAGGGAGCGCAAGGAACTTTCTTCCTCTTGGCCCTCTTCGAGAGAGAACAAAAGGATGAAGTTTCGGTTCCGAGAGTTTGGTCTATTTCAGTTGATGTCACTTCCGCCAATCTATTTCTTTTTTTCGTCATCGTGAAGTACTCGCGTCTTCGACAGCCCTTGCGTCTGTGTACGTTGTGCGTTTGCCTCACGTCTTATTCACCTCTTCAACTGCCCGTTGAAAGGCCTATTCTAGAGCCCGTTTGATATTTCTCTAGAGAAGCATACTGATGGAGTTTGACCGTAACTACCTTAACCTCTTCAATACTCCATACATTCTTACAGCCCAATTGTGGTATTCGGAGATCATTCTTGGGATTCTGAGTATCTGAATAGCGATTCGGTGGGGACTTATCTTAGAAATGATGGTTAATTGACGTTAAATCAGTGACTGAGTAGTCGAAAGAGTTGGTTTGGTTGCAATCGAACGACATATTAAAAGATATACAACAACAGGCCCTAGTTCGAAATCGTGAAAAACAGGTTGGTATAGCATGGATTCAATCATTTTTCCATTTAACTAAGAATAGCTTTAGAGTATTTATAGAAGGAAAACCCTGCACTGAAGCAACCCCTTCCTCATTACCAGGCAGTGTTGATGACATAAAAAGACCCCCTTTTCCTTTCTCCAATGACATAATCAGAAATAGCTCACTGGTCTACATAAGACTGTTTCCACTTTCATTGACGAAAAACACCGGTAAAGTGTTATTCAACATTTTCCCACTGAACTTACCAATCGCATGTAAGGAAATTGTCAAGAAACCCTTCACCCTCCCGCACATGCGTTACCAACATACATAATTGCCCTACCAGCACTCTGCCATATGTTGTCGCATGGAATAGATGTCGTTGGCGGTTGTCTTTTTGTCAGCATACCCTGGTGCCATTGTACATACGAGTACTTGTAAAACGAAAACCTCAAGGTTCCCAACAATCAAACGTCCCACGTTACCTTCACATAGAAACTCTCTCATCGGGAAAATTACGGAGTACGGCAGCGACGCAAAATTCGAATACCGCATACGCATTTCACCTGTTGAATGAACATTGGACCATTGCTTGGCGACATCGCCACAATGACAATGGCAACCGATGACAATGGAAATGGGGTTCGGTCAAGCGTTACATACTCTAGGAGGGTTACCTACCTATCCCACCTAACCACCTATCTACCATTCCGCCGCCCATTTAAAATTAAAGGTCTTTGGAACCTTTTTCCCAGTACCCACCGTATTGAGGGAGTTTAAGGTCGATGCGTCACCCAGAGTAGGTGGAATTTTGCAAGCTAGATAGCTTTTGAATATTTCGTAGACCATTATTTTTGCAAGGTATATGTATCGTCTGTGTATTGTGATTATGTAAGACACCCATACCACCAATCTGCCTTATGGCAGCAATTGAATGGTCACGTGGCTACCTTTAAATTGTCGGGTGTTACCAAATCCAAACGGATAATCGTCATTCATTAGCCTATCGTCAATGCACTACGAATGGAGACGTAACCTATACGATTTATGGTTTAATGTACGTACGTACGTACTACAGTAAAGTATAGGTTTTTGACACTGAGATTCAATATGACCGTTATGAAGTATCTACGTAAGTTTTGTTTGTCCGGGTCCGCGAATATTGATTTTTTGATTGGAGGCACATATCAATTTGATTTGAAATAATAAGCATGGGGTTGTTATCTATCACAGAATTGTAACTTTGGGGGTCTATGACGGTAATGACAGTTGTACATGAACTTCCATGGAATCACTTAATCTGTTGTCACTGTTGTCTTATTTGCACTTTTGTTAAATAAGTTCTCGCAAATCCAATGTCCCAGATCACTCATTAGGCCTTTGAAGATATTTGCTCTGAATTGACTTATTGGCAGAATTTTAAAAAATATAAAACTTTGAAGAGGAAACCCCATAATATCCATATGGGAACCAAGGGTGTGGAATAAACGCATCTGTGGCCTCGGATGTTTAAGGGGTCTCACACCACTTTATGATGAGCGATCGGAAGGGCCCAGAGCTTGTTTTTATATGCTGAACTCACTCTCGCCATCTAAACTTGTGCAATTTTGTAACCAAGATTTAGTTGCTGAAGACATAAGCTACGAAACGAATGGAGAATGGCACAAATTCCCTATGATTCGTTACTGCCGGCACCACCGGAGGCAGTAGCGGAACTCATTGAATACCATATTGTGACTCCAGGAAGATGAGACTTATCATATGCTGCGATACTAATGTTCAGAACACTTTTTGGGTCAGTAGCAAATGCAACGTGAGAGGTAATCATCTCTTGGACTTCATGCCATCATCTGACCTGAGTGCCAATAGTGTTGGCTTTTAGCCAACTTCTGTTACGAGAGTCAGACAGCAAGTAATCTTTATCCAACAGGAAAGTATTATCGGAGACCATAGATACATCGAATTCATAATTAGATGCGAGGTCTTGACCTTGTTGGAGGAAACCGCATAAAACCAACTGGAAACGATTTAAGGAGGAGCTCGACAAGTACAATAGTGCTCCTCCTAAGCTCAGGACAAAACAAAAACTAGAGGAAGCTGTTCAGAACCTGAACGGTAACCTCACCAAGTGTTTCGAAATGGCACGTCCAGCTAGTAAGCAATCCTCCAGATCGCCCGTTCCTTGGTGGAACGCAGACCTGCAACGTCTTTGTAAAGAATCCAGAAAATTTCTAAGCAAGTCACAAGAATTTAAGAGGTTTATTCTGATTTCGAAGAGCGCCTCTTACAATGTTTTTTGCGAAAAGATCGAAACTATCGGTGGAGTCAGTAGGCTGGTCAAAGTCCTCAAAAGGGGAAAGATCGACCAGGCTGGAACCACTCAGAAAATCTGACGGTACCTATACTGAGTCCAAAGCAGATACTCTCGGTCTCATGCTTGAGCCTCACTTCGAAGGTGACCTAATCGGAACCAGCACACAACTAGCTCTTATCAAGGAAGCCTGGTAGTGAGCTGAACAATGCAACACGCCGTAGCTGATATATCTTATCGGTTGTGGTGACGGATGAGGCCATTAAACATGCTGTTGCTTACTTTGATGGCTTCAAGTCGCATCGCCCCGATGGTATTTACCCATCGCGAATTTTCGCAACTAGCCTGGCACTGGCATACACACCGAATTTTTGGAGAACAATGAGTGTGACCTTTATACCTTCATTCGCCCAGGGTTTCAGACCTATAAATTTGACTTCTTTGATGCTGAAAATCATCGAGAGATCGTCCGAGATCCAGGTGCGCAAAACCGTTTTGCGAATGCATCCTCTGTCGGAGCCGCAACACGCCTACCAACGCAGAATTGAAGGCGCACTCGACAAGAAGGAATACGGCTTGGCATTTTCATCGGCGTTGAGAGTGCTGTCGACAACGCAACTTTTGACGGCATGTGTAACTAGGCCAGGCAACACGAAGTAGACGAATCACTAGTTTTGTAGATAAAATCAATGCTCGTGAATGCAAGTAGACGTTCTGTCTCTACTGCTATGGTGCAAACTGGTCGACCCACTGCTCATCGCCCCCAATACTTCTAACGTCTATGCACAAGCATACGCGGATAATGTAGCTATACCGTCTGTTGGATCGTGTCTAGCGACTGTCAGGTCTAAAGCGCAGGGATCGACGCAGATGTGATCGACGATTTGTGGACTAGTAATGGGCGTTCAGTTAATCCTCTCAAAACTGAGGTTGTTCCCTTTACGAGAAGGAGGAAGCTGCCTGGTTTGATTCATCTAGTGCTTAAGGGCATTACCATCCAAATCTCCAAAATAGCTAAGTATTTTGGTGTCATCCTGGACAACAAACTTCTTTGGACTAAACATGTTACTTCGAAGGCATCTAAGGCGCTGTTGGCCTTCTGGCAATGCAGAGGGTAAGGCCAATTATATCCTATTGATCGGTTGTCTGTCACGGTTTTCGCTCTCGCGAAAATACGTGATTGCTGCTTTTACCAGACCAAAAAACGGTTTGTCCCGGATGAATTGGGGCTTTCCCAGCACACCTTTCTCTGCTCTAGACGCATGGATGAATCTCCCTCCACCTTGATATTCATATCATGAACAGTACTCTCAAAGCTATCTTCTGTTTAAAAAGAAGTGGTCTTTGGTACAATGCTCCCTGGAGCTTTGATGACCTAGCGTGTTGGCTGTCTTATGAATGTGGTCTTAGAGACATGCCGTCCGATCCAATGACACCAGAATTCCTGTTGCAGCAAATATACGAAATCGACTTTTTTTGTGTCCTGCCAGCAAAGGAAAGGCAGGAAAGGAATGCAGTCAGGTCTTCAGGGATGGCTCCAAAGCCAATATATCATGTGGCGCTTTCTGGAGGACGACAACGTTAGATTTCACTTTCACACATTAGGAAAGCTTGCATTTGTTTTCCAAGCGGAGATTTACGCAATCCTGATGGCAACTATATTGCTGAGAACCAGTGGAGAGTGCAAAGCATTTGCATCAGTAGCGATAGCCAAGCTGCGCTTAGAGCCTTGTTGAGGCCTCTTACGACTTTCAAGCTAGTTCAAGAATGCAAGGGAACACTGAACGCCGCCGGAGGGGTAAGTTCAGTGACCTTGTGTGGGTCCGAGCTCACAATGGGATCCCGGGAAATGAAATCGCCCATGAACTTGCCAGGCGAGCCTATGTTGGATCTGCTTGCGTCCTCGGTTAAGATTTTCATTGACAATTGGGTTCTATATGAGCATAACTGCAGATGGCACAGCTAACGAATATCTCCCGACGTCTAAAGGAGGTCAGCGGCCTTTCTGCTGTCCCTTATCAGGAACGACTGCAGCTTGCTTACTGTCGTCGTGATAAGGCATTACACTTTTACTAAATGTGCTGATGATGCTGTGAAAATGAGCGGAGAACTATCTCTGTGAATGTCCGCGCTGACATGGTGGGTGGTGGCACTGAAGCTCTTACTCATCTTTTCATAGAGTACACGCAGCCTTTTGGCTTGGTAGGAATCGATATGGTGCTTGGATAGAACCTGTCAATGCCAACCGAGCAGAATATCTTTCGAAGAATTGTTGGAATAAAAGAGCTGAGCAGATTTATGCTTTGACTAGAGGCCACGCTCCAGGTTCATGGTAGAGAGTCTCCACACAACTTATGCGGAACTTACCTATACATGAAAGTCGATTTGTATTTCTTGGGTCTTTTCTAGAATTTTTCTGAGTTAAGAATTATGATGCATAGTTGACTCTCCCGGGTTAAAGCCATACTGATGTGAAGAGTTGGTACTGCTATAGCAAGCATAGGAAATCTCCTATTGCGTGGATAGGCAAAGGTCGTTATCTACTTCATACACTGTCCATATGTCCTTCTCTTATTTCTACAGGTTTTGTGGCGGAACACCGCCATAAAAGTTCGCAATCCATGATTTAGAAGAAATGTCGTTAAATAAAACATCATCGTCACTTTGCAGTGTGTTGAGTCTGACGCTCCAAATGCAATTGAACACTAAAATTTCCATAATAACAGCTAGGTAAACTTCTGTAATCAAAATCCCTGCACTGGAGCCAGGGAATACTGAGGAAGTTTTGTCGGAGAAGATGTAAGCGGCCATTGGGTAACTGGCTCTACACTTTGAAGGATCAGAGCTCTAAAACAATGACCTTCATGTGGACAGTGGGTATGGTAGAACGCTTAACAATACGCCATATGCAGCTAAACGATTCACACATTAGTCGGCCGGCGCGGCGGTGACACAAAAGTGTATATACCTATGCGGACGGGACCGAAAATCACCTGAAGAATTTTCTGCTCAAAATAGTCAAAAGAGCCCTCATCCATTTTTGATAAAGTCCATGCACCTGCGCCATACAGCAGGACTGAGATTATTAAGGTCTTATAGAGGGTTACTTTTGTTGTTCCAGAGAGGGCTTTGCTAGTCAATTACTTTCTTAGCCCAAAGAAGCAGTGATTGGCAAGAGTAATTCTTCGTTTGATCTCCGGACTGGTGTCTTTGTCTGAATTAATAGCGAAGCCTAGATAGACAAAGTTCTTAATTACCTGAAAGTGGTATCTGTCGAGGATGACGTCGGTGTTGGATGTCCTTTCTTGTTGACAGCATATAATTGGTCTTACCCTGACCGCTAAACCCAGACCGCCACTGTTACCACGATGCTTTCTTCCCATTACGTCAATATTACCGGCATATGCGAGTAATTGGACGGACTTTTGAAAGATGGTAGTAATTGTGCTGGCGCGTGAGTTTTGCACTATTCTTTCAATAATGATGTTAAGGAAATCGCTTGAGAACCGTTTGACGTCAAAAGTCTCGGTGAGTTCTTTGCCGACCCTGATGAAGCAGCGTCTATTCTCCATCGTCATTCCATACAAACGGATGAGTTTTACAGGGATACTAGAACTAGACATTGCTCTGTGTAGCTCGTCTCTATAGATTCTTCATACGCCGACTTAAAATCGATAAATAGGTGGTGTGCATCGATTTGGAGTCCATGGGCTTTTTACAAGTTTTTCAGGTGTGAATATTTGAACGATGATGAACTTTTCTGGCTTAAAACCACGCTGATTCAAGCATTCACACAATACGGCAGATAAGATCTTGCTGGCGATGTTAAGAAGACTGATGCTTCTGTAGTTGGCGCAGGTGAGAAGGTCTTCTTTCTTGAGGATCCGGCAAACAATGGCGAGGTTCCATTCAATGGACATACTTTCGTCCGACCATATTTTACAGATGAGTTGGTGTATGCTCCTTACCAAGGCATTGCCTTCTGTTTTGAAGAGCGGGCCCCCGCCCAATTATCAAGGCTTCGCCCATCAATGACGTTATCTAATAAAAAGCGGAGGCAGAGCATATTTACTGGTCTTATCGTAAACATCTTCAGATTAGAATGGTTGCTACGATTTGACCAGTTACGGTAGTCCATACCAGGACTTAAATCACGGTACCATGGGAGTCAGGAGCCCCCCGCATTTCGGTCCGGGCCTGACTTGTTAGAGGTAGGCCCCCTTGTGGGAGCGTCATGGTGGCTGTGGTTTAAACCCAAATCGCGGGTACGAGTATTCCTTTGGTTTAGCCCATTGTAGAGTTGCAAATAAAGTACTGGGTGCTGTGACCCTAAGAACAGCAAGAGGTTTTAGGTCGGCCTCGACTCATACCAAGGGTGGAACTTGTGCCTCCAACACAAGTTCTGCTTTGGTATATATATATAAGCGAGTATTATTACATATAAGCGAGTATTATTAGCGATGGCAAGGCGTATCCTTGCTCCCTATGGATGTATGGGCATCTCGTAAACATAAGGTCTTAAATGACAGGTGGTTTACGTTAAAAATCCAGGAACGTTCTGTTTTGAAAAGCTCCTCGCTTGGGCCGTTCGCTCCAGCAGCTTTGTTGTTATGTTTAGATACGGCTATCTTCACTTCATCCAGGACGGGTTGACAGAGTTGTTGGTCTACATCGGCCAGGTTGAAAGGTTCATTCTGTCGGACATCGGTATTTGGTTCGTTATCGAAGCCCTTTCCAAATCCTCAGTATCGACTGCGATTCTAATACGATGCTCCCTTATTCGGCTCTACAAGTTTCCGTTCGGCGTTTTTGTCTATGGAATGTTTTACCTTTTGGTAAAATTTCCGAATCTCGTTGCTGGAGTAGCATCTTTCAATTTCCTCGACTGCAGGCTTCTCATGGTCCTTGTTTTTCCTCCTGAGAAGCCGGTGTTCGTCTCTCCCCTTCTGCTCTTAGAGCTCGTGACCAGTTCTAGTCCTTCTACGCAGCGCCACTTTGTATGTTTCTTGCTTAACCTCATATGCATGCCGGCACTAGATGTCAAACCATGTATTTCGTTGTGGTGGCTGGGTAAAACCCAGCATATCGGAGGCGAAATCTCTGATGGTTTTTTGGCAATACCGCCACTGGTTTTCGATACTTGAGGAGCCCTTAAGAGATAACCGTAACCGTACCTTGGCTGTAACACAGTAGTGGTCCGAGTCGATTTTGGCACCGCTGAATGTTTTGACATCCAGTGCCTTGCGTCGAACGCAATATGGTCAATCTGGTTGACGGTTGACTGATCAGTCATTCTCCAAGTCCCCTTGTGAATATTGAGATGTGGGAACTAACAACGTTTCGCCTCGCCGCAAAGTCGATTAGCCTGAATCCGTAATTGGAGGTGGTCTAGGGATAATGTTGGCAAATTCATCCTTAATACGGATTGTTACGAGGCGTTCGTTCATATGTCGGAAACTCAAGACCTCTTGCTTAAGTTTGCCTCTAGCAGCAAACCCGCATCCGGCACTGCTTTTGCCGTCGATAACAATCGCCGTAGTAAGTATGTGGATGTTACAGTTTTTCATCCTCTTTTTGTCCGGCCCATCGCATCGAATTTCTTGGCGGTAATATATGCTTTGCAGCAGCCCAAGATTTCATGTACAGCTCTGAAGTTCGTTGTACTTATTTCGTTTGCAGGGATTTCAACCGTAGATCTGCCCATATCCGGCGTCACCACTACTCCGGCCTGGAATGACTTCGAAACCATACCGGAAGAACAAGACTGACAAGGAAGACCTCACTTAAGTGGAAAAGGACTTCAGCGAACTATGTGTTCGCATCTGTGGGCGATTAGGGTAATGCTGCGCAATATGGAGAGAGCTGTTTACTGAGACCGAGGTTGACTCCAGACTGCAGCTTCACCTTAAGTAAAGAAGTAACCAAGCAGCTCTAGGAGTTGTGATAATAGCGTAATGATATGACTAGTTGCTGCTCGTCCTTTTACCATTGATTCTCGTTCTTTTACCCAGGTTCAAGCTTATTTGAGGCACTTTCAGCGTGATGCATGTTACCTCGCTGATCTTGATAGTAGCTATAGATATCTCTTACGATATACGGGATCCCTTCAGTGATGTGTCGTGTTGTCATCTTGTACGTTTTCGGCTGATCTTCTTACAGTTGGACGTGAAGTAGGCAAATTTAGACTGTCTGAACAGTGGTTTGTTTTCTGGTTTATGTGCCGACTGAGCTACCGTAGCAGGTTACCTTACACTCTGCTTAAAATGAGGCAGCAAGTAAGCTATCGAGCTTCGCATGCCACTGAAGTGACTTTTGGTAGTGGCTTCACGGCAGGTGGAGCTGCGGGCTGAATTGATTTTGAATTGATGAATTTGAAAGTAGGCTTAACCCATACTTTCCAACAATGAAGTCAAGTTGTGATGTCAGATCAAACAAGAAACAATTTGGCTGCTTTGTATGTTGATCCTTTGAATTGAGGTTTGGCGTACTGGGCTCATACTCTGGCAGCTACGAGTATACTATGGGAAGTCTTATCAGACAGGTGGTCCTGCTTGGGCCTCAGGTCGAAGATTCACGTAAAGTAGATCCTGGTTCACCTGGAGATGGCTCTTTTAAGTCATTAACTGCACTAAGACTCCAGACCATGACGTAGTGAGGAATTGTGAAAGAAGTCCAAGGGGTGGTACTGAGTTACCAGACACATGCACCCCTGTCACACCTTGGCACGACTGAGCTACATTGTTAGGTCATAAAGCCATGGGATCTGAAGTTATAAGCGAATGACCATTGCATAGCAATACACAAATTACGGCGATTAGAGGCCAAAAAGTGGCGAATGAGGAAGTTTTCAGGTAACCTGGCTGCCTTATAGAAATCTTTGGTGTATTCCTTTTTCTTTCTGCCCCCGATTTTGGAAAAATGTTGCAGGAGATAGTGAAAATAGTTTCCGAACTTCATCTTTATTTGAAAAAAAATCGTCGAATCTCACAAATTAACTCAAAAGTTAGAACATCTGTACAGCTACGCTATATGGTTCATCTCCATATTTTCGAAACCTTCGCTAGCCACTTCGCTATCATCAGGGTTTCAACCAGAGAAGTTCCAGAGAGATCTGAAATACGTCTGCTCAGGAGACAATTCATCTCTGATGGCACAGCAATGGAATATCTAGGAAGACGTATCAATGGCCTGACCACTGAGACATTCAATCATTTTGATTCTTACTATATTAACCACCGGGCTATGCTCTGATACAACGAAGGAATCTCTGCAGAAGACCTTTGTTTCGACAGGGAGTTCAACTCTCTTGATTTGGAAAATCGTTATAAAATTGAACTGTCAAGCTGGTTTGGCCGACTTGTTTATACAATATTCCTTCACTCGTAGATATAACCCTCTATCAGGCAAGACTGTTAACAGCAACACTCTTGTTCTTAAAAGGACAAAGGAAAGAAGTGTGTAACTGAATAAAAGCATTTGTGTGTAATAAACTAGTACGCAATCGCATGGATACTTCACCCCTTTGCTTTCATAAATTCAGACTTTTATCTACCTCTGTTGCAGCTTCATTGATCGACTTTAGGTTCGAGGTTCCATACATATCAGCCCCGGTAGAAATTGTTGAAAAAGATTTCATCTTTGGTGGCGAAAGTAATTAATAAAGCCCAACGGCCTTGGTCCACCCAGAACAGTGACCTAGGCGCCAGAAAATTAAAATGCCTCATCCATCTCCTGTTAATGGCAATTCTGCGTACCATTCTATTTCTACCACCATCCCTTCATTTGTCTCACTTAAAATCTCCTTCCCTCAAGCTTACTGTTGTCCATCTTTCGACGGTCGGCTAAAAGTACATCCTTACTTGCAACGAAGTAATTACCATCAATTCCATGTGCTGCGTCGGCTGATCAGCCGCATAAACAAGCGGTCTATCTCTATCTCATCACATCGTCAGAAAATTACTTTGTTAGTTAATCGGAACCAGCATCCAATCTGTCATTCCATCACACAGTGCACCATCTAAGCAATGCATGACGTGAACCTCTGAACTTAACGTACACACCCTATAATTACCAAACAGACCAACTAAGCGATCGAAGCGATTTCTCTCAATCGACAAGAGAACAGAGAATTTTCTGAATTTTCGTCGAAGCGCCACAACCACCAGACGCTACAGATGACGGAAACCACAAGCTCAGCGTAGGGTAATGCCGGCCGGCTTGACGGCCGTTTCTCCCCAAAAATGTTGGTTCCTCTAACCCCGTTTGTCCGGCCGTATCCAAAATAATGACAACTAAATGAAAGGGATGCGCTGCGACAGCATGCCTATGCGCCATACTGTCAATCAAAATGATTTATGAGTCTTCCCACAGTCTATCGCGGCAATTAATCTTTGTTCAGCGGCATCAGATACTTGGTCATATACGAGCATGTATGAGAGCGCCGCGGCGGTCGCTTTTGTTGGACAGTATGGCGGCAAAGCTGACGGACAGTAATTAGCTGAGCGGGAAAACGCTTGTCACAGTGCCACCACCATCAGTATTCACCGTCACCAGTGGATTCCTTTTCCACAGAACGAGCAATTAATTCGCCGTCATTGTCATCGTCGTAGTTGTCGTTGTTTTCGTTGTTGTCGGCGAATATTTGTCTCACTTAGAGCAGCCTTGATGATGCTAACTCGTACAAAAGTCTCAAGTATCCGTACTGAAGTAGGTACCGAGTATCCGTATTCGTATCTATGAAATTGTATCGCGGATAGTTTTGTTCAAATTTACAAGTTACTGTATAAGTTCCAGTGTAGAGGGGTTGCACCGCAATGCCATTACCTAGATATCTAATCACGAGCGATGGCTAATAGTACACTTGGCAAACGTGTAGCTACATGGAGTGCGGTGGTTGTTTTTTTTTTTTTTCTTCCGCCCCGAAGGTCAATTGGTGATGCGAGTGCGCACAGATCTCTGGATGGAGATTTCTTAATTCCAACGCGCACTGGGACTACCAAAGCTAGTGCATCATGGGAATCCGATAAAGTAGACAGGAACTGCATTTCTATTACGAAATTTGCACAGCACTAGAGCGTCGATAGAGTGTACTAGGTGCACTAAAGTGCACACTCCGAAACAAACAGATAGATCGATCTACAACCAGTGCGACTAGGTAGTTAGCTGAACCAACAAGCTAGAGACCCAAAGTCCGATTCGACCGTTTGGCTAAGAGGTTAAAGGCAATATCTACGGATGGATGAGGTGAATGATTTATGGGCTGCTGCGCTTGCCCTGCTACACTGCGTACGTACTCAGACGGAGACTGAGTTTAACTCTTGAACACACAGAAACATCTTCTTTTTGAGGTGAAGTGGTTCCCAGAGCCAAATGGTCTCATCATATCGCTACAATTGCCATTAAGCATTTTGAAAGAGGAACAAACATACAAACGGGCTAAAGGGGTAGCTGCTTGGTGGTATCCAGTCATGGTGCGAGTTGCGGCACCAAAATCAGTTAACTGGCCCAACCGATGCGGAGAGAGAGCGATCGCTTCGTGGCTCTTGTGCAAACAATGAGTCATAAATAACCGGACAAATCGCGATTGCCGGCGCCCAGAGAGATACATGTGTTTAACCAGCAAGTAAATGCATCAAAATGGTAAACTGTAGCCGGTATGCAAACTTTGCGTAGCGAGTATTTATTCGTGTAAACGAGGTTTAGTTGCAGCTTTAAAGAGGGCTTGTCTCTGAATTCCACTCCATGTGGTAATAGCATGAGTATATACGAAAGATTCAAACTATGCTCTACAGAACGCCAAGGACTGATATTTATCCAAGTTTTAAAGCCACGGGTATATGCATCTAAAGGAAAGACAGTTACCCTGGAGATTTAAGACATACCAACAAGTTAGCTTAAACTTTGGCTTTCAAAGTCTGAGTTAAACTCTGCAACCTTGAAGCATTCAGAATGTAAAAGTCAGACAGAAAACTAGGCGATATTGCTTGCACAGACTTCTGTGTTCATACTTAAAGAGTGTAAGCAAAGATTTTTATTTTTTTTTCGTGGGAAGGTGAAAAATTTTCATAGACACTATAAGCCCGGAGCCTATAGTAGTGTGAGATTCTTGCTCACTAAAAAACACCTCCCTTATGCAAACCACGACTGAGTTCACACTCAACAAGCAGTTCTTCTATCGCATTTTATTTTGTTTCTATAAGATATCCTGCAGGCGATTTTCCATTGAAAATTCCTATTTTAGAAAAATTACGCGCTGCTAATCACCGCGCTAGATCGAGAAGCTTAGTCCTTTTCAGACGGCGCAGTAAATTTGTCACGTCGAGGATCTGTTGAACAGAAATATTTAATTTCGTTCTGAACGTTTTCGACTCCTAAGTTTCTGTGGATATCATCGTTTCTAATGTACCACGGTGCATTAACAATACCTCGAAGAACTTTGTTTTGGAATGTCTGTATTACATTAATGTTACTATTTTTAGTACAACCCCAAAGTTGTACACCATATGTCCAGATCGGTTTTACCACTTGCTTGTATAACAGCAGTTTGTTCTCTAAGCTAACCTTGGAATACTTTCCAATAAGCCAGTAAATATCTCTATATTTGATTTCAAGCTCTTCACGTTTTTTCATGACGTGTGCTCTCCATTTTACTTTAGCTTCGAGTGTCATACCGAGATATTTGGCCTCGTTCACGTAAGGAATTCGTACTGCGTTGATTCTCAATTTTCTTGAGAGTGAAGTTCACATGGACAGACTTGTTTTCATTAAGCGCGATTCGCCAAGTCTTTGTCCAATTGTTAATCCGTGTAAGACCACGTTGCAACTTGGCAATTGCTTCTTCGACTGTTTTAGCCGTTGCCAAAATGGCAGTGTCATCAGCAAATGTGGCTAGGACAGTGTCGTCCGTTTGCGGTATATCTCGGGTAAAAAGTAATTATAGCAGAGGGCCAAGTACACTTCCTTGCGGCACCCCCGCCTTTATTGTCTTATAAAAGTGGAATATTCGTTTCCGTGTCTCACACGGAAGAGTCGGTCCTCCAGGTATGAACCTAAAATACAAGATAATTGCTGGGGTAGGGCTTGTCGAAGTTTATATTTTAGGCCTTCGTGCCATACTTTAGCAAAAACCTGTGAAACGTCAAGGAATGCGCTTGAACAGACTAACTTACACTCGATTGCTCGTTCAATTATATCGGTTATTCGATGCACTGTAGAGTGTTGGCTTCTAAATCCAAATTGATGATCAGGCAAGAGGAATTTGTGTCGGTAATTGGTTTAAGACGATTGAGAAGGATTCGCTCGAAGACCTTCGATGTAATCGAGAGAAGCGATATTGGTCTATATGACTTGACTTCAGTCAGCGGTTTACCGGGTTTCGGAACCATAATAACTTCGGCTACTTTCTACTGGTGCGGTACGTGCTCTAATCTAATGCTGGCATTTATAAGATAGAGCAGCTTTAGCAAACCTTTTTTCGGCAAGGCTTTGAGTATCTCTTCCGTTATTAAGTCATATCCCGGGGCTTAATTGGGCTTAAGCGTGTCTATAACTTGTCTAAGTTCCCTAAGTGTAGCCTTTTTTACTGGAAAGCTTGTCGTCAGAATGGTTTAAACGTTTCTGCAAGATGGTCGGCGAAAACATTAGCTTTTTCCTTATCTTCCTTCTCCCAGTCATCCTGGTTTCTTCTTATTGGCGCCACGTGTATTTGGGGCTTTCGAACACTTTTAACGGCTCTCCATATGGAGTAGTTGGTATCCTTTGTCGCTGTGAGTCTTTCAAGGTAGTTATTAATACCTTGATTATTGAAGTCCTTGATCGATTTTTTCAACAAGTTGCAGAGCCTATTGAAGGACGTTTTATCTTGTGGTGCCCGGGTTTCATGCCACTTTTTCCGCGCTCTTCGTTTCTTCCTTATCATTTCTCTGATTTCCGGTGGGTATCTTATGCCGACTTTGGGAACTTTGTTCAATTCGCGGGGAGTGTTCTTCCAGGCCGCTTGCTGTATGACTTCAACAAAACGTTCAACTTCTTTTTCAACGTGATACGGCGTTCTAAGTGCTACTTTCAACTCAGTATTGTCTACAACGTCTATTTGGAAATCTTCCCAGTGAGTTTTGCTGTTAGTTAATCTGGGTGGTCTTTGTTTCTTAATCAAGGATTCGCACATTGAGAGGATAACTGGAGAATGATCGGAGGAAAGATCGAAGCCCTCTTCAACTTTGACGTAACTAGCGTTTACTCCTTTTCCGATAAAGAAGTCTATTAGATCGGGTGTTTTGGCAACATCCGAGGGCCAGTATGTCGGCGAGTAAAAATAGCAACCACATTCCATACCAGCCCTGTAAAGAGTTTTGCCTTTTTGAGAGATACATCTTGAGCCCCAAAAGGTGTGCTTCGCGTTAAAGTCGCAACCAATAATGCAGATTGGTCCAAGAGAGTTGAATAGATTGAGGATATATTAAAAGAGTAATTTTTATTTTTAGCGCTCACCACGGTCATTTGAAATTTGTTAAGTTCAATTATTGCTTGCAGAGTATGTTCAATGCAGTCTTTTATGAATAGGGATGACCCGCCTCTTGCGTTTCCCGATAGATGATGAGCATGGTAGTCGCGGTAACCTTTTAGTTCCACGCGTGATTGATTCTGTCGCCAGGTGAGTTTCAGAAATTAAACATATGTCAATTACTTTTTCCTGCATGAAAATATTTAGTTCATCAAGCCTTTTCTGTAGCCCGTTGGCATTCCACGCAAGTATATTGAGCTTCTTTGCCATAATTAGTTGCAGAAATTGGCTTCGAACTTAAGAAGCCGTTCGACTATTATCTTATTTATTTTTGTCTGTTTTTCTAGTCTCTCGAGAATTACTGAGAACACATTTGAGGCAGGATCCGGTGGTGTACAGTTAGTCATGTAAGCAAAGATGTGTCGCGCCGTACTATGACACTGGAGTCAGAACCCCCACATGAGGGCGGTCGCCTGTCATGACATATTGATTACCTAAGCTCTCGGGGTTCTGTCATTCACCCCTAGTTGCGTCCTAGAGACAGGGCGAGTTTGTAGAAGCAACTTTGGTCACTGTTGTGTGTGAAAAAGCAGATCTGAAAATTTCTTGAGGTGTATTCAGTTTCTACGCCAATAACTTTTGAGAAGTAGGGTATGAGCAGTTGTATTCCTGTAGCGAAACATTTGAGGACTCTCCTTAGTGAAGAGTTACCATCCAGACACCCGATTTGACCACGGGGAGGTGGCAAGGTTTCCATTTCCAAACCATATTCATATAGTTGTCCAACTTGTAGAGTCAAAAGGCGAATTAAATGTGGAGTTTTGCATTGAGAAGGACTCAATATCTGATCGGTTTTTATATAGGTAAAAACCTATTAGCTGAAAAGATGAGAATTTTGACGTAGGTAAATTGCTGTTGTAGTAGCAACGATTGCATAGAATTGATTTCATTCAGGGCGCACTAAGACCTCAATGAATAACCATCTCCAATTTGAATAATTTGGGCGTATCAGTTCCTTTTCTGATCTTAAAGTGTGGGAAACTCTTAGGTATGCCTAGTGCATTTTAGGAGGTGGTGTCATGCAGCAATATTT
This sequence comes from Volucella zonaria, assembly GCA_963966105.1. NCBI lineage: Eukaryota > Metazoa > Arthropoda > Insecta > Diptera > Syrphidae > Volucella > Volucella zonaria. Next base: position 57,888,365 of record OZ014530.1, read on the forward strand.
TCTAACTTTATCACCTACATTACGTATGGCGTATTTTGGCGTCTTATACTAGATAGTTAGATGGCGCTACAGTTCGGGATGAGTCTGGGCCTCAACCAATAAGCATCATCAGTTAGTCCGGTCTTTAGCTAACTGCCTTCAGTCATGCGCTCCAAGTAAGTTAAGATCCCCTTATACTTGTGTGCCCACATAAGGTGAAGTCTACTTCTATTGAGTTATCCCTCCGGGTTAGATTCTTCGTTTTATTTATGCTGAGGTGTTGTTTACAGCATTTATAACAGGGTTAAGGTAGACAAGGTCTCGTACTACCTAGAAATCTTAGCTGTCGACTGTGATATTCTGTCCAAATCATCGATGTTGCGTGTCCCTTATTGTTGACAGTACAAACTTGGTTTTGCCCTCATTTACCGCTAAACCAACTTTGTTTCACTACTAGCGAACGCACCGGTGCCAGACCACTGAGTTCGCTGGGTTAAGTCGAAAGTAGTTGCACAGACTTTTGACAGGTTGTGCCTCCAGTGTTCCCTTCTGAGTTCCGCACAATTATTTCAAGTATGATGTTAAAGATGTCACATGACAGCGCGTCACATTGTCTAAAACCTTTTTGACATCAAAGGTCTCGGTTAACTCGCTTGACGGCTTGACGGAGCAGTGAGCGTTCTCAATCGTCATTCGTCTGTGAAAGACGAACGAGTTTGGCATGGATGCCACAACTAAACATGGCTCTATATAGCTCGTATCTATTTACAAATGCTGCCATATGCGGCCTTAAAATCGATGAAAATAATGTAGGTATCGATTTGGACTTCATGAGTTTTTTGCAGGATCTGCCGGTGTGTGAAAATTTTGTCGATTGTGCATTTTCCTCGTCTGCAACTGCAGTGATAGGGACCAATCAGGCTGTTGGCGAAGGATTTCAGACTTTGTGAAAACTGACGAGTACACCTCTATAGTTGGAGCAAGGGGTCTGCTTTTTTTGTGGTTCAAGCAAACGATGCTGAAATACCATTCAGGTGCCATACACCCTTCTGATCTAAGCGATGATTTGGTGCATGCTTTCCGTCAAGTAATTTCAAGGAGCTTTGAGTACCTTGGTAGGTTAGGGGTCATGACAGCTGCTTTGTTACTTCGTTTTGTCAACTGAATGTAAGTTTTGGGTATCATCGTCTAAGTTGAATAGTCTATTCCGCCTGGCGGCGGAATGTTGGGCTTCTTCGCTGTTATACACTCCACAGAAAAAGTTTTTCCATTTTCTCTGCACGACTACAAGGTTTGCTTCATCATCTCTACGGGTTTCTATACGGATTTTTATGCCTTAACACGTCCTTTTTTCTTCTTCTGGAGAAGTCGATGTTTTTCTCGCTTTGTAACCATTTTTATTTAGCTGCATGTGCTAGCCGGCGTTTTACATAAAACTAAGAATTTTTTGGTGGTGGTCGGGTGACACCTAGCACATCAGTTGCGGCGACTTTAATGGCACGTTTGCAGTCTTACAACTTGGCTTCGGTGTTTAATGCTGGCGGCATAGCAGCTGTTGAGAAATTTCGGGATACGAATTCGGCGAAGATTCTGGCGGTCTCTTGCGATTGCAGCTTTTCTACGCTAAATCTTCTCACAGCAGTTCGTCTTTGTTATGGCGCTTGGGAAATCCAGATTCGCACCTTGGCTACAACAAAGTGGTGATCCGAGTCAATGTTGGCTGCCCGAAACGTTCTGACATCCATAATACTGGAGATATGTCGTACGTCGATTGCAGTGTGATCAATTTGATTTAATGTTGTATGATCCGGAGACCACCATGGTCCCTTGTGCACATCGATATGAGGAAACCGTGTGCTTGCTATAGTGATATTTCATCCCATCGCAAAGGCGATAAGCCTAAGTTCATTGTCATGTTATCGCGTGGCCATACTTACTAACTCTTATACCATAAGTGTCCTTCTTTCCTATCCTTCCGTCATACTTAGGACATTGTCCATATGTCTTTTCGAAAGGCTCGTAGAAACATTCTTTGTTGGCTCCGAGTTTAGCTTCTTGCTTAAATCTGACGCATGTGGCAAATCCGCATCCGAATGCGTCAACATGGTATATATTACAGGTTTCTATCTTCCTTATGTCCGGAAGATGTCATCGCACTTCCTGGATGGCGGTGATATCTGCATGAGAGCAATCAAGGGCGTCTGCAGCAGATGCGAAGGTCGTTGTTCTTCAAAAGCTTCCAAGGGTTTTCAACAGTGAGTTTATTTTTTTCCGAGTTGGTTCGCCATATGTTCTTGAGTTCTTCCGCATGTGTTTGAGAGCCTTATGATGGCGCAGGCCAGTATAATGCTCCTGGTAGGTAAAGGTTATGAAATTAATTAGTTCGCTGCTGTGCCCAATCCAAGTTATAGGGCACTCAGCAGTTTCCCGATCAATTACCACGTGTCTTGGGCTATATTCACATATTGAAACATCTTATATAATTCGAATGAAGAATTTTCAAGCTCTGCTAGGAATCTGTACCTTTGTGTTGGACCTATTTATTTTGTTAACCTTGATATTGAGCAATCATTATGTTGTAGCTTCTCTGGTCCATAAATTTTCTCTTGGGAACGTCGCTAGTTGGTCGGTCACATCGTGGACTGAACTCTGCAATGTTGAGATATGCTGATGCTGATATGATGCTGAGTGGGCCAGGGTATTGTCGTTTGGAGTGCTCACAAGCGGTTGCTCGATTAAATTCGGAAACTTATGATTCAAACTGTGTGCTCTATGCTGCTTATAATGAATTTGGCTTTTCTATTTTTTGAAAAAAGATAAATGCGTTGGTAATAAATTCGCTACAGTATCAAGACTCATCACACAGTCCTCAAGTACTAATGGTAGCATACGTCAAACACTTGCAGAGGATATGTCTCAAGGTGTGGTCATCCTATGCCTAACGTACTATATTACAATGCTTCGCAAACGCAAGCGCAGATAAGCAGTCTCAAGTTTAGCATACTTAGAAAAAGAAAGAATAGGGCTGACTTTGAAGAGACGTGGGAAAGTATTTGAATGGTCTGCCTGTATCTTGGGCGATCACGCCACATCTCCACCTACGCTCAAAGCAAAAGCAGAATTCCAACTCAGGGTCAGGTTGTAAAATGTCATGTTCTAATACTTCTTTAACGATCCCGTTGCGATCAGGGACTGCATTCAGAGAAGGATTGCGTTCTAACCTAATTTAGAACTGGTGTTAGGAATTTTCTAAGCTTAGCTTGATTGAAGCTACAGAGATAGATACTTCGCCCCCTCCAACTATTGTATGCAATATTATATTTGTATATCTCCGATTGATAGATAGATGCAAGGTTTGTCAACGAGGAATTAAGCCTTAGGTTTAAGGCCGTCATGAAGATACCAACTCAGATCGATTTTGTAGCTATTCGTAAAGATTTGATTAACTGTAGTTGATTTCAATCCTCGACTGAAACAGACGAACGCTTCGGCGCATATGATGACCTCTGCGTGCACCAATCCTTCGGTTTACCAAAATAATTCACAGCCTTCTAAGCTGAAATCTCATGCATTCATCAGGCTGTTGCTTGGTTCAGCTGAATCCAATACCTTCGTCGGATACTTGTGTGTACATAGGCAGTCAAGCAGCGATAGAACAGTATTAAGTTGGTTAGGAACATCCGCAGATATCTTAACGAGATTGCTTAGTAGAACATTCTACTGGATTCTGGGACACTTAGGCATTTCAGAGAACTGCGTCGCTGGTGAACTAGCCAGATTCGGATCACTACATCACATATATGGCACACTTTCAAATACTCTCTACGGCCAGTCATAGACTCAATGGACTAAGTGTGATGCATCTAGACCAATATGGCCAATACTCGATCTGATGTGAACTGATCAACATTAGGAAAAGGGATTTTCCCAATCTCACGAGTATAATCACGCGATACTGTACCATTGGATCGATTTACACAGGAGCTGCGGTGGAAAAAGAACAAATGTCATCATAATGCAATCTCTAATCATTTACGATTTCCGGGATATTAGTGATCTCTGCTCTATAAAGATCGCCGACCTTAATAAATTGGCGAATATCAAGAAATTTCTATTGCTCCAGTAGTAGAAAGCGCATCGAATTCCCAAGCTCCCGTAGTTGCGCTAAAAAGAACTTACAACTGATCCAAGTTCACCTCAACGAGGACCAATTTCACCTGATCTGAGCAACCTCTTAAATTGCTCACCTTCTTGTACGACGACTCTCCCTAGAAAGATGTTCATTTTTGAGGGTTCGAAAAAATGGCAATACTGATACGCTGTCCTAGCTCGACTGATTCCTAACTTGCTAATTTCTGAGACCTTTATTCAACTACTAAGAGTTTCCCAATGGCCTGCACGTCCTTGTCTACGATATCACTCCATTGAAAAGGAGTGAAGTTGTTCCGGACTTGTCAATCTCCTACTTTAATAGAAAATCCTGCACAACATTGAAAAGCTATCTAGCTATCATCATCATCAGTGCTCCAATAAATTTGCCAGTAGCATTCAACCCCTTCAAACCTTTAGCCGTAACACCTGTCGCGCTACAAATGCTCATCAGTCCACTTTCGGACGTATTCTAAAATATCGTGATTCATTCTTAAGGCATACAATTCGCTTATGGAATGCCCTGCCGAGCTATTTATCTCCTTGTCATTATTACCTGCAAATATTTAAAACGAACATACTCGTATATGTCTTGCGTCGTCCGTTTTAGATCTTCGGAAACTTTGCAAACCGACAAATTTGATGTTCAGATTTTTCGCAGAATTGCGATGTTTCACCATATGTACTCATGAATCTGACTTCCTCGAAGCCACATTGACTGCAATACTATTGCACTGATCATATTGCACTGCCGACTGTGTAGAACTCAGCCATATACTTTCATTATGCTAATAGAGTCAAGGATTTATCGTAAACACCTGTCGTGGAGACTTAATTTCACTGGATGCCCATACATCCATTGGAGCAAGCATACGCCTTGCAATCGCTCTACATCAATGCACTTTGATAACAAAGCAGAACGTGTACTAGAGGCACAAGTTCCACCCTTGATTTGGGTCGAAGCCGATCTAAAACCTCTTGCTGATCTTAGGGTCACAGCACCCAATACTTTTTGCAACTCAACATTGAATAAAAGACCCTTCTTGCGACAGCCACCATAACGCTCCCACAAGGGGACCTACTTCTACAAGTCAGGCCCGAACCGAGATCCGGGGGGGCTCCTGACTCCCATGTTATCGTGACTTAAGTCCTGGTAGGGACAAATGGTGACCATGCCGCCAACCTATGACCGGCCGCTTGTAACTGGTCAAATCGTAGCAACCTTCGGTGGCCTCATCATTATGCTAATAAATATGTGAAGCCATTGCACGGATTGGTAATCGTTACAGTTTCGCGTGCCACTTGTGCCTTTATGTATGAAATAAAAGCGTTCTCCCGCTGGTTAGGTATTCGGTCATCTCCCATCATTTTACTAAGCAAAATAGCCATCCAAAGTTTTCGATGCTCACCCACTGTTTGAATTGCAACTATCAAAATAACCTAAAACAACCATGTTCCTAGCTAGTAATCCGGTCATAGCCTGTATCTGATCACATAGTGTTACCTTACGATCGGAAACCTTAGCCAATTTTCTTTCTTATCTGTAAGAGCCCCAGGCAGAGGCGTCCTAAAAGGAATGGTTTCTGTCTTCTTAAAGCCAACCTACAGCTTCCAGTCATCGCAACATGGTTATATCTTAGTATACATAGTATATGAGTAAACTGCACTTTGGACCTGATCTACGCGATCTTCTGGGTACGCCATGGTATGGTGAAGTGGTCTTACAAGATCGCTGTATAGATGCTGAAAAGGATTAATCATACTTTGCTGCAGTTAGTTTTTAACGTCAAAATGTGCCAGAAAAAATCACATCGCCATTCTTCACGATGAACTGTATGCTTGTGAACATATTTAAGAAATGTACGGCAGTGGTTTACCTATGCCCAACCTGTTCAGCTTGTGAAGATTTCCTCTCACCGATCAGTTTCGAAGGCCCTCTCCAAATCACTCACGCAGGCACTCGAGGCGTGCTTTTTTGCTTTTGCTGCATTGGATATCGCTTAGACAGAGCATGTAACATATCGTGGCGCGTCTGGAAACCGAATTGATTATCCGGAACAGTGTTTGTCCTCAAAACACTTAGTTAGGGCATTCTTGATCAATTTGCTGATATTCAGAAAGGGACTTAGACTGAAAATTCGCAGGATTGGATTTGACTTAACCCTGGTGGGATGACTTCCAATGCAATGGATAATGAGCATTAAGTGAGCAGCTGACACACTGCCTCTTCGCTTGGTCCTCAATAGTGAATTCGACATTCAATTCAAAGACCAGGAACTTCATAGCTCGCTCCGCTGAGTTAGTTCCCATTACGACTGCAGGTGCATTAGGCCCGGCATCAATGAGTAGATTTGGTTCACACGCGTAGCCTGCTCTTGTATCTTAGACATCTGCCCTTAGAAACGGTATTGAGACTGCATCTTGCGGTTTGAACTCGTGACAAATGGATTAACTGCTACGAGTTTGAGTTCTCTTCGAGAAGTGCGAATAATTCTCCAGATCGAAAGACGGTTCTAACCCTCTCAGCAGCTTTGTTTCCAGCTTTCATCCTTCGGTGTGAAGGAGAAGAATTCCGTCGTAGACCTTTTTTCTTTCATTTTTTGGTAGCGTTAGAGTGAGTCTGGTGTGTTAGAGTGAATCGTGTGTCTGTCTGTTGTTGGTATTTATATTTCTAGCCGACTTACACAACTCTTGAGTTGCGCATTATAGGTACTGATCGGAAGGACGCTTTGCTGGGTAGGATTTTGTTGCTGTTGTTACTGATGCCGTTGTGTGTGTTCAGATGGTGTTGTTGCTGCTGTTTTTGCTACTGTTGTTGCACCTGCTGCTTTAGCTGTTACTTTGGTTTCAGCTGTTGTTATGCTTGTTGCATCTGTTTATGTTGTTTTGGTTATTTTGGTTGATGATTTGGATCTGTTTTGCTCTCAATCTCTCTTTTCTTGCCATTTGTTTGACATTGATGTCAACTATGTGGTGTCTTACGCTGCTGGTTAGGAATCTTTCTCTTATCTGACATACGAATACCGAATTTCTACAAGGCAAACTATTTGGTTCTAGGGTAAGGAGAGGATCATGAATCCTAATAGATTAACAGCGTATTATCTAGCATAGCGCCTTGAGAGATTATTCATTTTAAGCGGCTAACTATAGACATATTAAGTTCCTTACACAAAAGCGAACTTAACCTTAATGGAGGTAAGTTAAAAGGGAAACAAAGACGCAAACACCAGTTGATCAGGAAACTACTTGAAGACTAAAGGAGCAAAATAAGCTTCCACTTCAGATACGACAAATAAGGATAAAAACCTCAGAATAAATTGCAAATATGTTTCACATTCAACCACTTCGACGAATTTAAAAAAAAAAATGTTCCACAGGTTAAAAAGTTTGCCAACTCCTGACATTCAACCAAAGAGTTATTGCCATCAGAATGCGCACTCGCACTCTACAAGGTGTAATAACCGAAGTGCCCAACAACTGATTTAATCCAGGCCGTCCAACTCTAATCGGATAGAGTACGAACGGTACGAGAAAGAAGTAAGCGCGAGCGCGCGCGTCTGCCCACAAAACTTTATTGAAACATTGCGCGAAACTGAGTCTCGTTTCCGTATTGTGTCTTTGGCCGCAGGACGCAAATGGTATACCACTTAGCCTGCGTTATTTGTGCACGACAACACAGTTTCCATCCAAGCTAAAGATACGTTCACAAACTGCCCCAAATGTGTCATAGGAACCAAAAACCATGATACAACCAACAACCAACAACCAACAGCCAAGAGCTAAACGGCTTAAAGCTAAGAGCGCGTTTTATGAGATGAACGTACCGTAATTTAATCATCCCCACGAATCACTTAGGCAAACTTATGCTATCCGACTATTCGAGGGGCTGGAAAAAATAATTCCATGTTTCGTTATCAGATGGCAGTAGGCTGCTTCAACTCGATTCCACTTTCTTTTTAGTGCGCATCCATATTCCGTACCCGTACACCCTTCCGCAAACGCTATAGATACGTACGTACTCGTAAATATCTTCGGAGAACAGTACGATGCATCAGAGCAGACCTCTTGGCTCCATCTGAGATATACACCTCAACCAGGTACGTCTAACCAGCGAAGGGGGTTGTGTCTGATTAATTAGAGATTTGATTAATACTCTCGTATAACCGAGAAAGGAACGAAATTGCCTCTTGTTGGCGGTATCATGAGGGAGCGATCTGGCAACATTTTTGCTTTACTGCATTCGAATTTGTTTAACACCAGTGCAAGCCGCCGCCGTTTATTCAAATTCAATTCGCTCTAGTACACTTGGAGTCATCCATTCATCATTGGAGTCTCATCAGAAGACTGAAGACTGAAGACTGAAGACTGAAGACTGAAGACTGAAGACTGAAGACTGCAGACACCTTACGGATAGCTTGCCTTGACGATGTTCAGTTTCAGTTTCAGGGAAAGCACAGTCCACATCTTGCTGGAGTAAGACGAGGAAACAATGTCTTGGTAGCTTATCAGATACGAGTACAACGACGAACAGCGCAATACAGTAGCTAAACATTAAGAGTCTGGAATCGTTGGATTCATGAACTGAGATGGTGTGTCCAGGAGTAAGAGGACAACGTCAACAGAGACAACAACGACAAAAACAACAGCAGCGACGACAACTAAAGTGTGGGTAGTCATGAGGAAAACCACTTAAAAGTCATATCAACCGACGAGGATCTGTGAAGTCTTTGCCATTGGTCTTACGAAGTTGAGGTGTCTGAGATGTGGCTAAGATGCAGAATCGGGAGGAAGTTTGAGTTGACTTCTGTTTTCGCGTACAAAAAAAAAGTGTGTCGCATGAAGTCACCAGCATGCCAATTGGGCAAGCAACAAACGAATTTCGTATTCGGAACTTTGGAGTGGTTGATTGCTAAGAGACAGACGGGTAGGAGACGTTGAAATGCAGGAAGGAATGTGGGAACTTTCTGGGGAATGTATGGCAGAGTAATGCAAGTGAAAGATACTTTTCCATCTTCATTGCAAATTTGCCCACATTGAAACGAGCATTCGTTACATTTGTTCATCTGGAACAGAAGGTCTAACAAATTCGCGTAGATAAAACACTTTCCGACAATTCGGCCATAGCTGCTGAATGTCTTGCAGTTCTGTTAGCATGCTCTACATACTCGTACATCCAAACTTCATCTGGCTAATGGCGGAAGAAGAAGGAAATTTGAGTCGCAAACTTGGGAAACATATTTCGGCGAAAAGAAAAATTTTGGACACGGATGGACAATGCACTGAAGACCCTCAGCTTCAACAGTAGCATGGAACGTGAAGATGTTAATCGACTGAATAGATCAAACGTTCAAAGCATCAGATACCTTTAGTTAGAGCGAGAATATTTGCTTTATAAAATAAATACCCCGGGGCAATCTAAAATAATGTAGTTTAAAGCGAGATGAATTGAGAAAGCAATGCCTTGGAGGGAACTCGCCGAAGGACAGATTCTAACATCCGCACGCAGTAGCATCATATCGTCCGAAAACGATGGCAACTATGTTCGTCTAGTGCTACACTCTAATAGAAATCGATGACGAAAGGCACCGTCGAATACCTACCGGTGCATCGCAATCTTTATGTACTATTTAATTATTCGGGGGCTATGGGTTCAGAGAGTGGAGCCTTCGAATTTGGAATAAGCTGCTTTGTCGATCCCTGCACTGCCAGTCGTGAGGTAATTGGAGGTACTTTGTCCAGTCGCAGCAAGGTCTTATTTGAAAGATAATGAACATGTAGGGCACCCAACCTCTACGGGACGTCATCATCTGTTGCTGACGAGAGAGGGGGAGTGTGTTCGCTTTCACTTCCCGTTTAACAGGAAGGCGGCCGAAGAATCCTTTGTATTCTCTAATCAATTGATGCAGACCTCTCCTTAGAGCTACTCCGACGTACTCGGAACCTGGGTCTAAAGGAAGCTTCATGGTTGTGTCAGAACCCTGGAGTAAAGACGGTTAGAGACCTGAATGGGTTGAGTTAGGCTACTGGCAACAGACTGAACCCTTTGTCCTGGGATTTTATTAATTACCTGACCCTCCAGATTGGGGCTAACTTTCCCACCGTGGCAACAAGAAAAAAATCAAAACGGTTTCACGACAACTAACAACCTCGAATATGGTTGGATATAATATAGGCGACTTCAGAGAACGTTTGTTTTAAGGACAACAAATTCTGCGTTTGGACGTAGTGCTTAACGGACTACGAAATGCCGAACAACATCGACTCCGATATTCACAGGCACAAAGATGGGACCACCAAAGTTCGATGTTAAAACGCAATTGCAGGAGACCGTTGGAGTTTTGGTGATTGCATTTCGCTCAAGCTCTCTCAAAATCTTAGCCTCCATACGCAAACTCTAGGACATTAGTGTTTCTGATGTGATTGATTTCAAAGCGCCGTCAGTAAGAAACATCTGGTTTGACGACGAATATAGACAGATCCATGTATCCAAACAAGAAGTTATATAAAGCCGGGCTGTTGATTCTGATGCTATACTTACTTATTTACTTATTTAGGTGGTGCTACAGTCCGGGGTGGATCTGGGGCTCAACCAATAAGCCTCTCTAATTAGCGCGGTCTTTGGCTAACTGCCTGCAGGTGCGCACTTGAAGTTCGACTTGCGCGCGCCATCTAAGGCGTGGGCTTCCTCTACTGCGTTGTCCCTCCGGATTAGAGTCGAAGGTTCTGTGGGCTGGAGCGTTGGTGTTCATTCACTCTACATGCCTTATCTATCTCAAACGCCCAATGCGAAGTTTTTTGACCAAATCGGTGTTGCTGTACAGCTCGTAGAGTTCATCGTTGAATCGTCTCCTCCAGAATACGTCAACGCATATGGGACCAAAATCTTATGAAAAATTTTTCACTCAAAACGACTAAGGATATCCTCATCCGCTTTAGGAAGGGTACATGCTTCGGAACTATAGAGCCGGACTTGGATTACAACGGTCTTATCTAGAGTTTCCTTGATTGTTTAGGAGAGGGCCTTACTACACAGTTGCTTCCTCAGCCTAAAGAATCAGCGATCGGCAAGCGTTATTCTTCGTTTAATTTCTGAAGCAATGTCGTTTTCAGATGTGATAACAGAGCCGAGGTAGACTAAGTCTCTTACTACCTCAAAGTTATAGCTGTCGATTGTGACATTCTGGCCGATTCGTTGATGTTGGGTGTCCCTTCTTGTTGGCAGCATGTACTTTGTTTTGCCCTCGTTTACCGCTAGACCCATTTTTGTCGATTCTGTTCCTATACTCGCAAACGCACCAGTGACAGCTTGCTGTGTATACCAATAATATCAAAATCGTCTGCGTATGCCAGAAATTGAACAGATTTTAGAAAGATCGTACCTCGTGTGTTGGCTTGTGAGTTTTACACAACCCTTTCGAGTATGATGTTGAAGAAGTCATATAACAGGGCATCGCCTTGCCTAAATCCTTTTTGGACACCAAAGGTCTCGGTTAGGTCGTTACCGGACGAGCTTGGCAGAGATGCCAAAACTAGTCGTGGCTCTGTATAGCTCGTCTCTGTAGTTGCTGTCATATGCGGCTGTAAAATCGATAAAGAGGTGGTAAGTATCGATCTGAACTTCTTTGATATTGTCCAGGATCTGCCGTAGGCCAATTGTGGACTTACCGTGCCTAAAACCGCACTGGTAGAGTCCAGTAAGATCGCTGACAAATGGTTTCAGGCACTCGCACAATACGACAGACAAGATGTTATTTGCGATGTTTAGGAGAATGATATCTTTAGAGGGTCTCTTTTCTTGTGAACCGGGCAAACGATGCTGAGGTTCCATTTATCAGGCCTACATTCATCGGACTAAATCTTGGAAATAAGTTGGTGTATTCTCTCTACCAAGCCATCTTCTGCTACGTTATATAGTTCGGCGGGTAGGCCATCCGGCCCGGCAGCCTTGTTCGACTTCAGTTTGGATATTGCTAGCCTCACTTCATTTTGGTCGGGTGAATGGAAATCTTCGTCAATATTGAATGGTTTGCTCCGCCTGACAGCGGAATTTGTATCGTCCTCGCCGTCAGCACCAACAGTGACTCTACTACAAGGTTTCTTTGTTCATCTCTAGAGGTTTCCGTTCGTGTCTTAATACTCTGACACGTTCTTTTTACCTTTTGGTAAAACTTCCGAACATTATTCCTGGAGTAGCACCTCGCTATTTCCTCCATCGCACGCTCTTCATACCCTTTCTTTTTTCTCCGGAAAAACCGATGTTCTTCCCTTCTCTTTTGCTCATAGAGCTCACAAGCCGCTCTAGTCCTTTTATGCATCGCCGCTTTGTAGGCATGTTGTTTTACTGCATGGGCTTGCCAGCACTCTTCATAAACCAGGGCTTTCGTGGCGGTGGGCGGGTGAAACCCAGCACGTCATATGCGCATTTCGGATGGCTTAAGACGTGGCCTTCATCATTTCAGCAGGCTGCAAATGACTTCTCGAGGGGTTGAGTGGTACGCGATCGGTAAAGGTTCTGGCGGCTTGTTGCGATTGCAACCGTTCAACGTTAAATCTCGTCATAGTATATTCCTGTTGTTGTGGCTTCTGAGATATCCGTAGATGTACCTTGGATGCAACTAGGTAGTGGTCCGAGTCTACGTTGGCCTCTCGGATTGTTCGGACATCTAAAATACTTGAGGAGTGCCTTACGTTGATTGCAAGATGATCAATCTGGTTGACCTTTTGCTGATCTGGTGTCTGCCATGTTCCGTTGTGAATATTGAGATGAGGAAACTGTGTGCTTTCTGTATTAACGTTACGTCCCTCAACGAAATCGACTAGCCTAGACGTGGTGTCATGTAGGCTATGTCCTCCGACTGTGCTACCAAATATCTCCTCCTTTCCAATTTTGGCAGTGAAGTCGCCTAGGACGATCTTAACGTCATACATCGGGCATTGCCTGTAGGTCGGCCAATTTCGACGTCTAATTCGAGCTGCTGTAACCTCTAAATTGAGAGCGATAACGAGGCGGATGGTAGTTTCTCTTCAATAGCTGAGTCAATTCTCATCAGGCTGGTGCGTAAAATGTTGAGTTGTTGAGATCGATGGCGAGTCGATCTTCCTGGATTGAGTCGAACATTCTCGGCCACAGCAGCCACATTCTCGTTGGAACGTATCATACAACGACGGGGACCATCAGTGTTGTCCGCAAGCAAGTCAGTCTCATGAAATTGTTGCACAGATTTGCGTACAGCAGACGCGGTGTGTGCTTCATTTCGGCCAAAATTTCTTTTCAATAAACGCACTGTATGGGCAATACAGCACTCACGAAACGAAAACAGCATCTATTTGGGTGTGGATTTGTTGTAAGCGTCAGAGTAAGGCCGGTCTTGAGCGTTCTACAGTTCCTGGACAAAATCTGCCAGTAATGCTATAAGTATGGCGTCACAATCGTTAAATATAACTTAAACGCCAAATAAGGAAAAACGGACATCTTGGATTATACAACTGGAAAGCATAGCCTATATGACACTTCATCTTCATATGCACGTGGACTAATTTACCTTACTGCGGGACGGAATATCATTATACCACGCACAAGGTCTCCTCATGCCAGTATTCTCAAAAAAATGTAGCGGCCACTTGATCATAAAACGGTCAAGCAAATCGATTATATTGCCACGGAGGCAAGGCATTCCTCCAGTGTGATATATGGTATTCCGAGTGGTCAATTTGGCTCGAAGCAATATCTCAGATATCATGAGCAGGGAGACATAGCTAGAAACCTGTAGTAAAAGAGTCACAGTCGGTGCTGATGGAAAAACCACTTCTTCAAATTGTGAAGTGGACGTTAGATTCAACTTGGGCGATGAAACACAAGAATTCCGCCCACCCAACTAAAATGAAATGAAAAAGCAATATCTATCTTTAAATATAAGATTCGGATCATTACTTTGTAGATCAACTCACCACGACAATATAGTTCGGGACAGTATATCCGACAAAGAAAACCTCAGTATTGTTTGTCTGAACCTAAAGGAGGGGGACCCCCTGAATGGCACTGTCTGAAGGGGAGTATCGGGAATAGGGGAATATCAATATCGGATACACTTCAAAGCCTGCTTGCCGTATTATGTGAATGCCTAAGAACCTTCTTCAATACGACACACAACAACGACGCCGAAATATTACAAAACGTCACGATAGGCAGCTACAACGTTGGGGTAGCAAGGGGGTTTACTCGTATCTACCTCGGCTCCGACACCAGTGCGGAAATCATTCCAAGAATCACTCCTGCTAATCCTTTTTGGGCCTTTTTGGGCTTAGAAGGCAATTGATTAGTAAAGCCTTGTTTTGAACAACCAAAGAGTATTTATACTAGACACTGATCATCCCGGTTCTCCTTTACGGCGCAGGAGATTCCACATTGACGAAAGCGAATGAAAATGCTCTCTGGCGCTTCGAAAGAAAAGTTCTTCATATAATTTTCGGTCCAGTCCCGTTTGGGTCAATTAAAAATGTAGGAGACGTTTCAACTGCGAACAGCGATGCCAACTTTGATAGAAAAGATCGGATAACCCGGCTTAGATGGGTAGATCGCCTTGAACGCATATACACCAGCGCCCCGGTTTCAACCTCTAGAGGACGACCTAATCTTTTATGCGGGAACACAATTGAAAAGACACCTCAGCCAAATTCGTGTGCACAACTGGAGGCAGCTGGTAAAAGATCGCGCTAGTTAAAGAGGCATGCTAGCTGGGGCTCTGTTCGGCTCCATAATGTACCGACATCTAAATAAGTAAGCTTAAATCAATAGTTGCTCGTCAAAAATTCCTGCAGCAGAATTAGATGATGCTACTATCCGGGCTAGACTTGGACTATAGTCAACAAACTTCTCCAGTAAGTGCGAGCTTTGCCCAAAGTCCTCCAGTTACGCACTTTTAATTGTGGGCGAACCGTAGAGCAATGTCTTTTTCAATTGCGTTGCCCCTTCGGTGTCCTTTCGTGTTAACACCTGTCCAGCACACACTATCTGTTCCAGCATTGAATTCAAGAAATTACATAACAGTGCATCTCCTTGCCGAAATCCGGTACAGGTTTGGAATAGTTCCGAGGAACTGTATCCAAATTACACATTGCACCTCGTATTTTCAAGTGCCGCGAGAACAGATGTATCAGTTTTTCCGGGATCCCGAATTCGGCCAACACCATGTACAGTTCAAGTCGGCGAATGTAGTCCTATGTGGCATTGAAGTGGATGAAAAGATGTTGAGTTTCGACTTGAAATTCGTTAGTCTTTTCCAGGATTTGCCTTAGTATAAAAATTTGGTCGATTGCCCATCTGCCGGGGAGGAAGCTACACTGGTACTTGCCAATTGCGGATTGTAGAAGCGCTTTAGAAGTTCCCATAGAGCACTGGATAGGAACTTATATGCAGGGATATGCCTCGATAGTTCTTACAAGACATATGATCGCCTCTCTAGAAGATAGGATATGCACATAGAACTGATGGACTTGGCTTCATCCACCCATACCTGTTTGGTAACTTGGTGCATGCAAGCTACTAAAACATCACCTCCATGTTTGAAAAGCTCCGCTGGTGAAACATCAGTGCCGACGGACTAATTGTTCTTCAGCTTTTTCACAGCTGAGTTAGCCTCTTCTATATTGCGGGGATGACTTCTTCATTGACTGCACCTAGGTTCTCTTCTTGCCCTATCACTCCCTGTAACTGATGGCTGCCGGAAGTACTGCTTAAATTCATCTACTATTCCCTGTGTTTCGACGACTAGGTTTCCTTCACTGTGTCGAAGAACCTGCGCTGTGGGATCGAAGCCAGCCGCCAGTCGTTTAGCTTTCCTAGGAAACATCCAGATGTCATTTTTATAGCGGGATTCTCCGATATCTTTGAGCTGCGAAACTGCACAGGCCCTTTTATTTTTACGCAGGATCTTCTCTTCCTTTTTCCTGGCTCGAAACTCTTCCCTCGCTGACCTTGTTTTGAACTGCAGCGTTTGCAGGTGTGAATTTTCCAGCATACGTAGGTACTCCTCATCATACCAAAGGCTAGTTTCGATGGTAACTTGTAACCTATGGTGGTCTCGGCTACCTTGGCTACCTCCCCTACCTATAGAGGGGAGACCCTCACGCAGGCGCTCCCTATTGACTCGTCCTACTCCAGTCGTGCTAAGGATTTCTATGTTGAATTTCTTATCCTGCGCGACTCGCAGCTTCTTCTCGTTAGATACTGGAGTGGTTCGACCATCTATAATGCACCAGGTTGCTGTGTGAATTCAAAATTTTTAAAGCGTAGTGCTACTTATTATCAGCCGGAAGCCGTCGTCTGTTGTCGTGTCGTGGAGGCTGTGCTTTTCGTCTAATCCGCCGAACATGTTTTCCTCGCCGATTTTGGCAATGGAGTCCGCGAGTTTTGGTGGACAAGATAACGATCTTGAAATTCCATTCATTAGGCATACACTCCTCTGACCAGATCTGAGAAATGAGTTGGTGTATACTCTCCACAAAACTATTTCCAACAGCTTTGTTCGATTTTAGCTAAGACACTTCTACCCTTAATTCGTTTTGGTCAGGTGGACGGAAGTTTGGGTATCATCGTCTAGAATAGTTTATACTGCTTGAGGACTGGATGTTGGGCTTCTTCGCAGTTATACAGTCTGCAGAAAAAGTATTTCCACATTCTCAGCATCGACTGCGACTCTACTACAAGGTTTTCTTCTTCATTTCTACAGGCTTTCTGTACGGATCTTCTTGCCTTGCCACGTTCTTTGTACCTGCTGGTGCAGCTTCCGTACGTTATTTCTGGAGTACAAACTCATAACATCTTAGATTGCACGCTTTTCGTGGTCTTTCTTCTTTTTCTGGAAAAGCCGATATTCTTCTCGTCTTTTCTGCTCATAGAGCTCACGAGCGGATCACGTCCTTCGTTGCAGAGCCGCTTGATATATTGTATGCTTATCTGCATGTGCTTGACGGCATTCTTCATCAAACCAGGAATTTCTTGGTAGTGGTCGTGTCAAACTGAGGACATTAGTTGCCGCGTCTGTTGCTGAGAGATTTCGGGATATACGAGTACGTTCGGTGAAGATTCTGGCGGTCTCTTGCGATCGCAGCTTTTCTACATTATATGTTCTCACAGCAGTTCTTCTTTGTAATGATGCTTGGGAAATCCGTATTCGCACCTTGGCTATAACAAGGTGATGATGATGAGTCAATGCTGCCTGTCCGGGAGTTTCAGACGTCGGGAATTCTGAAAGCATTCTTTACATCGATCGCAAAATTCCAATTTGGTTAAGCGTTCCACTATCCGGAGGCCGCCATGTCCTCTTGTGTATAATGAGAAGAGGAAATCCTATTCTTCCTTTAGTGACATTGCGTGCCGTCCCAAAATCAATAAGCCAAAGTCCGTTGGCAGACGTGGTATCGTGTAGGCAATGCTTACCAGCTGTCCAAGAAGTTCTACTTACTTTCCTATCATAGCCATATCCTAAGGTTCACATATCTTGCCCAGTTATGCTTCAAAGAAGTATAGATGAGATGCTAGCAGCTATAAAGAGAATGCTAGCCTAATACTGGCATATACACAGAGACCCTAGCGAGTAGCCATTATATCGAAAATCGGAGATCTTTGCCCAAAGTCCTCCAGTTACGCACTTTTATTTGTGCGCAAACCGTAGAGCAATGTCTTTTTCAATTGCGTTGCCTCTTCGGATAGAAATTCGATTGATTCGATTCGATTCGATCCATCCGATCTACATGTCCTGGCGCATCTTACAGCCCTAGTCGATATCACTGCACAAGCCCTAGACTTCGTTGTTATACCTCCTCCTTCAAGGTCCATAAACGCAACTGGTATCAAAAATCGCTCGAAAAATCTGCTATTCAAGACGATAATGAAATATTCATCCTCCTTTGGTATATATCCATGCTTCTGTGACTTGGAACAAGGTTGTGATGATTAGGTTACATAGGTGACTCCTAACTGACAAGGTCTTATTGGTCATTTGCCGTTTTAGGAAGCCGAAGATGCATCGCAGTATAAATATTTGCTCAATTTAAACTGCATTGGTAGGTGCAAATGGTTTCAAGTTTTCCCACAATACGGCAGACAGGATCACGAGCACGAAATGTTAAGTAGACTATAGTTGTCGAGTTAAGAGGATTTCCTTTTTTGTGGATCAGGCAAACGATGCTAGAATTATATTCGGGCATACATTCTTCTTGGAAATGAGTTCGTGTATAGCCTTTACACGCAGAATTGTTTCAAAAAAATCCAAAAAGTGTTCCTTACTCTCGCACCATATGTTTCAATCATCGCAAAGAAGAACACTTTTGCAGCCATATTCCAGTCACTGACCCCGATTAAGGTTCCGAAAAGTTTTTGCCAGAAATCACGAGTGTCTTGAGGTCTTGTGCTGATTGTTTCCATCCAAACAAAGGTCACCGTTTCAGATTGTTTTCGGTTACTTTGCCCAATTTCACAATCGTGCATGGACATGGTTTTTTAGTTAAAAAAAAAAAAAAAATTGAATCCAATTCCCCCTGACACATGGGTAAGGGTATAATTTTCCTATCAATCCGGTGCAATATGTATGCTCACATATCCTCCACTCAACGTCGAACATAACCGTAAGGGTAATTTTGACGGATGCCTGGTGGGTAGTGTTTCAAAGAGAAAGAAACCGTTGAGGAAATTTCGACAGGACCCTCAACGAATAGCCTGATTGACAGCTTAAATACAAAATTGTCCAGTGCTATTGTGGTTCTTCGAAATTCGATTTTCGGCGGTCTACTGACGAATACTGAAAATTGATGGATTCCTGTGTGATGGTGATTATTTCTAGTTTCAAGGACAAGTCTGTCGCGCCAGATTCGAGGGAATCACGTGTTCCTTTCAACTCGACGATGTCGATGTCGATGTCATTATGAGTGAAGCCATTCCAGCTAGAGACTCTGGTGAATCGGATGTGTAGCCGTCATAAATCTCGACACTTAGAATGGATATGACTGTATTCACGCTCACTGAACACAAACTGAAACAATGAAAGGACGACCTGAAGCCGAGTATCACACCCACCCACTTAACCACCAATGCACTATCAAAGTGCTTGGGGATGCGGTGACGTGACAGAAATTGCAACTCCGGCATGCCCGATACGGAAATGAATCACTGAGCACGCACATTTGTGCATGAAGGCGCACATACACCTAAAATCCGGATCAAGTACGAGTATATGTACGTGTATCTGCAGTGCCTTTGAGCTCTAAATCAGAACCGAGAGCTGTTGTGTCGTTTTATTTTCTTTCGCGCCCGGCCGACCGTTTGCGGCAACTTAGTGGCTAGTGGCTAGGTTTTGGGTCTTTATTCCATGCAAGTGCATGGTGCAGAAAAAAAAATCTAGACCCAGTGGTAGTCAAAGGATATCGTGCGGCGGTGCTGATGGTTTTTTTTTTTTATTTCATTTTTGCTGGCCGGCGAATCAGTGTCAGATTAAAACGCTTTAAGCATCGAGCATGAGGCTCTGATTGAAGTGCAAAAATGCAAATTGGCTGCACGATGTAATGATATCTTTGAGACGTGGAATTTGGTTGATTATCGTAGTGAGTTGAGGCGCTGCAGTGGCTGCAATGAATCAAAACCTGCGTTCCGTATGCAAATTATCGAGTGTGTGTGTCGCAGTTTGACATTGATAACGTTGATTTGTTTCTTAGACGGCCCGTCGCGTTATGTGGTCGTCATTGGCGTGAAATTTATATTGCAGCGCATGCCAATTCTTGAATTGGGTAGTGATGTGTGTAGGTAGTGGGTTAAGGTGAGTAAGTAGGAATCAGGAACACAATATTTTCTACAAAAAAGTGCCTTGACCACTGCTGAGGAAAAGATATGATAGTCACGATCAATGTTTTGGGGAAATCAATCTGCGACGGAGATAAGAAAGCTTCTTATAAAAGATTCGAATCTAGCTATAGCTCCGAATATGTGATGAGAGTGTACGTCGAAGAGGAAGAGATAGCGTTCCGCGGTGTCATAGTCACACTAACAGCAAGAGTCGCAGGATCTTGTGTCATTTATGACTAATACACTTTAATGGTTAGTAAAAGCTTTGTACCTCGTTACGGCGCTGGTAAGAAGTCTATACTCTTTCCCACTGATGGAGAAAACGAAAGCCACTGATGGATGCCAATGTAAGCTTTAACCGAAGATTTGGGCAATACTTACGGTTGGTTCCTTAAAATCTTTTCTTTGAACCTTGCCTAGGTAATTAACCGACAATTTCATTTCCCATGCACTCATTATGACTTTGGACCATAACAGTTTCAATTGCGTTCAGCGCAGCTATGCATTCTCGAACTAGCTTGGAAGTCATAAGGGAGGAAAGTAGAAGGCTTCAAGCGTAGCTTGGCTTGAACTATAGACACAGATAGTCCGCCGCCTTTACCGATTCTTCACAATATAGTCGTTCGCTGCTATCAGGTTTGCATATGCCCTTGTTTGGAAGACAAACGCAAGTTTTTGATCCAACAGACATAACATTTGTCCGACGTATACGTTAGAATTATTAGAAGCAGTAAGCAGTGGCCAATATGATCTACAGCAGTGAAGAGAGGAGGGCGCCTTGCGTGCAATTTTTGCTCACCCCCAAATATGTGTCTTATTGCCCAGCATTGCTTTTATTCAGAAAACAACTGATTCGGGTGCGCCATGTCATCTGTGTTGTCAAAAGCACCCTCAATGCCCTTTTTGTCGTTCAGTTCTGTCCGCCAGATCTTGGACAGAGCATAGCAGTTTTTCTTATATGAAGCTCGACCGTTCGCTTTAATTTGAAGAAAACTAGATTGATTAGTCCGACAAAAGAGTCGCCTTTTCCGATTTTCGATATAAAGGCTACTCGCTAGGGTTTCGGTGTGCATGCTAGCATTAAGCTGGCATTCTCTTCATAGTTTCTAGCATCTCATCTATACTTTTTCGAAGAATAACTGGACAAGACATATGAATCTTAGGATATGGCGTTAAAATCGTACTAGACAATTTTAAGCCTATGATAGGAAAGTAGAACATCTTTGGAAAGGAGAACAGCTTGGACAGCTGGTAAGCATTGCTTACACGATACCACGTCTGCCAACGAACTTAGGCTTCTTGATTTTGGGTCGGAATGAAATGCGACTAAAGCAAGAACAGGGTTTCCTCATCTCATTGTACACTAAGGGACATGACATTGACGAATTGACATTTTCCAATTGACCTTGTTATAGCCAAGGCACGAATGCGGATCACCCAAGTTCCACAACAAACAAGAACAAACAAGTCGCCACCAGAATCTTCACCGAACGTATATCCCGAAATCTCTCAAAAACTCCTACGCCGCCATCAGCAACCACCGAAGATCAATGGCAGCGCTGCCAACAAGCCATCAGAGATGCCGCAACTAATGTCCTGGGTTTCACATGACCAAAACCAAGAAATCTCTGGTTTGACGAAGAATGCTGGTAAGCACGCTCAGATAAACAAAAAACATACGAAGCGGCGCTGCAACGAAGGACGTGAGCCGCTCGTGACCTCTACGAGCAGAAGAAATGAAAAGAACATCATCTTCTCCAGAAGAAGAAAAAACCACTAGTATCGCGCGTGCTCTGCCAGCAGGTAAAAAGAACGTGTCAAGGCAAGTAGGTCCGTACAGAAAGCCTGTAGAAATGAAGAAGAAAACCTTGTAGTAGAGTCACAGTCGGTGCTGAGAATGTGGAAATACTTTTTCTGCAGACTGTATAACTGCGAAGAAGCCCAACATCCAGTCCTCAGGCAGTATAAACTATTCTAGACGATGATACCCAAACTTCCGTCCACCTGACCAAAACGAAGTAAGGGTAGAAGTATCTTAGCTAAAACCGAACAAATCAGTTGGACCTGATGGCTCACCTTATGAGGTATTCAAAGCTGTTAGAAATAATTTTGTGGAGAGTATACACCAACTCATTTCTCAGATCTGATCAGAGGAGTGTATGCCCAATGAATGGAATTTAAAGATCGTTACCTTGTCCACCAAAACTCGCGGACTTCATTGCGAAAATCGGTAAGGAAAACATCTTCGGCGGATTGGTCGAAAAGCACAGCTTCTACGACACGACAACAGACAACGGCTTCAGGCTAATAATAAGTAGCACTGCGCTTCAAAGGCTTTGAATTCACACAGCAACCTGGTGCATTGCAAGTGGTCGAACCACTCGACTATCTAACGAGAAGAAGCTGCGAGTCATCCAGCAAAAGAAATTCATCATTAACACGACTGGATTAGCCAAAGCCAATAGAGACCGTCTGCGTGACAGACTCTCCTCTGTGCATTCACAATCCACAAACGTCAACAATCTGCGGAACCAGCATTGCGATATCATTAAAGTGGTAACCAAGATCACCGTAGGCTACAAGCCACTATGAGCAAATGAGCCCTTGGTATGATGATGAGTGCGTACGCTGCAAAAAGTTGACAGAAAATGCACATCTGCAAACGCTGCAGTACAACCAAGGTCAGCGAGGGAAGAGTATCGATCCAGAAGAAGGGAAGAGAAGATCTTGAGTAAAAATAAAAGGATAGTCTCCCAGCTCAAAGATATTGGAGAGTCCCGCTATAGAAACAACATTTGGATGTTTCCCAGGAAAGCTAAGCTGGCAGGTGGCCTCAAACCCGCAGCGTAGACTCTTCGAAACAGCGAAGGAAACCAAGTCATCGAAGAGCAGGGAATAGTAGAAGTATTTAAGCAGCACTTCCGGCAGCTGCTTAATGGGCATCAGGTAGAGAGAGTGATAGGGCAAGAAGAGAATCCACATCCAGTCAATAAAGAAGTCATCCCCCGCAATATAGAAGAGGCTGGCTCAGCTGTGAAAAAGCTAAAGAACAATAAGTCCGTTGGCCCTGATGTTTTACTTGCGGAGCTTTTCAAACATGGAGGTGATATTTTGATAGCCTGCATGCACAAAATTATCAACCAGGTATGAGTGGATGAAGGCATGGAAAATTCCTGAACTATCAGCTTTATATGACTTATCTTCTAAAAATTTTGTAAGAACTATCGAGGCATATCCCTGCTAAGTGTAGCATATAAGATCCTATCCACTGCACTGTGTGAACGTCTAAAGCATTTCTGCTATACGCAATTGTCAAGCACCAGTGTAGCTTCCAGCCCGGTAGACGGACAATCGACCGAATTCTCACACTAATTTGCCTTAGATAAGAGAATTTCAAGTCGACACTCACCATCTTTTCATCGACTTTAAAGCCGCATAAGACAACATTCATCGTCTTGAGCTCTACACGGCCGTGGCCGAATTCGGGATCCCGGAAAAGTTGATACATCTGCGTCGCGTGGTGCTTGAAAACACGCAGTGCAATGTGTAATTTGAAAACAGTTCCTCCGAACTATTCCAAACTTGTACCGGATTTCGGCAAGGAAATGCACTGTCATGTAATTTCTTCAATTTAGTGCTGGAACAGATATTGTGTGCAGGGCAGGTGTTAACGCGGAATGCACTATCTTCAACAAATATGTCCAGCGGCTGGGTTACGTAACAGACCTCGACATTATCGGTCGCTCCAAGCGCACCGTCATAGAAGCTTTTACGGCAAGCGAAAAACAGGTAAAACGAGTTGGCCTTGAAGCAAATAAGACCAAAACCATGTACATGTTGCCAACAAAGAAAGAAGCATCTGTTCACCGCCTAGGACAACACATCACTGTTGACACCAGTAACTTTGGAGTGGTTAAAGACTGTAGCTACCTCGAAACCTAGTGAAGATTTGGCGAAGACTTACCCTAGAGAACCGCTGCTACTTCGATTTGGTGAAACAAATGAGTCCAAGACTTCTAACTCGCAAGACGAAATACATGCTCTGCAAACCATTGATCCTGCGAGTTCTGCTCTATGGAGACGAGTGCTGGGCGATAACCAGGAAAGCAAACCAGACACTAAACGCTTCCGAAATAGAAATTCTTCGTCGAATATTTGGTCCCGAATTCGAGGAGGGCATATGGAGGAGAGGATACAACCGCAAACTCCAAATAACGCTGTCAACAAGAGGGAACACACAAGATCGACGAATTGGACAAAGCGTCACAGCTGGCAGCCACAATTTTGAAGTACTAACTTTGCTTACCTTTGCTCTACTATATATTCTGCCAAGAACACCTCTGTAGAAGGCAAGTGAGTAGTAACGCCCTATCCCTAGCAACTAAGAAGAATCTATTTAAGATTTTGATCATCCCATCCTACGAGTACTTTATGGCGTTTAAGCATGGATAGAAAGCAGATGAAGGTATCCTCGGTCGCTTCGAGGGAAAAATTCTTCATAAAATATTCGGTCCCGTTTGCGTTGACCAGCTTTGGAGGGGAGATTCAACGACAAACTATATCCCGAAGTGTAGCGCCACAAGTATGTAGTATAGAAGTAAGTTGGTCTATCGACCATAGTTTAAGCTCAGAGCATAACTCTGCAGCCTTCTTACACGAGTAGTGAACAGCTGGAGCTGTTTTGTCCTGTTCTCCAAGATTTTCTTTACACCTCAGTTTGCTACATTTAACTTGGATGATGTACAAGTGTGCTATCTTGATTATTGTTGTGAAGAAGACCCGAGTCGCAGCTGCGTGTTCAAGAACGGAGTATGCATAACGCATATTTGCGAATGATGGAAAGTGTCTGTGAGTATCTGTCTGACATATAAAGCTTGACCTCTACACTTTTATCTATACTCACACTGGTAAAATACAACAGGACGGAAGATAGGTAGGCATGCCTGAAGCTCACTCATCTCCTACAGTAAAAAAGGCAAGACAAGCTGGAGTTGGTCAATGCCTTATCCATGGCTTAAACGATCGGACTAGACGGCTGATAGTGGCGGAATTATAAAGAAAGTCAATTGTTCTAGAGGTTTAAGCTTTTCACTTAGCCCATAAGTGACTATCTTCAACTCACGATGTGTATCTTATACTGTCGCGACATAGGGCTGATTCGTCTTTCTAGGTATCTCTTCTGAGAGCTATTGCTAAATGAACACAATTTTCTCAAGATTACAATGTTTAAGTCCAAGACAACCATCGTAGTTCGTATAGATTCTTCTGAGTTTTAACATCAAACTTGCATTTCTTAGTTTCCGAATTACATGGTAGTCGTACGTACCTCATAACTGCCTCTGTACGAGTACTCGTACTACGCTCATTGGTTTTCCACTCCAATGAGCCATGTGCGCATATAAGAATACCAGCTCTTGTAATGGCACTTGAACCAAGACAAAGTATCTTTAATAAATCCCTTGAATCGCAACAACACATCCGTATTATCCTTCAGCTTCTGTTTCTACTTCGTTATGGACATTTATGCGAATGTTTGTATCGACAAAACACTATTAGCCACTTCACAGCTTCACTGTATGCTGTTTCAGTTGTACTCGTATCCCAAAACCAACCAAAACAAATCCAACCAAACACAAAACGTACAAAGATACACCTGAGATGTATCCATGTGATTCTCCAAAGTACTCCACAACACCATCATCGTTGTCGTCATCATCATCCTCGTCATCGTCATTATTATCATGGAGGACCAATGGATTGGGGCAGTAGCAATGTTGGCAATGGTACAGCTTAGGTACACATCGACGACATCGTTTAACTCGATTCGAGCTAAAAAGGTTGCAACAAAAAAATTAATTGGCTTCCACATCCATTGAGGAAGATATAAATATTGTAGGCAGCTCTGGCAAGAGGTAACAGGTAACAGGCAACAGGCAGCAGCAGCACCAGCACTAGCCAGCATCAGAATCAGCATCACACCAAGACCGATGCCAATTGCATTACGTTTGCCAACAACCAGCAGTGGTCGCAGAGAAGTCCTCTTATCGAATAGCCGTCGCGTCGTCGTCTTCTTCGTCGTCCACGTTGTTGTCGTCGCCGTTGCCGTTGTTTTAGTCACAGCTCTCTCTCGTGAGCTGTTTGCCTTAAGTGCATTCCAGTCACCTCATTTTCGATAGGACTTCCTAATTATTTTCGAATCCAAATTATAATTTTCACCTCCTTCGAAAGTTTAATTAATTTGAGATCTCGCGGATACGAATAAAGGTATTCGTATTGGAGTGGATTCAGTGGAAAAAATCGATCCAGGTTACCACTTACAGTCTGCTGAGCTTAGATGGATCAATCACCTAACGCACATGACTGACTTTGGGCTATCACGTCGTTGCTGCCCGGGCGACAGTTTTAAAATGTTAAAGTCCGCGTTGTGTGGGCGAAATTCAAAGTCCCGTTGTGTCGCAAACCGCACCCGAAGATATTACATTTCGACAAAACCGCAAAGCATACCGCGACAACCTGACGGCATCACCTCTAATCATCGAGAACTCACTTGGATATGACACTACTCCCACACAGCGTCTTCATGACATGACACTCGATATGTAATTGGCTAATGGGCTGTGTGATATGCGAAGCCTTACGACGATCCACAGAAGATACGGCTTGTCACGGGCTGTGACCTGTTGCGGTCACTGCAGAGAAGCCACGATCCACCCTCACTTGTAACTGATGCGACCAAACCACAGTGGATCGGTGGAAACACAAAACTGGATTAATTAACCCTCTCGAGTGAGTGCAGGTTGCCCTGCAATTAGCCAGAAGTGGTTTACACCGCGTTCCATTACTTTATCTCTTGCGGTCATGTAGAACATTGTAGTGCAGCACAGTGCAGTGTCGTTCATGCTACTGGATTCCAGCGGCAATGGATCACATTACATGGTGCTGTCAAAGTGACGCTTTGAGGAAGCGCTCACAATCTTTTTGGCTCAGATCAAGATAATTCGAGTTGACGTTGCTTTATGTTGGATGGGGATGTGAGTACGGATAGTTGGACGCTGTTGGCTGTCTCTTCGATTATGATCATTTGCTCATCGAGTTATTTTTATTTTTTTTTTTTTGCGAAAATACGGTGTTTAAGGGTAATTTGGGTGGCATGGTGTTTAGTTGATGACGGGACGATGAACTGAATACTGGCACCCTGTGTGACATCCCATTTCCTTTATGAGATCACTTGCCGCGGGATTTTTGATTTTTGCAAATTGCTACTGTAGGAGCGAGAACTGGGAGTCAGTTGGGAGGTGACTTGAATGCAGGTGAAGCTACTGTGAGTCGTGTTGCCAGTAGTGCTGTCTTCAGGACGATCAATCAAGCGTGAGAAATCTGTTTTGTCAAGAAATGTGCGACAGGTGTCGGGATGCTTTTTTCAATCAATATGGAAGTAGGTGCCTATGTGGTTTTCTCAGTAGCAGGATCAGATTCAATCGATGCTTAATTCTTTAGAAATTCTCTTTGAAGACCATCTGCGGGAAATGTAAGAAACTTTTACTCGTATCTCGGGATTCCGAGTTCTGTTAGAAACGAATTACTACTGCAGTTGTGTACCGGCCCGGTGTGTGAAAGCTTTTTTATGGATTCAGAGGTATACATTTTGAACACGAGACTTAATAAGGCCCTTGTAGTCCTTTGAGATTAAGTGCAGTTGCATAAGACATTCAGGGGCTTTTTGCAGGACAGCTCCGAGCACAACAACGTGAACAACCACTGGAAATCTTTGACATATATTCTCATGATTGGAGCCGGCAGAACATATCGTGGCACATTGATGATATTTGACCATCCAAATCGAGTTAGAAAGATTGTAGAAAGAAAGCAGTCAAGACGTTGCTTCGTAGCAACGAAGTAAGGGTGCCTCAAAGAAGGAATATCCGCATCACACTATGGAAACTCCAGCATCTAGTGCTGTTACCTAAAATTAACAAACTACCTGAAAAGATCCTGGAAAGAATCGTATATGGCAGGCTGCTTGTGAGGCGGAAGAAAATGGAGTTCAGACAATCAGTACGTCTTAGGAAAATCGAATTCTTACGCCGATGATGTAAAAGCAGTAGCATATACAGCGGCTGAAGCAATACAGAAGGTAAGGTGAAGATTGAGGATGCCTTTTACTCGACGAACAAGTTGTACATTAAAATATCCTTGATCAGTAAGGAACCTCCATATAACCTTCTGAAGTTGATGACAGATTACTACCGTCAGAGGAGGCTAAAATATCAGACTAACGATAGCGCTAAGTAATTACTAAATACTATAGCGATTCTGCAAGAATCCCGCAAGAGTCTGTTCTCTGACCTGTTCTTTGTATGATGGAGTCCTGTGGTTAACACTGCCCCAAGGAGAGAGAGTGATCGGATTTTTTGACGACATCGCCATTTAAACCATAACCAAGCACACCCATGAGATAGAGACCACTATGGATGCGTCTGTTGCGAGGCTCAAGACCGTGTATTTTGCCATGTTTCGAACCAGCAACTAATTATTCCAGTCAAATATCTCAGAGTGGTGGCCTGTAACAGGACGTGCTTCAATGCCCTCGACGCGTATGCTAGCAAGAAGGCATCGCTAATGAAGGCAGCACTCTGTCAAGTGCTTCAGAGCATTAGTGGCCCTAGATCCTGCTATACAGATTGATCATTTCGATCAGTCAGTTACTTTACAATGCTTCGAACTACTAACGGTGAAAGAAAAATAAAACTATCGTCAGCCTACAGGCGCTTCGCTTTCGGATAATCTCGGACGAAGGAGCCAATGTGTTAGCCAGAATGATTACATCCTTTCGAATTAGATGCAGAGGGGAAGAAAGAACAGCATTGCCAATGTCAAGCTGGGTGGGACAGCTATACGAAAGACAGATGGATCCACAAGGTAATTCTCGTCATCAAACCATGGAAAACTAGGGTAAGAAGGGATTGTTACTATCACCTTATGCAGTTCCTGTTTGGGTACGGTGGCTATCAGAAATATTTTTATAGATTCAGCCAAGATGCCGGAATGTCCAAACTAGGGAGGAAACGTGGATCATGCAGTGCTTACTGCAGACACTTCGTAGAAAACAGAATGAACTTGGCAAGACCGGAGATCTTTCGAGGGTCATATGAAGGGATCAAAAGGCGACTGGACTGGAGATCTGCTTGTGTATAAACGGTGCGCAGAACGATCTGTGAAGTGCTGAAAGCTTGAAAAGAGTCAAAAAGGAAGCCACAGAGAATAAAGCATAGCTTTAGCATAGCGTAGCGGTACCTATCGGCAGTACTATGATAGGTATAGTTGGCGAGTGCAGAGTAGTAGTACATAAGCTCGAGATATAGGACAAGAGTAACTCTCGAGCCGTATACGCCAGTAATATGATCTACTGATATCTACAAAGATTTTGTCTATTGGCCCAGATAAGAAGTCTTTTGCTTAACGCAATTTTTATCTAAGTAGGCCATTTATTATCAGGAGTGACTTTACTCAATAAGTAAACTCATTAACTAAATGCGCTATGACTCCGTTCACTTCGGCACCCATCTAGGTATCTTCTTTGACAAAATTAACTCAACTGTACTTATACGAGCAGCTCACCTTTGGAATACAAGAGTCGTGGTTTTAGTTGTAAACTTATTTTACACTATCTCGGCAGTAAGGTACTTCATTTTTCATTTTTTCATTTCATTTATTCATTATTCTTTGTTTTACAAATTTTGTATTACTTAAAACTAACATAACAGTATAGAGACTAAGAATAAGTAGTGACATTTGTATTTATATAATATAAAATAGTGATAATGACACTTTACAAATCAAAAATACTTTGAGTCGTGGGGTGACTGGATAATTCAAAATAATTTGTACAAGAATTGAAATTCAAAAATTTTTTGGAGCAAAATTTTACAACAATTTAGAATTTAAAAATAAAGAAAAAGGTTAAAAAAGGTAAAGCTTAATATACATTAATGATGAAACAAGCAAGCAAACACAGAGATATGCAAGTTTAGACAACATACTCGTAGTTCAGCAAAACTTTGATTTCTTTATGATCAAAATCAAGAAGCCACATTCTTACACGATTTAGGAACTGAGACAAGGAACTTATTCGCCGGATATCAATAGGAAGCGTATTGAACAACTTACATGATACAATGGAATAAAAGTTTTTGAATTTAGTAGTACGGAAACGAGGTGTAACGACAACATTAATTGAATTGCAGCGCAAAATGCGAGTGTTATTAATAGGACTCTGTAAATAACCAGCTCTCATGAAAAAAATTTTCAAAACCTTGTAATAATACAAGTGTTTAAGAGGTAGAACTTTTAATGATCTGAACAAGACTATGGAATGAGCTAATCGATTGACCCCACATTTGCGCATTTTTGCAAAACGATTAAAGGTTCAAGATTTGTCTGGTATGCTCCACCCCAGTAACTTATTCCGTATTCAAGCTTAGGTTGCAGAATTCCATAATATACTGTTGTTAAAGTTTTTTTGTCACAAAATTTTGTAAGACGATAAAAACTACGTACTGCGGATCGCAAATACGAGGGCGGGTCAATAATTCCGTGCATTTTTGAATTTCTGACCTCTTTACTGAAACAGCAACACTGCTCCTGCCAACAGGCATCTGTCAGTTGACTCCTGTCAAAATTTAAACTTGCTGCGTCAGTTAGTTTGTGTTTGACAGCAATTTTTATCAGACTACTCACTAATTTGAGGAGAAAATGGAAAAAAGTGAATTTCGTGTGCTTATTAAGCATTATTTCTTGCGAAAAAAAACCATTACCGAGACCAAGGCTAAGCTTGATAAATACTATGGGGACTCTGCACCATCGATTTCAATGGTAAAAAAGTGGTTTACTGAATTTCGTTGTGGCCGTACAAGCACTGAAGATGCCGAACGTCCTGGACGCCCAGTTGAGGTCTCTACACCCGAAACAATCGAACAAATTCACGATATGGTGTTGGCCGACCGAAGATTGAAAGTGCGAGAGATTGTGGAAGCCGTAGGGATCTCGCATGGCTCAGTGGTTTCAATTTTGAATGATCACTTGGGCATGAGAAAGCTTTCCGCAAGATGGGTGCCGCGTTTGCTCACAGTCGACCACAAACGCAATCGTGTAACAACTTCACATGAAGGTTTGGCGTTGTTTAATCGCAATATGGAGGAGTTTTTGCGCCGTTTTGTAACCGTGGACGAAACATGGATCCATCACAACACACCAGAGAACAAACGACAGTCAAAACAGTGGGTTTCTAAGGGTGAATCGGCTCCAAAGAAGGCCAAGGTGGGTTTGCCAATAAAGTTATGGCGACTGTTTTTTGGGATGCACGCGGGATAATCCACATTGACTACCTTCAAAAGGGAAGAACAATCGATGGGGAATATTATGCCAACTTATTGGACCGATTCAATGACGATTTGAAAAAAAAAGCGACCTCATTTGGCCAAGAAAAAAGTTCTTTTCCACCAAGACAATGCAAGGGTGCACACATGTGCAGTTGCCATGGCAAAAATCCATGAATTGGGCTATGAATTGCTCCCTCATCCACCCTATTCTCCAGATTTGGCTCCGAGCGACTACTTCTTGTTCCCAAACCTGAAGAAATGGCTTGGTGGAAAAAGATTTGACTCCAATGATGAAGTCACCTCGTCATTTTGAGGACTTCGACAAATCATTTTTTTTGGAAGGGATAAAAAAATTGGAGAAGCGTTGGACAAAGTGTATAGAGCTCAAGGGAGACTACGTTGAAAAATAAAATTATTTTTTTATCAAAAAATCTGTGGTTTAATCCAAAAGTCACGGACTTATTGATCCGCCCTCGTATTGCTTAAGTATTGCAATATGTCTGGACCACCTCATATTCTTGTCAATAGTAATGCCAAGATATTTAAAATCATTAACATCTTCAATTTTGAAACAGCATATACTACAATATGCCTGATTAATCAGCATTGTACCTACAGCATCCTCAGAAGTAGAATTAGAACACACACAATATGACAAATTAGACCTTTCACAGTTATTTGCATGAAATAAAATTTCAAAGCTAGGAAATTCTTGACTGTTGAGACTAAAGTGCATTAATTTAGTTTTATTACTCACTATTAATTTGTGCACCAAAAACCAGAGTCCCAGGAGGTGCACATCGTGATTAATATCCGCACTTAAGTTAAGAGGACTATCAGACCTGTATGCAATGCCAAGATCATCTGCAAAGGCTGTGACTAATCCTCTAAACGGTTGGCTGAACAAGGAGTTGATTAGGACAAGGAACAAAATGGGACCAAGGACTAAACCCTGGGGCACACCTAAGTTCATGGTTTTCTCATTACTGGAAAAGTTAGCAACTATGACTTTTTGAATTCTATTCCTTAAGTAGGACTCAAACCAGTTGTACATAAAACCACGAAATCCTAAATTGTATAATTTATTTAGAAGAACTCTGTGGTTTACCATGTCAAAGGCTTTGGTTATGTCTACAAAAAGCCCGGCGCAAAATTTTTTGTCATCCAGAGCTTTGTAAATAAAGGACGAAAATTCCAAAAGAGCATCTTCTGTAGAAAGACCTTCCCTAAAACCAAACTGAGAAGGATTAAGAAAACTAACTTTTGCGAGGTAACTCATTATTCTGGTTTTTATTGCTTTTTCAAAAACCTTAGATACAGACGACAGTAAGGAAATTGGTCTGTAATTGTTTTTGTCAGTTTGACAACCTTTTTTGTAAAGGGGGATCACATTAGCACATTTTAATTTATCAGGGAAACAACCAGTCGAAATACTTAAATTGAAAATATAAGCTAACACGTCAACGACATTAAGTGCTATTTTCTTGAGGGTATGATTGGATATGCCATCATTACCACAAGAGCTTGAGCTGTTAAGTGAAGAAATAATTCTATATAGTTCAGAACCTGTAATTTCATCATAATAGAAACTGTTATTTATAACAATATCGTTTACTAAATGAGACTTAACGCAAACTCTACAATACATAGGAGACTCAGAAGAGGACATCCGACCAACCGAAGAAAAAAAATCATTAAAAATGTTTGACACTGTTGTGGGATCATCAATAGTAACACCATCATTACACACACTTAAAGATTTAGTCTTAGCGGGAGAGCTTCCATCAATTATGCTACTAATAGCCTTCCATTCTTTTCTTGGATTACCAAGCGCATTACGGACTTTGGAGTAGTAGTACATATCCCGAGATGAGCGTACTTCATTATTTATCTCTTTACTCAACATTTTAAAACGAGTTAGTAGCGCTGTATTGAGGGGATGTTTGTAGCACTTAAATCTCAACTTATTTTTAAGTTTGATTCTTTTTAGAAGAGAAAAAGTTATCCAAGGTTTTAACCTATCTTCAGACTTTTTACGTACAGTAGTATAAGTGAAATTGTTGATGTAGTTTTGAAGAAAGGTTAAAAACAGGTCATAAGACTTAGAAGCGCTACTTATTTCATAGACTTCCTGCCAGGTTTCAGACCGTAGTTCGATATTTAGTAGGTCGTAATTTATCTTTGTTACCTCCAGCGACGAAAAATACTTCACAGGTTTTTTAGTTTTTAAAGTGCTGATCAGAGTACCAGTCATACAGTGATCGGTAATTTGAAGATCAAAATTAATACCGGCACATTCATTAAGTGATATTTTCACAAATCGACCAAAGACATGATCAAGACAAGTCCTAGTTATATACTCCAATTATACACGTCGAATTGCGTCAAGGTTTCCCTCTGTACACCCGGGGTGGATATGAAATATCTCCTGGCCGAATCATTGGTGCTTATTCAATCTACATGTTCCAACCATCGTAGTAGTTACATCTGCTCTCGTCGATGTCGCTGTACAGCCCACAAAAAATTTCGAAGCATTTTTTCCCCCAACGGTCCCGATCACCCGAAAATTGTTTCTCTCAAACCACGACCAGCTCTATTCTTGACAAAGCTCACGTTTCTGTTTCATAAAGAAGAGCTGAAATGATTAAAGTTTTGTGGTTGGTCATCAGGGCTCTGTTATTCAGTTGTTCTGGAAGCCCCAAGAAACTGCGCTTCGAAGAGTGTCATTCTTTTGATCTCAACGCTGCTGTCATTATCATAATTAATAACGAGTGTAGGTAGACAAAATCCCTATTAAGTTGGCCGTTTTCGAAATGACATGCGAGCAGTTTTTTCAAGAAGGATACCAAAAAAATCACATCACTGCGCGTCACTTTACCTGTTTTTTGAAAAAGGTTAATAGAATAGAAGGCTCGTATAGCTTTAGATGTGGTTGACAGGTAGGCCACAAAAAGTTCCGGTGCTAATTCAAGGCGACCCCGCTGACATGTTCGCCACCAATTTATTGCCAGGGATGGCTCATAGTCCAAGGACGCATATATATATGTAGGTGTAATTTTATTTTATGCTTGCAAGTTGCTAAAGGAGAATCTGTAAACAATGTCAAATCAGTTTAGTGCTTACTTAAGTGACCTGAGAGCTTTAAAGTCTTCTTGGCTATCTGAGCGATTCGAAGGTTTCTTCTTGCTGACGAAATGATGCCAGGATATATTGTAATCATCGATGTGTCCGGTCGACATGCAACCTGATGTATGCTTAAGGTCTGAAGCAGATCTGCAATTAGTTCCAGGTATTAACTTTCTTCCATGTTTTCGGAATATGACAGGGTTCATAGCTGGATCTAAAGATAGGCAGTGAGGATTCAATAGGAAAGGCGATTCCATGTATAAATTCTGCGTATGAAGTTGGAACAAAACCTTCATTTTGATGTGCTTCTTTGTGTCAACGTGTTAGACGAGTATTGTGTGAGTTCACTGGAGGTACATATATGTGCGCCCGCAAAGATTTTGTTATGTAAGATTTACTGATTTCCTAGTAGGATAGCTTTTTAACCTTCGAGATTTCCATTTCATTTGTTCACCAAGACAGCTCGCGAATGATAATCTTACAGCAAGATTCATATGGGTGTATCATTTGAGAAGTTTGCTTCAGGCCTGCTATGTCAAGGGTTTAGAGGCAGTCTATTTTCAAACAGAGTGAATTGAATTTATATCTTAGAGTTTCTCTAATGGTGTTCTTTGCATCCTACTACCAGGCCTGATGTGATCGCGATTGGACATCTAAGCCCCTTTCCAAACTTGTCAATTGATGCTCTGATCAGATAGAAAAGGAGTGGATATGGTAAGATTCAGCAGCTAATTGAGTGAACAAAAGTAGGCTTACTGCTTAAATTCGAAAATCTAGGAGGTATTTGGCCGTTTTGTTTCTGTCGAAGCTTTCCAGATCGAGTGATGGACATTTGAAGTCATTGTTGTGTGTCTCCTCATCCTTTTTCGTACTCGATGAGTTTTTTTTTACACCTTCAGGCGAGGCAGTGGACTGGTACAGAAAGGTAAGCATGGTTAGCCATTGACCTATATTATCGAATATAACTATCATAACAGCAACTATTTTCCAACTTATAGTTTATGATGTGAAAGAGAGAGACCATTAATCACTTTGTTGATAATAATAGCAGCTTTAACAATGATGCTGGTTTGGCATAACGGAGGATTATTTGTAGGGTCTTGCTGCTCTTGTGATTTTATTGCTTTCTGTCTGCCTTTAACTTTGAAAAGAAGAAAAGTCTCAATATGGTCTTCACATGGCAAAAAACCGTTTAGTCGGAACTTTTGCCCATACGATTCAGGTTGGGGGTTGCGCGTTGGTGTAATGCCCCACCGTGGAAAAAAAAACATTTCAAAGAAAACAAATTTCGCCTAGATGCACTTGGAATGTTAGCACCCTTAACAGACCACGTGGTGCACAACAACTTGTGGGTTCCCTAGACTGCTAAAGGCGGATCACCGAAAAACACAGATCAACAATGACCCCTCAACCAGATATAATGACGAGACGACGATCGACGAGAGACACTCATCCAGCATTCTGGATTTCCGGACTTTCTAATGGGCCAACATCGAGCCGGATGATTACCTTGTTGCATCGAGGGCACAAGTGCAGATATCATAGACATAGGAATTAAGGAGGACCACCAAAAATTTGACGTTGAGTTGACTGTGGAGTCACAGTCGGTGCTGAGTATTTGAAAATAGCGATGACGGTTAAAATATGGCTGGACAAAGACGACGGGGAATTCTATCCACCAGATATATATAGATGAACTTAAGGTAACAATATCGAAGCTAAGGCCTAACAAAATGGTTGCGTAGACGGACTGCCTGCGAAACTATTTAAAACAGCTCGAGATAGCCTAGATTCGAACACGCACAAGCTCATCTGTAAGATGTAAGTTATGGTCAAAGGAAAGCATGTCTGAGTCATGAATCTCAGCATCGTTTGTCCGATCCACAAGAAAAGAGACCTTTTAACTGGACAACTATAGAGAAATAAATCCGCTGCACATTATCTTGTCTGTTGTATTGGGTGCCAAGTCCCTTTTAAGTGCAATTCAAGGCCCAGTAAGCTCAGCATTGACCAAATTTTTAAATTACGCCAGATCTTGGAGAAAAGTCATGAATTTCTGATTGGAACACCCGTTTTTATCGGTTCTAAGACGTCGTTTGATAGCATCTAGTTATTCCGAGAGAAGAAGACTCAAATCACTTGGAGTTCTAGCAACTTGCTCATATGCAAGGCGCACTATTGAGGATAGCTTCACCGATGCTTTGAATGCCAAAAAAGGTTTTCGACTAGGTAATGCACTTTCGCGTGATTTCTTCGCCATAATACTTAGCACCAGTTTCAATATGTGAAATTTTTCAGAAGTCTTTGGCGATCCTTCGTCAATCACAGGCAACACATGAACTTTGTCTACCTCGGGTCTGCAGCAAATTCCAGCTAAGACGTATGTAAGCGCAGAATATCAGCAAAAGTCGATCTTGATCACCGCTGTTTCTGTGATCGAATCGGACAATAGAGAAATGTGATTCCGCACTTTCCTGTTCTATAGCGGAGAGACTTGGGCTTCACTTAGATCTGACCATAGGTTTTTCCATGCAAAAACCCGGGCTGAACCATGTAGATCTTCAGACAAAACACGCAACAAGTAATTTTGGTTTTTAATTAAAACTTATAAATACCTTATACGGTTATGTATGGAATAGTATGTCGAGTAAATGGCATCCACCATCCACAGTTTAGCATAAGTGTTGGTGAATTTCGTTGATACAGTGCTCAATTTGCCCCTTCAACGCGTGTGTTGTTGTAGGAATGTTGGCATAAGCCCTAGACTTCAAAAAAACCCAAAAGAAAAAAGTCCAACAGCGTTAAATCGCATGATCTGGGCGACCATTTCGGAGAATTAAACTACCAGGAAACGACTCATTCAGTAATTGAATTGTTTCTTGGGCTGTATGGCTATGATGCTCCTGCTCCGATACAGAGGAACATTTTTAAAACTACTCTCTTCCGAACTCCATTGAGTTCGACATGAAAGTCAAGGATTTAGCCTGGCTCCCAATCTGGTAATGGCTGCTTCCTGCCCTCTTATTCAACCGAAGGGCAAGAGAAATCCGCACGGGTGCACATCTGCACTAGGGCCGCTTAGAAATGCTTTCAGGAAATTTTCAACGAAGCAAACAGCATAGGAAAGATGACAGACTAGGACTCATATAAGGAATCCCTCAAAATATATAAAAAAGAACTGAGTAAGGCGAAACGATAATCCTGAAGGTGATTCTGAGGCAAAGTAAAACAAATTGCGGCTAAGAAAAATCCTTTCTACAAATCCTGCGATGCCTAGCCGTTTCTAAAAAACCAATGGTTCTTGGACCCACTTTCCAGGTAGCTTCACGGCCAGTAACAACCTTAGCAGACTACTGCTGTCGCGACTAAAATTCACGGTCCGGTTATAAGGGACCAGATGTTTAGACCCTGCATAGCTTCAAGCCATACAAGTCTGCTGAACCGGACGGTATAATACCTGCGAGCTACAAATGTCCTCAGACATCATCCTGCCAACGTTAGAGGATACCATGAGTAGCTGCATGGAAATATTCTTGTCTTGACGATAAGGCAATGTATGCAGCTTTCATTCCCAGGGCCGAAAAATATTCTCGTGTTGTACCAAAAGGTCTCAGACCTATAAGCCTAACGCCTTTCCTTCTAAAAACTCTAGAATGACTGCTTGATATCCATATACGATTTAAAATAGATCCACGACTTTTGTCTATAGCTTAACGTACACTGGCTAGCCACATCGAAAAATCCCTGCATTATACAGAATGCACAATGGTCGCGTTCCTTTTATGTAGAAGGTGCCTTTAGCAAAATCAAAACATCCGCAATCACAACTGCGCTGTCAACTCCGAAGGTAGAAATAGCAGAATTATCATCTCCAAACTGGACGGGGATTCTGTTAAAAGATGTACCAGCAGAGGTACGCCGCAAGGTGGTGTCCTTTCATCCCTTTTCTAGAAGTTAGTGGCCAATGAACTGCTGATATACCTGGAAGCGGGTGATAACAGGGTGGTTGTCTATGCGGATGACGTTGCTACAACCTTCCCATTTAGGTACCTAAAGAACTCTTCCAGCAAAATCTTATCTGATTATCCCATTGGGCGGATTGGACGTAAACACCCACAAAACTGGCATTGTCCTCTTTTCCATGAAATATAAACTTTCTAACATAGACCCTCCCTCAATCAACCAGATAGGTCTGTTCCGAAACATCGAAGTATCTGGGTCTTATTTTTAACAGGAAACTAAACTGGAAGCCTATCATTCAAGAAAGGGTAAGGAAGGCTTCGGTAGCTTTACTCTCTTGCAGAAAAGCCATTTGGAACAAATGGGGACTTCAACTTCGCGTCACTGATCATACGTCTCGGTTATTAGATCGGTACTCACCTGCGGTTGGGTGTCTAGTGGACGGCCTTAGACAACGCAGTAAACGCCAGCAAACTAAGCAAAGTTCAAAGGACGGCATACCTGAGCATAAGCGGAGCCTTACGTACTATAATACTAGCGTCGCGGCACTGTTTCAGCTATTCGCCTTAAAGCGACCGCTCAGCTGCCAAATAATTTATTTGACCACGCTAGTATTCTTAAAAACTTATGAACACTTCCAGAGAATGTCGACTCCAATATGTCCCAACATTGGTTTGGCAAAGAATTTCATGTAAGCATCCCTTCTGGAGCTTTCTGTGAGGAAGACGGCAGGTCAATCCATTTTTATACGGATGGATTCAAGACCGATAATTGGATTGATGGCGGTGTTTTCTCAGATAAGCTTAACCTAGTCCTCTCCTTCTGCCTTCCAAAACACTGTAGCGTGTTCCTGGCGGAGATTTCAGCGATTAAAGAAGTCCTCGCCAGTCTGAATATGAACGTAATATTATGCAAAGGTATTTGCACCTTTTCGGGGAATGGCGAAGCAGTATAGCAACCGCCTACATATGTTGGATGCTGGGGTCACAGAGATATTCCACGGAAGTGTAGGGCTGGACTCTCAAAAATTGGAAGCACTCTACCTGTTCTACCTGAAAAAGGTATCAGGTAAAAGGTTATTCCAATCGCTAACTTGCAAACTTACACTACAGCTGGATGCTATTACAAGACCAAACCTTAGGTGAACTATTGGGTCAACTTGTTTAGCGACCAAACATATCTGGCCGAAACTGGATGTGAATCCCTCTATGAGTTTGAACTTTCGAAATAGGAAACCTCTGAGCGCTATGATAGGCGGCGCCATTACAAACGACTTCTACAGAAGCTGTATGGACGAGGACGAAGAGGAGATAATCCTCCACCTACTCTATACACAAATACACAAATCCGCTGGTCCAGAAGGTATATCTCACATTTTTTTGAAGAGGTGTTCTACCACGCTGGCAAAACCACTGCGTAAGCTTTTCCATCGATTGTACCATTTAGGACTCTTTCCGAGAACATGGAAAACAGTATTTGTCCAGTCCGCCCATAAAAAAGGCGAATCTACTTCTCTCTCCTCCTCCAGACCCTTTGAACTTACGTCCCTTCTTTCCAAGGTCATGGAAACGCTGATAAACCGTCAGCTCATGGAATATCTCGAAACACGAAAACTTCTCAATGACCAGCAGTACGGATTTCATAGCAACAGGTCCACTGGTGATTTGATGGCATGTCTCACCGAAAAGTGGAATCAAGAGGTACGCCAATCTGGTGAAAGCGAGGTAGTTGTACTTGATATTTCTAAGGCATTTGACAGAGTTTAGCATCAGGATCGATGAATCTCTCTTCAATGGATTAGAAACTACCTATCGGAACGTTCAATTCTAGTTGTCCTGGATGGTTTCAAGTCTGATATCCTCGAAATAAATGCTGGTGTGCCCGAGGGCTCCATTTTGTCTCCGACACTATTTTTAATTTGTATCAGTGATTTCTTGTCTGCTACTTCTAATACAATACAATATATTCCTTTGCTGACGACAGTACTCTTTGCTTTTCATATTCGTTCCCGGCCTCTCGTCCATGTTCTTCGGTTGTAGAACAGGAATGGCAGCGCATGCTAAGCTCATTAAATTCCGATATAAGCCATATTACCAGTTAGGGAACAATCAAAACACAATGCTGTCTTCTGTCGTTAAAGCGAAATCCAAACACCCAGCCATTATCCAATAATGGCACTTGCATAGTTGAAACCGAAAAACTTTCAATTTTGGGTATGTGTGCCGATGACAGCCTACGTTTGAATGATCACATATTTTATATCGCCAAAAATGCTGCGAAATCTCTAGGTTTCCTCAAACGATGTAAGAAATACTTCTCTCCCTCTGATCTGGCCTCAATATATAAGGCATTCATCCACCCAAAATTGGAGTACAATACCCATATCTGGTCAGGTGCTCCTAAAATCTCTCTGCACCGGCTAGATGAAATTAAAAACCATCCTATAAAACTCACACGCGATGCAAATATCACCCAGTTAATTGATAACCTGGAAAACCGACGAAAAGTCTCCTGTCTCTCCTTGCTTTATCTCTATTTTCATCACCAGTGCTCCATTGAAATTGCCAGTAGCATTCCGCCACTTCACACCGTAACACCCGTCTCGCTATGAATGCTCATAAGTTAACCTCAAGCCCACTTTCGGGCGTACATTGAAATATCGTGATTCTTTCCTAAGCCATACATATCGATTATGGAATGCCCTGCCGCGCCCTTTATTTCCTGACCATTATAACTTTCAAACATTCAAAACCAACGTACATCGGCACGTCTCTTTCTTTCCTCCCTTGCTTTCCTTCGCCCGCG
Organism: Volucella zonaria; assembly: GCA_963966105.1. Lineage (NCBI taxonomy): Eukaryota > Metazoa > Arthropoda > Insecta > Diptera > Syrphidae > Volucella > Volucella zonaria. Next base: position 57,929,597 of record OZ014530.1, read on the forward strand.
CTGTGTGCCAACATTTTAAGGGTACCTTAACGCCTTGAGCGGGCGCTAGTTTAAAAAAAAATAATAATAATAAAAATGGGCTAATAGGCCCAAGTGGCTTGTTTTTTTTTCTAACCCACTCTAACTCCTACTCTCACCTCCACGTTGGTGACTGGTGGGTGCCTAGTACCTCGACAGGAGATTGGGTAACTAACCCCTTTGGAAGGTCGTTGGGGGCAGAGACCAAGAGAGAGGGGAGAAGTGGCCTCTAACTAGGGCACTTCCTCTTGTTAAAGCCGGCAGCGGAGAAATTCCCTAGATGAAGGCAACGGTGGCGTCTACAGTTCCAGTCAGGTTGAACTATTAAGTGTAATCCCTATATCAGCTGCTTCGACGTATTCGGATACCAGGTCTATAGGGATCTCCAATACTTAGTCAAGGTGTTGGAAAAGAGTTGGTGGCGGATGAACCCTTAATGCGTCAACGTCAGCGCTCATATCCCGAAGTGGATTACTGGCACCGGAATATCCGGCCTGTTGTCCTAAGGTCAAATCAAGGGCCTGACCCTCCAAGTTGGGGGTTGTGCCGTTGGGGTAATGGAACTCCTCAAATGGCAAATAGACCCGGAACGTCAATGGACTACGATATAAGATTATGTACCTGGAATGTGCAAACGCTGTACACCCCAGGTGCTACTCAACAACTTGAGTCTGTCCTCGAGCGGTATAAGGCAGATATTACCGCCATCCAGCAGATACGATGGATAGGATCAGGTATGATGAAAATAAAAAATTACGATATTTATTACAGCTGCCATAAAAGATTGAACGTATTAGGGTGCGGATTCATCGTGTCAAATCGTCTCAGGTCAAAAGTCATTGACTTCAAGCCGATAAGTGATCGCCTGTCTGTGATCCGCATCAAAGCTACCTTCCAAAACATAAGCCTAATATGTGCACACGCCTCTACCGACGGGGCTGAAGAACCCATCAAGGAGGAGTTCTATGAGCTCCTGGACGGAGCCTACGGAGCCTGTCCGGAGTATGATGTCAAAGTTGTACTCGGGGACTTCAATGCTAAAGTCGGAAAGGAAAACAACTTTGGCGGGTTAGTTGGTAAGCACAGAATCCACGAAACGACAACAGACAACGGCTACCGACTAATCGATTTTGCAGGAGCTCGTAACACGGTGATAAGTAGCACTAGGTTTCCAAGGTTAAGGATCCACACAACAACCTGGCTCTCTCCAGGCGGTCGAACCGCCAACCAAATCGACCATGTGCTAATTGACGCGAGGCACGCATCCAATATCCTCGACGTGCGCACATTCCGAGGGGCAAATGTTGACTCTGACCACTTTCTTGTTGCGGCTAAATTCAGAGCTCGACTGTCCAATGAGAAGAAACTGCGAACCGCCCAGAAAAAGAAATTAAACGTTGGACGCCTGGACATGGACCTGGAGCAGCCAGAGACTACAGAGAGCGTCTGAGTGAGAAAATCTAAACTATGCACTCACCTACCACAGACGCCAACCATCAGTGGCGCCATTATCGCGACATCATCAAGGAGGTAGCCGAAACCATCTTAGGGTACCGGCCACCCCAGAGAAAGAGCCCGTCGAAAGGTCTCGTGATCGAAACAACATCCGGAGGTATTATAAGAAAGCCAAGCAACTGGCTGCTGGCTTCAAAACTAGAACACAAGCTCTTCGAAGCACCGAAGGAAACTAAGTCACCGAAGCACAGGGAATAGTGTTTAAGCATTATGTAGAGGGAGTGATAGGGCAAGAAGAGGACACACGCCCAGTCAATGAAGAACCAATTCCACCACCCAGTATAGAAGAAGTTGGCTTAGCTATAAAAAAGCTTAAGAACAAAAACGCTGCAGGCTCTGATGGTTTACCAGCCGAGCTCTTCAAATACGGTGGCGATGTTTTGGTAGGGCGCATACACCAAATCATCATCCAAGTATGGGTGGAAGAAAGTATGCCCGACGACTGGTCTATCAGCTCCATATGCCCCATCTACAAAAAAGGCGATCCTATGTCTTGCAAGAACTATCGTGGCATATCCCTGCTTAATGTCGCATATAAGATCCTATCCAACGTACTATGTGAACGTCTCAAACCATTCTGCAACGGCACGTACCAGTGTGGCTTCCGGCCCGGCAGATCGACTATAGACAACATTTTCAAACTGAGGTAAATCCTGGCAAAGACCAACGAATTTCAAGTCGAGACTCATCACCTTTTCATCGACTTCAAGGCCGCATATGATAGCATTAATCGCCAGGAGCTTTATATGGCGATGGCCGAATTCGGGATCCCTGCAAAACTGATCCAGTTGTGTCGCGTGACGCTGGAAAACACGCACTGCAACGTGCAGTTTGGAAGTAGATCGTCCAAACTATTTCAAACATACACCGGATTTCGGCAAGGTGATGCGCTATCATGTGATTTCTTCAATCTCGTCCTAGAGCAGATAGTGCGCAGGGCAGGTGTCAACACGGAAGGCACTCTCTTCAACAAGTCCGTCCAGCTCCTGGGATATGCGGGCGATATTGATATCATCGGGCACTCGCAGCGTTCCGTGACAGGCGAAATTCGTTGGCCTGGAAGTAAACGAGGACAAGACCAAGTACATGCTGTCAACAAACAAAGAATCATCTGTCCACCGCCTAGGACAAAACGTCACTATTGATAGCAACAATTTCGAGGTAGTTAAGGAGTTCATCTACTTCGGAGTAAACATGAACTCCACGAATGACACCCTAGTGGAGATCCGACGAATAATTACCATAGGAAACCGCTGCTACTTCGGTTTGGAAAAGCAATTGGGCTCAAAACTCCTTACTCGAAGGACGAAATGTACGCTTTACAAAACCCTTATCATGCCAGTTCTGCTGTATGGCGCCGAGTGCTGGACGATAAACAGGAAGGGAGAGCTAGTTCTGGGCTCCTTCGTAAGAAAAATTTTTCGACGGATTTTTGGTCCTGCGGGCGAGGAGGGCGAATGGAGGAGAAGATACAACCGCGAACTCTATGAGCTATACCAAGATGTGGATGTAGTCCAAAAAGCCAAAATACGTCGACTACATTGGCTCGGCCACATCGACCGAATGGACAACAATGCTCCAGCTAAGAGAATCTTCGAATCTCAGCCCTCAGGTTCGAGACGACAAGGAAGACTAAACCTACGTTTCAAAGACCAAGCTATTGCGGATGACAGAGCGCTTGGTCTGGATAACTGGAAGAAGCGTGCCCGAGATCGTAGAGGATGGAAGGCTGAAGTGTCTCAGGCAGAGACTCTCCACGGGTCGGAAGCCCGTTAAGTAAGTAGTACTAACCTAACATAACTTAACCTAGGCTGTATAACATGTGGCGGCATCTTGTTGAAAGCATATGCCGTTCACATCCATGTCTTCCGATTTAGGCACCAATAATTGGATTATATGTCGCGATAGCGAGCATCATTAACTGTTATTGCCTGACCATCCGCATTTTAAAGAAGATTGGGCCAATGCAATGATGCCTCCAGCTCAAAATCCGCACCAAACAAACATTGCTCAACAATGAAATGCGTTGCTTTTTCGGGTAACACTCCATTTTTAATAATCCTGAACTGTCAGCTGTCAAGCTGTCAAGCTGTTAAGTTTTTTTTTTTTTTCGTTGGCAACACTTTATCGCAGAAATGGCGTAAAATTCAAATCTTGCGTGAACTTAGGGACTTGCTTTAAAAAAAAAAAGTAAGCAACGGCTTAGTCGACATCGACTAAGGCATTAAAGGAAATTTAGAGCACCATTTCGGTATAACGAATCTTCGAGTCTACACCAGAGGTACAACAGAGGCCACATACAGCGCACTCTGGTGAAAAAGAACCACAACTAGCTTGCAGTACGGAACCTATACAATACAACAGAGCTGTGATTGATGATCAGGTCCATACAGCGCCACCGTAGTTAACAAATATGGAAAATGACGTTTTGGCCAAAAGCGCCAAAAACCATTCATTGGTTGGAGATGTGATACGCGTGCACAGCATATCGAATGACGCATTTGAGTACGATTCTATAAAAGAAGAACATCTTCGGGGTCCTATAAGGCCAATGAACTAGCTCCAACTATATTTTGGCAAGCAATTTGTCGGCGCTGGATAACAGGTCCTCAACCAACATTTTCGTCTACTTCGACATACCATGGGAACGCGTCACCCACTCGACGCCGAATATAAAATATCGCCACCAAATTTTCGGGCTCCTACCCACCGTCAGTAATTGAGGATCTGAGAATCGCTGCGGAGGAGGACAAGAAATTCACCATCCGTACACATTAGCACATACTCGCACACAAAACCCCCATCCAACAGGGTACCTACATTGAGGCTGAGAACATCACATTTTGAAATATCATGACTCCCCATTGAGGCAGACATCCGATAGGTAATTAATTTCGTTTGCAGTGTTTAAAGGCCAAAACATTCGTAAGTTCGCGAGACGAGCTCTGAAAGTTGCTTCGCATTACCTTGCCTCTTAAGCCCACTGTACCACTGTACCACTATACCAGGAGATACCACTTCACCGCTCTGGCCAACAAGCTCAATGCCGCGTTACGCTGCAGCTATTTATGTCGGCAACTACCGAATAATTTTCGACCACAGAAAGAACAAACGCTGAAATCAATACTCGCGGCAATAAATTCTGGAAAAATGTTCATTAAATTATGATTCGTCTCGCAGTGTCTGCGCCTCTCGCTCTCGGTTGGTCTCTTTCGGGCGTCTGCGCCGTGTATTCTGTGGTCCGGTAGTCCAGAAAATTTGTTCCGAACGAGGTTGGCCCCAAACACAATCTTTGCTCTTCGCGGGTGAGTGGACGTTTGTTTTTGCTTTTTTGGAAATTATGACACCGACATGCTGAAAAAATGTTGTAGTACCAAGTCGGGCAGGGGTAGATTCGGGGTAAGGTTAAAATAAAAAAGTTCTAGAAAGACAGCCGCTGAGCGAGTGAAGCGCATGCTCAAGGGGGGTGTATAGACGACTACATGCGAGTAAATCAGCGAGGAGCTCCTGGCAGCCGAAGAAGCCACCACAATATCAGCCTGACTAAGTTAAGAGCGCTCCACAGTTGGTGGCTCAGATGGAAGCTCTACACACGTTAAATTTGTATCGCGGTACGATCACCACGATCACTACGATCACCGGATCGAAATCATGTTGTTGTTCACTGGTATGTCGAACGTCGAATGTGTTGTTCTTTGTCCTCTTGGCACAGGGAGGGGTGTAGAATTCGCCCTGACACTGATGAGCTGTGTTTGTGGATACACTGCATTGCGATCACAGCCTGAGTTGAAGCTGCAACTAAAGCCGGATCTGAAGCGTGCGAGTAGCAAATTAATTGCCCTTGTGCGCGACCAGTGATCTAGATGCGATTCAACGCACAAGTGAGATGAATCAATCAATTAAGAGGCGAATTTATCTGATCTAGTTTATCGAGATTATAGTGGGATGTCTTCTACAATGTACACATTCTACACAGATGTAGTGCAACTCTACTGTAGATACATTGTTGATGGTACAAGTAGTAAGCAGCAGCTGCGTTGCATTTTATCTCAGCTTGTGAAAATTGCGGCTTTTCCAAATGGTCGGCATAAGAGACTTACTCTTGTCCAGCTTTTTGTCGACATGTTCTAACTGAAAGGAACTTCAGTTACTGGTTAATGACTTGGTTAATGAACCAGTCAATGCTCATCGCTGGGGTATGAGCGGTACCACGCTGTCACTGCTTTACACAAATAGGAAATTTGATCCAGGGGCCGATTGATTTTTTGACAAAAGACGCTATAAAAGGTATTCTTGTTATCCTTACTGGCGATAACAAGCCAATTTTGATAAACTCCAGAGACTTGAAAGGAAGTTAAGTAATTCTTATTTCTTATTTGTGAATGGACACCAACTCCTCAGCAGATCCTTCTAGCATTTTTCTGGACTTTTCAGAGTGCTGAAACAGAGATCGTAGCAGATGAACTGCTAATGGATCAACGGCCGCCCTTATACTATTGGGATAGGGGTTACAAAATATCCGGCCTTGTCTGCGCAAGTGGGCGCCCGGATTGTCGGTTGTGCATGGGGCTAACTACTAGACTACGGAAAAACCTCTAATAAATATGGATTTACTGTTGACGACTCAGAACAACGAAAATGGCCTTAAATATTCGGACCTGCATATTGAACGTTCGGGTCTTGAATATGGTATAAGATGGCTATAAAGCAGATATAACCCCCGTTCAGGAAATAAGGTGAAATGAGCCAGCTATCTGTACCATATACAACGAAGACTCCTACAGAAAACGGGCACAGTCCGTATATGATGGAACGTATTACAAGACTTCATATCAAGGTTGAGTTAACCAGCATAAACCTGATATGCGCTTACGTCCCGCCAAGGAAAATGCTGCCAATGAATAACTTTATGAGCTGTCCAACAAAACCAAAGAGCAATGGCTTAAGTATGAGGATAAAATCGATTTAAGTAATTTAGGGGTTCTTTGGTAGAACAGCCGGAAAGCGTTAGGAAATTAACCTTGGTCCCGCTATTGTATCTAATAATGCTATCTCGGCAGACATCAAGCGAAGCGTTATATCTATCAACCGGTCTCAGAAGGCAATTGATCAATAGGGCACAGTTCCTTTCTTTCTATGCCTGCCTTGTTGTTACAGGAAGGCTTAAGAGTCCGAGATCCTAAGGTTCTGAAAAGAACTCTGGTGAGACATCGAGCTAATCTCCAAACACGTCCAAACCAGACGTAAGACTTTGAAAAGTATGAAAGGACTATACCCCAGGTGATACTTGCAATAGCGACACCCCAGGTCTTTTCGATTGCGTTCGGGGCATGAATTTTGGAGGCGACAATAAACATACTCATAAAAAAAAAACCTGGAGCTGCTGGATTACTTAATTCTCATGACTCCTGTGGCTCTTTCTACGACCCTTTCGGTAGATTGGGCTTGTACGATGGAGAGAGTACCGGAGAGGCACTGCCTGTTACGTTATGTTACTGCAATACATCAGAATAGGCCAGCGGTTGCTCAGAGCGCTGTTTTTGACGGCTTGTATCGAGAAGCTGAGAAACCGAGAAGCCAAGAAGCCGAAAAGCCGAGAAGCCGAGAAGCCGAGAAGCCGAGAAGCCGAGAAGCCGAGAAGCCGAGAAGCCGAGAAGCCGAGAAGCCGAGAAGCCGAGAAGCCGAGAAGCCGAGAAGCCGAGAAGCCGAGAAGCCGAGAAGCCGAGAAGCCGAGAAGCCGAGAAGCCGAGAAGCCGAGAAGCCGAGAAGCCGAGAAGCCGAGAAGCCGAGAAGCCGAGAAGCCGAGAAGCCGAGAAGCCGAGAAGCCGAGAAGCCGAGAAGCCGAGAAGCCGAGAAGCCGAGAAGCCGAGAAGCCGAGAAGCCGAGAAGCCGAGAAGCCGAGAAGCCGAGAAGCCGAGAAGCCGAGAAGCCGAGAAGCCGAGAAGACGAGAAGCCAAGAAGCCGAAAAGGTGAAATGGGCTCCAAAAGAGGAACACTCTGAAGAACTACCGTCTCAGGGGCAGATGAAGAGGAAGTGCAGACATGGTGCAAAGAGACGGCAAGTGCTTTCGAGGGCGCGAGTGCTAAAAGTCTCATAGAACGTCTCTTGTTTTTTTAACGTAAACCGACTGTCATGTCGACCTATGTTTACGGGATGCCCATACATCCATAGGGAGCAAGTATACGCCTTGCCATCGCTCTCCGTGAATTCTTTGATACCAATTCGGAACTGTGTTGGAGGCACAAGTTCCACCCTTGGTATGAGTCGAGGCCGACCTAAAACCTCTTGCTGTTCTTAGTGTCACAGCACCCAGTACCTTTTTGCAACTCTACAATGGGTTAGACCCGTTCCCGCGATTTGGGTTTAAACCACAGCCACAATGACGCTCCCACAAGGGGGCCTACCTCTAACAAGTCAGGCCCGGACCGAAATCCGGGGGGCTCCTGACTCCCATGGTACCGTGATTTAAGTCCTGGTATGGACTACTGGTAGCCCAGCCGCCAACAAGATCTATGACAGGCAACTTGTTACTGGTCAAATCGTAGCAACCATTCAGAGGCGTTATCTAAAGATGTTTACGATAAGACCAGTAATATACTCGTACTCTGCCCCCGCTTTTTATTAGACAACGTCATTAATGGGCGAAGCCTTGATAAAAAGTCTCAATCTGAAAGTGATATCAACTGAAACCGACCAACCTCTCGGAATTGAAACTGGGCCCTCTTCCTTTGTCCCGAAAAGTGCAGGCCGCCGCCCAATTACCAAAATTACGCCCATCAATGACGTGGCATGGACCACCGGTAGTCCCACCAGGACTTAAAAGCGGTACCATGGGAAGTCAGGACCCCCGGAATTCGGTCCGGGCCTGACTTGGAAAAAGTAGACACGTAGTGGGAGCGTCATGGTGGCTGTAAGCCCAAATCTTCCACAAGTTGGTTGACCCGATGTAGAGTTGCAAATAAGTGATCTTAAGTCTCCACCACAGGTGTTTACGTTAAAGACAAAAAACGTTCTGTCCCGAACAGGGCCAAGAGCAAGAAAGTTTCCGGCATTCTCCCTGTCTATGGATCTTTCCGCAAAGGATGCCCGGATGAAACCGGTACTGCAACCAACAAAGACTGCAGTTCCAGTGGACGGATATTGGATGAAGTGGTTAAACCCATCAACAAAAACAAGATCAGCGGTGGTTTTACTCGTACATTTACACAATGTTTGGATAAGGCCGGTGCTACAGCCAGCAAAGGTTGTGATTCTGGTCAACGGAAGTCGCTCTCAATAATTCTGATTTCTATGCACAACCGACTGTCTGCTTTAAAGCGCAAGCAGCCCTAGACGTGATCGACGAATGGTGCAATAGTAATGGGTTTCCCCTAAAAAGTGAAGTTGTTCCCTTTACGAGAAGGAGTAAGCTAACTGGTCGGCTACATCTAGTGCTTAAAGGTATCACCATCCAATTCTTCAAAGGAGCTAAGTAATTGGGTGTCATCCTGGTTTAAAAACTTTTTTGTACTAAATATGTTACGTCGAAAGCCTCTAAGGCGATGTCACCGAGAAGGTCCTTTGGATTTACATGGCTATGGAAAGGCCAATCGTATCCTATCCGTCGGTTGGCTAAAATACGTTATTGCTGCTTTTACTAGACTGCACTTAAGAGTCTGTTTCGGCTATATAGCAGCTTTCCCTAGCACGCCTGGCACCGCTCTAGATGGATTGCTGAACCTTTCTCCCATTGATATTCATGTCATGGGTTGCACTCTTAAAGCCATCTTCCTTTAAAAATGAAGTGGTCTTTGGTATAACACGCACTGGAACTTTGATGACTTTGTGCGCCGGTTGTCTTATGGCCCTGGTCTTATGAAACCGGAAGTCCTGCTGTGAAAAAAATACGAAATCGACTTACCCTGTGCTCTAGACTGGTTTCGGCGAGAATCGAGCCGGGAAAGGAATGTCGTCGAGTTTTCACAGATGGTTCTTGAACCGATTTAGGATGCAGTGCTGAAGTCTTTCTGGAGGAAGACAACGTTAAATTTTACGCTTTGTTAGGAAAATTTGCGTCTCTCTTCCAGCGAGGCTATACGCAATCCTGATGGCGAGGAAATATATTGTGGAGAATCGGTGGAGGGATCGAAGTATTTACATCTGTGGCAATAGGCAAGCTGCCCTTAGAGCTTTGCTGAAACCTCTCACGACTTCCAAGAATGCAAGATTTCACTTAGCGCAATCCAAAGGCTAAATTCACTGAGTCTTGCCTTGGTTCCAGGTCACAATATGAACACGGGAAGGCGAGTTTTTCAGCAGCTGAGCCTACGTTAATTCTGCCTGACTCCTCGGTTAGGACTTCCATTGACAGTTGGGTTTCACATGAGCACAACTGCAGATGGGATGGCTCTTCAGGTTGCAGGCAGACCAAGCGAATGCTTCCCGACGTCTGTAAAAGGTCAGCGGCCTTCCTGCTGTCCCTTAGTAGAAAAAACTGTAGCGGGCTTACTGCTGTCGTGACGGAGCATTACATATACTTAAGTGATAACGACACCGCGGAGCATTACCTATGTGAAGAATGTTCGGCTTCCGGTCGCATTAGGCTTCTGATATTCGGCGTTGACGTGGTGGTTGCTAGTACTGTAGGCACTTTATCACAAAATCGTTTCCATTACAAGGAACTTGTAACGAGTACAATGGACTAGTTCTTTGTCTGAGTGCACTGTTGAAATAGAAAAAAAAAATGCCACAGAAGCATTGACAATAACAAGGGGGATGAAGATATCGTTTGTCGTTTAGAACGCAAGATTCTTCAAAATGTAGGCCGGGCTTGGAAGGGAGATTTGGCAGTACTTCTATACGCAGATTAGGCTGGTGTGTTGTTGTCTTTGCGTTTTTGCGTTATGTGGAGTACATGTGGAACGAAATTTATCCACAACACTATTAAAAACGAGTTCAGTTCATCGATGGCGAGGACCAAACAATTCTCCTATTCGTTTCGCGAATTGAAGCCCGATTTTGAAAGTTATTTTGAGTGATACAGATAAGTCTATTCAACGATTTACCAAGCAATACAAAAGTGTCAAAGAACTGCCAAGAATGACAACATGGCAACACGGTTTGAAAGGTATCTCTATTGGAAGGTCTATATCGAAGAGAAAACACTCATTGTAAATTGAAGTTATCATAGTTTGTTAAAGTCCATAGAGCCTTTGATGGAAACGCTGCGGTCTGCCGCAGACAACCAAAAGCTCAAGAAGTACATACACTGAACGAACCAATATTTGAATCAAACAAGTGATGGACTTATCCACATCACCTTTCTTGGCTATGGATGCATGTTAAAACCTACATCTGGTTCCAGACAGCGTTATAAATGGTGGTCATAAGAAATTACAATAAAATAATAGAGCAATGTTGGGTGTCTACTGTCTACACGCAGCAAATAAACGTCTGCTCACTGCATCATACGAATACCATTATGCATTAAAAATCTTGACCAACTGCAATTTAATTTGTAGGCATACCATCTTCTATTACATATATTACAAGACTACGTTTCGCTCGGTTCTCTGATATTTATATTGGCAATTAATGATGTAGATTTCATTATCAAAGGATCCCGTATTTCCATCTATGCAGAAGATATAAAGGTCTATAAGCACAACCTTATACCCTCTCACTTTTAGGGACTACAGAATGATCAGAATAGATTTCTAATATGGCCGAACATTTTTTTTTACAGATTAATGCTAGCAGATGGCAAACTATAATTTATTAGCGTAAACGTGTGCCATCGCCACCAAGGTCCTATTTCATGAATTAATACCCCCTGTCATCTTACTTCGCGATTTAGGTGTTATATACGATAAAGAACTTAATTTCCGGCGCATATTGAATATTGATAATATGAGCTAATTCCTCACTGGGATTCATTGAGCGAAGTTCCAAGGAATTCTCTAACCTTTACGTCACTAAATCCCTTTACCTTACATTCGTTAAGCCCATACTGGAATATGCCCTTGGTGCCCTTACTACGAAAGCCACTCTACGCAAATTGAAGCTATTCAACCCCGATTCATTCGATTTGCATTACGGGATCTACCTAGAACAGATATCTATAACTTGCCTCCATACCGCGATCGTTTAAAGCTAATTAATCTTCAGCCTAGTATCGTCGGTGTTAGTGTTTACTGTGTTTGTTTGTGATTATGACTAGGGAATTCAGGGTGGACGTAGCCAATATACGCGGGCTAAAAAGTAAGCACTTTTCTGCATACGTCCACGTCTGTAAGTACAGACCAGCTGTTTTGGCACTTAGTGAAACACAGGTAGATCCCCGTCCACACCTCTCAAATCACTCTGATCTGAAGCTACCTGGCAACGAACTAGTGCCATTATTCTTCCCTCACCGTGGTCCCGCCATTTACGTGCGTAGTGATGTAGCTTACCAAACTCCACCACAATGTAGTCCCTGTTCCAACCCGGAATTCAATTTCCAAGTGGTTAAAATTCCATCTCCGTAAGCAAATTGTCCACTACTGCTTTATTTACAGAAGCTCCAAACTGGACATCAACTCGACCTTTCATGAGTTTGATGCGCTGTCTGACTCTGGTAGGCTTCGATATTCTGGACAGACAACACCCGAAGGACGGTATGTTCACATCTTCGCTGCGGAAAATAACTTAACCTAACTTGTAAATGAGCCCGCACGAATATCAGACGTTGATAGTTGATACCGCCAACTTCTCAGAACGTTCAATTCAAGTTGTCTTGGACGGATCTTTGGACAATGATCTTTTGTCTGCTATTTCTAATCCAATATACGAAGGTTGGCTGAAAAGTTTCCGACCGAAGATTTTTTCTCAATTTTTTTTTTTATTTTTCTACATAGTCTCCTTGTAACTCTACACACTTCTCCCAGTGATGCTCCCATCTCTCTAACCCGTCCAAATAGTACTTGGCGGTTTTCTCTGCAAAATAATTGTTCACGAAGGTCATTTGACGAAAATCTTTGTCCTCCGGGCGCAGTTTTTAGATGAGGGAACAAAAAGAAGCCGCTTGGGGCTAGATCTGGTGAATAAGGAGATCAAGCAGTTCAAACCGTAATTCATGGATTTTCGCCATGGCAACCGCTGAGGTGTGAGACGGCGCGTTGGCTTGGTGAAACAGGATTTTATTTTTCTGCAAATGTTGCCGTTTATCCGCAATTTCTGCCTTCGGCTTGTAATCGATTAAGATAGTTTCTTTACTATCCCAAAAAACAGTCGCCGTCACTTTCCCAGCCGAAGAAACAGTTTTTTTCTTTTTTGGAGCCAGCTCGCTCTTTGCAGTCCTCTGTTTTGACTGAATTTTTGTTTCGAGCGTATAATGGTATGGTATCCAAGTTTCATCTACACTCTAAAGTAATTAATCGGCGCCAAAACTCGGATTTATTGCGAATAAACTGGGCTAACAGAGCGTTGAAAATATTCATTCGAACACGTTTTTGGTCTAACGTAAGCAAACGCGGCACCCAACGCGCGGACAACTTTCTCATGCCTAAATCTTGATTTAATACGTAAAAAAAACGTTCTTTGGACATTTTCATAACCTCTACTATTTCTCTCACTTTAATTCGGCGGTCGTCTAACACTATTTGGTGAACTTTAGCAATGTTATCTCAGTGGTTGCAGTTTTTGGACGTCCCGAACGTTCATCATCTCTCAAGCTCTTACGGCCACGTTTAAATTCAACTGCCCAAAATTTCACTGTGGTAAATGATGGTGCAGAGTCACCATACACAGAGTCAAACAAATTTTTGATTTGCGTAGGCGTATTGCCTTTCGAAAACAAGAATTTAAGCTCGATACTCAATTTTTTCCATTTTCACAAAAAACTCTCACATCGACTCACTCAAACGACTGTCAACTAAAAACTGCGCGTCCAAAATGACTGAAACTTCGGTAAGTAACTGTCAAAGGATGCACAACCAGCATTCACAGCTATATTTACGTTGCGGTCGGAAACTTTTTAGACAACCCTCGTACTAGATGGAGTGAAAAGTGACTTCCTTGACCCTCGGAATGCGCTGCTACTGCAAAAAAGGTTATAGTGCCTTAAAGTCCGTTCATATTTAGGCAGACATGCCAAATTTCAATGCGATACTGTCTTTAGTTTTGTTTTGGCAGTTGATTGTTGTTGACGTGTTTGGCATCATGTTGAGTATGGACAAAAACGATTTTCGTTCTCTCATAAAACATTAATTTTTGAGAGGCAAAACGGCAAAGGAAATAAAAGAAAAGTTGGATAAATATTATGGGGCTAATGCTCCGTCAGATTACACCATCAAATATTGGTTTCGAGAGTTTCGTGGTGGTCGCAGCTCCACCACCGATTAAGTCAGTGGACAATGTCAAAAAAATACATGAAATGGTGTTGGCTGACCGGAAAGTGAAGGTGCACGAGCTAGCAGATACCACAAAGATTAGTACTGAGTGTACACACCATATTTTGGGCAATATTCTGCATATGAAAAAGTTATCCTACCGCTGGGTGCCGCGCATGACCAAAAACATGAACGCGAGAGCAGTTCGAAAGAGTGTTTGGACTTGCTGATGCGGAATCGGGCGGACTTTTGGCGTCGATTGGTAACTGGATTTGTATCCCTCGGACTATTATCTCTTCCCAAACCTTAAAAGATGGCTCATAAATAAAAAATTCAGCTCACGCGAGGAAATCATCGACGCCACGGAGGAGTATTTTGCAGACCTTCCGGAAAATTACTTTTCGGACGGGATCAAGAAGTTGGAAAATCGTTGGAATAAGTGTATCAAACTAAAAGGGAACTATATTGAATAATATAAAAAAACATTTAAATTTTTTTTTTTAAATCCCAAGGAGGTCACTTTTCACTCCATCTATTGTAGAATTCCTTTGCTGAAGACAGTACCCTCTGCTTTTCATATTCGTTCAAGGACTCACGCCCCTGCTCTTCTTCTGTAGAACGGGAACAGCAGCGTATGTTAAGCTCATTAAATTCCGATATTAACAGCATAACCAATTGGGGAACTATCAAGCGAGTGGAATTTAATGCTTCCAAAACTCAATGCTGTCTGCTGTCATTAAAGCGAAATTCAAATACCCAGCCATTATCCGTGAATGGCACTTACATCGTCTAAACCGAAAAACTTTCAATTCTCGGCATGTGTGTCAGTGACAACTTACGTTGGAATGACCACATATTCGATGTCGTCAAAAATGCTGCGAAATGTCTAGGTTTCTTCTAGCGATGTAGGAAATATTTTACCCCCTCTGATCTGGCCTCAAAATACACTATAAGGCATTCATCCGCCCGAAATTGAAGTACAATGCCCACATCTGGTCAGGTGCTCCTAAAACATCTCTGCACCTGCTAGATAGGATTCAAAACCATGTGATAAAACTCATTGGTGATACTAATATTAGTAAATCAATTGACACCCTCGAACACTGACGTAAAGTCTCCTGTCTCACTCTGTTTTATCGCTATTTCCACCACCAGTGTTCCATTGAAATCGCCAGTAGCATTCCGCCCATTCAAACTTTCTACCGTAACACCCGTCTCGCTATGAATGCTCATCAGTATACCCTCAAGCCCACTTTCGGACGTACTCTAAAATATCGTGATTCTTTCCTAAGCCGTACAACTCGCTTATGGAATGCCCTGCCGATCTCTGAATTTCCTAGTCCTTATAACTTACAAACATTTAGAAACAATGTACATCGGTAAATGTCTTTTCTTTCTCCCTAAATTTCCTTCGCCCGGACTGTGTAGCAACATTTGAAGTGTACAAACCCCTTGAGCGCGCACTCATTATAAAAAAAAAAAAAAAACAAAAAGCCCCTCAAAAAATAACGAGAATTTGCATCAACTACTCTCTGGTTGACTGCCCTACCCTGCTCCAAAAATATTCATTAATACCAATCCACGTAACCTTAGGTCTGCACCCCTCTTCCACATCAACTTTCCCCGAACCGATTACGGCTGTAACGAACCTTTGACCAGTCTTCGAAATTACCTCTCCCAAGCTCCTTGACCCTTTGCCATTATCGTAGTTTTTATCCCATACGTATGAGAATTCAATAAACTGCCCGGGGTTGACCCGGGCCTCAATCAATTAATCAAGCTCTTCTGTGATGCTTTTTTCCTGAAGGTGGCGCAAAAGTTATCACGCGAGGTTGTTTTGCTGTAATTTTCTTATGAGTGAAAAACTTCGGTTCTGCTTCTGGGATATGTTTACTTGATATCGGCTAAGTGTCCGCCACCGAAATTGATAACCGTTCGCGCCCGATTTGTGGCATTTTCCATCACTCTAGCCGGAACTTCCGTCGATAGGTCCTCGTATTCTTGGCGGATATTCACTTTGAGTTCTTCAAGAGTCTGAGGATTGTTCACATAGACTCGTGACTTCAATAAACCCCGCAAAAAGAAGTCTGGAACGGTTAAATCAGCCGAACTTGCCGGCCAATGCAAATCGCCAAAACGAGCGATTAGGCGACCCGGAAATGCAGCCCTCAGAATTTCGGCTGTGGCTCGTGCGGTATGCACCGTTGCTCAATCCTGTTGGAACCACATGTTCTCCAGTCCCAATTCATCCACTTGAAGAAGGAGAGAGTTGTTGAGCATGGGTCTGTAGCGCTTGCCGTCCAGTAGTCGTTTTCGAAAAAATAAGGCCTGATTACGCCTCCAACGTAGACAGCACATCAAGCAGTAACTTTGAGCGGGAGTAATGGCTCTTCAAATATCGACAGAATAGAGATGGGCCTCGTCGTTCATGATGATTTTTGATGAAGAGTTGTCTCCCTCGTGGTCGAGATTCAGGGTGGCTTGAGCGTAAGTTACACGCACTTGGCGGTCAACAGCTGATGCACTGTCTGCACTTTGTAAGAGAAAATCTTACAGACTTTCACCAAAATCCTCTGTAAAGACCGCCGATTGATGCCCAATTGCGTGGCACGTCATCTGGTCGATACTCTAGGGGTCCTCTGCGACCTCTTCAAGCACAGCTTCGATATTCTCTGCATAATGACTGCTCCGGGGCCGGCCAGACCTGGCATTATCTCGTGTTGTCCCATGCTCTTCTAGGTGACTGGCTAAACGTCGTAGTGTTTGCCCACTTTGTGTCGGACGACCGGGGAATCTGCGCCGAAATTCACGCTGCGCCAACACCACGAATTATTCCGCATGAAAATCGTAACAATTATTCCGCGTCCTTTAGGAGTATAGCGATTCATGTCTTGTTGATGTGTATTCTGTATTTGTTTACTTCATACATGTCAAAGTAGTATTGACATTTGCTGCCATTTGCAAAAATTATAGCATCTTCCGATTGAGTGATAACTTTCGCGCCTCCTCATTGCTGCCGCGCCACTTGTGAGGTGGGCTTACAACCATTATACAGGCCACTCTATTTCAGATCACGTTGTTACTGAGACGAGGGCTTTTCTAATGCATTTGAGTTATCCAATTATTTTTTTCCTTCCGACTCATTCTTTGAACCTGTCTCTATTGCTCTTTGGACCGCCAACGTTTGTTGAAGATGGTAAAACCAGCTGAGATCGCGTTTTGTTACAGCCTCTAACATTTATATCAATTTCTTTTGCAGTTGATTTTTCAACATTGCAACATTGTCCGCATCTTAAAGTTGAATGAACGACGGTCGTATATATGTACAAAATATATACATGCCATTCCACATAATTTTTATACAGTGAACAATGAGCCATATTGAAGACGTACCTACAATGAGTGGAAAGATTGAAACTCACTTCACAGACGGCCTGATCAGCACCTAGACTGAGTAATACAACACGCCGTAGTTAGTATCTCTCATCAGTTGATGTGATGGAAAGACCATCATATACGAGTACGCTGTTGTTTCATTCGATGAATCCTGACATTGATTTCATACACCCAGCTATGATGCAAAACGGTATAGACCATCTGCCCGCAACTCCAAAAAAAAATCTACAAACCGAACCACGGACGAACAGCAAGAGTAGCCTTTATACCGAAAATCGGAAAAGATGACCACAAGCTCTACAAACGCCAGACCTATCTCTTTGACTTTCTTCAAGTTGAAGAGAATAGTCGAGCTTCATGTGCGTGAAACTGCTTTGTGAATGCATACCCGAGGTCAATCGAGACTGCGATCCAGAATCTAATGGACCTAACCCAAAGAGTACATGACAAGAAGGAGTACGCGTTGGGTATTTGCATCGAAGTTCAGGGTGCTTTCAACACGGCAACTTTTCACAGCATGTATTGTATTATTCCGCCAGAAAACACAGCGCCGACTTAATTTTATGAAAGCAGGAGTTGCCCGTAAAGCGGCGTTCTGCCTCCATAGCTATGGTACATGCTGGTCGCTTATATAAATTTATAACCAAAAAAGATAAACGAAAAATGATAAGTTTTTATCTTACACTTTTTTGTGCTTCATCAAAATCGTCGAACAGGATCTCGACCAAGTTCCAGTGAACTAGAACCCGAAGCGATCCACTGAGCTATGTTCGGTGTAGCGCCACTATTAACCGAACCATGACACTTGAAAGGGCCAGACACACAAAACGCTTACAAAAAATTTAGCTAATACAAAAATTCGGTAAATTCTATAACATCCCGGGTGTCGTGAATCTCTGACATCTAAGATTCACCAACATCTTCCCCGGCTGGTATATGTGCAGATCATTTAAGGACTTGTTTACAACTCCACCGTTCTCACCTGTAATTCTTGCCCTGGGAATGTTCGTATTATTTTGCTCAACGACCATGCGGATCAAGGTACGACACTATCACACACCAGGACAACATCGCCAATCATGGGGGATTTGACTTTGAGACTTCGTCCTCCGGCACAGGTCGGGAAGTTATTAGGCTATCCACTTCTCCCAGAAACACTGGATCATCTGCTGAATTTTCCGCCACTGCTTTCTGGTGGCGCTTAACATCTCTTGTTGCGGGTAAGGTGTCTGTTCCGAGTTCGCTGTACTCAAAAGAAAATGATTGGATGTAAAAGGCTCACTTGCGTGAGTGTCTACTGCAATATGAATCAGGAGGTGTCCTCTTTACGATCCGTTCCAGACGCTCGCAGCACCCGCCGGCATGAGGGGTGAGGGGGCAGTTGAAGACCCACTCGATATTCGTATTCGCAAGTACATCCGCGATTTTTCCCTGGTCAAAGTCTTCCATAAGAATTGCACGCTTAATGATGCGTGAAGAGCGCAATCCATCTTTTTTCAGTTCGCAATCCTGACACAATTGTGAAGAGACCAATGCAGTCAAGGCCCGTATATGAGAACAGTCTTAGGTATGGAGTCAACCTGTCTTCTGGTAACTGACCCATGAGCGGAAAAGTTGGTTTCAGCCTTCTAATCTTGCATATCTGACATCTTTTAGCTGCACGTCGTACCACTACTCTTGTGTGCGGGGTAAAATATTCTCGTCGAATCTCGGCAATAATCGTGTGCTCGTACTGAGGTCTCCATTTGCGAAGGTAGGAATTCTGGTGGTCTCTCGAGGGTATAATCGGCCTACGCGTACAAGGCCCCACTGCCATCGATTTATCCCATTCTCATCCATAGTCTTTAGCGCCCGAAGCTAACTTCTGCGCTTTATTCGCTCTTCTGCCTTTAGAGAGCAGTAATCAGCCGAATAAGCCTCCATTTGCATGCTACAGTAGATCGCCAGTTCCGCTCTATAGGGTTCTCTTATGCCCAATCGTTCACCCTTCCTATGAGCTCCAATTTTCAGACAGTTATCCCGATAACAGAAAATCCAGGCTATCACACTTGTTAGCCTAAGAAAACATGAAAATCTGGCAAAAAAGTTGCACCCTAGGACCGACTTCCTCTGCCGTATTTCCACTGAGCTCATCTTGAGGCCATTTGGATTCGTTTTGTGACAACAACTTCGGGCCATGTACCTAGAATGACTCCCGCTTCTTGAAGCTTACGCTAGTCCCAAATCAGCCGGGTTAAGAGGGCTTGGTAACCACCTCCAATCAGAAATCATCGTACTATCCAATATTTCATTTACGTGATGGGCAATATAAGACTTGTAACTCCTGTGGTCATGCTTTGTCCAAGAAAAAAGAGTTTTCGAGTCGCTCCACATTACGAGTCGTACTGGTGTCACATCATGAGTGCGTAATATTAACTGACGAATCCTTGCTCCCAGTACCGCCGACTGTAGCTCGAGGCGTGGAATCGATGTTAGTTTGTAACACATTTGGGCTTCCCCATTACGAATGCCAAGCTCCCCTGCGAATACTCTGTTTCCACCACGCTCCAATACGCGACTGTATCAGTAAATATGTGCAGCTCTGGCTAAATCCTTGAGAACCCTGTATTATAGCATTGCGGTGTGCTTACTTTTTTCAGCTCCTGCAACATTTCGAGCCACATCGTCCATGGAGGTATACTCTCATCCCACTGCACCTTTTTGAGCCGTGTCAACTGCAGAAAAAGCTTCGCTATTAGCAAGTACTCCGCGGTTATGTCGAAGACGTAGGAACACCGACATCATTATCCTTATTACTTCGTGCCTAGCGAGCCTCATCTCACCCTTCAAAAAGGCTGGGTTAACCCTTCCGAAAGCTAGCACGAATTTCAGCTTATCTTGTTCGGTGTACCAATGCATGCCATTCCCTTTCTGGTTATTCTCAGCATCTTCCTGGTTCTACTTTGGTTGAGTTCCTGGTTAACTATGTACTGTTGAGTTCGAAACAAAGTCCAACAGTTGGAAACCACCTTGAGAATGGATCACCGTAACTTCCGTTGTTACCTCTATTGCTTCACTTTCACTGTAGAAGCAGTGGACGTAATCATTGACGTGGTGATGGTTTACAATTGCGGCTGCGCCCTCCGGATACTTTTCTCGGAAATCATCCGCATTTCTATTTTTACATACTGTGCTGAACATCTGCACGATGTTAGCAGAAACAAACTCGGTTTCTGTCTAAATTTCATAAGTATTCGTACAACTGCTAGTGGCTCGCACAAATTTTGAAGTATCTCTTTCCTTTTTTGGAGCATCGAATACCAATCGTAATCTCCAAGGCTTATTGGGGTTACACGTACACACCAAAGTGGGGTAGATACTACTTCCGTTGGCAATGTAGTTCTCGACCAGTTCATTCAAATCACTATCCTCCATGGTACCAAGTTTCAAGAATAGAGACCGAATAAGTCCATTTGCCTTACACCTATTTCCAGGACCAGAAACAACCCAACTGAGCTTGGTCGAGGTGGCAATAAGTCCATTACTGCCAAGGGCACACCTGGATGCGAGGTGTCCAATGCAATCAATAGATCCAGAGTGGCTGAGGTATAATCAGCAGTAGAAAGTTTCTTCATATGGAGTTACTTCATCAGCAACTCGTTCATCTCCGTAGGCAGCCGAAGATTCTTTACAGTTCTTACACCTCTGATGGGGACCTTCTTAGAGTTTACCCGTATTCCCGATATACCCACGCTGACAGTACGCGTTTCTCTGATACCGTTTTGTCGCCGAACCATTGCATTTGTAGACTCTCTGACGGACCCTTTAACCCAAGTGAATCCGATAGGTTCCTGCTCATTAATAACACAGTTAATCCTTCGTCAAAGAACACATAACAAGTCACCTCCTTGGCGAACAACTTTACAGGAAGCAGAAGTGGTTTGGGGATAGATAATCGAACTCGTAGATACTCGGCGCTGCTGCTACCGTTTATCTTGCTTGTGCAGGAGGACGTGAAATTATCTAGTGCATTCACTTTTATTACATTCGTGACGTTATTCACAACTGCTACTCCGTTGGCTCCCACTAAAACAATTGAAGCAGAGGCTCTTCTGACGCACAAGATGCCACCACTGCTGCCGTATATCTATCTTCAAAATCGTTTGCAGTTTGAAATGTTATGCTTCCCAAAACACACGTTACAACCTTGAGTCTTAACGCTATCCTTCGTGTGAAGAAATTTGGATCGTCCTGCAGCCTTATTGTCTATCTGCGATGACTGTTACCACATTCAGCGCGCAATCGAGTCTTCTTTGTATGGGCAGCTTCAACAACAATTCCTCAATCAGGGTGAGACTGCAAAGCGTCCAAGAACGTTGCCAAATTTCGCACCTTGGTAGCAAAGGGAATAATCTGTTTAACCTGATTTTCGGTGATACGGGTGACGCTCCTCTCCCTCGCAACGTTACTGCTGTGGATTTGCAAACATTCTACGGCCTCCTTCGCCTTACGTTTAAGGATCTCCTGAAGCCGCAGTATGTTCTGCCTTTCGTTATACAGGTACTCCTCAGTAGCCATATCGAAATACTCTCTGAACATCAGCCAAATCACGGGAGTTCCATCGAACTCAGGGAGATTGTATGGTTACTGGGATTGGTCTTGCCTTGGCGATGAAAGTATGCAAATCAGCTCGCTTAATACTGCTGCTACCGTACCGCCGGTGGAATGGATACATCTAGACTTCGTATTGAAGATCAATGACTTTTCATAATTTCCACCTTCAGATTCTGGATCATCAGCATTATTTCTCTAACCTGGCTTCGATGGTTGAGCTGTGAGCCAAATACGGCACCTCTCTGTCGCGTATCGTGGTGTTCATAATTTCCGGATTCTCATTATCGTCACTCTGTTTGTCTTCACTTAATTTGGTTGGTCGCATCCTCGTCTTTTGTGGCATGATGCCCAAAAATATTCTAAACTACCAATTCCTCACTACACGCGCTGGCTAAGTATCCAGCAGACACCCGGCCGAACCAATGAACTCAGCCAAATTCAAAGAGGTACTCACCTGGACAGATCATAGATATCCGTCTCCTCAGATATGCTGGTATACTGCTTTGAGTTGTTGATACCCGAGCATGGTGGTGATAATCCACTTCTATCTGGTTGCTTGAATCTCAAATTCCACTCTGCGTTTACGTCCATCACGACAAACTAAGTAAAGGTGTTTTCCTGCCGGTGTTTCGCTGACAAATTAACTGTGAGTTCATCAAGATATTGTTTTGTCTAGGCGCGGGGCAGTAATGTTAACAAAGAAGAACATCATTGTTTTCTTTTCCCTTAATAGGAACGATTTATTTCCTAAAGAATATAAATTTATAAGCATGAAAAATAAATCAAAAATTATGAATTCTTTTGCGGCTGTAGAACGGGAACGGTAGCGTCTGTTGAGCTCATTAAATTCCGATATTAACAACATAACTAATTGGGGAACTATCAAGCGAGTGGAATTTAATGCTTCCAAAACTCAATGCTGTCTGCTGTCATTAAAGCGAAACTCAAATACCCAGCCATTATCCGTGAATGGCACTTACATCGTCTAAACTGAAAAACTTTCCGTTCTCGGTATGTGTGTCAGTGACAACTTACGTTGGAATGACCACATATTCGATGTCGTCAAAAATGCTGGGAAATGTCTAGGTTTCTTCTAGCGATGTAGGAAATACTTTACACCTTCTGATTTGACCTCAATGTATAAGGCATTCATCCGCCTGAAATTGGAGTGCAATGCCCACATCTGGTCGGGTGCTCCCAAAACATCTCTACACCTGCTAGATAGGATTCAAAACCATGCGATAAAACTCATAGGTGATACTAATATCACTCAAACAATGGACACCGTTGAACACCGACGTGATGTCTGCTGCTTCACTTTGCTTAATCGCTATTTCCCCCAGCTTATACGCATCTTACAAACATTTAAAAACAATGTACTATACATCGGTACCTGTCCTTTCTTCCTCCCTAAATTTCCTTCGCCCGCGCTGTGTACAACCATTCTAAGGGTACAAAAACCCCTTGAGCGCGCGCTGATTATAAAAAAAAAAGCGCCGCTGTCAAAATTGTCGAACAGGATCTCTATTAAGTTCCACTTCTAGAACCCGAGGCGATCCACTGAACTATGTTCGATGGTAGCGCTACTATTAACCGAACCATGACTCTTAAGAGAGTCGGTCACACAAAGCGTTAGCTAATACAAAAATTCGATAAATTCTGCATCAAAACTTCTTTGGACTGTTCATGTCAAGTCGAACAGCTCTCTCTGCTCAACTCCTTTCTGGTAGCGTAAAGACTTCTGGTTTGTCACTGAGGATAGCCCTTTGGAGCTACACGGCTATGCTAAGACCAGTTATATTCTTTGTGTCGGTTGTCTAGTGTAACAAACTTTCACGGAAATACTTCACTGCTGCTTTGGCCAAAGAGCGATCAGTCTCAATTGCATATAGAATTCCACTAGTACGACTGGCACTATCACTATATCATGGGTTGGAATCTCAGACTTCCCTTTCGTTTAAAGGGAAGTGGTCACAGTTGCGTTTTGACGACCTTTCATGCCGACTGCCTTATTTCTCTAGTCTTATGCACATGCTGTCTGATGCAATGACGCCAGAATCGATTTCCTCTCTGCCCAAGAATGATTTCGTCCAGAGTCCGAGCCAGGAAAGAAAAGTAGTCAGGTCTTCAGGGATGGCTCCTAAGCCTATTTAGGAAGCAACGCTTATATGTTTTGGAGGACGGCAATGTTTAATTTCACTCCCTGTTAGGAGAACTTACCATCACAATGGGCCAATAATCCGTCTCGCGTCTTTTTCGCAAGCTATGATACGAGTGTATGCAATCCTGTTGACAAACGTTAGCTGCGCTTAACGTTTTGCTGAAACATCTCACTACTTCCAAACTAGTTAGCGAATGTAAATCTTCTCTGAACGCAGTCGGAATATTGAATTCACTGAGTCTGGTGTGGGTTTCAGGTAAGTATTGGTTCACAGCTCCTAAAGAGAGTGTTTTAGGACTCGACTTCATTCATATTGCTTGCTACACACACAACTGCAGACGTGTCTAAGCGGACAGCGATTTTTTTTTAGTGATGTCGACAACGAGAAGCACTATCTCTCTGAGTGTCTAGCCTTTGCTCACATCAGACTGTAAGCACTTTATCACTTTCTAGGAAAGCCTGAGGAATACCAGTTAGAGGAACACAGATACAAGTAGCGCAATAGACTAGTTCTTTGCCTGAGTGATCTGTTCCGATAGAAAAAAGAAGACGTCCGGCAACATATCAGGATCGAAGT
Organism: Volucella zonaria; assembly: GCA_963966105.1. Classification (NCBI taxonomy): domain Eukaryota; kingdom Metazoa; phylum Arthropoda; class Insecta; order Diptera; family Syrphidae; genus Volucella; species Volucella zonaria. Next base: position 57,954,205 of record OZ014530.1, read on the forward strand.
GAAATTAAGATCTGTTCAATACAATTGGGGTGACAACATCTACTAAACTCCAGCCCAGCATAGTTTAAGCACACGAAGAAGACAACAAGGATGTTATAGAAAAAAGTCGCTATGAAGTTTTGGTACCAAAAGTATCTGTTAATAAGAAGGAAATAAAATAAGAATTATTCTTACAAGACATTGGACTCGAAGGAGTTCTTTTAAATTCTTAATAATACCGCGTCACATACGGTTCATCTTTGTGGCCTCTATATCGTGTCGTGCTTCCTTTGAATTGATCACATCGCAAGTAACAACTAATTAAATCAAACAATCAGGAATTATTAAAATGCAAATTAAAGGCAGACCGGTTGGTATCTCAGACTGTCTGACCAGTTAGTTGCTACTCTAATCAAACACCAAACCCGCGGCTTTCGTTTGATCTTGCCAGTTATTCAAAAAATCTTTTAAAGAACATTACAAATGACAGTTGACGGTTGACAGCTATAAAAAACAAGTGTCAGCTGTCAACAGTTATACAATGATCCGTCGAGACATTAACAGAAAATTGCTGTCGGTGGCAGTTATGAATTCTAAATACACCAGAAGCACGGTATCGTATCTGCATATTATCGCAAAAACATCTCTAAAATAGGAATTACAAAGTCAAAATACCTCAAAATTCTTTCACATCCGAGAGTTGCAATTTATGCATCAAAATCACAAGTGCCCTTCAGTTCGAAGTTAGCATGAAACTCGAACACCTAATGATTACTATTATTCGGGAGGGCAACCAAATCCTAAAGCTGACAACTGATCATGTCTCAGAAATGTCACCTCTTAGATACTAATGGACTAACTGTTTGAACTCTGTTATGAATGATTTGCATTTGTTTATCTTACATGCGATTACGAGCAGTCTCCAAACAAGCTATCACCACTCAAGCGACAAAAATTGCAAAAAGCAATCGAAAATTTCGTTTAAATGTGAAGCCGCTCACAATCAAACTACGTACGTACGGCAGCAATTAAGAACACCCCAGTCACCTGCTCTGTCATGTCAAAATTCTTGACTTTTCGACTTGACAAGTAAATTGGCTGTCGCTGCATACAAACACACCGACCAACATGTGTAGATGGAAAAATTCCAGTAAGCCAGCGGCTTCAGTTTCAACTTCACTTACTGTCATTGTGCATTTAATTCCAGCGGCATGTGTGCCTGCCTATGGGTGCATATTTCCGCAATAAACGTCACTACGTCACTGTACGAGCTGATGTCTGGTGATAGCGTCACAAAACTGCGTTCAAGCCAGTATTTCAAACTACGGATTGCGAATTTCGAATCGGTATCCGGATCAGTATTCGAATCAGCTTTTAAGTCAACATTTCAAGCTGTTTGCTGCATTTTATCCCCCGAGGATGGTGGCAGAAATATCTACGTAGAAAAGCTCAACTTATTCACTCCTTGGAATGCGTTTACGAGACACGCAATCCCAGACTGACGTCACTCGGACCAAAATATACAAAAAAAGAAAAAAAGGAAAAAAGAAAAAAATACTCAAGTGCACATGCGTGACACGCAGTCATGTACACACTACACAACAGATACAGATACCTACTTAGTCTTCCCGATAGAACGTCCCTTCATCTGTATATCATTCTACCTTGACATTTGAGTTACGATTTTCAATTTGCATCCTAATACAAATAATTTTGCAGAATTTTCAAATAAGATCGACATAAGCGACGCAATGCAACATTTGTGTGTCAATTTGGCATGTCAAAACGTAAACACTCACCCACAGACACAAACTCACAGCTAGCAGAAATACTCTTATTGGAAACTTTCACTTTTCACTCAGCTCCCACTCCATTGTGCACTCCAATAAGAAGTCAGTATCTCATAGATACATTTCTGGTTCCAAAGCTTTTCTAATTACCCCCATGTCGATGGCTCAAATTGGAAACTCCACCTACACTCGACAAGCAGTTGTCTCATTTCATCTCAAGTAACAGACCACCTTCCAATGAGCACTGTTTCAATTCCACACGGCACAAAAATGTATCTAGATACAAATGACTCTTCCAATTGCGAAGCACCTCCTACCAATGAAGAGATTGGCGTTTGCCTTACCTGCTCTGACTTAAGATATCCACTCACTACTTTGCTCCTCTTGCTGGCAATACCACGAATCTTCTCTCCCACTCTAGAGGGAACTCCTTGTACCTGTCTATTGTCGGTGAGTCTGAATTGTGCGAACAAAAACCGGACAAGGAGGACGGACCCGCGACTGGAATTGTGAAAAATGAAACTCGCCCATGGGCCGCAGGACTGGTTTTCCCATTTTAGTTCTTGTTGGATTCTCAAAGAGTTCGTACCCTGGCTTCGTGTGTTTTTTGTCATTTATTGAACAAAAAGGAGATCCGACGTCGTTCGCTCTATTCACGTGTACCTTTCCTCCAGTGTCGGTTGTGTGCTATTGTTGTTGTTTTCCTCTAACCCTACACCTCCCCACTACAAAAATAAATAGAAAAAAAAAAAAAAAAAAAAGAAAAGAAAAAAGTAAAACCGCTCACATATCTATCAACGTTCGAGTACTTGCTGGCTCGCTCGGCAGCATTTGTTGAGATACATTTTGCATTAAACAACGGAAGGATATCTCGGCAAAAATAAAAGGGAAAGGAAAAACGGAAACGGTCAAATATCCGTCGCGATTTGACGACGTAGAAAAAAAAGAAAAAAAAGGATATCCTGTCCTGTCCTATCCTGTGTGACCTTTGTGTGTGATTCTTAGAGTGCGTTCTATCTATTCGTTCGATTTTGTATTTTTTTTTGTTTTTTTTTTTGTTTGTGAAATATTGCTTCCAATTATTGTCGTCGAAGGTGGAGGTGGAAGAGGAGCATAAATCACACACGAGTCTAAATAAATAAATACACGCGCAACACATACATAAAGAGACGATAACGATAACGATAACGATAACAACGATGACGAAATGTCATGTCATCGATGTTAGTCGCGCAACATCATCGGCGAAGATCAATGATCCTTAGATTGCGTGTCGTGTGCGTGAGTGCGTGCAGTTAGCACTACCGTGTCCCGATGTGTGTTGTGCTTTCGTTTGTTTTCCGTTCCGTTTGTTGTTGTTGTTTTGTTGGCTTTGTCGTGGCCTAAAACTAGAGAACCTCACCAGTGGTGTGGTGTATCTAACCTCCTAACGGGGATATGAGTGTGTGTGTGTGTGCATGTCATTTGAATTGATTGTGTCAAATTGTCAAATTCAAAATTTGTTGTGTGTTGTGTGTGGTGCAATTGATGGATAAAAATAGAAAACAAAACACAAACCGGAGAAAATTACAAAAAAAAAAAACAAAACAAAACAAAACAAAACAAAACAAAAACGTTGCAAGGATAATCATAACAACGAAGAGAAAAATTAGTAAAAAAAATCAGAACGAGTTCGGAGTTGAAAAGGTGCGAATAGTCAGTGGATGAAGGATACCAAAAGCACTGAGATTGATTTTTTTATTTTTGTTGTCTGAGCATATCTATCGACGGTTTATTGTTTATTGAGCTTCCGTCTGAAAATTATTCAAATCCGAGCCATTTTCAAAATTCTGTGGCTAATAGAGCTATTTGTGACTGCCCGCTTTCGTCAAAGTCGGAGATCAGGCTCCTGAAATGAGCAGAACTATCAACATCTTCGAACACCCTCAAGAATACGGTCTAACATTTTTCCCGTCGCTGTAACAGTTGGTGTGCTGTGACTTAGGCATGCTTTAAGAACTTTCAACGTTGAAATAGAAATCTTCAGCCCTTGTCTGTGGTCAAAGCCTGTTAAGTTAAAGAAGTAATTGATGCATAGTCTGTTGTTAGAACTGCTCCTGCATCATTTTGGTACTAAAGGGGGCTTTTGCAGGTCCACAGATGTTTTATTTACAAGTCAGAACGAAATAGTTAGCAACATTATGCTTGGAACACCAGCATCAAATTTCAAGCCAGAGTTTCTTGCCAATAATGAACTGAATATTGGCTTCCAAAGCCTTTACATAGCCCACCAAGATGTAATCGTGAAATCGTTCAACCTCAGTGCCAATTTATTGGACCATTTTGCGGTATAATGTTGTCGCTGAATTGTGTACTCCGTAAGTGAATGGGACCACAGATCATTCTGATCATGGTCGTCCATATTTCCGATGAAACAGTCACTTAACGTTGGCCATTGCTAGGCCTCATTTTTGAAAACATAAGAGCAACCGGCGTAAAAACCACACCAAACAGTGCACCTTGGTGAGAGAGTCTGGGTTGGTCTGGATTTTGGAAGCGGAGGTATTGCTTATCTTCGAACCAAAGGTAGCCTCGTCACCAAATACGATTTCTTGAAAAAAATAATTGTTGACTGCGAGCTGCTCATGAACCCAATCCGCGAACTCCCGTCGCAAGTTGTGGTATTGTAGTTTGAGTTCCTACACAGGCTGGGTCTTATAAAGCAATTTTTCCGAAATCTTCGACATTGTCAAACTGTTGCAATTGATAGCGAATTGAAAAGTCCGCATATTCTGCCACACGTTGTTGGTTTTTGCGTCATATAGCCTATGTAGTACGAATGTATTCACAACACGAGGAATAGCAAGCTTATTTGGTCGATATGAGGACCAGCAAGACCGGTTGTCAAACAAGTTTAAATGATACGGAAGCGTTCTTTTTGTGTCAAACAATGGTAAACATAAATGTCAAAGAACTGTCAAGAGTGAGAGCACGATTTGAAAGTTATACCTATTGGGAAATACATAATTCAAAAAGCCGCATTTACTTTATGGGTAAAGGCTTGCCTAGGGCAGCATTTGGTCGTTGATCTGCCTTGAACTGCGGGTTTTCTGCAGAGAATGGAAGTGCTTTAATCGCACCTTGATTTAAATGCTTCAAAAAGTTCTCAGTCGTGGTACTATTAGAGTTATTTATGCTTATCTTGGCTATGATCGGCTATATCAGATTTTGTTAAATAAATTTTAAAGGCATTGCTTGTAACAAAAAGAAAGAAACCTTTAAAATGCTTTGGGAAAGGAAACACTTGATAATCTTGTTCACTGTTGTTTAAGTATAAAATTTGATGGTTATCCAAACCGGTCATAAACTAGTGGGTTGCTTCTTTAAAAAGATGCCAGTTCGGACTCTTTTTTTCTTCAGAGATATCAAGAAGATTATCATACGATTTTGTAGAACATAGCGCAATTAAGAAGGACTAGGGTGATCAAAGTTTTGTAAAGAGTTTTCATAGTTTTACGCCAGAGGGTCATACGAACATGTTTTTGTGTTTTATTAGGTGAGATGCTATTTTCAAAAGTTAATGTGAACCACACGTAGTCACAATTAGCTTACAGCTGTTTATTGGGACTTTTTGTCAGATTCATCGGCGCTGGGAGTCCAATTAACTTTGTACTCGTAGCAACGATGCTAACTTTCTGCTAGAGCCGAGCAAACGTACTGTATACTGGATATCGTCGACCACGTCTTGTAGACACACAAATGTTGATTCTATCTCTTGAGTTGGCGTGAGAATTTCAGACGAGTTTCTCCAGTATCATGATCCTTAGCGAATTCGACGAGAATTTTTCATCACCATTCCTCATGTGCCTCCGAGTTTCGTTGAGATGTCACCAGCCTGAAATGCCAGTGGCTTTGAAATGCGAAGAAGTGCTGAATATTGAAATATTAGATCATTTGAGGATTTTTAAGGATCTGATGCCTAATTAACCACAGTCAATCAGATCGTTGTTATGGTGATGGTATGACATTGGTAGAGACGTGGCGCTGTTGTTCAGTTCATTGACTACTATGTGGAAACTCTGGGTTCAAATTTCAACCAATATTAAAAAGCAGAAAAAAAAATTAGTTTTTTCAACGTCACCATCCTGTCCATGAAAGTAAAATCCCCGATCGGAGTTGCAAAAAAAGTAGCTTCCATCTCACTGTGCATAAAAAAAAAACGATGGACTAACCATACAGTGAGTGGAAGAGATTAAGGATAGGTCTACCTCAAATCTTTGGTGAAGAGACAACATAAGGATGATGCCTTTATAATTACAAGGTCCTCTTCCTTGTGGATTAAGAATATAATCTTGAGGTTGCCTTTATGTATTAGGTGCGAAACTAAAGATGAAAATGCAACTTTATTGTTAAAAAATGGTTACAAATGAATCATTCAAGATATTGCCCATCGCTAGCTATAACTTTTTCCCATCTTTCTGGCAGAGTGTGCATCTTTTGAGGCTACCACGAATCAAGCCATTCTTTGACGTCTTCGTATGAGCGGAACTGCTGATCAGTCAGACCATGCGCCATCGAACGGGACGGACGACGCAATATCTGGGGAATATGGCGGGTGGGGTATGACTTTCAATTAGAGCGTTTCCAGGTAGGTTTTATCGGGTTTGACAATGTGAGGCCGAGCGTTCTCATGCTGTAGAATCAGTTTTTCGTGCCTCTGTTCGTATTGTGGCCGTTTTTCGAGCCGTCCTCGCCTCAATCGCATCAATTGAAGTCGATACCGTTCCCCAGCGATGGTGTCGTTGGATTTTAACAGTTCATAATAAATAACACCGACTTGGTCCCACCAAATGGACAGAATAGCATTCGCAGCGTGAATATTTGACCGAGCCTACGACGTAAAAGCATGACAGGGCGAGACTTTCCTCTCTTTGAATTGCGGTAATGAATCCATTTTTCATCACCCGTTACGATGCGATGAACAAAACCCTTCTTTTTTTGCCGCTGGAGCAGTTGTTCACAGAAGAAAAAACGACGCTCAACGTCCCTTGTCTTCAAATCATAAAGAACCCAAGTTCCTTGCTTTTGAATCATTCTCAACGCATGCAATGCTGAAGCAAGCTCTTCTCGCATTTGGCAGGGATCCTCATCGAGCAATGCCTCCAATTCAGCATATTCGAAGGAATTTGGCCTTCCTTTACGCGGAGAGTCGTCAACATAGAAATCACCGTCTTTGAAGCCACGGAATCAATCACGGCACGTTGTTTCACTTAGAGCAGCATCACCGTAAACTTTTTGGTGCTCTCGATGCGCTTCAGCCGCCGTTTTCTTCGAATGAAGGAAGAAAATCACCACTTCTGACGATGACAATGACGATTACTGTATTTGGCACAAAATCAGACATTTTCACACAACTAAATGTATTTGACGCCAAAACAGAATCACTAATGTGTCAAAACGGTTTGTTTACCATATGTCTAAGGTGGGTTCATAACGTTTTGGATATGCCGAAATCGACCAGCACTTACTGCTGGAGCCATCTATTGAGAACTTAGTTGTGCACCTAAAGTGTTCATTTCAAATTAAAAGGAAAATAGCGCTCAGAAATGTAAAGCAGTGCCTGATAAGTGACGTCAGCTACTCGTACCAATGTTTACAATGACATTTTTACATAATGCGGACTGTTTTCCAGTGATATGTTTAATTAAACTTTACTCCTTAAGAAACTCAATAGAAAAAACAGTCCACCGATGTCGAATCACGATCTAGGTAGTCATCTGGTCCTCGTGAAACTATTCGAATACCAAATTTTTCCTTTAAATGATCAACTGTCACACTGGCTCTGTGATACGGAGTATAGTCTTGCTGAAAAAATATTCTCTCAACAATAATGTACTCGTACGTTAAATATTTAGAAAGAAAGAAATGCTTCAAACGTTTACATTTAGGATATTTGAGAGCCAGAACGGTCAGTAAGTATCGTCGGAGCACTATACATTAGGAGCCTCCTTGCGTAGATATTGCTGTTGAAAGGTATTTGAAACATACCCTGGGTACGCCTTCTTGTGTTGAACTGATGTTGTATTGGCATCTCAAAACGGTTGTCGTCATAATGGTCGAGCGCTATTGCCATCTTAAAAATCTGGTTCACTCCTAACTCTCTAAAGCTGCTGTCTCTCTGGGGCCTGATTGGAGATCTGCTGATTATATTCTTCAATATCGTACCCTAGAGTTTCAGCAGCTTTCCAGTTTGCATTTTAGATGCATTATCCCGTAGTAGCATTCCATACCTTAACATGGATTCAACTGCTTCTGAAACTGGTACTAACCCCATATAGGTAGACAATACAAAAAAGTGTCTTCTTGAGGGGGGAGCGAAGTTTATCGAAATGTGGGATCCGTATGAGGTGACTATCAAATATCACTCGTAAATTCCTATAGCTTTTGAAAACCAGCAGATGTTTTTAAATCTTATGTTCGTTCAGTTTTTTTATTACGTGGGATGCGAATGTGCATAACCTTTGTTCTAGGCGAGTTTTCTATGATCATAGCAACATGACGCATCCAACATTCGCATTTAACTTTCAAGACACCTGTGTCAAACAACCATCATCTGCGAACACTAATGAAATACTCTTAGTGAAAATCCGAAGCAATATTAGTAAACAGGACTGGTCCAACTTTCGACCCCTGTGTTACGCCAAAAGGAGCCGGTAGATCATCGCTAAGACAATCTTCAATTTTTCTTCCAAGTAGTTTTTCCTCCAATCCACCAATTTTACAAATAAATTAGGAATAGGCCTATAAACTGCAGTACCGGTTTTAACTCCACAATCTTACGTTTGTCTGGGATTTTGGCTTGGTTTAAGCGATTATTGATGTAAATGTGATATATCGGCATGCAACTTTACGTCTCGTGGTCGAATGCCGTCGACTTCCGGTGATTTACTCGGATTTAAAGATACCACTCACTGTTGGCCCGTATGATATTTGAGTAGGACGGATTATCTGTAGTGTTTGAATCGGTGAAATGCTACCAAATGCTGTTGGATATTGCTTTTGGGCAGTTTTTTGGAGGGAAATCCTTCATAACTACCTCATCTACACAGAGTTTTTCCTTTCCAATAATTTCATTTATCAAGGCCGATGTGTTCAGAGGATCTCTTCTTGGGTTAAAGAATGTATTTTGTGGAAATTTGAATTTTCAATTGAATTCATAATAATTCTCAAGCTTCTATGTATATTCTTTTTTGCTGGATTCGTTAAGCCTATTTTTTTACCATCTTCCATATAATTCGTTTCTGCGCCTACATTTATTGCGAATGTTGGCAGGATTCCATGGATTTTGTCTACTTTTAGTTCGTATACTGCTATAAAAAATTAAGAGCAAATCATTTTACTAGAGCATTAACATTCCACCAAACAGATACTATTTTTGACTTGTATCTGCAGGTCTTTTCAATATATTTTATGGATTTATTTGATGGCATATCGAGAGTTTTGTTTGCTCATATATCGACAAATTGAGCCTCATTGTTTAGAATTACTTAGTCGAGCTCTTTTAAGCATATTTTTCATACAATGCTCGCAGATTTCTGATGTTATTTTAGCAATTCCTTTCCAGATATTGATTGCTGGTGTACGTTTCCCCTTTCAATTATATTCATTCGAAAAAAATCAGAGAATTGTGAGCCGGTCGATGTTATACTTCTTAAAATGATTTGCCCGGAAAAGTCCTCGTAGCACTAGCTGTGTATGATGGTTTGTGAGTTTGATAAAAGGCAAAGCAGATTAATACGTATTCGGCCTTAGTATGACTGATTCGTTAACTGCTATCTTCTTGAACCTTTATCCAATTATTCAGAGCTACCTGAATGGCTGTTAATAGCACCATCGTTGGCAATAGAAAAAATGTCGTTCCGGAATTGTTATTACAAAATCGTTCGTGTCAGTAAAAGCAAAAGACCTTCCACAGTGCCTTGGGGTAGTTCAATTTTAACTTCAAATGCTCCAGTTATTCTTGCTGTGCGTTTAACTTTTGTTTCAGTGTCAGTGTAGATACTGTTTGCTTACTTACATAGGTGGCGTAACAGCTCAGAGTGAACAAGGGTCTCAAATAATAAGCCTCTCTTTAGTTAATTGCCTTTAGATGCGCACTCCAAGGTTGAGCTTGATCTAAGGTGCGGTCGTCCTCGACTTCGTTGTCCAGGCGACTGACGTCAACGCAAATGGGATTTTTGTCTCAAAACGACTCTTCATCCGCTTTCAATTGAGTCCATCAATATCTTATGTACAGTCTCCTTAGCTATTCGTGATAGAATCTTACCTTCTTAGCCCAAAGAAACAGAGTTTGGCAAGAGTGATTCTTCGTTTTATTTCTGCTAAGGTGTTGTTGGCAGAATTTATAGTAGAGTCAAGGTAGACATAGTCTCTTACTACCTCGAAATTATAGTTGTCGGCTGTTAAATTCTGTCCAATTTAGATATTGTTTACAATTCATAAATATATTTCATACATCTCTGGTACATTTTCAGATCATAGTATTGTTCATATTAGATCTGGGAACTTGGAACAGATTCTCCACAGTGTTGTGTTGTCTTCCCATCATTATCTGTTTACTTAGTGTCGTATGTAGACTTGGCTTCCACATGGCCACATTAAGTGGCATGGACTTTAATACATTGCGAACTCATTCATATACCAAGTCCTGGCACTTATTCTCTTACAATACAACACGCTATAAAAGAAATCAAGCAATTATTTCATATTCAATTTTAGTTTCTTTAATAGTTGTTATTAGAAAAAATAGTGTCACTCGGAATGACTGCCTTCTGCTTTAATATACTCGTAAGCTTTCAAACGTCATGGCCATTGTGGAATAGCGCCACACACTGTATCCATGGATATCGATGACGCTGCTGATTCCAATGCTGTTTTGAGACTTTCCAAATTTGTCTTGCATGCCACGTTCCCTAGTTCTGAGTACACATAAAACTGAGCCACTCCTGTATGGATTTTGCTTTGTGCGCGGGAGCATAGTCTGGTTGAAGTATCTATCTTCCTCCATTGAAAGTATTGGTTAAACCCCACACTATACCCTCTAGCATATCTCCTTGGAAAGCTTTTGCACCCGTTTTTACATCTTTTTCGCAGAAATGAAGGAACGTGACAATTGGGTGAGATGCTACGCCCCAAACCATTCGGGCAGCAGGATGACGGTCACGTTGAGCCTTTGGAAAAACTTTTTTCGCTTCCTTTGATGACGTAACATAAATTTTTCTCATTTTGTTTGTTGAAAACTTTTTTCACGCTAAAAATTTTCTCAACCGTTACCAACGTATTTTCATGCTGCAAAAGCTGTTTGCATCTTTCCAATCTAGTTTCTAGCAGTTGACCGACTACAGGCTTTCATGTGGAGATCATCCTGAATCGGTCTTGACACGGGATCTGGGGGACATCTCCAGTTCGTTGGACATGATTTTCTGCTTCCGAAAGGAATTTCTGTGAATTTTTTGGCAGTTCATCGAAGAGACTAATAGCCCAAAAAACAAACATTCTCGATATACCTGTTGGTTTTAACAAAACAAATATTTAGCCAGACCGTTTCTTTATTTAAATGGACCGACTTTTCAAAACACCAACGAGAGTTTTTACTCTACTCGCGCCTTAGTTCTTCCTGAGTTGGGTTTATGACATTTAGAAACCATGCCCGCAAATTTATCGCACGAATCTGGCTTCACTTCTGGCTTTCATTCGATTTTTTCTGTTTTTTTCACGAAAATTTTTATCAACAAAGGTAATCTATCTATGTACAATATGTCTGGTGCTTGCTGCTGCAGTACGCAATTAGGTGCCACTCTTGCTCAGTAAAGAACGCATTTGGAATTGGTAAACGATGTGACTTGATATGAGTTTTCTGCCGTCAAACTTATTGCTGCAAAATCTTTTTCTCCATGGCGATCTTTGTACTCGTAATTCGATTCATCAAAGTGTCAGTTTAAGTCATCACCGATAAAAAAGAACATCTTTTTCTTTGCAGTTCTACTGTCCAAATGCCACTTCTGTTAAGAAATTTTAATTTAAATCGTACACAAATGACAGTTGTTTAGCCTTAATGCATTCTTCTTTGAACAATTATACAAGAGTGTTAAATCAATAGTTTTGTTTAGTCGATAAACAGTAGTCAGTTACGTTTGTAATCGCCAGATGTTTTTTTTTTAACAGGCACTGTCGGTTTTTTTAACAGGCATCTTGCAGTAAATGTGCCCAGTTACTTCGTCCTTTACAAACAAAGTGGTTCAAAAGTCCTTATTCGATTTCATAAAATCCAAACTTTGGATGAAGAAAAAGAATTGGCTCCCTTAACTGGTTACGTTTCTTTAGACGCAAAGATGATGTCGGCCAAGTGGCCATCGGCAGAGTTGGCACACATTTGTGCTCACTCCACAGCGTTTTGGACAACTTTTCCCAGAACTTTTAATGATAACTTCTGCAATTCTTCTCGAATGTTATGCTATAAGGTCACCAAAGTCAAGCTTGTTGATACTTAAAAAACCACAGAGAAAAAAGTTATCACGGTTAATGCGAGCGACAATGGCGGACACTGTAAATTGCCAAAACAAAAGATTAATCGGTTTAGAAATACTTGACCCAGAATATCGATTGACTCTCGTGATGAGTATGCAGTTGCATCATCCTGCTAGAACCACAAGTTCTCCAAAGCAAATTTATCAATTTGCGGCACTCAGAAATCGTCGATCATGGAACTGTGGCGTTCACCAATCACTTTAACATTGCCCCCAAGAAGTATAGGACAATCATTTTCTTTCACAACATGACACAGCTATACCGCATACAGTAAAGCGATGCATGAATTCTAAATCTGTTAACTTTACAAATTTTAAAGTTGCGAACACAAGGCTTCATTAGTCGCACTTTTCTGTAGGCAAGTGACTTGTACATGCATATGTACATCGCAGCACCCCTATTCGATCGGCGAGGTTCCGTATTGTGCGTATTTTTTGCTTCAAAAATTCATCTTTTGGATACATAATCACGTAAATGATAGGCCTGTTGAAACATAAGATATTTCTGTATTGAGCTCTATTCAAGTCGTCTTCTCCTGGAACCAAAATCTCCTTTTGTGCATTGAGCATTTCGTATCGGAACACTGAAATTTGAAACACGAATCGGCACCTAAAAAATATGGGAAAAGTCATGAAGTTGGGAAAATGGGTACCACACCCTCTATCGCAAAATAATCTTCAGCAAGGAGTCGCAAAATGTACTGCGCTTCTGTCGCGTCACAACCAAGAGCCGTTTATGAACCGGACCATTGCCGGAGATGAAAAATGGGTTTTCTACCATAACATCAAACGTCGCCGACAATGGCTTAGTCCAGAAGACCGACCAGCACAATATCTCAAAGATGGACTTCATCCGCTCAAGGTGTTACTGTGAGTTATAAAATTGATTCTGACTTTATTTTGAAGCTACGTTCATGCCATTATGTATGGACGATGGCCGCCTCAGCTTCGCTGGCAGTGCTTCAAGCGGTCGGTCCAATGTTTGATGACTCGGTCCAATATGTGCGACGTTATTCTGGCAATAGCGTGTCGAATATTGGCCTCGAGCTTGTCCAAAGTGGTTGGCTTGTTAGCGTAGACTAAGGACTTGACGTAGCCCCAGAGAAAATACTCGAGTGGTGTCAAATCACGTAATCGCTGCGGCCAATTGATGAACGCTCGCCGTAAGATGACCCAGTCGCCAAATTTCTTCTTCACAACTTCGAGCGTTGCATCGCTTGTATGGCATGTAACGCCGTTTAATTTATCGATGTTGACGAGCTCTGACCACAGAAAGTCGGTTATCATCGCTCTCTACCTAATACCATTAACATTAACATTAACACCGTTACGGTGTCTCCTTCCTCATTTCGAAAGAAATAAGGTCCGATGATGCCGCCATGCCATAAACACTGTGGGATTGTGTTCGCTTCAATAATGGCAATTTTGATTGTTGACATAGCCGCTGAGCAAAATTGGGCCTCGTCCGAGAAGATGATTTTTTGGCCAAAATCCAGATCTCCGGCTAACTAGCGAACTAGCCCAATTTGCGAAGTCACGGCAGTCTGTATGGTCGTCCGGCTTCAATTCTTGCGTCAGCATAATCTTATACGGATATAGACCCAAATCCAAACGCAAAATAAGCCAGGTTGACTCTCTGGCTATTCCCAATTCAGCTGATTGGCGCCTAATCGAAATTTCTGGGTTTTCTTCGATACTGGCCGCTACGGCGGCTATGTTTTCTTCATTTCGCACCAATATCTGCCTGGTTGGTGGCTTAAGATCCAAATGGGTATACTCACGCTCAAACTTTTCCATGATGGCACGAATTGCCTGCACTCTAAAGCCGTGCTGACAACAATGTCACGACTAAATTCACGTTGCGTATTTACAAGTGAGGCGGAATTTCGATAATTTTTTAATAATTACCATACGTTAGGCAAGCGTGAAACGAGTAAAACGACGCATGATGAAATGGCAAACTTTACTGAATATTTTGACAACTGGATGTCATTGGTAACTTTGACAGCTGCTGAAACATAAGAATTGGAAAAACTAGCATTGCTATATGGTCACTCGCTACTATAATATTTTTCTTCCATTTGAAAAATAGTTTTTAGACCGTAATGTGTTAATCAAATAAATAAATAAAGTCCTCCTACCAATATTTGCCATACGGTATTTCCAGCGCGATATTTTGTGTTATGCCATTAGTTCACCTATTGCTGTAAATGACTTAGCCAATTGACTACGCAAAGTCCTTTTCGTGCACAAATTCAATCAAAGGTTATTCGGTCTATGCTATACAAACTTTAGAAGATTATACTGCAAACTTTTGGGAATATTAAGCTCCTTGCTTAGCCTTCCACTGTCTTTGCTACATCTTTAAGGAGAATACTCTCGAAGAATTTGGCTCCTAAGCCCACTCTCTGTTTTACTTCAGCCATTGTTTCTTCCTCTACTGCTGCTGCCTTTTCTTATCCAAAACATATTCTAATTTTGAGGCGTTCTTCAAATTTTCATTGATTTTCAATCGAATTGGTTTTAAATGTCCCACAACAGCTTCAGAAATAAGCAATTTGTATCGATACCCTCAACTTCCTCACAGATTTCCTCAATGAATGGCAAATAAGTTGGACAATACCAGTCGATTCTCTGGATCCTGTGCAACCTCGGAAGTGAAGTCAGTAAGGGCTTTTTTTATTTTCTCAACTATAAAACCGCGTTCATCTCTGAGGTAAACGCAACAATTTGGATCTGGATGGATTTAGACATTTTTCTTGTTGAATCTCGAAGGGATCTTGTTCGTGCTGCCTCCTTGTTCTCGATAATAATATGACAGGTAAGAGGAGGAAACGTTGTTCCAAACCTAAAATTGAAAATCTTTCTCAAATGCTGTGCCAATTGTAGATGCCGAATTTGATCCTCACCAACCGGAACTTGTGTAGCTTTGAAAAGTATGATATTGGCAGCTTGAAGAACAAGTATAACCTTAGTGAGATTTGCTTCATTTTTTGCAATTTCTCTCTATATATACTGTGGCAAATATCCAAGTCGAGCCATTATGTTTGTGCAACTTAGTACTTACCATCCAATTGAGTTCAGCAAACTCATTTACTGTTTATTGTACGAATAGTGTGGATTTGTTGACCTCAATACCACATGCCAATATTGTCGCGGCCATCGAAGAATGTTTTTGCGCAATGTCGGAGGATCTTTTGGGATGGTAATGGAGTGAAGATCTACAATGCAGGACGTTACATCTTCGTCAGCATTTTTAAGTGCCGTCCATTTTTGCACTGCTACAAGGTGATTTCCTAAATGCGAGGACCCCGTTGGCTGGATGCAAGAGAATTATTTTTGAGGACATTTGATCGATTCTTGTGATTTGTGACGCCCACTAAACTCGGGGAAATTGCTGTTTAGAAGACCGACTGAAGAGTAAAGGAAGTCGTTTAATGGAATTCATCGCTTAATAGAGACATATGACTTATAAAATCTGGTATTGTTGCAATTAAAAGTATAATGAGATGCTGAGGGAATAATCCATTATGGTCTCTTTTCTCGTAACCAGACTACCACTGCAGAGGTCTAATGTCAACAGGTGGGAACTAGAGCAGAAACGGCTAGACCTGGTTAGTCGAAAAGGGTCCTACTCCATCACTATAACGTTCGCCCTCATATAGCTAGGATCACCTGCATATATGTTTGTAGTTACAAAAGTTCGGTTGGTGAAAATGGGGCATCCGTCTTATTCTCCAGATTTATCAAATTGTTCTGTAAAAATTCCTAGATGGAAAATTTTTTAGATCTCGGGATGATTCCAAGACGCTCTTAGGGTATTTTTTTCATCACAACCAAACAATTTGCCTGAGAGCGTTGACTAATGAACGAAATTATATTGACGACAAAGTCTTTGCATTTGGTGCAAATTAATTAACATTAAACAGACATTCAAAAATCGTGCAATATCTGATATTTCGTCTATTGCAAAGAATTTAAATCCTAACTGAACTATGACCATGTAAAATAGGTTCTCCCGAAGTAAACATTTAGAGTATTGCAGACGTCTGTTCATCTTCGACTATTTTATTGAAATATTGTTTCACGAGTACTTTAGAGGCCACCCGGCTATATTTACAGTTTTTCTGTGGAAAACCAGAAACAGAAAAACATCAATGTTGTGAAACTTTTTCTACAGAGGAATAACTTATTTTCTCCGAAGCTTGAAACCGAAACAGGATCAGTTTTTAGGAGTTTTAAAACAGAAAAAAAAATAGTTTTATATCGTCCCAGCCATCATGTTGGATTAAATTTTTTTTAAAGCTAGAAAAACTGAGGACTCATCTGGTCTGCTGCTCTGTCCTTTGGTTTGCTTATTACGTAACTCTTGTAAAACAAGACGAAATTTATATTTAGATGTCGTATGGTTTCGTTGTGCGCATTTAGTTCTTTAAAACTTAAAATTAATACCGGTACCTGAAGTAATGCGAATCTTTTATTTATTTTGGTTCAAATTCTGACAATTTGATTTTAGGTATTGCTGATACATGGATGCTCTGAATGTTCTCCATTATCGGTCATTGCAATACTGTCACTTTCGGTATCACAAATGTTTTCACATTTGCTGCGCTGGTCATTGGAGGTTTTAATAGAACATTAAAGTAGCAAGGTAGTTAGAAGGTCTCTTAGCACCCACATAGTGCCGGTAAGTAGCAGTCACGTGGCTTTTATGTCTTTAGGAATGCATACCACTTCATAGTAGTCCCACTCTCAAACAAAGGCGGTCACAATTGTTTGCTCACTCAAAAACAACTAAAGTTAATTGGTTATAGAGTAATCGGGATCTCCGATTCTGAATCCGCAAACCATTTTGCTCTATCAGGAAAAGTTTTCGTGATACTCTAAAAGGGTGTTAGAAGAGAAAGTATTTGCTGTTTTACGAAAAGATCCCAAACAGTTTTTTCAAATTGAATTCATTTTAACAAAATTTTAAAATTATTTTAGCTACAGAGCAATTAAATAATAAAGGGTGTTTTGTTTAGAGTTATAAAAATTCAATATGAAATAAAACACTTGAAGCTAATGTTAATATCCATAATATTAGCTTTATTTAATGGATAATTTTATGCCATAAAATATGATATTAGGAATAGACGTGCCACGGCTAGCTCGAATGAAGCGCAATTTTGAAGTCCAATTTTGAACAACTTTATCGAGCAACTGGAGCCGTATATCAGCAACAACGCGGCGAATATTGACTTCCAAATCCTCATCGGCATAGGCGACTACTGACTTCACATACCCCCAAGAAAGTAATCTAAAGGTTTACATGACCGTGGAGGCCAGTTCACAGGTCCATTACGCGAAATTATGCACTCAGCAAATGTTTCACGCAATAAATTGATGGTGTAGCCCGCCTTATGGTTTGTTGTGCCATCTTCCTGAAAGCAAAGCTCTCTCACGTCAATGCCATTCAACTGAGGTGCGAAGGAGTCAGAAATCATGCTTCTATAGCGCTCTCCATTGACGGTAACATTCTGGCCGACATCGTTCTTAAAGAAATGTGGGCCGATGATTCCGCCAGCCAACAAAGCACAATAAGCAGTGAGTTTTAATGGTTGTAAGGTGGTCTCGACAAAGGCTTCTAGGTTTTCTCTACTCAAAATTCCGCAATTTTACTTGTTTACTTATCCATTTAACCAAAAATTGGCCTCATCGGAGAACAAAATTTTGCGTTGTAAATGAGGATCAAGCAGAATCATGTTTCCGGCCAATCCACCCATTATACGACGCGTATGTTGTCACGCTATGTTTTAACTCTTGCACAAGCTGGATCTTAGAAGGTTTTAAACCAAGATCTTTCTAAAATCTTCCACTAAGTGAATGGGCATAGTTCCAATTGCTGTCCACAATGCCGAATCGACTCATTCGGATTGTCCTCAACACTGCGCTTAACAACGGTAATAACTTCTTCTGTTCGAACTGTTTGTCGTCTTTGGAGATGCGTATTATCCACTTGGGTATACGAGTACGTGTTGCGAAAACGATTTATCGTGTTCCGAATAAATTGCTCAGATGGACGATTATGTCAACCCTAAAATGGACGTAGAGCCGTCCAAATAGTACTTGGCGTTTTGGATTGCCTTCTCATTTGATGAAAATCTCTGCCCTCCGAGCGTAGTTTTTAGATGAGGGAACAAAAAGCAGTCGCTTTGGGGCTAGATCTGGTGAATAAGGCGGATGGTCAAGCAGTTCAAATCGTAATTCATAGATTTTCGCCATGGCAACCGCTGAGGTGTGAGACGGCGCGTTGCCTTGATGAAACAGGATTTTCTTTTTCTGCAGATGTGGCCGTTTTTCCGCAATTTCTGCCTTCAGCTTGACAAGTAATGATGCGTAGTATGCTCCTGTAATGGTTTTTCCTTTCTGAAGATAATCGATTAAGATAACTCCTTTACTATACAGTCACCGTCACTTTCCCAGCCGAAAAAACAGTTTTTGCTTTTTTGGAGCCGGCTCGCCCTTTGCAGTCCACTGTTTTGACTGAATTTTTGTTTCGGGCGTATAATGGTGTATCCAAGTTTCATCTACACTTTACAGTAATTAATCGGCGCCAAAACTCGGATTTATTGCGCTTAAACTGCGCCAACAGAGCGTTGGAAATGTTCATTCGAACGCGTCTAACGTAAGCAAACGCGGCACCCAACGCGCGGACAGCTTTCTCATGCCTAAATCTTGATTTAATACGTAAAAAAAACGTTCTTTGGACATACTGTCTCTCTCACTTTAATTCGGCGGTCGTCCAACACCATTTGGTGAACTTTAGCAATGTTATCGTCAGTTGTTGCAGTTTTTGGACGTCCCGAACGTTCATCATCTCCCAAGCTCTTACGGCCACGTTTAAATTCAGCTGCCCAAAATTTCACTGTGGTAAATGATGGTGCAGAGTCCCCATACACAGAGTCCAACTTATTTTTGATTTGCGTAGGCATATTGCCTTTCAAAAATAAGAATTTAATAACAGCTCTATACTCAATTTTTTCCATTTTCACAACAAATACTCACATCGATTCACTCAAACGACTGTCAACTAAAAACAACGCGTCCAAAATGACTGAAACTGACAGTAAGTAACTGTCAAAAGATGCACAACTAGCATTCACTAGCTTATATTGACGAGCGCTGCTATCTGTATGTTGCGGTCGGAAATTTTTCAGACAACCTTCGTCTGTATTATAAGTAATATAGGTATTAAAGTTTGAATAGAGAACGCTTCGTCTTAGAGAGTCAGAATTCAAAATAAGTTGATGAAGCAGATCTGTATTGCAAACTTTTCGCGATATTTTTCTTGTTGCCTCGGCACCTTCTTCAGATAATTCTACTATCGACAGGAGAGCATGATTAAAATTGTATTCGAATCATTTATCAAGACTTTGTGAACTGAACTAAGAAGATTGTACTCGTACCACGAATATCCTTGAACAATCATTCTAGTTGTTTCCAATGCGAATGTTTTAAATTGTCCGCTCTTTATACAGGGTGTCCCAGTTTAGCAGTTTAATCCTTTAAGGGCACATTCCCGAAGCTCTGCCGAGCAAGAAATTGTATGGAAGTGGGGTCTATTCTCACTCCATTTCAAGTTACAGCCCATCAAAGTGGGTGACCTCTAATTTGGAGGTGTAACCACTTTAACCACGCTATAATTTCTAAACTAGTACAGGTACAAAAATAGTTTTGGACATTTTGGAAAGATAATTTAGCAGTGCATGCAAGTTTTAAATGCTTTGGGTACATCTGTGGAGCGACAAAAAAGTTATGGCTCGTTAAACTCAAAATCATGGAAATTTGCTGTTCCAGCTTTTTACTTAAAATGCATTTTTCTCTAAATTTTTACTTAATAAATTTTCTGAAATTTTTATCCTTGCAAAAATTCTTAAAAATTATATTTAGAAACTTTTTTACGTACGATTAACAGATTTTGTAGTAAAAGCCATTTTTCGTCAAAAAAATGGCCAACAAGAAGTGTACCTATTGAATTACTCATAAAATCTCTTAGATATTTTTATGTGGTCCTGAGAAGGACCTTTTTGGAAGAGTTTATGGAACGTTTATAACAGTTGTTTGAAATGCCTTCCTTCTATTTGAATACACTTTCGGGCGCGTATAACCATTTCGGATGATATTATAAATAATATTTTCTTGGAGCTTTACAGGCTCGACATTTCTCTAAAATAAACCTTTTCTTTCATAGCACCCAAATCTATGTGTGCTAGGTCAGGAGATCTGGGTGGCCAAGGGTTGGGGCCGAATCGACCAATCCTCCACCGTCCGTTAAAAGTACGGTTGAGGAACGAAGTTACCCCGCTGCTACTGTGACAAGGTGCTCCATCTTGTTGAAAGAACATCGCCCTTCTCTGAACAAGAGGAACATCTTCAGATATTGGCCATACACCAATTAGAAAGCGTGTTCAAGTCATTCTGAATAAGACTTTTAATTTTTAGGAATAACTTAAGACATTTGCAGTACTTAATTTTAGAAATAATATCATCAATAATGATTATAAAAAGTAGAGGGCCTAAATGACTACCTTGGGGAACACCTGATGAACATTTAATAGACTTAAATGGCGTGTTATCAGTTCTTACTATTTGCTTTCTACCAGTAAAGTACGACGACAACCAGCTTAAAATCCAAGAATATTCAATTTTTTCAATGGAATTTTATGGTTTACTAAAGTCCGTGTAAACGGCATTGACATTTAATGACATATGAGGAGAAAATAGCAAGATTAGTAATCGTTGATCTTCCAGATCTAAAGTCATGTTGAGCATCTGACAAGAATTCACTATTTCAACGTAGTCTCCCTTGAGCTCTATACACTTTGTCCAACGCTTCTCCAATTTTTTTATCCCTTCCAAAAAAAATGATTTGTCGAGGTCCTCAAAATAGGCCTTTGTTTGCGAGATGACTTCATCATTGGAGTCAATTCTTTTTCCACCAAGCCATTTCTTCAGGTTTGGGAACAAGAAGTAGTCGCTCGGAGCCAAATCTGGAGAATAGGGTGGATGAGGGAGCAATTCATAGCCCAATTCATGGATTTTTGCCATGGCAACTGCACATGTGTGCACCCTTGCATTGTCTTGGTGGAAAAGAACTTTTTTCTTGGCCAAATGAGGTCGTTTTTTTTTCAAATCGTCATTGAATCGGTCCAATAAGTTGGCATAATATTCCCCATTGATTGTTCTTCCCTTTTGAAGGTAGTCAATGTGGATTATCCCGCGTGCATCCCAAAAAACAGTCGCCATAACTTTATTGGCTGACAAACCCACCTTGGCCTTCTTTGGCGCCGATTCACCCTTAGAAACCCACTGTTTTGACTGTTGTTTGTTCTCTGGTGTGTTGTGATGGATCCATGTTTCGTCCACGGTTACAAAACGGCGCAAAAACTCCTCCATATTGCGATTAAACAACGCCAAACCTTCCTGTGAAGTTGTTACACGATTGCGTTTGTGGTCGACTGTGAGCAAACGCGGCACCCATCTTGCGGAAAGCTTTCTCATGCCCAAGTGATCATTCAAAATTGAAACCACTGAGCCATGCGAGATCCCTACGGCTTCCACAATCTCTCGCACTTTCAATCTTCGGTCGGCCAACACCATATCGTGAATTTTTTCGATTGTTTCGGGTGTAGAGACCTCAACTGGGCGTCCAGGACGTTCGGCATCTTCAGTGCTTGTACGGCCACAACGAAATTCAGTAAACCACTTTTTTACCATTGAAATCGATGGTGCAGAGTCCCCATAGTATTTATCAAGCTTAGCCTTGGTCTCGGTAATGGTTTTTTTTCGCAAGAAATAATGCTTAATAAGCACATGAAATTCACTTTTTTCCATTTTCTCCTCAAATTAGTGAGTAGTCTGATAAAAATAGCTGTCAAACACAAACTAACTGACGCAGCAAGTTTAAATTTTGACAGGAGTTAACTGACAGAGGCCTGTTGACAGGAGCAGTGTTGCTGTTTCAGTAAAGAGGTCAGAAATTCAAAAAGTCATTTGGGAACGATATTTCCATGTAATTTAAAATAATGTTTAATTCACCTATAGTTAGACTAATTTTACCCTAGTGGGCGTGTCTAATGGCGTTAAGAATGGGACGGGTTCCGGTAAAATGTATCACGTCCTCTGCTGTATGTCGGTCACGCAGTGTATCGGATCGGTCGCTTAGATGGGGCATATATGTAGTTTAAGTGCGAAAGCTCTCCTCTCGCTTTGAAGATTGTGGAAATAGTATCAATACTGTTGCTGTCGTGAAAATAATTGTTTGCTAGGTTGTGCTCCAGCGTTCGATATAGGTTCCTGGATTCACCTTGCCTTGCTCGTTCACAAAAAAGTTCAAATTCAAGGGATTTTCCCATGTTTCAGGGTTGTCGCTGTCTAGTTGCACGTTATATTCCAGGCACAATCTTGAACACTCCAAAGAATTGAGATTTGCGTTGCACAATGTAAGATGCCACCCGCATCTGCCATGTATCTGAAGTGAAGTTTTAGAGTATATATTGGTTATATAACTTAATTCGTGCGGTTTTGAAGCTATGACTTTTTTTCATCTTTCTGGCAATTTGTGGATCCCATCCTAAAAGAACTGCGCCGGTTTGGCAGCCAAGAATGAATCAAGCCAATTTTTGATATTCTGCTCTGATGTGAACCGTATTTCAGTGAGGGCGTTCTGCATCGACCGGAATAAATGGTAGTCAGAAGGGGCAAGATCTGGGCTATAAGGTAGGTGGGGTAAGACTTCCCATCCACTCTTTTTCAAATAGTTCTTAACCGGAATAGCAACGTGGGGCCGAGCGTTGTCATAATGGAGAATGATTGCCTCGTATGTGGTCTCATATTCCGGGCGTTTTTCGGCCACTGTTCTCTTCAAACGGATTAGTTGTGTTCGTTAGCGTTGTCCATTGATGGTTTCACCCGGTTTTAGCAGCTCATAATACACCACACCCATCTGATCCCACCAAATACAGAGCATTACCTTCGCACCATGGATATTCGGCTTTGCCGTTGATTTGGCTGGTTGGCCGGCTTTCACATATGATTTTTTGCGCTTGGGGTTGTCGTAATGGATCCATTTTTCATCACCAGTAACAATCCGATGCAAAAATGACTTCCTTTTGTGGCGTTCCAGCAGTATTTCGGACATGCAAAACCGCCTTTCGACGTCTCTCGGCTTGAGTTCATGTGGAACCCAATTTCCTTGCTTTTGAATATATCCAGCTGCTTTTAAACGTTTTGAAATGGCTGCTTGAGTGACACCCAAAGATTCTGCGAGCTCTTCTTGTGTTTGGCAACAATCTTCATAGAGTAATGCTTCCAGTTCTTCATCTTCAAACTTTTTTGGCTGCCCAGGACGTTCATCGTCTTCCAAGCCAAAATCAGCACTTTTAAATCGTGCAAATCACTTTTGGCACGTTCGCTCAGCTAGCGCATGTTCACCATAAACTTCCACCAAAATACGCTGACTTTCGGCAGCAGTTTTCTTCATATTAAAGTAATGAAGAAGAAGTCCCCGCAAAAATACTTTTTCAGGCACAAAGTTCGACATATTTGAGTGAAAAAAAATTATTGTTGTTTACGCTTCAAATGAATGACATATACTGAAATGACGTACAATGACAGTAGCTTTCCAACGCATGTCCCAATGGAATAATACAAGTTACGCCATCTCTTAGCAAACCGCACGAATTATAGACCCAATAAGTAGAGAAGAGGAAGTCCGGTCTCCAAATGAAGCATGTACATTGGAGTGTTTTCTGGTAGATGAAAAATTTTCTTTTGGAAGTATCTTAACAATTTTTTAACGTCATCATACTAGAAAAGTCCCAAGACCTATGCAGCATAACACATTATGATTCTTACTACCGCTCAAATAGTTTGTACTTCACACTTGTTGTGGCGTTATTTTTGCCAAGGAGTCCCTTCCAGGTGCAGTTGATGGCTATTTTAGGGTCATGTACTATAGTTTGGATCTGAAGTGCTTTTCAAGAGAAAGTTTGGGAATCAGGATTACTTCTAGATACTTGTACTCTTTGACCTTTTCTAGTTCCTCACTTTCTTAGGTACATTTTTCATCCCAAGCGTATCTAGCGAATGAATTTATGAAAACTATAATTTTTGATTTATCGCTGTTAACCCTTAAATTCCATTTGCTGCAACATTTCTGTAATTTGTTGGCCATGAGTTGCATCATATTTGGCGTTTCTGCCAGTAGGACGATGTCATTGAAAACAATTCCTCCTAGAAGAATGGCAGTAATGTCGTCAAGCAATATTAGAAAAAGCAAAGGCCTCAGGAAGCATTCCTGTTTGACACCCATTTTTAACCAGTAAGACAATTGGGTCCCATCCCACACTGCCCCTTGGTTTTGCTCATCCGATCTTTGAGGAACTTCGTTGAAACTCCTACATTGCTTAGTTTAAGGAAGACAGCATTTCTATCTATGGACTCGAAAGCAGCCTTAAAATCTACGAAAAAAGCGTATAGTTTCTTTTTATCAAGGTATGTCTTAGCTATGTTTGTGAAAACGTTATCCATAGTGGAATATTCTTTACGAAAGCCTGCTTGGAATCCACTAAGGAGTCCATTATCCGTCATCCAAATTGTTAAATGCTTGAGAAGTATTGTAGAGAAGATTTTCATTGCTGTGCTTAAAAAAAGATATTTCTCGGTAGTTGCTTGGGTCTTCTGCAATCCCTTTTTTAAAGATTGGGAAGATAATGCTTTCATCTACCATTCCTTCATCAAAAATCTGATTAAAATATCCTGTAAGGTATTGTTGAAATTTCTCCGTGGAGTTCTGATAAAATTCGTAGAGCATACGGTCTATTCCTGGTGCCTTATTCAACTTGCAAGTGTAAGCTACATTTTTTACCTCTAGAAGTGTGATCGCCGCATCTATGTTATCATACAGTTCCACATTTTCTATGTAAGGTAGAGTGATGATTTAGGCTAGTTGAGGGGTTTAACAAATTTTAAAAATATACTGCTAAGTCCTCTGCTTTTATTGGTATTCGAAAGCGATTATTGACTTCTTGTTATTCAATCTTCTAGCTAGTTTCCAAAAGTCATGACTGTCTCTAACTTCATTTAATTCCTGTGTAAGATTTTGCCAGTACCGTCTTTGTTTTTCTTTGCAGATACTTTTATACTCGTTATTTAATTTTTGGTAAGATAATTTAGTAGCAGAGGTTGGTGCATTTCTGCCAGATATAAGCAAGCAAAAGATTTTTTTCTCGCACTAAGGCAATCTGCATCATACCATGGCTGTTTTTTTTGTTGATCTTCTCCTTCCATCAGCTTGAAAAGGTTTCGCCGCAATAGCTATACAAGATGTCTATGCCTTGATTGGTTTGTAGTTCGAAGAAATCAATTGTGTCTAGGACTCGATCTAGTTCTGTTTGGTAACGTTGTGTAAAATTTTCATTCCATATTAATTTGGAAAGTAGTTGTCTTTCAGGCTCGGTATTCACATTTTGAGTGGAAATGTGCCCCATCGCAGACCAATAGCGGAAGATGATCGGAGAACGGAAATTTGCTTATCTCAAGATCAGGCATGCAGTTTTTCCAATCATCTCTCACCAGGCAGTAGTCTATCGTTGAAGAAGCGTTGCCTCTGAAAAAAGTGACAGGCTGATCGGCTCACACATTTCGATGAATTTTCTACCATTGCTATCGATTATTTTGTCCT
Organism: Volucella zonaria; assembly: GCA_963966105.1. Taxonomy (NCBI): domain Eukaryota; kingdom Metazoa; phylum Arthropoda; class Insecta; order Diptera; family Syrphidae; genus Volucella; species Volucella zonaria. Next base: position 57,980,265 of record OZ014530.1, read on the forward strand.
ACGACATCCTGTTAGTGTAAGTACTATCACCAGCGAAATCTGGATGAAATAGCCACAGTTGTGTGTCACCGACCCTAGCGTTGCAATCTCCAGTTAGCATCACATTTTGTTGCTTAAATTACAAGAAGAAGTTGTACAGGGAAGAAAAATCTTGCTGCCAAAAGCTGCAATTAATGTAAACTGGAATGATGAAGAGTGTTTGTCCATTATTTATGATTTTTACAAAGGTTCTGTCTAATTCACGAACGAAGCAACAATGAAAGGTTTTTTAGTATTTTTTATTCCGTTAAAGCATCCTCCGCTAGCTCTTCCGTGAGTTGATATTCTTGATGCAAAGATCCCGTACAATTCGTAATCCTCAAAGAAAAGTGTGAAGGTATCTTCGTTCGATTCGATGAAAATTTCGTACAAGAAAAAAATATGATACTGGTTGATTATCTCAAAAAATTCCCTGAATTGTATTTCACCACGTATCCCTGCGATATTATATAATATTATTTTTAAAGTGCAAATATTTTGTTTAAGATTAATTTGTAATTTGCTAGAAACTGGGTTGAAAATCTAACGCCTTGGCTTACCGTATAACTTTTGTTCTTATTTACCTTAACTTTGGGCTGTTTTCAGCTAATTCAAATGGTTTTTTGCATCACGGACTTTGTGCATCACAATTTCATAGAATCTAGAAATGAGCTTAAGATATTTTTAAGTCGCATTTGGAAGGATTGTATCTTTAATGCTAACTTACGAGTATTTAAAAAAAAAACTTACCAGAGAAACGGGCGCTTTGGCTCTTTCGCGTCAGGTTCCTGACATTTTGCTAGTCCAGAAAGTCAATTGTTGCGCCATTGTGTGACAGATAGCAAAGTGATGTGTTTGGGTCTACAACCAAATTTGTACGATTCGAGCGATTACGACTAATAAATTTGCCCATTTGATGCTAAACTGTTGCTACGTTAGACAAACACGTTAATCTGGAATATCTTGTACGTGTTTGTCTTCTAACTTTTGAAGTAAGCACATTAACTGTTTTGATAACAATTTTTAGGAACAAAGATTAGTTTTTCAATCATATGGCTCTTCCGTGCACTCTTTACTTCAATACTCTTACTTACTTACTTAAGCTGGCGCTACGTTACGGGGTGGACCAGGGCCTCAACCAACAAGCGTATCCAGCCAGCTCGATCTTTAGCCACCTGCCTCTAGTTTCGCACACTTCCACTGGCGTGCGCCACATGGGTCACGGTGTTGCTCTACAACTCTGTCCTTAAAACGGGACGGTTTCGAAGATTTTTCGGATCGGAGCATTGGTGTTCATCTGCTCTCTTCGCCCATCAATGACGTTGTCTAATAAAAAGCGGGGGTAGATTATTCTAAACTGGTCTTATCGTAAACATCCAGATTTTATTGCATGACTGGATGATACGATTTGACCAGTTACAAGTTGCCGGTCATAGGTCTTGTTGGTAGGCTTGACCACCGGTAGTCCATACCAGGACTTAAATCACGGTACCATGGGAGTCAGGAGCCCCCCGGATTTCGGTCCGGGCCTGACTTGTTAGAGGTAGGCCCCCTTGTGGGAGCGTCATGGTGGCTGTGGTTTAAACCCAAATCGCGGGTACGGGTTTCCTTTTTGGTTTATCCAATTGTAGAGTTGCAAATGAAGTACTGGGTGCTGCGACCCTAAGAGCAGCAAGAGGTTTTGGGTAGGCCTCGACTCATACTTGGAACTTGTGCCTCCAACACAGTTCCGAATTGGTATAATTCAAAAGCGAGCTATTAGATAATACAAGCGAGTGATTAGCGATGGCAAGGCGTATCCTTGCTCCCTATGGGTGTATGGGCACCTCGTAAACATTAAGTCTACATGACAGGAGGTTTACGTTAAAAATCCAGGTACGTTTTGTTCATCTGCTCTACATGACCCAACCATTTCAGTCGTTGGGCCATCACTCTTCTGACTGTACAGCTGTACAATTCGTCATTGTATCTCTTCCTCCACTCACCATCTATGCAGACGGGTCCAAATATCACCCGAAGAATTTTGCTCATGCCTCTACACCATAGAGCAGAACTGGGATTATTAAGGTCTTATATAGGGCCAATTTTGTTGTTCGAAAGAGGGCTTTGCTAGTCAATTGCATTCTTAGCTCAACGATGTTGCGATTGGGAAGAGCTATTCTTCGTTTGATCTCAGCGCTGGTGGCGTTGCTTGAATTAACAGCCTCACATTTATATCTGTCGAGGGTTACGTTCTGTCTAAGACGTCGGTATTGAGTGTCTTCGCCGCTTCCGCCTCAATACTTGCGGAAGCAGCACTGACATCGGCGTATGCGAGTTTTTGGACGGACTGCTGAAAGATTATTTTTTTTGTGTTGGTGCGTGAGCTTTGCACTATTGTTCCAAGAATGGTGTTAAAGATGCCATATGACAGCGCGTTGCCTTGTCTAAATCCTTTTTTGATACCAAAGGTCTCGGTGGGTTCGTTACCGACTTTGATGGAACAACGTGCAAGCATGTAGAGCTGTACAACTCGTCTCTATAGATGCTGCCATACGAGGCCTTAAAATCGATAATTAGGTGGTGTGTATCGATTTGGAGCTCATGGGTTTCTTTCCAAGATCTGCCATAATGTGAATATTTGTTCGATTATGGATTTTCCTGCCCTGAAGCCGCACTAATATACACCAATCAGGTTATTGATGGATTGCTTCAGGGCTTCACACAATACGACAGATGTAGTTGGCGTAGTTCAGATGGTCTCCTTTCTTGAGGATCTAACAAACAATTACGAGTTGGTGTACGCTCCTTACCAAGTCATCGTCTGCTGCTTTGGAAAGTTCGGTAGTCAGCTCGTCCGCTCCAGCAGCTTTGTCGGCCTTAAGCCTAGATATGGCTATGTTCACTTCATCCAGAGCGGGTCTACATCATACAGGTTGGCAGCGGTATTTGGTTCATCATTGCCGTTGTACAGTCCACAGAAATGCTCTTTCTAAATCCTCAGCATCGACTGCGACTCTACGACGATGTTCCGTTTTCCGTTTTTACAGGCTTTTCAGTTCGGGGTTTGTATCCGTGGCATGTCATTTTTACCTTTTGGTGAAACTTCCGAATCTTATTCCTGGTGTATCGCACACTTCTTATGCTCCTTCTTTTTGTTCCTGAGAAACCGGTGTTCATCTCTCCTTTTCTGCTCGTAAGGCTAGTAAGCAGCTCTAGTCTTTCTATGAAGCGTTGCTTTATGCTTCTTGCTTTGTGTGCTTCTTGCTTAGCCGCATGTGTTTGTAAGGACTGGTTGTCAAAGCAGAGGCATCGTTGTGATGGCCAAGTTAAACCCAGGACATCGAAGGCGGCATCTCTGATGACTTTTTGGCAATGCTGCCACTAGTATTTAATACTTGATGGCTCAAGTGGTAGTGGACTGGCTTCCAAATCGGAAGGTTCGGTGTTCGAATCCCAACCTCGTCCGATATCATCCAAATCAAGTAAGACGAGTAGTTGACAACATCAAGCCAACTTCCACTAAGAATTTAGTCTCTCCATTAAACGTTCGATGCCATCCATCGAGCGAAATAACCACAAACTTGATGCTGGTGCTATAGGACCTCCTGAGAGATTATAGGAGACTCGATCGGAAAAAGATTTGACGATCTATTGTGATTGTAGCCGTTCGACATCAAACTTCCACAAAGTATTAGGTTGCCTTTGTGATTTTCGGGATATCCGTAACTGCACCTTGGTACAGGGTAGTGATCCCAGTCGATGTTGGCACCGTGGAATCCATAATACTGGAGGAGTGACTTGAGTCGATCGCAATGTGGTCTATCTGGTTGACGGTTGTCCGCTTGTGAATATTGAGATATGGGAACCGCGTGCTAGCTACGACAATGTCTCTCCCAGCTGCAAAGTCGATTAACCTGAATCCGTCATCGGGGGTGCCTCTACCAAAGATTCCCTCTCTTCCTTGCTTGCATTAAAATCGACGAATACAATTTTAATGTCATAGCTGGGGCCCAGCTCGTAAATCTCATTCAAGAGCTCGTAGAAGCTATGTTTGGTACCGTCATCTTTTACCTCTGTGGGAGCGTTGGCGCATATAAGGCTAATGTTGGCAAATTTGGTCTTAATACAGATTTTTACGAGACGCTCGTTCACATGCCGGAAACTCACGACTTTTTGCCTAAGTCTGCTTCTACTCAGCAATAAATTCGCATCCGAATTGGATTCTCTTTTTATTCGGCCCATCCTATCCCATTTCTTGAATGGCGGTAACATTTGTTGTGCAGCACTCCCGGGCATCTGCTAGTTGTTCGGCTGCGAGTGGACTGTTAAGGGAGCTTACATTCCACGCACAGATCCGAAGTTCGTTGGCCTTTTTTCGTTTCCAGTATCTGAGGTATCTGAGGCTTGTTGTTGCTTTGTAACTTAACCTTTATTTCTGTGGTTGGGCAGTTACCGCAGTGGCACAACGCCCAACCATTGTAGTGCTACTATTTTTGTCTGCTGGTCAGTACTCGCCCTTATAAGTTTGGGAAGTTGCGTCCGGAAGGATATCGACCAGTACCTGATGGTTACCACGTGGAGGTAAAATAAGCACAATTGATAGGTAGAAACAATTACAACACTGGGTATCGCCAGGTTGACACCTCTCAGTGCCAACTCTATTTCAACAGAATCCAATGCCAACATCACTTCATTACTTACTTTCGATTAAACCAAGGAGGTACTCGTTCTCGTACATATCAGAAGGACCACAACACAAATTCTGCAAGGATATTCTCAGCTTAGTCTTAGTGGGTCGAGCTTTCGGTTCAGCAGCTTAGTTATGGAATTTCACTCCCTGACATTTTTACACTGAGCTAGTAGGGTGATTTAATAGGTAAAAGGATGTGAAGAGATATATGGGAAGAATTGCACTGAAAAGCGTTTTGATCAAGGCATCAGTTGATGTTGTCGCCTTGTTTCGAAAAAGAACTAAAACTTAAAGGCTCCGAGACAGGAGATCAAGGCATTGACAACTCTTTGACGGGCAGATTCAAATATTGATGCTACAATATTTGCGAGACATAATCAGTTGCAATTCTTTGGTAACTGATTATGTCTCCCTTCTCGTACTCAGTGAGCTATTGTATAATCTTACCGATACCACAAAGAGTTAAGCAAAAGGTCTTCCAACATTTCTAAATGTCCACCTTCAACAAAGCACTTTGGTGAAACTACAAACCGCAAAGTGATTTGACTTGGTTGCGGTTCAATTTCACGAATATTTTGTTGGTTGATGTCTATGTATTTGCTTGTTTACGTTGCCATCGACATCAATATATGTCTTGTCAGGTATACGAGTAAATAGCCTGTTTATAGCACTGTCGCCCTTTCGAACAATTTGAAGAATAAATGGGAAAATATCGGTTGATCCCATTTACTTTTCATCCAAATGTCGTACGGAAATAGATTCAAATTTTATAAAATTATCTGCAGTGGGCTGCTGATGCCGCTTTGATATGTTTCTGATCGAAACGGAGCGAATTGATTGTGAAAGGTGCTTTTTAGGAGCTGTTAGATTTGAAATTGAAACAAAACGCACACAAGTTGAAGAATAATTTCGGGTATATGGCTACCATGGAAGCATCTCTGGAACTGCATCCTGGAGCACCAGTTTTCGACCACTTTATTGAGCATTTGAGGCTATAGCTCTTGAATCATGCCTTCGAAGTTGGCGTTCAAGGCTTAAATCGTTGTTGGCTTAACCAACAACTTCAAGTGCCTCAGCATTAGTCCAGCGGCGTCAAATCTCACGAACCTGGAGTACGAGGGATTTCTGGAATGTTGTTTTCGAAAACATCCTTCAATAAGTCGATGCTTTCGCCAACAGTATGGCATGTGGCACCATGCTGTTGTAAGCAAATGTCCTGCAGACCACATTCATTCAAATCATTGATCATGGCTTCTAACCGGGCGCCATTCACATTGGCATTTCGATTTTCTTAATTTTTGAAGAAGCAAGGCCCGATGATCCGCCAGCCCATAAACCGCGCCAAACATTCCATTTTTCGGATTGAGACATCGATTTTAGATTTTCCTTCCTCCAAATTCGACTATTTTGCTTATTGACAAAGCTACTGGCACAGAAGTGAGATTTATTGCTGAACAAAATTTGAGGGTTGAAAAGAGAATCTTTTTCCAACTGTTCAAGCGCATAATCAGCGAGGTCACGACGCAAACGTTGATCATCTGGCTTCAATTCTTGCAGCAACTGAATCTTGTAAGCGTGTAAACCAAGACCTTTGCGTAAAATCTTCACCGAGGTGGTGTGATACAGATAACCTACTTATGCACGATGACGATCAAGGAATTAGGATTGGTCACAACGGCGCTGATATTTTCGTCCGTGCTTTCACCACACATCCTTTTTAGCAGCTTCCAGTGTAAAAGAGTAAATCTCCAGTGGCATAATCGTCTCTAATCATAGGTGGACCGGAAGGTTCTAAAGTAGTTCCCCTTACTGTACTTATTCAATTATAGACTGTTCATAAGGAAGATTCAAATAAAACTCTTTACCATTGGAGCGTTAGCATACGTTGCTAAGATTTTTAAGAACATCTGTTATGATTCTATGTTCTTCCACTGATATTAAAATTTCTCTGAAAGGCAACAGAGTAGATCTACAAACACTAGTTCTAGTAAATTTATCACCGGCACACCGAATGTTTTGGATTATAAACAGAAAGAAGCGGTTGTGGAAGCTAATTTCTATAAAGTGTTTTGAAAATGTTTGTCATCCAATCATGATTCTCAAAACTCCCACGTTTACTTATCGCGTAAACAAGTTTACTTATTTAGAACGTTTGTAACAGACTCATTGAACTCAATCCCTGGCGGTCAGAGACGAGCACTTATTTTTCCTTTGAATATAAGCCATGTCAATTTCTTTCCAAACGAATCAAACCCTCAGATCTAGTGGTACAACATGAGGATCTCAGAATCCATCTAGTGCACTACTGATTCTCGAGGCCTGCCAGATGACTTAAACATGTGCTGTAACTAGAGTTCAACGTAAGCATATGATTAACATGGCTTTCTCTGGCAAGCGGCCTTTGGTCCAAAGATTACGTTTGCATACTCGAATATCATTAAAAATGAGCTTCTTACCTCAGTTACTCACACCTATTATCTTTGCCTGCAAATTGAGCAGGTAGTCAGATCTAAATCGGTACCTGAACTTGTTAAATGTTGGTTCAATACGCTGCTTAACTCATGTGCCATGACTTTCGGCACTCCTCGAATATTAAGGTTTAATTGCCCCACCATAAAACTGTCAACCTATTGTACACGTTCTTCAGTTGAAGGCACTAGAAGTATGTGAAGAATAGCCAAGTGCCAAAATTGAAATTAGAACTACAAGTTGGCAAATAAAGCAACACTGCTAGGTACCTCAAGAAAGTATTGTATTCAGGCGGCTATTCAGCTGTTTTCATTATGAAAAAAAGAGCATTGTGTAAGTCTAAAAAAAACATCTGAAATTACAATATTTCACTCAAAAGAAGTGATTTCATTTCGACATGTTGTTTTGCTTTCACACCACTGGTTAAATTGGCAGAGTTTGCGGACCTCCGAATCTTTTCATCCGTAGGACCAGGAGTTTCTGGCAATGTTTCTGCATGGAGTCGATCAGATTGGGTTTCGCTCGGTTTCCTTTTCGAAATTCGACCATGGGGTTGGCTTAATTGGAAAGATTATTTTATGCAATCAGTGCAAAAATATGATTTCAGGCGTCAAATAAGGCGGAATCTTTATATCCGATTTCGGCCTATTTTTCTGTCTCTGATTTATCGGTACAGACTAACGAAACCAATACAAATCTTTTAGCCAACTTTTCTGTTGAGACCATACCTCTTTCACATTAATGCCATTTAATTGGGGAACGAAAAAGTTAGTAATTATGGACCTATAACGTTCTGGCCGTCATACTTTTCAAAGAAATAGTGGCCAATGTTATCACCAACCCATAAAGCACACCAAACAATGACTTTCGTGATGTAACGTCGTCGGCGTCTAAGTGATGGCTTGTGGATTTTCTTCAGCTTGTTGACAAAGCCATTCAATCAAAAATGAGCCTGAACAAAATTTTGATGGTGACTAAGAGAAATCTGGTTTTCGGCAAATTCGCAGAATGTATGATGCCCATGATGTCAAGTGACTTCAATTCTTGCACGAGCTGAATCTTGTAAGCTGGACACAGCTCCCATAGACGTACAAAATAGCAAATCGACTCTTCAAAACTTCCCCTTACAGCGTCAACAAGTTCTTTCCTGCTAACAGTACGCCTCTCTGTGCATGTGTACATATTATGAATTAGAGTATACGTGGTGCGAAAATGATCCACGATTATTTGAGTTACTTGTTTCGATAAACGATTATGTCGACCGTAAAATGGGCGCAGCGCACTATATGTTTCACGAGATAGTGATGCACGAATGCCTTTTTTGTAAGAAAAACTCGAATTCCTGGAGTCCTCGGAAGCTATTGCATTTTGATAGCTGCTTCTTCTCAACAAAATAAGCCAGACGCTTAAGCATACAATAGGAAACAAACGGAAAGGTTTGAAGTATTAGATGGCTGATATAAAGGTCGTATTGCATATGATGCAACTTATGAACGATTGTATGTGTCACATGTATATTATCATGGAGCGGCATATCCTCGCGTCTGTTAATCTCGCAAGCTGATTTATCACCAATTTCTCATGCAATGTTGCAATTCCTGGCAGTAATTCTCCGCATTTAATGATCCATTAGGTTCTAGAAAGCTGTAGTGAACAAAAACCTACTGCAGGACAACCATAACTTTCTTTGGGTCAAGACTTGGCATTGACATGTGCTTTGGTTGTTCACCGGTGGCAGATTACCACGAAAGCCATCGTAGACGATCCGCTTTTTATTAGACGTACCAATTCTATACAAAAACTAATCTCTTTCGCTTCGAGCAACCAGGGCAGAGCAAACTTCCTATCGACGTGTGTCTGGTTGTGTTCTCAATTCGTTCTAAACCCATTTGTCCACCTTTAAACTTTATCAATTGCGGTAAAATGCAAGCTATAGTTTGACGTCTATCGGATGCCTTCAAAGCCCTTAGCTGGTTACTCTCTATAATCGCATTCGGGTTACCATAAAACTCATTTTCAAGGTTTAAATCTCCCGAAGGAATCTTATCAAACCAACGTCTACTTGTTCCTTTACTACCTGTACTTTCCCCCAATATCGCACTAAGAATTTAGTTTGCTTCTGCAACAGTGTGCCCCAGTTTACACCCATATTTGAGTCCTATCCCTTACTTCAATTTCGCGGGTCATAGAAAAGTTGACAGTGATCAATAAAAACAATGAAATATGGGCTGATGCGGAATCATCAAAAGCGATGCGGCTCTTCTGTTGTTCTAATTTTTTTCGTATTTAGAATTATTCACCAGAAAATAATATTTAAGCTCATTCGGCTGACAAAACTCTATTAAATATAAAAGCAAACGAAGTAGTGTATCTTAAATTCATATAGCGTTGGCAGTAGTTTGAAATAATATTTGTGTTTCCCTTGGCGTTCAATAGATAGCGTGATTCTTCATAAATTATGTGTCATCCCACCTAATCCAGCCGTAATCCGTTTTAAGTCGATTTGAGCAATTCAATTGTGATTGCTGTTGTGGTCAATTGTCGCAATAACTTTGCGTTACTGTGGAAAAGCACAAATTGACCTCAATCAAGTCCTTTTCAGAAGCCACTCAACTAAATAACTTTTTATATTGCATAATTTGATCAGAATATGGCTTTAACTTGTTAAGCTGATTATTTGCTTACACATGCTATTCGAAATAAGTTAAATTTTGACAAGGTTCCATTTTGATAAGGCCGCCTTAGGCATCTACTAAAAACTGTGCTGTCATCTTTTGACAGATGACAAGCATCGTCGGTGTTTGTATTTTTTTTTATGTTTGTTTTGGAAGATTTGGGAATTCAGAGTGTATGTAGGCAACATACGCGGCCTAAAAAGTAATCACTTTTCTGCGTATGTCCACGTCTGTAAATACAGGCCATTTATTTTGGTACTTAATGAAAAACAGGTAAGATTCGTGCCTACACTTCTCGGATCACTCAGATCTCAAACTGCCTAGCTAGGAACTAGTGCCACTATTCTTCTCTCACCGGGGTCTCACCATTTACGTGCGTGGTGACGTAGCTTATCAAACTTCTCCACAATGTGCTCCACATTCCAATTCGGAATTCAATTTCATGTGGTTAAAATACCATCTCCGTAAGAAAATTGTCCCCTATTGCTTTATTTACAGAAGCCCCGAACTGGAAAGCAATTCGACCTTTAACGAGTGCGATGCTCTGTCTGGCTACATACAAAGAATTGTATCCCTGTATCCTCATACTGAAATTGTTATTACTGGCGATTTCGGTATACACAATTCTGGGTTTTTCATTTTCACTACCGAAAACAATTTGACACAGTTTGCCAACACCCTGGATTTGTTCTTAACTTCTCACCCTGATAAGTACGTCGGACCATTGCGTCGTATCAGATAATTTCTCGAATAGCAATACCAGAAAGCAAATTGGAACGAACTTAACACATTCTTTAGGAATTTTAACTGGTCGTTATGTTTCCACGACAACGACGTGGAACCTAAAGACTCGAGCTGTATAGGGGATGGCAGGGTTAGGGAAATGTTTCTTCGACCCTACAAGTTCAACCCGACAGAGGAAAACCGAAAAAATTTCAAACGAGCAAGGGATGATTCTAACCTCTTTCTTAAGCGTGTGAAATTTGAATACGACAAAAAACTGAACCAAAAATACTACAATACAATACCACGATATTTGCAACCAGCTCAATACTTCCAGATTGTGTTTTGTCTCCGCCTACACTTAAGTGCGTTGAATCTTCAAGGGGACGAATCCATTTTCTACGCGTGTAGTAGCAAAAGTACTTAAAGATCTTAATATTTACAAATCTGCTGGTCCAGTTGGCATATCTCCCCACTGGCGAAACCACTGTATAAGCCTTTTTATCAATCCTACACTTTGAGATTCTTTCCGAGCAGATGAAGACAGCATTTGCTAGCCAGTTCATAAAAAATGGTGAACCTTCTTCTCTCTTCTCAATTGTACTTACATCTTTTCTAGATAAACCTTCAGTACGGATTTCGTATAGGTCCACTGGCATGTCTCACTGAAAAGTTGAACCAAAGGGTACACCAATCTGGTGAAAGCAAAATAGTTGCACTTGATACTTTTGGTATTCATGAACTTGTTCTCCAATGAATTAGAAATGACCTTTTAGTACGTTCAATTCAAGTTGTTTTGGATGTTTTCAAGTCTGATATTCACAAAATAAATGCTGGTGTGCCCCAGGGCTCCGTTCTGTCTCTAACACTCTTTTTAATTTTGATCAATGATCTCTTGTCTGACACTTCTTATTCAATATACTCCTTTGCTGACGACAGTACTCTCTGCTTTTCATGCTCGTTGCCAAACTCACGTCCCTGCTCTTCGGCTGTAGAACGGGAACAGCAGCGTATTTTGAGCTCATTAAATTCTGATATTAGCAGTATAACCAATTGGGTAACTATTAACAGAGCGGAATTTAATGCTTCCAAAATATTGGGTCTATAACTTAATTCGTTAAGTTTGCTAAGAGATGGCGTGACTGGTATTATTCTATTGTTATCATTCCATTGGAACATGCGTTGGAAAGCTACTATCACTGTTCGTCATTTCAGTATATGTCATTCATTTGAAGCGTAAACAACAATAATTTTTTTTCACTCAAATACTCGTATGTCGAACTTTGTGCCTGGAAAAGTGTTTTTGCGGGGAGTTCTTCTTCACGAAAAAAACTGCTGCCGAAAGTCATCGTATTTTGGTGGAAGTTTATGGTGAACATGCGCTAGCTCAGCGAACGTGCCAAAAGTGGTTTGCACGATTTAAAAATGGTGATTTTGGCTTGGAAGACGATGAACGTCCTGGGCAGCCAAAAAAGTTTGAAGATGAAGAACTGGAAGCATTACTCTATGAAGATTGTTGCCAAACACAAGAAGAGCTCGCAGAATCTTTCCATGTCACTCAATCAGCCATTTCAAAACGTTTAAAAGCAGCTGAATATATTCAAAAGCAAGGAAATTGGGTTCCACATGAACTCAAGCCGAAAGACGTCGAAAGGCGGTTTTGCATGTCCGAAATGCTACTGGAACGCCACAAAAGGAAGTCATTTTTGCATCGGATTGTTACTGGTGATGAAAAATGGATACATTACGACAACCCCAAGCGCAAAAAATCATATGTGAAACCCGGCCAACCAGCCAAATCAACGGCAAAGCCGAATATCCATGGCGCGAAGGTAATGCTCTGTATTTGGTGGGATCAGATGGGTGTGCTGTATTATAAGTTGATAAAACCGGATGAAATCATCAATGGACAACGCTACCGAACACAATTAAACCGTTTGAAGAGAGCAGTGGCCGAAAAATAAATTATATACCCAATACAATGCTGTCTGCTGTCGTTAAAGCGAAATTTAAGCAGCCAGCCATTATCCATGAATGCCACTTGCTTCGTCAAAACCGAAAAACTTTCCATTCTCGGTATGTGTGTCGACGACAACTTATGTTGGAATGACCACATATTCGATGTCGTCAAAAATGCTGCGAAATGTCTAGGTTTCCGCAAGCGATATAAGAAATACTTCACCGCCTCTGATCTGGCCTCAATATATAAGACATTTATCTGCCCGAAATTGGAGTATAATACCCACATCTAGTCGATTGGGCCCAAAACAACTCTACACCTGCTAGATAAAGCTCATAGGTGATATTAATATCACCCAGACAATGGGCACCCTCGAACGCCGACGTAATGTCTTGTGTCTCGCTCTATTTTATCGCTATTTCCACTACTGATGATCCATAGAAATCGCCAGTAGCATTCCGCCCCCTCAAACTTTTAACCGTAACACCCGCCCTGCTTTGAATGCTCATCAGTATATCCTGAAGCCCAGTTTCAGACGTACTCGAAAATATCGTAACTCGTTACCAAGTTTTATGGAATGTCAAGCATTTTAAGGGTACTTAAATCACTTCAGCTCGCACAAATTATAAAAAAAAAAACGTAGTTAGAGAGTTTCGTCTACACGATAGCGACGTGAGTGTCGCTGCTGATATGGCCATAAGCACTGTCTCTTTGAAATGAGATTCATTATCCCTAATCGAATCAAGACTATCAAATCAAAAGAAAAGACGTATTACGAATCCAACTGATAAATGGCCGCCAGGGTCAAATAACTATTTTTTCGGCCTTAAAAAAACCCTAGTCAACCAATGCTTCAAGATTTTGCTATGCCTAGACTAAAGCCAATCGAATATTTATGTTAATGGGACTAATATACAGTCGCACTCATCTTGAAGATCTTGACAAAACCGCCGCCGCTCCAAATCATATATTGACCATATACGTTCATGCCATTATATGTGGAATCGCACATCATTCAAATGGCCGTCTTGGCTTCGCAGGTAGTGCTTCAAGCGATCGGTCTAATTTTCGATGACTCGGACCAATATGTGAGGCGTAGTTCCGGCAATAGTGTGTCGAATGTTGGCCTCGAGCTCGTTCAAAGTTGTTGCCTTGTTAGCGTAGACTAAGGACTTGACGCAGCCTCAGAGAAAATAATCGAGTGGTGCCAAATCGCATTATCGCTGCGGCCAATTGATGAACGCTTGCCGTGAGATAACCCAGTCGCCAAATTTCTCCTTACGTCGCATGTATGGCATAAACCGCCGACTTGTTGGAACTACAGCTATATCGATGTTGTCGAACTCCGACTACAGAAAGTCGGTTAACGTCGCTGTATATCTGACACCATTGACGGTAACGTTGCCTCCTTCCTCATTTCGAATGAAATAAAGTCCGAAGATGCCGCCATGCCATAAACCGCCCCAACTAGTCAATCTTTATGGATGCGCTGATTCTTGGTCAAACACTTGTGGATCGTGTTCGCTCCAATTTTGGCAATTTTATTTGTTTGCATAGCCGCTGAGCCAAAAATGGGCCTCGCCCGAGAAGACGATTTTTTGCCAAAAATTTGGATCTCCGGGCTATATTTTTAGCGTTCAATTAGCGAACTCACGGCATTGTCTATGGTGGTCCGGCTTCAATTCTTGGGTCATTACAATCTTATACGGATGAAGGAGGAAATCCAACCGCAAAATAAGCCGTTTTGACTCTCTGACGATGCCCAATTCTGTTGATCGGCGCCGAATCGACATTTCTGAGTATTCTTCGATTGAGTACTTCGATACTCAAACTTCTCCACTGTGCGACGAATTGCCTGCACACTGAAGCCATGATGACGACCGACCACACGGCGAAATTCATGTTGCGTATTTACAACTGAACGGGAATCTCGATAATTTTTTAATAATTTCCGCACGTTCGGCAAGCGTAAAACGAGGCACGATGAAATGGCAAACCTTACTGAATATTTTGACAGCTGGATATAACTTTGACCACTATTGAAACATAACAATTGAAAAAACTATCATTGCTATCCGGGTGACCAGATTACATTAGAAGTACTCTTTATACGAGTAGCAACGAGAACTTAATGCATGGATACCAGCTCATGCACGTATCAAAGGAAATGAGTTAGCAGATACGGTAGCTTAAGAAGCAACCTGCTATCCCTATTTAACAGGACTGCCGAATATTCCTCAGCTAATCCTAAGAGTTTTCAATTCTAATGACGAAGAACTTGAGAGCTCTTGGCAAAATGAACAGAATTTCACCTCCACACATCTAAGAAATCCATACAATAAAACTGTAACTAGAGAAGAATTAAAGAAGCCATAACCTGACACAACAAACTTAAGGACATCTAAGTATTTAGACATATGTATATGTAAAGGGTTAGCCTACAGATGGTGTGGATGTTGGCTGTCAATTCCAATCATACCACCTTGATCAAAAAGTTCCCGGGGGACACCACCGTGTGGCGCTCCCATTTTTCCGATTTGAGTTCTGTTTTTTTTGTTAAGTTGGTAAATCTATTGTTGACATTTCCTCTAAATCTTAGCGTCATAGCTTGACATTTGCAAAAGTTACGTAGCCAAGAGTGACTTCTCCCTGTGACTTCTTTCTGTTCAATCGGGTCAAAAATCCAGTACGGGGAACGCGTTTCAGCAGCTGAGAGGAAGTAATGGAAAAATCGCAGGAAGCACTGATGGACATACCGAAAACCGAATATAAAAAATGTTTCGAGGATCGAATCAAGCGCTGGCATAAGTGTGTTGCAGTCGATGGGGATTACTTTGAAGGGGACAATATAGATTTAGATGAATTTTCTGAATACATTCCGGGAACTTTTTGATACTATTCCTGATTCAGTATACTGAATTCATTGTGGTTGATCTTTTTAAGAGATGTCATACAATCATTGGCAATTTTAGTCATGGGGTCCTTCACCACTCTACAACGCCTTTTTGTTATTCAATCTTATTACGAAAATGGGCGATCTGTAAAAGTAACATGTCGTTAAATTCTTGAATTTGTCGGTCAACATAATCGCCCTATTGAGTGCGGAATTCGTCTAATCGTGGTGCGTTTTGAAGAAATTGGTTCGGTGTCAGCTCAAACTCCATATCAGTATGCTCGGCCAGCACGTACACGCCAAAACATCACCATTGTGACCGAAAGTATTCAAAATCAGTCAGGCACTTCAATTCGTCGCCGAAGTCAACAATTGGGTCCCACTTATGGCACCTTTTTTTCCAAAATTTAATGAATTGGCTCTAGAGGATCTGATTTCAATAGGATTGTGCTAGCGCCCAGACAAGCCATAAATCAATCAATTTATTGCATACGAAATTTGACGATCGCATTATTTCGATTAGAGGAGAAGTAGATTGGCCTCCAAGATCACGCGATTTGACACCTTCTTGTGGGGTTATTTGAAGAGTAAGGTCTATGCCAATAACCCAGCTGCAATTGAGGATCCCAAACATAATAATGTCAGTTTACAAGCTGTGAGGGTATCTCGCCTAGCTCCCGATACAATGCTTCAACTACTATCGAACGCACTCTAGCGATAGCTTTTTTCGCCTCTTTTTTGCAAGTTTCGTAGTTTATTCAAGACTTATTTTATCGGTTTCTCTATTTCCGTTTTATTTTCAACTCATCGTTCCACCGCCACGTTTTTGTTTATTTATGTGGAGCCATCTTCTAAAACTGTAGAGCAATTGCACTACTCTTAAAATTTTTATCGAAACTATCCCACATACAATGCGGGCTTAGTCTTTCCTCTTGGCTCTTGATATTTTGGGGCAATTCTACCAAATTAAACGCCAAGAGCTTGGGTTTAGGTTGGACCTTTTCGCGACTGCTCCCCGTTTACGAACAATGCTGTGCTTATACTGACTAACAATTAGTTCCCTTTTTAAATCTTTAACTTGCCGTTTCACGTCATTCGACCATAGAAGGTAAACTCTGCGCGTTTGATGCAGTATGTAACCAAGTTTGCTTATTGGTTATTGGGTATAGTATAACTACATATGTAATTTGCATGAGCTTTCCCTCATGACACTCTTGGTTGAGCTCTATAGCACACATTTCGCCACTTGGCTTATTTAGCGCATGTTATGATGTATCAATTTTACGCGGCCGTAGTACGTTTTCTAGTTCGCAACTTTTGCTCGTCATTCTGCCAAGGTTTTAGCTTGCGCTACGTTCTTTTCTGCAGACACATTGACATACCGTGGCTTGCAAATTTATTTGCTACCATAAAGATAGATTCTTAGTCCTCTGGCGCAAAACCGTCTTGCGAATACATTCTCTGTCGACAATACACACGCATACCAACGCGGAAGATCCTGCCAGAGTGCGTTTCAGAATCTGGTAGGCAGGACACTGATTGCGTATTCTGACTGCGGCCAAAATACGAGTATGTTGGCGGTGGTAAACAGGCGTCGCTCGAAAGGCGACGTCCTACCTCCACTGCTATAGTACATGTTGGCGGATAGTTCTGACGTTTATACCCAAGCACACGCGCACTCTTCAGCTATACTGGCGATTGGACCGTGTCTAGAAACTATCTGCTCTCAAACGCATGCAGCCCTAGACGTGATCGGCGATTGATGCATGAGCAGTTGGGTTTCAGTCAATCCTCTTAAAACTGAGGTTGTTCCTTTTAAGAGAAGGAGGAAGCTGCCTGGTCTGACTCAAATAGTGCTTAAAGGCATCACCATCAAATTCTCCAAAGAAGCTAAGTACACATTTGAACATCTCTGAACTAAACATGTTACGGTCCAAAGCATCAAAGGCACTGTCGGTCTTCTGGAAGCGATTGGCAAGACATGGGGCCTGTCACCGAGAAGGGTCCTTTGGATCTACACGGCTATTATAAGGTCAATTATATCCTATGCGTCGGTTATCTGGTGGAATAAGCTCTCGCGAAAATACGTGATTGTTGCTTTTACCGGACTCCAAAGAACGGTTTGTCTCGGATGCATGGGGGCTTTCCCCAGCACTCCAGGCTCCGCTATAGGCGCAAAGATGGATCTCTCACCCTTTGACATCCATATCATGGGCTGCACTCTTAAAGCCATCTTCCGTTTAAAAAGAAGTGGTTTTTGGTACAAAACACACACTGGAGCTTTGATGACCTTGCGCGTCGGCCGGCTGTCTTACGACCCTGGTCTTATGGACATGCCGCCCGATTCAATAACACCAGAACTCCTGCTGCGGAAAAAATACGAAATTGACTTTCCCGGGATTGGTTTCGGCCAGAATCTGGACGGTTCCAAAACCAATATAGGATGTGGCGCTGGTGTCTTTCTGGAGGACACTTCACGTTAGGAAAGCTTGCATTTGTTTTCCAAGCGGAGATTTACGCAATCCTGATATCAGCGAACTATGTTGTGGAGAACCGATGGAGGAAGAGAAGCATTTGTATCTGTAGCGACAGCTAAGCAGCGCTTAGAGCCTTGTTGAACCCTTTTACGACTTCCAAGCTAGTTCAAGAATGCAAGAGATCACTGAACGTCTTCGTAAAGCTAAATTCAGTGACCCTTGTCTAGGTCCCAGATCAAAATAGAGGGAAAATGAAATCGCCGATGAATTTGCCAGACAAGGTTCGGAAGAGAGTCTTTCAGGACCTAAACCTACGACGGGTCTGTCTACGTCCTCTGTTAAGGCTTCCGTTGACAGTTGGGTCTCATATAAGCACAACTGCAGATTGCATAGCTCCCCGGGATGCGGGCAAACCAAACGAATTCTTCCTGACGTCTCTAGGAAGTCAACGGCCTTTCTGCTGTCCCTCAACAGGTTGATTACTGGCGTCGTGACAGGGCACTACACTTTTGCAAAGCATTTAAATGTGCTGGGCATAAGTGACACAACATCCTGCGATGCTTGCTGTGAAAGTGATGATGACACCGCGGTGCACTACCTCTGTGGATGTCTGGCTTACGCTCGTATCAGGCTGCAGGTATTCAGCGCTGACGTGGAGGGTGCTGGCACTGTAGGTACCTAATCACGGAAGCGCTTACTCATCTTTCTTTGTAAGACTGAAAGATTATATTAAAAGGAACTTACAAAGGGTACAAGGGTGCTCTGTTCCGACAGAAAAAAAAGAAGTCCTCTGGCAAAATTTGTTAGACTTACAATACATTGGAACAAGAGAGTATTGAAATCTAGCCAACAGCTGAGAGTTAGGCATAGAGTACTCAGGTGAAACAGCTGTATTTTAAGACTTCTAAAAAATCTATTTCTTCGAAAGTCGCGATTTCAATGAGTCTGGTCTATTGTGTATATTTTGAAAGGCCTACGCTCATGGTTGGCATGTACAATTTAGAGTGGCAAACAGAAAAATTTCCTGTTCACTGGCGGTATTACAACTTCTCAGAAGTGACCATTCTAATTTCTAACCCCGAGTCTGTTTCTTGTTCCAGAACTCGTCATGACCCTGCGAATGTCATAGCCTGAAAGACGACATGTTTCACTTGTGACGGGAGCCCAATAAACTCTTCGCTCAGCTATCCTTTTCTAAATCAAAGAAAATCTCAATAAACAAATCTTTCCAGGAAATATTTTTGAAAAGAAAAAAAATCAAATAAATCCATTCAAATACAAAAGTGAAAAATAAAATTTAAAAATCTTACGCTAGTAAAAAAAAAGGAGGTCATCAAAATGATCTCAAGAAAATAAGAAGAAGAAAGAAAAAGAATCCTCCAAGCAACGACAGCTTCGAAGTGAAGGTATCATTCCATCGAAAGGAAACCCAAATAACCAGGCAAAACGGCGGCGACAATAACTAATAGCAGCGCCCTCGCAATGAGCCAGCTGGGCACCGTTTATGCAACAAAACGGCGGCGACGCAACGGCAAAAGGTAAGTTTAACTCAATTTTCATTTATGTACTCATTTTCAAACTCAGGCTCATTTCATTCACGACGGGGTGGCTGCAGAAGCCACCCCTTCACCTAATTCAACTCCAAGTCAGACAGATTGAAGCATTTCAATCATTAGGCCAGAGCCATGTGGGGGCTATAGGAGTGGCAATGTGCCCACCTGCTGGCGCTATCGCCTGTCTTCGTTCATCCATCAATCTGTGCGGCGGCAGCGTCGTCAGCGTCGTCAGTCGGTGGCTTATAGTGGCTAGTGGGGCGCACTAGCCACTGTACTCGTTTATTTTGTTGTTGGGACATCTCAAACACTCACTGGGGGGATACTCGTACTTATCCCTTTTTGGTTTCTTTTTTTTGTTGTTTTTTTTTTTTTTTTTTGTTGCAGGAATACAACATGTTGTCGTTGTCGACGATTTCTGATGACTTATCCTGGCCTCTGTGCGTCAGAAGTGTTGACGAAGGCAATTTTTTTTCGCTTTTGTATTCCCTCTGTGATATTAATGATGCAGGGGCTCGACTTTGACTACGACTTTCGGACTTGGATTCCGTCTTGGACGCCTACTTTGACTTCAGTGTCAGGCGTACAGGTGGTGTTTTGTCAGTTTGTGTTTTTGTGTATTTTGCTTTGTTTTTTTTTTTTGTACCTCTGTTGGGACTCATTGTCGAGTTCGATTTATTGCCATTGCCTGGCTGTTATCATCACTCAATTTGAGTGGTTTGAGTGGTTCCCCACTCAAATATTCGCGTTGCGTGCAAAAATTTTATTAGAATTTAATTTCGAATGCATTCGCGTTGAGCTGTGCTACTGTTGCTGTTTGTTGTTTGTTGTTACTGTTGCTGATTGCAACACGCGTGCATTGTGCCTTCGGCAGTTGAGTTAAGGTAGCCACGGATAAAAAGGGGAAGACCCGCAATTGGTTGCGCTAAAGTGTATGCATTTGGCCTACTGAGAGGAGGCAATTGGCTTAAAGTGCCCATGTGCCCAAGTACCCTGGCGCTGTGGAATTTTTTATTTAATTTTTGTGTTGCTGTTTTTTGTGTCTGATTTTGGTCTTGTACGCTGTAGTTATGGTAGCGCACTAATAATTTTAATATTGATTATCGGGAATGCAGGGTTAGCTATGCATTAAGGCACACTGTTTGGGTGGTGCAACGAAACGGGAAGATGTGTTTACAATGCGAGGCGGCTTGTTATTTATGTGAGCTTTCAAGTACTTTTCCGAAGCAAATAACTCTTCATGAGTTCTTAACAAATACGAGGAACTGGGGATGGTTGTTTGTAAGTAGGTATGCCGCCGGAACAGGTTGCTATGAGTTAAAAACCGATAAGTTGAAGTAATTATGACGTGATACACATGGTGCAAATGGGTTTGAAGAAATATGGATTCCTAATTGGAGGTGTCTTGGCACTCTCGGCCTGTGACCAGATTGGTTCTTTAAATCATTTGGTCTATGAAATGAAATGAAGAGATGAGGATCTGGAGAAATACTGATGAAAAAATCAGACAAGTCTGAAGCTTATGAAGAACTGGAGCATGGCAGTGTCTGTGGCATTGGCTAGGGGACCTGAATACCATTCTACATGCCGCTCTGTTTTGGATTACATCGTCAGTGAAATTGAAAATTTTTGTGAGATGTTCTCGTATTTGAGTGATTCAATTATTTTTCCTTCGGTTTTTTCTTCAAATCCCCCGTAGAAATGGAGTTTCAATTGCTCTTCGGATGGAGTTTTCACACGACTCACATCGTAAGCTGGTTTGCTTGACACAAAGGGATATTGACAGCATAAGTGTGTTTTTTCGATAGATCACTGCTCCTAAATAAACGGTACTAGACATCTAAAAGGTGTTTTTTCAGTAAGTGGATGCAGTTTTTTAAGTTTCTTCAGCGTTGCTCTTTCTTATAAGTCCGACTATTGATCGATTGCGAGATAGTATTGTATCTTCCTAGTCCTGGAAGAAACACCCTACGGGAGTTATGTGTGCCAAGACGCGATAGACCATTGATCAACTAGAAATAAGTTTTCTGTCAATTCACTCAAAATTACGTTCTTTCTCTTTATGGGAAGAAACAGGCTGACTAGCCTGGCTCATTTAGTCCTAAAAGGCGTCAGATTCCATTCCCCTAGTGAACCCAGGTATCTAAGTGTCATCCTGAATAATAAACTTCTTTGGGCTATGCCTCCTCGAAAACCTACAATCAAGACACAATCGTATTTTTGACAGTGTAAAGGAATTTTCAGCAAGACTTTGGGTTTAAGGCTGCAGTCTTAAGGCGAGGTTGCTAGTACAACTCACGCTAAAGTTTCAATGGCCTTGCAACACCAATATATGATTGACCCCAATCATATAAACGTGCTGTCTGACGCAGTGGTACTGAACTTCCAATTTGTCTGTTTTTAGTATTGACTTCAGCCTGGAACGGAATGCAGTTGGGACTTCACCAATAGCTTCAGAATTGATCTAGGATATGGCGCTGACATTTTTATAGTGAATGACAACCTTTGACTTCACTTCACAAAAACTTGTGTCTGTCTTCAACACAGAGCGACACGCAATCCTAAAAATAATGAGCTGTATCGTATGTCCATAGCAGCAGCTAAGCTTCGCGGAAGGCCTTACTTAATCCCACACGACCTCTTAGCTAGTTCATTTAAGTGGAAGCCTTAATTCACTTAGGCTTGCCTTCGCTCCAGGTCAGAACCAAATCGCTTTGAATAAGTCCGGCAATGAATTTGCTTGGAAAGGCGCAGACCTAACAAATGCTTGTGGATGCCTGTGGCCTTTCTGATGTCCTCAGTGGGAGAGATTGCAGATTGATCATCTAAAAGGGCCACTACGCTTTTGCTAAGCATGAGTAGCACTACCTCTCGCGGCGCTGCCTGTGAGAGTGATGACGACATCACGGAGTACTGGTTTTAAGAATGTCCGCCATACGCTTGCATTTGGCCGTAGGTGTTAAGCTCTGATGTGTTTAATGTTGCATCCGTACGCAGGTTTTCGTTTAAGCGATTGCTCATTTTCCTTTGAAGGTTGGATAAGTTTAATAATCAAAACTTCTACAGGGTGCGCCATCTTTTATGTCGGAATGGAAATATTGAATAACTTTGGCATTTGTCAACCGATTGACTAGAGTGGACATGTTTTTGAAACGTCAACTTAGTACAGTTTTAGTTATGAATCGCTTCACACCGAAACAACGCCCCGAATAGTGATGCTGTACATTGAAAATACTTGCTCAGTTGGGTTAACTCAACTTGCATATCGCCAAAAATATCGTGGCCAACAAGCACGGTCTGACAACACTATTCCTCGTTTGATGTCGCATTGTCCACGTGGTGACAGACTGTCCAAGTCGCTTGGAACACGGCCAAACAGCCGCTCGAATGGTTGACACTGAACCTGATTTTTGGAAGCAAATTTTGACGACCGACGAGGCTAATTTCACACTCTCCACACGAGATCAATGAAATACTCTTGCATGACCAAAAAGCAGCTGTTTGGGCCGGTGTTTGCGCCAAAACCATTATTGGGGCAGAAGGCCAAACGGTCGATGGGAATCGATATCGGTAGATGTTGGCTCATTATATCTGCCCACATATGTGTGAAAAAGGTCTGGACGGTTACTGGTTTGAACAAGACGCACCATGCTACCATGCAAACCAAACAACGCAGTTTAGGCAAACGAAAATTCAATGGACGTTTACTGTCAAAAAGGGCGACATTGACTGGCCACCCAGATCTCCAGACTTGACCCCTCTTGACAACTTTTTGTGGGGTGATTTGAAAAGCAAAGTGTACGCCAGTAAGCTTCAGACCATTGTTGAGCTTAAGGCAAATATTCGTCCCAAAATAATCGCTATATCGTCCGAGATGCTCGAAAAAGTGATGGAAAACGCAGCGTTTTGCATGCTCGATTAAAGGGGGCTCCTTGATTGATGCTTAGGATTCTAAAGGACCAAATTAAATAAAAATACCTCAGATATGGAAATCGGTTGTTTTTTTTCCTTAAAGTTATGCAATATTCACATACCAACATAAAAGATGGCGCACCTCGTATATACGAGTATAAGTATCCTTCTATGGCTTTGAACAAGTGTTTAGAGCACAGGATTTAAGATCGTTGCTAACCGTATTAATGTGTGGACTGACTTTTTCAATAAGCGTAACTCTTGTGAATTTCAACTTTTCTTTTTGAGCGGACATTCGCACAACTTGCATCCACTTCTTGTTACAAGAGGCCTCTACTACGCAAAGCTGCTGGTATTTGCGGTTTCTGGAATATTGCTGGACTTACGTTAATGCTTTGTAAATGTTATTTTAATTCCTGTTCGATATTGAGGAGGGACCAACTTTTGAAGATCTTCTGCCGTAGTCAATGCAAACTTCCATTCTCTTGGACACCGAGCATGTCGCATTCAGTTGCGGAAACCAAGCGTTCTGATATCATCGTGGATGGGATCCAGTTTCTATATTCTTCAAAATCTTTTCTCATCTTTATGGCACTGTGGATAATTTACAGAGCTTGCGCTTTTCTCCATTCTAGGATACTTACTCTAATATATGTAAACGCCTTAATTACTTTGTAGCTGCACTTTATCCGACTCAAAGCTTTCCCATAATTTCAACGTCTTGCAAATGAAGCTCCTCGAAATTATTGAAGTGGTTTCGAGTCAACACTTGCTTGAAGAGCTATCGATGACTTGTTCGAAAAGCGCACTGCGAATTTCCTAGCTTTTCACAAGACTAATGGAATCCGCTCGAATTGATGCGATCCACCTTCAACCTACCGGGTGAAAGCTAATCAGAGACATGTAGAATAATGCGTTGCAAAAAGTGCTGAGACCTTCATATTATGCGCGATATTCACCACGGATATGTTTCCAAACTTCTTTCTTAAATTTTTTGAAGATGGGGCACTAAGTCCTCTCACCAAGTATGGCTTTGGTCCCTCACGCTTGGGTTTTAATTTTGTTCGCGGAATGTATCAGAACGTTTCCGAGGAACTTAGTACAATAAATTGGTTGTAAAGTCACTAGACTACCTCGAGCTTTTCAGAAAAGTTGTTGTTGAAAGAAAGAATGCGAACGAAGAATTTTATTTACCTAGGTATGAGGGAATAAGCTCCGCGAATAATGGCTTATTGTTGTAGAACCGTTCCTTCAAATAAGCCCAAAGAAAATTAGGGGTCGGTTAAATCCGGTGAACTTGAAGTCGCTACTGCACGAAATAATGCGTTCGTCGAAGATGTCTCTTAATTGTCTCTTTGGATTAAGTGCTGTGCTTCTACAACTACCCAAAAAGTTATACAACTTTGTCCAATATTGAAGATAACTACAGCAACGGCTTCATTTTCAAAGGAATTTAGGCCAATGATCTTTCTTATGGTACACTGCACCGAACACTATGTAGACTTACTTATCCAATTGGAAACGTGCGATGAAATGGCATAACAAGTCTGGTGCTGGTAGTCTGTCGGCTTAAATTCTTACAGAAGCTGGACTTTATATTGAACACGAAACGAACCCTCGCGATAGCGTGAACTGAAGCGAACGTCTTCTTGTCTATATTTCTAGACGGTTTTGTATCTCTCTCCGGTGTCCTGTAAACATTTCCATTCGTGTGCATAGCACGTGGTCTTCCGGTCATCCAGGGAAGTTTCTTTCTGATCTTATTTGTCGAAAACGAGCAACCGGTCGATCTATTTTTGCCATTGAGACTACAATCCATACGATAAAATATCGACCATATGCAACATACTTCAGTGGTTTGATGATGATTTTTGTTTGTTGTTTTTGTCTTGCTCACAATATCCTGAAAAAAGTAAAAATTAAAAGATGCATATTCGATTAAACAATTGTACGTTAGCCATATATGAAATGTCAAGCCTAGTTCTAATGCAGTTATCTAAGATGAAGCAGAAGTTATCCTATGAAAGATGGCACACCTAGATTGAAGTATTTGTGAATCTTTGGATGTAACAAGTTAGAGTAACACACAAATGGCATGTCCACTGTGAACACCTTCTTTCTACACATTGAAAAATATGCAAGATATCATCAGAGCTGACGGATTCCAGTGTATGACTTTTTCGTGGGGTCGTACTCTATGCTCAGTTTCGGAGACGAATTGTGCAATTATGTATCAACGAAGTTCCCTTTCATAACTAAGACATTCCATAGTAGACTCTGTCTTTCGAAATCAATACGATATATCAAAAAATGATTGTTGAATCAACCGAGAAGTCTTGGGAGAAGTTTGCCGAGAAATAAGATCGTGGTAACTGATTTGCGATAATATGTAGTTGTTCAAGAATTCCATCCGTGGAATCAGAGGAGAAAAAGCTTGTATACCATTTAAAGGAATTAAACAAGAAAAGGAAACTTCTTATTCTGGCACGGAGAATATCTTGCGCAAATGGAACAAGTAGTCTTCAAAAGTGCTCAATCCCGGTACTGCGTCTACAAAAGATGTTTATTATGGATGTTTAACTGCTCCTGATATTTTAGTTATACAAGGATTCATGTTCAACAAACTGAACGACAACGGCCTTACAATCTACTTTAGGGTTGAATATTAGTGGCATCCTTGTCAAGAAGCCTTCAAAAGAGACGGATCTGAAATGCTGCGTTTCACGGGCCCATGCTCACGAAACTTATGGTTGAATAAAGAGTGTAGGCAAACACGTGTAACAAAAAAGTGGAGCGAAAAACATCGGTGCCAAGGCAAGAAGACAAAAACAGAAACAGAGATGAGCAAAGAAATTTATTAGTAGAGTCACATCTGTTGTTAAGGATATGGAAAAATCACTTCGTAGACGGCTAAACGACTTGGACGACCCATTTGACCTTGGCCTATAAAGTCAAGATTTCCGACCACCCGAGTAATTCTTTAACTAAAGCATAGTAATACTGCCTATCAGAGGGCTTAGCAGCCGACCTATTTCAGGCAACATGACATGATTTGATGGACATCATAGGCCTACTCATTTCCAAGCTTTGTTCGGAGAAAGTATGCCTGATAAATAAAACCTTAGCTCCGTTACCAGTCCATAAAAAAGGAAACTATTCAAACTGCGGCAACTATAGAGCCATCAGTCTTCTAAACCTTGCGGACAAGCTCATGTCTGCCGTATTGTGGAAATGCGTTTTTGGCTCTTGTCAGGGATCTGATTAACATGGTGCTTGTAGGATGGGTAATATTAGCCAAATATTAAGATTAAGACAAATGTCTCTGAAAACTTGAGAAGTTCAGATCGTCAATACACACGTCATTTCAATCGATCTCAGCGTCTATTTGGCGACCCTGCCAAATTCGTCGGTTTGTGCAGACTGACGATAAAAATGCTTTGTGCTCCGTAGAGCTCAGAAGCAATCCCAAAGAGACCTCAAAAATGGCTTTGGATAAGGTGATGAGCTGTGTAAAACTTATAACACAACACCAGAGCCCCAGTTTTCCAAAAGTCTGCTGCTGACATTCAATCATTGGTAGGACCCAGCGAGCTGACAATGGTGTGTTAGCAGATACTGAAACTTACTTTCTTACTTAAGGTGGCGCCTCTTGTGGACTTTCGCCTCAAACAACAAGCGTTACCAGCCAGTGTGATCTTTAGTTAAACGCTTCCAGATTCACATGCTAAGTTGGTTGAGGTCTCCTGAGTCGCGGTCTACCTCTACTGCGCCGTCCCTCAGGGGCGGATTCGAAAACCTTTCGGACCGGAGAATTGGTGTCCATTCGTTCTCTACATGTGCTAGCCATCTACTCCTGACTAGGTGGATGTCGCTGTATAGCTCCTATAGTTGCTAGTTGAATCTTCTCCCCCGAAACCCGTCAACGCAAAGGGGATCGATATATTTCGAAGGATTTTTCTCTCGAAACGACAGACGAAACCTAATCGCCGCAGCGTGTGCTAGTAACTGAACGGACTTTTGAAAGATTTTGCCTCTTGTGTTGGCATGTGAGTTTTGCACTATTCTTTCAGAATAGTGTTACAGAAATGGCATGACAGCACATCACCTTATCTAAATCCTTTTCTGACATCACATGTCTCGGTAAGTTCTTTACCGATCTTGATGGAGCAGCGAGCATTCTCAATCATAATTCTGCATAGACGGACGAGTTTGGCAGGGATGCCAAAACTAGACATTGCCCTGTGTAGCTTATCTCTATAGATGCTGTCATACGCGACCTTAAAATCGATGAATAGGTTGTGTGTATCAATTTGGAGCTCATGGGTTTCTCCCAAGATCTGCCATAGCGCAAATATTTGTTCGAAGGCGGGCTTTCCTGGCGTGAAGCCACACTGATATAGAGCAATCAGGTTGTTGACAAACGGCTTCAGGCGTTTATACAACCACATATGGCAGATAGGATCTTGTAGGCGATGTGGACTTTCGTCCGATCATATTTTGCAGATGAGTTGGTGTATGATCGTTACCAATTCATTGCCTGCCGCTTTGAAGAGCTTGCCAGTTAGACCGTCCTCTCCAGGAGCTTTGCTCGATTTAAACTTAGATATTTTTATCTTCACTTCATCTGATTCGGGTGGACGGAATTATTGATCTATTTCGTCCAGGTTGGAAAGGGCATTCTGCTTTACAGCGATAATTGTTTCGTCATCGCCGATATTCCGTCTACAGAAATACTTTTTCCGAATCCTTAGCGTCGTCTATTACTCAACTATTATATTCCCTTCGGTTTGGGGTTTGTGTCCTTGGCATTTTGTTTTTTAACTTGTGGTAAACCATTTCTTCCTGGGTTAACATCCCCCAATTTCATCGACTGCGGTGTTTGTCACTCCTCTTCGGCTCGTAGAGCTCGTGAGCGGCTGTAGTCCTTCTATGCGGCGCTGCTTTGTATTGCTCTTGCGTAGCTACATATGCTTGCCGACAATCGTCGTCAAACTGGCGGTTTCGTTGTGGTGGCCAAGTGAAACCCATCGCATCAGAGGCGGCATCTCTGATTGTTTTTTGGCAATGATGCCACTGATCTTCAATACTTGATTCTGGCGACATATGACCTCTGGATCGGAGAAGGATTTGACGATCTCTTGCTATTGTAGCCACCCGACGTCGAACTTCCTCACAGTATTAGCTTGCCTTTGCGATATTCAGGATATCCGCAACCGTACCTCTGCTACAACAAGGTAGTGGTTTGAGTCGATGTTGGCACCTCGGTACGTTCGGACATCCATAATGTGGTCAATCTGGCTGACGGTTGATTGATCAGGAGATCTCCAAGTCACCTTATGAATATCGAGATGAGGGAAGCGCGTGCTAACTATAGTTGATGAGTCTAAATCCGTTATCAGAGGTGGTCTCGTGCAGGCTACATCTTCCAACAGTACTACCAAAGATGCCCTTTCTTCCTAGTTTGCATTAAAATCGCTGAGGACAATTTCGATGTCATAGCTACGAGTATGACCCTGCTCGTAGGTGTTGTCCAAGAGTTCGTAGAAGCTATCTTTGGTATTGTCATCTTACTCCTCTGTTGGGGCGTGTGCGCATATAAGTCTAATGTTGGGAAATTTAGCATTAATACGGATTGTTACGAAGCGCTCGTTAACCCGCCGGAAACTTAAGACTTTTTGCCCAAGTCTGCCTCTAGAAATAAATCGGCACCCAAATAGGAGCTGCTTTTGCCGTCGATAACAATCGCCGTAGTAGATGTTGCAATTTTCCATTCTCTTTTTGTCCTGCCCATCCCATTGCATTTCTTGGGTGGTGGTAACATCTGTCTTGCAGAGCCCCGGCTACACCTGTTCTATTAAGAGACCTAACATTCTACGTATAGATCCGAAGTTCGTTTTTCTTGTTCCGTATCCGTCCGTATTTGAGGCTTGTTGTTGCTCGTAACTTAATGGCCGGTAGGATCCCCGGCGGTGGAGCGCACAACTTGCAGGGCCAGATCGAAGCAAGAGCTCTAAATATGTCGGAGTAGTCCGGATTAGGTTTTACTTGCTTTATTCTGGGATTTTCCTTCACCGTTGATTTCATCTGCGGAATCCATCAGCTGTCCTGTTTATAGTGCTGCTATTTTTGCCTGCTGGTCAGTACTCGCGCTTATAAGTTCGATGGACATCGACCAGTACCCGATGGCTACCACTTGGTGGTAAGATAAGCACAATTGATGTGTAGAAACAGAAACACTGGGCATGGCCAGGTTGACACCTCTCAATGCAGCACTCAACCGTCCAATACTGAAGCAGAAGAGGCAAAAATGGGTTTGGGGATGAACGGTGGGAAGACCAAAATAAGGAGAATAGACTCCTATACTCGTATAACATTTTAATCATCTCAGTCCTACTCTAAGTCGCAGAAGCATGGGCAATGCTAAAGGGGAATTAATATTTTCTTGGTCATTTTGAACAAGATTATCCAAGTGATTTTTAGGTTGGAGTACCTTAGGGGATGTGATGTCGGCGTACTCTACTCGCTTTATAGTGGTCAGAAATGGGCGCATTTGTTGCCATAGATGGCTTGTTCGAGAAATCTTCGATTCGTACTCGGAGGGACAACGTAGAAGTAGAAGAAGACTTCGTCTTAGGTCATGCGCACAAGTGGAAGCGGACATTAGCCAACTTGAAGTGTGAGACTGCAGGCAGTAGACCAAAGAGGCGGTAAGCAAGTAAGCAGGTAAATGATTTGGTCACTTCATAAATCGTACTTCGACGCAAACTGAAAAGCTTTGCAGCGGGAATGACGACGGAATAAGCAGGAATCTGTCAAACTAGAAATGACGGATATTTAATTGAAACAGAGCTAACTTAATAGTTTTGAATTCGGTATGTGCCCCAACCCTATGTTCATTTGATTGGGACAATGACAAAAATGACAAAATACCGAATATATGAGGTTGGAATTAGATTCCTTCATCATATATCTATTACGACTCCAAAAAGAGCAAGTTACACCTCGATGGTCTGGTTCACATGTTACGCATTCCCACACTCAATCAGAAAATCAGACAAATTAGAAAAACTTCGCATGAATTTACAAATACGAGATTGTCCGGCATCGATTTGACCGTTTCGGTATAGCTTCTGATAATTTGGAACGCACTTAAGCCTGTGATCAGCGGGGTATACAAGAAATTTGCACTGTACCCGAAATACACAAGTAACTAGCTAAAATTCTGTCCAAACTAAGTTTATGTAACTCAACAATTCTATCCCATTAAGTCGGGGTAGACAAAAAAACATGATTACATAGAAGCAGCTGTAACATCACCTGTTGGAGGTTTCGTAACCCTCTCAGTACTAATCAACTGATAACATCAGCTCTGATTAGCCATTATAAATCTTCGCTCGATTAGAACCCTCCCAATCCGACTGGTTGCGGAGATGGTAAGAGGAGGAGCAGTCGCCTCAACTAAATAACAACAGCAACAACAACAACAATAATAAAGTGTATCTAGTTGGACATCTTCCATCCCAAGCTCATCTCATGGGTCCATGCACACCGGCGAGCATTGTTCATCATCATCGTTTGCAACTATTACCCCAGCGCGCCTAACAATTATAATGAGATAGCCACTCAACGGGCTCGGTAATGAGAGTAATTGCTTCGCTGCCCACTATAAATATTCATGGTTATCCTTTTCCCCCGTTCCGTCCAACCGTCTGCTTTGTCCATCCGTCCGTCTGCAATTATGTCAATAACAATATATGTGATCCATGCATAAGAGCACAAGTATCTGAGCGGTGCGACCAGTGGCGGCGCACTATCTAAAGGTTTTACGAAAACAGATACGAGTACTTGTTTTTTTATTTTTGTTGTTTTGCGCAAAATAAATTTTTGTTGCAAATTTTCTCCTCTGTTCATAATTTTTGCGCGCGATGTATAATTGATATGAGGACGATGGCGCGATGGAGAATGCAGAATACAGAATGCAGATGCAGTCCACGGTGTCAGGAAAAGCAACACCAACGGCAGCAGAAAGATAGCCAGGTCTCCCCTAAAAAGAGTGACTAGCCATTGAGCTTGGTTTGGTGGAAATCTACACCTGTAATTAGAGTTGTCACCCGGTGGTGGCGAAAACCTACACGACTGAGCCACATGAGTGCGCACAATTATTCATAAGACGACAGACAGACAGATAGCCGGTCACCCATTCGGCTAGATAGACAGATAAACGATGCCGGACAGGAATTTGCAGCCGCAGTTGATAAACTCTGGAAAATTATGACTGTCCATTGGTGTGAAGCAAGTCGTTTTATTGCACGGCCCGTTAAGTTCCAATAAATATGTAAGAAAAAAATTAGAAGGCTAGAGCTAAGTAAAACTTTGTGTCAAACGTTGTTTAGTTTCGAATTTGTTGATGTTGGATTCAATTTTTCTCACAAGTACAACAAGCTAGTACCCCATGTCATGGCATGAAACTAGTTTGAGATGCTTTCGTGGTATCCTGACTGGTATCGTGATTGTTGATCCTACTTACTCAATCTTCTGAATATAAATGTAGACAGCATGCAATCGTGTACTGACATCATGTTTAACAATATCTAAAGAGACTTAGACACGTAAACTGTTTTCAAATTACTCAACAGGAAGATGCATTTGACACAAGTCGTGTGCGGCAGTCAAACTCTTGTCCTCAACAAATAGAATGTTTAGCTATTTTACCTAAACATCTCACCTGTGTTGTTTCCTCATATTTGTTGCTTTTTAGAAGCTACAAGAAATGTTCTTCCAGATTAAGTTGATGATAAAGGGATATAAATGGTCCTTTGTAGGAGCTATACAACAACAGGTATTGAGCTTGAATCAAACATCTTTATTCCTCGTAAAGAATGGTTCTTGACATTATTGTTTAAGCACGACTTCATGCATATGGCTCCCATGGCTGTTTTGTGTATCCTGTCGGCCTAAACTTGGGCCACTCACACAGAAAAGTTTGCGGCTTATCAGCTATATCCCAGGATTTTACAGATCTCCACAAGAAGTAATCGCATAGGATCTCATCGTACGATAACACGTTGCCCCATTCTGCTATAACCACATTCCGTCTAGAGATCAATGTCATCCATATTTTAGAAGACATAATCACTAATCAATGTCAATTGGCTGTAATACGATTTTTGGAAAAGAGCATTCGGCTGAGTGTAATTGTAAAAATTAGGCATACTAGTACAGACTTTCCCACCTAGCGCTGCTATCCCGAAGGAGTTTCTCTACTTCAGTAAGCCACAAAAAATCTTGGTGCTGTCCAGGAACATCTCTCATATCGTGACTTACTACTTCTCCATTCAACCAGAAACGATCCGCATTACAATGTGCTACATCTATATCGAAGGTGAATTGCCTGCCTGTAGCTGTTCGAGGGACGTGGGTAATAAGCGGCACATCTTATGGGAACGCAATTCCATGATAAAAATAATGGAGAATGGGTCAGAATAACCGAATGAAGAGAGGACAGATGTCTCTTGTGTTTAACGTAGGTACCTGCCGTGAGGGCTTAAGCCTACGGTGCGTCTTCGCACAAGATATCAAAACTATGCGTTGATAAGCGCCCTTCGGGTAGTACATTTACTACCACCAGTACCAGATTCGAAGTCGTGTGTAAGGCACGAACTTCCCCTTTGGTGAAGGGTCGAGGCCTATCTAATACCTCAGCCATTCTGTGGGTAATGGCACCCGGTTGCAATGCAACTCCACATCGAGCAGACCAATTGGTTCCATAGCAATCCCATGGTTTAGCACAGGTCGTAGTAAACTACACACATGCTAAGCCATGAGATGTCCAAGATCCATTCGGTCCATTCTCCCCGCGATTTTGGGTTTAAACCTACAGCCACCACGATACTCCCACAAGGGGGCCAACTCCTAGGTCAGGCCGGAACCATAGTTCCGGGGGCTCCTGACCTCCCGTGGTACCAGAATATAGCTTCCGGTCGAGCTTCGCAACCTTGAGGTTACTTCCAGTTAGGCACCTCACTGCCCAGGACTGGCGGCCTTGCAACAAATTGAAAATCTACAATCTACCCGCTAGCTGCCTACTGCGCCTTCTATTGAATACGTCTTTTGCAAAACTACGGGTTCTTTCAAACCGTACGGTATCAGTGATAATTCCACTGACATCAGTGGAATTAAAGGTGATGCCCATAGCCTGCAAGTTCCTTATGTCAGCGTAATTGGGACACTCACATAGGACATGAAGCCAGTCCTCATAGGTAGCTCCACATGAGCAGCTCGCAACCTCACTAAGCCCCCTCTTATGCAAGAATGCATTGAGAGAGCCATGCCCGGTCAACAAAAAGCCCAGGTTGAGGTTAAAATTCCGTTCAGGAAAAATTCTCATGGTTACCACATCCCTTAGGAAGCCGTAAGTAACCCTACCATTTTCGCTAGCATCCCATCTAGATTGCCATCTAGATAGAACACATGCGTGTAGCAAGGTTTTACGCTGCTTCAGGGATAGGCCATCCACTTCTTCCGGGGAAACCCAATCGCGCTCATTTAGAGGGAGACCTTTTCTGATCTTGAAAGCAATACCACGACGTATCACTTCCAGATCCAGAGGTGGCACTCCCAGCAAGACCTGCATTGCCTCTGTGGAGACAGTGTGGCACACCGGTAAACAGCCAAGCAAGGCGACTCTTTGACAAGCCAGGATCCGCTTTCGACCATCAACAGTCATAACTCTGTCGTACCATACCGATGCTCCATATGTTGCACAGGCAACAAAAAGGCCATCGTATATGATACGAACAGAACGCCTGCTGAGTCCCCAGTCGGATCGCAAAATGCGCCTTACCTGGCCTACGGCACTCAGCATGCGTTGTCTGGTTCGAACTAGGTGAGGCATGAAGTTCATACACTCACCCATCGTTATGCCCAGATACGTGACCTCAGTCACACATCTAATGCCAACGCTGTTCAGACGTATCGCAGGAGCCCGACGTCTTACATTCAATTTGCCCTTGAGCTTCATTGAAACAGTCTTATCCTGCGACACACTTACCCCAATGCTCTCTCCCCATTCAGCAACGACTGCTAGAGCTCTTTCTCCTAATACCTCGATTTCGGCCCTAGACTGGCTCTCGAGGATGAGGAGCAGGTCATCTGCGTAGGCGCAGCAACCACAGAGCTCATTTAATCGCCGCAAGAGTGGATCCATCATCAGGTTCCAAATAAAAGGACCACAGATGGACCCCTGGGGCAGCCTCTCTCAACATTGATTGAGACGCTGTCGTGTGCACTTACCAAACTCGCTTTTCTGTCGGAAAAGTAGCTTCCCCAAAGCCCAATTTCTCGACAGCCCAATTCTTGCAACCTGGTTGAAGACAGGACAGCAATTTCCAAGCCGTTGGTTCTGTCAAAGTATGCCCGACAGCATTGTTTGTCCGATCCTAAAGAAGGCAGATCCCTGAACTGCGCGAAATACAGGGGAATAAGTCTCCTCAACATCGCATATAAAATGTGAGCGTATAAGATCGTTCGTGAACAGTCTGGCGGTCGTTATTAGCGTAGTTTTAGGCCAGGAAATGGATCAAATTTTCAAATTACGGCAGATCTTGGAAAAACCCGAAAACACGACTCTTCATTAAATTTAAAACCGCATATAATAGGATCAATATATCCATGTCTGCCAGTCTCATTCGACTATGTAGGATAACGATGGCGGTCGGTATTGACAAAACCGAGACCTTCACTGTCAGGAAAGATCTAAACAAAGCATTTGTCATGGGATCTTGTAAACGTTCACTCTTGAAAGAATTGTGCGAAACTAACATGCCAGCTCCGGAGGCACCATCTTTCAGAAGTCTGTTCAGTTACACGCATATGCAGCCGACATTGACACAGCGGGCTGTCAATGGAGTGTTTGCTACTATTGAAGCAGAAGCGGCAAAGATAGGTTTAGCTGTCAATAAAAGAAATAAAGGGTCTTCCAAGAGTCGCGCCTAGATGTCAGTAGTGCATAGTTTCTGAATGCTACATTTTTTTATGTCATCTTTGACATTTGTAAAGTTGTGTAACCATGGAGCCAAGCATTAAGGCTATTCGTGATTTTTTTTTTTGGAAATAATCGTCCAAATGCATCAACAATTCAAAAGTTAGTGAACAAATTTAAAGAAACCGGTTTTGTCGGGGATTGAAAAAGGTCTGGTAGATCAAAAAGTGGACGCTCTACTCGTACTGAGAACATTGCTGCTGTAGCACAAAGTGTTGATTCGAAAATGCAAATGAAAGAGCTGTTAATGTCAATTGAGAGCGTTAATTATAAACAAATGATTGAACATTTTTTCTTGCTTCACGATCTTTACTTTCAAGAGGATGAAGCTACGAGCCGTACAACACATGCAAAGATTGAGCTATTGCTATTGCGGTCCAAGTGGCATAAACTGGCCATTTAGATCATGAGACTTAACACCATTAGGTTCTTTGGTTTTTGTTTTTTGGAGAGTAAAATCTATGTGAATAGGGCAACAATTTAACGCTGTAATGAGTGAGCGAGCCCTCGAAAAGTTTGATATTCGTATCAGTGGAAACTACAGGAGACGTGCTCGTGGTGTATACCACCTTGATCAAAAAGTTCCCGCACTACACCACCGTGTGGCGCTCCCATTGTTCCGATTTGAGTTCTGTTTTTTTGTTAAGTTTGTAAATCTGTTGCTGATATTCCCTCTAAATCTTAGCGTCATAGCTTGACATTTGCAAAAGTTACGTAGCCAAGAGTACATCTATATCTGTGAATGTTGGCGATTTTTTACAATTCTAGAAATGGATTTAAATTTGCAACAAGGAACTTTTCTATTAAATTTTGCGTAAAAAACGGATTTAATAGTGCGCCAACGTTAGAAATGTTGGAAAAGTGTTTTGGCAACGATTCTCTAAAGCAAACGGTCGTTTACAAGTGGCACGAGCGGTTCAAAAGTGGTCGTGAGTCAACCGAAGATGATGAACGCAGTGGCAGACCAGACCATTGACATCGAAAACCGACGAAAACATTGATGAAGTATAGTAAAAGAAATGTTGGTCAATAACCGCAAATTAACTATCAGAGAGATAGCGGAGGACTTGAACATTGCCTATGGATCCGTCCAAGACATTTTAGTTAATGATTTGGGTTTCCGTCGTGTAGCAGCAAAGTTGGTGCCAAAAGACCTCAATTCCATGCAAAAAAGAGACCGTGTTGACGTCGCAAAAGAGATGATTTGCGAGGCTGAATCCGATCCCACATTCATCAAAAGGATCATGACTGGAGACGAGATGTGGCCGTGGGCTTATGAGTACGACACGCAATCCAGACATCAGGCAAGTGAATGGTGCCCCAAATGAGCCGAGATCAAAAAAAACACGTCGTTTTCAGTCAAAAAAGAAGGCAATGCTCACGGTTTTCATGGATTACAACGGTGTCATGAATTTTTGCCAGAAGGCCAGACAGTAAACAAAGAGTATGATTTGGGCGTTATGAGACGTTTGCGTGAAGCAATTCGCCGAAAGAGACCAGAATTGTGGGCAGAAAACTCGTGGATTTTGCACCATGATAACGCACCGTCGCACAGTGCAACAAATACCATCCAACAGCCACCGAATTCACCTGATTTGGCTCCCTGTGATTTCTTTCTGTCCACTCGAGTTAAAAAACCAGTACGGGGAACGCGTTTCAGCAGCCGAGAGGAAGTAATGGAAAAATCGCAGGAAGCACTGATGGACATACCGAAAACCGAATATAAAAAATGTTTCGAGGATTGGATCAAGCGCTGGCATAAGTGTGTTGCAGCCGATGGGAATTCCTTTGAAGGGGACAATATAGATTTAGATGAATAAACTTGTATTTTTAATTTTCTGAATAAATTCCGGTAATTTTTGATGAAGGTGGTATTTAAATGATGATATTTTTGACACATAAGTAATTGTTAAAAGCCATATTTTTATAAAAATAAAAACACCAGAAAAAATCTAAATATGAGGGTAGTCTCAGAAGTACCCGGCCTAATAAAGAAAACACAAAAAAATTGGGGAAAATATTCCTCTACATAAGAAGACTCCTTTTAGTTCAATACACTATTCAGAGCGATGTCCAATAGCTTCGATATCCTGTTTTAGTGAGAACCGTCGAGCTCCTTAAAATAACCTTCAACCGCAGACTCCACTTCTTTACTGTTTGCAAATCTTTTGCCACCGAACCACTTTTTCAAGTTCGGAAATAGAAAATAATCCGATTGGACTACATCTGGGGTATAGTTTGCATGAGGAAGCAATTCGAACTTTATTGATTTTGGTCATCGCGATGACGGATGAGTGAACTGGTGCATTGACTTGATGAAACAAAACTTTTTTCTTCGTCAAATGCGCCCGTTTTTTTCTTGATTTCATCTTTCAAACGCTGTAGTAAGTTCGCATAATACACGCCGTTGACTGTTTTTCCTTTCTGGAGATAATCAATAAAAATTATGCCACGCGCATCCCAAAAAATTGATGCCGTGACCTTCCCAGCAGATGGAACTGTCTTACCCTTCTTTTTCAGTTGGCTCCCCGACTCTCCCCTTTGAGTCCTTTGTTTTCACTGTTCTTTCATCTCAAGTGTGAAGTGATGGAATCATGTTTCATCCATAGTTATGATTCGACGCAAAAACTCGGCTTTATTGCTGTGAAACTGTGCCAAACACTCGATTGAAACATCCCCACGACGCTGTTTTTGTGCCATTGTGAGTAATCGCGGCACCCATCTTGCGCACAGCTTTCTCGTGTCCAATTTTTCAGTTAACATGCGATGTATAGGGATTTTTGAAATGCCTACGCATTTTCAATTGACGGTCATCCAATACCATTTTGTAGATTTTTTTCAACATTTCTGGTGAACTCACCTCATTTGGTCGACCACTGCGATGTTCGTCTTGGCCTCGCCTAAACTCTGACACCCAATATTTTATTGTTATAAACGATGAAGCAGAACTCCTCCAAAGTAGAATCCAGTTCCGTTTTGAAGCCTTTCAAATGAAAGTATTGTATCGCCTAACGATGACCAATTTTTTCCATATTTAAAAATTCATTGAGAGCGTTAATTGATGGCTGCCGAAGAAGTACTAAACCACATAGCGTCGTCAAACTTCAAATGTAAGGTTGGTACTTACCACAATTGTCATTCTTTTTAAACAACAGCTGCCATCTATACGCAAGCTCGGGTAATTCTGGGACTACCATCGTATTCACATGTTTGATTCAAAAAAAAATTTCTAGGCGCAATTTTTGAAAGACCCTTGAAGATGAATATGCTGTCAACAAAGAGGGACACAGCATCGATGCCTAGGAAAAACATTACGATAGGCAGCTACAACTTTGAGGTAGTGAGAGATTTTATCTACCTCGGCTCCGCTGTCAACTCCCACAACGATACCAGCACGGTAATTATGCGAACAATTACTCTTGCTAATCGCTACATCTTTCGGCTTAGAAGGCAATTGAGCAGTAAAGCCCTCTATCGAGCAACCAAAATGACATTATACAAGACACTGATCTTCCCAGTCTTGCTCTACGGCGCAGAAGCATGGACACTCATCATTCATTCATTCATTCATTCCTGTATCCCCTTGTGGATCATAGGGCTTCTACTATGCCTACGCGAAATAGAGTGCGGTTTCTGGAAATGTGCCTCAGCTCTCCCCAACTTTTTCCCAGTTGCCATGCTTCCTTCTCAGCTGTTCTGCGCCACGTACTCCTAAGACGGCCGCACATCCTGCCGTCCTGAGTAAGAGGGTTCTATTGCATCGCTTGGCTAGCTATGGACCTGTCACTCTTTCGAAGAGTGTGACCAATCCACTGCCACTTTTGTCGTCGTATGGTTGTGCCTATAGGTTCATGGTCTGTTCTCTGGGAAAGCTGTTCGTTAGAGATACGGCTTGACCAGAATATCCTTAAGATGTAGCGTAGGCGCCAATTGACAAACGTTTGCAGCTTCCTAGTGATAGTGCTGGTCACCCTCCAGGTACCACATCCATATATTGTAGCAGCACAGATTCAATGTTGGAACGGAACAGTCGTAGCTTGGTGTTTAAGCTAATTGCATTACCACTTCGCCAAACTGTGGATAGCATCCCAAACACAGATTTTGCTTTGCCTATGCGGTTGGCTATATCCAGTTCGGTTTCGCCATCGGTTGAGACAATACTCCCAAGGTATTGGAAACTCTTCACTCTCTCAACCGTCTGTCCAGCAATACATATATGAGTTAACGAGTTTGGTCTTAGGCTGATCATTTTTGTTTTTGCCGAGTTAATTTTCAGCCCAACGGCGTCTGCTTCCCTCTCCACATTTGTTGTCATTTGGTGAAGGTCCATTATTCTGTGAGACGGAAGGCATACTCGTACATCGTCGGCGTAGTCAAGGTGTTTGAGTTCAGATGTAAGAGTCCATCGAATTCCTCCATTTCATGTTAACAAGGCCACATTCAGCACATCGCTAATCACCAATAGAAACAGTATTGGTGAAAGTATGCAGCCTTGCCTAACCCCGCTTTGGAGTTTGAATTCCTCAGACAGTCTTCCTCTTTGTAAGACGTGACATGTGGACTCATCATATGTAGCCTTGATAATTGCTATTAATTTATCAGGAATGCCTCTTCTGCGCAATGCACGCCAGATAAATTCCCGATTGACACTATCAAATGCCTTTTCAGAATCGGTGAACAGCAGGTGAAGTGGTGATCGGTACTCAACACACTGCTCGATGATGATCCGCAAGGTGTTGATGTGGTCGACACAGGAGGATCCAGAGCGGAAACCTGCTTGTTTGGCATCGAGTGTGTCTTCGAGGTGTTCTTTGATTCACTCCAGGATGATTTTAGATATTTGGCAGGCAATAGGCAGCAGGAAGATACCTCTCCGGCTTTGGATGATCATTCCCTTATTCCACTCATCCGGAAAACTCTCGGCTTCTCCCGATAAGTGGGAACAGTAGCTCAGCTGATGCCGTTAGCGCAGCTAGAAACAGCTCCGCAGGTATGTCGTCAAGTTCTACCGACTTATTGGTTTCCAGTACTTTGATCGCGGCAATAACCTCTTCCTTACTGGAGGTTGTAGTGCGAATTCGGGAATTACTTTCTACGGACACTTTAGTCTGACTTGGGTGCATATTGCTGGCGAATACTTGGTTTAGAACCGAAGCAAAATGCTCCTTTTATCTCTTCAGTTGATCCTCATCCGATATTAGTGACGAACGGCCTAAGCCTTTCACTGGGTATTGAGCAGAGCTTCGGCTACCTATAAGCTCTTTGGTGGTTCTGTAAACGGTTCTGCTGTCGCACCTCGTTGCTGCTTCTTCTGCTTGCGTGGCCAGCGCATTGATGAAATGCGCTTGTCACTTCTCACGCTACGCTGCACTTCTCTCATCCTCTGATCTTCATGCGATATAGGGACTCTAGCTCAATCCCCCTGTTGCTGGAGCTGCTGCAATTCGAGGTGTTAGTTGTTTTCGTCCGTTGATCCTTCTCCAGGTATCCTCGGAAAGCCACGCCCTATAGCTTCCCTACGATCGACCGACAATCCTTTCAGCACCTGATGTGAAAACAGTTTTCACAGCACACCAATGGTCTTGGATGATGGTGGGCAGTGAGCTGCTGATTGTTTCCACTCCTCGTGAGTGATGATCCCTTAGTTCTTGGCGCACTGTGGGAACTCTCAGTCGGTCTACGTTGAACCTAGGTATTCATGTGTCGTTAGATCTTCGAACGGCAGCAGTGCGCAATTGGACAGTAGCTATCATAATTTCGTGATCTCGTACCAACCCCATGTCCGCTCCTCGTCTGTTTCGGACGTCTAGAAGACTACTTCTAAAACGGAGGCTGATGGCAAAATGGTCGATTTGGTTGGAGGTTGCTTGCCTGTCAGTTGACAGCCAACCGATGTTATGTCAGGCCTTGTGCTCAAACATGGACACTCATGGAAGTGAATAAAGATGCTCTCAGGCACTTCGAGAGAAACCTTTGGTAACGTATGCATCAATGGAGAATGGAAGAGACAGCGAAACCAACCTTTTCAGAAAGGCTCGGATAATTTGGCTTAGATGGCTAGGTCACATTGAGCGCCAACGTCTCGGCCCGGAAAGTTGTTGATTTAACGCACTAAAGGACGATTTCGTTTTAGGTGGCGCACACAAGTGGAAGCGGGCTACAGTAAATTTCGTGGGCGCAACACAGGGCAGCTGGCAAAAGATCGTCCTAGCTGGAGAGGCGTGTTAGCTTAGGTCCTGGTCCTCCGCGGACTGTAGCGCCATCTTTTTTTTTTTTGTTTTTAAAGAACTTAACATTCAAGAGGGTATAACTACTCTTAAAATGCCGGAGCACGTGTTAAGTTTTTCGGAAAATTGGATAGAGAGAGAGAGAAAGATGTTAGGGCTCAGTGGTTATTTCGCTCCATGGGTGGCATCCAACATTTAATGGGGAGACTAAATTATTAGTGTAAATTGGGCTTGATGTTCTATTTAGGCAACCATTCATCTCACGAGATTTAAGGTGCCTGAAGTCTTTCGGTCACAGCTGGTATTGAACCCGAACCCTCCGATTGGGAAGCCAATACACTACCACTTGAGCCACGACCACCAACCATCTAAGTATGTACGAGTAAGTAAGTTCCCTCTTGTCGGCGAATAAAAAAATCTGAGTTCTCTCTCGAATTGCCAGTTGTCCATTTCGAAGATAGAAGTTACGCCATAGGACTCTATTCTCCAGGTTGTGGTTCTATCCAATGATATAATTCCTGGAAAGTCGCGCCTATGGCATTTATCTACTCCTTGCGAATCTTCGATCACAGTTGCTGATGACGGTACCTAATTGTTCATTGTCCATCATTCGAGCAATCTGTAAACACGGCATTTTGGTCTTTCCTCCGAAATATTTTGTTTAATTGCGGACACATATTCTGGTTACTGGCGGTTAGACCCGACTTTACTTGGTCTAATTCATGCTTATAAAAGTCCTGTAATTAGCTCTGTAAAAACGACTTCAGTGTTATGTCTGTCCTTAGTCCATTATTGAGTTGACGCAGTGCGTCTTCGTTCTTTCGATGCAAAATGTGTCCTTATTGTTAGGGTTTTGTTACCGTTTCCATCGTTTAAGGTAACAGTCAATGACTTCGTTCGACAGTTAAGCGCTGTCGGTGGATAGAGCGAGTACGAGGAGATTGCTCTCATCAGTCAGAATATCTTTGAACAAACTCCTTCAATTCCCGACTTTCGTTGGAAATTGTT
This sequence comes from Volucella zonaria, assembly GCA_963966105.1. Classification (NCBI taxonomy): domain Eukaryota; kingdom Metazoa; phylum Arthropoda; class Insecta; order Diptera; family Syrphidae; genus Volucella; species Volucella zonaria. Next base: position 58,022,892 of record OZ014530.1, read on the forward strand.
ATTTCCGTACCTAAGCCGCAATGTGTTCATTGCCATGTCTTGGTTCGTGCTTGTCAATTGTTTCAGTATTGCGAACAACAGGGGATTTAGGCATGAGCCATGTCTCGGAAACGACGGACTTCCGTGGCTTTAACCCGAGTCCGTAAACAACACTGTGCTGATCCCTCCAATCAAGTAAGGAGTTTCCTTCAGGAATGTTGCCTCTGCTTTGAAGAATTGTATTCCCCTTTTGATGGATTCGAAGACTTTTGAAGATTGAGCGTTGATGTCCATCCGCTCTTCATACCGCAGCAGACAGTTCATTGTTTGCAGACAGAGCCAAAGATCAGTGCAAACTCGTCTGTTTCCTCATTATTTTTCGATAAAGCCCATGCCTCTGTCTAGAGCAGGACTGTGCCGATCAATGATCTATAGAGCGCTACTTTGGTTGTCAGAGAGAGGGCTCTTCTACTCAATTGCCTTATGAGCCCATAAAAAACAGCAATTGCCAAGAGTTGCTCTTGAAATTATCTCTAATGTGGCGTTGTTGATCACAAGTAATACCAGGTTATTGCGACGATCTGGTCGAGTCGTCAATGTTGTGTGCTTCCTCGATGACAACAGGAATTTCCATTTCCTCTTCTGATTCACCTCCAATTGAATACATGCTTCACATACAACTCGCACGACTATGAATCGTCTTCTCGGACATCAAAGCCCTCGGTAAAATTAGTATCAACCCTCAAGCCGGGAAAATTTACCAGATATGCGCTGTCAGACGTGGCCTTAAAATCGATAAATAGGTAATGCGTGTCGACTTAGATTGCAAACATCTGTCCAATTAAGGATCTTCAAGGTTTGAAATCGCACTGATAACGGCTGATCAGTTAGTTGACGATATGAAGGAAAATGCGAATTCAATTTAAATTGTTTTTATTTTTCAATATAATCTCCCCTAACATCAATGCATTTGTTACATCTTGAGATAAGCTTTTTTAAACCCTCAAAAAAATAAATTTACTCTTTCTCTGCAAAATACCGACTTGAGTTCTTCATCATCCGAAAATCTTTTTCCACGAAGACATTTTTTCAAATCCGGAAACAGGAAATAATCACTTGGGGCAAGGTCTGGACTATAGGGTGGGTGTTGGATTTCTTCGAAACCACAATCTCGCGCAGCAGCCTTGGAAACTCGCGCCATGTGAACAGGAGCGTTGTCATGAAGAAGAAGCGAGTTTACCCCGTCTTTTCTTTTTAATTTCCTCCCAAATTATGCAAAGTGGAAGCGTAGGATGTGGCGTTGATGGTTTCACCTTTTTTTTTGTACTCAATGAGCAAGATTCCCTTTGAGTCCCAAAAAACTGTGGCCATGAGCTTCCCGGCAGACGGAGTGACTTTGAACTTCTTCGGGGGGTCTGTTCCTTTTTTATGCCACTGCATGGACTCTTGTTTGCTTTCAGGGTCATAGTGGTGGACCCATGTTTCGTCCCCAGTAACAATTCGATCCATAACACCGTCCGCGTTCTCACTACACATCTCCAAAAGCTCTCTACAGCATGCGATTCTCACTTTTTATCTGAGGCGCTGTGAGCATTCGTGGCACCCACCTTGCACTGACCTTTGAAAGGTTAAGATGGTCATGAAGAATGGTGTGAATGGTACCAATTGAAAGCTTGGTGATCTCTGCCATCATTTTCACCTTTATTCGGGCATCCTCAAGAACAAGTTTTTCGACTTCTTTGATGCTTTCTCCCGTACAAGCAGTAGCCGGGGCGCCGGAGCGGGGGTCGTCTTCAATGCTCTCTCTGCCTCTCTTGAACTCACTTGACCACTTTTGCACAGTTGATAATGAAGGTGCGGAACCCTGGTAAACAGCCACCATCTCTTCATGAATAGTTTTTTGACTTTTTCCTTGCTTAGTGAGAAATTTAATTACAGCGCGATGCTCAATTTTCACCATCATCGCCTCAGTTGCCATTATGATTCTGTTTAACTAGAGATAAAACGCGAATTAATAATCACATTTATATGAAATTTTACATGAATGCACTAAAATAATAGTATTACTTGATAAATAAGTCAATTTATATATACAACCACAGCTTCACCCCGATACCGAGAATAGTTTGAACGCCCCTCGTAGCACGCCAGAGAAAACTCGAGGGTCCCCTTTTTTCGGGATCAGACATGGAATGCAATGGTTTCTTTTGATTCGTTTGTTACTCCTGGCTGTGGAGTATTGATTTTAAGCCTGAAGAATTGTGAGTCTGATCCCTTTGTTCATCCTTCCGTTGTACATGCTTTCTGTTTTCTGCGTGCTCCAGCCGACGTTCATCCTCAAACTAGGAGCTTCGCAATGGTGACGGGGATTTTTTGATGGTTTTTAGGGACTGGTTTTCAGTATAAATATGGTTTATGGTAGATTGACCAGGAGAACTTATGAATGATGTGATAACTTATGATATGGTCTATGATGATATTTCAGCCAATGTGAAGTCGATAAGCCTAAATCCATTGTAAGAGGTGGTGTCGTGAAGGTTTTACTTAGAAAGTTGGACAAACTCTTCTTCGGGATTCAAATTCGTGCAACACTTATGTAATACCAAAAGTGGCCTTTGCCGTTTTTTGCAGCTTTTCGAATACGTATTAGCCATCTTGTTGTATCCACCAATCTGAAAAGATTATTAAATGAAACGCAGATAAGTCTGCAAGATCAAATAAGGTCCAGAAATATGCTTTTACTCGAGTTTTCTACAATAGTTCGTATTTCTAAATCTGGGACTCTTACTATAAATGTGAAGAGGACGCTCCAGCGAGTCTTCGTGTCCATTGCCTCTACTGAGGTAGTGGTCACTAATGTTTAGCTTCATTCGTAAAAGTTATGTGAGAAATTCGACTAACGTTTGTAGTTTTGTTCTGTGTTTTAAGTTGTTGAACTTGAATCAGAAATGGTTGCCTCTCTCTACCTTCACATTTGATCCATCCGTGAGGATGCTATTTCAATCCCATACCTTAGTACTTCGAAAGTAGGCATTCGGATTTGATTTCTAATTCTTAAGCTGATTCTGTCTGACCTTTTAGCTGCAGATTCTTGCACGTGTAAGTCCAAGAGCAACATACCCAGGATAGACCCCGGACTTGCATTTATTGTCATTAGCTTAAGGTTGCTAGTTGTATTGAAGATACTAAACTGTAGTAAACATCCAAACCTATCGGTACCGGCAGAGACGAGGACATAGCTCTGCCATAGTAATCCTATATTTGCTTTTCAGTTCGGACGTCTAAGATAGTGTTCAGGAGGCGTAAGGATATTTTAATATGGTGGATCTGGATTGATATTGATTGCTTGCCACTTTCAAAGAAAAATCATAGGGCCATAGTGCATCTACCATTATTCTTCTGACTTTTGAGATCATGATGTCCTACCTCGTGAGTAAGAAGGTATAGTAGGAGCCTATTCTGTCATTAAAATCGCTCAATACGGCTGTAAGCTCTGTCCCTTTTAATCTGCAACGGGATCCCTGTCGAACAGTAGAACTTGTACGTCCTAACATTTCATACTTTGCACGGAAACTTAGCCCAGCAATTATGCATCATCAAAAGGCTTCCCAGATAGGGTTAATACGACCTTTTCGCTATTAGTTCGGAAAATATCTATGGGAGATGTTGTTTCTATGAGCCTTTTGTTCCTTAAAATGCCGTCTCTTTATGAATGAGAGGGAAATGACTTATCACACTAGCTGGCTTCTGGGTTGTACTCTCGAAGAATGCATCGTTTCACTGTCAATCAAGTTGCAATTAATACCATTTCAGTGTTTTACTGATGATGTCTTACACTCATATGGAAGTAACAGTTTGACCCACTAACCTAACCTAGCCCAAGTCGACCTTGGGAAAATGCAATTTCGTGAGAAGATATGACATGCAGCCAACTACGAATACTGCAATCAGCCGAAATACACCTTTCGAATGTTGACAACACCTCGACCCTGTTAATGAGAATAAAGTCTTTCTCACGTTTCCACTAGCCCTCGGTTCCTTCTGGATAAAATCCATTAACCAAAAGCATACACTGAGGTATCTTTCCTTGAAAGAAAGCTCATTTTCATTTTCAACCGATCCCTCCTTGTGCTACCTCAAGCCATCTGTTTACTTAGAGTGGGTTAATTAAATAACAAAAAGGACAACGAAAACTACCACAAAACAACAACACTGCGACACTACATCAAACTAAGGAAACACATTTTTTAATGGCTGATTATTTTAGTTTTAAAAATTAATTAGCATTCCGTTGCGTTGCGCAGCAGGAGTGCCACCATATGGAGTCCAAGTAGATATGAATACCAACCAACCAACCAACACAGTATCAGACAATTTTTATACCGCACACGGCCGATAATTACCACGACACAGCGCTCACAACAAAGTGTCCAGCGTCCAGAGCAATATTTCCCAAGTGAACAACAACATCAAGTAAATAGGTACGGATAGTCAGTCAAAAGGGCATGGAATGCCCCTGGACAGAGTCCGAGTCGCAGTCCAAGTAAGAGACCGATTAAGAATCCTGCCATATGCCACGCATACAAATAGATAGGATCCCTCTTCCTATCCCATAAGTCCATCTATTGACGGTCAAAGGGCGAGTAAAGGATACTGAGTGACGTACGGCTTATTGAGGGAGGAATAAAGGGAATGAAAATTATATTTTATGCTCTGTTGTACATTTTGATAGGAATGAGGCTCTCACTGAGCGGACGAACACAATGGAAAGTGTTTCGTCATCTGGTCTTGATTCGACTTGGGGGTGAGCCGGAATCGTAGTTAGAGTCAAAGTCGGAGTCATAGTCCGATAAATTGCAACAGGAGGAAGACTTGAGTATCTTTTTTTTTTTGTGAAATACTGCGACTGTAGCACGCTACACCTGACCCAGTAAACTCAAAATCGACACGGTCGTCTTCGTCTTCGTCATCGTTGCCGGTCGTGATTGTTGTTGTCGTTTCGGATGATTCGTATATGCGAACACGCTACTTTGCGTTTTGTTGCCTCATTGTGGCTGGATGATGACTAGTCTGGCAGTGCGTCACACACATACACGGCATCGGCTCCGGCTCCGGCATTGATTCAAATGAAACGAAAAAAAAAAAAAACAAGTTGGCGCCTTTTTTTTTTTTTTTGCACAAATTGACATGACATCCCAAAAGTGAATGAATCGGCTTCAATGACTGAATTGAGCGGCGGTGCCTCTTCAACTTTGCACTCGTACGAACTACGGCTAACAAGTATCTGGTATTGCGGCACGCTATCTATGATCATATAGCAGTTGAAATGCAACCCTTTTGGCCATAATAACGCACAGATACCTTACCAACACGCATAGACTACAAGTATACGAGTATCTGCTCAAGTCATGACGTTCACACGTATTCACTTGCTATCCAGAGCGACCGCTTTGGCCTATCGTGTCCAATGTAAAAGAGAAGAATTTTGCCGAGATTTGTTTTGAGTGGTTTTGTTGTTATTGTTGCTTTTCTTGTTGTTGCTGTAGGGAAAGGATTGCGTGCCATTTGTTTATAAACATTTCAATCTAACTACAGACACATGAGTACTCGCATAGACTCTACCCCGATGATGATGATGGCTGTTGCTCGACGATCAAAAATTGTCACACACGAACAGCAGAGGGAACGACTCGATTGCAGCAAAAGTTTTTGTTTTGTTTTTGGAATGCACGGAAGACGCGGGAAAAATCCCTTAATTCGATTTTAAATACCCAGGACCGACGGGCAATTTATCAACGGCCCATTAGGGTCGACAATGGAGGTTCCCTAAACAAACACACACATCCGCCAAATGCTCGGTTACAGCTTCAGTCTTCATATGCCTCCGAGACTTTAGCGAGTGCAATTTGGAAAATAAAAATAAATAAAAATGAAAAAAAAAAAAGTTTTCGCGCGACGGCTTTATTTACAGTTCCTGATGAATGTGCAAATTACATATTCAGTCAGCGGCCGGCGGTGGTAGTGGTGGTAATGGCAGAAAAAGTGCAAGGATCAACCCAAGAACAAGACCGGGACCGAGACCGAGACCAACCCCTTAGATTGTGTAACTGGGTTGGATGGGGGGAGGGCACCCACTATATCAGCGCACCTACTAGTATTTGCAGCAGGCTGGTGGCAGAGAGGCAATCATTGTAATGAGGTTCGAAAGAAAAACGCTTGTGGGCAATAGTTTTGCATCGTGAACATGGTTTTTTTGATGGACAATTTAACAGCAGTTTCGAAAAGCTAATGGCGAATTTTAAATGACCTCGCATGCATCAATTAGAAGGAGAGTGATATGGTCAATTTAGATTCGGTAGCAAACGTGGTATTAAAAGATCTTTAAGTGAGAACTGAGTGCTGGGGCATGGGGTGCCACAAGGGTGAATCGTAGGGCATGTAGCTCTTTTACATAATCTTGCTGTTTGATTCATTTTCTGACAATTCACGACAGAGGTTTGGAGTGATTTTTCAAAACGTAAAAGAGCACTAGACCCGGCACGCGATACCGTTGAAAAGTGTGCTTTCTTCTTAGAACTCGGAAACCATTGACAAGCTTCAAAGCTCACTACATTTTATTGGTTTCTAGGAGAGCTTCAGTCTCAGCTGATGTAATCAGCTCCGCTATCAATGTCAATTCATCAGGACTGATTCTGTCCAATTTTTGGGACAAGCTATATAGACGTATGAAGCTATCTTTTCAAATATTGATGGCCCTATTCCCTAATGCTGGACCAGGCTTAAGTAACAAATGATGAACTATTTCTTCCAAACCCAAGGTATTGTGTTTATTTTTAAGTGAGTATCCAATATTTGAGGCGCTCGATTATATTGCAGAGGCAGTCATTGCATGGATCTACGTACAACTTGGGTATCTGGACCTTAGAAGTAGGAGCTTGTTAATTTCCAATTCTAACGCAGTGTGTCCAAACAGAGTTTCTCATATTCACAGAGCAGCCAGCATTTTTCTGGAATTTTCATGAATATGGCGCCGTCAGAACTGCGTTTTCAATAATCAGATCACTCATTTCCAGTTTATTTGCGGTTTTTTGTTTTTGTCTTGCACCCGGTAAGGGTGTTTTCCTGTTCATTCCTTTCACTGAATTTCTTATAATGTAGAGCCGTTTCGAGAAAATTCAGCGATTTGGGATTGTAAGCCTGCAACAATAATGCTCCTCTTGCGGCTTCTGGTTTTATGATACTCTTATTCCAGACTGCTAGTTCCTGAAGCTTTTACACTTGCAATGTTTATTGTCGTTTCAATTTACCACTGTTACAATTCCACTATTACTATTCCAACAAGGCTTAAGAATTTTGCTTGTTGATGGATGCCCATTCGTACATGATTTTTCGGAGAAGGAGCCGACCGTTATCGGACGTCTGCTGACCTTTTTTGTTAATCTTACACATTAGAGAAGTAACCAGCTAGTTCTGTTGATCTTTTCTATTTGCTTATATGATAAACAAATGACGTAATACAAATGAAAGAAGGCATCTGGAGCTGCTGACCCTTGCTATCGATTGCTTAGTGAGCAGAGACTGACACTTGTCATACACGAATGGTGTTGTCAGAGTAGCCAGCGAACAAAGTCTGTCTATCGGTGGACCAGGCGAGTGACAAGCACTGTGGCTGGTCGGCCTTTGATGTTTGCGAAACAACATCTGGGCTAAGTTCCTCGACGGTCTTTTTGCATGCCAAATCCCAGATCTTGATGGATGGACCATAAGCGCTTCACAGACAGAAGGACAAAGCGCTGATGATGTCATTGTGTTCCAAAGTGTACAAGTTCTTGCCGTCATTAAGATCCCACAAGAGAACCTTGGCGTCCTTGCCTTCGGAGGTGCATAGGGAACTATCGGGCAAAACGGTAACAGCATTCAAGTTCCAGACCTTGATGGTACGATCCCAACCGCACGAGACGATAATTGGATTCGAGTGGTTTGGTGAGAAACGAACGTATGACACCCAGTCACTGTGTCCATCTTCTTGGATGGTGTACTTGCACTCGGCCAAAGTGTTCCATAACTTGATGGTTTTGTCCCGGGAGCCGGAAACGATTTGACGGTTACCAGCTAGTAGGCTCAGCGCATATTAACGAGCTTCAATCCTGATAGGAACATTTTGGTATTAATCAAATTCTCTGAGTTGAAAAGATTCTTTACGACAGAACAGCACTTCTTCGAAACATCTTTCCACCTTATAACTGCCATAACATTGACTGCGCTCTTGGTAGGGCTCGGCATCGTTTTATCTTTCCTTTCGGAATCAGCACAACTTCTGTCAACTTGTCCGAAAACACTCTAATTTCGAGGCGTTTTTGGAAAGCTGGCCTACTTTCTGATCGCTTTTTTTATTACTTTGTTAGGAAATACAGCTGATCGAAGGGCTACCAATAATCCTACAGGCCGCTTGTAACAACGGACATATGAAAGAAAGCCAAATATCAATGAAAGCCCTCCAAAGGACTCGGAGCAGTCCTAGCGCAGATTTAGATCTTGAAAAGACTTCTTTTGCGCCTTGCCTGGAAAGTTTAACGCGATCCTTTTACTATCTGCGATTCACATTCAGTGATTTAGTCCTACGATTACGTTCAAAGAAGCTATGGCTGTCACTGCGGAAGTACATGCTTCGGTGCCTCAAGTGGTTGCCTTTAAAATGCATGTACATCTCCGTTTAAAAGAGAGATGTAAGTTTAACTATCGATGAGAAGGTCATTATTTAAAGTCCTCCACGAAACAGCTTTCTTGAATATGAGATCCGAGTTTATTTGTCTTCTGAATCAGATTTAAGCCAGCGTCCGGAGTTCGGGAAAGTTAGCTCCGTATTTTCAAAGTACATGGAGTTCGAGTGTTATTACGTCGGATGGCGCGTCCAAAAGATTGGGTTGAAATGACAGCAGGAACGCTAGGTTGTCGCAGCTCCAATGCGAAGAAGGGATTGAGAATGCAGCCATTGATACAAATACCAGGAGAGGGAGGTATCAGAATCAGGCATAGAAAAGTTCACAATCAGCCAAGACAAAACTTTCTTGGAGGTCTGGAGAAAGCAGTATCGACGCGTTTTTGTAAAGCCTTTCCCTCAAACAAAAGACGTATTGTAAAATCCAAAGCCAATCCAGGTGCTTAGGTGTGTTGGATGGATGATGGTGACTAGTCTTCTTTTTCCTTTAAAGAGAACAACCTCAATTTGGGAAGGATTGACTCAAAGCATATTTATAGTGTACCAAACGTCGATTACGCATAGAGATGTCTGCGATTTAAAGCAAACTAACTCTAGGGGGAATATCTACGCCTTATTATTTGTCAAAGTTACAAACGCTGTCAAATGTTGGTGTATACTATTTAGCAGGCTATTTTATGCCTTATGTACCAGGTGCTAAGACCATTCAAGAAACGCAGCAGTATATTTTATGGAATCATTCCTCACCTCATATGGCGGTAGATACATGATATGGGGGCTATTAGATGCCCATGATCTGGTTATCTGGGATTTGAGTTTTGAGTACAAAACTGCTATTGTATCTTGGCTTCTTGTGAATATTCCCAGTCTGACTCTTTTGAGAACTTTGACCAGTTTGCTGGTTTCACTGATTGTTTTGATCTTTTCGCAAGAGCCTTTATTGGAGGCGCTATTCAGTCCGCGATAGACGTGTATATTCCAGTCCTCCTCAGAGTTGATATTGAGTGATCTATTTATCTTGTTTGCTTATGAAGTTCGCACAATCTGCACTTCACTTTCGAACAAGCGATCTACTGGGGTTTTTCTTGGAAGGACAAGTCGGTTTCGAATATTTGGAGAGAACACCGTTCAGGTGTAACTTCCTTTGCCTCGCGACGAGTTATAAGTTTAGCTAGAGTTTTGATGCATTTTCTAATTGGGTCCAGTTGGCTTCTCTTGAATTTCTCTTTTTGAGTAAGATTCTGACTACACTATGCTTAAACACGTAGACGATATATGTAGCAGTAGTGTCTGTTGGATCGTGCCTAACGAAAATATGCAAAACGCAGGCAGCCATAGGGTTACGTGAACTAGAAATGGATTTTCAGTCAAATCTGTAACAACTGAGGCTATCCTTACAAGCAAGAAGAAGGTGACTGGTACGCCTCATCTAGTGGTCAAAGACATAAACTCCTGTTTATCCAACAAAGTTTAGCATTTGGATTCATCCTACATAACATATTTCCCGCATTAAATATGTCACGTCAGGAATCCCTAAGGCGCTGGCGGCTAATGGAGCTGTTCACTGAGGAGCATTGTTTGCATCTATGAGACAGACAAGAACAAACTTATTATACTTACTTATGTAGATGGCGCTACAGTTCGGGGTGAAACTGGGCATCAATTAACAAACCTCTTCATTTAGACCGAACTTTAGCTAACTGCTTCCAGTTGCGCATTTCAAGTCGGTTGAGGTTCCCTTCTAAAGGTTTTTTTTTTTGAAAATGCTATAAAAAAAAATTATTGAATATTTTCTTTTTTTATTTGAAAGTACAATCCTTCCGGTTAATAATGGAAGCCATTCAAATGGCTGCCTCGGCTGGCCATGCAGTAGCCTACACGATTGGTCCAATTTTTAAGCACATTATCGATTGTGTGCAGCTGTATTTCACCAATGGCTTCACAAATATTGTCCTTTAAAGCGTCAATTGTCTCTGGCTTGTCGGCGTAACACTTATATTTTACGGCACCCCACAAATAATAGTCCAACGGTGTCAAATCGCAGCTCCGAGGTGGCCAAACGACATCAGCTCTGCGGCTGATAATGCGATCTTCAAAAACAGGGCGCAAAACATCGAGTGTAGCTTCGGCTGTGTGGCACGTAGCGCCGTCCTGTTGAAACCAAATGTTGCCAATATCCTCCTCTTCAATTTTTGTGAACAAAAATTCGTTCAACATGGCCCGATAACGATCGCCATTGACTGTAACGGCCACTCCTTGCTCATTTTCGAAGAAAAATGGCCCAATTATGCGTCTAGACCAAAATCCGCACCAAACAGTGACTCGTTTTGGGTGTATCGGCTTTTCAATGTATGCGTGCGGGTTTTCTGCGCCCCAAATGCGACAATTTTGCTCGTTTACATACCCGCCAAGATCAAAATGAGCTTCATCTGAAAAGATGATTTTTTTGGCAAAATCGGCATCATGATTTTCAAAGTAATGTCGCAATATTTCCCAGCGTTGTTCAAGCGTATACACAACCACATTCGTTCAGCGGAAGGATAAAACTAATTATCTGTCAAATCAGACATGAGCTAAGAAATAAGCACTAGTTGAAAAAAAAAACGTTAGATAGCGGACCCTATACTAGTGCGATCCACCACAAGTGAGTTCTTCGAGTTAGATTCGAAAACTTTGCGGACCGGTGCACTGATGTCCATTAAATTTACATGTCCTAGCCATCTTAGGCGGCTGATGCACTGTTTTCTGACAATGTTGATGTCGCTGTATAGCTCGTAAAATTCTTCGTAGAATCTTCTTCTCCAAAGCCGGTCAACGCAAATGGGACCGAATATTTTTTGAAGGAATTTCCTCTTGAAACGACTGAGGATATCTTCATCGGTAGAGTCCATGCTTCAGAGCCATAATGTAGGATGACCGATGTCTTATATAGACTCTCCTTATTTTTTCGGCGTATGACCTTACTACTCAGTTGCTTTCTTAGAAAAGAAACAGCGATTGGCAAGAATTCATAGCGGATCCAAGGTAGACAAAGCCCTTTACTACCTCGAAATTTTTGTTGTCGACGTTTTGTTAAATTCGTCGATGGTGTGTGTCCCTTCTTGTTGAGAACATATGGTATACTTGGTTTTGCTTTCATTTACCGATAAACTAATTTTGGCAGCTTCCGTATCAATACTAGCGAACGCACCGGTGATACCCCGCTGAGTTATGTCAATTATCTACTCTACGCTAGTAGTTGCACGGACTTTTGAAAGATTATGCCTCCAGCACTCGGTTTTTCAAGTATGACGTTAAAGAAGTCACATGTTAGCGAGTCACCTTGTCTAAAACCTTTTTTGACATCAAAGTCTCGGTTAGGTCGTTATCGATGTTGACCGAGCAGCGAGTGTTCTCAAGCGTTATTTAGCATAGACGGACGAGGTTGGCGGGGTGCCGAAATTGGACATGACTCTTTGAAAATACTTCATATGCGGCCTTAAAATTGATAAAGAGTAGTTGGGTATCAATTTGGAGTTTTTTGCAGAATTTGATGGCGTGTGACTGTGGACAAATCAGATAGTTGATAAATGATTTCAGGCGTTCATGCGATGTTGAGGAGACTTATACCTCTATAGTTGTCGTATCTGAGGGGGTCTCCTTTCTGGATCAAGCATACGGCGCAGAAATTCCATTAATCCATCATACATTCTTCTGACAAGATCTGAGAACTGAGTTTGTGTAAGGTCATTTCCGGCAGCTTTGAATACTTCGCCCGGTAAGCCTTCACGTCCAGACGTTGCTATCCTTCCCTCGTTCTGGTCAGGTAGACGGAAGTTTTGGCAATCATCATCTAAATTGAATGGTCTATTCTGGCTGACGGCTTCTTCGCCGTTATACATAGAGTCTGCGGTTTTCTATATTCTCAGCGCCTACTGTGATTTTACTACCATGTTTCTCTCTTCATCTCTACCCTACGCCTTACCTTGAGTCGTTATTTTTACCTCTTGGTAGAGCTTCCGTGTGCTATTCCAGGAGAACAAACACTCAATAGTTCTTTTTCCTTCTTCTGGAGAAGGCGATGTTCTTTCCGTTTCTTCTGCTCGTAGAACTCACGAGCGGCTCTCGTCCTTCGTGGCAGCGCCGCTTTATATACTTCTTGTTTAGCTGCACGTGCTTGCTGGCGTTTTTCATCAAACCACGGATTTCTTGGTGGCGGTCGGGTGAAATCTAGCACGCCAATTGCTGTGACTTTAATGGCATGTTGGCAGCCTTACAACTGATTTTCGGTTCTTAATGTTGGCGGGTTGGTGAGGGATTTCGAGATACGCGTTCGGCGAAGATTCTGATGGTCTCTTGTAATTGCAGCTTTTCTACATTATATCTTCTCAAAGCAGTTCTTCTTTGTTATGGCGCTTCGCATCCGCATTCGCACCTTGGCTACAACAAAGTGGTGATACGAGTTAATGTTGGCTGTCTGGAACGTTCTGAGATCTATAAAACTGGAGGTATATCGTACGTCGATCGCAGTGTGATCAATTTGGCCCCTTGTGCATATTGATATGAGGAAACCGTGTGCTTGCTATAGTGATATTTCATCCGGTCGGTAAGTCGATAAGCCTAAGTTCGTTGCCAGGCATGTTGCCATACTTACCAACTCTCATATCAAAGACGTTCTCCTTTTCTATCCTGGCGTCATATTTAGGACATTGCTCATATGTCTTTTCGACGAGAAATAGAAATAGGCAGAAATATTTTTTGGTGATGTCGTCCTTGTTTTCCGTAGAGTCATTAGTGCATATGAGGCTTATGCTAGCGAATGTAGCCTTGATGTGGATTGTCATAAGAGATTCGCTCACTTGTCGGAAGATCATAACTTCTTGCTTATGCCTGTCGCATATGGCAAATCCGCATCGGAATAAGGGCTGTTTCTTTTCTCTATAGCAGCCACTATAGTATGTATCACAGTTATTAATCCTCCTTTTGTATGGCCTATTCCGTCTCACTTACAGGATGGCGTTGATATCTACGTGATAGGATTCAATGGCCTCTCCTAATTGATCGGCTGCACGTAGTCTGATAAGGGTTCGAGCATTACACGTGTAGATCCGAAAATCGTTGTCTTTTAAACGTTTGCAAGAGTAGTCAACAATGAATTAATTTCAATCCGAGGCCATTAGTTGGATTGTTACATTCTTTTAATCTCTTCCTTACAGGGTTGTGAACCCAATGACGGCGTAGGACAGTATTATGCTACTGTCGGAGGATGCCCTTGCAATTTTAGCCCGCATGAGTAAGGGTTTAGTCATACAGTTACAGAGAGAAGGCAAGCACTTCGTTGCAAACTTGATTGTTGCGCTGCTGGCACAATCCAAGTCATGGGGAATTCAGCAGTCTCCCGATCAATCGTTTTCCGCTTACCAGGCTCTGGTTTAAACCCACTGATATTCATTTCATTGGGTATTCGTATCGTAGTCTGCATTCTCAAAGTGATCTTCTGTTTAAAGGACGTGGTCTTTTGTTCACTGTTTTTTTACTCTAGTCGAATGGACATGCAGTCTAAAGTGTAAACACCACAGCTCACATAGCCGACCGAAAAGTACGAAATTGACCCTCTCTGTATCCAGGAATGCTTTGGGCCAGCATCTTAGCCAAGAAAGGAATGTGGACGGGTATTCACGAAAGACACCAAAACCAATCTAGGATACGGCGATGGTGTCTTTCTGGAGGTCGACAACATTAGATATCTGTCCTATTTAGTAGATATACCCAATACCGATGGCAACGAATTATTATGGAAAATGTGTGCGTGTTTGAAACGTTGATGATCCTTCTCATCACTTCCAATCTAGTTCGAGAATGCAACGTAGTCTGAATTCACCCAGACTTATTGGGGTCCCAGGTCGCATCATGGAGAATGATATCGCCAATGAACCAGAGAGTTTCTCAAGAACCGAAGCTGCGTTAGGGCTGCCGCGCTCTCGGTTTGGTTTCGTGTGGACATGGCTGAAGATAGAATGACGTCGTACGAATGTTTACAGATGTCCGCGTCTTCAGTAGGAAGGACTTTTGACTCTTTACTGGCCTCGTAATGTAGCATTATTATACTCTTTTGCTGAACACCTAACAATATCGTGTTGTACTTACCATGGGAGTTATGGCGACACCACGGAGCTTTATCTCTGTGAGGGTCAGCATGCAGTCATACTGATGTAGAGGGTGTTGGTTCAGGAAGCATTTTATCACTGAAACGTTTGCTGAAATTCCAATAAAGGGAACATACAAGGAAAACTCTTCGTCTGCTGAGTGCTCTGTTTTGCCAGAAAAAAAATAATTGTCCGGATTTCGTAACCAATTCGATGTACATACGAGTACCTCGTACGATTTTGTATGGATAATTATTTCCGCCTACTTATTTCCTTAGGATAGTTGTTGAATAGGGTTAAGTCAATTACTTCCAGTCTTCTTTCATAACAAAAGCTGCAAGCCGACTAGCTACATATGACAAGTCCTATCTCACTTTAATCACAACACTTGATGAATTCGACTCCTGCTGTTGGTGTGGGCGATAGTGCCGTATCACAGGCAACATAAGCTGACGCAACGACGAATTCTCTGTTCGTTTCGTTAGAGGCTTATGTCGGAAAAGTGTGATAATACGATTGTACCCGCTAATGCGCGACCTAGGATCACTCAAATACGGGTACACCGTCTCTAATAGAAAGTTCAGGGCATCCTCTAAATGAAATTTGGAATCGTTTTCGACGATTAGGGTGCCTTTTCGAGTGTGCTCAATTTATATATCTCATTCCACATCGGACCACTGTAATATTGTATCCCGATCAGGAAAGTGTAAGGCTTGTAGTATAGCATCAGATATAGTGGATTCTGTTTCAGTTGTCTCTGAACTACGCCAAGTTATTCGTATTTAGCTGGTTTACTTTTACTTTATATTGTACTCTCTGTACATTATGTATCTTTGCCACTTTGTACTTAAGTACTAACCTTGTGCGGTCGTATTTAACTATACTCAAAATGCATACGTTATAAATAATAAGTAATAGCCTTTAGCTTATCTAAGAGAATTCACGGATGTCACGTTTGTTGACCGGAGAAGGCCACTTAGTAACCGAGTCCATTCCATGCCATTGGCAGGCTCCAGCAACATTTTTATCACTTTTGGATGCGTTAATAAGTCCGCACCTGCATTTGACTGCGCTATTCGTATGCTTCTTCTCTCCTCCTCCTCTGTCACAATTTAAATGCAAATTTTCGTAACTCTTTCCAA
The DNA here is from genome assembly GCA_963966105.1 of Volucella zonaria. NCBI lineage: Eukaryota > Metazoa > Arthropoda > Insecta > Diptera > Syrphidae > Volucella > Volucella zonaria. Next base: position 58,038,857 of record OZ014530.1, read on the forward strand.
CGTCCCTCCACGTAACAAGGACATTCCGATTCCCAATGGAACCTATGACCAACAGGCGACCAGCTCAGTGTTAAGGGGGAAACAAAACCGGAAAGGTCTCCAGATTAAAGTGTGACATGTCGAACAAAAAATTTACATTAAAGTCAGTAGACAGTTCCTACCATTTAACACCACACAGTCCGTCTGTCCGATCGCTGGTACTTTGCATCCGATCGAGCAGATGAAGATGTCCTCGATGCTTGGACAAGGATTGAGGTGATCTGGAAAGTGCTCCCGTTTATTTTTTTTTTTCTTCTCTCTCTTCTTCTTGGTTAGCATTTTGAGGAGAGTTATCGGAGAGTTATCGCCTCGGTTTTCGTTGCCATTTAACCAAAATGGGACACAGAGGGAAAAATAAAAGGAAAAACCGAAAATCCAAATACGAGTACTCATGCAAAGAAGCATCGTCAGGTTGGGAGCTGGACCGGTCCCCATGATCTGGACTATGTTGTTGTTGTTTTGTCGCGTTGCGGTGACATTATTTTTTAGGAGGTGTTCTCCAGCATTACGAACATGAAATTAATGACAGTGTTCGATTTTTATTGGCTTCTTGGAGAGCGCGCGAAAAAAAAAAAAACGCAACCCATACTCGTAGATGGGGCAGATGACGAGAGACAGGGCATATCAGTATCAGTACGAGCTGAAGTGGCCAGAAGTGGTCAGATAAATATTTTAATCGCTGTCTATACAGTAGCCGCTCTTTAAGTTCTTATGGCGCTCAACGTTTAGTCATTTGATCGGCAAGTGAGTCGTAATCTTGTGGAAATGGATTTTACTGTTCGCAATGTCCGATTGTCGGCAACGCCGGTCAGAGTCAGAGTCAGATTCAGAGTCATTGTCAGTGCAAGTGGTTGTGTGTTGTGACGGTTGACGGTTGTGCTGGTGGTGACTTGGTGGACTAAAGACAGTGGTGGACACTAATGTGTCCCATTCATTCGCTCCTAATTATTTATTCAGAATTTTAATTTGATTTTTAAGCATTCGCCTTTGGAGGAGGGTCAATAGGAATGTTATACATACGTATAAGAACGACCGGACGGCCGGCCGGCCGGCGCTGTTGTCTTGTGGTAAGAGTGACAGTTTGTGGAAGTGCTATACATGGGATATTAACAGTGGTGGGGTTAATAATTCTTGCAGGTGTGTGAAGTGTAATTAATTTAAAAAAAAAAATGCTTTCGTTCTTTTTCAAAATAAATTCTTTGCCCAAGATGGAAACTGATGTGTGGCATTGATCGTTTCCTTTTCAAAGGATTTATTTGGGGTGGAATATTCTTAACTATGCAGAAAATGTGAAGAATTTTGTTGAACACTGTTATCGGTTGGTTCCGCACTGATCTGGGGTCGAAATTCGTTGTACTTCATTAAATATCTTCTACAACATTTTGGTTGCCAAAATTGGCCATTATCCTTGTTGAATACGGCGATGATCAAATAGCAGAGTTAAGAATTAGTGCGGGACACTTTCGGGTATTTTTTTTTCTTGGGTGACTTACAAATGTGCCTTCACAAAAACAAATAGTTGGTGAATTAGTGAGCTATAAAGCTGAAATGAATATCTGAAAATACACCAACGATGCTGAATTAAGTTCAATGGCCGGTATCCACACACTATTTGATCCAATATACTACTAGTGATATCCCCGATTACCAATGTGCCCATTCGATTCCAGTAACACAGAAACGGATGAAGAGATTCACTTTATTCTACAACCATGCAACTTCTGCTATAGTCGTTATCCTAAATCTCGCCACGATATCGGTAAGAGTTTTTCTTATCAAAAACCGGGAAACTCACTACTCCTCAGCAAAGAAAGCCGCTAAGCTTCAGCTATGTGCGTAGAATGGATCTGATAATTAGCGAAGGCTCTTAACCGCGACAAAACGGATATTATTCCTGGGATATTTCATCAGAGGAAGAATTTTACAAGAAGTTTTGAGCATCAGGCATTTCTGCGAACGTCTGATTACACGAAGGCTAAATTCGTCGATAGGAACCTAATATGCACTCGTGCCTTTCCAGAAGAAAAAGACGACTTCGTCAATGATTGCTTCTATGAGCTCTTCGACCAGACGTATGGGGAATGCTTTAAGCGCGACATGAAGATCGTCTCTGGGATTTCAACACCAAGTTAGAAAAGAGCATCTTTGACTGCAGAGTTAAAAACTTAGACAACACTATACCAACTCTTAAACTGGACTTGGACTAATCAACTTTGCTCACATCTCAACATTCTTAGCAGTCACCTGATCGAAAAACCAGAAGCCAGATCGGTCACATTCCAGTTTACACAAGACACAGTTCTAGAACCCTGGCCGTTCGAACATTTCGTGAAGGCGACATCGGCGCAGACCACTACATTACTGTAGCTAAGTGTGAATGTGAATATCCTGGAAGACCGAAGAGATATTATGAAGAACCACAAGAGACTACTAGAGCCTTTTCTGATCGAGTCTCCAAAAACTTTTCAAGTATCCTAATGCTGCTGAACCGATATTAGCTTTCACTCGATCACAACAAAGAAACCACTGGCTGAGCAATGAGTGCTGTAGCGAAGCGAGACGCGTTACTTTAGCATTTAGCATCGCCAATAGAGTCCCGAACTATACGAAAAAAGAAAGGAAGCAAAATAGCTCTCGGTGGAGGGCAGTGAGAGGTGTTTCTTCAGAATTTGTGTTCGAAATATCCGGCAAAATGTGAAAAGAGCTTTCAAAGATACGAATATCGAATTGACGGATGCAGTGGGGAATGTTAGGTTGGTTCTAAAAATTTTGAAGGATTACCTTCGCGACTATTTAACTGGAAAGACGACAAACACCCCGCTATCAGATAGAGCGAATCATTGAAGGTGGATATTGATTGCTAACAAATTCGTCTTCCCGACCAAACTAAAGACCAATAAAGCTAAATGGGATCTGAGCATCATCAACAACAAACAATAGGTAAGCGTGATTTAAGGTCTAGTAAGTACATCATTCACTAAATATTCACCCTACGGCAGGTCTTGGATGGAAAGACTTGTGTTATTTTGAGTCAATACCGGGGACCCCGACTTTAAACACTCTCCAAGCACAAAGTTCTTCTGATTTGCGTTGGCGAATGAATTGCGTTCGATCGGAATGAAATGCGAAGCGCAGTTTTTCAGCCATTCTTGCTGCACCTTGGCTTTGTGAGACAGTGCAGAGTCTGCTATGAACGTAAATGGTGTCGATTCCAATTATTTCCATGTCCATAACTTCAGTGCTCTTTCCAGCATTAATCTTGACGTCAGAGACCAAGAACACCAATGAAGTGCGACTTCAATATGGAAGAAGGCTTTTGCAATCTGGTTGTCACCCAAACGCTTAGATTCTCGTATGAACTCTTCGTTAACCAAACCCCATCGTTCAGTTGGTTTATGGCTTTCTGAATCATGAAAAATTTTTCGTTGGAGAAGACAACGTTTAGGAAAGCGCCACTCTTGACAAGGCGTATGAATTCCTTCGCTTTTTCTAAATACTGCTTTTTGTGCAACTGACATCGTGCAACTTTTGTCTAGTATGGGTTGACCTGAAGCTCGTTCTTCAGATGTCGAAGATTCCGTTCAAGTCTCTCCTTTACCTCTTGCGCCGTTGCGGGTGCAAATCTATCATTATGTTTTGCAAGGCCGCCGATATTGTTGAAACGCGTTTTGGTGTGAAACATAAACAACTTATTCACTTTGCTGGTTGGGATTTTCTAGCTTAAAGAAGCGCAATCACACTCTTGCGCTTGAAAGACGATAAAAAAAACTCCACACGTTCGTCAACAGTGAAAGGAAGTACCTACAGTCATATTTGCAGCGTGCTGTCATTCGTATTCTGACATTAACAGCGACTTGATACCGGCCACGATCACCGCAAAGTGTAAGGACACTCAACACCAATGGTCCAGAGTGTACGTGACAACAGCAAACTTTAACTTAAGTGTGGTTAAAGGCTTTATTTACCTGGATTCCGATGTGAATCAATCTTGTCAATTATTTTTCCTTCGAATTAAGAAGGATGGATTAGAACATCTGTTAAATAAATCCCTTGTACGTAAAAGGAAGAAAAAATTGTAAAGGTCCCACCATTTGCGTTGAGTGACATGGGCATTTTTGACCCCTTTCTTGTGAATTCGTTCATCCTTTCATTACCTGGAATAGCCATACGCCCTGGTAGCCGACATAAGACCATCGTTTTGTCATTTGGATGTTTTACTCACGGAACTTCATTTTTTTTAGCAGACTCCTTAGTCCTAACGACTGTCTAGCTATCTGTGTACTCAGTAATAACTTTGCTGAAAATATTGATTTCTGAATTGGGTTTCATAGCTTGAGTAATGCCACTGATAACCTACAGTCGCTACTATTTCTAAAAGAAACGCTTGACGTGCAATGTGTCACTGTAAACTCCGACTGTCATCTCGATGTCCATCTGTGATCCGTCTGAATAAGAACTTCTTTCTCGTCGGTGACTATCTAAACCTTGTTTTCCGTTCCGTTGAAAATACTGCCATAAATTCTTTGCCAAAATGTACGATTGAATTCAGATAATCACTTTTTACCATCGTATACTACAATGGCGTCGGGATTACAATTCCGAACCCCTCAGTCTAAGTGAAGTGTAAGCTACTGAATTATTTAGTAGGATGAGACCTAGCTTGGTGCTCATTACGGTTATTCGTGTCTTGAGCTAGGGTGGTGTGGTTTTTTTTTGGTAGTATACTGACCCGTCAAATACGGTGCGACACAGTCAGTTTAAGATGCCGGGTGAGCCTCAATTTTCTTAATAACTTTGAGAACCACTCTGATAGAGATACTTTGAATTTCTTCAATCACTAAGATTTCTACACGTTTTGCGATTTCGTTGTTACTGACTTTGTGTAGGTGATACCGGAGCTGGCAGTGTCCTGTTAAGAAGCTAACTAGTCTTCTGATATCATTTCTTTTGAAGTTAAGAGATACTTTAAATTTGCGTTGGGAGGGTTTTATGGCTCTTTGAGCCTTTAGTCCGGTATATTCTCCCAATGGGATAAACACATCTTGTTTTCCCAAGTTTTGATCGTTGAATTTATTGCTGAATACGGAATACCGCAGAAAGGCTCGGGGTATAGATGAACTAATAAAGATGGCAAACTTTCGAGATATTGGAAATCAATAACCCGCTTTCCACTGATCGCCTCTATTTATGTGACTGTGAATACGTGTGAATCGTCATCAATGTCAGTTTTCCTCTCATTTTACATAAAAGCAGTCCATTTTATTCAAAAAACGTCATCCACATTACACACAACTTTACTTGTAAATTGCTCTCATTTTTGGAAATTCTAGCAGTTTACAGGCTTGTACAATGTGTTGGTAATTCACTTACAGTGTGTCTGTGCGAATTTTAAGGGCTAGCAAAAGTATTAGTAGGGTTTACACATCTAAGTTCGTTCATCTATGAATCTGCTCCATTGAACGAATCAGCCGAACCTTTTCTAGCTAGTTCATCGGCTTTATCATTTGCTTCAACACATTTGTACCCTGGGATCCAACCGAGTTGGACTTTGTTTCTTTTAGATGAGTCCTGAAATGTATTGAAGTAGCGTAGCACCGATTTGGAGTCAAACAAGTCTGAGCTTAAAGCTTTCAGTTGGCTTTCAGTTAATTGACTATCCGTGAGTATATGGCTGGGGTGGTTTTACTTTTCTGCTCCAAGAATGGTACTGGCATATTCTTAGTTAGCATGAACCCAGGTTAAAAAACACATATCTGACCCTACTCTGGTCCTTTACGTTTTAATTTGAGTTCGACCTCTTGTTGAAACATAAAATTTTTGGCTGCGAGTTTCATCTCTACTGTTCACAGTAAGCTAATTGTACTACGATTTGACACTTTTTTTTTATCATACGAGGGTTTTCTGAAAAGTTTCTGACTGAACAATGATACAAGATATTTTTTCTCAACATTTTTTTATTTTTCTACATAGTCTCCTTGTAACTCTACACACATCTCCCAGCGATGCTCCCATCTCTCTAACCTGTCCAAATAGTACTTGGCGTTTTTCTCTGCAAAATAATTGTTCACGAAGGTGATTGCCTCCTCATTTGACGAAAATCTCTGTCCTCCGAGCGCAGTTTTTAGATGAGGGAACAAAAAGAAGTCGCTTGGGGCTAGATCTGGCGAATAAGGCGGATGGTCAAGCAGTTCAAACCGTAATTCATGGATTTTCACCATGACAACCGCTGAAATGTGAGACAGCGCGTTGTCTTGGTGAAACAGGATTTTCTTTTCTGCAAATGTGGCCGTTTTTCCGCAATTCTGCCTTCAGCTTGGCAAGTAATGATGCGTGGTATGCTCCTGTAATGGTTTTTCCTTTTTGAAGATAATCGATTAAGATAACTCCTTTACTATCCCAAAAAAAACAGTCGCCACCACTTTCCCAGCCGAAAAAACAGTTTTTGCTTTTTTGGAGCCGGTTCGCCCTTTGCAGTCCACTGTTTTGACTGAATTTTTGTTTCGGCCGTATAATGGTGTATCCAAGTTTCATTTACACTCTACAGTAATTAATCGGCGCCAAAACTCGGATTTATTGCGCCTAAACTGCTCCAACAGAGCGTTGGAAATGTTCATTCGAACACGTTTTTGGTGTAATGTAAGCAAACGCGGCACCCAACGCGCGGACAGCTTCTCATGCCTAAATCTTGACATCATCTCCCAAGCTCTTACGGCCACGTTTAAATTCAGCTGCCCAAAATTTCACTGTGGTAAATGATGGTGCAGAGTCCCCATACACAGAGTCCAACACATTTTTGATTTGCGTAGGCGTATTGCCTTTCAAAAACAAGAATTTAATAACAGCTCGATACTCAATTTTTTCCATTTTCACAACAAACACTCACATCGACTCACTCAAACGACTGTCAACTAAGAACTGTGCATCCAAAATGTCTGAAACTTCGGTAAGTAACTGTCAAAAGATGCACAACTAGCATTCACGAGCTTTTATTGACGAGTGTCGCTATCTTTACGTTGCGATCGGAAACTTTTCAGACAACCCTCGTATATGTGAAGCAGAGTGACGCCAATGAGGATTTTCAATGGCACCTCCATCGGAGGCCTCTGAAGAAGATGCAGATTTGATATGGTGGTTTGTTCTTTTGTCTTACTCCACCATATTACTAACATTATCAACAAGAAGAAGATAATCGGTTTAGGGATAGGGTCTACCAAGCAACACCCGTCTTACTATGAATGCTCATCAGTACACCCTCAAGCACATTTTTGGACGTACTCTAAAATATCGTAATTCATTCCTAAGCCGTACATCTCGCTTATGGAATGCCCTGTTTAGCTCTTTATTTCCTAGTCATTATAACTTTCAAACATTTAAAACCAACGTTCATCGGTACCTCTCTTTTTTTCCTCTCTGATTTTCCTTCGCCGGCGATCACGCAAGTTATAAAAAAAAACATGCATCTACTAGCCCATATGGCCTTGATAGCTTTGGCAATTTTGTTCTTTATATGTGAGTTTCAATTCAGCTTTTTGTCTAAATTCGTGGTATATCTCCATAATTGTGTCATTTTGGAAGATTTGATAAATACTCAACTGTTTTCTGTGACTGAAGAGGACTAGTGCAGCCCATCGGGGGTTGATTAAGAAGTTTTCTCCAACGCACCAGTCAGACACCATTTTTAGGTGTTTTACACTTTGTTGAGGTATTTATATACCTTTCACGATGATGACCAACTTATCCGAATAACTTCAATTTTCTAGTTTGACTAATAAGTCGTTGATGGCAAGTGACCAAAGAAGGGATGAAAGAGAACATTAAAAACCATTGAACATTGCTCTCACTTATCTTCGGATACGGTTCCTCTGAGTTCCATTGTTTTGAAGATAGAATCGTACCCGGTCTTGGTAATCTTATACAGATGATATTTGCTATCGGGTGTCTACTTCAAGACTCCCAAGCCATGCGTTTAGATGGATATCAAAACAGTTTGGTACCCTAAGCTAAGTTGAAACACAGCGTTGACTTCTTTGATGGCATAAGAACTTTGGTGATTGAAGGTTCCATCGATGTGAAACGGATAGAGGATCTCAAAGGTATATATTTTGCAATGAAGGTATTTTTTTTTCCTTTTAAAATACTACTCCGTTAAGTGCTTTCGCCGCTAATTTTCAATTTGTCTACTCGTATGTATTTTTTAGTCTGTGTGGGTTGTCATGCATTCCAATGAACTAGGCGGAAATGACAATACGATGACGCGAACCTTCCTTTTATAGTGATCTCACCTGCTCAAGAGTCTAAACCGACTTTCAACAAATCTGTGTAGCCGGGGAAGCTTATATTTGGTAGGATACTCAGAATATCGGTCCTTGTAGAACTGCATCTGTTAATAGACCATTCCATTAACTTGACGCTTCAATAGTGAGTTCCGTAGATTTTTAAAAGTTTCTATATCAGCTTCTATCCGTGAATCTGGTCTAATTTTCAAAGACCTTGATATTAGCTTCATTGGTTGACTAATATGTTAGATGGCCCCTGCTTTAGCGGGATTTAAATGGGATTAAATAGCTTTTACTACTGATAAAATGTGGCAAGATTTTTCAAATGATATCTTGAAGAGTACCGATGGTGACTTCGATTGATATCACAGATGTGGATCTCTTTTCCCCTTCACGGGCCAATTTTGACCAGCTGGATCTACTTCTGTAAGTGTTTTCCAATAGTCAAGTAATACGAAATAAAACCGATGTCTAGAACATTTCTTCTAAATACTGTCACAAAGATATTGTGATTGGCCATATTCTAAATGACAAGATCGGATACTACAATAGAATGACCTCGAATAGAACTTCACCCCTTGTGGTCATGTTTCTGCTGCACCATCAAATTTGATGGAAGTTGCCATGATATTCTTAGACTGATTTTTTCTTACCTTGCTGAGTTGCAGTTATGGGCACCCTCAATGATTTCGGAGGAAGGTTAATGCTGCAAGTTGTGCAACCACATTCGAAGGAATACCGACTATTTAGCTACTCGAAATCTTCTATAACTAATTAGGCTTCAGGGTAACTCCACTGTATTCCGACTGAACGCTCATACGTTTTTAGGGAATTTTTTATTTTTTTTTTAAAAATAACTTTACACTCTAGAGGGTGCGAGTTCTTTTAAAAAGCCGGAGCACGTGTTAAGTTTTTCGGAAAATTGTTTGATTTTGGTGGGGGCTGACGCCCCCATTTATTCGGCTTAATACAAGCTAGGACTTAAATTATTTTTTAAGGACTTACCATTGGGGGTTAAAGCTAGGGATGGTGAAGGAGATCGAATTTGAGGGAGAGAGTGCTGCGATTAAAATCGAAAACGGAAGGGTTGGAGTTTACCTTACCCAGCATACGGGAGATTGGCTCGTTAGAGCCATATGTGGTGCGGTGGGTTGGTAGATAAAAGAGACGGGGGCAACGTAGATTTCGAGGGTTAGTGTAAAAGAAAATGGAGTTGTAAAGAGACGTGGAATCGACGGAGCCTGAGAGGAGTCGGTGAATGAAAAGAATGTCAGCTGCGTCCCTTCGCTCCCCAAGGGTATTCAGGTTAATGGGTTTGAAACGGTCTCGATAGGGAGGTAAGAATAGAGGCTCGTTCCAAGGTAGACCCCGAAGAGCAATTCGGGATACATGAACTCGTTGAAAATGACACCACGCTTAGCCATCGTACTCGAGAAGGGGGAGAACAAAGGTGATCTGTGAAGCCGTGTGATTATTTTGCTATAGTAATTTTCTCATCAAAATATGAGCGAAAATTAAGCTCCCTGTCGCATTATATGCCAGGGTCACGGATAGACTGAACAAGGGATATAGGTTGGCTGTGGAGAAGGTAAATTCGGGGAGAAGACTTGTTGCACTTACGTGAGAAGGTAATCGATTGACATTTGGTGACTTTGAGTTCTGAGCATTTTTTTATGCACCAGATGGGAAAACTGTTTAGAGCTATTTGAAGGAGGCTGGAGTCATGTTGTGAGGAAATGGGTTTAAGAAATTTAGTATCATCAGCATAGAAAGAAAGTGCTAAGTGTTGAATGACCCTTTCGAGATCGTTGATGGTTGGGATGAAGAGGAGTGGACCTAGGTGACTACTTTGAGGAACACCTGAAGTGGCCAAGAAAGGGCCCGATAGGACAGACCTGAAACAAACACTATAATTACGATTATCCAGGTAAGACGATATCCATTTTAGCAAAATGGGTTCAAAGCCCAGGACGGACAATTTGAACAGGATTAGTTTATGAGATATCTTGTTAAAAGCCTTACTGAAATCAGTTGTTATAACGTCAACTCCTTTACCACTGTCTAAGGGTGAGAGAAGAGAGGACGTGGTTAATGGTAGCTGATCCACCTTTCAGAAAGCCGTGTCGATTAGAGAGAAATAAGAGGTTTGAACTGGAAGTTTATGACTTCGTACAAAATTCTTTCGAGAAGTTTGGATATATGTGAAAGCTTAGCTTACCTTGTTGTTGTATTTTAGGCAAGCATTCATCTCACGAGATTTTAGTTGAATGAAAAAAAGAATGTCTTCCTTGGCTCAGCACCATCTGGGGTTCACAATCTTCACTCCCTTAATTGGTTTTCTATTTTCGCTCGGTACTGCCATAGTGTAATTTTTTTGGAAACGCTCAGAAGACTGATCGTTAAGTAACTACTCCGACAACTATTTCCGAATCTCCTTGTCAGAAATACAGAGTGCCGACTGTATTTCTTGCCCGTTTTTGCTGTTTTTTTTTTTTTGAATTTTGCTTTTTTGGACCCTAGAGTTAGGTCGAGAATTTCGTCAACAGAATCTCTGAGGCATTATGTTCCTCAGACCTCCATAATGGTTTCAACGTTGGACGTCAATAAATTTGAATAGATTTTACAATATAAAATGTACTCCTATCTCCCGGCCTAGCGGAGATGAATCATGAAATTCAAATGCCTAGGGGTAGGGTATGATAGAGTATTAGACGGAATCTGAAGGTAAAAGAAAGATCTAAGGAAGCATAGATAGTTTTTATGTCTGTAATGGGATCTTCTCCGAACCCTAAAATCATCATGTTGCTCCAAACGGTGATTGTAGTACTGATACTGATATACGAGTAGGTATATGGTTATCTGATATCGCGAGACACACTGTGCAAGTTACTAACTTTAAGACTATGATTAAGTTTCAAATAGTGGGCTGCAGTAGCTCCATTTTGGCCGTGAAAACTACCATTACAAAGTTCTAAGATCTTTTATGAACAGAGTGCATAGCTTCGTTTCAAGACCTTTCATGGCATAAGAATAAATTGCTATTCACTGGTGACTATCCCCCCAACTATCTCGAGGACGTTACTTATATTGGACTTTCGTCGATCTAAGTGCAGCGAGTGCAAGACTCTCTTATTCCGTCTATCCATTAGCTTAGCCTAAGGAACAAAGTTTCTACGATGTGTTCCTATCTTCTGCTGAATTCCCGGAATAAGTTAAGGCATCTAGGACGATATACAAATTGCAAATTGTTACGAATTTCTACGTACCCATCTACCATCCAAGTCATCGTCATAATGACATTTGTTTAGCATCTGTCATATACGTAAACATCATAACTTATTCGGTCGACCTGACTAACTATAGATTTAACATTCGTTCCTATAGTTCTACACAATAACTATGTTCCGCTTTAATCATCCTTGTCCCTACATATGACGATGAAGTTCTTGTAAAGTAGAATCACATAACTCAATATTTTCTCCCCGGTAACATCCCCTCTGGTTCTAGTCATATATAGACCGTAGAATAGTTCACCTGTACATTTGTATCTTTGATTCTGACCCGTTAATAATAAGACACAAACCGACAACCTTATACAGATACTCGTATTTATACCGAATACAGAGCGCACTACTCGTACAATGGCAAAGTGAATTTTATCGATTAAACATTCGCGATTTTCATTACGGCGCTTTATTTTATGCTCCTGTAGAGTTAGATAGCTCTATGGTACACCTACATAGACATACTATTCTCCCCGTTTACTATATTCAGGATAATAAATGACGACAACAGTCAAGTTGTCCTCAAAGCTCACCCTCTGACTACTGCCAACGTTAGTATGGTGGTAGTGTGGCAGAATACTCGTTGCGACAGCAATTCCGGACGGTTTTAGCAACCGTCGAACTGAATAAAAATGGAAAGTATCTGTAACAAATTTTTTTTTTCTTTTACTTCTTTGTTGTTTTATAGTTCTTTCAGTTTCGATAGATATCCCAGGCGGCCGCCCACCCTCACCGTTGTGTCATAAAAAAAAAAAAAATATTTTGCTGCCGTTTTTTAATGACAGATACGAGTGATAGTGTGTGCTGTCGCACTGTGTATCCGTACTTTGGTCGGTCGCACGAGTACGAGTGAACTCGTACGAGTATGTTGAAAGGTAATTTTTTTTTTATTTTTATTTTTTTTTTGAAAATCGAAATGAGTAAGTGACTTACCCCCAAAAAGGTACGACCCAAAACAAAAATATCACCTGCTTCGATACGCGCGATAGGGCAGGCAATTCATTTCATCGTCATTTCATTTCCTTCAAACACACACACATACACAACCATTGGGGGATACAGGAACAAATTACATAGATGTGAGTGTAGAATAAGGATATGCAGATACTGGTAGGCGCACGAGTAGTGAACAGCAGTAGGACTAAGTTAGCCCAGCCGTACATAAATTATATTGAAAAAATTCTTTTCAAAAACTTTAATTGATATGTCAGAAGAGAAATCAGATACATTTTCTATGTACGGGGATAGGTATTTAAATAAAGTTGTTTTGTGGATAATTTAAATAAATTTACCATTTCAGGATCTGACAACAGAGTTTGAGTTTTCTAAATTTAAATGTCCCAACATGGAAAGTTTTCACACTTGATTGACAGAAAGGTTCTAAAGAGTTGATTTTATATTGTATTTTACGGATGGAACTGAAGACGTCAGTCAGAATGTATTCGTACCTATTAACTCCGCAAGTCGAAAGACCGTACAATTTGGAATTTAAACCAGCTTTTGTCCATCGGCTATTTACAATATGTATTACGAGTACAATAGACGGTTTTGTCAAAGTTTATTTTTAAAAGCGGAAACTTTGCAGGACATTTCCTTCAAAATATTGAGCTTTGGTGTATGTCAAGGCTGGACTGAGGTAATAAAAAAACCCAACCTGGCCAACAATTCGATTTTAAGCTTGAAATTCGGGGAAAAACTCAGATAGATAGGTAGATACATTTTATTTCATACAAAATTCAGGTGATACGTAATTCATAGTGCCTTCTTGTCTAAAATTTGCCCTTGATACGGGCATAAATCCCAAATTGCCCGCAGCTCCGTCAACCTCAAGAGGCGTCGTAAAATATTGTCTCAGCTTCCAGTCTGCAGGTCTTCTGTTTAAGGAAACCAGGTATACCGACAATTTTAAGGAGATATTGGGATGGATTAGTTTAGTTTGTTTGCAACGGGGAAAGTTATGCCATCGACAGCTGTACTCGTGAATTGCTGAACTGGAAGTCTATCCGGAGGATTCAGCAAGTCCAGGTCCTGAAAAACCAGTCTAGTTGCAGTGAAATCAAGAATCTTCGAAGTTGTTTCTCATGATAACATAATTTATGGCCATAAGAGTCGCCTATATTTTCATGATAGAAAAATTCTCTTGGTAAAAAGCCACGAATCCAAACTGCTTGAACGCAGTTAGAGGCAAGGTCTTAATAGCAACGAAGCTGTAGCGAGATACATAGATATACGCCTTCAATCTGGTCCTCGCCATCGCCTCGCCAGTTTATTGCCATCAGGAATGCGAAAGTCTACGGTTGAGATTCGAACGCAAGTTTCTCTAACAAGGAGAAGTTTAGAGATATACATAGTTCTTCAGAGCAGCGCCATATCCTATATCAGTTTAGGACTGTAAAGAACCGATTAAATTTCTTTCGGTTCTTTGGAGTTGTTTGTTTGGATAAGGTAGATCTGATGTATTTGTGGAAGAGCTTAAATATGTTACCAAAAAATTAACTTATTTACGTACTTAGACTTAGTGCTACAGTCCAGGACCTCGGCCTAAACATTGGCCTCAATCAATAAATTTCTTTAATTAACTCGGTCTTTGGGAAACTGCCTTCTGTTACGTGCTCCTGAATGGTTAACGTCCCCTTTCACGCACCTAAGCGAAGTCATCCTCTACAAGGTCGTGTCTCTGATGTGCATTTTCCTGAGCAGGTGGATGTCGCTGTACAGCTCGTCGAGTTCACTGGTATATCTTCTCCCCTTCTAAAGCCCGCAAATCCAAAGGGGACCAAAAATATTTCGAAGAATTTTGGTTCAAATTGACCGCAAAAGATACCTTTATCCATGGCAGAGCTTGGATGATAATGGTTTTATACATGCAAGATCTCCTTAATGTTTCTTGACCAAGCCCTATTACTCAATTGGCTTCTAGGGTCAAAGAAATAGCGATTAATAATTGATAGACAAAATCCTTCACTATCTATGCCATACTCAAAGTGGTAGCTATTGTGACATTCTGTTCGATTCATCGATGTGGTGCGTCCCTTCTTCTATACGGCATATACTTGATTTTGCGCTTCGTTCACAGCTAAACCTATTTTTGACGCCTTTGCTTCAATACTGTGTTCTGCCAATGATATCAATAGTTGAACAGACTTTTAGAAAATTGCGTTCCCGATGTTTGGTACGATTTTTTCAAAGCGTGGTGCGAAAGAAGTCACATGAGCGAGGATCACCTTGTATCTAAACCCTTTTTCGACACAGCGAGTGTTCTCCATCGTCAACCTGTACAATCTGACGGGTTTCGAAGAGATGTGAAGAGATATCAAGTTCGTCTTGGAGAGTGCTGTCATCTTACTTACTTACCTAGGTGGAGTGAACCTGGGCCTCAACCAACAGCCCTCTCAATTTGGCACGGTCTTTAGCTAACTGCCTCCACTTGCGCACTCCAAGTCTATTGGCGTCCCCTTCTACTTGTGTGCGCAACCTAAGATGAGGTCTTCTTCCACTGCGTTGTCCCTCCGGGTTAGATTCGAAAACACTGCGGGTCGGAGCATTGACTCTCTACATGTGCTAAGTGTCTCAGGCGACTGACTGCATGGCCAGTTTTCTGACAAGATCGATATCGCTGTACAGTTCGTATAGTTTGCCGTTGAATGTTCTCCTCCAAAGCCTGTTAACGCAAAGAGGACCGATTATTTTTCGAAGGATTTTTCTCTCGAAATTACGCTTTCGATAGAGTCTATGCTTCAGTGTCATAAGGTAGGACTGGGAGTTCTTATAAACAGTTTCCTCAGTTATTCGGGACAGGGCCGTACACAGCAATTGGAAAGAGCGATCCCTCTGTTTATTTAGAATTTATAGCAGAGGCAAGGTAGACAAAGTTAGATATGTCGACTGTGACGTTCTGTACTATTCGTCTTGTTGACAGCATGTCCTTGGTTTGGCTGCATTCACTACTAAACCCATTTTAGCAACTTCCTTTTTAATACTAAGGAACGTACCGGCGACAGCCCGCTGAGTTTTCCCAATTATGTCCATATCATCGGTGGGCGCTAGTAGTTGCACAGACTTTTGTGCAATATTGTGCCTCCAGTATTCGGTTTTGAGTTCCGCCTAATGCTTTCAAGTCACCATGCCTAAAATATTGTTTGGCATCAAAGGTTTCGCTTAAGTCGTTACCAATCTTGACGGAGTAGCGAGCGATCTCAATCGTCATTCTGCAGAGACGGACGAGTTAGGTAGGGATGCCAAACCTAAATATGGCTCTATATAGCTCGTCTTTGTAAGAGCTGTTATATGCGGCCTTAAAATCGATGAAAAGCTGGTAGGTAACGATTTGGACTGCTTGAGGTTTTTCCAGGATTTGCAGGAGTGTGCAGATTGTGTACTTTCCTGGCCTGATGGCGGCAAATCATGTTGCTGACGAACGGCTTTAGACGTTCGCACAATATGGCAGATCAGATCATGTATCCGATGTTGAGGAGACTTATGCCTCTACAGTTTGCGCAGTTGGAGGGGTCTCCATTTTTATGAATCGGGCAGATGATGATGAGAAGCCATTTCCAGCTGCTTTAAATACCTCTCCCGTAAGCCGCCAGGTCCAGCTGCTTTGTTGAATACTAGCTTAGATATTGCTATCCTTCCCTCGTTCTGGTCAGGTGAACGGAAATTTTGGCAATCGTCATCTAATTTGAATGTGTCTATTCTGCCTCACTACGGGATGTTGGGCTTCTTCGAAGTCTGCCATCGCTCTACTTCATCTCTACGTGTCTTCCTGGTTTGACACGTTCGTTTTAATTGTTGGTCAAACTTTCGTATGTTATTCCTGGAGTACCACCCCTCAATTTTTGGAGAAACCGATGTTCTTCCCACCTATTCTGCTCGTAGAGCTCACGAGCGGCTCTCGTCCTTCTTTGTAGAGCCGCTTTATACATTTCTTGTTTAGGTGAATGTATTTGTTGGCATTCTTCATCGAACCAGGGATTTCTTGGTGGTGGTTGGGTGAAACCCAGCACATCAGTTGTGTCGTCTCTGATAGCACGTTCGTTGCGTTGCCACTGATCTTCGGTGCTTGATGCTGGCGGCATATGACTTGATTTCGGTCTTTTGCTATTGCGGGTTTTCTGCTTATAAAATCGGCATTCGGACCTCGGTTGAAACAAGGAGGTAATTTGAGTACTAACTCAAGGTTCGTACATACAGAATACTATAGGCATGCCTTACGTTTATTGCTTTGTGATCAATTTGATTTAGCGTTTCTTGATCCGGAGACCGTCATGTCCCTTTGTGTATATTGCGATCAGGAAGCCGTGTGCCCGCTATAATGATTGTTTGGCTTACCTAGGCTTTTTTTCTTTTCCGTTTTGCCTTGTCACGTTTGCCACAATTAATCCTGCCCAGCAGCATTCCAATATGAATGGACAAGCTGATCCATATAAATCGGTGACATTATAGAAGTAATGGCCTGGTTTTTCGTCCCCCGCAAAACCAATGAGCCTAAGTTCGTTTCCAGACATGGTGTCTTCTTGGGTATGTTTACCAATTTTCCTACCAAACATTTCATCCTTTTCTATCCTGTCATTGGCGTTTTAACGCCATACTTCGGACATTGCTCATAAATCTTGTCGAGGAGAAGCATTCTTTGGTGGTGTCGTTCTTGTCTTCCGCAAAGGCATGGGCGAATATCAGGCTTATCTTAGCGAATTTAGCTTCTTGCCTAAGTCCGCATATGACAATTCCGCATCCGAATAAGCGCTGATTCTTTTCCTTCTAGCAGTCACCAGAGTATACGTATATCTGCTGATTGTTCGGCTGATCATGGCCTGTTAAGGGTCCGAACCTTCCATGTGTAGATCCGAAGATCTTTGTCCTTTAAATATTTGCTGTTGACGACCAACAGTGAGTCCATTTTTATACGAGGCCACTTGTTGGTTCTTCGCGTTTTTTTAGTCCCCTCCGTATAGGGTTGCGAGCCCTATGACGGTGGAGGCCAGTACTATGCTACTGGCCGTGTATGCCCTAGCCGTTACAGCCTTCATGAGTAAGAGTTTACTTACTCTTATATGTACTATATTGGATGAAGGGTTCATAATGCGGGTGCTAGCACATAATTAGGTTCCGGTATCACTCAAGGGGATATTTTAAAGAAAACGGAAACAAAATGCTTTCCCGACTTGTCCCAGATTGCTGAAAGTTGTTGATGAGTAAGAGGAAAGGAAAGGGATATTTGAATATATGCATTTTTTATGCTTGCACGGCAACTGATTTTTCTACTAACGCTGTCGAACTGTGAAAATGACTTCATCCTTACCAGAAGCTTTTATCACAATTCTGGAATTTTGGTCGTCGGACAAATCGTCTTAATTTTTTGAGGGCAACTTTTTTTCAACAATGCCGTTCATAACAGTGAGAAAAGCTCCGTCCATATCCTTAAATTCTCCGCGTAAGAGTCAGACGTAAACTGAAATGTTTTCTACAACATTCAAATGCTCATTTATGTATGATGGCAGAACAGTGTTGTTTGTTTCACTTGAACAATAGGGTCCTTCATCCTTCAGCTGGCGGACTATGAGGTTTGCATTCAAGAGTCTGCTAAATTGCGGCTTTATAACGATATTGTCAATTTAATTAGGCATTAGATGAATAGATATCCAGATGATTTGATGGCATGTCTTTTGCTCATATAGAGATTCTCCTGTTATAGTGTTTTTTATGTCATGGGAAAGTTGTAATTGACTGCACAAATTCTCTTTGTCTTAAACACAGAATTTTGAATGATCTCGCGTTTCTTCCGTCAGTGCCTTCCTGTAAGCAGATTTGCGTGAATTCGGTGTGGAAGCTAAGATTGTCTTATCCATTGTCTCCTAGAAATTTAAACATGCTCGCGTCTAACCTCATCTCGTCTACTTACAAAAATATGGTCTAGAAGGATGTTCACAGTGCGCCACAAGCGCATTTGATAGAAATCCTGAGCATCTGATTTTTATCTGCGATATATTATGCTCTTCGGAAATGCATTAGTTACAGTAGAATGGCGGCCCTCGATATCTAGTCTAGAGTTAAATAACTACACCACCCCCTTTTCCAATTTTAGCCTAATGCTTATATATATATGTACAGGGTGAATGACTCCAACTACAACTTTTTAATATGTTATAATTTTTTTATTTTTTGATAAATTTTATTGTGCCAAAGCAAAAAATGTTGGAAAATACATCAATTTTCAAATTGTATCAGTAGTTTTGGCGCGAATAATGGCCTTGAGACGGCCGAAGAAAGCATCCTACGCTGCACGCAGTGGTCCAAACTTTGGTATTTTTTGGTGCCAACCTTCGCCTTCAAAATACCCCAGACAGAGAAATCCAACGGATTTGCATCCGGAGAATTTGCAATCCATTGTGTCGAAGAAATAAAGTGGGGAGTATTGTTTTTTAACCAATTTTGGTTGACGCGCCCTTTGTGAGACGGTGCCGTGTCTTGCTGAAATGTCCACGGTATCCAACCGAAATGATTGTTTGCACAAGGCTTCAATACTGCCTCTAAGACAGTGACAGTTTCACGGTTTACGATCGCATTAATTTTGACGCCACGGTCCAAAAATACGAGCGGAGAGCGACCATCGGCGATTATGGTGGCCCAAACCATCACTATCGGTGATGCCTGCTTTCTGGTGGCCGTCCGAAGGTGTAAATTTTCGAAGGACCTCTCTGGCAAGTAAACTCGGTCATTTTGTTTGTTAACATATTGCTCGATAACAAATGGCGACTTATCGGGAAAAATCAAATTCGGCAACTCACCACTTTCGTGCAAATGTAGCAACTCCTTCGCCCTTTCGACTCTAACTTTTTTCTGTTGCGGTGTTAGATCGTGTGCTTTTTGGAACTCCAATTGCTTGAGCCCAAGCTCATTCTTCAGTATGTGTTGCATCCGTTCCAACAATATGTTGGGCTCACGAGCCATTTTTCTTCCACTTCGACGCGGATTTGACTCAATTCGAGCCTTCACTTTCCGAACCATTTCTGCCACTTCATGACCACTTCCATGGAGTTTTGCAACGCTGCCAGGATCACGGTAACGAGCTATGGTTCGAGATACAAATGATTTATTCACGTTGAGGTGCTGGAGGGCTCTAACGATATCTACTTGTGGTTTTCCAGCCAAATATAAAGCAATCACACTATCACGTTTGAATTCCATCGCGGATAAAATTTTTTCAACACAACTGAGACGCAAATCGTTTAAAAGGCTTGTAAATAATAAAATTATCTGTCATGTGTCAAAATTTGAGCTCACTGTCATGAACGGTTTGGAAATTATAGCAGGTTGCAGTTCGAGTCAAGCAGGGTGTATATATATATATATATGTCGTTACTAAGGACCTTACAGGCCCAAACCAAAATATCAAATTTGATCATAACTTTTTGCTGAAGCTCGGCACATTCTTGAGCTAGTATTCAAATTGGACACATATATTTTGCAGCATTACGTGGCTGAGGATGACAAAGAAGATATGAGGAACAGTCTTCTCTCAAGGCGATGTCGGTCTTTGACACATATGCATTAATAGTTGCGACTCATTCTGAAGTGGAACTCAGTAGGAGAAGATATACTAAATTCGTGGAAATCACGCGCTGAATACGGATTTTGTGAACCAAGAGCGGCACTTGGAAACATACTGCAGCGGTGGATACAAGATTGCCGTCTATAACGAATAATGCTAGCAGGTTAGCTGCTTTTAGACAGAATTTTTGTAAAGAGGCCAGAATACAACCAATGAAAACTGGGATCATTCGAGGAAATATACTGACGCAATATGAATAATAAAAGAGGCCAGCTCTAGAGACACTAACCTATCTAGAACTATCATAGTTTGAAGAAAAATGTGAAAGTAATTCAAAAACCCTGCTCAAAAGGCTGGCTTCTGAAAAATAAATAAACGCTGTAGTGGAACGAAAGTCCTTCGGTTATTGGGTACGAAAAGGAAACGCCAAATTTTACGAAAGCCGAAGTTATGAACCGGTGGTTCACCCACCACCCGAAGTATGAAAAACAATCAGAAATCTTCGATTTGAATAACTCGCGATTTTGTTCAATACATGGAGTCCATTTTATTTATTTAAGACACAAAAATTAATACATTCATAAATGTTTTTCTGCGAAGATTAAACCTTCCCTGCAGTAGGTTAAATTACAAATTTAACAAGGCTAAGGTGAGCTTAGTTCAATTTCAATACATGATTAAATATTCAAGAATTGAAAAATTTGATATATTGTATTAGTTTAATTGTTGTTGGTTTATTTCTTTCCGTTTCATCCTTTGTGCAAGTTTTCTTGACTGTCCTAATTTTGAGAAAGGAACACTTTTTTAAGAAGTTTTTCTATTTTCAAAATTTCTGATGTTGAAATAGGACTGTGGAATTTTATTTAATATTGTAGGATGTAGCTCCCTTCTGCCGTAATTCTTGTAGGTTTTGGTATTTGGAGCAGACCTCTTGTTCGCCTTCTTATAAGTATTTATGTATATGGGTTTCTTAAAATGACAGTCTTCGAAGTATTCCAGTGCTAATGTCATCTTGTAGACTTGCTGCGCTCTCAATACGTTGACTAATGCCTTTCTGAAGTTGATCTTCTTTCGGACGCTTGATTGAAGTTTTTGCAATTTACTGATAATAATTACCGATGCGCTCCCCTTTGGATTCCACAAGAGCAAAGAACGCTTGTTGTTGTACATGCGGTGTCGACTGATAGCCTGGGTATACTAGGTCAAATAGTACTTTTCTCAGATTAGAACGATAGGAAAAAGAATTTAAATAAAACAACAACGGTGTGAGATGGCGAGAGGTGTGGCGAGCAAAACTGAATACAAAAAATTTAAAAGCAGTGTCATTACCTAAGTTATAAGTTCATTTTATTTATTTAATGTTTTTAATTAAAAGTTTTTTAAACGTACAAAATAGTTTGGTTTCCATTTACGTAACAATTAAAAATTAAAATATAGTCCATAGTCCAAAGTATTCACTCTTGCATGTTTTAATCCTTGTAGCTAAAAACTAGCTCCTGGTACTTTGTCCATAGCCCTTTGTTTCTTATTACACTTTTTCTTCGCTTTGCCACGGATTCTACCAATTTTTGTATAATTCCGTCTGGAATCTTCTTCCATACGGTCTGAATCCTGGTCCAAGGTTCGTTTATGTTTGTAGGTGGACTTTTGTGTCCTAGAAGTTGCCGTTTAACAATGGTCCACAAATTCTCTATCGGACCGATTTGTCAAAGAGCTCTCCTGGCAGTCTATTCACCAACGTTTTTTTTATACCCCTAGAGGCAGCCTTTGGTGTCTTTATCTCATTTGTTCGAAGCATTCTTTCCATGACCCGAGCATCCGTTAGCAAACTCGGTCTTCCGCCAACATTTTTTGGGGGGTTACAGTTTTTTTTCTCTTTTGGATTTTAATTACTGTTCGCTGACACACATTGCAGAGTTTTGCATTTTTTCTGGAACTGTAGCCATTATTAGGCAACATAACAATGTTATTTTCAACATCAATTGTGACTTTTCCCATTGTCCTATAAAAGCTTCTATTAAAACAAATATTTTGTTATATTTTTTTTTAATAATACCGTAAAATAACACTTGGAGCGCTAAATAACTGAAAATTATCATTGTGTTCCTACAACGTTGAACGAATTTTCAGAATAAAGCTAAAGACAAAACAAAGCAAGATCGTGCAAAACTGAGTACTTCAGAGTTCCCAATTTATATACATATGTACATATATATATATATACTAACACTTTCAATCCTAAAGGAAAGTTTTCAGTTTTGCTCGCCACTGTTAAATTGATTCTGGCTTTATTTTGAAGCTACGTTCATGCCATTATGTGTGGAATAGTACATCAATCAAATGGCCGCCTCGGCATCGCAGGTAGTGCTTCAAGCGGTCGGTCTAATTTTTGATGACTCGGTCCAATATGTGCAGCATAATTCCGGCAATAGCGTGTCGAATGTTGGCCTCGAGCTCGTCCAAAGCGATTGGAGAAAATAATCGGGTGGTGTCAAATCGCATGATCGCAGTGGCCAATTGATGAAGGCTCGCCATTAGATGACCTATTCGCCAAATTTCTCCTTCACAACTTCAAGCGTTGCGTCGTTTTTATGGCATTTTGCGCCGTTTTGTTGGAACCACAGCTCGGATATATCGATATAACGACAGAAAGTCGGTTATTGTCGCTCTATACCTGATACCATTGACGGTAACGATGTCTCCTTCCTCATTTCGAAAGAAATAAGTTCCGATGATGCCGCCATGCCATAAACCGCACCAAATAGTCATTCTTTGTGGATACATTGATGTTTGGCCGAACAATTGTGGATTACGTTCGCTCTACTAATGACAATTTTGCTTGTTGACATAGCCACTGACCCAAAAATGGGCCTCGTCTGAGAAGATGATTTTTTGACTAAAATCCCGATCTCCGGCCAACATTTCCAGCGCCCAATTAGCGAACACATGGCGTTGTCTAGGGTCGTCCGGTTACAATTCTTGCGTCAGCATAATCTTATACTGATATCGGCCCAAATCTAACCGCAAAATAAGCCGGCTTGACTCTCTGGTGATGCCCAATTCAGCTGATCAACGCCGAGTCGACATTTCTGGTTCTTCTTGGATACTGGGCGCTACGGTGGATATGTTTTCTTCATTTCGCAACAATCTCTATCTGGTTGGTGGCTTAACATCCAAAAGAGTACTCACGCTGAAACTTTTCCACGGTGCAACGAATTTCCTGCACATGACGATTATGGCGACGGACCTCATGATGAAATTCTCGTTGCAAATTTACCACTGAGCCTGAATTTCGGTAATATTTTTTAACAATTTCCGCACGTTTGGCAAGCGTAAGACTGTTCTTGCTAAAATGGCAAACCTTACTGAATATTTTGACAACATAATGTCATTGGTAACTTTGACAGCTGCTGAAACATAACAATTGGAAAAATCATTGCTATCTTGTCACCCTATATTTATTGACTCTACCACTTCTACAATATAACCTGCCTAGTAACTTGGCAGACATAGTTTTAGAAAGTAATTCGCTGATCTGTAGTTTTGCGATACAGGCGTTTTATATGAGACAATGAGTCGTGGCACCACTTAACTGCTTCGTCAGTTTCCTCTTGAAGTGTTTGCCTTGTTTGCGATCGCAGGACATCTGCATTTTTTTTTTTTTATAATCGGCGAGCGCTAAAGGGGTTTTGTATCGTTAAAATGTTCGTACACGTACACAGCGCGGGCGAAGGAAATTTACGGAGGAAGAAAAGACAGGTACCGATGTACATTGTTTTTAAATGTTTTTAAATTATAACGACCAGGAAACACAGAGATCGGCAGGGCATTCCATAAGCGAGTTGTACGGCTTAGGAAAGAATCACGATATTTTAGAGTACATCCGAAAATGGGCTTGCGGGTATACTGATGAGCATTCATAGCGAGACGGGTGTTACGGTTGAAAGTTTGAATGGGCATATGTCTGCCCACTATCGTTGTATTGTCAGCAAAAGCGAAAGGATGACTTTTTGTAAAGACACGAAGTAATTCGATTTGTGAATAATATGAATAAAATTGGGCCAAGTTACGATCCTTGCGGCACTTCAAATGCTGAGTCTATTTCGTTGCTGTAGTGGCTCTTAATTTTTCCCCGAAAGGACTTAGTACTAAGGTAATTTCTAAGCTAATCCCCCCGCATTCCAATTTTGCTGAGTGCTCGTAATAGCTTATCAGGATTCAGTGTGTCAAATGCCTTGCTAAAATCTATGAACAGCATTAGTGCTTGAAGCTTTTTTCGATTATGTGAATTAAGTGAATTCTCCCAATAGTTGTCCCGTGATCTCATTCTTTTGAAAGCCGTATTGTCTTTTATGGATAATAGATTTTCGAATTTTTTCCACAAATATGACGGACCGTTTCGTCAAAACTTGTTCCAAGCACTTTTTAACCACCGAGAGGATCGATTTTGGCTTACAATTGCCTAGAGTTATTTTCAGCCTAGCTTTGCAACTACGGTTCCTGTAAGTTGTTTAGGAATACAGGCCTCATTTAAACATCGATTTATTATTGCTGCAATAAATCCGCATGGACCTTCATAACCCGGGGTCTAATACCATCGATTCCTGGTGTTTTGGTAGCGTCGAGCAGTTTCAAAATGTTATACACCTCTTCGCTGCGAATTTCTTCAAGAAAATAGAGTTTGCTAGCCGAACATCTACATGGTTTGGCAATCTTATCTCACACTCGTGTACTGACTTGTATGTTTGTTCTGCGAAATATGTGCAACATTTATTGTAGATTGTAGCCGAATAGGAGGGAGGAGAACTTTTGTTGCTCCTCTGTAAAAGGAATATGAAAATATGCGAGACAATTCTAAGCAGTCGACAACGCAGTATTATTACACCTCCTGGCATTCAACGTAGCTTTGTGGGAGGCAGGAAAATAACATCCTGAAGTTTCGAATGATCTGTATTTCGTCTTGATCGACGTGGAAAAAGCGTTCGATATAGGGTGGCAATAGCAATATATGGGTATTGCAACGGTAGACGAAGATTGAGATAAAAACTATCTCTCCGAGTATATCCGGCTTAGCATTTGTTCTTCAAAACCCGTTTTGATTTTTCTATTTCGACCGAGATTTATACATCGAATTACGCCACATAACCATCGTAGAAACCCTTCTAGATGGTGGAAAATAATGTCCTAGGTCATTCGACTACTGAATTTTGAATGCACACACAGAAATGGAGACCTAAGACAGTTTGAAAAAGTATCACAGATCACTGCTAATGTTCACTAGCGAAGTTTTAATCTGTAATAGAATGTGATACATACTCGTACATACCATATATCCAAATATAGGATGAGTGACTCGAATATTTATTAAAACTAATATATGTATATAAATAAAGCCATTAGTGATTTTCTATCAAAAAAAAAAAACAAAAAAATGCCGCCAATTTATTATTTAATACCTTCAAACGACTAACGACTAACTTGCAGTCTTCACACTGGTCACTGTGCAGTGCCTGCCTCAAAAACAACAATTAAAAAATCAATCGCTCTCACCTAAATACTGGACAACCGCTCCCATCAAACCCTCATTGTGTTGAAAAATGTTGTTTTTTTTTTTTTTTTGAGTAACATGTGCAAAAATATCCTGATTTTCGAGATACCACAAGTTGAACACCTACCCGAACACTAACTAACTAAGTGATGGGGTGGAGCATTTAAAGTAAATCACCGGACATTTGATGAACACATATCGGCGCGACGAAAAATGCCACATCGCGCCTGACAGCCGTCCGGCCTACCTGAAAGACGATAACCGTCACTACCTACAGTATATGGTATATCTACTACTTGCTGTTGCTGCTGTTGTCGATTTTGTTGTTGCTTCTTCCGCTGTTGGTTGAGGTGCATTCAAGTCGCGTACGCGTACATAGCGTGCCGACAGCAATTTAAAAAGCCGCACTGCAATAAATGACAGTCGCTCAGTTGGCTTTTAGTGGACGGTCATCCCAATCCTAATAAAAACAAAACCGCCCATGAGACCAGCACAAAAATAAGACGACGACCACTACCCATGTTAAAAAAGAACTGCATAAAGTGTGCGGCAGATTCGTCGTTTGTTTGTGTGTATCTGGGGGTCTATATACAATATATAATGGCTATGCTCTACCGTTTGGCAGGCTCACATTAACATCGATTATAACCGACCATAATGGGACCACTAGCGCGGCCTATACCAAATGGATACACCGTTCTCAGGCCTCCTAAGTGACTAGATATTCTGATGGAAACTGTGATTAGCTTCAGTTAGGGCATAGTGTATCTTATTGCGTATCTACTCATATGTGGATTGATAATTTCTCTTAAAACTTATTATTTATGTTTATTACTTCATGGACTATGATTTCGATAAACACAGATTTGGATACTACCAACAGATACAACGAAGACCTCTGAGATGGAGAACTTGTCGGTTTCTTAGAAAACCGTCTGTCAACACCGAGAGAACTGTTTGTTTGAGATGGTTAAATAAGCTGGTGGATACATCTACATATAGCATAGGATAATAAAATCATAAAGCACCCGTGAGTCGTTGTGCCCCTTAGTATCCCTGGCTTAGATAAAAGCCGTCCGGATAAATAACAAAACCAAGAAGAAAATCACCATCGCACCATAAAATGCGAAAGCATAATGACTGAGCGAATAACTCTTAATTGCTTTATGGTAGCTTTGAAATATGTAAGCAGCAATGGTTAAGGTGAAGCCTTGAGGTGGTAATGCATTATCTTCTCCACTGTTTCCACTCGAATTCAACAAAACAGACATTGGGTCGCTGTCAAATTGAAATCAATCCCGACAATCCCTGCAATCTATGATAACCCGTCAGGGTTTACCATTGTAATATGGAACCTCTTGGCTATCCTCTGAATGAGGGATTAATCTAATTTACATTTCACAACAATGCAGTACCAATAAGCATGGATAGGTCTGGAGGACTGGAGGACTGGAGGACTGGAGGACTGGAGGACTGGATGACTGGAGGACTGATTGCTTTGGATTCGATGTGGTGAAATTCAAACTCGATTTCCGTAAAGTAATTAACTCCAGGAGGTACGAATAGGATTAGTTAAGCGAAATCCGTTTAGTAATCTAAATAATGAAAGTACGAGTATCCTACTCCTTCTTCACGCCCTACTTCTGACAAGTAAACAGGTGAATGACAGATGTTGTTCTCGAAGCCGATAATCTGATTGAATGGTGTTACATGATGGAATTTGCTGGCTAAGCTGTTTAGGTAGCTAAAGAGTGTCACTATTGGCGATTCCTACATAAAATTGTCCTCCATTTCGCTAGTGTTATATTGTTTGTCTGGCTTTCGAGTATATGAAATTGTTTCAAATTGATTATCCGGCAGAAGGTAATGGCCTTTTGTTAGAAATATCTGCCTGAAAGTGACCAGATAGAGATAAAACATATCAATGTAAATGGGATAAGCAAAGACCCACAGTCTGGGGTATTGCTTTCTATTCGATCGATTTGTCTAGCGTTATCGATACACCTAGACGAGGGTTAAGTAGAACTGTTTGCATTGTAAATTGTGCAGAGTGTTGCTGACTTACATCGGTGAATCGGTCTTACTAATTAAGAGTTCTATTACATGGGACCTATTTGGTGGTGGTAGTATTTCGATTCAGACTTTTGTCGGACTTTTCAAGAATTTATTTGAATTCTGCCAGCTTGTACACCGTGTTTGTTAATTAACATTCGTACATTAAGCCGTGCCTTGCTCAATTGCCCAGTGTAGCCTAAATTTCGTCCTTTCATTTCGCTGTTCCATTCATTTTACATTAGAAACCCACGTCTTTCTGTCAAATTCAAACGAGAGACGTTTTAAAAAAACAGAAGTTTTCACTTTTTGAGATTTGGTATTGCCTATTGATAGAGTGCCCTTGCATTTATTTATTTATTTATTTTTTCAATAAACCTCATCCACAGTAAGCTCAAAGCTAATAAGGTTGTGGAGGATTTACAATTACATAGATGCTTCACAGTATCAAAGTTAAAAAGCAAAAATATAAGTATGAGAATTAGTGAAGAAAAAATGTTAAAAGAAAGTGTAAACATGATAATGTAGAATTCAAAGTGATATAATTGTTACAATAAATAAAAATATAAATTTAACTTAAATAATATTGAGCATATAAATTTAAAGAAAAGAAGAGAAGATAAAGAGAAGGGAAAGAAGAAGAAGCTTGCTTTTAAAGAAAGAAAATCCAACTGCTAAGATTTGATAAATAGAAAGTTAACTGATTTTTGAAATGTCGTGCGTCGTCTATTCCCTGTAATGGAAGCGGGAGTGAGTTCCAGAGGCGAGTAGCGACAATAAAAAATTGTCTCTCAGATGTTAGGCAAGAGAATCGCTGCAGAATTAAACAAGAAGATCTGCTTGATACTGGAAATCGGAGCTTATTAAACAAATACGATGGCTGGCGTGTTTTCGAAATATTGAAAAAAAGAACCAGAGTCCGAAACTTGATGTAGTTTTCGAAAGTCATGCTCAATAGATTTTTAGACAAACGGGAAACGTGATCATACTTCCTCAGACCATATACGAAAAGTTTCCGACCGAACAATGATACAAGACATTTTTTCTCAAATTTTCTATTTTTTTTTTTCTACATAGTCTCCTTGTAACTCTACACACTTTTCCCAGCGATGCTCCCATCTCTCTAACCCGTCCAAATAGTGCTTGGCATTTTTCTCTGTGATTGCCTCCTCATTTGACGAAAATCTCTGTCCTCCGAACGCAGTTTTTAGATGAGCGAACAAAAAGAAGTCGCTTGGGGCTAGATCTGCTGAATAAGTCGGATGGTCAAGCAGTTCAAACAGTAATTGATGGATTTTCGCCATGGCAACCGCTGAGGTGTAAGACGGCGCGTTGTCTTGGTGAAACAGGATTTTCTTTTTCTGTAAATGTGGCCATTTTTCCGCAATTTCTGCCTTCAGCTTGGCAAGTAATGATGCGTAGTATGCTCCTGTAATGGTTTTTCCTTTTTGAAAATAATTGATTAAGATAACTCCTTTACTATCCCAAAAAACAGTCGCCATCACTTTCCCAGCCGAAAAAAAAAGTTGTTGCTTTTTTTTGGAGCCGGCTCGCCCTTTGCAGTCCACTGTTTTGACTGAATTTTTGTTTCGGCCGTATAATGGTGTATCCAAGTTTCATCTACACTTTACAGTAATTAATCGGCGCCAAAACTCGGATTTATTGCGACTAAACAGCGCCAACAGAGTGTTGGAAATTTTCATTCGAACACGTTTTTGGTGTAACGTAAGCAAACGCGGCAGCCAACGCGCGGACAGCTTTCTCATGCCTAAATCTTGATTTAATATGTAACAAACACGTTCTTTGAACATTTTCATAACCTCTACTATATCTTTCACTTTAATTCGGCGGCCGTCTAACTCCATTTGGTGAACTTTGGCAATGTTATTGTCAGTGGTTGCAGTTTTTGGACGCCCCGAACGTTCATCATCTCCCAAGCTCTTACGGCCACGTTTAAATTCAGCTGCCCAAAATTTCACTGTGGTAAATGATGGTACAGAGTTCCCATACACAGAGTCCAACTCATTTTTGATTTGCGTAGGCGTATTGCCTTTCAATAACAGTTCGATACTCAATTTTTTCCATTTTCACAAAAAACACTCACATCGACTCACTCAAACGACTGTCAACTAAAAACTGTGCATTCAAAATGACTGAAACTTCGGTAAGTAACTGTCGAAAGATGCACAACTAGCGTTCACTAGCTTTTATTGACAAGTGTCGCTATCTTTATGTCGCGGTCGGAAACTTTTCAGACAGCCCTCGTATATATCGAATAATGCTATTAAATGCTACCTGTAACTTTCTTTGGATGGCAGCGTTACGATTAGAAAAGGTTTCACAACCATAAACGAGTGCTGGAATTGCCAAAGACTTTGCAAGTAGT
The DNA here is from genome assembly GCA_963966105.1 of Volucella zonaria. Classification (NCBI taxonomy): domain Eukaryota; kingdom Metazoa; phylum Arthropoda; class Insecta; order Diptera; family Syrphidae; genus Volucella; species Volucella zonaria. The sequence continues at coordinate 58,068,993 of OZ014530.1, forward strand.
AGGCGTTTATTCAAGGGAGTAAATTGATGTGCTGTCCATAAAGTACGGAGAATGCCGTATGTCCTACCAACTATGACATTAATAAGATCGTTCCATGTAAGCGTTCTGTTGAACACCACGCCTAAATTCTTTGCGGAACTGACAAAATTTATTAATGAGCCATTTACCTTAATGGGTGGGAAATATGTTAAATCTTAAGCTTTCTTAGATATCACTAGACAGTTTCATTTAACAGGATTCAGGGTCAAACCGTTTGTTACTGACCAATTTGAAATCAGTTTGAGGTCTTCATTTATTTTACAGACACAGTCTTCGATAAGGCCAAGGGCACAACCTTTATAAACTTGTACGTCGTCAGTGTAGACATGCATCGACGAATGCTTAATAACACCAGAGATTTCATTGATATACATCATGAATAGAAGAGGGCCCAGAATTGAACCCTGAGGGACACCTTTCGGCAGGGGAAGAGATTCCGATAAATTATTATCAACGGCCACCACCTGCGTTCTCCCGGAGAGGTAGGAAGATATCAATCTTATTGCTACCTGTGAGACGTTAAAGTAGTGTTGTAGTTTATGACACAGGACTGTGTGGACGGCCGTATCGAAATCCTTCGGAAAATCTAAGAGGACTAAGAACGTAATATGACCATTACCTAAGTATGGCCTTATATCATCTATGACCTTAAGCAAGACAGTAGTGCAGCTATGCTTAACACGAAAACCAGATTGGACAGGAGTCAACAAGTTGTTACGGCTTAAATGATCACTCAGTCGTTTTTGCATTATACGTTCGCAGATTTTTGCGAGATAAGGCAACATAGAAATTGGTCTATGCGCATCACCTATGGAGTTTTTAGGGATTGGTATTATTTTTGCCATTTTCTCCAGTTGTCTATATCGTGTGCATTGTATGCGTTATGGATGGCAAGAGCAATGGGAGTATAGCTTTCATAAATACTGGATGTACTCCATCAATTCCCACTACATTGGATTTTGCAGAAAGAAAGCTTTTAAGGACATCTCGACTGTCAACATTTACAAAACCAATACCCGTATTTGTTGCGAATGCAGCAGAATAGAAAGAGTTATCCACTCTCGTAAGTTCAGGCCGAGGATGAGATAACAATTTGCGGATTAGATAGTTATCATCTACGTTACAAGAAAAAGCTGGATTTTGTTTTCTGATGCCCAAGTCCCGTAGGTTTTCCCACAATACGCAACTTCCCGCATTCGTTTGGAAGCGGTTGAAATAAAACTGGACCTTAACAGCTCTAATCACTCTCCCATAACTAATACCACGATTGTGTCTATCACCACGAAAGAGTTTGTAGCCATTAAGTGAATAAACTTTATCTTTTACCTCTGGTGAAAACAAAGTTTCTGATACACAGACTGCATCTATAGTACATTCGACTTCTCAAAGACATCTCTAAACTCATCAAGTTTCGGACACAGGCTCTGTGCATTTATATGAGATATTTTAAAGGCATTTCTGCGACGACTAAGTATATTAACCATCGCGCAGAATTCCACCTCTACTACCACTAGCTATGGAACCGACAATCCCTACATTTACATCAACCATATTGGAGTACAAGTACTGATAAAACAAAGAAGAAAGGACGCACACACAATTCACCTGGACGCGTTGACATTTTCTCTATTTGTAAGGTGAAGTGAACACTGTAGATTTAGTTGAGTGAAGAAGATTCCAGCTATGGAGCGTATCTCCATCTAATGCCATGCCTAAAAATTAATGCGAGGACGTCTACCACTTGGTGACTATTCCATGCTTTTCTGCATAGGAACATACAGAGAATAAGGTGATTATGAGATGGTTCGCACTCTATATTGGAGCATACCTCCAGTTCATTCGAATATACTGAGTCGTGGTTGTTCAGTTATGGCTTTCATCCATTGTTGGGTTGCAGATTCTTGCATACAGATATCAAAACGCAATAGTCTCCAGTTTTGCCGTTGTTGTCGCTCTTACAGCATCAGATGCATGCTATTCTCTCCAGCTTTGTTATTATCTTAAGGTTTCAAATTAGTAGATAACTTCAGATCAAGTTTCAAGCTTCTCCAAAATATACGGCTGCAGGTGCATATAGTAATTGATGACCTCTTTAGACGTCCTTCAACATTAAGCTTCGAATATAGTTTACAATTTAATTCTTAGATAACGTTACAGGCTCTGATGGACCTGAGTCTCTCTCTAAGCCCTTGTCTAACTGCCTTCAGTTTTGCCTTCTCACCTTCTGCATTATGCCTTCTCTAAGTTTCGTCGGGCTAGAGCATTCATTTGATTATATGTCCTAATGGTCTAAAGCAATGGATCTCCACTTTGCGCACTCAAGTGAATTTGTCATAAGTGGGAAGCTGCATAGAAGAAGAAGAAAAGCGACCTCGTGCTTTGATACTTCAATATCGAAAGTCTCTAATCATCAGTCCTCCACTTGATGTTCTATGCATTCGTGTGTTATTCACAATAGATATGTATAAACCCGTTAACTGGTTGGTATCCTTAATATCTAACAATATCTAACAGTCTTCCATCCAATTAATACTTGTATTGGGGTAGGGTACAACTTGATGACCTAAGCTGCTGGACTTTCTCTGTCTAAAAGGCTGCTCTGTTTGCACCCTACAGTGCTTCACTTGTTGCAGTTTCTCCAACAACGAGTGCTGCCGTACTCGGCAGTCTTCTCTCTTTACTTGAGTTTGCATCAGTTTTTTTCGGTTGAGGATCTGCAGGAAGAAATGTTGGAATATGATTAGTGATATTACCTTCAACATAAGTGGATCTCATTTAGCCAATATGCCATGCCGAATGGCGTCCCGTCTACATTTACGATGTAATATAAATGACCAACTATTTTAGTAACTCAAATTTCCTTTCTTTACTCTGGTAAATTCGGACATGAACTGAGTCTCTCGATCATCTCTTAATTGGTCTTCCGTAATAAGTCCATCCTCGTGCGTAGAGTCAATTTGAGCAGCATCTCGGCTGGACAGTTACTCGTAGTCGAACTCTCCGTCTTTTGGTACCGCTTCGCTTGCCCATTTGTAGATGGGTGTCCTGGTGACGTTAGCTTATGAAGAATGTTGTTAGACTTTAGAAAGATCCGAAACACCTACGATGTGAAATTTCTACCATCATCGGGTACAATGGCTTAGGGAATACCGAATAGTTCTTTCGTTGAACGTATGGTGTAAAAACTCGTTATCCGATTCGTTGGAAATACTTCCAGTCACTTGCATCCACTACGATCAGAAAATATCGTTCTATATCTAAATGAAGTCGTTGTCATGGTTGGAGATTCCCCACCATTTTCTGAATTCTGACAGGAATTGGCCGCCTATTAGCAGTGGCTTCTGGATCTGCAGGATAACTAACTTATTTAAAACTCGAATCCGTAGTATATGGGGTACTAAATCTCATATTTCCCGGTAAATACATCCTTCATGTATCATTAGTTCTGTACCCATTTGTTCGTACCCATGCCGTGCCTTTTACTCGTAAACTAGCTCCGGTCGGTAAAAGAATCCAAAGTGAAAATAGAGCCTTGTGTCGTTTTATCTCTTTAGGTATCTCAGAATTCCCAGTCATCCCATAGTTGGAAAATTTCGAATGTGTTATGGATTTCTAGAAAGACAATCAATCAGCATTAATATTTCCCTTCGAACTCTTCTTTGACTAACTGACTGCAAATAGTTCCCGCTTTCCTGAAACTTCTTGACGCAGCGCAATCGGAAGTTCCCCTTCCTTTGTGATGTGAGATAAAATAGCTGACAGACGCACAAGTGACGCATCAGTTGCTAAAATCAGTACAAGGTGTCCGTTGAATTGTACGATACCAAAACGTTGTCACTCATTATCTCTGCTTTAATAACTTCAAATTTATGCTGACACTCTGTGGTCCAAAAAAAATGTTGACCCTTCATCAGAAGATGGTAAAGCAGATGCTGTTTAGTTGAAAGGTTGGACTGCATCCGTCAGTGGTAGGATTTGGAAATGGCTTCTACTTTCTGTCTTGTGCGCTTAGCTGTCTTGTGCGCTAGGTACGTGAAACTCTTTTCAAATACCTTGCACTTTGACTTATTCAAATGGAGATTGAATTTCTGTAGCTTCTCAAGCAGTAGTATGCACCTATCAAACATCTCCGATATCGACCTAGCTCCTATGATAATATCATCAAAACAGGCAGTACCATCAAGGTCATTGGTGAAATTTTCATGACCAGCCAGATCTTTTGCCAGATGTCCGGCGCCGTTTTGAGCCCAAACATTAACTTTTTTCGTCTTGTATAGGCCCTTTATGGTGCTTATTGTCTGCTACAGTGAACTTTCTTCCGTCATGTTAAGATGTAAATTGGAATACATTCAGTGTATGAACCCATTCGCGCATCAAAATAGTGTCTAACTTGCCTTTGACTAAATATAAAGTGCAATTTTCCTTTCCGTTCTCATATTGAACCCGTACCACTGATTTCCCAAACGCATGAAATATTTCATGGTTGTAGGTTTTAAGCATTACCTCTGCTGGTAATATTTTGGCATTTGGTCAATGCGCCTTAAATTTTTCGTAACTCTTCGTAGAAATCGCTGCCCTGGTATTAAATTCTATCTCGAATGACTTGCCGTTCTTAACACATACTAGGTGGCGGTAAAGTCATCATCAAATTTTGGCAAATGGCGGCAAATGTAAGTTCTACTTTGACATTTGTGAAGTAAATAGATACAAAATACACGTCAACAAGACATCAATCGCTTTTTTTACTGAATAATTCGTCGTTGGTGTTGGTCGATACCAACTGGGCTTAGCCGCTCGCCTAGAAGAGTATGGGACAACACGAGATGCTGCCAGGTCTAACCGGCCCCCGAGCAGCCGTTCTCCTGAGAATATCGCAGCTGTGGTTAAAGATGTCGCAGAGAACACCGAGTATCGACTAGACGATGTTCTAAGCAATTGTTCATCGATCGGGAATCTTTGCAGAGAATTTTGGTGGACGACTGTAAGATGTTCCCTTACAAAGTGCACACAGTGCATTAGCTGTTAGCTGTTGACCGCCAGGCCGATAAAAAGGAAGACAACTTTTCATCGAAAAGCACTAGCCGGCAAGATCGCCTGATTTAATCGTTCCTGACTTCTTTTTGTGGCGTTTTTTGAAGTCACGAGTCTCTGTCAACAAGCCTCAGTTTTGAGTGTTTTATTTAAGTCCTAGTAGGATTTTGATTCAGGTTCTTGCGGCACTGTCAAATTCGAGAGAACCTATTAGGATTTGTCCTCAATACAGCTAATCAATACTTGTCACATTTTAGTTCCATCCATAATGTTCTTTAATACCCGGTAATTCGTCAATCATTTTATGAAGTTGGGGAACGTCTTTTCGCTTGGTTAGGTGAATTTGATGAAGCTCTGTAGAGCCGAAGTTAATGCTTGTAAAATTCCTTCAGCAGATTCGGTCATTGTAAATTTGTTCGTCAATCTAAATTTTCCTCGTCGCTGCTAAGGAAAAACAACGATCGCTCTTTGACACTTTAATATCGAATGTCTTATTCATCTGTCATCCCTTTGATGTTCTATGTATAGATATGTATGAATCCATTGGTTGGTATCCTTAATATCTAACAGTATCTAGTAAACTATCGATGCAGGTATACAGCTCAAAACGTTCACTAGTGTACGACTATATTCCCCTTCAAAGCCCGTCAATGCAAGCGCGACTAAAACTCAATCAAACAATCAGATGTGCAAAACGATGTCTTCATTCGTCTTGCACATTGTCCTGGTGTCTATGGTATAGACCTGGATTAAGATAATAAGGGATTTATATAGAGCTTCGTTAGTGGTTGCTTAATTCCATTTTTCTATTTAATTAAATTTTCTATATTAGCATTCTCATTTGTAATTACCAGTAGTTGCATTCAGTAAATTCTGCCCAGCCCTCTCACTTCACTGAAGAGTCCAATACCCTTCTACAGTTAATTTTAGTTAATGATCCAAACAAAATTCTTCCCTTCAGGCTTCAGCTTCAGGCTCCCAGTTTCTCTAAGCACGAGCATTTATTTCTGACTCTGAATTATAAATTAAAGTACAGTGAAGGGAAGTAAACCTGCAAGGATTTTCGTTATACAAATTTCGAGTTTCTGTTCGAGATATAAGCCAAACAGAATGCAATGCAGAATGTACCTTCTAAAATCCATTAATGATCAAGCTAACTTCTTAGAAGATAACTTGTATTCAATAACTATGTCCAACTTAAAATACGAACATACATTGCCTCTCTACTTAAACCATGGTAGATGCAAGCTCATGGAACTACGAATTTTTTTCCGTTCACTCGCCTCAGAAATGCTGTTACATTCCCAATTAGAACATACAAATGGGAATACTATACAAACAAACTGAGTCAATCCTCTTCAACTCATAATATAATACTTGGAAAACGTTGAGAGAACTTAGTATTGGTAAGGCCACCTCAGTAGTCTCCGAGGACATTGACTGCGAATTTTTTAATAAAAAAACTTTTCAACACCTACTTTTGTATCCGTCAGCGATTTGTACCCTTGGATATTTCTTCACACACTGAGTTCGGATTTATACGCCTTTCTGATGAAGACGTGGTTGAATCACTGCTGTCAATAGAATCAAATGCCCCCGGTGTTGACAAAATCGATCCAAGGGTCATTGAACTACTACTGCCCTATACCTTACCACTTTTAACACATCTCTTTAACAGCACTATAACTATCTCCGAGGTCCCATCCTGATGGAAAAGTCCGAAAATAATTCCAACACCGAAAAAAATTAATGGTCATGAAAAATTAAAGTACGGTCTTTCAAGCTACGAGTATCTTATAGAAAGAATGCTTCTGACCGTCAAGCGATATGCTTTACCTACAGAGCACAACTGTAAAATTGCTCTGCTCTCTGTAGTAGATGATATAAGAAGGTCCATTGATATTAGTCATATTACTTTTTTAATATGAGTGGAGTGCCCCAGAGATCCATTCTTGGACCGATACTCTTTTTCGTTTGTAAAAGCGCCAAGCCTTCTTGCATGATTGCCTATAAGGCAGTGCCCATTGATGACACCTATGATGACGCTGAGATGTTACCTACTTAGAAGGATCAAACTCTTAGAGCGATTCAGATCCACCTTTGGCCAGATCTGTTTAGTCGCTAGACATGTTGGTCTAACAGTCCACCTTAGATCTGTTCGGTCTTATGACCATGATATATAACCAGTGGCTTATGCTAGGTCGAAGGCCCCATTTGTTCCCAATGGCTTTTTTGTAAGAGAATAAAGCTACTGTAGCATTTTTAACTCTTCCTTGAATGTTAGGTTTCCAGTTTAGTTTAGCCCTGTCAAAAAAGAGGCCCAGATAATTTACTGTTTCGGTAAAGACTAAACTGGTACCGTTTATTGAGGGAGGGTCTATGATTGGAATTTTATATTTAATAGAAAAGAGGACAAGATCAGTTTTATGGGGTTTACTTCCAATCCGCATCGATCTGGCAAACGGTTAACAGGATCTAGCTGTAGGAATTCTTTAATGGTATTGAGATGCTTACCTGAGACGGCAATAGCAACGTCCTCCGCATAGGCAATCATCCGCTTCCAGGTATACCACCAGTTCATTAACCATTGAGTTCCAGAGAAGGGAGAGAAAGGACACCGCCTTGAGGCGTACCTCTGCTGACACATTTTTTAGGAGAAGCCCCACTCAGTTTGGAGTTGATTATCCTGTTATTTAGCATAAGACTGATCAATTCCGCAAGTGAGTCTCTACCTTTTGAGTTGATAGCTCAGTCGTGATTGCGGATGTGTTGAAGTTGTGTTGAAGGCACTCTCTACGAGGGTAGTCCCAGAAGTACCCGACCTAACAAAGAAAATGCAAACAATTTGGGAAAAAATATGTTTATTTCCCTACGCAGTCTCCTTTTAGTTCAATACACTTTTCCCAGCGATGTTCAATACCTTCAATACCTCGTTTATAGTGGGAATCGTCGAGCTTCTTAAAACCGCAGACTCCACCTTTTTACTGTTGGCAAATCTTTTGCCACCGAGCCATTTTTTCAAATTCGGAAATAGAAAATAATCCGAGGGGGCTAAATCTGACGAATAGGATGCGTGAGGAAGCAATTCGAACTTTAACTCATTCAATTTGGCCATCGCGATGCAGGATGTCTTGATGAAACAACACTTTTTTCTTCGCCAAATACGGCCGTTTTTTCCTGATTTCATCTTTCAAACGCTGCAGTAAGTTCACATAATACACGCCGTTGACTGTTTTTCCTTTCTGGAGATAATCAATGAAAATTATGCCATGACCTTGCCTGCAGATGGAACTGTATTACGTTTCTTTGGAGTTGGCTCCTCGACTCTCCCCTTTGAGTCCATTGTTTTCACTGTTCTTTCATCTCGAGTGTGAAGTGATGGAATCATGTTTCATGCATAGTTATGATTCGACGTAAAAACTCGGCTTTGTTGCTGTGAAACTTCGCCAAACACTCGATTGAAACATCATCACGACGGTGTTTTTGTTCCATTGTGAGTAATCGCGGCACCCATCTTGAGCACAGCTTTCTCGTGTCCAATTTTTCAGTTAACATGCGATGTATAGGGATTTTTGAAATGCCTACGCATTTTCAATTGACGGTCATCCAATACCATTTTGTAGATTTTTTTCAACATTTCTGGTGAACTCACCTCATTTGGTCAACCACTGCGATGTTCATCTTGGCAACTCGTACGGCCTCGCTTAAACTCTGCCACCCATTATTTTATCGTTATAAAGGAAGGAGCAGAACTCACTCGGAGTAGAATCCAGTTCCGTTTTGATGTTAGTTGGATTGAGGCCTTTCAAATGAAAGTATTGTATCACATAACGGTAACCAACCATATTTAAAAAATTCATTGAGAGCGTTCACGATTGATGGCTGCCGAACAAATACTAAACGACATAGCGGCGACAAACTTCAAATTTAAGCTTTATAAGGTTATTACTCTCTACAATAGTCATTCTTTCTAAACAACACCCGCCATCTATACGTCAGGTCGCGAACTTCTGGGACTATACTCGTATACCCAGGAAAGCGACCATTGCGTACTCTCTATATTGTAGTGAATGCAAAGCCCTTTCCACCGACTTTCCTTTAGAGTAGGCATATTGAGCCGTATATCAATCAGTCGTTCTAGAGTGTTCAGAAGTAAAGATGGTAGACTTATAGGTCTGTTGTCCTTTGTAAGAACATGAGAGCATTTTCCGGTTTTCTCTCCATGACAGTGGAATGTGGATCAGTTCTACACAGCTGCTCATAATATTTTCTAGCGAAGGCAGAGTAATAAGTATCTGTAGCTCGGCAGGTATTATACCGTCGGGATCAGCAGCCTTGTATGGTTCGCAGCTATGCAGCGCCCAAAGCAATTTGTCTCTTGTAATCAGACCATGAGTTTTGGTCACGATTGCAGTAGTCCTGTTTAGGTTGCTACTGGCCGTGAATGGGGAGCTAGCTGGAAAGTGAGTGTCCAGTAACATGTGGAGTGATTCATCACTTGAGGTTGTCAAAGCGCCATCGGTTTTTTTCAAAGAGCTAACCATCACCTCAAAGGGAGGTTTCTGTAATTTTTCACAAAATGATCTCCAGAATTGAGATGGAGTAACTGCACATTCTTTTGAAAAATTGTGGTTCTGGTTTCAGTTTGCCAGTTACGAACAACTGTCTTATGAAGGGAGACCCAAGAGCTAGCTTGGAAGTTTTAATTGAATTAAACACAAGTTTATTATGAAATCAATGTAAAGTTTTATGGATTAGTAAATTTCGGTCTATGGCAATTACGAATGGAACACAACGTCGTTCATGAGACCACCGCGGTTCTGTTGCAAGCCACCATCTGAAGGTCAAAATTATATATGCCTTTTTGTAGAATAAATGGGTCAATGACCTTAATTTCAGTTTGGATGTTATGTTTGAGATCCTGAATTGTCGCTGGGTTATTGGCACAGACCTTTTTCTAAAAATAACCCCACAGGAAGCAGTCTAAAAGTGTCAAATCGCTTGACCGTGGAGGCCAATGAACATCTCCTCTAACCAAAATAATGCGATCTTCAAATTTCGTATACAATAAATGGAATGATTGATGGCTTGTGTGGACGGTAGTACCATCCTGTTGAAACCAGAGATCATCCAGACCCAATTCATTCAATTTTGGGGAAAAAAATAGGCGGTCTACATGTTGCGGTAACATTGGTGGTTTTAAAGTCTACAGAAACGACAATTTTGTTTATTTACGTACTCATACATCTAAAAATGGGCTTCATCGGAAAAGATCACAAATTTTACGAAATGTTATCGTTGGGTGGTAAACGACTCCATGACTAAAATTGCCAAAAATTGTATGACATCTGTCGAAAAGATCAAACACATTGAACTCAGTAAATGACAGTAATTGACAGCCAACATGCACACCATCACTTGGTTCCACCGATGATGTACTTAAACCTTGTTATAAAGGGTGACAAGATAATAACGATAGGAAAACATTTTTTTTATAAAACAACAACGGTGTGATACATAAAACTGACTCGGGTTTTATTTTGAAGCTACGTTCAGCCATTATGTGTAGAATAGCACATCATTCAAATGGCCGCTTCGGTTTTGCTGGCAGTGATTCAAGCGGTGGGTTAAAATTTTGATGACTCGCTCCAATATGTGTGGCATCTTTCCGCCAATAGCGTGTCGAATGTTGGCCTCGAACTCGTCCAAAGTGGTTAACTTGTTAGCGTAGACTAAGGACTTGACGTAGCTTTAGAGAAATTAATCGAGTGGCGTCAAATCGCATGATCGCGGCAGCAAATTGATGACCCAGTCACTAAATGTCTCCTTCACAACTTCGAGCGTTGCGTCGCTTGTATGGCACGTAGCGCCATCTTGTTGGAACCATAGCTCGGATATATCGATGTTGTCGAGCTTTGGTCAGAGAAAGTCGGTTAACATCGCTCTCTACCTGATACCATTAACATTAACGTTGCCTCCTTCCTCATTTCGAATGACAAAACGCGCCACATGGGCATAGTACGAGTACCCATGTATAATAATAAATTCCGATGATGCCGCGATGCCATAAACCGCCCCAACTAGTCAATCGTTGTGGATACATTGGTTCTTCGGCCAACATTTCCTGCGTCCGGTTTCAATTCTTGTGTCAGTACAATCTTATATGGATGTAGGCCCAAATCTAACTGCAAAACAAGCCGGGTTGACCCTCTGGCGATACCCAATTAAGCAGATCCCGCCGAATCGACATTTCTGTGTCTTTTCGATACTAGCCGCTGCGGTCTATGTTTTCTTGGTGGCTTAAGATCCAAATAAGTATACTCATGCTCAAACTTTTCCGTGGAGCGACGACTTGCCTGCACACTAAAACCAGTATGACGACCGAACTCGTGACGAAATTCACGTTGCGTACTTAAAACTGAGCCGGAATTTCGATAATATTTTTTAATAATTTCACCACGTTCGGCAAGCGTTACACGATGCATATACGATGCATGATGAAACGGCAAAGCTAACTGAATATTTTGACAGCGGGATGTCATTGGTAATTTTGACAGCTGCTGAAATATGTATAACAACTGGAAAAACTGTCATTTCTTTCTGGTCACCAGTTGTTATAAACTATTGTCATATTTAAGTACTATATGAGTCTTTTTTGTATAGTTTGTATCATGCAATAAATTGAAAGATGATGGTATATTTTAGAATATTTGCATCCAAGGTATGGTATGGAATTAGTGTTTTGCGATGGTGTCTACCAGACCAGACTACAATCTGGTAAAGTTTGTTTTTTTAGGGGTTTGATTTTTAAACTGATAACACTGTTTCTACAGATTGTCAATTTGACAGTTGAGAGTTGATTTGTGGTTAGTACATTTTGCCATTTTACGAAATTGACTAACCTCAGAACAGCGCTTGCAAATTGTGCAAACTTGCGGACATACAACGTAAAACGCGTCTATGTGATGTAATTGTACATGGCATTCCACAAACAACAAAAGAAAATGCTGTTGATCTTGCGAAGAATATTGCCGCTAAATTAGATCACAAATATTCCCCTCACATAGATGCTTTTCATTTAGGAAGTTAAACCACCAGTAGAAATCGGCCGTTACTCATTCAGCTCTCATCCCACGCTGAACAAAGAGCATTACTTTCTGCTTTCCGTACCAGCAGAGGCCTGACACTCTCGCAACTGGAGAAGGAGATTGACAACGCCTCCACCAACTGCAGCAGTTCCAATTCCACCAAGAACAATTCTAACACCAACACGTCTCATATATACATGAACGAAAGTCTTACACCAGTGAATAGCTCTCTATTAAAACATGCTCTTCGTCTGCGCAAAGAGGGCCTTTTGTTCTCTGTTAGAACTCGTAATGGTTTCGTTTATGTAAAAAAGAGTGCAGATGATAACGAAATAAAAATGTTATCAACATCGACATTGACTTGGAAATGTTCTTTACCCGAATCTTCAACACTCCAGTCATCTAGAGCGAACTTTAACTATGTACTCGTATGTTTTATAACAAAAAGTATTGTAGTAAATTAGTTTCTTCTTAAAACTATTTTAAATCTAAAAATGTTTATAGTTAAGTTTTCTTATATATACTTTTATTCCTGCCTTCTCCTTTTCTCCTCTCCTATTCCATTTATTTTAACTCGTCTTCCTGTTGCGTTTTTATATGTAGATTTATTAACAAAATTGTGCTACTTTTATTTGTTTTTGTTATTAATGATGGCTCATAACAACACGTATATGTCTGATGGCAATGCTGAAGTTACCGTGCGCTCAATGATAAAAATTCTATCGAATGCGTGTGAGGGGTTCAAAATATGTTATATCAACGCACGTAGTTTAAATATCTCTAAGGCCGATTACTTACGTCATATTTTTAATGGCTCAGGTGTTGATGTTATCTGTGTTACTGAAACATGGCTAAGGCCTGACTTAAGAGAAGCAGATAGGTCTGATTTGGAAGATCCCCTATACCATATTCCGGGGTACAGAATAGTTCGGAACGATAGAATCACGAGTACAATAGGTGGTGGAGTAGCTCTTTATTGTAATATTTCCTTGAATTGCCGTGTAATTGTGAAATCCGTGGCGATTGCTACGGAGTATCTTCTTGCAGAAGTTACTGCTGGCAATACCAAGTGCCTTATAGGCATTGTTTATAGTCCCAACCAGAGCTGTTCTCCTGAACCCGGGCCCCCGCCCAATTATCAAGGTTTCGCCCATCAATGACGTTGTCTACTAAAAAGCGGGGGCAGATTATTCTAAACTGGTCTTATCGAAAACATCCTCAGATTATAGCATGAATGGTTGCTACGATTTGACCAGTTACAAGTTGCCGGTCATAGGTCTTGTTGGCGGCTTGACCACCGGTAGTCCATACTAGGACTTAAATCACGGTACCATGGGAGTTAGGAGCCCCCGGGATTTCGGTCCGGGCCTGACTTGTTAGAGGTAGGCCCCCTTGTGGGAGCGTCATGGTGGCTGTGGTTTAAACCCAAATCGCGGGAACGGGTCTAACCCATTGTAGAGTTGCAAAAAAGTACTGGGTGCTGCGACTCTAAGAGCGGTAAGATGTTTTAGATCGGCCTCGACTCATACCAAGGGTGGAACTGTGCCTCCAACACAGTTCCGAATTGGTATCAAAGGATTGACGGAGAGCGATGGCAAGGCGTATCCTTGCTCCCTATGGATGTATGGGCAACTCGTAAATATAAAGTCTTACGGCAGGAGGTTTACGATAAAAATCCAGGTACGTTCTGTTCTCCTGAACCCATGTTCTCCGCACTACAAGAAGGCTCCCCATATTATGAACACATAATTATATGCGGTGATTTTAACGCTGACCTTTTCAAATATGACAGTAGATCTCACCAACTCTTAGATTTAACTGCAAGTTCCGCGTTAGCTGTTGTTAACGCATATGCTACCCCCTTCGCACCTAACTGTTCTCCAAGTCTTCTGGACCTTTTGTTGGTATCTGATCGTTCAAATGTGTTACTGCAGGACCAGTTGTCATTGGAAGCTGTCACAGACCACGATCTAATTTTCTGCACCTATAACATTGACTTATCTCGTACCCCTAACCATCAACTTTCCAATTCAGAGATTTCGCTTCAGTAGATAACTGCGCACTGCAAGTCGAGGCGAGTCTAATTCCTTGGCATAGTTGTTATTTTGTCTCAGATGTACGTGATAAAGTTGACTTATTGCAATCGCAAATACTTCACCTATTCAATAACCATGTGCCTTTAAAAACAGTGGTGGTGCGCAATAGAATTTGTCCATGGTTTACGTCTGAGGTTCATAATGCCATTAAAATTCGTAGGAAACTCTATTCGAAGTGGAAGCGAAATTCAACAAATCTGAATTGGGTAAACTTCTGTCGAGCACGTAATTTCTCAACTTCTATCACGAGACTCTCTAAGAAAAGATATTTTTTATCTAAGCTGGGAACGGACCAAAATCCCAAAAAGCTCTGGAGCAACTTACGTTCGGTTGGTGTTTCTAAAAACCATGCAGTAGACGTCTTACCTGATCTTGATGATCTTAATGATGCTTTCTTATCTACCTCATTAGGAAGTACAACTTCTCTACCCAACTTTCAACATTTTTCTGTAACACCCACAGTTTTTGAATTCGAAGCTGTATCGGAAGTTGATGTCATTAATATCATTCGTTCACTCAAGTCAGATGCCGTTGGTGAGGATGGAGTTCCTATCCGGTTTGTCAAAATGGTATTAACCCACATCCTTCGTGTAATTACTCACGTAATTAATTTTTGCATTACGTCATCATCATTCCGGTCTAGTTGGAAGCTGGCTAAAGTAATTCCTGTCCCGAAAAAACCACAACCGACTTTGGCTGCTGACTTTCGACCCATCAGTATATTACCTTGCCTTTCAAAAGTCTTGGAGAAAGTCCTTGTCAAGCAAATCTCAAGTCATCTAAATCATCATAAGCTTCTTGCTTCTGTACAGTCTGGCTTTCGAGCCAACCATAGTTGTTATACTGCTATGGTTAAAATTCTCGATGACATAAGGATCAGCTATGACTCGGACTTCCTCACTATACTTTGCCTTCTTGACTTTCCAAAAGCTTTTGACACAGTCAACCACTCAATCCTTTCTGATAAACTAAGAAGGTATTTTGGTTTTAGTGAAAGTTCGGCGCGTCTCATAACCAATTACTTAAGTAATCGCTGTCAAAGGGTTGCGGTTGGTGACAAATTCTCTCGTATCAGGAATATACAAGCAGGAGTACCACAGGGCTCAATACTTGGTCCAATATTGTTTTGAATCTTTATTAATGACCTCCCCAAAGCTTGCTCAAACGCTAGTCTTCACTTCTATGCGGATGACGCGCAAATATACCTATCTAGACCTATTGGTCTAGTTGAGGATCTTGTTTGCAGGTTTAATGTGGATTTATCCGCAATCTACCAGTGGTCGCTACGTAATTGTTTGACCCTCAACCCAGCAAAGTCTCTGCTGATTTTAATATCTAAGAAACTGCACAATGCTGAACTACTGCCGGCCATTTACCTCAGCGATACGCAATTGCAGTTCGCCGAGACTGTAACCAACCTGAGTTTTAAGATAAACCGATCCATCTCCTGTGTAAGCCACATCAATTACACTGTGGGACGAATTTACGGAGGTCTACGCAAACTTTGGCTGCTCTCTAGTTTTACTCCTGTTAATACGAGGCTGAGATTGTTAAAACCTTACTTGTTCCGTATATTGATTACTCATCAGCAGTGTATTGCAAACTCGACTCCCTATCTCAGCATAAACTTACTGTGGCATTCAATGATATGGTAAGGTATGTGTATGGGCTACGTCGGCATGACCATATATCCAATTATCATACAAATATCCTTGGTTGTACGCTCCAATCAGTTCTTACATACTAGGTGCTATATCTTCATGCACAAAATTATTCAGACCAAGTCGCCACCATACCTTTTTGAGAAACTTCAGTTCGCTCGTTCGCCTAGAACACACAGCCTTATAACTCCATCCTCGAACTACTTGAACTCCTCGCGCCTTTTCTTCATCTTTGCCACCAGACTATGGAATTCTCTGCCCACAACAGCAAAACAAATAATTGGAGCAATACAATTTAAGAATGATATTTTGGAGCATATTCTATAAAAATGTAGCAGCAGACTATTTCTTGTCCTTTACTTTTCCTCTCCTTCACACTATCCATCCTTTTGTTTTCCTTTCCTGATTAAAGTATCTCTTACTGTTAAATATAAATACTAAACTAATCTTGTATATTATCCATAATTTTAAGTACTATAAAAGACTAAGTCTTATTTGTACATCCTTAACTGAATAAAATTGAAATTGAAATTGAAACTTATTTTGAAAACCATGGTTCTGTCCGCCAAACTCATCGTGCGCAACGTCCATTTTACGGTCCACATAATCGTCCATCTGAGCAAGTTATTCGGAACACGATGAATCGTTTTCGCACTACGTACTCGTATGCTCTAGTGGATAATACGCATCCCCAAAAACGACAAACAGTCCTAACAGAAGAAGTTATTGCCGTGGTGGAGCGCAGTGTTGAGGAGAATCCGAATGAATCGATTCGGCATTGTGGACAGCAATTGGAACTATGCCCATCCACTTAGTGGAAGATTTTACGGAAAGATCTTGGCTTAAAATCTTCTAAGATCCAGCTTGTGCAAGAGTTAAAATATAGCGTGACCATTATACGCGTCGTATAATGGGTGGATTGGCCGGAAACATGATTCTGCTTGATCCTCATTTTCAACGCAAAATTTTGTTCTCCGATGAGGCCAATTTTTGGTTAAATGGATAAGTAAACAAGTAAAATTGCGGAATTTTGAGTAGAGAAAACTCAGAAGCCTTTGTCGAGACCACCTTACAACCATTAAAACTCACTGCTTATTGTGCTTTGTTGGCTGGCGGAATCATCGGCCCACATTTCTTTAAGAACGATGTTGGCCAGAATGTTACCGTCAATGGAAAGCGCTATAGAAACATGATTTTTGACTTCTTCGTTCCTCAGTTGAATAGCATTGACGTGACAGAGCTTTGGTTCCAACAATATGGCGCAACATGCCGCACGGCGCGACACCATCAATTTATTGCGAGAAATATTTCCTGACTGCATAATTTCGCGTAATGGACCTGTGACTGCCCTCCACGATCCTGTGACCTCATACCTTTAGATTACTTTCTTTGGGGGTATGTGAAGTCACTAGTCGATGCCGATACACCAGAGACGTTGGACGATTTAGAAGTCAACATTCGCCGAGTTATTGCCGATATACGGTCCCAGTGGCTCGTTAAAGTTGTCGAAAATTGGACTTCACGATTGCGCTTCATTCGAGCTAGCTGTGGGACGAATATGCCCGATATCATATTTAAGCACTATTGGCATAGAATTATCTATTAAATAAATATCATAGACATTAACATTAGCTTCAAGTATTTTATTTCATATTGAATTTGTGTGACTCTAAACAAAACACCCTTTACTTGTACGCTATTAGACAAGTACGTGGAGTTTATCGGTTAGCTCATTTTATGGTTTGGTTCAGGAGATTGAAAATTCTTCTACTCCAACATTTTTATTACTTTAATTAAGAAATATTCTTTATAAGAGGTGGTTATATGCAAAGTCTTATACTAAATCCTCGTAATCTACATAGCAATTCAATTAGTATTGTCGTCTTACGTACATTTTGGACTTCGCTATTCAAAACCTTTTGCTCCGTGGTATTCGTGAAATTGTGTAATACGCTTCCTTTGAATATACGGGTTATTAGATCTTTGCTTGTTTTCTTAACACTAGTCTATATTTAGTTTTGCGATGCTAATCTCATGTTTGGTGCCAATTTGACACAAAGTTTTATAGAGCCAATTGTAGAGTCAAAAAAAGCTTTAATAAGCTGGTTTGTTGCAGAATATTCCAATTTTTGTTATTTTTATTATGAAAAAAAAAATAAAATAGCAGTTCAACTACAAATACAATAAGAAGAAAAAAAAAAAACAGGTCGAATCGAGTGGAGAATGCTGAAATTTCATTTGCGATAAAGTACTTCGCATTTCTCACAAAGAATAAAACGATGTTCCGTACAAGTTGGTCTCACGCACATGTCATAGCGAACACTGTGAACATTTGCGTTTGTAGTTCGAGGGCACATGTGACATCTAGCCCGTTTTTTTGTGTTTGGTTGATGAATCAATATTTTGAGGGCTAGCATTTCGACCGATGCTGACGCTTGTGATGATTTTGATGGTGAATTCAAGCAAGAGGAGTACGGTGAAATCGACGAACTTGGATCTCGCACACGACGAAAAACTTCTGCCGCATGTATACCATGTGGCGTTCGTGCCCTAGCTTCGATATTGTCTTCACATAAGGCCTCGCCCAAGTTCAACAAAACGAATCGCCGGCGGAAACTTTTCTTACCCTTGTTCCATTCCGAGAACAATTGAGTGGAGTTCAAGAAGGCATTCAAAGCCGAAATGTCAAGAATGTTGTAGAACAAAGTTAGTGCCATCAGTTGGTCCTGCCTTTACACCGATAAGTGCCAACCATCTGGTCGAGAGTCTCGACACCAGCCCTCGTTTTATTGTAAAAGTGAATTATGTTGGGCTTTTTTGCCTGGTGAGTTGGATCGAAGTGGACGGCCGCATGATACGTCGAAAGCAAATTTACGAAGCGATTTTTCTTGGGCACGTATGACACCATCGTGACAAGATCTGCATGGTTGTAGACGATTTCGGTATGCAGCACTGGTTTTCGTTTCATGTCAATCAGCGCTGATGGTATCTCTTGCGATTATTCCTTATGGTGCCGACAATCGTAATTTGCTTCTTCTTCAGCTCGAGTGCCAAACTGTAAGGTGTAAAAAAATTGTTGCAAGTAACATGGCGTCCGTTTATTCCTAAAAATGGAAAAGAATCTCAGATCAAAGAAAAATAAAGGCATGTACACGAAGAAGAAACACCTTGGCACAAATGCAGACCAACACGCTGACCTTAATCGGCCAGAATCCAAAGTTTGTAGCCATATTTTCTAGGCTTAGACGAAATGTACTGTCGAGAACTGCATCGTCCATGAAATGGCAGCAGTTGCTCATCGACGATAAGAAATTTTCCAGGAACATACATAACTTTCAAGCGCTGGACCCACAGATCGAACAAATCGCGAATAGGCGCCAGTTTATTGCGTATACTCTGCTGAACATTATGCCGAGTTTCTCGGTTATCGAATCGTATCGATTGGCTAATGGTTCGAAAGCAAATAAGTCACATTGTCGCTGTGAAAATTGGTGGCTGCTTCGCTTTTCGACCGATATGCCCCAGCCAATAACAAAAGTCCATAAAAGACGCATATTTCAGACACATCAACCGGCTTCCATGTGACGCCATGCTTGTGAACACCGTATAAATTGGTCATTTGTACCACAATATTCTCGACTGGCTCGATAAAAAACAAAAACGCAGTCACTGGAGTGCTGATGCGAGATTTCGCAAATGCTGTTGGCCCTGCAAAAATTTCAAATGAAAGCGCCTAAACAAAAAACTCAAAACAAACCTTGACGAGAAGCGAAATCTATTGTCGAGACTGATGGGCATGGTGGCATTGGATCGCGCACATACTGAATTTTCTTGTCTTTCGACTTGAGAGCGTTATCCGGTTCAGCAGCGATTTCCAAACGCATTTCTTGTCCGATAAAATCAGCATCACTCTTGTCACTGTTATAATTTTCGGAATCACTTTCAGTCTCGCTTGGTGAATAATCTGTATCATCTTCCGAGAATTCGATCACATATATTATATATGCTTATATCTTTCACAATGAAATAATTACGAGCTCTGTTCACCCCACATCTTCAAATATGTTCCTAGGAAATGACATAATTACTATCATTGACTTTGTTTTATTCAAATGTCACGACATATTCTTAAGTCAAAAGATATTAAAATTAGATTTAATAAAGAAGTTTTGAAAAACAAAAATAATGCCAGCTTGACAGAAATAATTAAGAAAGCAGCATCGAACTTGTTAACAAGGAAGAACTTTGTAAGTAAACAAAAGTGGTTTGATTTCAAATGCCTTAAGACAAGAAACATGTCCTTTGCAGCCCTTGCTCTTCTACGGACGTTCAACCAAAATGCGTTTAAAATCCTCTCTAGCAAATCAATAAAATATATCAAACAGAAAAATATTATCCTTTGAAGTACAGATGATCATCTAGCTTATAAACTGCTCGAGATCTTCAGCGGAATTTTGGAAGGCTGCAAAGCAAGTCAGCGGAAAAGTAAAATAATTGGGTCCAAGTTGCATTCACAATAGTTGAAGGTGCATTTTAGCAGACTGTGAAATCCCAATCAGATTTCAGCAGCTTTTCAATATGCACCTTCGTTGTTAATCGACGACTTTCTGGACCCGTCGTTCTTATTTTCCGAAGTTCTACACGTCATCAACGAATCGAAAGATCAAAAAGCTCCGGGAGACAACCGAATCCCATTCGAATTTTACAAACATTTGAGAAATGAATTCATTTCATTAATTACTGAGGAACTTAACAGAATTTTCGATACAGCAATTATTCCAATTATTTTCCCCTTGTCCAAAAATATTGACTACCCACTACTCCAAGGAACTACCGAGGCATAAATATTTCAGTGAAGCTATTCGCCGCGATATTGTTTAAAAGACTCAATCAATGGCTATCTAATGGGAAAATTATTTTTGAATTTCAAACTGGTTTTAGGAAAAAATACTCGATCAGATATTTTCATTCAATAATAGAGCTGAAATTTACAAAAGCCAACACAAATAGTTCTATGCTTTCTTTGTCGATTTTCGTGCACCTGAAATCGATTCAATACCACGGGAGGCATTATTTTATAAAATTTACAAAATTGGGTTGTCTAGAATATTTAAAGTCATCAATATTTTAAGGGCAATCTATTAAAACAATAGAGCATATGTCTGGGATGGGGAATATATTTCCGATGAATCCAAAACAACAATGTGTATGAAGCAAGGTTGCGTCCTGATTGGGCTTTTATTTTTTGTGCATTGTGTATGCGCCAAACAAAAATACTTGCGATTATGTACGCAGACGATATAGCTTTCCTTCCGGACTCAATTAGGGGCATGTGGTTAATGATAGACAGGCTAACGGAGTACTGGGACCTGTTTAGAAATGAGAGCGGTAGATGTTCAAGCTACAAAAAATGTAGTATCAGAGAAAGTTCTTAGGATAGTAACGGATGACCAGATAACAATGATAGTTTTCCAATTGTTATGCTGCTGAGACGCTGTTAAATTTAGCACTAATATGCAATCTTGCATCGTTTAACGCTTTCCGAAATTATGCGGAAATTATTAAAAAATAGTAAATACCCAACGTGAATTTCGTCGTAAGGTCGGTCGTTATCATGGCTTCAGTGCCCAGGCTATTCGTCGCACCAAGGAATAGTTTGAGTGTGAGTACACTCTTTTGGATCTTAACCCACCAACCAGACAGAGATTTGTGCGAAATGAAGAAAACATAGCCGCCGTAGCAGCCAGTATCAAAGAAGACCCAGAACTGTCAATTCGGCGCCGATCAGCTGAATTGGGCATCGCCAGAGGGTCAATCTGACTTATTTTGCGGTTGGATTTGAGTCCACACCCATATAAGATTGTGCTGACGCAAAAATTGAAGCCGGACGACCATACACAATGCCGTGAGTTCGCTAATTGCGCGCTGGAAATGTTGACCGGAGATTCGTATCATCTTCTCGGACGAGGGCCATTTTCGGTTCAGCGGCCATTTGAACGATGTGCTATTCCTCACATAATGGCATGAACGTAGCTTCAGAGTAAAGCCTGAATCAATTTTATATCTCACACCGTTGTTGATTTATTTACATTTTTTTTCCTATCGTTCATATCTGGTCACCCTTTAGATATTCAAGAAGAATGGATCCTTAATGATGAACGCGCCGAAATAGTCAGCGAATACAAGTACTTGGGATACAAATAAGTGTGAAGCTTAATATGTAAAAAACATCTTAAGGAACAATTTTCAGAAGCAAAACGTGCGATCGCTTCTGTTTGGCGTCCCCAAATTCATGGTCAAAACTACATTACGATTTGTTTTTTTTTTTAATGCCAAGTTCTTTACAAATAAAATGAGCTTTGAACTTGATTGGTCATGCGATGCAAATTGTAACTGTTTAATCAGTACATGCTTTTAAAGTGTAAACTTTAAATTAACGAGTGCAATAGCAAGTTTGGTTTGTGATAATAAGTAGTTTTGCTTTATTTTTTATTTATTTTTTTTTGCGATTTGTAAAATAATTTAACCTGGATTTTGTTGCTAGCGGTATTTAAAAAGAGGATAATGACACTTTCTTGCAATATTTTAAGTCTAAAGTTAATTTTCGAGCTTTTAAAAATAATGTGTTTGAGCAGTAAAACAAATATATATATTTTTTTTTAATAATGTAAAAATTAAGTTGATGGGGATTGTTTTTGAATAAAAATAGTCTTAAAAGTTAGGTAGATATTTTCTTTATGAGAAACAATCATAAAACATTGCGACTTTTTGCGACTTTTTAAAATATTGGCCTTAAAAGGTGTTAAGGAAGCTGATGTTTTTTTTTTCTTTTTGACACAGGATCGCAATCAAATTTCATTTTTCTTTCAAGAAGTCTCGTGATATCACAGAAAAAATAAATTTTTTGGTAGAAAAAGTTAAAAAGGAGACCAATATTAAAATTTTAGAGCAAATAAAGAAAAAATTAACTGATTTTGGTCATGAACATAGAAGAAGATGGCTGAGCGCCTTAAGAAATACCAACAACTTCTTTAAACAAAATACAAACTGGTTGCAATGTGAAATTTCGTTTCCATGTCGAGCCCATGGTTTTGTTGGACGGATTTTTCAGACCAAAGCGAACGATCAAAGAGACTTAAAACAGAAGATTTGCGATCTAATTGCACTACCGAAGAATTGAGCTACTCTGCGATGCAACTACAAGAACAAGGAAAACTTAACTCCTCAAATGTGATGAAAAACATAATCTTTTCAACCCTTTCACGTGTTGATAAATACCAAAAAGCTTTGAAAAAAATGGACCATGGAATTATTCCATATACAGGAGAGGAAGCTCTTTCAATAGTTGTTAAAGGTAAACTAACAAAGTTCCAATACAATGTTATTAGAGATTCCGCAATAAAACATAATAACCATATGTATCCAAACGATGCAGCAGTTTTAGAAGCAAAATGTTATCCTGAAAACTTGGTCACAACTGAATCATTCACAGAGTCACCTCTTCAAAGTTTATTAGATCACACAGTTCGACGTTTATTTGAAGGAATACGAGATGTTATAGAAACATTGCATATTAATGAAATATCTAACATGAACCTTATTCCAAATGGGGTTGCGATGGAAGCTCTAGCATGAGTGAATATAAACAACGATTTTCAGATCCAAGCATTTCAGATGCTAATATTTTCTTAACATCTTTTGTTACTATTCAATTAGTGTCAGGGGACTCAGAATCACAAAGTAAAATTATATTTTGGCAAAATCCTCGTCCATCATCAACAAGGTTTTGTAGATCAATACGAGTTCAATTCGTCCACGAAACAACAGATGTAACTGTAAAATAATTCGATTACATTGAAAACCAAATATCTTCTTTAAATGAAACTTTAATGGATCATATTAACGGAAGTATTTCAGTAAAACATAAAATGCATCTTACAATGATAGATGGTAAGGTCTGTAATGCCATAACTGAAACTTCGTCAACTCAAAGATGTTATCTTTGTGGTCTAACATCAAAAGATTTCAACAAAATAGATTTGGTGCTGAACAAGCAAGTTCACGACAAGTCAAAGCTGAGGTTTGAGTTATCTGCCTTGCATGCTTGGATAAGGTTTTTTGAATGATTAATCCATGTCACCTACAAACTGCCTATAGGACAATGGCAAGCTCGTGGTGAAAAAAATAAAAGAAAAGTCGAAGAAAACAAGAAAAGGATTCAAGAAGCATTTAGGAGCCGAATGGGACTGTTAGTCGATAAACCAAAACTTGGTTTTGGTAGTACGAACGATGGTAACACTGCCCGCCGATTTTTTCATGACTCTGTTACTTCTTCTGATATAACCAACATAAATTAAAACATCATATGTCGATTTAGGGTTGTTTTGTTAACAATATCCAGTTGATATCCAATACAAATCGCTCGATTTAACGAGTATTGTATTTATACTGCAAATATGTTTCTGCAATTGTATCCATGGTATAATATGCCGACAGCTGTACATACAATTTCAATACACAGCCCTGAAATTATATCTGAAGCTATTCTTCCGATTGGACAGCTCGGCGAAGAAGCCCAAAAATCACGGAACACAGACATAAAGCGCTTTCGAGAAAGTTTCTCAAGAAAATTTTCGAAACAGCAAAACATGAAAGATGTGTTTCACAACCTTTTGGTTGTGAAAGGGTCAGAAGCATTTATAAGCAGTTTGAGAAAATTAAACCCAAAAACGGAAAATGCGTTTCCATCTGAAGTAATTCCAGTTTCACAAATCATTGAATGATGTTCATAGGACCACATGTTGGTATCGTATCATTAAATATCAAACAAAAGAAAACCTATGGCGTTAAAATAAAAAAAAACACTTTTTCCTTTTTTTTTAAAGAATTTTCATGCAAATTGACTAGTGCATTTTAGTAAAACTGTCTTATTTTGGTATAATCGTGCAATAATAAATTGAAAAAATACAAAAAATAATTTTGGCCATGTTTTTGGAAAAATTTACCAGTGTGCGTCGTTGCATTGCCATTAAAAGAATATCACACAGCTCAAAGCAGAAACTTTTCAGCCCAACAAATTAATCTTTCTGTATGGAGCTCAAGTTTATTGTTTTCACCCTTTTGAGGAAGTGGAAAAGTTTCTTCGATACCTCCTTTAACAGATTTTTCGACTACCGAATAGTAAGCCAAATTATAATATTTGCTGCATTTGGAAACAGGAGCTTCTCCTCTATTTCTGGACAATGTGTATGACTAAAGTAATAGAGATGGAATAAAGCAGATTGCCCAAACTTGTGCTCAATACATCATTTCAAGCAGAGGTCACCTTTGTCTAAGCTGGGAACGTCTAGCGTCTGAATATGGTTTCGACTTCACATTAACGGCAATGGAGCAAAACGTATCTTTAAGATCTAAGCTTAACGCATTGCTTGCATTCCTAGGACAGGATAGACACGAGAACTGTGTAAAGAAGACTCGGAAATTTCAACATGGAATGTACAATACTACTCGCAATTTAGATATGATCTACAATATGATACATAGTAAAACGATTCGTACACTTCAGAGTACAAAAAAAACAGAAAGAATTTATTTAAACAGGAAATTACAGCCATTAACATAGGAATACAAGTAAATGAACGTGTTCAATGACGTAGTGTTAAAGTTATGTTGGATTCTATCAATTATAGTTCGAAACTTAAGCTATTTCAGCAATAAGCTACTAACGAGAGTACGAGGTGAGCTGATCCCTGAGGAAATACCGCCTAAGGTACTTTAGTGCAACTATACTGGAAAAGAAAGAACGCTGAGTATTTTAGATCGCATGTACACCGGCATCCAAACAGAAACGTAATTTTAAATCATTAGAAAAACGCAAAATTTTTATGAGAAGGGATAATATTTTTATTTTAGCCTAAAGTACAAACTCTAAAATTAGTAATGGAGTATAACATCTGCCAAATGTCCGCCTCCGCTCTGCCTATAAATAATCATTAATTTGATAAAATTTTTTATCACGAATAATAGCTCTGATATTTTCATTTAGTACATGAATCGTTGGTGGAGCATAGACCTTATCCCTAACATAGTCCGAAAGGAGAAAGTCTAATAATGTTGAATCGCACGATCTCAGCGACCAATTTGTCACGGAAGAGAGCCATTATTTCAACAGTTGTGTGGCTTGCAGCGCCCGTCCTACTGAAAATAAACCTTGTCCATAGCATCAACTTCAGACAAAAAAAGTCAGTCAGCATCGGTCGGTAACAGAAACCATCCACTGAAACTGTCGTCCCATTTTGGCCAAAACGTCATCTTCTCGGACGAGGCCCACTTTTGGCTCAACGGCTATGTCAACAAGCAAAACTGTTACTACTGGAACGAACGCAATCCACAAGTGTTCGACCAATCATCAACGCATCCACAAAGATTGACTGTTTGGTGCAGTTTATGGTATGCCGGCATCATCGGACCTTATTTCTTACGAAATGAGGAAGGAGACACCGTTGCCGACTATGGTCGCAGGTATAAGTAGAGCGATGTTAACCGACTTTCTGTGGTCAGAACTCAACAACATGGGTGCATGCAAGCTGTGGTTTTAACAAGACGGCGCTACATGCCAAACAAGCGACGTACGGCTCGAAGTTGTGAAGGAGAAATTTGGGAACTGGGTCACCTCAGGGCGAGCGTTCATAAATTGGCCGCCGTGATCGCTCGATTTGACTCCACTCGATTATTTGCTCTGGGGCTACGTCAAGTTTTTACTCTACGCTAACAAGCCAACCACTTTGGATGAGCTCGAGGTCAACTTTCGACACGGTATTGCCGGAAAAACACCACACATATTGGACCGAGTCATTAAAAATTGGACCGACCGCTTGAAGCACTGCCAGCAAAGCCGAGGCGGCCATTTGAATAATGTGCTATTCCACACCTAATGGCATGAACTTAGCTTCAAAATGAAGCTGGAATCAATTATATACCTCATACCGTTGTTGTTTTATTTAATTTTTTTTCTTATAGTTCTTAACTGGTCATCCTTTATAAATATTTAAATTATAAAAGAAATACAAAGTGGGGCCAAAGAAATGTCATAATGTGAATAGGGTTTTGAACTTGCAAAGACTTGCAAAGTTTGCAAAATTTCAGAAGTCTAGCGCCGTCAGATCTGGCGATCTGGCCCGCCAGTTCAAATCGCCAAAACGGGAGATCAGTCGCCTGGAAATTTTTGGCTTAAAATCTCCATCGTTACCCGAGCTATGTACACGATTCAGCAACTTGAGGCAAAAAAAAACTCGTTTAACATCTGTCTGTAGCTATATAGCGCTCACCAGTTACGGTTACGGTGATGTCGCCGGCATCCTCAGAAAAATAAGGACCAATCACTTCTTAAGCGCAAATGCCGCGCCAAACAGACACTTTGACGGGAAGCAACGGCTCTTCGTGCATATCATGTGGATACTCCGTTCCTCAGAAATGGGTTTCGTCTTTCATTATGACTTCAGATACCAAATCATATTCTTCTTGCTCCAGGTTTAACAGAGCATGTTAGTAAGTTAACCTTACTTGATGGCCAACAGGCAGAAATTTTTGAACGATTTGCACTTTATAAGGGAATGTCTTCAGGTCTTTCACAAAAATTCGACGCAACGAACGATGCCAAATTGTGTGTATCGTTGTCTCGCCGATGTTTGTGGACTCTCCCGGATCCACGGCCACACCACTGATATTCTCCGTCGAATGAGCTATACGGGGCCACTTCTTAGGACATTCCTAGTGGACCCAGCTTGCACGAGACTCTCAGCCAAACTTTTAATTATTCGCTCACATGGTGGACGACTACGAGAAAAACGACGACGATATTCACTGTGCGTTAGAACAACAGACCGGAAATAGGTCATATAAGCAGTAGTAATTATTCTGCGTTCTTATGGTGTGTATCGCTCCATTGCTTGTTGCCAACTAATTCTCTATCTGCAACACAATAACTCTTGAAGTCATTTGCAAACATTATGATATTACTTTTGCCCCACCTTGTATATACTTATTTTGTGTAGGGAGCCTAAATATCAATCTGGTAGAACCTAAAATAAACCTAGATATTATATCTGACAATACAGGGTGACTGACTCGAACTGCAACACGGTCTTGAGACGGCCGAAGAAAGCATCGCACGCTGCACGCAAGTGGCTCTGCGGTATTTTGGCCCATTCCCGGTGAAGTGCTTGTTTGAGGTGGTCAAAACTTTGCTATTTTTTAGTGCCAACCTTCGCCTTCAAAATACCCCAGACAGATATATCCAACGGATTTGCATCCGGAGAATTTGCAATATTTTGTGTCGAAGAAATGAAGTGTGGAACATTGTTTTTTAACCAATCTTGGTTGACGCGCACTTTGTGAGACGGTGCCGAGTCTTGTTGAAATGTCCACAGTATCCGACCGAAATGATTGTTTGCCCAAGGCTTCAATACTGCCTCTAAGACAGTTTCACGGTATACGATCGCATTAATTTTGACGCCACGGTCCTAAAATACGAGCGGAAAGCGACCATCGGCGGTTATGGCGGCCCAAACCATCACCATCGGTGCTGCCTGCTTTCTGGTGGCCATCCAAAGGTGTAAATTTTCGAAGGACCTCTCTAGCAAGTAAACTCGGTCATTTTGTTTGTTGACATATTGCTCGATAACAAATGGCGACTCATCGGAAATACCAAATTCGGCAACTCACCACTTTCGTGCAAGCGTAGCAACTCCTTCGCTCTTTCGACTCTAACTTTCTTCTGTTGCGGTGTAAGATCGTGTGCTTTTTGGAACTTCAATGGCTTGAGGCTAAGCTCATTTTCCAGTATGTGTTGCATCCGATTCAGCGATATGTTGAGCTCACGAGCCATTTTTCTTCCACTTCGACGCGGATTTTGCTCAATTCGAGCCTTCACTTTCCAAACCATTTCTGCCGATTTTGCTGTTTTTTTATGACCACCTCCATGGCGTTTTGCAACGCTGCCACTATCACGGTAACGAGCTATGGTTTGAATTCCATCGCGGATAAAAATTTTTCAACACAACTGAGACGCAAATCGTTGAAAAGGCTTGTAAATAATAAAATTATCTGCCATGTGTCAAAATTTGAGCTCACTGTCATGAACGGTTTGGGAATTTGGGTGTATAAACCTAACTAACATGATATTTTGAGGATCCAAACATTCCACGTGCAAAGCCGAGATTCGTTGTCCTTAAAAACTTTCTTGGGGTCGTCAACATTAATATATATCCATCCCCATCCAAAGCTAGAGACAGCCTCTGAACTAAGTTTTGGTGTTTTTTTCCATGATGTGGAAGTTATCCCCATGCACACCCCCAATCTGGAGAGCCCGATTCTTGATAAAGCCCTAGACAAAGGGTCCGGCTAAATAGTTCTGTGCCAATTGCCTCGCTGAGGTTATGAAGACTGCCGTTGGCCTATACAGGTTCCTTGATCCACTATCTCTATTCCAAGGTCCCGACCTGGGATCCGAATACGTGGAAGTAGCTCTAAAGTGGACGTGCACAATGTAACTGAAACTTGATCCGTATATGGAATTTCTCTGTCGCCGTCCTGTTGAAGTAGAAGTACCATAGTGCGAAGACTATCCTCCCCTATCTCATCTGCAGCCGCCAATGATCTCTCGCAGGGATTGGGTAGCCTACTGTCAGTAAGATATACTAGTCTACCAGGCTTTACCACTTGTCGGTGAGAACAGGAATTGGTGGGCAGAGGTTTAAGTATCGGCGTTTGTGTCTTCATAAAGCGATACGAGAGTCCAAGAGTCACATAAATCAATGAAAAGTTTCAGAATTTTGTTTCGCACATCATATACAGTTGTTCGTGTTGACAACCGAACATTTTCATATTGTTCAAGATACTTTAGGTACCTGTAAGTGCTAAAGAGTCTACAAAAATACGTTACTCGTACCTTTAATTTCCAGACATCCATAGAACTAACGTACATATGTACATTTTTATGAAGGAAAATGTGTATTCAATTTTCATTTAATCGACAAATGAAAGCAAAATGGCGGCCATAAGAGAAACCCAAGATTAGATAAATATTTTAGCACCCAAACTAACAAGGACTTGCTCCCCACTCTCCACATTGAAATAAAGCAAATGATATTTTATATCCTCTTTCATTTCTTTTATTACCAAGTGGGGGTAGTATCTACAATTTTATATTTCCATCTGAGTCAATATAAGAAGTTGTACCATCCAACTGGGGTACTTGGCATGATGTGATAGTGGTGCCATCACCTCCTGCTGCCACATAATCCCTCCAAATAAACTTTTTCTATATGTGGATACGAGTATGTATCCTACCCCTGAAAACTATGAACAAATAGAAAAATCGATAGTTCTCTATAATTTTTTTTCTTCTCCTTCTTCTTTTTTTTTTGATATCTTTTCGTTTCTTTTGGTTTTTTTTTGTATACTCGTATCCTTTATCCTCCGTCCGCCACCGTTTAGCAATTCACTAAAAGTATCTCTCTCCCCAAAGAGCAAACTTCCAACGAGTCGTTCCTTTATTTTTGGTGTTTTTGTTTTTTTTTTTTTTCCAAAACCCAGTTATCCTTTCTTCCATTCGTTTGGCCCCCCAAAAAACTCAAACCCAACCCATTCCAATCCGCTTTAACAACTCCGACAAAGGTCTCTAAATACCCAGGTTGAAGATAGCAAAGGATTTTTTTTTTCTTGCAGATTGTGAGAGTTTGTGAGTCCTGAGTTCTTGCTCTCCCCATAAACCGTTTGCCGAAAAAAAAAAAAAGAAAGAAGGACGATTGAGGAGGGCTGTGAGAAGACGAGAAAAAAAAAAACAAAAAAAAACACCAGTGTACTAAAACACCGGCTAGGTATGCTGAAGGACGACGATGGTTTGGTTAGGGCGATATAAGGGAGGGGCAGGAAAAAACACATTTGAAAGCCCCAAATTGCTGGCATTCTTTTCGCATTCTCTTTCTTTTCTCGTCTCTTATGTGGCCCATTTAACCATCTCTCTCTGTCAGCTTTGTTTTCTTTTATAACATCATCGTAGTTTACTTTCTTCTTATTTTCTCCTCCCAAGGATATTTCCACGTCATTTAGTAGTGTGCTGTGCCTCCTACCACCATCGTTCCGTTCACATTTCAATTTCTATCCTCTTTATTTCTCCATTTGGTTTTGCTCCATTTTTCCTTTCCAAATATACATTTACAGTTAACCATAAATAATAAGGGATTGCAGAACAACCGCTTTTCGGGGGTACAATGTAATACGTATAATTTTCATATTATCTGCAGACCTTGAGTGTATGGTTGGGCGAGGGTCTTACCCTCAGACGGTCAGAAAAATACCAAAGAACAAGAACATCAAAAAAGAATCTCAGGGATTCCTTTCAGAACACACACACGTACGCAACCAAATACACAGATGGGTAGATGGAGGGCCATAAAAAAAAAGTGGTCGCTCGTCGTTTGGAGTTCTCCTTCATCGTGGTCTTCTTAGAAAAGTACATGGCAGAGATAGTGGTCCCACTAATTTCACTTATTACCAGCATTTAAGGCGAAATAGTAAAACGAGCGGATTTTCAACTCTGATTGCATGGCTGTAGCTGCAGCCGTTCCCGTCACCTTTGCCGCAACTGCAGCCGCAGTCCTTAAATGTGTCTGGATCTGTATTTGTATTCGTATCTGAAGGTAGAACGTCTGCAGAATGTGGTAAATCAGCCAGCGAATTGTTATAATTTTGTCATTATTCGTATTTTGGCAGAGAAACGGTTTTCGTGAATTCCGTCCTATCTCTGTCGCTGATGATTTTGAGAGGATCGTTCTGATGGGTTAAGTGATCGTTGGAATTAAGTGATTGCAGGTTACGGGGATACGTGATGCGTTTTTAGAGACAATTGTCATGTTGGGAAATCGATCGAATTAGAATGATGTGCGACTTGGAGTGGTTGTGCTTGGAATGTCATAATTTGGTGCGCCGAGTTAAAGGGTATGCAAGGTCTTGCTTTGCATTGAATTTTATTGATTCTATACAGAGAGCAGAGAATATGTACTAGTACCGTTTCAATCTGTCGTCTGTCAAATGGAAAATGAGGTATTAGTTCTACTACAGGTTCAGTATCAACCTGATTTGAGGTATAGTAAGGAGGAATTCTGCAGTACCAAAAACCCTGCATGCAAATGTATTTACTGACCTTACTTTAGGTGGCATTTCAGACCGGGTTGGCCTTGTGCCTCAACTTACAGCTCTTTCTACTTAGAGCAATTCGGCACTAATTGTCTCCAGTTGAGCACATCATTTCAGGGCAGGTTGTTCTTTATCGCGTTGCTTTATCGGAATGGATTTGAACGGCTTTCGGCGGTTTTAATGCAAGAGTCTTTGGATTCTAGCTCTTCTGACCAGGTTAAAGTGGCTGTACAGTCCACGCAAATGGGGCCGAAAATCACTCCAAGAACTTTCCTCTCAAGTGGCCAAAGACATTTCCGTCTGGAAATATACAGCTCTTATACAGTGATTTCATCGTTGTTCGTGAGACGGACTTATTTCTCAGCTGCCTTCTCAGACCAAAAAACCAGCTTTTGGCAAGAGGGATTCGTCGCTTGATCTCTAGGTGATGTCGTTGTTTCAATGTACTGTGGATCCCTAGTAACCTAAGTTGATGGTTGCGGGTCTGGCTTACTATCCCAGCCGTTAGCGTTGGGTGTATTTTCTTGTTGATTTGCCCTCATTTACCACAAAACCCATCCTTGTCCAGAATTTAAAAATATTGTGTTGTGATTTTCGGATAATATTTTTTAGTTGATGTTGAAGAAATCACATCCCAGCCACAGTGATACCACAGCTCTCCACTGTCATCCTACACAGCCGGTGAAGTTTTCAAGGATTCCAAAGCTTGTGCTGACAATGTCATCACCGGTTGACGCTCGAAGATTTGATCAGAAAAGGCTCTACCAGCCGGTTGAGATTGTAGCCGTTCGACGCCACCGCTTGCAGTTTTCGGTATTTCGGCCTCTGGGATATTCGCATTTGCATCTTAGCTACAAGAAGGTAGTTGGACTTTCGGGATGCTTGGACATTCAGAGTACTAGGGAGGTATTTTACCTCGATCGCAGTACGATCAATTTGGTTAATCAGATGACTGTCAGGCCCCCTTACGGATGTTGAACTGTGCGCAACGTGTGATGACAATTTGGGCTGTAGCCGTGTAAACTATGTTTTTTCAAACGCACTACTAACGAAGCCCTCCTTTCTCAACTTGCCGTTAAAATTATTAAGCACGATCTTAACCTCGTGGCTAGAACATTACTCATAAGTTTCGTCGAGAAGTTCGTAAAAGCAATCTTTGGCAAAATCGGCTTTTTTTTCTATGGGGGCATGATCCCATATCAGGCTAATGTTGGCGAATTTAGCCTTGATGCGAATTGTAATCAGGCGTTCAATCAAATGCCTGAATCTCAAGGCGTTTTGTCCACGCACTACAGGCAAATCCACAATAAATTTCGCAGTTTTCAGCCTTTTTTGACTCCGTACTCTTTTGATGGCGGCGTTATCCGCTTTGTAGCATTTTAGGGCCTCGGCTTATTGTACCCTTTCATGTGGATTGTAGAGGGTCCTAACATTCCATGTTGGGGTCATCAAAACTAAGACTAACCATATTGGAGGCTCTCGGCTGCCTTATCATAATCCAACTGGACGATCGCTAACCTGAAGTTCTGGATCCATTAGAGGGTCTTAGCGCTGTCTTTTGGTGCTAGTGCTCCGAATATGTCGAAGAAGCTTAAATAAGATCGCTGAATTTGCTCCCGACGTCGCCGTTGAATCTATCTTGGGAATTTCTCCGCCAAAACGTCCGCATTGTGCTTTACCTGGAACACCCAGTGGCGCGCTAACCTTTAGTTACATTTGCGAGGTGGGATTAGATACATAGAGCAGGCAGCCCTAGACGTCATCAACGATTGGTATATGTACTTTCAGTCAATCCTTTGTGGTAGTTCTGTTTACGAGAAATAGGAAGTTGACTGGTCTGATTCATTCAGTCGTAAACGGCGTCACCATCCATTCTGCTGCGAAGCTAAGAGTTCGGGTGTCATCCTGGATAAACTTCTTTGGACTAAACATGCTATAACGAAAACATCGATTATACTGTCGGCTTTTGGGCAGTGTAAAGGAGTTTTCGGCGAAGACCCAGGAGGGTCCATCCTATCTGTTGGTTGGAACACCTGGCTCTGTTCTTGATACACTGATGAATATCCTCGCCTTTGGTATTCGTAATACGTGCTGCACCGTCAAAGCCAATCTCTAATTAAGAATTGATGGTCTTTGGTACAACACACACTGGAGTCTTGATGGCTCTGATCCTACGTATTCTGATGCAATGACGTCACAACTCCTGCCGTCGCGAAAATACGGAACCTAATTTCGCTGTGCTCAAGTATGTTTATGACCATTGCCTAAACCAGAAAATGATCTTGACAGATGGCTCCAAAGCCGATCTAGGATGCGAGGCTGCAATCTTTTTACAGGACGACGACGTTAGATTCCCTTCTCGTTATAAACTGGAGTCTGTTTTCAAAGCAATGATATACTGCATCTTGATGGTAACGAATTATATTTGAAGAATCGATGTACGGTGAGAAGTGTCTGTGTCTGTAGCGACAAGCAAGTAGGCAAGCTACTTCTAGGGTCTTGTTGAACCCTCTCACGACTTCCAAGCTAAATCGAAGTTACTGAGTCTTGTTTGGGTTCCGTGTCACAATGAGTTCGTGGAAAATGAGGTCACCGATTAACTTGCTAGGCGAGGATCAGACGAGGTTTTCACAGGATCCAAACACGCGTTAGAACTGCTTGCGTTCTTGGTTAGAGCTTCCATTAACATTCGGGTTTCATGTCAGGATAACTGCATAAAGTATGATAGTCTGGTCGTTTGGTCGACAGACCAGATGAATGCTTCCCGAGGTCTGTTGGAAGTCAGCAGCACCAGGCTCCATTACCCCAGTATTGATGTAGCGAGCACTGGTACTGTAGGTACTTTATCACTGAGGCGTTTGCTCCTATTTTTAAGAAAGACGGAGGTATGGAGATATTACTGTAAAAGGAACATACAAGGAGTACAATGGACTAGTTTTTTGTCTTAGTGCTACGAGTATGTTCTGAAAAATAAAGAAGTACTGGGTGCGCCAGCTTTTATGTAGGTATGTGAATATTGAATAACTTTAAAACAAAAAACAACCGACTTCTATATATGGAGTATTTTTATTTAACTTGGTCCTTTACTATTTGGACTAGTTTTTGAATACAACATCAATCAAGTGGGCGACTTTATGGAAATGTGCCCTTTTTTCTGTGTTTTCCGTCAATTTTTCGAGCATCTCAATGGTCTGAGGCTTGCTGGAGTACACTTTGTTTTTCTAATAAGCCCACAAAAAGAAGTCCGGAAGGGTCAAATCTGGAGGTCTGGGTGGTCAGTCAATGTCGCCATTTTGTGACAGAACACGTTCAGGGAATTTTCGCTGCAGAAACTGCATTGTTTGATTTGCAGTGTGGCATGGCGTACCGTCTTGTTGAAGCCAGTAACCGTCCAGACCTTTTTCACACATTTGTGGGCAGACATAATGAGCCAACCGATATCGATTCTCTGAAGAAAAATGGCCCAATAATGGTTTTGGCGCAAACGCCGGTCCAGACAGTCACTTTTTGGTCATGCAATGGTGTTTCATGGATCTCGTGTGGATCATGCAATGGTGTTTCATGGATCTCGTGTGGATCCTCGGCTCCCCAAATGCGGTGATTTTGCTTGTTAACGGCGCCAGATGACCTCGTCGGTCATCAAAATTTGCTTCCAAAAATCAGGTTCAGTGTCAACCAATCGAGCGACTGTTTGACGGTATTCTAAGCGATGGGGATGGTCTGTCGGCAATATTCTTTGAGTCAATTGCAATTTATACGGAAACAAATGCAAATCAGCGCGGCGACGATACGACACATGTGGGTTCTCGGCAGCGCTCTCTCTTATAGCTTCAACCAGTTCATTGGAACGTCTTGAGCGTTGATGAATGGCATGTCGATGATCTCCCACTGTCTCGTGCTGAACAAAATTTGTCACTAAACCGCGAATAGTGTTGTCAGACGTTGTCTGTTGATTTCGACGATATGCACATTGAGTTAACACAACTGAACTACTATTTTCAATGTACAGCGTCACTACTTCGGCGCATTGTTTCGATATGAAGCGCTTGATGGTTAAAATTGTACTGAATTGACGTTTCAAAAACATGTCTACTCAAGTCAATCCGTTGATAAATGTTAAAATTATTCAATATTTACATACCGACATAAAAGATGGCGCAACCTGTATATGCTGTGAACAAGGACGGACACACAGCATCGAGGAATCACACAGAGCTATAGAGCCACCTGAATCGGTGATTAAGCTTCAGTTTCTGAAAACGCATCATACATTCAGCAAAGGGATTCCATACACCGAGTTTATCCATTTTACGTACAGTGTTGTGCAAAACATACCGGATTTTTATCGAATATTTTTCTTTGGTGAATTTTAGGGAACAGAAAGAACTTAAGTGAAATGTCTTGTCAATTTAAGAAAACTTATTGTATAAGTTTACAAATAAAAGAAAAAAAAGGTTTTGCGATGTGTTTTATTGTACAAAAAAAAACTTAACTTAACTCGGTAACGGCCTGTGCAAAATATACCGGATTTTCGTTATACTTCATATTTTGTCCAGTAACCGTTGTTTTTTAAGACCTGCTCGCATCTTTTAGGCATGTACTACACTAGATTCTCAAAAATTTTTTTGGAATATTCTCCCATTCATTGTTTAGTGGCGTCATAAATGCTTTTTTGGATATGTGCGTCTTCGACCCTACCCATCTTTTTAAAATGGCCCATAAGTTCTCGATAGGGTTTAGATCGGGCGATTGAGAGGGCCGTTCTAATACATCAACATTTTTCTGCGCAAGCCACTCCTTAACCAACTTTGATGAATATTTTGGGTCATTATAAATAAGCTAATAAACCCAACGCACTGGCATTTCCTCCTCAGTGTATGGTAGCATTACGGTTTCCAGTATATCCCTATACTAAAAACGATCCATAATACTACTAATCGCATGTATTGGTCCACATCCTGCACCACAAAAACATCCCCGCACCATAATTGAGCCTCCTCCATGCTTCACGGATGGACGACAATGACGTTGCTGAAAACGTGTCCTCTTCTATCGTCTAATATAAATACTTCCATCGGAAGCAATCAAGTTCAACTTACTCTCGTCGCTAAAGAGTACAGTTTTCCACTTCGTTGCTGACCAATTCAAATGGTTTCTTGCCGATTCCCGTCTAGGAAATGATTGGCGCTAGCAAAGTAATCAAAGACTTACTATACGAATAAAATGGTATCTTTTTTGCTTATGTATAGCAGTAAGTAGAGTCATTTTCGCTGGTCGAAAAGAAGAAAAACTAGCTTCTCTTAAAGGCCTGCGTATGGTACTTGGTTCAATTGAAAGATTGAGCTCATTAACAATCTTTCTTGAAGGCAAGAAACAATCGTTAAGAATCATTTTCTTAATTTGCCGATCAGTTCGGAGTGTAGTTTTTCTGGGACGACCTCACAGTGAATGGTTTCAACCGGTTTTCCATTATGAATTTTTTTTATAATGTCACACCCCACCACTGTATTTATTTTTAGCCATTTTATTAGTAAACAAATTGAAGACACCCGACGATTTAAGTTTTACTAAGTTTATAACTGACTTCAAATGACAGTCAAACCATTATCAGCAAGTTAAAGAGCAAGAAAATCCGGTATGTTTTGCGCAGGCATGGTATTGAGTTGAGCTACAGTTTTTGGCAAAACTCTAAAAATAATGATAGCAATGCCTTGTTTTTTTTTTCTATTTGTAAACTTATTCAATAGGTTTTCTTAAATTGCCAAACAAGTGTACCTATTGTATTCCTGTCCGATAGAATTCTTCAATGAAAAATGTTCAGGAAAAATCCGGTATGTTTTGCACAGCACTGTACATGTCGAATTCGCTGATGTTGAACATAATTGCTGCCTATTCGCAAGTCATCCAAAATTTGGCTTTAGGCTTGAGAGTGCCGACACTACAATAGAGGCTTTCCCGCCTGGGCATTTCATGTGCTGAACTGTGAACCGGACTCATTGGGAGGACATCTGTGCTAAGACGTCTTACATTTGTCCTCATGCTTTTTCCATAATATGATCCGCTTTATGTTTCTGCTGACTTAATTTTATTTTGAAAATAAGACCTTGGCTGTAATATCATCAGGGTAGTGGATGATGCCTACTGTGTCCCGCTTTGACGGTCTCAGAATAC
The DNA here is from genome assembly GCA_963966105.1 of Volucella zonaria. NCBI lineage: Eukaryota > Metazoa > Arthropoda > Insecta > Diptera > Syrphidae > Volucella > Volucella zonaria. The sequence goes on from OZ014530.1 coordinate 58,107,276, forward strand.
CATCATACAGAGAACATTCCATATAACCGGATGCAGCATCGAACCTTGGGGAATTTATCGTAGGGTTCTCTCACTGCTCATTGTCACTCGTTAGCTTTTCAGCACTGGTCTTATCGCTTTGCTTCCACTTGAAACTGCACTCTTGATTACCTGGATGTCCATCTGCGTGCGTGGCTTTTTGCGTAGCATTATTTGATGATTTCCACTTTTGTTTCAAGTGTGGACAGGATTATTCAGATGGTTAATAAAACTTTGGGATGAGGACAAGTCGTGGCTTTTTGTTCTGCAGCGGGATGATATCTTCCTATCATTATTGTGGGACCCACTATACCATTCTGCACTTTAGCAATTTTCTGCCATAGTTTTAACTTCGATGTCTTTTCCATATTTACTAGGCTGTGGTGTTTCTGCGTTTGTCAGTTGGGTCATCTCGGCCACTTGTGGACCTTTAAGATGGTAACATTAAGTGAACAGCAGTCTATCGAATTATGAATGTATGGGCAACAGTTACACGTATGTATAGCTCGTCGGCTTTGGAATAAGATTATTTTACGCACTTGTCAATTTAAGAGTCAGAAACTATTATTATACATTTGTACATTCTTTTGTATGTATGTAGATATGTACGAGTATATGAATACATATGTACGTAGGCGCTCCTATCTCCTTCAATTTTACAACCATTTTCCCTTTCAACGACTACTGACTGCTTCTACATTTCTATGGTCATTTCCTTAGTCAAAATGTAACAAAAGATATATCAAACCACATAACAATTGCCCAAGTCATTCAACATGACATCCCGAACAAAGGGGATTATCAAAACTTTGACAGAGGATAAATTATAATCCTTCGCACCAGTCCTTTTTGGCTGAACATAACGAACCGAAAACAAAAGCAAAATATCATACGCACGTTGAGCGAAAATAACCCACCGGTCACAATGCCACACCTTCATAATTAAATTATGAGAAAATAGGAAAATCTCAAGCTGTTCCACTCTACCCAATCTATCCAGGATACCCTGTCTATGAATACAACTCCATGCCTTGGAATTAGAGTCCATTTTTGGGATTGGCTCACATCCTTGGCAAGGATAGATACGAGTAAAGCTGACGCTGACTCTTACTTTAACGCTAACACTGCTGACGCTGACGCTAACGCCCTTCCTGTTCGAGTACTAATCCCTCAAAATGCCAATGCCGGTCGACACCGAACAACCCTCGTAGGACCAAAAAAAAAAAAAAAACTAAAAATAAATAAATAAAATCAAAAAAGGACAGACAAGAGATTGCGAAACCATAGGATATTGATTACGTTAACCCCCCTGGTCCGTGTGTACGAGTATGTGTTGGTGTGGATTGTTGTACAACCTTATGTTGTAATTATGAGATCAAGTGGGCATGGCTAATCGATTTCACCCCATGGTGAGGTCCTTTACCCCTGACTGCAAGCCTTTTGTTGCCATTGTTTACCTCACACCCTGTGCAAAGTGACAACATACCCGACGCAGACAATATGCATACTTGGCTGTCTATGTACAACGGTATTGAGGTGCCTACTAACTCATTTGGGAACAAAGAGAGAAAAAAAAAAACAAAAAACAAAACAAACAAAATAAACCCTTGAGTCCTTTGGAACTTCGTGACCAACAATTACAATTACAGTTACAATTGCCCTTATCGCTTACAAATTACGAATTGTCATTTCTAAGCGCCGCTAATTGTGTACAAACAATTAATTTGGTAATTTTTATACGAAATTCGTTATTTTTTTTTTTTCGTTTGTTTACAGTTTAAAGCCCCCACCAAAAGATGGCGTCACCAAGAGTAATCCATCAAAGCGACATCGCGAACGTCTAAATGCCGAATTGGATCTGCTGGCGTCATTGCTGCCCTTCGAACAGAATATTCTTAGCAAATTGGATCGACTGAGCATACTAAGGCTGTCTGTTAGTTACTTAAGGACTAAAAGTTACTTTCAAGGTAAGTTCTCCTACATTACAGATACTTTGGGGACTGTAGATGGCGTTTATACCCTTAATTGCTTTTAATTAATTTCACAAACATTTTTTGGGATAATTTATCAATTTTGTTTGTTCACCCTTAAGAATGGGATGGGTGGGGGAGGACTCCGATAATTATTTTGTTCATTTTGTCCTAAAGTTTGTGTTTGCGGTGAGTGTCGTAAACAACATTTTCGATTAACGTTAGGTAAAACAAATTGTCAAAAATTGTCATCAGCGAGGTTTGTCGGAGGGAAAGATGGACAACAACTGTGCAAATCTTTGACACGTGTCAAAAGTTAAAATTTCCGAGACTGAGTCATGGCAGTTTGGTTTTTGAGAGACGGGACAGTGGTGGGTGGGGATTCTTTGGTTAATAGATTTCCTGAATTTTCCAATAAAACATATCCGGCCATTTGTGCATTAGTAGGATGAGCAGCGGTCAACTTGGGATGGGCTTAATTGTGCTCTTTACAGCGGTGGGACACAGTGGCGCCGAATGAGTGGTCAAGTGGCTGAATGGATTTCTATTCGCTGTTTATGTGGAGAAACGTTGTCTAAGTTTTGTATATCCAAAAACATATTTCAGCAGGTCAGCGGTTGACCCTAGTGGAGCAGCTGACTATAAACTTTGGATAAAAGTTATAGATCTAAGTAAAAAAATAAGGTCACTTCGAAACCGAAGAAAAAGGCTAAAGCAGGGAGCAGCCTTGGTGGTACTACAAATAGTCAAGAAAAGATAGTGAGGCTAGAGAAAGTAGCAACACTAAATATAAACAATTAAGGAATAAAATACATAGCAGTACAAGCTGCTCTTCAAAAGACAAATTCTACCACCTTCAATCGTGATCTCGGGTTTAAGGATGTCTGGCGAGCTGAAGAGTATCATTGTGGAAAGCACACAAAAGCAATGCAAATGTATAGGGTCTTTAATAGGGACTTCCGAACTTTGACAGTTGATAGCGGCCATGTTGTTGAAGCTACATCTGTCACATTGGCACCATGGACGAACATAGCATTCAACAATACGTGTAAGAGGTAAAACTGTTACATCAAAATAGGTGTTCTGTTCGGGCAACGTTCCGCGTGCTTCGCCCATTTTACGGTCGCCATAATCGTCCTACCGATAGGACGATTCGCAGTGTGGTGGATAAATTTGAGTTCACTGGTTCAGTAAACAATAAATCAACCGTCGTAGGTCGACGAAACGCAAGATCTGCCGAAAACATCGCCGCTGTCGGAGAATCCGAGGCAGTCGATTTCGCGTCGCTCACAAGAACTCGCCCTTTCGCAGATTTTTGCATACAAAATTCAACTGACCCAGGAGCTGAAGGTAAACGACCATAGACAACGACTTGTGTTCGCTGAATGGGCTCTGGAGCAGTTGGAAACTGGCCCTAATTTTCTTCGGAAAATCATCTTCAGCTATAAGACCCATTTATGGAGAAATGGGTACACCAACAAACAAAATTGTCAAATTTGGAACGATATCAATTCACGTGAGATTCAAGAGCGTCCTATGCATCTCGAAAAAGTCACTGTTTGATGTGTATTTGGGGCTGCTGGCGTCATCGGTCCATATTTTTTTGAGACCGACCTTGACCAGGCCATCACCGTCAACAGCGAGTGCTATAGGTCGATGATTACCAACTTCTTTCGGCCTGAATTGGATGATAAGGACACCAACGATACGTGATTTCAACAGGACAGCGCTACGTGCCACATAGTTGACGCAATATTGGAAATTCTGCACGAGCGATTCGAGGACATGATCATCTCACGTGGAGGTGATGTGAACTGACCACCGAGATCGTGCGATTTGACCCCGTTGGATTTTTTCTTGTGGGGTTTTCTTAAGTCACAGGTCTATGCGAATAATCCATAGACATTTGAACGATTATATATTCCGTACAAAATGGCATCGATGGGCCTTTCAAACGAATAAAAAATTTCGATGATATCTCAGACACACTTTGTTGTATTCAAATTTAAAGATAGGAAGCGCTTAATGAAAGACCCTTTACATCGAATTGATACATAATATACACATCTATCGCTGAGGAATTGTGGTAAAGAACGCAGAAGGCAGAAGGCAACAGTTTGGCCTTCGAAGAAGAACAAATCAACATTAGTGAAATTCCAAGGAGAATCAGCAGAAGTCGGCGGGTTATTGCTAATTTTCTAAAATATCCTGACCGTTATGGAAGTCTTAAATGGTCAGGAAGAAAAAGGAAGCTTTGTTTCCCAGAAGAGCGGATAATCACTGGAGCCGCCAGCAATTCAACTAAAAGTTGTACAAAATTAGCAGCGCTAGTTCAGACTAGAGTGTCAAAAACTACGGTTTGGAGAGTTATCCTGCGGAATCCGAAACTTTGCCGATCGAAACGAGGTCACTAGGTTTGAATTCACCAAGAATAACATGGATACGGATTGGGCCTCTGTCAGATATCTTCAAATTCTTGTGAACTTATTTTTTGTAATTTAAACTTTCATATTCCTTTAAAAGGTTATTTTTTCTGATGAGAAAGAAAATCGAATTTGGATGGTCCTGGTGGATTGCATTCCTATTGGCGTGACCTACGGAAGCAGCCCCAATATGTTCAGAAGCGAAATTTTGGTGGGGGCTGCCTGGAAATGCAATTCACTTCATCAAAACTGAACAGCAAAAATTATGTTCCGACGAAGTTTGGTTCCATTTTCGGCAGATAATCATGAGACGAATTGGACTTATCAGTAGGACAATACTCGAATTCACACCATCTACTGGCTTAGAATAAATTGGTGTCAACTTAATGAACTGGCCTGCATGGTCTCCCGCTGTAAACCAATTTGAAAACCTTTGGAGAATCCTAGTGAGGAACGCTGAAGGAAAGACGTATGAGTCAATACCAGACCTTAAACACGCTCTCAGGGAAGAATGGCTTAAGATTGAGGCAGGGATTTAGGAGAACTTAAGCAAATCCATGAAAAAGAGGCTATTTGAATTAACTCATGCCAAAAGTTCTCAAATTAATTATCAAGTGTCCTTTTTTTTCATTTTATAAACTATAGAGGATGCCCAGTTACAAAAAAGTGAAATTAAGCATACTTCTAATTCATCTAATAATCTCCGAAATGTAAATAAAAAGACAACTATTGAAAATAGACTTAAAAATCAACCGGTCAATGGACAGAACACTGAAAATAGCAACATGGGCTGCAAGCAACCTTTTACAGCACAAATCTGAATTAAACATCTTTCTAGATAGAAGTTAATTGGCTACATTTATTATAAAGAATATGCATGTAACAACAATAATTATTGGTTTAAAAAACAAATAGTTTTAGATACCAGCAATATAATTGTACTGCCCTCCTAAGCGATCCAGAACTTAAGAAAACATTGCTGAGCTCGTAAATTTGTTAACGCATAACATACTCGGGATAAGGGGTAATTAACAACAACAAGAGCAAAATTCTTTATCAAGCAGGAACTACAACTGCAAATTTTTTTCCTCTGGATCGCGTATATACTGACCATCTGATCCTTACAAAATACCAGATCTTGTTGACTTGTAAGCGTTGGAACTAATTATGACTTATTGTTAAACTGTACCCCATTGATCTTGTTGCAGGAAAAAAAGTATCCTAAGCTTGTAGCCAAGAGAGCGAATTGGATTGAATTCAGAGAAAGTTATATTAACCTAAGGGCAAATTAACCATCAAGTAGAACTGTGGTTTAACAGGAGGCAGAGAAAAGCACACTGGTCAATTTGAACAGCAAACGACCTGAAATAAAATACTCCGTCAAAATTCTGATACTAGAAACGAGAAGGGCTCGTAGAAAATTGCAAGACACTTTCACAAAAAATAAGGTTATGTTCAATTGTCTTAAAAATTAACTTAAAAAAATTAACTCGCGATTTGAAAAATGATTTCGATTTAACGACGAAGGTGTCTTCCAATTACTGATTGTGGAAAGCAGCTAAGGGCATAAAAAGTCCTCACTTACAAAATTCCCCCTTGAAAGCACCAGACAAAATTAGGTCCGAAGCCTGAAATAAAAGACTAACCTATAAGCAGAATATCTGTCGAACATATTTAAACCATTCTCGTCAAGTGCAGCTACTGAAAACCTACATTTTGCTGATAAAAGTGACAAAGATAAAGTTCTCCTTGTTACACTCAGAGAAGTAAGAAGTCCGTGTCAACACCACATAAAAAAGAACCAGGATATAACTGCCCAGGTTTTAAAATAATTACCAGAAGTGATTGTAAAGCCCAAAGCAAAGTATGCCACCAACAGAAGTATGTAGCTCGTTATTTATTGTAAATTTTGAAAAAAAAACAAGTAAAGGCAAATATTTATCAGCGAAAATGGCTTTACTCTTTTTCAATACACTTTGAATGCGAATGCAAAGAACGAGGTACTAGTTCCAAAACATGAGGCGAAAAATACTAGAATGTCCCAAAGGTAGTAAAAGCTTTTGATCGTTTGTCAAAAACATCAGAAATTCTGCCTCATCCTCCATTCCAAGGCTCAATTACAACGACGATCCAGCTGTCAGCTCTTAAGACAAGGCCATTCTGTCGAATCTTCAATGGGACGAATCCACTTTGGCACTCGTGTAGTAGGAGGGGTACCTTAAAGATCTTAACATGCATAAATCAGCTGGTCTAGAGGGTATATCTCCCCTTCTTCTGAAGAGCTGTTCTTCAACACTGGCAGAACCCCTGCGTAAGCTTTTTCATCAATCCTACTCTTTAGGACTTTTTCCGAGCAGATGGAAAAGAGCATATGTTCAGCCTGTCCTTAGAAAGGTGAATCTTCCTCTCTCACTTCCTAAAGACCCATTGCATTTATGTCCCTTCTTTCCAAGGTCGTGGAAGCGCTGACAAATCGTCAGCTCATGAAATATCTCGAAACACGAAAACTTTTCAATGACCGTCAGTACGATTTTCGTAGCAACAGGTCCACTGGTGATCTGATGGCATGTCTCACCGAAAAATGGAACCAAAGCGTACATCAATCTGGCAAAAGCAAGATAGTTGCACTTGATATTTCCAAGGCATTTGACAGAGTTTGGCATCAGGCTCTTTTGTCGAAACTGCGTGCATTCGGGATCGACGATTCTCTTCTTCAATGGATTGGAAATTGCCTTTCGGAACGTTCAATTCAAGTTGTCTTGGATGGTTTCAAGTCTTATATTCTCAAAATAAATGGTGGTGTGCCACAGGGCTCCGTTCTGTCTCCGACACTCTTCTAATCCAATATATTCCTTTGCTGACGATAGTGCTCTCTGTTTTTCATATTCGATTCTGGACTCACGTCCCTGCTCTTCGGCTGTAGAACGGGAATGGCAGCGTATGTTGGCTCATTAAATGCCGATATTAACAGCATAAGCAATTGGGGAACTAGTGGAGAGCAGAGTGGAATTTAGTGTTTCCAAAACACAATGCTGTATGCTGTCGCTAAAGCGAAATTTGAACACCCAGCCATTATCACTTGCATCGTCGAAACCGATAAACTTTCCATTCTCGGTATATGTGTCAGTGACAACTTACGTTGAAATAACCACATATTCGGTGTCGTCAAAAATGCTGTGAAATGTCTAGGTTTCCTCAAGCGATTTAAGAAGTACTTCACCCCCTCTGATCAGGCCTCAATATATGTACTATAAGGCGTTTATCTAGCACCTGCTAGATAGGATTCAAAACCGTGCGACAAAACTCATTGCTAATGCTATGTAATATCAGTCAATCAATTGACACCCTCGAACACCGATGTAATGTCTCGTGTCTCACTTTGTTTTATCGCTATTTCCACCAGCAGTGCTCCATAGAAATCGCCAGTAGCATTCCCTTCAAAATTTTAACCGCAACACCCGTCTCGCTATGAATACTCATCAGTATACCCTCAAGCCCACTTTCGGACGTACTCTAAAATATCGTGATTCTTTCCTAAGCCGTGCAACTCGCTTATGGAATGCCCTGCCTAGCTCTTTATTTCCTAGCCAGTATAACGTGCAGACATTTAAAACCAACGCACATCGGTATCACTTTTTTTCTCCTCCCTAACTTCCTTTCTCCCACGCTATGTTCAAACGTCTTAAGGGTACACAAATCCTTTGTGTTCGTGCCAATTATAAAAAAAAAAATTCATTTTTTCATTTTTTTTTATTATTTCATATGATTGTACAACATCTTAAGTTTGTTGTGTAAAAATTTTAAACAAATCGGAGCAAAACTTCACTCTCTTCTTCAGACGTCGAAAAACGTTGACCTTGCAATTTATTTTTGATGTCTGGACATGAAAAGAAATCATCATCGGGTACCAAATTTAGGCTCTATGGCGACTGACCTATCAATTCGATGTGTTGAGTGCTCAAAAAGTCACTTATTTGTGCCGACCTGTGAGAGCTCGCATCGTCGTGGCGGAGAATGACCCGTGTTAGGCGGTTGCTTTTTCTTATTCCTTCAAAGATTTCTGAGAAACAAATGGTGGTGTACTATTCCAAATTGATCGTTCCACATTATTTTAATGGCACGGTGACGACAAGTCCGGTTTTTCTGAAGAAATAGGGGACCATTTGCCTGGAAGTAGTTCGTGCGAGAACAACTTTTTTGGAGTTGGCTCATCTTGAAAGACCTATGCAGTCGACTGCTGTTTAGTTTAGATCCATGATTCGTGGCCTGTCACGATCTTATAGAGGTCTCTCACCGCTATTGAATTTTTTCAACATTTCTTTGGAACAACCAACACGAACCCGTTTTTTTTGGCAATGTGAAATTATGTGGTATCCAAAGCGAAGCCACGGCCAAACATTCATGCAATATTAAATGTATGCGAGTGGAACTAATGCCCAAGCATGCCTCAATTTCACGATAAGTCACATGACGATCTTGGAATATTAGTTCCCGCATAGTATCGATGTTCTCTGGAACAACAACCTATTCTGGACGACCATTACGAAATAAGTCCTGGAGCGAACGACGACCATGGTTGAATTCGGAAAACAAGCGAAACACGGTGGCCCGGGATGGTACTCCATTATAACGAGTTGATTGGTATACTATTGATGAGTTACTCCACGTCGACTATTATATATACAGGGTGACTTAACATACTCGAACTCCAACTTTTTAAAATGCTATAATTTTTTTATTTTTTGATAAATTTTATTATGCCAAAGCAAAAAATGTTGGAAAATACTTTGAGACGGCCGAAAAAAGTATCGCACGCTACACGCAAGTGGCTCTGCAGTATTTTGGCCCATTCCCGGCGAAGTGCTTGTTTGAGGTGGTCCAAACTTTGGTATTTCTTAGTGCCAACCTTCGCCTTCAAAATACCCCAGACAGAGCCATCCAACGGATTTGCTTTCGGATAATTTGCAATCCATTGTGTCGAAGAAATGAAGTGTGGAACATTGTTTTTTAACCAATCTTGGTTGACGCGCACTTTGTGAGACGGTACCGAGTCCTGTTGAAATGTCCACGGTCTCCGACCGAAATGATTTTTTGCCCAAGGCTTCAGTACTGCCTCTAAGACAGTGTCACGGTATACGATCGCATTAATTTTAACGCCACGGTCCAAAAATACGAGCGGAGAGCGACCATCGGCGGTTATGGCGGCCCAAACCATTACCATCGGTGCTGCCTGCTTTCTGGTGGGCGTCCGAAGGCGTACATTTTCGAAGGACCTCTCTAGCAAGTAAACTCAGTCATTTTGTTTGTTGACATATTGCTCGATAACAAATGGCGACTCATCGGAAAAAACCAAATTCGTCAACTCACCACTTTCGTGCAAGCGTAGCAACTCCTTCGCTCTTTCGACTTTAACTTTTTTCTGTTGCGGTGTAAGATCGTTTTCTTTTTGGAACTTCAATGGCTTGAGCCCAAGCTCATTTTTCAGTATGTCTTGCATCTGTTCCAACAATATGTTGAGCTCACGAGCCATTTTTCTTTCACTTCGACGCGGATTTGACTCAATTCGAGCCTTCACTTTCCGAACCATTTCTGCCTATGTTGCTGTTTTTTTATGACCATTTCCATGGAGATTTGCAACGCTGCCAGGATCACGGTAATGAGCTATGGTTCGAGACAAAAATGATTTATTCACGTTGAGGTGTTGGAGGGCTCTAACGATAGCTACTTGTGGTTTTCCAGCCAAATGTAAAGCAATAACATTATCACGTTTGAATTCCATCGCAGATAAAAAATTTTCAACATAACTGAGACGGAAATCGTTTAAAAGGCTTGTAAATAATAAAATTATCTGTCAAGTGTCCAAATTTGAGCTCACTGTCATGAACGGTTTGGAAATTATAGCAGTCTGAAATTGGTTACAGTTCGAGTCATTCCATTACTTGGCTGAAATGAATTTTTCAAGTCTCTGTAAAAAACTCAAATATCACTCGTATGGCAAAAACGTCCCGAGCACGTTTTTACCATGTGGTACCACTTGTACCATTAAAAAGGTCAAACTTTACTATGCTGAAGTCAGATTTGACGTATCTATGCCGGGATGGCCATAATTAAAAACGAATAGACGAATATTGCTTGCCATTTCCGTGCGCAGTGATATACGAGTAGCTTTCCAAATTTCACCATAATATGATCCATGTTTCAATCCGGAATTCAACTTCATGTGGTTAAAATTCCATCACCGTAAACAAATTATCCGCTATTGCTTTATTTACAGAAGACCCAAACTGGACAGCAATTCTTCCATTTACGAGTTCGATGTACTCTCTGATCCTATACAAAAAGTGTATCCCTGTATCCTAATATTGAAATCTCAAAAAATTTTGTGTGACTTTGACATTCTGGACAGACAACCACCGAAGGACGGTGTGCAAGCTTGCAAATGAGAACACGCGAATACCCAGACGTTGATAGTTATACCTCCAACACCCTGGACTTGTTTTTAATTTCTCACACTGATAAGTACACTGTTGATGTACTTTCCCCTCTAGGCTTGTCGGATCATTATGTCATACCAGCTAGATTATCGTACATAGGTCACACAGTTAGAGAAAAGACTCCTAGAAGAACAGTATGGCAATACGAGGAGACTTAACACTGTTTTTTTAAATTTAACTGGTCGTTATGTTTCCATGATAACAATGTGGACGTCGCTGCTAATATGATCACAGACACTATTCACTTTAGAATAAGATCCTTTATCTCTCATAGGATGAAGAGTATTAAGCGATGGTATGGTACGACTGGAGCTGTATAGGGGCTGTCAGGGTTAGGGAAATGTTTCCTCGGCCCTACAAGATCAACCCGACAAAAAACCCGAGGAAAAGCGAAAAAAGTTCAAACGAGCCAGGATATAGAGGTGGATTTGGACATTCGAACAAATTTCAGGCCATTAATGATAATAAGGAGTAAGAATGGCCCAAGAACTAACCCCTGCAGCTAAAGTGCCGAATTCAGAAAAAATATCATTATGAACTACTCTTTGATGACGATTATCAAGATAATTATACACTGGGCGGACTGATCTTTCACTGAAACCAATAGTTTAAGCTTCTGACAGTAGCTTATGATCGACGCTATCAAAAGCCCTAGGGAAGGCAAGCAAATACAAAATCAACGATTTTGACCATAGCTTTTGTGCTATAACTTGCACGCGAACCTGACTGAACCGGGAATAACAGACCGCGCTGCTAGATGAAAGTGGAAATTTGGTTTGCCAAAATTTTCTCCAAGACTTTTGACAGACATGGTAAGATGCTTATCAGTAGGGGAGGAAGGTTGATGCTTTTTCGGGACAGGAATGACCTTGGTCAACTTCCAATTATCAGGAAACATCAGTTTTTGAAACAATACTAAAGTCAAAAACAAGGTCGAGAATGAGGTCATTATACGCGATGACACTTGGTTTATAAATTGCAAATCTAACGCAGTATTTAGGTTTGTAAATTGGGAATGTTATCAATTGTGGCCTGTTATTCAACATCGATTGAGCGTAGATTGCTCCAAGGTTTTTTTGAGATATGTTCAGAGCTCAGTTTTGATAAAAAATATCTTCTTTTCGCTCCATTTAGAGTATAGCTTTTTATGGATTTTTATTGCATGGTCAACTTCCCAATTGAACCATGGACACTTTTTATTACGTATTGCAACTGTTCTAAAATTAGGGATTGCGAGTAGTTAGTTTGTCATTCACGTTGGAGGAAAAATAATAATTTTTCCAAGGTAGCTGGCTGACGAACAAACGAACAGTCTCTGGACTTCGGTTTAGTAAGACGATACAAGTAAACGTTGTATAGAATAGATTCACGAAAATAATGGCTCTGGGGCGTAGCATCAGGATGAGATGTCTCACCGAAAAGTGGAACCACCAATCTGGCGAAAACAAGATACTTGATATTCCTAAAACATTTGACAGGGGTTGGCATCAGACTCTCTTGTCAAAAATTATTGCTTTTGGTATTGACGACTCTCTTCTTGATTAAGTTCAAGTTTCGGATGGTTTCAAGTCTGATATTCACAAAATAAATGCTGGTGTACCCCAGGGCTCCATTCTGTCTCCGACACTCTTTTTAATTTTTATCAATGATCTCTTGATGCTCTTCTTCTGTAGAACTGTAACGGGAATGGAAGCTCATTAAATTATATTAACAATTGGACAGTGAAATTTAATGCTACCAAAACGCAATGCTGTCCGCTGACTTTAAAGCAAAATTTAAATACTCAACCATTATCCATGAATGGTATTTGCGTTGTCGAAACTGAAAAACTTTCCGTTCTCGGTATGTGTGTCAATGACAACTTACTTTGGAATGACCACATATTTGATGTTGCTAAAAATGCTGCGTAATGCTTCCTCTAACGACATAGGTAACATTTCACCCCCTCTGATCGTCTCATAATTGGTGCACAATGCGCACATCTCGTCAGGTGCATCTGAAGCATTTCTGCTAAATAAGATCCAAAACCGTACATTGAAACCCATAGGTGACGCTAATATTGTACTGTCAATTGACATGCTTCTTCTATTACTATTTTCACCACCAATGGTGCATCCAAATTGCCAGTAGCATTCCGCATCTTCAAAATTTGAATCATAACAGTCGTCTCGCTATGAATGCTCATCAATACACCCTTGAGCCTACTTGCGGACGTATTCTAAAATATCGTGTCGAGCTCTTTATTCCCCAGTTGTTATAACTTGCAAACATTTAAGACCAATGAACATCAGAACTTCTCTTTTCTTCCTCCCTAAATTCCCTTTGCCCGCGCTGTGTTCAAACAGGAAACTAATAACCCGTTGAGCACGCTAATTAAAAAATAAATAAAATTAATGCAAGGATATTCGTAAAATTGCTCCTGAAAAGCTTAGTAAAATCATAGAAGAAAAGAGAGTCATCCTGAATCTTCTGAAATCGACTCGGAATTAGGAATATACTCGTACATTCGATGAATTTATCCACCACGGCGGCCACATACAAAGGCTATTCTAGAGCTTCAATTTTCGACAATTTTTTCGAGCAAGCGTCAATGGTTGCTGGTTTATTGGCATAAACTATGGCACGATGTTGGTGGCCAATTGACGGGTCTATTTCTCAAAATGACTCTATTGACAAATCCTGTTTTCAATAAAGCGATGCTTTCGTTGGTACTCGTACTATGATTAGGAGCATTATCTTATTGGAATCGCACTGCTTCCACATTAATGTCACACAAATTTCGAATAAATAATCATTGGCCATCGCATTGTACCGATGTCTATTGACCGTATCTTGTGGGTTGGCTTCATTTTTGAAGAAATAAGGACCGATGATGGCATCGATGTGCAATCCGCATTATTTCTAGAATTTTCGGAATTCAATGGCATCTGATGAACTTCTTCCTCACTCCAAATACTGCAATTCAGGTTGTTTACGTAGCCGTTGCGGTGAACAGCTAAATTAACTTCTTACAATAGACTAAAGCCCCTTTTCGTAAAATTTACCTTAGAGTCCAATCACTGAACATCCGACGCAATAAATTACCACGCGGCTGTACCCAACCCAGTCCTGCCATAAGTTCTGTTACACAATTTTCAGCGCTTATCGTTCAAAACTTCTTGCGGGAACAGAACTCTTAATTTTTTTTTCAGAACTCATGCACTGATCATTGAGGAATACTAGTCAGTTTGCTTTCAGTTTGCAAACTATTAACATGGAGTGGGGCGTTAAAGAGAGTCGAGTCGCGGTAATAGCGTTGCATAAGTGCGGAAATAGTGCTGGCCAAATTTTCGAGTTGCTAAAACCACTCGGAATATCGAGAATATTCGCTTATCGGGTAATCGCTCGCTTCGACGATTTGTCTGGAGTAGAGGACATGTCAATAAGTGGTCGCCCTAAGAATGCGTTGTCCCTAAGAATGCGGTAGTAAATGCAGTGCGTAAACGAATTCGGAGAAATCCCCTTAGGAAGCGGAAGATCATGTCCAAGGAATTGGATATATACACCATATCCAACCATAGCTGATTCGGGATGATCTGCATATCAAAGCATATCGTCAGTCCACGGGTTATCTTCTAACTCCTCAACTAAAAAAAATGAGGATGGAAAGATGCAAGCGAATTTGGCAGTGGCACGTGGACAATGGCTATGAAAACATTCTGTTTACGGATGACAAGATTTTTACCGTGGTAAAAGTTTTTAACAAACAAAATGACAAAATTTATGCCACTTCATCTAAGGAAGCGAAAAAAGTTGTTTCAAGGGTTCAACTTGGACATCATCCCGCTTCCGTAATGGTTTGGTGGGGAGTCTCTCACTATGGCGTCACATCCCTCCATTTCTGTGAAAAAGGTGTAAAAACTGGTGCAAAGGTTTACCAAGAAGATGTGCTAGTGGGTGTTGTGAAGGGTTTGACCAATACCCTTTTCAATGGATACAGATGGGTCCTCCAACAGGAATCTGCTCCAGTGCACCAAGGCAAAACCACACAGGAGTGGCTCAGAGTCAACATTACTGGCTTCATAGCAGCATAAGATTGGCCATCGGGGAGCCCTGATCTGAATCCACTGGATTATGGTTTGTAGTCAGAATTGGAGAACATGGCCTGCAAGAATCCCCACAGAAATTTGGAAAGCCTTAAAACAGCATTAACCAGAGCAGCGTCCACGATCTTCATGGAATCTGTACGTGCCGCTATAGCTCAATGGCCACACTGTTTGGAAGCTTGTGTTTAAGCAAAAGGCAGTCATTTCGAGTGAACCGAATTTTTTTTTTAATAATCAATATTGTGGTCTAATAAATGAAACAATTTCGAATACAATATGTTTACTGGTTTTTTTTTATAGCGTTTTATATTTGTAACAGAACTTATGGCATGACTAGGCAGCTCTTGCACCAATTGGATCTTAGAATCCTTGGGACTAAGATCCGTATGCAGAATTTTCCAAATAGTGGAAGAGGAAAGGTAAAGTTGCTGCTAATGACGGCCAATCGATAAATTGGGGTCCTCTTCACCACAAGCTTCCACATCCGCGGTATTTTCTTCTGAACGCACTGTTCTCGTTCTTGTTGGGGTGTGAGTATCCAGAAGAGTGGATTCGGTGCACAATTTTTCAATAATTCGATAAATTATTGAAATGGCCGATGATGGCTGCCATAAATTTCCTGAATGCTCCAAAAGTTTTGCGAATTGGGCTTTAATTTTGGAAATATATTTTAGCAATTTAAAACCTTTGTTGTGGAATAGCTGAAAAGTCCTGATTAAAAAGTCTGACATTGCAAAAAAAAAAAACACATATTATATACGAAACTGTTTCGGATGACGTTATGAAACTGAAAAGTCATGTTGGCAGCACAAAAATTAGTTTATGCTTGCCTTAAAGTCGCCTGGCGTTTGAGCTTTGATCGAGAGACTCGGCCTTGGTTAGGAAAAGAAGATTACCTAACCTCTCTTCCAATTTCTCATTATTTTTTGACCCAACATAGTCTTTGTTACTTTCATTCGAAAGACCCTAATGAATTAGTTTATCTGGTATCAACTCCGCCTTTTTGCTCTCGTCCAATACTCACCGCCATAGAATAGAGCCTACAAGATTGGCGTTTTGTGAAACAATATCTTGGCCAAGCTGTCAAACCAAACCAAGCCAAACCAAGCCAAACCTGAGTACCAACGACTGGTGAAGGTATTAACTACTCCGGGATTCTAGATATCGGCACTGACTTTTTTCACAAATCTATGAGCAGTTGATCCTTGGTTTTTCGACAGCAAATACGAATATTTCCTCTTGACTGTAATCATTTTCAGAACTGCTCTGTTTGCATAGGCTGGCATATTTAAGATAGTGACGACGCAATTTCAGAGCGCATAGCACGCTGAGTGTTAGTTAGTTAGATCTCAATATCAGTATCCTTTTAGAGCTCCAAACAAGGAATTTGTAAAAAGATTGCGTACGAGTATATCAACTTGTGATGAATTGGTCTTCTCCAGGTTCTGTCCAAGAATGAAGAGTTGACCTATGGTCGTTGAGGTGGAAACAGGTAGCACTAGTATTTGCTGAAACAAGTGTTGCAAAAGAGTTCTAGAAGCTCGCACAGTACAATGGGTATATTGTAAATGCCACAAATAGAGCTAATATTTCATTTAATGGTTATGTCTTCATATCACGCCTAACTCCTAAGGTAGTCTGCCTGAACTGGCGGTTTTACCGGTTTTTGGCCTTTAAACTCTGCCCCAATCTATTATCGATTAGGAGCATGGACTACTTGAATATTTACAGCGTCTTTTTGTACTCTAGAAATTTCTTATGTCCAGTCAGCTGTTGGAAATGCGGTTTAAATACAGACAGAGGCTCGTGTGCTCTACACCGAATACCGGCTTACTTGGATATAAAGTAAGGAAAGACCATGGGGGGTAAGCGATCTACGAAATAAAGGGGTGTTATCTAGAAACAAGCACCAGGCCAACAAGACCCGGATAGAAACCTGTACAGATGATAGCGAAGAAAGTTAGCATATTCAGCACGGGGGATATGGGAAAACTAGTTCTATAGACTCTTTAATGGCGGCGATGATCCAAATTCCACTGTAGAAGCAACCATTCAACGTTGGCCAATACCAAGCATTAGACCAAAATAAATTAAAGACAGAACTATCTAAATTCAGGTATAACAAGACTGCCAGAATAGGTCCCTCTAACATTGCGTCCAAGTCCTATTCTGTCATATTATCTGAACAGCTGAAACTATTTGTCAACGATCTGATTGGCTCCTATCAGTGGGATTTTGGCCCTGTCAAATCTACAATTTATAAATGACTTTAACGCAGATTCTAGAGGAAACACAAGAAGTCCAGGTTGATGTTCACTACCTTTTTATCGATTTTAAGGCCGCATATGACAACATCTAGAGAGATGGGGTACTTTAACATCCTTGCCAAATTTGTCAGATTGTGCAGAATGAGGATGGATATCGCTGGAGGAAGCTGGAAGAAAGCGAACTTCTACTGGTGCACTTGCAAGTATTGAAAAAGAAGCAGCGAAAATGGATTTAGTTATGAACGAGATCAACCTTACAACCAAGTTTATACTGTCAATAAGAAGACACATACAACATTCCGTCTCTTTTGGGTTTGTTTTCAAGTTTGATAATGACACCTTCGAATCAAATGAACAACTATGTACACTTGTCAATCGCTGTTTCATTGGCCTTAAAGGCAATTGTCCAGAAACATAGAGATTCATGATATAGAGGGTCATCCAATTCCTGTCCCGGACTTGACATCCCTATTTCAAGCACATACGTCCAACCGAACTGTCATCCGAAACTCCATATGTTTAGTTTAAGGTCTGCCATTTTACAATATGGATCGTTTGACAATCGCTGAATGTTTTAAAATTGTGAAAACTTACTACAAAAATAGTGATTCCGTAATACGTGCGTTTTGCGCTTTACGAGCAGATTATGGTCGACATAATCGTCCACCTGAGCATGCTATCCGAAAAACTGTTCAAAGAGACTGGCTCTGTTACAGATGTTTTAAGGCCTATCCATTATCGAAATGCACGCTCTGCAGAAAATATGGCTGCCGTTAATAAAAGTGCGGAAGAAGATCCAAATCTATCGACTTCACCGCGAGCACAGCATTTTTGCTTGTCTTACGGCACATTATAGCGTATTTTGCATTTGGATTTTCATCTAGACCCTTATAAAGTTCAACTCACGCAAGAATTGAAGCCAGCTACCTACGAAATGCGTAGAACATACGCCGATTGGGTGCTCGAACATCAGCGTTTGAATGACCAACTTTCTCACAACATTTTTTTCAGCTATGAGGCCCGTTTTCCACTCGGTGGATCCGAGTTAACAAACAAAATTGCCACATACGGGGTAGGAAAAGTCCACATGTAACTGTCGAAAGACCATTGCATCCACAAAAAGTCACTGTATGGTGTGCAATTTGGTCTGGTGGTGTAATTGGGCCATACTTCTTCGAAAATGATCATGTTTACGCAGACAATCTGCAAATTCTTGACGCTTTAGAAACGAATATTCGTCACGTTATGACCGAGTTATTGCCCAATACGTGTCGAAAAGTCATCGAAAATTACAGGATATTTGAATGATGTTATATTCCATTCACAATGGCAAGATCCAAGCAATACTATGTATTGAAATGATCGAAATCTAAATCATAAATGTACATATTTTATTTAAATTTACTTTCGAAACCACAAAATAGATGCCACTGTATAAGGCGCTAGACACATCCGGACTTCTTTATGGCGTAGAAGCATTGACGTTGGAAAAGGCGGCTGAAGGTTTCCTTGGTCGCTTTGAGCACAAGATTCTTTGAGTGATTCCGTTTGTGTTGAAGGACTTAGAACAGGAGATATAACAGCGAATTCTATAAGCTCAACCGGCTGAGACATCTAAAACATAAAGCGGTAATGCTCCTGCCCGAAGGGTCTTCGATCCCTAACCGGAGGGACAACATAGTAGGGAAAGATGTCATCTTGATGGGGTGCACAAGGAAGAAGGAAATCTTGAAGTGTGTAACTAGAGGCAGTTGGACAAAAACCACGCTAGCTGGAGAGGTTTATTGTTTGAAGGTCTGGTACAATTTTGATCGCACACGAATCACTACTTTTATGGACTGTAATGCTTGTGAACAAAACAAACAGCCAGCATGATTACGGTCAATAAGCGATCCCGCAGATGAATAATAGTTGGGCCCGGCCCTGGCACCCTGCCTTGTTGTATGCTGGTCGACTCTCTGCTTGTCAATCTTAAGTGTTAACAGTTCTTCTTGAGTCAGGCACCATCTGATAATGAAGCAGTGCTGTGGCTAGAGATTTTTCGCTTTCATCGCAAGCAGCCCTAGGTGTACTGGTTGAAATTTCCAAGAACAAGAAGTATACTTGTCAAACTTATTTGGTGGTAAAAGTCATCAACCTCCATTTTTTCAATGAACTTGAGTATTTGGGTGTCATTTTGGATAGTACATTTTTTTTATAATAAAAACGCAGCGTCGAAAACTGCCAATGTTTCAGAAATATAAAGAGAGTTCTCGTCAAGACATTTGGCTTGTAACGGGGATGGTTTTTTTTTTTTCAAATACTAGCTCCTACCCATGTTGTTTGGTGGAATAAGGTCTCACTGACATATGTCATTGCTTCCTCAGCTAGGCTCCAAACTTCAGACTCCATGGAAGTTTACTCTAACATGTATGGCTTTGCTCTATGCACACTGATGAGGCTTTCCCCCCTTGACTTTCATATCATTGGCTGCACACTCATCAAAGTTATTTTTCGTTAAAAATAAATCGATTTTTAGTGCACCTCGAATAGGAACTCCATAACTTCGGCCGCTGATTGTCTGTGGACTCTGGTCTTATGGATATTTCGTCTGATGCGGTAACACCAAAACTTCTGTTCCTCCTGTATTCGTTGCACTCAGCACTAACATTGACCAACAATTTAAGCCAGGACAAAAATGTGGTGGGTTGCTTCCAAACCGGCTCTAGGTGTATTCGTGGAGGACGACAACTTTTGACTTCACTTGATGGGAACAAACTATTGCTGGTGGAGGAAGCGAAGTATCCTTGATTGTAACGGCAGCCACATGAGCTCAAGACATTTATAAATCCTCACGCTACAAGCTTGTTAGAGAATTCAAGTTTTCTTTGAACTTAGTTGAAAGACTGAATTCACTGAGTCCTCTCTGTGTCTCAAGTCTCAATAAGATAGGGCAAAACGAAACAATAAGATAGGGCAAACGACCCACGTTGAGACTGCCTGCATCCAATTGTAGACGGCATTACTCTCCGGGACCAAACGAATGGTCCTGAACCTCTTTAGATGTAAGCCTTCTTTCTGCTTTCACTCAGCAGTATTAGCAGTCTCAACGGGGCACAACACCATTGGTAAGCACCGATGTGCTGGGGATGTTTTGATCACTAGACACAAAGTATTACTGCGCTCATATACCACCTTGATCAAAAAGTTCCCGGGGGACACCACCGTGTGGCGCTTCCATTATTCCGATTTCAGTTCTGTTTTTTTTGTTAAGTTGGTAAATCTGTTGTTGATATTCCTTCGAAATCTTAGCATCACAGCTTGACATTTGCAAAAGTTACGTAGCCAAGAGTACATCTATCTTTGTGTGTGTTGGCGATTTTTTACAATTCTAGAAATGGATTTAAATTTGCAACAACGAACTTTTCTATTAAATTTTGCGTAAAAAATGGATTTAATGGTGCGCGAACGTTGGAAATGTTGGAAAAGTGTTTCCGCAACGATTCTCTAAAGAAAACGGTTTACCAGTGGCACGATCGGTTCAAAAGTGTTCGTGAGTCAATCGAAGATGATGAACGCAGGACTTGAACATTGCCTATGGATCCGTCCAAGACATTTTGGCTAATGATTTGGATTTCCATCGTGTAGCAGCAAAGTTGATGCCAAAAGACCTCAATTTCATGCAAAAAAGAGACCGTGTTGACGTCGCAAAGGAGATGAATCCGATCCCACTTTCATCAAAAGGACCATTGCTGGAGACGAGACGTGCAGACATCAGGCAAGTGAATGGCGTTCACCAAATGAGCCGGGACCAAAAAAAAACACATCGTTTTCAGTCAAAAAAGAAGGCAATGCTCACGGTTTTCATGGATTACAACGGTGTAGTGTATCATGATTTTTTTCCAGAAGGCCAGACAGTAAACAAAGAGTACTCGTATTATTTGGGCGTTATGAGACGTTTGCGTGAAGCAATTCGCCCAAAGAGACCAGAACTGTGGGCAGAAAACTCGTGGATTTTGCATCATGATAACGCACAGTCGCACAGTGCCATCATTATTCGTAATTTTTTGACGAAAAATGCAACAAATATCATCCAACAGCCACCGAATTCACCTGATTTGGCTCCCTGTGACTTCTTTCTGTTCAATCGGGTTAAAAAACCACTACGGGGAACGCGTTACGCGTTTCAGCAGCGGTGAGGAAGTAATGGAAAAATCGAAGGAAGCACTATTGGACCTACCGAAAACCGAATATAAAAAATGTTTCGAGGATTGGATCAAGGGCTGGCATAAGTGTGTTGCAGTTGATGGGGATTACTCTGAAGGGGACTATATATGTAGATTTAGATGAATAAACTTGTGTTTCCAATTTTCTGAATACATTCCGGAAACTTTTTGATCAATGTAGTATTGTACAAGATGTTAAAGAAATAAATGCCTCTACAAGTAGTACAGTTAAAAAAGTCTTCCTTCTGCAGAATGCGGATGTTTTGAATAGCTCAGCTCTTTCATATTCCCAGTGTCGGTAGCCGTTCTAATATCATATCATCTATGCCATCCCTACACGTCTCCGTTCGGGCTGAACAATTGCAGACATTTTTCCTTTTCATTTCTTACTTTTTAGATTAAGAATCTCTTGAGCGGTCCTGATTTTTCGAAGCAGTGTCGCCCATGATGCTTCCTGGTTGCATGCTTCCACCCGCATTCATCGTCAAACTAGGTGGTGTCTTTGTGGCAGTTATGTAAAATCCAGCAATATTGGCTCATAGAAGCTATCCTTGGTGCTTTTGTCTTTCTGTTCCATAGCGACATATGTCTCCCGACTGATCTGATTCCACGGAAATCTTTGATCTACAATTTTGAGTTTTTCCATAGAAATTACCAGGCAAAGCCTATGGTCTATTATTTTCCAACAGAACCGTAGATCGAAGCGAGTTTCCCTCTTTTAAAGCCCTTTCTGCACCAGTGAACGAAAATATGAATTGATATGTTAATTTAAAAAAAAAAGTCTTTTAAAGTCAATTAAGGATTCAAGTACATGTGAAAGGCGATAAAAAAATATATATACTGTCAATGTCAACTGTTATCGGTACCACTTACATCACTACTCAAATTTCTATCCAGAGATATATATCGCTTTAAGTGTAGGACCTTTCAGTTGCAATATTTCTATTTGTGACTACTGCTGTCCCTTCTTATTTTCTTAGATTCCACTGTTCACTACCTCATCTATTTGTTGTCCAGCGCGTGCTGTTTGTTTTTGTATTTATTCACAGGACACCGCAAATGACCGAATCCCAAAAGGGACACCAAAATGCATACAAATATTTTTGGGAGTTCGTTTAACTTGACGACACGCGTCTCAAGTCAAAACAAAACAGAAACGAAAAAACTAAAAAAAAAAAAAGAAAAAAAAAACTTCACAGGACACCCGAAAAGAGTTAATGGACCAGAACGGGCTGATTTTCTCCTGATACCTTTTGTACACCCACCACTGTATTGTAGCCGTAGTATTCGTATTCGTTATCTACAGAGTAAGATATGCGAATACCTGACACATTTCTCAGATACAAAATTGTCATTAATTCCTCTCTAAGGATTAAAAGGACTTTTAGTTGATTGCTGGGCTCTTAGTTGTTAGCCTACGTTCGGTTGTTGGGCTTGTTGGAAATCCTTATCCTTGGGTAGGAACAAACCAAGGGGAGTACTCGTTTATGTAGAGGAAAGAAATTCAAAAGAAATAGGACAAACCTTAATGAATGGTATGAGACTATGATACACACATTTATGTATGCTGTTGTAGTTGTACGGCAGTTCCTGTATGCGAGAAGGGAAGTTACTCGACCATACGGTACGGAATTAAAGGCCAATCCTAGGAAGGGTTCCCTTAGCATTGCCGGCAGGAGCAGCGGTTGTCGGCACACCGCCAGGTAACAACAAACAATAGGTACGAGCGAATACTGACTAAGCGAACGAATATCTGTTGTTTTCATATAGATAGTTCAACGCCGTAGATACCAGCTACAGCAGAAGAGTCATTGCCCCCTTAGAAAAAAAAAAGCCTATTAACTTAACTCGCTTCAGTGCAACGGACTGTTGGTTGATCCTCTTGAGGAAACATATGCTCTGTAGTAAATCAACGAAATTGTTATGTTCCCTGTAGTTGACGACTGAAGTAGGACTATTAAGGAGTTTTGTGGGATATGTGTCATTATGAGTTCTAGTATGTTGATCGTCTTCCAAAATAGGATGAGTACAAAACAATATGAGGATATTGCTAATCGGCTGTGTGGCGCAGCCAGCAGTGGGATGCGTTTCGAATGAAATATAAATGACTTTTTAATTTCGTAAATTGGTTTCGGCTTCGGTTTCGGTGTCGGCTTAGGTTTTGTTATTGGTCTTGTTGGATCCGTTTTATGCGGATGAATGTTTGATTAAAGTCTCGGGAAAGTCTAATTAATCAATGAAGTGTGCGGGGCTATTTAAGCGTCATCTTGATGAGATGAAACGTGCACGAGTACAGCGGGTAATTTTCCTAAGCGGATACGGAAATGATTCCAAACATTTGCAGGGAAATATGTACAAAATAAATTAGAGTGTCATTTGAAAAAGAAGCTGAACCCTAAAGGTGAAGAACTTTCGATGTAACAAATATGAGTTAAATAGGTAGGACATATGCCTGTGAATACATGTCTAAAACTGCTAATAGTTTTAGTTGGGAATTTCTTGGGTTATTTTTGTAGGCAGATTAATAAATTGCTTGTACATAGATAGATTCTCCTCAGGTCGCATATAATGACAACCAAGAGAACTACAAAATTGGGTTCGAACATAAAGTTTTTTTCAAATAAACTTGAAGCTGAGCTGAATCTTTTTACCAGGGCTACAAAGCTAGACCGATAGCCTGCAAAGATGAGATGGACAAATAGTAGTAGAGCTGCAGTTGATGCGATGATGTTCAAAATAGATTCATACAAGACATACAAATACATTAACCATTCCCAGACGAAGATAAGATAGCAATATCGAAGCTAAAGTTTGATAAGCCTCCTGGCCCACACAGGCTACCTGCTGAGCTGTTTGTTGTAGCTGGAGATGACCTGGTTGCACACATGCACTAGCCTATCTGTAAGGAATGGACAGAGGAAATCATGTCCGATGAGTGCAATCTCAGCGAGGTTTGTACAATCCAAATGAAAAGAGATTCTTGAAGACTGCCTATAAGATCTTTTCTGCCGTATTATGTGAACATCTGAAATCACTTACGAATAATCTGGTTTATCCAAATCAGTGCAATTTCAAACTCGAAAAATACACCATCGATCAGATGGACCGCGGATCTTGGAAAAGATCCGGGAATTTCCGATCGACACTCACCATCTATCATACTTGTCGACCTCAAAGTACATATGACAGCGTCCACAGAGACTCGCTAAACAATGCCGTGTCCAGTTTTAACATACCTGTAGATAATAAAACCAAAGACAGGTTTGTCTTTTATTAGGTTGGTGGAGAAGCTCAACCGACGCCGAACACGCCAAACAACTCACTGCCGCTTTTTCCTTTCTTCGTTCAAGTAGATGGTGGAAGGTGTGTGTTGTTGTTTCTTCGTTAAGTTTTAATGCAGTGCATTCGTGAGTTATAGTCTGAAGTTTCATTTTCTTAGTGGCGTTCGTGGTCGCTACAGTACCCCTCCCCGTCAGTTGAATGCCATCTCTCTACGAAATCTAAAGTTTCGACCCGTTTTTGTGGTCCGATTTTCCGGAATGTTGTGGTCGTTGGCGAAGGTTACTTGTTTGTGTGTACTCGGACTCGCTACTCCTGGTTCGTCCCTGCTCTCCATGAAGCAGGGCTTGAGACGATCTATTCCTACTACTGCACGTTTTCCGTTCATAATTATTTCAAATGTTTTCGCGGGGCGCTGAACTACGCGATATGACCCGTCGTATGGTTGCTGTAATGGCTTCCGAATTGCGTCAACCCTGACGAAAACGTGAGAACAATTTTTAAGTTCTTTGAAGACGAAGGGTTTTTGGATGCTATGTCGCTAAGGTAGGGTCAGCCGAACTCGCTCGAAATGTCGATGAACCTGTTTTACGAAATCGGATTGAGCGGTTGTGATGTTAGTCGCGTGTTGAAAGTCTGGCGGTATCCGAATGTTTTTCCCAAAAACCAAACTCGCATCGAACTCCTCCCTGTGTAATGATCGCAACCCTAACAGAATAAGTGGCACTTCCTGGGTCCACTGCACGCCCTCCTTGCATTTAAGTGCGGCCTTTAATGTGAGGTGCCACCTTTTGATGAAACCGTTTGCTTTGGGATTATATGCTATCGTACGATTGCGCTTGATACCCTGTTTCCTGCAGAGTTCATTGAGTAAACGGGATTCGAGCTGCGAACCCTGGTCTGTGAGGATTATTGATGGCATGCCATAACGAGCGAACCACTCGTGGAGCAATGCGTGGTGATTTAGCAATTTTATGTTGGTATCACCGAATTTTCGGTGCTAGAGTTAGGCATTGGGTTTCGCCCTGCAATTTTCACCGTTCAACTTACAACAGGTATTACAAAACGGTCGTTTATTTGTTCATGACCGTACAACTAAATTTAATTTTCTCGTAGACTCCGGAGCTGATATCTCAGTTTTGCCGGTCCGTCTCGCTAAAAAGAAAGTCGCGATGAGCCAGACTTCTCTGTTCGGGGCTAATGGTTCCGTTATTCGGACGTACGGTACTATACAGCACACGCTTGCCCTAGGAGTCCCATGGGATTTCGTGTGGACATTTGTGTATGCCGACGTCAGCCGGCCAATAGTGAAAGTCGATTTTCTCAAAGCCTTCGGTTCATTAGTTAGCATAAAAAACCGAAGATTAACCGACCCAGTTACATCAGCCCTTTCAGCAGGTACAGTAAGCCGAGCCCCGCCATCAAAAATATGCCAGATATCAACAGGTTTCATGTCCCCCGAGATTCACAAACTGGTACGGCGATTTAACATTGTTTCAAATCATAACACTTTCTTGCGCCCAGTGTTACACAATGTAACCCATCAAATCATAACCGTGAACTCGCAACCCCTTTCCAACAGACCTCGACTATTGGACTTAGACAAGCTTAACATAGCAAGATTCAAGTTTGAATTCATGGTCCAGCAGGGATTATGTCGTCCGTCTAACAACCCGTGGGCAGCTCTGCTTCACATGGCGAAGGAGAAAGGCGGTAAATGGCAACCATGCGGCGACTACCTCCCGTTAATCGCAGTAACACAACCGGATAGCTACCCAATTCCGCATATACAGGATTTTAGGCACAATCTGTCTGAATGTACGGTGTTTTCGACCATAGATTTGGTTAGCGACATCCCTAAAACAGCCATAGTAACTCCATTCGGTCTTTTCGAATTTACCAGAATGACATTTGGATTGCGGAACGCTGCACAAACATTCCAGCATTTCATGCACATGATCCTCGGCGATCTGAAATTTTGTTTCGTTTACGTAGACGATGTACTAGTAGCGTCCAAAAACCAAGACGAGCACCTCGAACACTTAAAGGCTCTATTCACAAGGCTCGAAGAAAACGGTTTAGTTGTCAACGTAGAAAAGTGCGAGTTTGCAGAGAAATAGGTGAATTTCTTGGGTCATCTGGTAACAAAGGATGGCTTAAAGCCATGCCCTGACAGGGTAGAAGCGATTGCAAATTTCACCAAACCCAAAAACGAGTGCGAGTTGCGACGTTTTCTAGGTATGCTTAATTTTTATAGACGTTTTATACCCAAGGCAGCGACATCTCAATCCGCCCTCACTATGTTCCTCATAGGAAAGAAAAAGAAAAATGACAAATTCAAGATCGAGTGGTGTACCGAAACTAGTCAAGCTAGTCGGTTGGGCTTCTCTTCCAACCTAATAAAAGACAATTATTCCGTAAGAAGCGTGGTTTTATTATCACCTCGGGGTCAACACTTTGTAGATAATAAAACCACGCTTCTTACGGAATAATTGTCTTTTATTAGGTTGGAGGAGAAGCCCAGCCGACGCCGAACACGCCAAATAACTCACTGTCGCTTTTTTCTCTCTTCATTCAAGTAGATGGTGGAAGGTGTGTTCTGTTGTTTCTTCGTAAGGTTTTAATGGAGTACGTTCGTGAGTTATAGTCTGAAGTTTCAAATTCGTCAGGTTGCGCAGGACAACTATGGAGAACTCTCGCTTCTACAGGAAAATCGGAAATGAATTAATCAATCAATTAATTAATCAAATGATTTTTTTAACATCGTCCTAGAGTGAATCATGCAATACCTAATTATTGTGGAGGAAGTTAAGGTCTATGTCTACCTTGGCTCCTTTGCTACTAGCAGCAATGACAGAATTTCTCTGTTCCTTTAGGCAATTTAGTAATAGGGCCCTCTCTCGCAGGACTGAACTGGGTTAATTCAAGACCCTTATCATCCTGATCCTGTTCTCTGGCGTAGAGAAAGTGGGTGAAGAAATACTTGGCCGTTTCGGGAGAAAGATATTGCGAGAGATTTTTGGTCCGTTGCAAGGGAATGAAGGAGGAGGTTCAATCACAAATTATATGGACTGAACAGCGACATCGATTTGATAAGATGTCTATGAATCCAAGGTCTGACATAACTGACCCATGTTAGCGTATGAATACCACAGATCCAACCCAAAAAGTGTTCGATTCTTACACTGAAGGACTTCGCAGCAGAGGAAGACTGCATCTTAGATGAATCACGCAATTGGAATGGTACCTCAACCAACTTGGAATGCGGCGTCATTGTAGGCAGCTGGCGAGAGATCGTACTAGATGAAGAGGCTTTGGAACGCTAAGAAAAAAGATTTTGAAACACTATAGAGGTTTATGCGCATTCTTACGTAGGGGCAGAACTTATTGAAGTAGCTAAGACCAAAATCAATCCAGTCATATTCAATCCTATTTGAAAAAATAGCCTTTCGAAACCTTTTTAGTTCTGTTCAGAACTTCCAGAACTCACATCAGAATTTTTTATATCACCTATCAGCCATAACTGTTGAACGATAATACCTCTAAGTCATTTCGGCACTATCGGTCAGATTCTTTCTGTACTTGTATCATAATAAAGTGGCTTTCTACCCTCTATGACGGTTAGTGATGTTGAACGATATTCACCGGTCTTTAATAGCATTACGAAATCTTGGTAGTTCGATTGTTCTTCAGCAATAGTTTCAGCATTTATAAATGACCTGCTTCCTGCTTTTGACTTCGGTTATCCTGGATAATATATCGGAAACCATGCTTTTTTTTACCATCAATGTGTCTCACGTCCATGCTGAACTTCGAAATGAAATGGAACTATTTGGGTCTTCTGAGTGATGCCTTTTCTGTTGTACGGAATGCGAACGTGAGTGGATTATGATGAGTCCAAATGCAAAAGTTTCTCGCCTTGCGCAGATGTCTGATGTGGTTCACTGCCTCGTATATCGCCAACAGTTCGCGGTCGTACACGTTGTATTTTTTCTGTGAGTCGGTGAGCTTCTTTGAAAATAATTCCAGAGATTGTGACACTCTGCTGACAATTTGGTGAAGAACAGCGCCCACGTCTAATGCGTCGGTATTGAGCGATATTATCGCGCCTATAGTAGGATGAGCAAGAAGTGCTGCTTCTACTAGAACTTTTTTACACTTCTCAAATCCTGCTTCCGCTTTTGTTGTTCATTCGATTGTCGTGCTGTCCTTTTTTATGTTGCCGTTGATGAACGTTGGTTGTTGACTGGATGTGGTATAAAAGTCCTATAAAAATGTTTCATAGCCAGGAGCCTTTTAAGTTCCTTAACCATATGAGGTTGTTGAAACTCCAGAATTACCTTAACCTTTGAGTCAGTGCTCTTTCTTGTTCCTCAATGCTATGCCAATGGCATTGAGGTAAGAAAATGCAAAATTCTCGAAATCCTAGAGTGCTTGGGCGGCGGTTCTTAGCCCAGACATCATATATACGAACTTAATGGATCCTAAGGGTGTTGTTATTGCCATTCTATGCACGTCGTGAGGTTCTATGGGGATATGATGGAAAGCTCTCTCCAAATCGATCGTAGAAAACATCATAGGGCCCTCCAGGATGGCGCGGAGTTGTACTTGTCTTCAACGATGGTGTTGATCAAGCCACTGCAGTTTTCGCATGGACGCCATTCGGATCTGTTGGACGTGCAATGGGCTAGCCCAATTACTTTTAGGTGAACGACAGAGGCCCTGTTTCCTTTTGACCGGATTTTAACTTGACACTATTAAGGCGACGAGGTTAAGCGAATACTGGTGGACCCTTAGTCTCGATATGATGAGTCGTTGTGGAAATATTAACTGGTGGCATGTTCGTTGTGAGGAACAGCTCTTACAAGGAGTTGATTATTATTGAATGCTTTTATTTTTTAATTTATTTAAGATGGCGCTAAAGTGGGCCTGGACCCCACCCAAAAAGCGTATCCAGCCTGCTAGCTCGATCTTTAGTTAGCTGTCTCCAGTTTTGCACGCTAAGTTGGTTGAGGTTCCTATCCACTTGCTTGTGCCACCTGAGCTGCGGTCTTCCTCTACTGCGGTGCTCTCGGGGGAGGATTTGAAGAATTTTCGGCCCGGAGCATGGGTGTATATCCAGTCTAAATAACCCAGCCACCTCAGTCGTTGGACCATCACTCTTCTAGCTAAACCGATATCGCCGTACAGCCCGTACTGTTTAACGATTTACATATCTACTCCTCCACTCACTGTTTATGCAGACGGGATCGGAAATCACACGAAGAATTTTCCTCTCAAAACAGAGAAGAGCAGCCTTATCCATTTTTGATAAAGTCGATGCTCCTCCGCCATAGGACAGTACTGGAACTATTAGGGTCTTATAAAGCGTCACTTTTGTCGTTCGAAAGAGAACTTTGCTAGTCAATTGCCATCTTAGCCCAAAGAAGCAGCGATTGACGAGAGTTATTCTTCCTTTAATCTCAGCGCGGGTGTCGTTGTCTGAATTAATAGCGGAGCCTGGGTAGACCAAGTCCGTAATTACCTCAAAATTATATCTGTAGAGGGTGACGTTCTGTCCGAGACATCGGTGTTTGGTGCCCTTTCTTATTGACACCATATACTTAAGTAGTCTTACCCTCATTGACCGTTTAACCAATTTTCGCCGCTTCTGTTTCAATACTTGCAAAAGCGTCACCGACATCTCCGATTATGTAAATATCATCGCCGTATGCGAGCAATTGGACGGACTTTTGAAAGATTGTGTCTCTTGTGTTGGCGCGTTTGTTTTGCACTATTGTGTCAAGAATGATGTTAAAGAAAGCATACGACAATATGTCGTCCTGTGTAACTCCTCTTTTCACATCAAAGTCCTCGGTGAGGTCTTTAACGGACGAGTTTGGCAAGAATGCTGGAGCTAGGCATTGCTCTGTGTAATTTGCCTCTATAGATGCTGTCATATGCGGCCTTGACGTCGATCTGGAGCTTATTGGTAGCGAATTCGGGCGTTCACATAGGATATGATAATGCAGGCGATGTTAGGAAGACTGATGCCTTTGTAGTTGGTGCAGTTGAGGGGTACTCCTTTCTTGAGAATCGGACAAACAATGCTGAGGTTTTTATTCATCAGGCATACGTTCATCCAACCATATTTTACAGACGCGTTGGTGTATGCTTCTTATCAAGTCATAGTTTACCACTTTGAAGAGCTCGGCAGTCAGGCCGTCCGCCCCAGCAGCTTTGTTGGATTTAAGTTTAGATATTGCTATCTTCATTTCATCTAAGTCGGGTGGACGGAATTATTTGCCTACATCTGGTTGATTCTGTATGAGAGCGGTATTTGGTTCATCACCGCCGATATTCAGCCTACAGGAATGGTCTTTCAAACGCTCAGCATCGACTGCGTCACTACTACTATTTTCCCTTGATCGTCTTTACAGCGCTGGGGTCACGTGGAGAATCATATTTCAATCTCCTCGACGGCGCGCTTCTCATGCTCCTTGTTTTTACTCATACGTGTACTCATACGTCTCTCCTCTTCTATTTGTATAGTTCGCGAGCAGTTATGGTCCTTCTATGCAGCGTCGCTTTATAAGCATCTTGCTTAGCAGCACCAGGTTCTCGTGTGGTGGCCGAGTGAAATTCAGCACATAGGATGCGATATCTCTGATGGCGGTTTGGTAATGTTGCCACTGGTTTTCAGCACTTGATTCTGGCGGCATGGAACATTTTAAGAGATTGTGGGAAACTCCGTCGAAGAAGGAGCTGCTGATCTCTTGCTTGCTTTTACGATGCTTGGGATCGCAGCCTGGAGCAGTGCTTTGTATCAGTCACCATGTGGTTAATCTGGTTGATGGTTGATAGATCAGGAGTTCTCAAAATCCTTTTGTGAATATCGAGATGTGGGAACCGCGTGCTAGCTACGACAATGTTTCGCTCCACCGCAAAGTTAATTAGCCTGAATCCTTTATCGGATATGGTGTCGCGCTGGCGATGGTGCTACCAAAGACGGCCTCTCTTCCTGGCCATGCGCCAAAATCGCCGAGGACGATTTAATATTTTAACTATCTTTGGTGTCGTCATCTTTCTCCTCTGTGGGTGCATGTGCGCATGTAAGGCTAATGTTGGCAAATTTGGTCTTAATACGGATTTTTACTCGGCGCTCGTTCTCATGCCGGAAACTCATGACTTCTTGCCTACATAAGTCTGCCTCTAACAAAAAACTCGCATCCAAATAGGCGTTGCTTTTGCCGTCGATAACAATCACCGTCATAGATCTCGCGGATTTTGATCCTCTTTTTGTCCGGCCCATCTCATTACATTTTTGAATGGCGGTAATGTCTGCTTTGCAACAGTCCAGGGCCTCCGGTAGTTGTTCGTCTGCACGTGGCCTGTTAAGGGCCGTAATATTCCATGGGCATATCCAAAGTTCGCTGCTCTTGCTTCGTTTGCATGGGTTGTCAAGAGTATATCCGTCCGTATCCGTCCGTATCCATGGCTTGTTGTTGCTTCATAACTTGAGTTTTTGTTTCCATGTTCGGGTAGTTACCTCGGCGGCACAACCCCCAACCTGGAGAGCCACAACCATTATAGATACCATTATAGATATTCGGAGATTTAAGCGCTTCCGTTGATCCATTAAGGGCCATATCTTTTCCAATACCCTGACTTAGTCTCGGAAATCCTTACCGGCCTGAGCCTCAACTATGTCGGAGTAGCCCGGATAAGGTCTCATTTATTTTATTCCGGGACTTTACTTCACCACTGTTTTCATCTGGGGAATTCATCCGCTGTCCCGTTTATAATGCTGCTATTTGTTTCTGCTGTTCAGCACTCAAGTCGAGTCCGGATGGACATCGGCCAGTACCCGACGGTTACCAGTTGGAGGTAAAATAAGCACAATTTATGTCTAGCAACAGTTACCAAGTCGTTATTAACTGGATTTGGGTGGCTCTATCTATTAGCCGATTTCGCTTAAGGTCAATTTCGATGCCAAAATACCTGATTAAGTCTGTCCCAATGATCGATGTTGTGACTTAAGCGATAGTGAACGTCCACGTTCTCAATCCGAGGTCTAATGTAAGGGTCCCCTCTAGTTATTTTTTAATACTATAGTGCTACCATTTGCTGCGACAATGTTATCTTTGTTGATGAAAATAGATCACGATAGGAAAGGAGCAGAACGGAAATCTTAATATCTACTGACCAACGGATTGTTAACATGTTGAAGCGTCGTCCAGAGAGACTGATGTTAGTTTATTGGATTCAGTCCGGAAGGTATAAAGTTCGCGACATTTTTTCGCTTCATCATCATTTTGTCTTGGGCGTGATTACGAATTAGGACTATGACTTGGACGGCGAGAGCTTGTACTTTAACTACGTTGGTTTTGATGCTCCCGCGTATTTCTTATCAGTTAAATTAAAAATCACTGACTTGCATGGATTTGTCTGGTAGTTTTGATAAAGCAATGAGCTCTTCGCTAAAAGCTTTGTTGAATGGTACGTACTTGGGGAGGTAAACGTTGTAGACACAATGATTTTAGTAATTCGTCGACAATATGCCTACCTCCTAGCTCGTTGAGTTCATTAAGCAGCTGTTGTGGTTTCTTGTCGCCAAGATCTACTTTAGAAAGTTTTTAGTATTTTACGTTGTTCCCAGTCTCCAAAGCGTTCAGTTACCAACTCCTTCAGATTCTCATACTTATTTTCGCGGTGTGGACGTAGTACTGCGTCAGAGATTTGCGTGCAATGATTGTGTTGAATTTGGCCGAGTTTCTGTGGATCTTGACTGTTTGCAATTGAGCCTCAATCTGCGCAAACCAAATCTTGTGCCAGAATGGAGGAATTCGTACTGCAACTTGAGTGATCTTCTCTGGCGAAGTTTTTTGTGGCGGAGTAATGCTTCTGAAATCGCTGGATTTTGTTTCGTCGTTCGTCATTATAATATTTGGCAATATCACGTCGGGGTCACCACTTTGTGGCTAACTGTAGAAGTTAGTTTCTTCCCGAAAGAGCAGAATGAATTTGTCCAAAAATGTCTAATGAAATGAGTTGAATTTAAATACTACTTACAATGTCTTTACATCTTTGAGTTGCGGTCGAGGCACGAATAAAAACGAAGAGATTATGCCTCGTTTATATCCGCATTTTTTTAAGAGGAAAGAGGAAGTGAATGAAAGATAGGAGGGCAGAATACCTGTGTACCAAAATCGTATAAATAATTTCGATGTGAGTTATGGGATGTCGCCATAGACTTATAACGCTCTCACTATGCCATTGGAAACCAAGATTAAGAAAGATTGAAAGCTCTATATTCAGTATAAGACTGCACTAACATTTTGTAGGAAAAACAAGTGTAAAATTCCACACTGCACAATGGGAAAAATTAGATTTCGAAACTCCATTCCAATTGCGCATTCATTTCCGACTCTCGACTGGATATTGTCTGCCCCTCGAGCCGAACTTTTGTCTTACCATAACTGTTGTGGCGCATTTGATTTAATTCCATCCATTAGCCATTCATTAACCACTCATTAGCCACACATTAACTACTCATTAGTCAATCAATTTTTTCTCCTTTCTAAATTTTATTTCACCTTAAAAAAAAATTGACATTCGCCAGTGTAGTAATAGCGCACTTTTTTCTACAATTATATCATCAAATGCGACTATAATTTAAAATAAAATAAAAATTGTTGTTCTGCTGCTGCATGGAAAAAATAATTGAAAAGTAAAATTAAAAAAAAAAAAAAGTTTTCCAACTGTGCAATCACAGAATTTCGATACAAATGCTCCGGTAATTACTGGGTTTTTGCTTCAGTGTCTCTGGTATCTGGTGTGTATTGTAAATACTCTCTACCGCCATATATCCGTACGTTTATACATATATACGAGTACAGTAAATTGTAAAAAAAATATTCAATCTTGCAATTAACTTGTTAAATTGTAAATTGTACAATTTACATGACTTTGATAACATGCATCACAACTGGTAATTGAGACATTACCGTCAACCCCCTCCATCCAACCGAGTAGAATCAAATCTAACAAACAACAACTAGAATCGCTGTGCCACAAACTAGGCCAACAAATTCCCATTCCCACCGTGTGGGTGATTGTTTGTGTTGTTTTTTGGTTGTGCGCCCTCTAGCCGAAGTGAAACCGAATCTCAGTATCGCAGAATTTGAGTAAATTAATTTTTTAAAACACCCAGCACAAGGTCATTTGGTCAGGAAGGTCTAACACCAATACTGAGGCACTTTGAGGAATTCACATGTGCCAAAGACGAGTATCTACGGGTACGATGATGATGACGATGACGACCACGACCACGAATACGAAGACGACGACGACGACGACAACAACGACGACCGCGGCGGTTAAAATCGACTCTGCGTGCATCAGTCTTAGCATAGTTTGCCCAGTTTTTGCTGGCAAACGGTCACGCCATTGCGTGACATGACGATCGAGATACAAATGAGCCTACTACCCCATAGTACGAGAGCACGTATGTATATGTATGTACAAGGGAATACTCGTATTCGTAGTAAACATGTCAGTAGTACTATTGTACAATACAATGGACCTACATGTATACTCGTACTTATAGACTGCCGCCGACTCGATTGCATTGTGTGTCGAAAGTTGACTTTATCCTTCGAAAACGTAAACATGCATGTTTTCCAGTTCCTAATCCGTAACAGAAAAAAAACCGTATCAACGTATCGGCGGCATATCATGGTATCACGGTATCAATGTAACACCGTATTACCTATCAAAGCGATATGGCATGTCAGCAAGTGACAGCTGATTGGGGTGGCAACTGCCAAGACACCAGACAATAAGCAAATCTGACATAGCCTAGTCTTGGCGCGATTTTGTCAACAATCAAAACGAATAGATACAAATCGCTTCCGTATAAGACATTCAATCCAAATGCCAATATTTATCCACATCCGAGTGTCGGCCATTTTGCTTGCAGTTTTCTTCCTTTTGACAAATCTTCTTGGCAAAATGTAATGGCGTCGCTTATTCAGGAACCATAACCAACCCTCAGATGCAAGACGAATCCCGGGAAAACTAGGAAAAATTTTCACTCCTCTCTCTCTCTGGTCTGGTCGTAAATCCAAAGCAACTTTTGCGCAGATACTTTTCGCCTGATGGTGTTTTTTTGTTTTTCTTCTTCTTCTTTTATTGGGTGGTGGTTTATTCACCGTTGTCTTGGAAAGATTCACCCTTGAAGAAGGGGCCTGAACAAGGTGAATCCCCCTTATAAATCGAACCCCCTTTAGCGAAGAATTTATAAATTCAACCGTTTTAATGTCGATTCGAAAAGTTCTTCAAGAGCTCTACGAGTATCTACATACATATGCACTCGTATGTGCCTTGGGAGATTCCTTTTTTGGGGGATAAAAACAAGGTTACCAACCTATAGGGGGTTGATATCTAATTTATTTGCAGTCAAACGCTGAGAGAGGGCAGACTATTTTCTCTTTTTCTATTATTTATTATCGGCAAGGGAGAGATTCAAGGGTTGGGGCTGGGTTTTCGTATAGCTGGTAGTATTCGTATCTACATTGTCAATTTGGTGAAGACATACCTTCTTCTATTGTTTTGTGCTGAGCTCTTCTTATCCTTGGAAAAGGAAAAACTTTTATTGTCTGTGCCCTATATAATTGGGGCAGTGGAGGATTAAAGAAGAAGCACCCTTGTGTTGTGTGTATGGCTATAAGTAGAAGGACATGCGCA
The DNA here is from genome assembly GCA_963966105.1 of Volucella zonaria. NCBI lineage: Eukaryota > Metazoa > Arthropoda > Insecta > Diptera > Syrphidae > Volucella > Volucella zonaria. The sequence continues at coordinate 58,143,744 of OZ014530.1, forward strand.
GTTTTAGGTGAAAAAAATTCGCAAGCTGTATTCAGTTGAAAATGGGGTTGAAGGTTGGGTAGGTGGTGTTGGGGTCGATACTGAAGAAGGTATTCAGTCACGCGTTTCGCCATTAGACACTTTAATAATGGCCTTTATCAATCGAACTGCGATTTTATTAATGAGTTTATTATGGACTACAAGTCTATTTGTTATAGGGAAAGTCCAAGGGAATACACGGACAATCAGTTTCAGTGAATTGGCTAACAAATCCAATCCATAATTCTGATGAAATTGTGCAAAAATTCAACAGTCTTGCCTTCGGAATAGCTCCTGCATTAGTACTTTCAATTCTACCAGTTTATTGTTACAGCAGATTGTTTGTTAGAATATTTAAGGTATTTCCAGTTGAGCAGATATAGAACAATTATATTTGTTTCCATAATAAATGATTGATTCCGAAAGACCGGAAATTTTCTATTTAATTCTACAAGCCAGGTAAAAGTGAGAACATTTCTCACTACTCGAGTTTATAAGTATGCAAATTGTGTTTTTTTTAGAGATTTATAAATTAAATATGAAACAAAACAGTTGAAGCTAATTTTATTTTCTATAATATTAGCTTTATTTAGTCGACAAATTTATGCCATTAGTGCCTAGGTCAAGCTAGCTTGAATGAAGCGCAATCGTCAAGACCAATTTTCGACAACTTTATCGAGGAACTGGGGCCGTATATCAGCAATAATACGGCGAATTCTCTGGGTTATCGGGCAAGACTAGTGATTTCACATACCCCCAAAGGAAATAATCTGAAGGTATGAGGTCACAGGATCGTGGAGGACAGTTCACAGGTCCATTTCGCGAAATTACGCTCTCAGCAAATGTTTCCTGCAATAAATTGATGGTGTGGCGCCATCTTGTTGAAACCAAAGCTCTGTCACGTCAATGCTATTCAACTGAGGAACGAAGAAGCCAGAAATTATGTTTCTATAGCGCTCTCCATTGACGGTAAATTCTGGCCCGCATCGCCTTAAAGAAATATGGGCCGATGATTCCACCAGCCCATAAAGCACACCAAACAGAGAGTTTTAGTGGTTGTAAGAGCGTCTCGACAAAGGCCTCTGGGTTTTCTCCACTCCAAATTCGGCAATTTTTCTTGTTTATATATTCATTTAACCAAAATGGGCCTCATCGGAGAACAATATTTTGCGTAGAAAATGAGGATCAAGGTGAATCATGTTTCCGGCCCATTCACTGAACCTACGACGCATATTATGGTCACGCGCTTTCAACTCTTGCACCAGCTTGATCTTATAGGCTTTTATGCCAAGATCTTTCCACAAAGTGGATGGTCATAGCTCCAATTGCTGTGCATGATGCGGAATCGACTCATTCGGATTCTCCTCAACACTGTGATCCACAACGGCAATAACTTCTTCTGTTCGCACTGTTTGTCGTCTTTGTGGATGCGTTTTATCTACTAGAGTATACGTGATGCGAAAACTATTCATTGTGTTCCGAATAACTTGCTCAGATGGACGACTATGTCGACCGTAAAATGGACGTAGCGCACGATAAGTTTGGCGAACCGAACCATGGTCTTCAGAATAAATTTGCACAATTTCACATTGACGATGTGATGCCAGTTTGAAATCCAAACCTCTAAAAAAAAACACACTTTACATATATTAGATGCTTGTAAAAGGCTTAGTCTATTTTCGCATGGGACTGCCACAAAAAAAATCCAGACTTTCTTGGTCTTTCGAACGAGCAAATTTTCAGAATTAGAATTAGGGCGCTTTCAGGAGAAAGTTATACAAGGTGACGCAAATGTTGTGTCCTTAGGTTCTATAGGTGTAATTTTTTTTATGAATGAAAAACTTTGGCTCTTGATGTGTTAAATTTTTTTTCATAAAGTCGAGAAAATGATATCGGCTAAGTGGCCGCCGCCAGAATTGATGACCATTCGGGCCCGATTTGTGGGATTTTCCATCACTCTTGCCAGAACTTCCGGCATAGGTCCTCGCATTTGTAACGGATATTCTCTTTGAAGGCTTCAATAGTCTGAGGCTTGTTGATATAGACTTGTGACTTCAAAAAAACCCTACAAAAAGAAGTCTGGAACTGTCAAATCAGGCGATCTTGCCGGCCAGTGCAAATCGACAAAACGAGAGATTAGGCGACCCGGTAATGCAGCCCTCAGATTTTCGCTTGTGGCTCGTGTAGTATGCGCCGTTGCTTCATCCTGATGGAACCACATGTTCTCCAGTCCCAACTTATCCAACTGAGGAAGGAGAAAATCGTTTTCGAAAAAAAAGGAAGACGCCTCCAATATATACTTAGTGGGTTACACGTGGATTTCCGGTGCCCCAGAATCGATAATTTTCCTTATTCATATATCGACAGAGATGGAAATGGGCCTCGCCGCTAAAGATGATTTTTCGATGAAAAGCGTAGCTTACACACGCTTGGCGGTCGACAGCTAACAGCTGATGCACTGTCTGCACTTTGTAAGGGAACATCTTACAGTCTTTCACCAAAATTCTCTGTAAAGACTGTCGATTGTCGATGTCCAATTGCGCGGCACGTCATCTGGTCGATACCCTGGGGTCCCCTGCGATATCTTCAACCACAGCTGCGATATTCTCAGCAGCCGTTCTGCTGCCAGAATCTCGTGTTGTCCTATAATCTTCTAGGCTTGCGGCTAAACTGCATAATATTTGCCCAGTTGGTGTCGGACGACCGGGAAATCTACGTCGAAGTTCCTCTGCGCCAACACCGTTGAATTATTGCGCAAAAAAATCATAGCAATTATTCCCCGTTTTTAGGAGTATAGGGATTCCCACCACTCGAACCCCCACCACTCAACCCCTAAAACACCTAATTTCGACCTCAGAACTGGAGCTAAGCATCCTAATTTCATCAGTTCTCACATTTTAAACCCTACTTCAGAAACCCCATCCATTGCGACACCAAACTCATTGAGCACTCCCTCTTCGATTGATCCCCTTGCGCCACCCACTGTTAAATCAACGCAGCAAACTAGCGATACCACCGAATGTCGCCATGCGCTCTTTAGGCTTAGAGATAAAAAGATATATGAGAATATACGTCTATATCTCGCTTATCTGCACGATAAATCGGACTCGTTGTGCTACCAGGGTAAAATAAAAACAAGCGCCATGGTTTCTATTCAGCATTAAGGCCTCCCTACCGACGTAACCAGTCTTAGGAAACTTTAAATAAAGTATCACGAGATTTTCAATACGCCCCTCAAAAAGTAGGAGACGATCTTGCCGCTCTTCGCCACTATGTACACTCTAAAAGAGTCGCACACCTCCAGCGCAGTCGACTTGACCACGATAAATTTTTTCGATCCTAAAAAGTCATGCAAAAACTTCCCTCTCACCTTCTATTACCAGAACGTAAGAGGACTCCGTTCTAAAACCCACGCCGTTTTCCGCCAATCTCATGCTCTCCCATTTGATATCTACGCTCTGACCGAAACTAATCTTATCCCCAACATAAAAAAACAGGAATTATTCCCTCTTTCTTTTAATGTTTTTCGGGATGATGATCGCACACCCCCCTTGACTGAATCCCCTTGTTGAGGTGTCCTACTGGCTATTCACAACAGCTTGGACTCCTCTTCTCCTAAGCTCGATTTTGTGTTGGTTAAAATAACACTTACTCATGGATGCTTGTATGTTATGTGTTGTTACATTCTTCCGGCGCAACCTATCGAATCTTACCAACTTACTATTGTAGCAATTGACAATTTGATCGACTTATCAGACTCGCTTGATGATATCATTATCGTCGGCGATTTTAATCTGCCTCAGCTGAAGTGGACTCCATCGGAAGACCTATCGTATTTCATCACTTCCAATCTCATTTCTACTAAGGAATGCCTCTTCTTAGATGGGCTAACAGACTCTAGTCTATGCCAAGTCAGTGGCGTTTCCAACTATATGGAAGGGCAATTAGACCTTATCTTCACAACCGATCCCATCAACTCCTCAGTATCGTGTTGTCCCCTATCTATTTCAACTATTGATAACTTTCATCCTCCACTTCTTCTCTCATTTTTCAACAACCCTCCCTTCCAGTCGCCTCCCCACGCAGTGCTATTTTCGTACAATTTTCACAAAGCTAATTTCCATAAAATCAATACCTATCTAAGCAGAACTTCTTTCAAGTTTACCAATCTATCTCTGGTCGCTTCCCTGTCCATTTTCTACAGAGAAATATTCAAATCCATCTCCCTTTATGTGCCATATTCTCGCCATAAAACTTCTTCTACATCCCCTCCTTGGTATAATCGTAAACTTCGCTCTCTACGAAACAAAAAAAACAAGTTATGGGCGGTATTCCTTCGCACCGACTCTCCTTCCACTATTCAAATCATCTAGGTCATTGAACTTTATAACTCTCTCTTTCAACGCTACCTGAATAGTGCGCAAACCAGTCTCATAAATGTCCCAAAGTCCTTTTTTCAATTTGTCAATTGCAAAAGTGGTTATCCTTCCTCCTTCGCTTTCGAAACCAAATCTTCAAGTGATCCCCTACCATCGCCAACTTTTTTGCCACATTTTTCAAACAATCATTTGCCAACAACTCCTTCGTACCAGATCCCTCTTACTTCAATGATCTACCAAATTTCTCCATTGGCCCCTTTCTCACTCAAAATTTCGATCCTGCAGTTATTGAAGAAAAGTTACTAAATCTTAAAGATGAGTTTGTACCTGGCCCAGGCGGCCTCCCCGCCATGTTTCTTAAAAAAATGCGCTTCCAACCTGTTTCCACCCCTTTCCTACTTTTTTCGTCTATCCCTTACACAGGGAGAATTTCCCCAGATTTGGAAAACCTCTTTTATAATCCCGATACAGAAAAGGGGATCCAAGCATGAAGTTACCAATTATCGTCCCATTGCTAAACTCTCTCATATACCCATATTCTTTGAAAGCATTTCATACGAAGCCTTAAGCTTCAAATGCAAGCCTTTTATTTCACCCCGACAACATGGTTTTCTAAAAGGTAGATCAACTACCACAAATCTAGTTGAATTCGTGTCTTTTGCTCTCTCAGCCTTAGAGAATGGCAAAGAAATCGATGTTATCGCAACTGATTTCACTAAAGCGTTTGATAAGATATCTCATCAGTTGATCCTCTTCAAATTGTCTGCTCTCGGCTTTGAGCCTCTCTTATTAAAATGGATTTCTTCTTACCTGATAAACCGTTATTATAGTGTTCGGTTTAGATCCGTCCTTTCTCTTCCATTTCTGGCCTCATCTGGAGTTCCACAGGGCAGTCATCTTGGCCCTCTTCTCTTCATTCTTACTATTAACGATGTTGAGGGGGTCATTAAAAACTAGTCTCTCTCCCTTTACGATGACGACACAAAACTTTTTAAAACTATTTCCTCTCCACATGACTCCGTCCTTCTTCAAAAAGACCTTGATCGGTTTTCAATCTGGTGTCTCAAAAACTACCTAGAACTTAATATAGCCAAATGTGAATCTATAACCTTCTCACGTAAATGCGACCAGTCTCCTCCCAGTATTTTTTATTTCCCTGGTCAACCAATACCCCTGGTTCAGTCTTTTCAAGACCTTGGGATACCACCTTGATCAAAAAGTTCCCGTACCACACCACCGCGTGGCGCTCCCATTGTTCGATTTGAGTTCTGTTTTTTGTTTCTGTTTTTTTATTAAGTTGGTAGATCTGCTGATAGACATTCCCTCTAAATCTTAGCATCATAGCTTGACATTTGCAAAAGTTACGTAGCCAAGAGTTTGCAACAACGAACTTGGATTGAATTTTGCGTAAAAAAACGGATTTAATGTTGCGCGAACGTTGGAAATGTTGGACAAGTATTTCGGCAGCGATTCTCTAAAGAAAACGGTTTACCAGTGGCACGATCGGTTCAAAAGTGGTCGTGAGTCAATCGAAGATGATGAACGCAGTGGCAGACCATCGACATCGAAAACTGACGAAAACATTGATGAAGTACTCGTAAAAGAAATGTTGGCCAATAACCGCAAATTAACCAACAGAGAGATAGAGGAGGACTTGAACATTGCCTATGGATCCGTCCAAGACATTTTGGTTAATGATTTGGATTTCCGTAGTGTAGCAGCAAAGTTGATGTCAAAAGACCTCAATTTCATGCAAAAAAGAGACCGTGTTGACGTCGCAAAAGAGATGATTTGCGAGGCTGAATCCGATCCCACATTCATCAAAAGGATCATTACTGGAGATGAGACGTGGGTTTATGAGTACGACATGCAATCCAGACATCAGGAAAGTGAATGTTCACCAAATGAGCCGAGACCAAAAAAACCACATCGTTTTCAGTCAAAAAAGAAGGCAATGCCAAGGAATTTTCCAACCCGTATGTAACCAGATCCCTCTATATTACCTTTTTTCGTCCCCTTTCACCGGGTTCATATTTCCCGATTCGAGGGTATTCAACGTCGATTCCTCCGATTTGCTTTCCGTGGTCTACCGTGGAACGACTCTGTAATCTTAACTCCCTATCAGGACCGCCTGAAACTTCTTAACATGAATTCGTTAGAAGGACGTAGGAATACTGCTGACATTCTTTTCTTTCATCGACTTCTCTCGGATTTCATCGACTGTGCATCCATGTTGAACTCCATTTTCTTCAACACCAACCCCCGAAATCTACGTTGTCCTCGTCTCTTCTATCTACCGGTCCACCGCACCCCTTATGGCTCCAACGAAGCAATCACCCGTACGCACCGAAAGGTCAACTCAAACCTCTTCCTTTTTGATTTCCACCTGAGCACTCCTCGTCTCAAACAAGATCTCCTCCATCACTCCCTTGGTCCCTGGCTCTCAAGTCTTTCTGTCGGTTTTTCGTCCTAGTTTTTAAGTTAGATTAAGCTTGTATTAAGAAAATAAATAGGGGCTTCAGCCCCCACAAAAATTAAATGTGTTATTGACGTGTATTTTGTATCTGTTTACTTCACAAATGTCAAAGTAGAATTGACATTTGTCGCCAGTTGCAACAATTATAGCATCTTCCGATAGGGTGATGAATTTTACGACACCTTGTGCCAACTTTTTGAGATGACGAGTCACACTGACCTCAATTGACTTGAGAGTTCAAAATTTAAATGTCTAAAATTTTTTTGGAAGTATCTTGTTGAGGTAGGGCTAACGAAACTAGTCTTATAAGGTTTATTGGCTTAACAACAGTTCATCTAAGCTGAAGAATGCTATGCTATGAATAAAACTTGTAAATTAAGTGAATGTGATCCTTTCACACACAATGGATTTCTGCGATTACGTAAAGAATATAATTATTTAAAGAAATTTGTTTATAACAGATTTGGTCTTTCATAAACTCGGAGCGGAAATCTATTGCTTTACCTTTTTCTAGCAGTGACCGAACTACGAATTTGGGGTTTTCATCTTGAACTGTTGTCATTAGAGTCTAATACAAGGCTTGCACACGACAATTTTCCGTCATTATATCCAACCAGTCTTCTGATATCAACGCTTTTGAGCTGTAGGGACTGTTTTGATTTTTTGTGCAAGTGTTTGATGGCTCTTTTAGCCTGTTGAAGACCCGGGATATTTTTAAGAGATATACACATTTTGTTTTACCAACTTTATTACTAAATTGATTGCTGATTTCGGAATATTACAGAACGGCTCAGGGCCGATGAAAGAATGCCTTTTCTAGCCAGTTCGTCAGCTATTTCATTTCCGACAATACCCCTATGAACAGGCACCCACCAAAGTTGAACTTTGTTTAGGAGGGAGAGATCTTGTAGTGTACTGAAGCTGTGCATGACTGATTTGGAGTCAATGAGATTAGAGCCTAAAGCTTTAATAACTGCTTGACTGTCCGTTCGCATATGGACGGGGACGCCCTTCATTCCTTTATCGAGGATGAGATTTGCGCACACTTGAATGGCATGTATTTCGGCTTGAACTTTTTCCCATTGGTTGCTAAATTCTGGTGTTTAAAACCAAAAATACCAGCTCCCACCCGGGTACCCTTCTTCCATCCAACCGTATACCACTTGACACCTTTAAGGTTTGAGGTAGGCTGTTTGTAGTTCCATTCTTTCCGGCTTGGGATCCCCAGACCTTACCATACATACGAGGGCAAGTCGCTTTGGTGATTTTATTATTAACATGTGAGTTCCAATTTAGTTTTTTTTATCGAGAATTATTCCAAGATATTTTACTTCATTGGAGTACAGGATTTCTGTACCGTTAAGTGAGATCTGGTCCAGGCTATGATTTCTTTTACGAGTGAAGGGAACAAGTAAAGTTTTACTAGGGTTGATTGAAAGATTTCCTCCAGCACACCATTTACTATCTTTAGAGCAGTCTGTATCTTACAGCAAAAATCTTTAGGGTGTTTCCTTACACTACTCGTATTATGACCAAGTCGTCGACATATCCTATTGTGTGATTACTAAGTTTTATTAGTTGGTCATCAATGACCAGTGACCACAAGAGATTTTAGTCTCACCGGAAGATGTAGAGGTTTACGAGAGTTAGCGGGATGGTCAATGCTCTTTTTGGATATGGCTTCCGAAATGGAATCTAGAAAGGCACATATTGCAAGCTTTTTTTGTCGATTGGCCTATCGAATCTGTGTTACGAGACTTAGTAGAACGCTTTCCGTGGATCTTTCTTTCCTACATGCGTATGGGTATGGGAGGAGAGGTGAATTTCTGTTGTGAAGGTCTGTGACGTGTAAATCGAGAAGTCTTTCCATGGTTTTCAGAAAAAATGATGTAGTGCCTATGGGTCGATAAGATTTAGGTAGTTCACTTGGTTTATCTGGTTTGGGTATAAAAAATATATTTACCTCCCTCCACACTTGTGGGATGTATTCCCAGTTGAATCTGTGCTTAAATAAGGCGGTTAGTGTGGGAAAAATCTGGACCAGACCTTTCTGAATCAGGGAAGATTCCATCTGATCCAAGTGCTTTATATGGTTGAAATGAGTTTTTTATATGCTGAACATATTTCCAGATGGGCTGTTGTTGTAGGCTAAGCTTGTGGCTTCATAATTGGCATATTGTGTGATGTTTAAAGGGGTCGAGTCTGGGAAGTGAATCCTTAAGTAATATAGCATTTTTAGTGTTCCCTCTCGACTAGCTGTTAAAGTACCACCTACATTTGGTTTTGTAACAGGCCTAAGATACTGGAAGAGTCCTTTGATAGATTTTTTAGAAGACGCCAGATCTCTGGCAGTTTTCCCAGGTTAGCGCAATTCTTTCTCCAGGAAGCTCTCTTGGACCAACCCAATTCTTTATTGAAGTCGGTCAATGCCAATCCCAATTACCGGTGTGTTTGAATTTGTTAAAAAAATTTCGTAACATTTTACGCATTTCTTCAAGTTCCACCACGTTGCGTTTTAACTTGCAACTGCATTTAAACAATGAGATAATGGCTTCATTTAGGTGATCCGCTGCTTCGTTTGCGTCCCCAATGGACTGTAGGGATGAGGGCAGTGAATTAGCCTTGATAGCGAGATTTTCTTGAAAACTACTCCATTTCGTAAGTTTATCCATGCTTCTAATTTGACCCTATCCGATATTCCATCCTATATTGAACCCTTATGTGCATATGGTCTGATGAGGATGCCTGCTACCCCAGATGTTGTCGTGGGCGTTGGCATCACATCCAAAAATGAGACGCCAATTGCGACTGTGGCAAATCGCGATTAGATCCTGTAGCAGAAGAGGAGGAATCACATGAACTCTTGCAATGCATTCCCCTGAGGTTGTTTGACGATCGGTGCCACTAGATCTCTGGTGATAAACTCTGGAATGAGAAGATATTTAATTTTGGATTTTATCAGTAAAGCAGTCCTCAGTCCAAAATCTCCTGGGAGAACAAATATCTTACCTTCAATCGCCCCAGGTTCTTTAATTAGTCCCAGGCCGATATTCTCTTCTGCGTATCGTTGGTTAAATGTGTACGAAGCACCTTTAGCATGGTGCAGGTTTCCCCTCAAAACCTTGAGTGTAGCCATCGTCGTTTGCGGCAACACGCGGTGTTTTGTATGCGGTTCGGCTTGCTATCGTCTTTCCGCCATATGGGAACGTCGCCAAGAGATGTGCTCTTTGGCCTCACTCTCGCAGGATGAGCTGCATTCTCTGCCACTTCACTTCTTGGTTGAGGTACAGGAACTCTGCTTTTGGCTCTATTGGAGGTAGCTGAATTTTTATCTAAGCTCTTTATAATGACCCTCAGCTTACTAAAACAATACGTGACATAACGTTTTAGGTCATTTAACCGTTTCGCCGCATTTTCATTTAGAACAAAGACGTCCACATGGTCTTCCTCTTTCTCTTCCTCTCTTTGCAGGACTCTCCAGGTTGTGGTGTTAAGACACGAGTTTTGTGCATTCAAGGACCCAAAAATTTTCTCAGAAATTACTCCTCAGCCAATTTGCAGTGTCTTCATTGGAGCGGACAAACACGACCCAGCCAGTTATGATTGTAGAGCTGTCAAAAGATGGCTTCACCTCTTCGTCTCGGAACTCGATAACTCCGGACTATGTTTGAGTCATTTACTCAACACTAAGGGAGTTGAGATTGATGTCTTCCGTGAATACACCCTGCCTGACATGGCCCAGTATACTGCTATATGGAACCTTCTCAACTGCAACATTTCCTGTTAGGACTCATTTTGCTTCCGTCGTCGGGGGAGTGGAGTCGTCCTATCGGGTTCTTTTAGCGTCAGTGCCTTTGCTTTCGGTTTTAGCAGTGGAAATCTCTAGAGCACGTTCTCTAGAGTTACCTTGTTTCAGGACTTGTTTGAACCTTCTCTTCTCCGAAGGTAGATTTTTGTGACAAGTTCACAGAATTTACGGCTACTTTCGTGGTCACGGATGGTACACATAACTCATCTGATAGCATGCTAATTATGTCTTCGCACAAATCGTTTGAGTCTGAGTTGCTCAGAAGGGACGTATTCCTTTCCTCACCTTTCATTTCAGCATCAGAGTTGGCAGCAGACGTCCGATCGACAGTTTCTGCTGCATGGAGCAAATGTGCGTCCCTAGAAATCGATCCTTTTAAAGAGGCATCAGTCTCTTAAGTTAAAACTTTTGTTGGGTCAACTTTGATTCCCACGGGTAATCAGGATATGAAGGTCACCCACCTAACGGCAGAGGTCGTTTTGCTGGAGGTCGCCTGGTATCCGAAGTTCGCAAACTAGAGAATGAGCACTATCTTAGTCATACATCCTTGACGCTTACTGTTCCACTTTTGAGTTTTTTTTAAAAAAGGCTAGCTTATTTTCGTCGCTCATTTTTGCTGGTGTTCGGACACGTGCACACAGACACGTGTCTTCTAAGTTTTGCAAGCCTTAAACATTATACTGTATTAGGTGACTTGTACGAATTGTGGAATTTTCAAGTAACTTACAAGAATGTTGGGTTTTTATTTTTTGTAACCATTTGGTATATTTAATTGTTAATTTGTCTAATATTGCCAGGTAGGGAATTCCATAACTGAGTAGAGCAAACGAAGGACTAGAGTTCGGATGTTCAGCGAGCGGAAATAGTTTATATGAGTTATATGCGATCTGGTCGACTGTGGGAAGCGTAGCTTCTTTGAGTTTTGAGTAGAATGACACGAGATCATACCTTCTGAGATTGAATACGAAAGGGTCGATGTTTTATTATTTATAACATTTAGTTTTCTTGTGTGTATAAGGCGATCACAGCAGTATAAGACGATTGACAGAAGGAGAACTTTTGCCAGTAGAAGTTTTTTTTGTGTAGGGTTAAAATATTGTGTGACCCAAAGAGCTGGTAGTCCACCATAAACCTTTCCAATGGAGGCGTTCAGATGGGGCTACTCAGTTAGAATACGGTGAAATATTAGGCCTAGATTTTTGGCGGAATCTACGTACTCTATTGGGTTTTGGGCTTTGGGCTATCCGAATTGGTGGAAAAAGGGATAAATCTAGTATTCTTCTGTGAATAACGAGGACTTTGGACTTTTTCGAGTTTAGGCGCAGCTTATTCTTAGTTGACCAATTTAATATGCGCTGAAGATATTCGCTCAACAACATAGTGGCCTCCTTACACAAAACCGCGTCATCAGCGAACATGTGTATTGCACTGTGCTTGACAGTCTTGGGTATTTCATTCACGTAGAGGAAGAAGAGCAATGGACCAAGAATCGAGACTTGTGGTACTCCATGATTCACTGACAAAAAACGCGAATACCGTTCACCCACTACAACTTGTTAGTGTTTCCCTTGGTGCTTTGTTGAGGGCAACGATAACTTAAACTCGTTTCTAAGTGTTGTGCACAGAATAGAGCTATTAACTGTGTCGAAGACTTTCGGGAAATAAGTAAAGTAAGGATTGTAGCATGATTTTTCTCAGGGGTTTGCCTGATTGCATCTACGACCAAAAGTAGAGCAGTATTGCAACTTCGTTCCGCGAAACCCGGACTGGCTCTTACTTTTCTGCATCTGCGGTAGTATAGTTTTTTTTTTTCAAATAAGTACCTTTGATAGAAACGGGAGAATTGAAATCGGTCTACATATAGTCCAACGCATCACCACTCGATTTTTTTATGATGAGTATAATTTAATTCAATTGTAATCGTTAAGTAAAATGTAAAGTATCTAGACTAAAATAAAATTATAACGTATAAGACTATATGAATATATAAATTGTTGCCGCCCCTGCAAAAATGAAAAGAGACAACGAATTTACATTTAAAATGTTCAGACCTAACACAATTAGCAGAGGCAACTGACTTTTTTCTTTCTTTCTTTCTTTATAATTTGCGGGCGCTCAAGGGATTAAGTACTCTTAAAATGTTTGCACACAGCGCGGGCGAAGGAAAATCAGGGAGGATAGAAAGAGGGGTACCAATGAACGTTGGTTTTAAATGTTTGAAGGTTATAATGACTAGGAAATAAAGAGCTAGGCAGGGCATTCCATAAGCGAGTTGTACGGCTTAGGAACGAATCACGATATTTTAGAGTACGTCCGAAAGTGGGCTTGATGGTATACTGATGAGCATTCATAGCGAGATTGGTGTTACGGTTAAAATTTTGAAGGTTTCTATGGAGTACTGGTGGTGGAAATAGCGATAAAACAGAGTGAGACACGAGACATTACGTCGGTGTTCGAGGGTGTCCATTATTTGAGTGATATTAGTATCACCTCTGAGTTTTATCGGACGGTTTTGGACTCCATCTAGCAGGTGCAGGGAGGTTTTGGGCGTTCCCAACCAGATGTGGGCATTGTACTCCAATTTCGGGCGGATAAATGCCTTATATATTGAAGCCAGATCAGAGGGGGTAAAGTATTTCTTACATCGCTTGAGGAAACCTAGACATTTCGCAGTATTTTTGACAACACCGAATATGTGGTCATTCCAACGTAAGTTGTCATTGACACACATACCGAGAATGGAAAGTTTTTCGGTTTCTACGGTGAAAGTGCCATTCATGGATAATTGCTGAGTTTTTAAATTTCGCTTTAACGACAGCAGACAGCATTGAGTTTTGAACGCATTAAATCCCATTTGGTTGATAGTTCCCCAATTGGTTATGCTGTTAATATCGGAATTTAATGAGCTTAACATACGCTGCCGTTCCCGTTCTACAGCCGAAGAGCAGGGACGAGAGTCCGGGAACGAATACGAAAAGCAGATGACTTTGCTGTCATCAGCAAAGGAATAAATTGGATTAGAGGTAGCAGACAAGAGATCGTTGATGAAAATTAAAAAGAGTGTCGGAGATAGAACGGAGCCCCGGTTCACACCAGAATTTATTTTGTGAATATCGGAATTGAACGTTCCGAAAGGTAATTTCTATTCATTGAAGAAGTGAGTCATCGATCCTAAAAGCACGCATTTTCGACAAAAGAGCCTGATGGCCTTAGAAATATCAAGTGCAACTATCTTGCTTTCGCCAGAATGATATACGCTTTGGTTCCACTTTGCGGTGAGACATGCTATCAGATCACCAGTGGACCTATTGCTACGAAAACCGTACTGCCGGTCATTAAGAAGTTTTCGTGTTTCGAGATATTTCATTAGCTGACGATTTATCAGTGTTTCCATGACCTTGGAAAGAAGGAACGTAAGTGCAATGGGTCTGTAGAAAGAGAGAGAGGAAGATTCACCTTTCTTAGGCACAGGCTGGACAAATGCTGTTTTCCATCTGCTCGGAAAGAGAAAAGGCAATATTACCCATATTCAGGGAATGCGGTTTCCGGGCAAAAGGAGGATACAAACTGTGATACATACTTCTTGAGCTCTCGGTATTTAAGCGAACGTTTTATAATAATTCGCATCAAAAATAAGTTCGTAAACCTTTTTTGTGCAATCACAGGGGAAAACGGCAATGGTACCAAAAAATGTTAACACAAAGTCTGGACAAAATCTATGAGCAAAGTATCAAGTAAAAATCATGTTCGGCCTTACAAACAACCAAATTAAGTATACAGCTTAAGTATAATCTCCACATCTTTCCGAAATATTTTTACCAACAACGAATTTAATAGTCGGCTTTAGGGTTAGTATGGAGCTAAATTATTTTAATGTACACAAAGTCATGTCAATTTTTTAAAATTTGACATTAAAGAACAGAGTGATGCCGATGTACTAATTCAATAGTAGGAGCTATACTAAAAAGTATTAGATTTGGCCATTTAGGATATAAAATACTAGAATTATGGTAATTGATTTAAGTAGAAATTTGTTTTGATAGACTCGGAGCAACTGTCAAAAATAACGCTGGGATTCACCTATCCCATTGCGAGTTCCTTTGCCAAGTAGCGCTTTAATGGACAACACTTGAAGGTTGTTCATTCATTCATTCATTCTTCACATTCATTCTGCACTCCCCAGTCTCGGAGTTCGCACCCACTTCCCGTCATCACTAGATACCACTGACAAAGTTTATGGAAGCTTGTGGGCCCTCGCTGTACCTAGTTATTTCTCTTAACCTTCGATTTTTAGTGGAATTTTGGAAAGCCGTGCTTCCTTTGTCTGTCATCCGAGTACTTTTCCGCCATCGAATAGGGACTGACCAATATGTTTTTGATGTTTTATTTTATTTCTGGGCCTTTAAATTCGACCGGAACTTGTTTTTCGTGGTTATTTTCTTCTTCTGTTGCCCTCTTTTTTGTTCCAGTTTGTTGTTTGATGTAGTTGTTGTTGGTATGTTTATATATGCTCTCATTGGAATCTGTCATACCTATGTCTCAGCCGTCCATCTACATGCCTTTGATGCTCCTTCGGTGCTCCATCGGCAGGGAGCTAGCATAAAAAGAGATCGTCGTCTCTTCACCCATCGATCGATTCATTCTCTGGTAGCTCTCTGGCTAACTGCATCCACCTGAGTTATGGGATGTGATGCTTCTGTTGTCTTAACATCGGTTGCGGGATATGGTGTTCCTCCAGCCATACTGTCTCATGAATTTTGTTGGGGTGTAAGCTTCAGGAATCGTCCTCCTCACCCGTTATAATAGTTTTGGGGTGCCTGGATTGAAATGACCATGCGCCCCCATACTCTGGCAACTTTCAGACTTCCTGTCTGATGCTCCCCGTTGCTAGTCTCCTGTCTACCCAACGGCCTTCGTCAGCGGTGTTCCTTGTGTACCTGTTGTCGCACCTTGGGCTCCTGTGTGGACGTGAGTCACCCTACCGTCCTCAGGGCTTCACTGACCGAACCTCCTCGTTCTCCTCTGCGGAGAAAATCGCCCGTAAAACCTTTATTATCTAGAGGAAATAGACGGGACGAACATCAAACGACTTCTTGACTTTTGCAGGGAAATTGGCTGTTTCAACAGGGAAATTGTTAAGGTTAAAAATCTACTTCTCCGTAATTACGTTCTACCCATTTACGAATATCGGGTATAAGTCGGTAGGTCCATCTCCCTTTTGTAGACTGGTTTCATCTCTTTTGCCACGCACTTATGCTGCGCTGCTTTTCTCCCAGCTCGATGTCTTTGACTGAAACTCCGGATTCCCGAATTTTGACATCGTAGGTCCTTTGTAGCTCAGTAGCCAGTATATCTGCTGGTAGCATTCCCGCAATGACATACCATATATAGCATCATCTGACACTGTCCGATATGCACAGCAAACTGTCAGAGCATATACCATAGTCTGTTGACAGAGTTAGTCTTTCTTGCGTATGACTTAATTTTCAATGCTTTGGCCCATATTGGTGCCGCGTACATTGTGATTGACTGCACCACCCTTGACAGAACTAGTCTCATTTGTTGTCTGGGTCCTCCTATGTTTGTCATTATTCTGGATAAGGCAGCGCTCACCTTTACGGCTTTGTCGCACGTTCTTTAAAGGTGTTCCGTGTAAGTGAGCCTAGCGTCGATCATCATACCTAGGCATCTGATAGCCGGTTTTAATGTTATATCGTGATCGCCCACCCCGATGGTGATGGTTTCTCTTTCCTTGCGACAGGTTACCAGAACTGCTTCCGTTTTATGTTCTGCCGGCTCTAACCCAACTGTTGCCATCCACCGGGCCCCCGACCAATTATCAAGGCTTCGCCCATCAATGACGTTGTCTAATAAAAAGCGGGGGTAGTTTATTCTATAACTGGTCTTATCGAAAACATCCTCAGATTTATAGCATGAATTGGATGCTACGATTTGACCAGTTACAAGTTGCCGGTTATAGGTCTTGTTGGCGGCTTGACCACCGGTAGCCCATACCAGGACTTAAATCACGGTACCATGGGAGTCAGGAGCCCCCCGGATTTCGGTCCGGGCCTGACTTGTTAGAGGTAGGCCCCCTTGTGGGAGCGTCATGGTGGCTGTGGTTTAAACCCAAATCGCGGGTACGGGTATTCCTTGGTTTTGCCCATTGTAGAGTAGCAAATAAAGTACTGGGTGCTGCGACCCTAAGAGCAGCAAGAGGTTTTAGGTCGGCCTCGACTCATACCAAGGGTGGGACTTGTGCCTCCAACACAAGTTCTGCTTTGGTATAAAATATAAGCGAAGTATTAATAAATATAAAGCGAGTATTTAGCGATGGCAAGGCGTATCCTTGCTCCCTATGGGTGCATGGGCACCTCGTAAACATTAAGTCTTACGGCAGGAGGTTTACGTTAAAAATCCAGGTACGTTCTGTAGAGCGAGCCTTTCTAAGTCCATATTGCTGGTTTGAGAGTTCTCCGGATTCATCAATTGACACCTCCAGTCGGTTGCATATTATTCGCTCCAGTATTTTACTCATCGTGTCTAGTAAGCATATGCGACGGTATGACGAGGGCTCATCTGGTGGTTTATTCCCTTTGGGCAGCAACATAAGACGTTGCTTTGTCCATTGGTCTGGAAAAACTCCTTCTGTTAAACACTTGTTATGCATTTCCACGAATGCTTCTGTGTTTATTTTGATGACCAGCTTAAGGACCTTATTTGGTATGCCGTCCAATCCAAGTGATTTATTATTGCTAAATCGTTTGCATACATCCAGAAGTTCCGCTTGTGTAACTGGTGGGATCTCATCTACTTCCTGCGGAGAAAATAATCCCGACACTATTTTTTGCATCAGCGAAGGGCATGAGGGTGGGGGTGCCCTAGAGCCCTTTAGTTTTGCCATGACCGTCCTGTAGGCAGTACCTCAGGGATTAATATCTGCTTCCTCGCAGAGTTCTTTAAAGCTGTTGTTTTTGCTTCTCCGAATGGCTAATTTAAGGTTCCTACGCCTATCTTTGTATTGCACCTGCGGGAGGTCTGATCTCTGGATCGCTGGTATAGTCTTCTAGCTCTATGGCACTCGCTGCGTAGTTCTGCTATCTCTTGGTCCCGTCAGTATAGTGGCTTGTTTGTTGACGTTTTCCGTACCATAGATGAAGTCGTAGATACTGTTTTAGTAACCTCTGTAGTCATCGGGTTTGATGCTCCTGGGTTATTGTGGATTCTCCAAAATTCAGGGAAAAGGTGTTTTCGTCCAGTGTGCTTGTTTTCCACCCCATTCGTTGTACCTTCTTTAGAAAGCACTTCTGGGTACAGATGGTGTTAGTGGTGGGGTTAGCTAGGGGGTTTTCCTGTAAAGGCTCTTTATCACGTAGGGGTGCCCCGAGAGTTGACCGACGCTAGACGGTATCGTTCAAATTTCGGAGGTGCATGTACACCATGATGACGACTGCTAGGCACCCGAAAACGCAATCGAGATGGTGACCACTCGGAGCAAAAGAAAACGAGTGCTCGCCACCTAGATTATAGTTAGGTTAAACTTAGAAGCATAGGTAGGTTAAGTAGATAGTTAGCTTAAGTTTTAAATAAAATTGAAAAAAGATAAAACGTCCAAGTTTTTTGGCAATAATGTAAATATGATTTTTGTACAGGGGATTCCAATAGGGATTTACGAATTTTGAGAGTTGATAGCGGTCATATTGTTGAAGCTACATCTGTCAAATTGGCCATCATTTATTCAGTCTGTTTTGCCAAATTATTATGGACAAATATGACGTTCAACAACACGTGCAAATGATAAAATTGTTTTGTCAAAATTGGTGTTGTGTTCGGGTGATGTTCCGGGCGCTTCGCGCATTCATCCTACCGAGAGGACTATTCGCAGTGTGGTGGATAAATTTGAGTCCATTGGTTCAGTTAACGATAAGTCAACATCCGTAGGTCGACGAAACGCAAGATCTGCCGAAAACATCGCCGCTGTCCGTGAGAGTGTGCAGGCGAATCCGAGGCAGTCGATTTCGCGTCGCTCACAAGAACTCTGCCTTTCGCTGACCACAACTTGGCGAATTTTACGTCGTGACTTGAGCCTGTACACGTAGAAAATTCAACTGCCCCCCAGGAGCTAAAGGTAAACGTAGAAAACGACGTGTGTTCGCTGAATGGGTTCTGGAGCGATAAGGCCCATTTATGGAGGAATGGGTACATCAACAAACCAAATTGTTGTATTTGGGACGATACCATTCCACATGAGATCCAAAAGCGTCCAATGCATCCCGAAAAAACTATTGTTTGGTGTGGATTTTGGGCTGGCGGCATCATCGGCCCATATTTCTTTGAGAACGACGTTGGCCAACTCTCTTGTGCCTTATGCAGGAACACGGGACACACCGAAAATTGTCGGGGTTGTCTCAAATTCCAATACATCAAAAGAGTAAATCTGGCGCGGCAGCAGAAGGTGGAAGTAAAATGCCCACCCGTGCATATACAAACACCAGCCGTTACCCCCCAGGTTACCTATCCCCAAATGGCGGCAGGTAGGAGAAATACGGTACAGCAAGCGGAGGTTGCTTCTCAGACCCCAGTGTCTAGAGCACCGGAACCAGTACCTGACGTGCTAGCTATCTTGCTCTCTATTCAGGGGCAAATGGCTCAGATCCAACGTCATTTAACTGAACAGGCCGCGCGGGTGGATCAAATATACACGCTGCTGCCTGGCCTAACATACCTTTTGTCGTAATGGATACCTGTGTAGCAAAACCTGAAGGTCCTTGAATGTTAATTCACTGATTAAGTTCGAACGAAGAGCCGATCTGTTTAAGCCGTACCTAAGGCTACTCAATCCACCTTATTCATCTCAGAGCTCGAGACACTTTTTCGATTCCTGAGGCTGGAATTGGAAGACAACTATTTTATTATCGGCGGGGATTTCAACGCCGAACATAGTGATTGGGGAAATAATACACCAAATACTAGAGGGAACCTACTATTCAATTGGTGGGGTCACCACAGTATAATATATTGATTCGGACTTAAGGCGACGGATAGTCCGTCGTTTCCCAGACACGGGTCCTATTTGGATCTCCTGCTGTTCGACTCACGAATATATCTGACATGCACTAATCAACAAACTACAAACTGTCTAAATACTTTCGTATATGACAGTGACCATTGCGGTCTCAGCACCGAAATAACTGTTCCCAACGAAACTGCGGAATTGGAAGAATTTGTACAAAAGCATTCCTACAATTATAGTAGGGTGCGTTGGACACACTTCTCAAGAATACTGCCAAGAGCGCCCTCCTCGAATTCGCTCTACCCACCGTCCAACAGAAACCTGTCTAATACTAATGGACGAGACAATCAAAGGAACAATGGACAAAAGTATACCTCGGTACCAACACATTGATAGCGAAGACCTGTTCCGCAACGCAACTATTTACGCACTCCGCCGACATAAAAGTAGACTGCTGTCAAGGCTAAAAACTTTGTACAGACAGTTTACTGACAAACATAACTCGGAGATCATAACACTGAAGTCGTCGATCAAAAACCTCCAAACATTAAAAAAAGAAAATTACGAAAATTCTGTAAATTTGTATTGGAACAACAAAATTCGGGCTGTAAACACCAGCAACCCGAATATGTTCCCGCAAATAAATAAAATATTCCGGAGAAAAGATCAAAACGACCTTTCGTGTCTGAAAATTGCCCGAACGACGGACAACGAGCACATACTCATAGCAGCAGGCATCTACCCAAATGAGGCCGTTGATGATGACAACTTCTTTGTGATCGAGGATCCGCAGGAGAAGGTAAAGGCTATAGGAGCGACTTTCCAGGAAGTGTACAAGGCGAATGATATCATTGGCCCGAACCACGATCTGGAGAGTCGAGTCCTTGTGCACAATTTCTGCCTTCGAAATGAATTTGCGAATTGGCGATTCGAGAGCTTGGGTTTCACCCAGTTCAGTGACGAGAATATAGCAAATAATGTCATCACCAATGAAATGGTACTACCACCATTCATTTCGAGGGAAGAGCTTCAAATGATTTTCGAATCACTTAGGAGTAAGAAATCAGTGGGAACCGATGAAATACCCACACTGCTTCGATATCTCCCACTAGAAGTGGTTGACATTTATACCACCCTGTTTAATAATGCAATGAATAATGCACATTACCCAGCGCATTGGAAAACTGCGGTGGTACATCCCATTCCCAAAAGGAATAAAGATACTTCCAAATCGGCGAATCTCCGGTCGATCAGTCTTCGTCCAAACATCAGTAAAATTTCCGAGAAGGTGATCAATAGAGTCCTGACTAAGTGGGTTGAGGACAAGCAAACAGTTCCGGATAATCAATTCGGTTTCAAGGCGGGGCATGATATCATTCACGCTGTGTCGAAACTGGTTTCTGATATCCAATGGAACAAAGGCAAGAAACAGTGCACTGGTGCCTGCCTGATTGACTTGGAAAAGGCCATCGATTCTGTATGGTTAGAGGGACTCTTCTTCAAGCTGGACAGGTTGGGCATTAGTAAACCACTGCTGTATATTCTTTTTGATATGCTCTCCAGTAGGCAGTTCATCGTGAAGAATGGAGATGTGACTTCTGCTGGAACATTTAACATTGAAAACGCTCTGCAACAAGGTGCTGTAAATTCGCCGATCTTATTCAACATTTACACAGGTGATCTGATGGATTCACTTCACCATATCATAGCATACGCAGACGACTTAATCGCGTATAGATCAGGTCCAAAGATTGAGGTCATTAATTTGCTTTTGCAACGTGATTTCGAAAAAATTAAGCGATATTGCGACGACTGGAAGTTGAAAATCAACTTTCAGAAATCGGAAACCATTCTGTTTAGGACGCCTTTGTCTGGGGTCTCTAGGGATACCAGAAAGAATTGGGGAAAGTTCTCTATCGTCGGACAACATGGACAGCCACTTGCTTGTCGAAATGTAGTCAGATACCTTGGGATCTGGCTAGATCAATATCTGTATTTTAACAAACAAGAGGGTGAAGCTGATTTGCTACATGACCGTTATCCGGCCCATTTTTGTATTTGCTTGTCCTGTGTGGTTCAACGTGAGAGCAACTTTGTTGGAAAAGATTCGGGTGTTTGAGAGGGCTTGCCTTCGGACTTGTCTTCGCTTATACCGAACACCAGAGTCGGAGTACATAAAATTCTATCCTAATGAGGTCGTGTACAATACGGCGAACCTAATAAGAGTGGACAATTTCGTCATTAAGTTGACTCGAGGGCACATTGCAAGGGCAATGACTTTATCGAACAACCTGATCTCTGGGGCTTATTACCCTAATTATGTGTATCACGAGAGAGTTCGCTTTGACGGCTTTATTCCTCCAGAAGCGTTCCTCTACATAGATAGGTCTGATCCAGGACAGATTTGTGGTCCTGCTAATCTTCAACGTCGCTCGAACAGCTGCGGACAGGCGACTCAACTACGACAGAGACGACGCACACGGCAGTGCGGAGCGTCTCCGGTTTAATTGGGTGGTAGGGAGTCGCGACATAAGGCACGTTGCTCAGCAGCACCAGCAATTTTGGTGGCTTGTTGAAGGAGAGGATGCGTCGTCGTCGTATTCTTCCAGCAATAGCTAGCTTCATGTGAAGCAAAGTCGGTCAGCCTAAGTTTTTTTGTTTTTTGTTTTAGCCATGGTCGGCTTACATAGTTTTAGGTAGGATTCAGTTAGATTTAAAAAAAAAAAAAAAAAAAAAAAAACAGTATATCACAGTCAACAACAAGCGCTGTAACTCGATGATTACCAACTTCTTTTGACCTGAATTGGATAATAAGGACACGAGCAACATTTGGTTTCAACAGGACGGCGCTTGGTGCCACACAGCTCACGCCAGAAATTCTACACGAGCGATTCAAGGGCATGGTCATCTCACGTGGAGGTGATCTAAACTGGCCACCGAGATCGTGCGATTTGACCCCGTTAAACTTTTTCTTGTGGGGTTTTCTGAAGTTGCAGGTCTATGCGAATAAACCACAAACCACAGCTTCCCTCAAGGCCAACATAACTCATGCCATAGGTCAAATTCAGCCAGATTTATGCGCTAGACATAGACATTTCGGATGCGCGCCACCCAGAGAAGCCGCGGCGGACATTTGAACGATGTAATATTCCATATAAAATGGCATCGATAAGCCTTTGAAATGTCGATGATATCGCACACACACCTTGTTTTATTTAAATTTAAAGATAGGAAGCGTTTACTGAAAGAAAGAATAAGCTATGTCCTAGGATACACTTAAGGTCGAACGACATTATTTGTAGTAATATCGCTAAGTTTAGAGCGCTCGGTAAGAGCCAGTAAGCTAATTTCAGAAACGGTCGCTGTCAAATTAGATTTATGCATTTTTGTCTAGTATGTAAGTTAACATATAAAAAAAATAGTAAAAATGAATTAAAAAAAAAAAAGAGTTAATGATCCGGCACCAAAGCGCAGAACTGGGATGAATAAGGTGTTTATATGGAGTCTGATTTTATTGTTCTGGAATATAATACATCGCCTTCGTGATAGTTTTGGTTGATTGTTAATTGACTTGGAGATCCCCATGTCCACTGGGATGAGGGGCCGATTGACACGTCTACTTGAGAGTGGTGAATAAAGGCGTTAAAATTGGACTACCAATTTTCTGAGTAAACTGATTGCATATTTATTTTGCTACTGGCAGTTGGAATAACCTTTCCTTGTTGAAGCTCAACATACCAAGCCTAAGGTAAATGACAGATCTCTTTTATACTTATGAGTGTATAAATTGATAATGCTCTAACCCGTGTAATGGCTTATCCAATTCCCAGCTGATATTTCTACGAATTCCATTGTAATACATCAAGTTAGTAAAAAGTACGTTTCTGTTCAAAACGAATTCCCTCGGATAATTCAAAGCCTGCGGCATTGTGTAACATTTTGCAAAGTTATTCCACTTTTGACATCCTCAAATGTCATTTCACATTATTTATCTCGGTTTTAAGTTGTTGTTGTTTAATTTTTTTTCATTTTTAATTAAATTACTCGCTTACATGTCAAAAAAAAATACAATAAATCCACTCGCTCTCACCTGACAATCTGAGGGAAACTTACCACGGCGACACAAAAGAATCCCAGCTTAGCTAACTAAAGGAGCTCTACTCGACTCGTACCATTGCCAACTGCCTTCTCTCCCTCAACATTATTCCTCTACTCTGCCACAACAGAGTAAAAGACTCGGGTAATATTTTCATGTGAAAAGATTATGCAACCCGATAAGCGTCAACCTCTCTTGAATTACTTACTTAATTAAATCAAAGGCCCTGTTCTCCTGCCATCTATACAGGTTAGGCTAGGTACTACTCACATATGTACGTACTACGTATCTACCGTGTGCGCTCATGGGGCTCCAGTAATTAGACAAATTAAAAAAGTCCAAATCATAGCTCAGTGCACTGAGTGCAAAAATATGGTAAAAGCAAGGCGAGCACCTCAAACGAAACGTAGGTAATATTCGTACATCATACTCGTATTTGTATCCACGGTCACATGGGTCTAGGTTCTCATAAGAAAGTCTAAGTCGTCCTCCATCGATGGTATCCGTAGATTGCTGCAGATCTATAAGTACGAAATGCGACACCCGTTCAGGGAATTAAGTCATGCGTAGTGTGTGGTCCTAATGGTGGTTGTGATACCAGTACGAGTACGAGTATGGATACATGCCACAAACCACAAGATAGTCAAAGTGTGAGGTGCCAATAAAAATGACTAATTGCCAAAATGACTCTGTTTCTGTTGGAAATTTATGAACGTCAGTAAATGTTTGTCGTTTTATCTGGCGAAATCGAAATTTATTCCCCAACAATGAATGGCTGAATGGCTGTATGGCTGAATGGCAATAGCGACTGCGAAGACGACGGAATAGAAATAAAAATGAAAAAAAAAACAAAAAAAAAAAAAACAAAATTAGAGAAAAACTAATAAAAAGGGAAACAAATGGAGAAAATAAAAATTGTTATTTGTTTCGATTTTTGTTGTAGTTTTATTTTTGCAGTTACTTTGGGTTAATTTGAACGGCTGCCGTCGCCGACGTCGTGTCTTCTACTGCCACCACTACCTACCCGGGTATGATGAATTAATGTGCTACCCTAGATAAAACCCATAAAGGCACCAATAACTGTGAGGGGGTGAAGCTAGTCGCTACCTTAAAGCCGGTAGGGTGAACTACTTGGGAATTTTAATAACATAGCCGCGGCAAGAAAGGGACATGGTAGGAGGTTCAAAAATACAGGGCCGGATAGAGGGTGCAGTTTAGGTAGGGCGCTGAGCGGTTTTAATCACTGGGTGGTTGTTAAATTTATTTTCTTTTTGTTTTCTTGTTTTAATGATCGTCTACACTTCATTAAGTTGATTGACTTGATATTTTAGCTGATGTCAAGGACTTTTTTTTTATTTTTGAGAAGAGATATTAAGTGGAGGTTTTGTTTTAAAGTAAGACAATGGAACGAATTGAAATGAAGGTCTTTGGATTCTTTTGGATATCCAATAGCAAGTGCTGTTAACAGTTATGAAATTTGGAGTCTAATTAAATTGGGAATGTGTTAGGTAAAGTTATTACGAGCAAGTGTTGTATGCCGTATTGTTTTCCCAATTTCTCAAGGCGTTTTCCAGTTTTTTTTTTTAAGTAATAAGTCCAAGAGCTATTATTATACAGTCGTATGGTGTTCCTCTGGCAACTCACGACCTAGGAAATTAAGGTCTTCTTAAAAATTTGAAGAAATAAGATGGGGAAACAAGTGAAGGTTGCTTTTTAGGCACCAGCCCCTAAATTGCAACTGGCATGTTAGTTATATTACTCAGCTATATCCAGTCTTCGTTGGAAAAACGTTACATTTCGAATAAGTTATCAGCCGCATAGTGCGAAAATTACAGGTGCTCGAGGCATGCATCAGTCTCTGCCAATCTACTGACTCAGTTTAAAAGCGATGGATATTCCATGCCTCGTTACTGAGGATGATTTTTTGGCGAAAATCCGGATCCTTCAATAGAGCCCAATCAGCGAAAGTTTGGCGTGCATAAAGGTCACTTGGCTTTAGCATTTGCCTTTGCAAAAAACCCCACAGAGATTTTCAATGGATGCCCAGCTCATATTGCAGAATCGTTTAATCTTAACTTACCAATTCGCGGACAACCTCTATATTCACTTCACCGCAGCAGTTTTGCTGTCTCGTTGGTACGGCAATGTTATTTGCTTACTCACTTAGGTGGTGCTACAGTTCGGGGTGAACGTGAGCCTTAACTAATAAGCCTCTCCTGTTAGTCTGGTCTTTAGCTAACTGCCTCCATTTGCGCACTCCAAGTTGGTTAAGGTCTCCCTCTGCCTGTGCGCGCCAGCTGGGATGGAGTCTTCCTCTACTGCGTTGTCCCTCCAGATTAGACTCGAAGACTCTGCTTGCCGAAGCATTGGTGTCCACTCGCTCTACATGTCCTAGCCATCTCACGCGACTGATGCGCCGCTTTCTGACTAGGCCGATGTCACTATACGGCTCGTATAGTTCGTCGTAGAGTCTTTTCCTCCAAAGCCCGTCAACGCAGATTGATCCGAATATTTTTCGAAGCGTTTTTCTCTCGGAACAACTGAGGATATCTTCATCCGCTTTCAAATGGGTCCATACTTCTGATCCATAGAGTAGGACTGGGGTGATCAAGGTTTTATATAGAGTATCTTTAGGTTTTCGGGTTAGAGCCTTACTGCTAAATTGCCTTTTTAGCCCAAAGAAACAGCGATTAGCAAGAGTGAATCTTTATTTCTGTTGAGGTGTTGTTGGTAGAATTAATAGCAGAGCCGAGGCAAAGTCCCTTACTACCTAGAAATTATAACTGTCGACTTTGTTGTGTGTCCTTTCTTGTTGGTAGAATGTATTTGGATTTACCTTAATTATTTTTAAAACCATTTCAGCAGCTTCCTTTTCAATACTAGAGAACGCATCGGTGACAGCCCGTTGTGTTCTCCCAGTTATGTTAATTTCATCGGCGTAAGCTAGTAGCGCCACAGACTTTTGAAAGATTGTGCCTCCAATGTTCAAGTATGATGTTAAAGAAGTCACACAGCGCATCGCCTAGTCTAAAACTTTTTAACTTCAAAAGTCAGAGTTAAGTCGTTACTGTCCTTGATGGAACAGCGAGCGTACTTCATTGTCATTCTGCACAGATGGACTAGCTTGGCATGGGTGCCAAAAGTAGACATGGCTCTATATACATAGCTTTATAAATATTGTCATATGTGGCCTTAAAATCGATGAAAAGATGGTAGGTATCTAGTTAGATGGTTGGAGTTTTTCCAGGATCTACCGCAGTGTAAAGATTTGGGCGATTATGGACTTTCCTGGTCTGAAACCTCGTGGCTGTTGGCGAAGGGTTTCAAATGTTGACACAATATGAGAGATAAGATCTTGTATTCGATGGTGAGGAGACTCATGCCTCTATACTTGGTATAGTCGAAGGGGTGTACGTTTTAGAGGAACATGGCTACTGAAATTCCATCCACAAGGCATACATTTTTCTGACTAGATCTGACTAGATCTGAGAAATTAGTCATTTTGGCCAGCTGTTTTGTTGAACTTTAGCATAGATATTGTTATCCATACTGCGTTCTGGTCAGGTGGATGAAAGTTTTGGCTATCGTCGTCTAATTTCAATGGTTTGTTCTGTTTGACGGCAGGATATTGGGCATCGTCGTCGTTATACAGTCTACAGAAAAACTTTTCTATATTCTTATTACTGACTATGAGCTACTCGTATTACAAGGCTTCCTTCTTCATTTGTACAGGTGTTTGCTTTACCACACTCTTTCTACCTGTTGGTAAAACTTCCGTACGTTATTCTTGGAATACAAACTCCCAATATTATTAATCGTGCGCTTATCATACACTCTTTTCTTCTTCTGGAGAAGTCAATGGTCTTCCCGTCTCGTCTACTCGCAGAGCTCACGAGCGGCTCTCGTTCATCATTTCAGCTGTTCTTGTTTAGCTTTACGCGCCTGCCAGCATTCTTCATCAAACCAGGCATTTCTTGGTGGTGGTCGGGTGAAACCCAGCACACCAGTTGCGGCGTCTCTGATGGCACGTTGACAGCGTTCCCACTGGTTTTCGGTATTTGATGCTGGTGGCATAGGCGTTGTTGACATATTTCGAGATACGCGTTCGGCAAGGATTCTGACAATCTCTTGCGATTGCAGTCTTTGTACGTTATATCTTCTCACAGTAGTTCTTGTTAGTTCGTGCCTTGGCTGCAACAAGGTGATGATCCGAGTCAATGTTGGGTGCCCGGAAGGTTCAGACGTCCAGAATACTGGAAGGATATCTTACGTCTATCGCAATGTGGTCATTTTGATTTAGCGTTTCATGAGCTGCAGACCGCCATGTCCTCTTGTGTATATTGAGATGAGGAAACCGTGTCCTTGCTGCTATAATGATATTTCGTCCCGCTGCAAAGTCAATAAGCCTAAGTCCGTCGCCAGACTTGGTGTCGTGCAGGCTATGCCAACTAGCTGTTCTGTCAAAGATATTCCCCTTTCCTATTCTGGCGTTAAAATCGTACTCCAGACATTGCTCATATGTCTTGTCGCAAGACGCCTGCTCACATGTCGGAAGCTCAAAACTTCTTGCCTATGTCTGGAGCATATGGCAAATCCGCATCCAAGTGAGCACTGTTTCTTTTCCCTATATCGATCACCACAGTGTTCGTGTATATTACAGTTTTTCATCCTCCTTATATCCGGCCCGTCCTATAGCACTTCCTGGATGGCGATGATATCTGCATTATAGCAGTTAAGGGTCTCTGCTATTTTTCCACCTGCAAGTGACCAATTAAGGGACCGAACATTCTACGTGCAGATAGGAAGGACGTTGTCCTTTAGACGTTTGCTAGGGTCGTTAAGGGTGAGTTAATTTTTGTCCAAGGCCATTCGTTGGTTCGTCCAATTTTTAAATCTGTTCCGTATCGGGTGGTGAGCCTTAACAGCGTAGGTCAGTATAATGCTACTGGCCGGACATGCCCTTTACTGTTACGCTGCTGACCCAATCCAAGTTATAGGACACTCAGCAGTCTCCCGATCAATCGCCACGCAGGGTCCCAAATTGATACAGCAGGATTTGTTGACATTTTGAATCTCGTAAATCATCTTTTGATCAAGGTGTTTCCTAACAGGGCATAAAGTATTTGATCCCCAATCCAAATGCCTCTAATCTCTGAAATATGAACATTATTCGAATGAAACAACAAGGCTACTGCACGCTAGGAAGAGAAGAAAATATATATAGCAAACGAGAGAGGAGCATCGTGTATGAGTTGCTGCATATTATTTTAGCGCGTTCCAAATTATTTCCAGAGACCTTGCTTCCACCAAAATTATCCTGCGATATATTACCTTAGAGGGATTCTGTTTCCAGATGGACATAATGGACTCTGAGTTAGTTAGTGCCCATTGCATGTCAGTTTTTGAAAAGGAATTTTCTTCGCGACGAAATTTCTGATCTGTCGACTGCCATGTTCTCAGTTCTTATTAATAGCTTCCAAGGTAGAACAAGTTGTAAACATTCTCGACCTGCTGACAAATATTGTTTAATTGCGTGTGGATATTTGAGGGAATATTTGTTTTAGTATTGACTCTCAGCCATACTCTACTGGCTTGTGTAATAGGTAGACGGGGAGTATTTACTTATATTTTTGAAGCCGCTTGAATACCTCAATAAGGATGCCATTAAACCCAACTGTCCTATTTTTCTTGAGAGGTTCAATATTGGTAGAGATCTCTAGTTTATTGGGAGCTTATCGAGAATTTATTGCTGTAGACAACCTACACGCGCTGTCTTCTAAATCTTTAAGTACCACAGGAACTTGATTAAATTTATTCTCATTTGCCATAAGCAAGGTTTCACCAATCCTCTTAACTAGATATATCTAAAAACGTTGGTCACTTATTAGGTGCTCCGTGATTCTGTAGACAATCTTACTATCGCATTTACTCAGTGTTTCTCTTGTTTGCCATGCAAAGGGGTTGATATAATTTTGCTAGGCACGTATTAAACAGCAGATTCTTTGGCACTAGGCTGTGGATCGCTTCAATCCTTCGGAAAGCTACTCCCTGGGTCTTCTATGGGGTTTTGAAGATATGAGGCTTTGACGTGGCAAATACGTTAAAAGCAATTCCACACGTCCAGATCCATTTGATTTTCCATTGTCAAGTAAGGCAGTGTTGTGAGTCGAAACGTCGTTTTCCCCATCTTAACGTTGCTTTATTTCTTATTTTGAGAAATCCCTAGATGCCAATTTTAAATCGCATGAACTTACGTTCGAGTTGTTGACAATTTGGGTACCCTTTTAGTGTTAATCCCTTTAGCCGTTTAGGCTTTGTTTTTCGGCCCGTAGTAATGGAACTCTTACGATTATGAGACCAATCAATATTTATTTTGTACTACAAGAACATTTTTCCTCTTCCATAATTCCGGCGACTTCTGAAGAAGACGGTCTTATCAACGAAACTTCAGGGTGTTCAGTAGTAGGGGCTCTTCTCCGTTAGTTACCGAACCAACAACTATTGGGACATGTTTCATCTAAAAGGGGGCGTAAGTTAACTCAAATTTTTCCGACTCTTCTATCACTTGTGAAAAAGTGTGAAATTGAACCCAATTATTACGGCTTCCAAGGCGACTAAGAGAATGGTGATACTGGTAAGAAGTAGTTCGGATACTTACGGTTTCGATGCTGGGAGTTGAGCTCGAAGGTGGAAATTTATGCAGGCTAAAGAATGAGATGTATCACTGATTATTTCAGCGAACTGTTGCTTGCCATTTAACTTACCTGGATTAGTAGAAAAGGTATGGCACATTGAATATAGTTGCAAAGCAAATAAAAGTTTATTATCGGCAATGATGTCAACAGACAGAACATTCCTTAAGAGGTACTGATGCAATTACTCGTAGTTCATAATTATTGGGTTGCCTACCGGGAGTCATTA
Source organism: Volucella zonaria (assembly GCA_963966105.1). Taxonomy (NCBI): domain Eukaryota; kingdom Metazoa; phylum Arthropoda; class Insecta; order Diptera; family Syrphidae; genus Volucella; species Volucella zonaria. The sequence goes on from OZ014530.1 coordinate 58,174,455, forward strand.
CTGGATTAGGTTCTTATACGAGTCTATGGAGATGACTTGATGAGCTTATAGATTAGTACGACTGTTCGAGTTCAACACTTCAAAAAACTCATTAACCGCTGTAGTAGATGTAGCCACATTTCTCCCTTGCTAATATGAAATTCTAGAGAGGGTACTAGATGAAAATAAAATAATCTGGGTTAAAGACTCATTCTCCGCTTATGAATCCCTTTGTCTGGACGGAATAATACCATTCATACGCCTAAAAACGAAGCAGGCTATGATATCGTTCCTAAAAAGTCTATTCAGCAGTAGTATCAAGTATGGATATGTGCAAAAATGCTGGGGGAAAGGAAAGGTAGTATTCATTCCCAACGTAGTTAGGCCCAGCCATATCCATCGAAAAGACCTCAGGCCCATAAGCCAACCATCATTTGTTTTAAAAACATTTGAAAAACTGCTTGACATCTAGCAGACTTCGTCTTAAAGCAGCATGCATATTCAAAAGGTAAAGGCACGAAAACGGCCCTACATGAAGTTGTCAGGTCGATTGAAAAATGGCTTTACGACAAAGACCGCACATTAGCAGTCTTCTGTGACATTGAAGGAGCGCCTTCAATAATATCAATATTCCCGCAATAAGTTCATGCTCTATTAATGAATCTTATATGCATGTTCCGCAACAGGAACATCAATGCAACACTAGGTAACATGGTATTAAGCGTCACCACCTCAAGGGGCACCCTTAAGGAGGAGTGACAACACCTCTTTTGTGAACCCTAGTTGTTAACAAAATACTTCAGAATTTTAAAAGGGAAGGAATAAAATCCACTGCATATGCGAATTATATGGTTCCTAAAACCACCGGCAAGTTCCTCCACACAATCAGTAAAATTGTAAACTATGTCCTTAGAACCTTTTTAGAATGAGCCAAGCTCTATGGACTGGGAATCAACAACCCTCCAACTATCCAACAATGCTAAATCCCTAGATATAGTATTAGATAGTAAATTGAGTTGGAAGCTCAATAGCGAAGAACGTATAAAGGAAGCAATCATTGCCGTCTATGCTTACAGTTTTATACATATTTAGTAGAAAATAGGAACATAACCCCATGACTATCTTATGGATGTACATGGCTCTAGTCAGACTAATCTTAACTTACGCTAACCACATATAAAACTACTAACCTTAAAATAATGACGAAAGTTCAGAAGATTGAATGTATATTCACGACCCATGCCACGAGAACCAAGCCAATGGCGGGACTAAAAAGTATACCTTTCTCCTTGCCCTAAAATTGAGTCAGCTTGTGTTAGCAAATCCGAAATGCTTCGCTTCAATCCATACAAGTGAGCTAGCTTTGTGCTCCAATACGGACTACATAACACCCTATCGCGACTTTGAAACAGCATTCACCTGCATTTTTCCAAGCAGAGAGGAATGGGACAAGAACCAAATGGTACAAAACCCGATATCCATTTTCACGGAGATGAGACCGTCTCCGATCGTTTGAACGTTTGGCAAATATTTAAAAGCCAATGAAAGGTGGAACAACCTTCCAACCTGCCAAAGCTCTATACAATTGCGGCTGGAATTCAACAAATCCAGAACAAGTAAGCAGAGTGAACACTCTATGCTTGTTGGATTACTCACAGGCTACAATCTTCTGGACGCAACAAAGCTGAGCCTTACTGACGACAACCTCTGCAGAGATAGGGCATAGGCTTACGATAGGATATCCTTCACTTTTTGTGTCACTATTCCAGTTTCAGTAATTTGAGACAAAGAACTTTAAGAAGTTATTAGTTCCACGACCTCTCAGAATTATCTGTTACTTCACTTACATCTCTTTTCAGATTCGCTGATGCAATAAGATTACTTAGACTCGATGGTACTGCGGCTTTATTAACGAAGCTGCAAGTGAGCTAAACAACATAGCACGCCATAGCTGGTATATCTCTTCGGTTGTGGTGACAGATGAGGCCATTAAACCTGCTGTTGCTTCCTTTGATGGCTTCAAGTCGTACTGATGATAACATATTCCCAGTTATGTAACAAAAAGCTGTAGATCAGTTGCTGATAACTCTGAAGAGAATCTTCACTGCTGGCCTGTCTCTGGCAAACATACCGAAACCCTGGCGAACAGGGAGAGTAGAATTTATACCGAAATTTGGAAAAGAGGACTACACCCTCGCCAAGAGCTTCAGGCCTATAAGTCTGACTTCCTTCATGTTGAAAACTATGGGGAGAATTATTGAGATACATGTGCGAAAAAATGCCTTGCGAGTGCATCATCTATCTGCCATACAACATGCCTACCAACATAGCTTTGGGCGGAATGTGTAAATCGACCAGACAAAATGACATAGACGAATCACTGATTGCGGATGCTGACTGCGGCCAATATGTGATGGCGAGGGTTAACACGGGTTGCCCGCAAAGCGGTGTTCTGTTTCCACTGCTATAGTGCATGTTGGTCGACTCACTGCTTAACGCGCAGAAGCATACGCGGATGATGCAGCCGTATTGTATGGTAGATCGTGACTAGCGACTGTCTGCTCTAAATCGCAGGCAGCCCTTAACGTGATCGACGATTGGTGAACTAGAAATAGACCAAGTCATTCCTCTCAAGACTAAGGTTGCTCTCTTTACTAGAAGGAGGAACCTGTCTTTTCTGACCCACTTCGTGCTTAAAGGTATCACCATCCATTTCTTCAAAGAAGCTAAGTATTTGGGTGCTATTTTGGGTAGCAAACTTCTGTGGACTAAACGTGTTACGCCGAAAGCCTCTAAGGCGCTGTCGGCCTGCTGTCAGTGCTAAGGTGCTATCGGCAAGACATAGGGCCTGTCAACGAGAAGGTCCCTCTGGATCTACACGACTATAATACTTAAAGCCAACTAAATCCTATGCGTCGTTTGTCTGGTGAAATAAGCTGTCGCGAAAATACGTGGTTGCTGCTTTTACCAGACTATAAAGAACGATTTGTCTCGGATCCATGGGGGCTTTCCTCGCATTGATATTCATATCATGGGCTGCACTCTCAATGCTATCTTAACGGAAAGAAAGTATTTTTTGGTACAAGCTTTGATGAGCTTGAATGGCGACTGTCTTATGGACATGTGGTCTGATGCAATGACATCAGAATTCCTACTGCCAAAAAAAAATACGAAATCGACTTTCCCTATGCCCAAGATTGATTTCGGCCAGAATGTGAGCCGGGAATGGAATGCAGTCGAGTTTACACGGATTTAAAGTCGATGAAGGATGTAGCGCTGATGTTTTTCAGGAGGATGACAACGTTAAATTTCATTTCTATTTAGGAAGACTTTCGTCTGTCTTCAAAGTGGAGATATACGACTGATGGCAACGAACTATTGTATATTCTGAAGAACCAGTGGACGGGGAGAAGCATTTGCATCTGTAGCGATAGCTAAGCTGCGCGTAAAGTCTTGCTGTACCCTCTTACAGCTTCAAGCATGCAGGACATTACTTAATGCAGTTGAAAGGCTAAATTCAGTGTTTCTTCTCTAGGTCCCAGGTCACAATGGAATCACAGAAAGCGAAATCGCCGAACATATATTGGGTCTCTTCCGTTGGTTCCGTTGATAGTTGAGTTTCATATTAGTTTAAGAACAGATGCCATGACTGCCCAGGATGTAGGCAAACTTCACGAATGCTTCCGACGTCCCTAGGAAGTCAGGGACCTTCCTGCTGTCCCTTAGCGTGAAAGACTGCAGGTTGCTTAATGACGTCCTGAGGGGGCACTATACTTTTACTAAGCACTTAAATGCGCTGGGCATAAGTGATACAACATTCTGCGATGCTTGCTGTGAAAGTGATATCGGGCTTACGCTCGCATCAGGCTGCAGGTACTCGGCGCTGACGTGGTGGATGCTGGTACTGCAGGCACTTTAACACTAATCCCATCCTTCTTCGAAAGGCTAAAAGATTTCATTATAAGGAACTTACAAGGAGTACAATGGACTAGTTCTTCATTTGAGTGCACTGTTGCGACAGGAAAAAGAAGCAAAGGAAAAAATCGTCTTAAAAATTTCTTCCGTACCGACTTTATAGAAAAACATTGCAAGTTGGACGCTTTTTGACGGACAGGAATAGGGCTTGTGATTACAAATATGTATCGGTGACTAGTTTACCTGAAAACTGATTAGTTGAACCAACAAAATTATTCGTTACAGCATCATCTGGATTTACTGCCATTTTGCCTAAAATAGTATTTACTACTTTCCGGGTTCCTGTTGAATTGTTTTTTGCTTTCAAAAATTGTTCCTTGTACTTAGTAAGTTGACTTGGAGTTATTATTTGTTTATACGGGCTGTTTCGAAATCTTTTGAATTCATTTTCGTACTCTACGTTCCTGTGGTTGTCCTTGTACTCCGGTCTCATTTGTTATCCAATTGCGTTCATTTGACTTTCTTGTTTTCTTTCCTGCTGTTGCCGAGGACTTAACCATTCTGTTGAAGCACGATTGTGAATTGGTTTACTTCAGTAAACTCATTTAAGATTTCCCATTTGAAATAGCTGATTTTTCGTGATAAATCGTAACTTCGGATGCATTAATTTTATTGGGGTCCATTAACTTCTCAGCTTTACTACAAAAGGCCATCCCCCAACTACTACCTGTACTAATTCAGAGCTATGTAGCTACGCGTGGGGATATTTACCAAAAAAAATGGAAGGAAGTTGCTTTCCTCAAAACTATGGAAAAAATCCTCGACAGACAAATCAGAGATGGAGCACTTCAAATGAACCCCCTTCACAAATATCAATATGCCTAACAACTTGGAAAATCAACCTCATACGCCCTAAAAAGTCTTACCACAAGGATTGAAAAATCTCTCAGAGTTAAAGAAGTATCGATCGGTTGTTTCCACGATATAGAAGGAGCATTTGACAACACAGAATTCTTCCAGATAGGTTTAGGAATTCAAAACATGAGAGTCGACGACATCACATGTAAGTGAATAAAACAGGATAAAGCAATAAAAACCTCATTACGAAAGGGTACCCTCAGGGAGGTGTACTCTCACCCCTACTATTGTCCATCGTAGTTAATGAACTACTGATTATACTCAGCAATGATGGCTTCTATATCCAAGGACATGCAGACGACATGGCTATCCTAAACAGAGGTAAATTCGAGGACGTAATCTCGGATCGGCTCCAGAGGGCTTTGAACCTAGTTGCTGAATGGTGCATCAAAGTTGGCCTCAAAGCCAATCCCAAGAAAAGCACCATTGTCAAATTCATCAAGAAAAGAAGGCGAGAAAGACTCGGAAATGCCACTCTCTTCGGTGAAACAATAGAGTTCTCAACAAAAGTCAAATATCTATGAATCACGCTGGATGAAAACCTTGCGTGAAACACTCATCTTTCTAAAACTATTGACAAGGCCAGGACCTCACTATAGACCAGCAAAGTCCAACTGGGAAAAATTGGGGACTTAATTCCCAAATCACACTATGGATGTACACAGCAATAACGAGACCTATCATCACGTATGCAGCCGACGATTGATGGCATAAAGCAGCGCCGAGGTCTACATAGACCAAACTCAACAAATCACAGAGACTAGCCTGTGTCTGTGCAACTGGGGCAATGAAAATAGCACCAACAGCTACGCTTGAAGTTATCCTAAACACCCCACCACTTCATCTGGAACTCATGAAAGAAGCAATGGTAAATGCCTACATGCTCATCTCAGAAGATGAATCAAATTTCAAATTGTGTGTTCATACTGCAGTCTTTTATGAATTCAGGAAAAACGAATTACTGGGAATACACTTAATAGACAAATGGTTACCACGATTTAACTTTCGCCACAACTTTAAGGTTACATTTCCAAACCATGCAATAGAGCTTTGCATTCGAGAGAATCTAAACAGATACAGTGTTGGCCAAAACTTGAGCAACTAAAATCGCAAGTCAGTGTTTTGCGATACAGTTCATGTAAGTCTAGCCCAAGGTTAAAAAAAAATGTAGTCAATAGCTTGGAGTATTGTCGATCAATTTATAAAATCGATGAGCAGCGTTCTAGAAAACTGTTACGAGTACTTTGACCAAGCTACTCATATCTGAATTGTCAATATTAAAAAAAAAAAGACAATTGACTCATTCGTATGCAGTAGTCTGCTGCAGCAAGATCTAAAGATCTCGTGCCCTGAATTTTATCTAAAGTGGCCAGAAATAAATACTCCAATGAGTGTTTGATAAAAGAGTGTGGTTTAAAAGAAAACAACCGCTTGACTTAAGGAAACAAAATTATTTATTTGAAAGCTTTTAATATTTCCCTTACTGCGCAATGCACTTAATATGTTGTCCAGTCTGCTCCATTCCGAATTATCGCCTCGCACCTTTGTCGATAACTCTAAGGTAATTGGCTCTAAGGTAATTGTCACCAAATTCTTTTTTTCCTTTAATCCTTTGCTTCATAAGTCTTCAGACGTTTTCAATCAGATTGGCATCTGGAGAGTGAGATGGCTAATCCAACACATTCACGTCATTTCTCTCTTTCAAGCTCTAACAGATACGACTACGATCGTTGTGCTCTTGTAGGGGCCTATCCACGTCCGAATAGCATTTCAGCGGATCCCAGCAATTCTTTCTCGCACAGTTGGATCATTCTTTGAGCATTACCGAGAATGGTCACCGATTTTCCGAAACCCGCCGTACAGAAACAGCCATAAACATGGACTTTTGCCGTATGTTTCACTGTTATTTAGAAGACAGCTTATCTTTGAGCAGTCCACACACGTGGAAGCTTCGTTAGGGAAAATAATTTTTGTCCAGTCCCCATCTTTGTAACGGCGAGCCCACTCAAATCTTTTTCGATTAACAAAAGCTTGGCCGCAACGGCTTTGAAATTAAAATCGTTTTCTCTGATAATTTTGCGAATACTGAAGATGGAAGCCTCGTGACCTTTTTCTAATGACATTTGTCTTGTTTTAAAAATTCTAAGCGTTAAAGACAAGGCTTTTGAATTGGTTTCTGTTTTTCCACGTTCTGGCAAATCGTCAACATTTCCACGTTCGTTGAATCATTTCACCCACTTCCTCACAAAACTCTCTGACTTTCTGAAATACTTTGCTGCAGCTGTAACGGATAATTTTGATCCCCGTGGATTAGCCACAAGCATTCATTACGGAATATAAGACGTAACTTTCAAAATCGAGATGCAACTTAAGTAAAATTTGACTGCGGATTAGAGGAGGAATAATTATAACGGAAACCAAAAATTTATATCGCCTGCGATTAACGCGTTAATTTTTACGAGCCACACGCTTTTGTCAATTACACTGCAAAAGTGATATTTCACAATCTGAATTATCCAAAAAGTATTCAATCCTAAGATCGGTGATAAGTAGAGGTGGTAGGCTAAGAGTTACCTCATACCGGGAAGTCAAAATGATCATTAGGACGATAATGAGTAATCCATTTATGTCATCAAAGGAACTACAAAACGAGCGTAGTACACAAGTTAGCGCCAAGACACTTCGTCGGAGAACTGTTGATGGTGGTCTTTCATCATTCAGGATCGCGAAGAAACCATTTATTTCAGCCAAAAACAAAATAGCAAGACTGAAATTTGCAAATGACCATATTAAGTATTTCCACACAATTTCGAGGTGGAAAACGGTACTATTTTCCCACGAATTCAAGCGGTCAGATGGCTTTCGCCGGCCAGTCAATGAAACTTTGGATCCTCGATACTTAAGGGGCATTGTGATGCATGGAGGAGATAACATTATGGCTTGTAGATGTTTCTCTGGACAGGAAATTGGTCGGAAACATAAAATAGATATATAAAAGTATACTTAAAAACCATATACTGCCACACGCTGAGGAGGAATTGCCACTGAAATGGCTATTTCATCAGGATAATGATCCGAAGCATGCTTCAAAAATAGTTCAAGAGTGATTTGGGGATCAGAAAATCAATGCTATGGATTGGCCAGCCCAGTGCTCCGATCTCAACCCGATAGAAGATCGGCGAAGACGTCGAACGGCGATTTTGCATGTCCGAAATGTTACTGCAGCGGTATAAAAATAAATCGTTTTTGCATCGTATTGTCACTGGTGATGAAAAATGGATTTATTATGATAATCCTAAATGCAGAAAATCCTAAATGCAGAAAATCGTATACAAAGCCCGGCGAGCCCGCCCAATCGACGCCGAAACGAAATATTCACGTGAATAAGGTCATGCTCTTCATATGGTGGGATCAAAAGGGTGTCGTATACTACGAGCTTCCGAGTGGTGAAACCATCAAAGGACCATTATATCGAACCCAACTAATTCGTTTGAAGCGGGCATTAAAAGAAAAACGGCCAGAATATGAGACCAGGCATGAGTCCGTCATTTTTCATCACGACAACGCTCGGCCATATGTTGCGGTTTCGGTGAAAAACTATTTGGAAAATAGTGGATGGGAAATTCTGCCTTACCCGCCTTACAGTCCAGACTTTGCACCATCTGACTACCACTTGTTTCGTTCGATGCAGAACGCTCTTACGGGAATACGCTTCAGCTCAGTAGAGGAAATCAAAAATTGGCTCGATACGTTCTTCGGCTCGAAAGACGAGAAATTTTTTTGGTCCGGAATTCATGAATTGCCGGAAAGATGGGGGAAAGTTGTAGCTTCCGATGGACGATACTTTGAATAAAGCATTGTAATTATGGTTTCATAATAAAACTTCAAATTTTGGAAAAAAAAAACGCTGGAAACTTACTTGTAGACCCAATATATAAATTGAGGTATTATACTGCATTGACACATTTTTTTTTTGAACTTCTTGTTCTTGTCTTGTTTGATATTTTTAGTAATTAAAGTTTAATAAGTTGCGTATATAAATCAAAATATGAAACCTAGCTGGGTATGGCAATATGCTCGAAAGGAAGGTGAAAAAGTAATATGCGAATTGTGTAGTGAAAATAATAGTAATTCATTCTCTTGTCGTGGCGGTAAGACAGGATCAATATTGCGACATTTACGAATTATTCATGGAGTTAATAATCTTACTTCTCCCAATAGAAGGTATGTTATATCTTTTTTTGTTTTGAATTTCAATTTTTAATAGACCATATTAAAAGGTGTACAAATTATGACATTTAATTTCTGCTTGATTGACAATGGCGAAAATGATGAAACGTACGAATCAAACAGTCCTCTAACGGCAACCCAACCGTCAGCATTCACTGCACACAGAAACAAAATAAATAGATCGCAGTGCTTCCCAGAAAGAATGGAAGAAATCTACCAGGCACTGGCTAATATGATAGCAGTGAATCAAATGCCAATATATTTTTGTTCCAGCGAGGGTTTCCGTCAATTTATGGCTGTTGTTGAGCCAAATTATGAATATAAGTCTTTGAAAAAAGATGCAATTAAAAAGCGGCCTCAGGCCTTGATACAGCAAAAAGAAAACCTAATTGAGGAGAAATTAGAAAATGCTTGTAAAGTATCATGCACATCTGATTGTTGGACCTCCGCGGTACAAGACTCCTATATGACTATGACGGTGCACTTTATAGATGAAGATTAGATTCAACATTCGTACACTCTTAACACGAATGAAGTAGATGTACGAGTACGTCATACTGCTGAAAATATCCTTCAAAATATGAAAAATACGTTAAGTAAATGGGGTATAGATAAAAAAGTAATGGCTGTTGTCACCGATAATGCTGCTAACATCGTGAGGGCAGTTGGAAATTTGGAGGAAACACAAGAGAAACAAAATTTGATGTGTGCCATTCACAGTCTTCAAATAGGAATAAAAAAGTCGATCTCGTCGGAAATACTCAAGCAATTATCGAAAAAGCAAGCATATTTGTTGGACATTTTTAGCATTATAGTGTAGCTAAATATGCTTTAGAAGAGAAGCAGAGGCAATTGTCTTTGCCAGTACAATCTTTATTACAAGCGAACAACACAAGATGGAATTCCATTTACTTTATGCTGCAGCGACTGATACAAAACCGAAGCCCAATCACCAACGTATTAGCAGATCGAATCGTTACTTCATTTGCATTGGCCATAAAATTGGAAATATCCGAACAGGAGTGGACATTGATGAAACAACTTACAGACGTACTCAACCCGATGCAAGTTCTCACCAGCGTGTTAAGCAGGGAGGGCTCACTAACATCTATGGTTGCGCATAAGGTACTAGAAATGCTTATGGAAGAATTCAATGCTGATTCCGAAATGATAAAACAAATCAAAAATTTATTTTCTTCCGATTTACGTAACAGATAAGTGAAATACTTGAACCATATCATCAAGACAAATTGCTTCTCTACCAGATCCACGCTACAAAGATCTGCAGCATGAATGCTATTCTGTTCGAGGTGCAATACAAGATAAGTTGAAATAACTTCTTGAAGAAAATTTTCCTCAAGCACAGCTTCAAGATTCTAGCCAAACAAAAAACAATGACGGTACTGAAAAAGAGTTGGAATTTCTTTACCAAGAAACTAGAGTCAATCCAGCAAATTTTGAAAAGCAGCTCCAATCATACTTAGAAGAACCTCAGCTAAGGTTTACGTTTAACCCTGTTGAATGGTGGAAACACAAAGCAGTAAAATATCCCGCTATTGCATTTTTAGCAAAACAGTATTTGTGTATACCGGCAACTTCTGTCAGCTCAGAACGTTGTTTTTCTACAGCCGGAAACATTGTTACAAATAAAAGAACTTCTTTGCTTCCAGAAAATGTTGATATGCTGATTTTTCTTTATCAAAATCGTAATACTTTGTAATAAAAATATTTAAATTCAATAAGATAAACGTTTGTTTTTTTTTCTTTTGAATTTATTTCTGATGGCCTTATATGTTTCTTCATATTGATTGTTCATTTCATGCAATTATGGATATACTCGTATAACTCAATTCGTGCGGTTTTTTTTTCAAAATTTGAACGTTTATTTAAGAAAAACGTGTACAATAGTATTATTCAAAGTATTGCCCATCTGAAGCTATGACTTTTTCCCATCTTTCTGGCAATTTGTGGATCCTATCCCAAAAGAACTGCGCCGGCTTGGCAGCCAAGAATGAATCAAGCCAATTTTTGATATTCTGCTCTGATGTGAACCGTATTTCAGTGAGGGCGTTCTGCATCGACCGGAACAAATGGTAGTCAGAAGGGGCAAGGTCTGGGCTATAAGGCGGGTGGGGTAAGACTTCCCATCCACTGTTTTCCAAATAGTTCTTAACCGGTTAAGGAATAGCAACGTGGGGCCGAGCATTGTCATGATGGAAAATTATTGCCTCGTGTCTGGTCGCATATTCCGGGCTTTTTTCGGCCACTGCTCTCTTCAAACGGATTAATTGTGTTCGGTAGCGCTGTCCATTGATAGTTTCACCCGGTTTTAGCAGCTCATAATACAGCACACCCATCTGATCCCACCAAATACAGAGCATTACCTACGCGCCATGGATATTCGGCTTTGCCGTTGATTTGGCTGGTTGGCCGGGTTTCACATATGAGTTTTTGCCCTTGAGATTCTCGTAATGGATCCATTTTTCATCACCAGTAACAATCCGATGCAAAAATGGCTTCCTTTTGTGGCGTTCCAGCAGCATTTCGGACTCTCGGCTTGAGTTCATGTGGAACCCAATTTCCTTGCTTTTGAATATATCCGGCTGATTTTAAACGTTTTGAACTGGCTGCTTGAGTGACACCCAAAGATTCTGCGAGCTCTTCTTGTGTTTGGCAACAATCTTCATAGAGTAATGCTTCCAGTTCTTCACCTTCAAACTTTTTTGGCTGCTCAGGACGTTCATCATCTTCCAAGCCAAAATCACCATTTTTAAATCGTGCAAACCACTTTTGGCACGTTCGCTCAGCTAGCGCATGTTCACCATAAACTTCCACCAAAATACGATGACTTTCGGCAGCAGTTTTCTTCATATTAAAGTAATGAAGAAGAACTCTCCACAAAAACACTTTTTCAGGCACAAAGTTCGACATATTTGAGTGAAAAAAAATTATTGTTGCTTACGCTTCAAATGAATGACATATACTGAAATGACGTACAATGACAGTAGCTTTCGAACGCATGTTCCAATGGAACAATACAAGTTACGTCATCTCTTAGCAAACCGCACAGTTTGCGGTTGCAGTTATCAGTTCAGTTTTCAGTTTAAATGCATTTTTATTTCAGTTAACTCATTAATTCTTACATGCTAGACAAAAAAATGCTTAAAAATTAGCTTAAATAACTTACAGATAATCTAATTCTAACTTACTGGCCCCATGCGGGCACTCTAGGTTAAACATAATACTTAATCTATGTCTTTCGACGTTTCTTACACTCTACTTTTATTTTTGTTTTTACATTTATTAAACTAAAACAGTTATAGACCCATACTTGTGTACGTTATTCACGCGATTCACGTTATTTTACGTGAATTTTAAATCACAAGATATCGTGAACACGTTTTTCACCTTATTCATGTGAATGATCTGAAGCTCTACTAGAAACCACAAACAAAGTTCATCTGATTTGGGTGCCAGGATAGCGGACATGAAGGCAATGCAGACGAACTAGCCAAGAAGGATCAGCATTTCAATTCATCATGCCAAGACAATTCTCTGGGCCACCAATTAATACAATAACAGGAAGTATTAAAACCTGGCTGGAGAGAAACCGAAGGAAACAGACAAGCCAAATACTTTATGCCACAAAAAAACCAAAACAACTACTGCAACTAAGTAGAAGTCAGATTCGAGTGACCACAAGTTTCTCACAGGACACTGTCGTGTGAAAAAACACCTGATAACCATTGGAATAGCATAAGACAATATATTATGCAGACTGTGCAACGATTACGTGGAAACAGCAGAACACATACTATGGTTTAATCAAAACATGTCAACCTTACCTAGGTAAATTCTACCTTGAAGCGGCGGCTTTATTTTGAAGCTACGTACATGCTTCAAGCAGTCAATTTTTGATGGCTCGGTCCAATATATGCGGCGTTGTGTTATTCCGGCAATAGCGTGTTGATTGTTCGGCTCGATCGCGTCCAAAGTGATTGGCTTGTTAGCGTAGCCTAAGGACTTGACGTAGCCTCAGAGAAAATAGTCGAGTGGTGTCAAATCGCACGATCGCGGCGGCCGTGAGATGACTCAGTCGCCAAATTTCTCCTTTACATCTTCGAGCGTTGCATTGCTTGTATGGCATATAACGCCATCTTGTTGGAACCACAGCTTGTATATATCGATGTTGTCGAGCTCTGATCACGGAAGTCGAAAAACACAGCTCTATACCTGAGACTATTGGCGGTGACGGTATCTCCTTCCTCATTTCAAAAGAAATAAGGCCCGATGATACCGCCATGTCAATATTTGTGGATGCATTGATGCTTGGCCAAACACTTGTTGGTTGTGTTCGCTCCAATAATGGAAATTTTGCTTGTTGACATAGCCGCTGAGCCAAAAATGGGCTTCGTCGGGGAAGATTCAACTTCCACCACACCGAACATACTTCTAGTGAACCGCTTTTGGTAGTGAGCAACCATATGGAGGCCAAAATTTAACAAAGACCGCTCTAACTGGATAGATTTACAATATATTTTTGATAAGCTCAGTTACCTCATACATTTGTATAATCTGGCACCCGGCATACGAGTAAGTTAATGTTAAGCTGCTTCGTTATGTCATAGAGGGAGAAACATCGAATTAAGTTTTCCGGTGAGACTAGCTACCACCAGTTCAGGCCATTTATTGCCAATTTACTATCAGTGAGCTGCCAATGTATCCGACGAAAGTTGGTAAGTTAAAGATAGGTGTCGGCCTAAACTCGATAGAGGTCTAAATGCATCCGCTCGGAAAGATTCATGGGAATTTGGAACTTCAGATGAAGAGTAATAACATAGATTTCTAATGTGTGCATTTACGTTGTTTTACCTGTGGTTTTCGTTCAGAGTTAGACTTTGACCATCATCGCTGTTATTACAGTCAGCCGAAATAGTTTTTCTATATTCTCAGCAGCGACTGCGACACTACTACTAGTTGTTCATGTCCATTTTTCCAGATTTCCACATGGCTTTATAAGTATGATTTGCTGGTCTTATTCTCAGATCAAACCGTCGAAGATCATTTCTGCCGTAACATGACTCCATTTCCTCGATAGCACGCTTCTCGTATTTTTAAAACTATGCAGCTTCTCAGACAGAATATTGACAAAATTCCCATTGATGTTGCGGTTTCCGTATAGAAGCTAGGATTTTGAGAGGGCTTGAGGGAAACAAGATCGGCAAAAAGTCTGTCCGGTGTCAGTTGCCTCGCTGAAGTTATGAGAACCTCAGGGTATCGGCACGACCATGGAGCTCAAAGTGACTAGAGTCATAGATGCCGCCGTTCATCCGTATAAAAGATTTTCCCGCAGTCACACTTCAGTTAAAGACACTAGATTCTCAGTCTTCACCAGATGTTGTTAAGAGCAGGGGTTGATGGGTTGTATCTTCATAAAACGCTTGACCATCATTTGAAACCTAGAATTTATGAGTTTTTAGTTCAAAAATTAGACCTCGGTAACTTTTTTCCGGATTCTTCGTCAGCTTTAACAAGAATGTATGTATCGTAGATACTACAATAAAAATCCTTAAAACAAATAACACGGCCCCAGAAACATATAAACGACTGCCTGAATTTTTTTTTTGTCACCTTAACCTCGTTCCGCCCCTGTTCAAATAGGCAGGAGCGTCGCAAGGGTATGAAAAATTATCTCAACATTTACTTTTATAGACCTTCTTTACCTTTCTACGCAAGGAGCTCCTCTGCAATAAATTATGATTTCTATCGGTGGCGCAGAAGGTAAAGAGAGAAAGAGAGAAAAAGGAAAAAAAAAAAAAGTAAACAGAAATCGGAAAAAAGAGGACGGTAAGAATATTAAACAAAAATATTACGCCAACCAATTCACGCATTTCAACTCGATACTCACTCCTGCAACCCGTTGAAAGCGAAACCACAGTCATAGAAAGTATCATAGTCCAACGGCCGAAGTACGACGACGACGGGTCAAATGGTCATAGCACCCCCAACCCAAACCATCGGTTGCTGTATCTCAAATCAATTTGACCATTTGGCAGTTTCGCCCGTGAGACGGTGGCAATGGACGGTCGGGGCGGACGGTACTTGGACGGTTCTCACCGGGAGGTGAAGTGGAAATAAAACGGGATTTTATTGCCGCTTTTACTGCGTAAATTCATTTGCTTTTGTTTAATGTTTTGTAGAATTCAATTAGGAACAAAGTCGGGAAAAGTAGCAAAAAAAAAAAAAAAAAATTATTAAATTAATGCGATAGCGGGACAAAAAAAAAAAAAAGGACAAACTACCAAAGGACTCATACATAGCCTACAACAAATTGACCCTTTTGATGAATATGTATATTTCTCTGTCCGAAAGGGGGTGGTGAATTTCATATTTCGAGTTTTGGCGACCACAACCAGGCAGCCAAGGTGCGTGTCCTTTAGAAGTGAAAAGGACACACATAATTCATAATTTAATTAGAGTAAAGTTTCACGTACTCAGTGCCTGGCTCATTAAAGCGGGCGCTGTTGATTTACGAACGAATATCTGCCTTGACTTGGTTCTGACTCGGGAATTGCCACTTTTGAGTGCTTTGGTAGTTTTGACGTCTAGGAGCAAGGCTATGTCCCTGCGCTGCTGCAGATACTTTAAATTTATTGCTCGTTTGCGAAACAATGAAATGTGATATGTTAGCCATAGTGTGGTCCGCGGTAGGGTGGACCGTCCTGTGTCTACAAAAAATGTCTGTGAATTGTTTTTTTTTTTTTTGGGAAAAAGAAAAACGCAAGTGCTGCTATGATATCACTCAGAAGGAAGTACACGCTTTTGATTTGGTTTTTTCCTTCATTTTTTGTTTCGAGGATATGAGTTAAAAAAAACAAAAAAAAAAAAAAAAAAACAAATAAAGGAAAAAGCTGGGAGTTGCCGCCTACTTAGCGCAATGAAAAGATTAATCAAAAGCATTTGTAGATAAAGTGTAACACATAAGAATCTGAAGGCTCTAAGGCGCAATTGAAATGGCAAAATTGTGTTAGAGAAATGAGTACATCCATTTTCGGGTAGGTAATGGGTACTTATGTTGCCAAGCACGTGACGATATTTTTTCGTCGGCGCTTATCTTGGCAGCAATCTTCTCAGTATCTGATGTCAACACAGATGACGTGGTCTCATTTAACCTAGTTAAAGCCTATTTTTAGTTAAATTAACACTTTTTGTCGGTCTTGGGAGGAGTCGGGATGTTGTTAGTCGAAATAGGGTTAGAAGGGGTATAAGTGGAAGGATATTTAGCTAATGAGTTTGTAGAGACCTCATTGAGGTTGCACGAAAGCAGTTCTGTAGATGAGGCTCATTCAATGAGACTCATTAGCCGAAAAGAGTTTCCGATATTCACTTTGACCTAAATGGAACAGCAATTAGTGCCGATAGTCTTCATAGGCCGACGAGTTTCGCAGAAATGTCAAAACCTGAGGTTTAGCAACTTATCACTGTGAGGATGAGTTGAGAAAAGAGGAGTAAAATCGGTGACGATGACTATCATCTAGATTCTGCGGTATATTGAGTCTGACTGTGCAAATTGACCTGAACACTGTGCGAAATCACAGCTGGGTCAACTTCAGTGTGATGTAAGCAAAGTACAAAGCGGGCAGATTGATGGCAGATACAGTGGTCAGCTCATTTGAGCTACTTCTTTGTGCTTGGTGAACGGACCAAATATAGATATTCCATCATCTAGTCATGTTTCCGAAGTAGAAATCGAGATGGAGTAGCTTTAAGCTTGAACACCTAAAGTGGACTACTAATACTATGTATCTTCCTAAGGAGCTCCTCCTCCAATAGGCTGGTTAACTACCCAGCTACGTAAAACACAATATGTCTTGAAGCAACAAACAACCTCCGAATGTATGGGCTTACTGTTGACGACCCCAGCCAACGAAAAACGGACAACCAATTTCGGCTAAACACGTGGAATGTTCGGACCAGTCCACATGCAGCTAAATAATAAAAGAGGGCGATAAACCGCTTTTGTCGACCAAATGAACGATGGAAAAACGAGACATTTACCCTGGTGATTGCCATAGAGAAGCAGTGCCTATTTGGATGCCCGATTAGAACCCGCAATAGAGCTAACATTGCCAAAGGTTGATTTTACAAGCTTCTCAAGCAGACACATGAGCAATGTCCTAAAGATACCTTAAGGTCAGATGAAAGGAAAGCTTTGGCTGTTTAGTTAGAAAACATAGTGTTAACGATATCAGCTCCAGAAAATTGATTCAGGCTAATCGACTACGTGGGGGGGAAATGATATCATAGCTCCGCAAGATGCCCATACCTCAATATTCACAAAGAGACCTGGCAGCTACCTGATCAAAAAATATTCAAATGATCCAACCTTTCGATGCGCCTATTTTATTGCAGCCGAGGTGCGATTGTGTATGCCCTGGATGACAGAATTCTGAGGATGCACTCTGAAGACAATCGCAAGAGATTGCTTAAGGCTTCTCCTACTAAATCTTCCAAAACTTATAAAGCCAGCATCAAGCGCAGAATACTTGTGATAACATTGTTAGCATGCCAATACAGACTCCGCAACTGATGGCTAGGTTTCACTAGTGCCATAGCGAAACAAGAGACATACAAAACGCTGCCGGAGCGAAGGCCGACAGCTACCCGCGAGTTCTATGAATAATGAGACGAGGGGAACATCTGCTTCTCAGAAAGAATCAGAAAGACTCTTGATCGAGGCAATGGGGCGGTGCTTCTACAGAAATATTATCCGGAAATTCTACCAGGATATGAAAAGAACTTGCCAAAGACGCAAATGCCGAAAAGAAGCAAGCGGAGTTGTGAACGGGTAGATAATAGTAAAGCTACAGTGCTAACAATTTAAAAGGCTTGCTTCTGTAGATTGTTTAACTCCGAAGACTTCCACCATTACATGTCAGGGAATAAACCATTTAACGTGGTAGATAATGCATCAAAGATCTCAAACTGCAGTGAATCCATTTGTTAAAAGGTAAATATTCGATGTGTGTTTAGAAAAAAAACGTCCACATTAATGTTGCCGCTTTCAAAATAGCCTCCATTAGATATTATGCACTTGTGCCAGCGCTTCTTCCAATCCTCGAAACACTTCTCAAACGCGATCTTTGGGATAGCCTTTAGCTCTTTCAGCGATGCGCTTTTAATGTCATCTATGCTTGTAAAACAACAGCCCTTTAAGGTTCTTTTTATTTTTGGAAATAGGAAAAAGTCACACGGAGCCACGTCTGGCGAATATGGAAGCTGTGGCATCGTTACAGAATTGTTTTTGGCCAAAAATTTACGAACAATCAATGAAGAGTGTGAACACGTGCATTATCGTGGTGCAAAAGCCAAGAATTGTTTTTCCACAAATCCAGGCGTTTTTTTCGGATTGCTTCAGGCCAACGGCGTTGAACCTGTAGGTAGTAACCGTTTGACTTCGTGGCAAGAAGTCATGATGCACTATGCCATTAAAATCAAAGAACACAGTGAGCATAAGCTTCACGTTTGACCGCACTTGCTGAGCCATCATCAACGTGTTCACGGCCATCTTGGAAACACTTATACCACTCGTAAGCCCTTGTTTTACTCATAGCAGATTCACCATAGGCCTTTGCTAACATTTCACATACTTTGCTACACCATATTTCAACCCCTTTATTTTCTGAATACACCTCGTATACTTAAAATAGGAGTAAGACCCGTGTAGAACGATAAGACGCTCTTTATTTCTGGTCAAAACAATAGAAAATTTCTTGATAGGGTATGGGGCTTTTCAAAGGAATTTTTCGCAAAACGAAACAAACATCTTTACAGATTGGGCTCTGGAGTCTGTTCTGCATAGGAGTGCATTACTAACGCTATGTGAACAGCATGCACCTCTGTATTGGGGGTTTTACTGGGCCGACCTTCTGTTCACCTTCGTGGTCAGAAGGAAGCTACAATTAACGTCTGCACGTTCATCTCACAAAATGGGACCAAATCTAAGCTAATTCCTCCGGAACTTTTGGGGGAACTCGGATTGAATGAACTACTAGCAATCACCTACAGACAATGGTCTGAAAAGAAACAACTTTGAGCACAGCCTGAAGGTTATATTTGCAGAACTGCAAGCACTGGCTATGTCGGCAATGAGCCTATGAACTACTCAGGAAAGCATTTGCCTCAATTTTAATGATTCCATGGCCATTCTGCAGTACTAACAGCAGCTACATAAAAAGGTGCATCAATATCTGACTGAAAGCAGGCAACAGGCAGGCCATTCATTTTCAAGTTTTCGACAAAATAACAAAACAACTTGTACAACTATTCGTACTTAGAAGTCAGATACATCGGATCTCTGATGGGACAATGCAAGTCCCGTCTTCTTGAATATGGGAATAGCTTAGGAAAGCACGATATAAAGGGTGTTTTTTTTGAGGTATACAAATTCAATATGAAGCAAAATACTTGAAGCTAATGCTAATGTCCATGATATTAGCTTTGTTAAGAGATAATTTTATGCCATTAGTGTTTAAGTCTAGCTAGCTTGAATGACGCGCAATCGTGAAGTCCAATTTTTGACAACTTTATCGAGGAACTGCGGCCGTATATCAGCAATAACACGGCGAATGTTGACTTCCAAAACGTCCAACGTCTCTCGGTTATCGGCATAAGCTAGTGACTTCACATATCTCCAAAGACAGTAATAAAAAGGTGTGAGATCATAGGATCGTGGAGCCCAGTTCACAGGTCCATCTATGTCTATAACGCTTTCCATTGGCGGTAACATTCTGGCCGGCATCGTCCTTAAAGAAATACGGGCCGATGGTTCCACCAGCCCATAAAGCACACCAAACAGTGAGTTTTAGTGGTTTTAAGGGCGTCTCGACAAAGGCTTCTGGCTTTTCTCCACTCCAAATTCGGCGATTTTGCTTGTTTACATATCGATTTAACCAAAAATGGGCTTCTTCGGAGAACAAAATTTTGCGTTGAAAATGAGGATCAAGCTGAATCATGCCGAAACCATTCACCGAACCTACGACGCGTATAATGGTCACGCGGTTTCAACTCTTGCACAAGCTGGATCTTATAAGCTTTTAACCTCCAATTGCTGGAGCAAACAAATAATCTGTTGACAATCTTTGGCTCCAAAGACCGGATTCTGAAATGCTTCACTGAAGAAAACGAAAATATCTATGGTTACTGGGTGCCGTCTACAGTTTAACAACTAACAGTTACATCGTAAACATGAGAAGCGATTTCTATGCCATAATAGGATGTATCATGACGAAGACCGGAATCGCATCGGCGAGCATTTTATCAATTTCAGCAATGCGTATCGAAATTGGAAAAATACACTATTACTTGAGTGCAAGACCTGCCAAAAATCTGTTTATTCATTGATTTCGCGACAACTGTCATTCGAAATGGAATGCGACTACCACCGTATAGTAGCCCGAGGATGCATTAGTTGTAACAACCACGTCAAGATGGGTAGAACAGGACAGAAAATCAGGTGTCTCCAGACAAACTCATCGCTGTTGTTAAAACAACGGCAAGCTATCAATGACATCTTACACAGCATACTTTTTTCTTAGGCAAGCAGAGCATAGCTTGGGATAATCAAATCAAACTCTTTCAAGCTCTTTGATAGTTTTTTTTTTTTTAATCTAGAAAGCATTGCCTCGGTTTACGGCGGTAGTACGGAACTTGATGTGAGTAACAGAATCATGAAGCCAGAAGCACCATTTACTATGCTATCCGTAACCAGGAAAAGTAATATTAACAGCCTTTAACGACGAAGTTTCGTTCCAAAATTAAGTCAGTTGCTGTATATTTTGCAGACCTTTGTAACCAGATGTCTACGTTACGTAGTTACTTAGGTAGCGCTACAGTTCAGGGAGAACCAGAACCTCAGCTAATAAACTCCTCCACTTAGTCCGGTCTTTTGCTAACTACCTCCAGTTGCGCACTTCAAAATCAAGGCGTTGCTGGCATCATTTTATAGCAGAGCAAAGGCAGACAAAATTCTTTATTATCTCGAAATTATAGCTGTCGATGGTGGTGTTCTGTCTAATTCGTCGATGTTGCGTGAACCTTCTTGTTAACAGTATATTCTTGGTTTTGCCCTCAATATTAGGCTACAGCCCGCTGAGTTTTCCCTATCGCGTCGATAAAATCGGCTTTTGAAAGGTTGTGCCTCGAGTGTTCACTTGTGGGTTCCGCACAATTCTTTCAAGCATGTGTCAAAGAAGTCACATCACAGCGCATTACCTTTTCTAAAGCCTTTTTTGACATCAAAGGTCTCGGCTAAGTCATTTGACGACTTGGCGGAGCAGTGAGCGTTCTCAATCGTCATTCTGCACAAACGGACAATTTTAGCAGGGATGCCACAACTAGACATGGCTCTATATAGCTTGTCTCTATTAATAGTGTCACATGCAGCCTTCAAGTCGATGAAAAGGTGACGGGGCTTCTTGAGTTTTTTTCAGGATCTGCCGGAGTGTGATGATTTGGCCGCGGACTTCTCTAGTCTGAAACCGTACTGATAGGGGCCAATCAGGTTGTTGGCGATGGGCTTCAGACTTTTACACCAAATGGCTGATGATATCTTGTATCTGATTTTGAGGAGACTTATGCCTCTATAGTTGGTGGTGAGATCCCATTCATCAACCAGAGTATATGCTTGTGTATAACCAAATGTGAGAAATGAGTTGGTGCATGCTCTCCACAAAGTCACTTCCAGCAGCTTTGAATACCTAGGCCGGTAAGCCTTCAAGTCCAGGTCATTTTAGCTATCCTTAAAGGAGGAATTCGAGTAAGCGGAAGAAACTGGGAACGGTTGAAGGAAGAGCTTAACAGATCGGTCAGGTCTGCAGTAACTTGTTTATAAAACCACAAAACATCTTAATACTTAATAAGAAGCCTCTAGACTTACATATAAATATTTGAAAAAGGGGCAGCATCTTTACAAAAGTCTTGCCCGAATTTTGGTGAGTGATTTTTATAAAGTCTTTTGCGAAATGACAGCTGGAACCAGCAGGCTCTTCAAATTCCTCAGAAGAGGCAAATAAGCCGGAGTGATAACACTCAGAAAGACTGATGGTAGCTAGAATAAGTCAAGCGAAGAGACACCTAGTCTGTTAGCAGAAACTCATTTCTAGTGCGACAACGTACTATATAACATTACTAGGTCATAACCCACTCCTATCATTGGAACTGCAAGTGAGCTGAGTTAAACAACCCGTCGTAGCTGATATCTGCTATCGGTTGTAGTGAGGTGAGGCTACTCGATACTCTGGTATACCATTTGATGGCTTTAAGTCACCTTTACTCAGTTACGCTGCATAAAGCTATAGACCTTCTAAAAGATCTGAATTGCTAACCTAACACTGGCCTTTAGGTAGAGTCCTTCTCGAACTCTACGAATAGCTTTTTTATGTGCCAAAAATCGAATAAGATGACTACTCGATTATTTCTCGAAAAGAGCTTCAGGCTTCAGGTGAGAATAGTTGTGTGCAAAACTTTCTTAGATGCAACGTCCAGACCAATGCTAAAGTTCTTGTTTGGCAGCACTTCAAGATCCAGTAGATAAATCTGTATGTGCACGCAACAAGAAAAAGTACACGTTGGAAGTTTTCATTGAAGGACCCACAGTATATGTTATTACTAGTTAAGTGGATTAAGGCAATAAACTCCGTTGTGGGTTCTGACTACAGTCAATATCCGCACGTCATCCTCCCTACTTGGCACCCTTAACAGTTGGCATATTTTCGTCAGTCATGTGCGGGAAAAAATTTGCTGATATCTGTTGTATCTTGCCTAATGATTACTTGCTCTAAAACGAACCGCGACCGCATTCATTTCCGACGACAGGTCGATTGGGCTTCCAGTCGGTCATTAACAAAAGAAGGAAAGTGAGTTAGTGGTCTGACTCTTTTTGTGCTAACAAGCTTACACAGGCTACGTCTTTTCAACGCCGTAGTCTGATAATAAACGGGAGTAGAAGAAATCTGGTCTTACGTAAACGAACATCAGATTGGAGTCATTTCTGTATATTTGTATGTAGCATTTGACCAGCGACATTCTTGAACGCCATTAGTGGCCAAAAGATCTGAAAGGGTCTTACTGATAACTCGACAGATGGGAGTCAGGAACCACTGGAACTTCGGTTCCAACCTGACTTGAAGAGGTTGGTCCCCATTTGCGAGCATCATGGTGGCTGTGATTTAAACCTAAAATAGCAGGCAGGCCTTTCCGGCTGTCATTGGAGAACTCCTAAATGTAGCAAATACCAGAGGATGCCATAACCCTCAGATTGGCAGACGTTTTAAGAATGCATCTAGCCTACACGATGACTTCGAATTGGTACTGATCTAAATGGGGTTTCCCTGATCCCTCAAGGTCAGGGCGCTGATTGACCCAGAGTACGAGTATTAATCCCTATATGAGCGTAAACGCCCCGTGGCTTACACGACAGGTGTCCATATAAAGGCCTTGAGATGTTCTGTGCTTATTCGTTTTTCCAACAAAGTCAAGTAGTCGAAGTCACCACTGAGAGAAAGTTTCTTTTAAATAAAAAAAAAAGCCGCGTTGAAAATGCCAAGGTGGTGTCTATTTTCCCAAATATAAGGACGCTTTTGATATGATATGGCGCTTGTGCAAGAAGAGTGTCTACTAGACCTACATACACCGCAATGGTAAGATCAGCTTTGTTCTATGTATGCTTCGGTAACTTACTTACTTAAGGTGGCGCTACAGTCCAGGGTGGCCCTGCGCCTTAAACACCAAGCGTCTCCAACCAGCTCGATCTTTAATCAGCTGCCTTTCCAATTGCGTGCACCCCCTGAGTCCCGGTCTTCTTCTACTGGGGTTCGGGGGCGGGTTCGAAGTTTTTTTCGGACCGGAGCATTGGTGTCCATCCACTCCATATGACCCAGCCACCTCAGTCGTTGGACCTTCACTCTTCTGGCTAAGCCTGGCTGTCACTATACAGCCCGTATAGTTCGTGGTTGTATCTCCTTCTCCGCTCACCATTTATGCAGACGGGACCTGCATATAGAGCAGAACTGGGATTATAAAGGTCTTATATAGGATCACTTTTGTTGTTCGAGAGAGGGCTTGATAGTCAATTGCTTTTTTAGCGTAAAGGAGCCTAGTAGATAGAGTCCTTAGCTGTCGAAGGTGACGTTCTGTTCGAGACGATTATTCTTTCAAGAATGTAATTGCACGACAGCGCATCGCCTTACTTAAAACCTTTTTTGACATTAAAGGTCTCGATGAGTCCTTTATAGACCTTCATGGAGTAGCGTGCATTCTCCATCGTTATCCGGACGAGTTTGGCAGGGTAACTAAAACTCGACGATGCGTTCATACGCGGCCTTAAAATCGAGGAATAGGTGGTGTGTATCGATTTGGAGCGCATTGGTTTTTTTTTAAAATCTGTCGTACTGTGAATATTTGGTGGATGGTGGACCTTCCTGACCTGAAGCAACACTGATATGGACCAATCAGGTTGTTAATGAACGGCTCCAGGCATTCACACAATATGGCAAATAGGATCTGGTACGCGATGTTAAGAAGGCTGATGCCTGTGTAGTTGGAGCAGTTCAAAGGGTCCACTTTCAGAAACGGTCAAACAATGCTGAGGTTCCATTCATCGGGCAGACTTTCGTCCGACTATATTTTACAAATGAGTTGGAGCAAGTCTTTGCCTGCCGCTTTGAAGAGCTCGGCAGTCAGGTCGTCGGCTTCAGCAGCTTAGTGGGACGTCAGCTTATATATGGCTATCTTCACTTCATCCTGGTCGGGCGGACGGAATTGTTGATCTATATTGTACAGGTTGAAAAATTCATTCTGCTTGACAGTAGTATTTGGTTCGTCATCCCCGATACTCAGCCTACAGAAATGCTCTGTCCAAATCCTCAGCACCGACTGCGACTCTACTACGATGTCACCTTGTTTGCATCTACAGTCTTCGGTTCGGTTCAATGATCGGGATATTCGCAACTGCACCTTGGGGCTACAACAAGGTTATGGTTCGAGTCGATGTTGGCCCCACGGAACGTTCGTACATCCGTAATACTGGAGGAATGCCTTGCGTCAGTCGCAATGTGGTCAATCTGGTTAATGGTTGATTGATCAGGACTTCTCCAAGCCCCTTTGTGAATATCGAGATGTCGGAACCGCGTGCAAGCTACGACAATGTTTCGCTTCGCCGCAAAGTCGATTAGCCTGAATTCGTTATAGTGCGTCTATGCTTGCCGACAGCATTACTTTTGCATTAAAATCGCCGAGTACAATTTTAATGTCATAGCTAGAGCACTGCTCGTAGATCTTGTCCAAGAGCACGTAGAAGCTATTTTTGGTGTCGTCATCTTTCTCCTCTGTGGGGTACTGCTATTTCTGTCTGCTGGTCAGTACTCGCGCTAATAAGTTTGCTGAATTAAGCTCTTACTCATATGTTGCTGCTTTCATCAGAGTCCGGCTCCGTTCTGGACTCACTGGTGCAAATCTCTCCTTTCGTTATTGCTTTTGGTGTAATGCATATTCCATTTTCGTTATTGTTCTGCGCAGAATGTAGTTCGACTCAAGGACCTGCTTTGAGAAGATTCTGAGCCAGAAAACGTATGCAGTCGAATCTTCATGGTTGACCTGAACACCGAAGGAAGAAAATCTGAATTTAGTGGGTCTTGTTGGGGTCGCAGCTTACAATGGAATGCTGGTAGGTGAGCTCGCTCATGAACTTCTTAGGCAGGGCTCACACAAGAACGTCTCATGACCTGAAACTACTTTACGACAATTTATATTCTCGGTTAGGACTTCCACTGATAGCTGTTTTTCTTGCATGGCTCTCCAGGATGTCAGCAGACTTAACGGATGCTTCCATATTGCTCAGCAGAGAAGACTATAGACCATTTACTAACATTTTAATCGTGTTGCTTCGCTTATGTTAAACAGCTGTGTTAGGGCAATGGCAAACACTTGTACTGACACTTCCTTCGGCACTCTACGTGAAGGTGATGAGTAGTAATGTAGTAGTGAAGACAGTAATTACTTTTCCTGTTTTTCGGCAACTGAACCCAAGTACCTAATTGTCGAACTTAATAGCAGCACCATGTCCAACTAAACCGGTCGATTATTTCTGAAACAATAACAATCTTCGTATACCTTATCTATTATGTATGGACTTAAATACAACTGATAAACCTATCAGTACGTATCTACGTTTGGAAAACTATACCGTGTAAACTTATCGGATCTTACTTCCGCGAGCTGTGTGGAGTTCCTTGATGTATGTTCTTCTTATTACTGAGCACGACTTGTTACCAATTCTGCTACCATTGTTTGTGATCACTCTCAGTTTTCATTCTCTAAGGTCTCTTCTTGAATTGCAGCGCCATCTCGATTTGCTTCATTCAATTAGTGAGTCGCGTAAAACTCCCGCAACAAAAAAACAAAACCCTTTAAGCCGGTGAAAAACAATCCTAATTACGGGTGTCAGTTAAAAGCAAACAGCAGTTTTATATCTCAATATTGAAATCCCCAGCTGTCCATAATAACAGAGATAGGAATATTAACGTTCCTGCATTTCTTTTCATTAATTACAATCCGCTCACATCTTACTCATAATCGTAGTTGCATGGAATGGTAGACCAGTCCTACTCGTATCTCGCGGACTACCAATCTAACTCATTTAATTATCTTGTCTATCGAATCATTAATGAATCACCTTTCCATTTTTCTCTTTCTCGTTTCAGTTGTTATGCATAAGGATAAAGAGGAGAACGGTCTAATGCCTCACATCCATTCGCACGATGCGTACCGGACTCGAGAGCTGGGAGCCTTCGAGCATGGACTTCTCGACGGTGATATGTTCCTCCAGGTAATGCTCGTACAGCACATCATAACACAAATCTACTTCTCTATTAATTACAATGTGATTATGCTGTAATCGTACATGGTCACACTGGCACACAAACACGGATACGCACACACATATGATAAACTAACTGCACATCATCGCAACAATCAATCATTAATCACCAATCAAATCGGACGATGCGTGCGTTGTTGCGGCGGCTAGGATTGGATTATTGATTGATCTGACAGATTGAATGGGTTGGGGGCTTTGGTCGTACATTTAACATGCAACAAAACGATGAATTAATTTACAACAAATTCGGTTACAGTGGACATTAAACACCTGTACACAAACACATACACACCCACAGAGGAGGCCTGTGGAATGGGAATAAGGACAGGCATAAGCATTCATGTAATGTGGCGCCCGGCAGAAGGTCGTTTCACGTTGTTTTTAGAAGCAGCGCTGCTCGATTTCAATGTCAAGTATCGAGCCTATTTAGTGCAATGCTGCACGTTTCTTTAGCACGCGGTAGGCTTCACTTTTTGCCACAATTTTCAAACGTAAACCTTACAGAGTGTTTTAGAGCAGATGGTGTGGTGTGCATCTGTGTGGCATGTGTGTGGCTGTGTTTGAGGGTAGGTAGACGTAAGTTACGTGATTGCTTTGCAAGATAATAACTGCACTTTGGCACACCACAATACGTGAGGAAAGTTATTAGTGTGGAGGAAGCCTCCACCAAATGCATTCGACTTGTGCGGCGTGTAGGCCATGTCATTTATTGCCGGTGCGGTGTGCGGGAATTTTTTAGCGTTTCTATCGAAAATAAGTCTTCGGCGTGGTCGTGGTTGTAGTCCTGTTGGGTGCACTTGAAACAGGGACTAAGTTCCATCTCCTCGAAGTCGCCGTTGTTGTCGTGTAAAATGTGCACACGCGGAACGGTGCAAGGTTGTGCGCGCTTATTTTCCGGATTGCAAGTTGCACAAAGTGCATATCCTGACGGCAGCCTAGAAGTATGCTAGTCTACGAGTAGAGTATGTCCTGTTCAGGACCTGTTGCAAACGCAGTATTGGAAATTTCACTTAGTCACGATATGGTCTCTTTGGATGGGTTTTTGCTTTCGCTTTTTTGTTTATTTTTTATTTATTTTTGTTGTTGTTGTATTTGTTGTTGTTTTTGTATGTGCGGTTACTGGGATTTATTTGAGAAGTGAAGAGCTCTGGCAATCATATTGAATGGCGTTCTGAAATTTCCATTTGGGCATTTGCACGGTTTAAGGACGAATCGTTCGTTGTTGCATTGCACTCAACTGGACTACTTGTTGATGTTGGATATGTGAAATTGCAAATTTGATTGCTTTTTTCGTATTTAAATTGATAGACAGTGACTGCGATTGCGATTGTGATGGGGTTTATAGGGCTTGAGGTGAGTGTGAGAGGTCCTTAAAGTTGCATGCATGCAATTTCAGTGAATTGCGAAAGGAAATGTACTTACTTGAGAATCGACCATTAAAGTTGGCATTCCATTGTTGTCGTTGACTCTAGGTGTTGGGCAATTAATTTGGCTTAATTTGTTTCGAAGGAAACGCCGTGTATTTATTGAATAAGTCGATGGGGTAGGGGTTAGGTTTTCAGCATTAGAAGATATGAATGGGTTTGATTACTCCCGGATCCGCATAGTAAGCCTATATTGAATGAATTATTAGATGATTTAGTAACATCTAGTTCAGAAGCACATTGCTACATTTTTGTTTGTTGACCCAAGGAAACTAGTCCTGCTTTCCTTGACCACTTGATTTATTAGGTGTCGTTTTTTCTCATGTCTGGAAAATGCTGCCTTAATTATCCGTGCATTACTGTTGATTTTAAAGAAGCTAGTGCTGGACCACTCCATCATCAGGTTCAAGCAGTTGACATTGTGTTTGAATTCTCGAATTTTCAGTCGGAACATAGCACTTGGACAAAGAACAACCTCACTGTACTCCTTGAATTCTCCTTTAATTCTCAGAGCTGACTTCTTGTAGCCTAATGTGGGCGTAGCCCGGGCACAGATATATTGTTCTGAGGCGTCGTCATCACTCTCACAGTTAGCATCGAAAGGTGTTGTGTTGTGCACACTTAGGTACTTAGCAAAAACATAGTACCCCGTCGCGACACTAACAAGCAGTCTACAGTTGTTCCTAATGAACTTCAGCAGGAAATTCGCTGACCCCTTACAAACGTCAGGAAGCACTTGTTTGATCTATCGTCGACCTGGAGAGTTTTGCCATCTGCAGTTATACTCATATGAAACCCAACTGTGAATGACAACCCTAACTGAGATCGGAGATCGGAGTCCTAAAAACAGTAGCAAGTTAATCGGCGATCTCATTGTACCCTGGAACCCAAACAACACTCAGTGAGTTCGGCCTTCCGACTACGTTCATAGAAGCCGTGCATTCTCGAACTGGATAAGAGCTCGTGGGATGGTTTACGAGGGTCTACCGATCACCAATTGCGATTTTTTTTACAAAATAGTTCATTGCCACCAGGATTGCGTAGAAAGATGCTTGGAAGACCGACGCATGTTTTTCTAATGAGGAACGAGATCTAACGTTGTCTTCCTCTATCACAGACATCATGATGATGCGATTACATTCCTTTCCTGGTTCGTATTCTGGCCTAAACCATTCCTGGTCACAGGAAAATTTTTTTTCGTGCTTTCGTAGCAAGAGGAGTTCTGGAGTTGTTGTATTAGTCGGCATGTACTCCTATATAAAATCAGATTCAAAAGACAGTCGACCACTTCTCTTTAAACGCAAGATTGCCTTGAGAGTGGAGCTTGTGATATGAATATCAAAGGGAGGGAGACTCATCAGTGCGTCTAGAACAGAGCCAGGCGTGCTAGGGAAGACTCGCATGCAATCGAGACAGACCATTCTTTTTGAGTGCGGTAAAAGCAGTAGTGACGTATTTTCGTGAGAGCTTGTTCCACTAGACAAAAGATATAATTGGCCTCATCCGTGTAGATCCAAAGGACAGGTTCTTTGCACTGCAGGAAGGCCGACAGCGCCTTAGACTCTTGCGACGGTATATGTTTAGAGACATTTCTTATCTAGGATTAGGGTATCAAACATTTAGCTTCTTTGGAGAATTGGATGGTGATGCCTCTAAGCACTAAATGAGTCAGACCATTCAGCTTTCTTCTTCTCGTACAGAGAAGAACCTCAGTTTTGGCAGAATTGACTGAGGGCCAATTTCTAGGGCACCAATCGTCGATCACGTTTAGGGCTGCCTACACAGAGCAACTTCTGTTTACACTCGCCCTCAATTGTTAGCCGCAAAAGCATCTTCAACCAGGATCCCATTCACCAGTTTTACCTTTAGACACAAAAGTCCGCCATGCAATCTGGCCAAGTCATACTTACCGTCAAAAGTCGCGTTCTCGGAAGCACTCTCAATGTCAATGAAAATGTTTAGGGCGTATTCTTTCTTCCCGTGTACCCTTGGAATTCTGTTTACCAAATTTTGAAATAATTCTCTCCACGCTGGTTAGTCAGAGTCATCTTGCCATGTCAGATTATTTTCTCAAGTTTTCTCTGGGATTTGTCACAATAGTTGTGTTGACTTTGTTGTTTTTCAGTCGAGCTATAAATTTAAATATTTCTCTGTAAACAGATGAGGAAACCTCAACATCGACATCATTAATGGATTAGAAATTACGTTTCGGAACGATCAATTCAAGTTGTCTTGGATGGTTTCAAGTCTGATGTACACAAAATAAATACTGGTGTCACTCAGGGTTCCCTTCTGTTTCCGACACTATTTTTCTTCATTAATAATATCTTGTCTGCTACTTTTAATCCAATAGGTACATTTTTCCGCTCACGACAATTATCTCCGCTGTTCATATTCATTCCGTGGCTCGCGTTTTTCCCTATTCGGCTGTAGAATAGAAAGGGCATTTCTAATATTAACACCACAACTAACTGGGAAACCACTAACATTCCCGGTATGTATGTCAATGAACATCTACATATTCTACGTCGTCAAAAACGGTGAGAAATGCCTAGGTTTCCTTAAGCGATGTAAGAAATACGTCATCCCCTCTGATCTGTCCTCAATATATAAGGCATTTATCCGCCCAAAATTGTCGAATAATGCTCATATCTGGTTAGGTACTCCTTAATCCTCTCTCCACCTTTTAGATAGCATTCAAAACCGGACGTTACAACTCATTGGTGTTGCTAATATATATTACATAGTCAATCGGCACTCTTGAACACCGACGAAATGTCTCTTGTCTCACCTTGTTCTATCGCTATTTCCGCCACTTATGCTACCAGGGGCATTCCGCCCCTTCAAACCTTTAATCGTAACACCCGTCTCGCTATGAATGTGTACCCTCAAGACCACTTTCGGACGTGCATTGAAATATCGTAATAGAATGCCCTGCCGATCTCTTTATAATCTTCAAACATTCAAAACCAACCAACATTGGTACCTCTTTTCCATTGCACCTTAACTTTTATTCGCCCGCGTTATGTGCAAGCATTTTGAGCTCGTGCCAATTTTATAAACGAAACAAAAAGTTCTTACAGTTCACTAAAGGCCTCCAGATGGTAGTTTTTGATGTCACATTTTGGGAACAAGTTTGAGAGGAATTAGGATTCTTTCGAGCTTTCGTATTGAGGAGTTAACCGTTGATTTCTCTATCCGCGAAATGATTTGAGGGTGCAACTGACACAGAAGATAAAACTGGCCTTATCAGAATTTCCTTTACGCTGTTTAAAAGCCGACAATGCCTTATTGGATGTTTGATTGAGGCCCGGGTCAACCCCGGACAGTTTATTGAGGCTTAATACAAACATACCCGTATACCAAATTAATTTAACTTGAAAACTATGGAAAGGCAAGGGGTCATGGAGCTTGGGAGAGGGAATTTCGAAGACTGGCTTTGCTAATATTGGAGTCGATCCCATTAACCATGTTGTTCGCAGTTCGCAGTATTTTAGTTCGTTACAGCCGTAATTGATTCGGTGAAATTTGATGTGGTACATTGGTACAGACCTAAGGTTGCATGGAATGGTAGTGATGGATATCTTTTGGAGCGGGGTAGGGCAGCCAATACAACCAGTGTACAGTGATACAACCAAGGAATACACCAGCAAGTTCACGACGTTTTCTGAGGGGTTGAAGATTAATTAGCTTTAAACGATCGCTGTACGGAGGCAAGGTAGACCCTCTAATGTAAATCGAAGGAATCTGACTTGAATAGGCTCAATTCGCCTAGAGTGGCTTTCGTGATATGGGGACCAAACTTGGATAGCATATTCTAGTATGGACCTAACGAATATAAGGCAAAGGGATTTATTGACGTAAGGGTTAGAGAATTTTTTGGATCATCGCTTAAGGATCTCCCAGTGAAGATTTAGCTTTGTTAATAATATTATCAATATGCTCCAGGAAATTTAGTTCTTTGTCGTGTATTAAACCTAAATCGCATAGTAAAGTGACAGAGGGTATTAATTCATTGCCAATGAAATAGGACCTTTTAGGGGGCCGTCAGAGGGTTTTGAGATGTGCTTATAACTTTTCATATCATCTGCATAGATGGAATTGTTGGATTCTTTGATAATGACGTCTACATCATTGATTGCCAATATAAATATCAGAGGGCCGAGGTGACTTCCTTGAGGTACACCAGATATAGCTACAATGGGATCAGAAACAGAAGATCTAAAAATAAGATTTGATCCACAAGATGAATCCAGGTTAGAAGCCAAGGGTCTTAAACTTGAGAAAGTTTATTTCGTACGAACTTTTATCGAAGGTCTTGATAAAACCGGTAGCAATTACATCCATAGAGAGTAGTGGAAACGAATTCGGTTAAAATTGTACGAGCAGGTGTTGATCTTCATTTTAGAAAGCCATGCTGATAAGGAGAGAAGATAGGTTTGCAGTGACAGGACTTCAGGTCGTAAACAATGTTCTCAAATAGTTTGGGCATACAAGAGAGTTTAGCGATAGGACGGTAATTAGAGATTTCATTTTTGGGACGTTTTTTATGCAGTGGAATTACAGTGTGTAGGATCTCTACCAAAATTTGGCTAAAAAGTTTGCACATTTTTCCAAAAAGATGGCAGGCAGACCATCAGGACACGGTAGGTACTGGTCTTTAAGCAAACTTATTTTCTGCACCACATGCTCGATAGTAATATCAGCTGAAGTTTGGGCACAGCTACTCATGTAAGAAAAACAGCTGATATCAGGTTCTGCGATATGCAGAGCAAACGATTGGGTAAGAGTTTTGAGAATAAATTTGAGATTT
Organism: Volucella zonaria; assembly: GCA_963966105.1. NCBI lineage: Eukaryota > Metazoa > Arthropoda > Insecta > Diptera > Syrphidae > Volucella > Volucella zonaria. Next base: position 58,207,669 of record OZ014530.1, read on the forward strand.
CTTCAGGGTTATTCTACGATTCGTGTGAAAGGCTCAGGGTAGGGGGGTATTTATTAAGTTTGGGCTTGGTGTGTGTGAAGTGGAAAAAGCGTTCGAGATGAGAGATAAGTTCAGATTCAGATTAATCGTGATAGAGTGATCCACTGAGCTGAGAAAAAGGGTATTAGTTTGTTGGTAAGCGAAGAAGTCAGAGGTTGGAGATACGTGCGCCATTGCTTATTCCTTTTGTTACGCAGCGAGCGTAGCTCATTATTGCACCAGGGTGGTGAGGATGTGAGATTTTTTTTAAGAACGAAAGGAACAGTTTTTTTTTAAGGAGTTTGATAATTTGGTTCAATGGCATTGTCTATGGAAATATTGGAGCTCTTTGCGATGCTGTTGAAATTAGTAATACTAAGCAGGTAGTTAAATTTGGCAAAATCAGCTGTTTGAAAATTGGCAGGTTAAAAATACGGCGACTGAATTATTTTATTTTCTTTGCTGTAAGCGAATGTAAGGGATAAAAGTGGGTGCTGGCTGTCGGGTTTTCATAAAAGGTGTATGCTCTCTGTGACGACACAATTATCGGCATCGGACGAGAAAACAAGATCATGTTGTTAGTAATGCCACTTAGTTGAAAAAAGGCACAGTCAGAGGAGCAATCGGTAAAAGAGATTTCTTTATCTGAAATGGGGTTGGTAGTAAGAAAATGAATCTATTCATCAGAACGTACCTATTGAAGGTGAGGAAAGTTGAAATCCCCCAATGCTTTTACCATATTTCAGGACTGTACAACATCTAATATGGAGTCAATAGTGCCTACAGAGCTGGTAACTATGAATTGGTTGCGAAGCGGCAATGTAGAAGCATATTATGAAAAGATTGCGCTTGGAGACTGTAATTTTTGCGCAAACGTATTCTAAAAGTCTCCAATAAGATGTTTTGATTTGTTTAGTTTAGGGTCAAGACTAGTAAGGATTGCCAGCAAAAGTCCACGACCATAAGAATCAATGATGTTATCGCGACCGTCGTTACGAAGGACATGGATATCTGAAGTGAAAATTTCTCTAGAATGCAAATTTGTTTCAGTAAGGACAAACATTTCGCAGAAAATCTGTTGTGAGTTAAGCAATATGGTGGGAATCTTAGAGCGTAATCCTTTTACGTTTTGGTAATAGAGAGAAATAGGTGAGGAGCCGTTATGTAGTGAGTCAAACAGTGATTAAGAGTAATAGTAGTGAAAGATGTGTTTTGAGTACACATGGGAGGGAAATGCGGAGAGATCGTTTACGACATCGGGTGGAAAGATATTGAAAACCTCATGAAAACGAAGGAACATTTACTTCAAGTCTTTTGAATTAATTGGGAGGCCTTCTTGGTGTATTGCGACAAGGACGCTTGTTTTAGTCATGCATCAATTAGGCAGTGTCAGATTCATTGTCCAGATATGCTAGATAAAGGCGTATATTCTCATATAAATGGTCTTTCATTAAGCGCTTCCTATCTTTAAATTTAAATAAAACAAAATGTGTGTGAGACATCATCGGAATTTTTTATTCATTTGAAAGGCCAATCGATTCCATTATATATGGAATATAACATCGTTGAAATGCCCGTCGCGGCTTTTCTGGGTGCCGCGCATCCGAAATGTCCAATTTTCCATAACTCTGGCGCATAAATCAGGCTGAATTTGACCGATGGCATGGGTTATGTTGGTTTTGAGGGCCGCTGCGGTTTGTGGCTTATTCGCATAGACCTGCATCTTCAGAAAACCCCACAAGAAAAAGTCTAACGGTGTCAAATTGCACGTGAGATGTCCATGTCCTCGAATCACTCGTGCAGAATTTCCAATGTGGCGTGAGCTGTGTAGCACGCCTGTTGAAACCACATGTCGTTAGTATTCATGTCATCCAATTCAGGCTAAAAGAAGTTGGTAATTATCGACTTAACACATGGGCTGAAAAGTCCGCGCCGTTTTATAGTAAAACACAAAATTTTTGCAAAATTCAACTTTATTTATCAATATAGTTGCCTTCGAGTGCGATACACTGATTGAAACGATTTTTCAATCTTTTGATACCAGTTTTGTAGTACGATTTCGGCTTAGCCTCAAAATAGGCCTCTGTTTCGGCGATTCGGTCTTAAATCTCTTTCCGGCGAGCATTATTTTGAGGTCTGCGAACAGAAAATAGTCGCTGGGGGCCAAATCTGGAGAATACGGTGGATGGGGAAGCAATTCGTAGCCGAATTCTTTCAATTTTGCCATCGTTTCCATCGACTTGTGACACGGTGCGTTGTCTTGATGAAACAGCACTTTCTTTTTCTTCAAATGCGGCCGTTTTTCTGCGATTTCGTCCTTCAAACGCTCCAACAACGCAATGTAATAGTCGCTGTTGATAGTCTGCGCCTTTTGGAGATAGTCGATGAAAATTATTCCATGTGCATCCCAAAATACGGATGCTATAATCTTGCTAGCCGAGGACGAGGTTCGTCGCCTGCTCGCCACTCAGCTGACTGCCGACTTGACTCTGGTGTGAAGTGATGGAGCCAAGTTTCATCCATTGTCATATACCGACGCAAAAATTCAGCTTTATTGTGGTTGAACAGCCTTAAACACTACCTTGAATCATCAACACGTTGTTGTTTTTGGTCGACTGTGAGCAAACGCGGCACCCACTTTGAACAGAGCTTTCGCATGTCCAAATATTCGTGTATGATATATCAGCTATCTCGATCAACTTCACTTTACGGTCATTCGTAATCATTTTGTGGACTTTTTTGATGTTTTCATCTGAAACAGCGTCTTTTGGACGTCCACTGCGTTCATCATCTTCGGTGCTTGTATGAGCACTTTTAAATTTTTCAATCCACTTGCGAATGGTTCGTTCGCCTGGTGCAGAGTCCGGGTAATACTTATCAAGCCATTTCTTTTCATCGGCTGCATTTTTTCCCATCAAAAAGCAATGATAAATCAACACACGAAATTGCTTCGCATCCATTTTTTTCAGAATAACAAAAGTTGCTTCACTCACAACGCTATATCTCGAGAACTAATCGTCCGACAGCTGTCAACTTTATACACGTATCTTTTGAAGGTTGGTACTAACTGGAAATGGTATGGACTCAATTGAAGTGGTGCCCTCTCTTAGAAACGGCACGGACTTTTCAGCCAATGTATTATATCGCTCACCGTCGTTCTCAAAGAAATATGGACCGATGGCGCCTCCAGCCCAAAATCCACACCAAACAGTGACTTTTTCGGAATGCATTGGACGCTCTTGGATCTCATGTGGATTAATATCGTTCCAGATGAAAATTAGGGTCAATTTCCAACTGCTCCAGAGCCCATTCAGCGAACACAAGTCGTTACCTATGGTCGTTTACCTTCAGTTCCTGGGTTGTTCTCTGCGAAAGGATGAGTTGTTGTGAGCAACGCGAAATCGACTGCCTCGGATTCTCCTGCATACTCTCATGGACAGCGGTGATGTTTTCGGCAGATATGATTTGGCAAAACAGCCAATTTGACAGATGTAGCTTCAACAATATGTCAAAGTTCGGAAATCCCTATTGGAAGTCCCTGTATGTTAGGATTCCTAAGGTGAGATATTACATAGCGAGCTTCAACATTGTTGTTTGTAAGATGTTTTGTCCGCGTTGGTACTGGATGAAGCAAAGAGTCCATAAAACCAGCAGGAGATATTAAATGGGTGGGGTTTCGTTAGATGAAGTGTTGTTTGTGCTTTTGGAAGATGGAAGCTCGTCTGAAAGTAAAAGGCTGGAAGCGTGTTTCAGGTTAAATAAAACTTCTTGCACTTAGGCTTAGCCGAGATAGAAGCTGCTTTGGAATTGATGGATAAAATGGAAGGATTTATATTTGCTATGTTAAACGTTCAAGGAATTTAGGAGAAAAATTGGGGAATACTTCAGTTTCAAAACTCCAATTCGAGTCGTGATTGGAGTTTAGAGAGCAAGAATTTAATTGGGACTTAGTTTTAGGAAAATTTAAAAAAACAATTCCGAGACTTCACTGGTGCTTTCCTGTTTATTTCGTTACACTTAAACAATTTCATACCGTCAAGACAGAGGCGTTAAAATTACAAAATTTGTATATAGTCACACATATTTACAAGGGATACAAACTTTGGAGCATCTGGAACTTATCCTTAGATTTTCTCGAAACAAACAAATAAATTTACATTCCAAGATGACCGTCAGATACTGAGCTTCATTGAAAAAATAGATGGTGCCGTGTTTTAGACCTAGATGAATCAATTCAATCAGCTCTGGGAGGATTGTCTGTTGGGGTCTGGATTGCTGCGATTATAACTTACTTACTTAGATGGTACTACAGTTAGCGCGGTCTCTGGCTGACTGCCTCGAGTGGCGCACTCAAAGTTGGTTGAGGTCCAATACCGGTTATGCGCGCCACTGAAGGTGAGGAATTCCTCTACTGCGGTATCTATCCGGGTTGGAATCGAGGACTCCAAGAGCATTGGTGTTCATTAGTTCTTAATATTCTAGCCATTCTAGACGACTAATATGCACTTTTTTGGCCAGGTCAACGTCATAGTTAAATCGCCGTCGCCAATTATGTCCATCAACGCAAACGGAACCAAAAATCACTCAAAGTCTTTTTTCGTTCGAAATGCACCATAAGGCATGACTGGAATGATTAGGGTTTTATGTAGAGGGTTTGATGACAAGGCCTTATTGCTCATTTATACTTTTAGGCCGAATAAACAGCGATTGGCAATCAAAATCGTTTGATTTCTGCTGACATGCCATTACCCGATTTAATAACGGTGCCGAGGTATGCAAAGCCCCTGACTATTGTGACATTCTTTCCGATTCGTCTTGTTTCAGCATATACTTAGTTTAGTCCTCATGCACGACTACGAGTTTTAGGGCTTCTGCTCCAATATTTGCCAACGCACCGGGGACAGTTTGCTGAGTATCGTCAATGTTGTCAATATCAACGGCGTGTGCCAGTAGTTCTATAGACTTTTGGAAAATTGTGCCCATGGTATTGACTTGAGGGTTCCGCACGATTTTCTCAAGTTACGTGAGCATCATCTTACCTAAGCCATTTTTTGAGATCAACGGTTCGACCTCTACGTCGTTCTTCACAATTTGAAGAGCTTAACAAAGATATCAAGACTAGGCGTGGCTTCGAATAGCTCGTCTCTATAGATGCTGTCATATGTGGCCTTAAAGTTGTGGTGCGTATCGACTTGGACTTCTTAGATTTTTTTCCCAGGATCTGTCGTAGTGTGAATATTTAATTGGTTAAAGACTTACCGTGCATACAACCGCACAGAGAGCCGTCCGTAATGAAATATACATCGCGTATTTCTTCTGGTCGAGCACACATTCAACTCTGCTTACCAAATTTTGAAGTGCAGTCTCGTAGGATCATCCGAGTTAGTAGTCCTGTTGCACCAGCTTTTCGAGTATTGTGCGAATTAAATGTAACTATTCTTTGCATACTCATCAGCAGGAGAGAAGCCGGCCTAGTAAGTTTGAAGATATTAGCACCGAGTAGATATCTTTGCCAATTTTTGGTTTTTATATTTTTATTGAGCATGTAGTCCAGTGCTAAGTTAGGAGTGAAGAATTTCCTCAAAGATGGTAGCAGTACTGATAGTATGCCATCGATGCCTTACCATTACATTACAGTTCTGCTGATAGAAGCTTGGTGTGAGTCAGTTCTGATTCAGTCTAGCTGATCTTTTTAGTTGCTCCCGCTGAGGACTTTCACCAAGAATTCCGATCTTTTCGCAAAAATATTAATATGAGACACTCTCCGAGGAATAAGCTTCTTATCCTTTTTTTGTTTTGATCAATAATGATTACAGTCATCTTTCAACGTAGTCTTAAGTGACCTGTTTAAGAGCTTTTTGAATGCATAACGTAGCATGGCGAAACGCAGATTTACTGGAAGTATTAGATCTGGTAAGGCATGTCAATTGAAAAAATTGAATAAGGGCATCGTCACGGTTCGGAAAAGCTTCTCTTTTATTTTTTGCTCCTATTGTATTCAGGCGGAGTTTTAATGGATTTGAAAATGTCCTCTTCGAAGCGTGGCCAGCATATGAAATCCAGGAGATGATTGCTTTTTGCGTTAGATTTCCCACTGCCTCAAAAAGTGGGGAATGTAAGGTGAAAAAATGACAAACTGCATCATTCTCCTTGCATTTATGACTGCAGCAATCTGACCTTTATAGCGTAACTTTAGATACTGAAACTATTTCCGTGTTTCAGATCATTTAGATACACGTATATAAAACCCTGCATATATCCAAGAACGTAGATGGGATTTTTGCACAATCATGGTTTCTCTGTGTATAGGTTTTGTATTTTTTATGGAAAGGTTGCAGTTGCAATATTTGAATTCTGAAGTTTGATCTGAGTAAATATCGTGGAATAAAACCGAAAGTAATAGCAGAGTTTTGGTCCACCAAATGCAGCGTTTGCTCTTTTTATTTTAAGGCAACCATTTCTAGTTTGTTATATGTAGAATCAGCCTCAATATGAAGCTTATAACTTTCTTTTTGTTATCCAACCCAATGGCAGATTGCAATGCACTTGCACTTTCATTTGAAACGCCTCCTAATAGAATGATTAATCACTTTTAGTCATGGCTTCATGCGATCGGAGTTTTAAAGAGCTGTCATCGTACCTTTTAATTAAATTAAACACCAACTTTTTAGCTCTGACTCCTACTTTGGAGATTATTGGAGTGACTGTCGCTTACTTTTCTGTGAAAAACGCAACACAGAACAATTGCAAAAAATTGGTGCACGACTATCGCAAGAACGAAGTTGAAATACCTGTTCAATAATTGATTGATCCATTACATCTATTGTATGATAGTCGAAAAGTCCTTCTCTTACTTTCTGTCTTCAGCGGAATACTCAAACAATGTATCTTTTTAGATTTGAACTTCTTCAGAATATCCATTCAAATCCACACCAGTGTCAGCATCGTGATTTGTCTTCAGGTAAAGTTCTCCTCCACAATTCCCAGCACTTGTTCAACTCAGAGAATTGCGTGTGCGTCTGGCATCGTGGTTGCAAATGCATCATGCACGGGACTGGGATTCCACGCAGAGCTCAGGCGATTCGCATTCAAATTGCATGCACTTTACCAATTAACAGCCACTTAACCTCAAATCTTAGTGTGCATTAAGCAGTAATTTATGCGCGGGGGGCGTATTATCAGTATAGCAGTATTTTGCCCCCAAACCGCAACAAAACCAGCAACGACAACAACAACCGCAATAATTGTTATAATAAAATTATAAATCTCATTACGTGCAATCGCCAAACAAACGTCCAATCACCAATTGGCCGGCACGAATGGATTTCCATCTATCACCATTGTTGGCACACGGCAGGAGTCCATCTCTGCACCTTCAACTTTAAACATTTATAACTTTCGCACTTGAATTGGAACTTGGGGAGTATGACTTGGGAGGTATCTGTAGTTTTAGTAATTGATATGCTCTACGCTCCACTGAAAGACCCTACTCTCCATATCCGTACTCGTTCGTATCTTTGTATCTCTTTGGAGTCTCTGGAGAGCAAAAGATAAGTTGTCAGTGGATATGATCAGATCGGTACTGTGTACTCGTATATTATTGCACTGTTGCACATTGGATACGGATATTCCGGTTAACAGGTACACACTCCATCAAATGATTAAGCGCATTAATTAGCTCGGAACTTATGAGCACCGATGATGATGATGGTGTTCGCCATACGGTCTACTGGCATGGTGTTGGGCTAGGTGTACCTATTTTGATAGTGTGATTAGTCGAGTGGATACAGTGGCAATGTCCGCATTAGCGCGATAGGTGCCACGATATGGAAGCCGGTAATTTAATTGCACAGTCTGTTGGAGGTTTTAATATGCAGCCTGTATTAGATGTTCGGATACTTGTACACAGATACAATTGAGAACAGCTGGAGTCAAAACAAGAAACTGCAATTTGCAGTGCTCTAATAATTGGATGCGTGCACTCAGCTGGATTATGCTTTGGCGATCTTTTAAAACACAATTTTTTATTCTGTTGTGATTGTTTCCAGTTAGCTTTAAGGGTGATCCAAGTGATAATATAAATGGAACGAGCACGGCACAGCTGAATGGCAATGCTTTTTAAATGGTCAATGAGCAAAGCCCATAAACGCTTTGCCTGAAAATTCCTTCTTCTCGTTCCAAGCACCGAATTTGGATTTATGCCGGCGTTTAAATTATGAAATCGGCAGATAGATATTTTTGGCGCCTCCAACCGACAATACAGGTGGTTACAAGGACTAAAGATACATGCCCACTCAATTTATTGGCTTAATACAAGCTTAATCTAACTTAAAAACTAACAGAAAGACTTAAGAGCTAGGGACCAAGGAAGTGATGGAGGAGATCTTGTTTCAGACGAGGAGTGCTCAGGTGGAAATCGAAAAGGGAGAGGTTTGAGTTGACCTTTCGGAGCATTCGGAAGATTGGTTCGCTGGAGCCATAAGAGATGCGGTGGACCGGTAGATAGAAGAGACGAGGACAACGTAGATTCCGGGGGTTGGTATTGAAGGAAATGGAGTTCAAGAAGTCGATGAATGAAAAGAGTGTCAGCAGTATTCCTAGGTACCTCTAACGAATTCATATTTAGAAGTTTGAGGCGGTCCTGATAGGGAGGTACAATTAAAGGGTCGTTCCACGTCAGACCACGGAGAGCAAATCGGAGGAATCGACGTTGAATACCCTCGATTCGAGAAACATGAACCCGGTGAAACGGGGACCAAACTTGACTGGCATCCTCAAGCAGTGGACGAACAAAGGTAATATAGAGGGATCTGGTTACATACGGGTTGGAAAATTCCTTGGACCACCGTTTAATAAAGCCAAGTGATGAGTTGGCTTTGATGATCATCTTATCGATATGCGAATGGAAATTAAGCTCACAGTCGAATAATGAAAAATTTTTCGGAATTTATTCAGAAAATTTAAAATACAAATTTATTCATCTAAATCTACGAGTATATTGTCCCCTTCAAAGTAATCGCCATCGACTGCAACACACTTATGCCAGCGCTTGATCCAATCCTCGAAACATTTTTTATATTCGGTTTTCGGTAGGTCCAATAGTGCTTCCTGCGATTTTTCCATTACTTCCTCTCGGCTGCTGAAACGCGTTCCCCGTAGTGGTTTTTAGACTCGATTGAACAGAAAGAAGTCACAGCGAGCCAAATCAGGTGAACTCGGTGGCTGTTGGATGGTATTTGTTGCATTTTTCGTCAAAAAATTACGAATAATGATGGCACTGTGCGGCGGTGCGTTATCATGGTGCAAAATCCACGAGTTTTCTGCCCACAATTCTGGTCTCTTTCGGCGACTTGCAATGCCGAAACGCAAACGTCTCATAACGCCCAAATACTCGTAATACTATTTGTTTACTGTCTGGCCTTCTGGCAAAAATTTGTGATGCACTACACCGTTGTAATCCATGAAAACCGTGAGCATTGCCATCTTTTTTGACTGAAAACGACGTGTTTTTTTGGTCTTGGCTCATTTGGCGAACGCCATTCACTTGCCTCATGTCTGGATTGCGTGTCGTACTCATAAACCCACGTCTCGTCTCCAGTAATGATCCTTTTGATGAATGTGGGATCAGATTCAGCCTTGCAAATCATCTCTTTTGCGACGTCAACACGGTCTCTTTGCTGCTACACGACGGAAACCCAAATCATTAACCAAAATGTCTTGGACGGATCCATAGGCAATGTTCAAGTCCTCCACTATCTCTCTGTTGGTTAATTTGCGGTTATTGGCCAACATTTCTTTTCGATGTCGTTATACTTATAAACCGCTCGTGCCACTGAAAAACGACCATTTTCTTTAGAGAATCGTTTCCGAAACACTTTTCCAACATTTTCAACGTTCGCGCACCATTAAATCCGTTTTTTACGCAAAATTTAATAGAAAAGTTCGTTGTTGCAAATTAAAATCCACTTCTAACATTGTAAAAAAATCGCCAACACACACAGAGATAGATGTACTCTTGGCTACGTAACTTTTGCAAATGTCAAGCTATGACGCTAAGATTTAGAGAGAATGTCAACAGCAGATCTACGAACTTAATAAAAACACAGAAACAAAAAACAGAACTCAAATCGGAACATTGGAAGCGCCACTCGGTGGTGTGGTACGGGAACTTTTTGATCAAGGTGGTATCCCATGGTCTTGAAAAGACTGAACCAGCGGTATTGGTTGACCATAGAGAAAATAAAGCCTGGGAGGAGACGGGTTGCATTTACGTAAGAAGGTTATAGATTGACATTTGTGTATATTAAGTTCTAGGCAGTTTTTGAGTCACCAGATTGAAAACCGATCAAGGTCTTCTTGCAGAAGGACAGAGTCATGTGGAGAAAATAGTTTTAAAAAGTTTTGTGTCGTCATCGTAAAGGGAGAGGGACGAGTGTTTAATGACCCTCTCAACATCATTGATAGTAAGAATGAAGAGAAGAGGGCCAAGATGACTGCCTTGTGGAACTCCAGATGAGGCCAGAAATGGAACAGAAAGGGCGGATCTAAACCGAACACTATAATATCGGTTTACCATGTAAGAAGAAATCCATTTTAATAAGAGAGGCCCAAAGCCGAGAGCAGACAATTTGAAGAGGATCAACTGATGAGATATCTTATCAAACGCTTTAGTGAAATCAGTTGCGATAACATCGATTTCTTTGCAATTCTCTAAGGCTGAGAGAGCAAAAGACACGAATTCAACTAGATTTGTGGTAGTTGATCTACCTTTTAGAAAACCATGTTGTCGGTGTGAAATAAAAGGATTGCATTTGAAGCTTAAGGCTTCGTATGAAATGCTTTCAAAGAGTTTGGATATATGAGAGAGTTTAGCAATGGGACGATAATTGGTAACTTCATGCTTGGATCCCCTTTTCTGTATCGGGATTATAAAAGAGGTTTTCCAAATCTGGGGAATTTCTCCTTGTGTAAGGGATAGTCGAAAAAAGTAGGAAAGGGGTGGAAACAGGTTGGAAGCGCATTTTTTTAAGAAACATGGCGGGGAGGCCGCCTGGGCCAGGTACAAACTCATCTTTAAGATTTAGTAACTTTTCTTCAATAACTGCAGGATCGAAATTTTGAGTGAGAAAGGGGCCAATGGAGAAATTTGGTAGATCATTGAAGTAAGAGGGATCTGGTACGAAGGAGTTGTTGGCAAATGATTGTTTGAAAAATGTTGCAAAAAAGTTGGCGATCACTTGAAGATTTGGTTTCCAATGCGAGGGAGGAAGGATAACCATCAGTCATACTTTTGCAATCGACAAATTGAAAAAAGGACTTGGGGTCATTTAAGAGATTTGTTTGCGAACTATTCAGGTAGCGTTGATAGAGAGAGTTATAGTGTTCACTGAAATGAAGATATGTACCTTGATAACTTGAATAGTCGGAGGAAGAGTGGGTGCGAAGGAATACCGCCCATAACTTGTTTCTTTAGTTTCCTAGAGAGCGAAGTCTACGATTATACCAAGGAGGGGATGTAGAAGAAGAAGATTTATGGCGGGAATGCGGCACCTAAAGGGAGATGGATTTGAATATTTCTCTGTAAAAAATGGAGAGGGCAGCGACTAGAGATAGATTGGTAAACTTGAAAGAAGCTCTGCTTAGATAGGTATTGATTTTACAGAAATTAGCTTTGTGAAAATTGTAAGAAAATAGAAATGCGGGGGGTGGCAACCGGAGGGGAGAGTTGTGGAAAAATGAAAGAAGAAGTGGAGGATGAAAGTTATCAATAGTTGAAAGAGATAGGGTGCACCATGATATTGAGGAGTTAATGGGATCAGTTGTGAAGATAAGGTCTAATTGCCTTTCCATATAGTTGGAAACGCCACTGACTTGGCATAGACTAGAGTCTGTTAACCGATCTAAGAAGAGGTATTCCTTAGTAGAAATGGGATTGGAAGCGGTGAAAAAAGGTAGGTCTTCAGATGGGTATAATGATTTTGTTTTTTTTTTAGGATCTAATGGTCCTTCAGGGACTTTGTATACTCGTATACGATGTTATCGGTTCCTGTCGTTTTTACCATCCCAGCCAAGAAGAATTTTTAAAAGATATTCAAAGATATGGCAAATATGCCAGATGGATTTCAGAATTCTCGGAATTGACCCAGATTTGCATAAAGTTTCTAAACCGCGGGATTTCTTCAAATATGATAGTGGTAGTTCAGGTAAATGCTAGCAAGGTAGACACTATCTACAAGAAAATAGTTAAGTCGTTGACTTATGCTGATGATATTATCGATCCCATCCAATTTTGTAGAGAAATTAATCTCATTTAAAGGCAGCTGAATTAAATATGAATGAACACCAGATGAACTACGGATTTTTGACAAACAGAGAAATAGTGTGTTGTAGTAAGGTTTGCGTTAGAATGTTATTATCGACGCCTATTACTTCTAAGGAGTTTGACAACTGTGGGTATGCATACTACGATAATTTGCAAAATCATTGGCTTCTCAATTCTTTTTAAGACAAAATTGATACAAAAACTAATGTGATGCCTACATGTAAACACGTTTTCTGCTAGCATGTCACCGGTGATCACATCAAAAATGTTTCCCAAATATCACTGGTGATACACTCGTAGACAACTTCGTTACTGTTTTATATGTATGTACTTATAGATTGCATAGGTGTTCAGTAAAAATCTTTTTGGATGAATTCACGGAACTTTTAGAGCTTTAAACTTGTAAGAATATAGTGCTCTTGGGTGACTTAAACATTAATATGCTCTCTGATTATCAATTTTGCCTCAAGGGACACAAATTGTCAGATACGGATATTTGCAGATTCTGCAAGCTGTTGAGGAGATAATACACATACTGTGTGAATGCGAGGCAATATCGCGTAGTCGAAGAAAATTTTTAGGGAAATCCTTTTTTGAAAACCTAGAGGAAATAAACAGCACGAACTTCAAAGGCCTTTTTGGCTTTTGCAAGGAAATTGGGTGTGTCACCAGGATGATTGTTTTGGTTTTTGCCATTTGAAGACAGATACAACTGGTTCCACAGGGATCGCGATCGGACCGTTTTGATGTCTGGCGTCTGTGTGATGGCATATCCATCCTACCCCTGTTTAAACTAACCTAACCTAACCTAACTTTAAAACAAGTGAATTTCGAATCTGAAAGTGTTTTCTTCGAACAGTTTACGAAGTAAAAAAAATTATGTTATCACTAAAAACATCTAAATCGTCTTGTTTTAATAAGATTTCCAGTTTTGTTTTGAAAAACATTTCTTACAAATTTCAATTTTGTAACACAATCCATATATAGGGTGACGCTATGGTACTAAATAACCATTGTCCTATTTCCCTTCTTCAGTTTTCTCAAAAGTTTTGAAAGAGGTATGAAGTCTAGAATTCTATCTTTTCTAGATGGCACAGACTTTGAATAGTTTGAATATTTCAAAAAAGCCTGCCACTCTTTTCGTAAACATTACTAAAGCTTTTTATATGCACAATGCAAGGTTCAGAAGTTTTATTTATGGCTAGTTTGCATCATATTTAAAGAATCGTGAACAAATAGTTTTTGTTTTTTTTTCTTTACATGTAGCTGGGTGAAAATCGTTGAAAGATATCGCTTGCGATAGAGTGGAACTTGACGCACCCACTAGAAACACCCGGAGAAAGTATGGTGTTACCATCCTTCCAATAATCGCACCTAGTCGTTAAACTAATCAGCAATTTGTTTCTAATACTTTTAAATCTATGTCATAAGGAACTAATCTTCTAACTAAATTGTTGTTATTAAGTAGTTCGTCTACTTCTAAATTAGCATGGTTGCAACACCTACCTTTATGTCTTCTTGCGACCTTCCTGACCAGAGGACAAATTATAAGATCCCTGTGTAGTACCTACTTTGCTTAGTACTTTGTTTTGGAAGCATTGAATGCTTTGCAGGTTTGTCTTACTTGTGCACCCCCAAAGTTAAAGACCATATGTCCATATTGGCCTTAGAAGTTGATTATAGAGAAGCAGTTTATTGTATATTGAGAGACATGAATACCTCCGTATGAGCCAATACATTCTGTTGTGTCGTATATTTAGTTTATCAAGTTTTTCCTTGACATGAGCTTTCCAGCGCAACTTCGCATCTAGAGTCATGCCGAAATACTTAGCTGAGTTCGAATGTAGAACTACTTTGTTATTTATGTACAAAGGTATGTGTTGTACGTTATTATTGGTGAAGTTAACATGAACTGACTTCAGCTCATTTATTTCTATTTGCCATTTTTTGGTCCAATCAGATACAATATATCCTTTACTGTCCTTTGCAGTTTTCCATCAGCAAGTACAGCAGTATCGTCTGCAAATGCGGCAACAGTCGTTTCATCATTTTGTGGTATGTCGTTCGGGTATAAGAGGAAAAGCACAGGTCTTAAGACACTACCTTGCTGTACTCCAGCTTTCATATATCTCAATGCGGAGTACTCATCTTCTTGCTTAATTCTAAATAATCGCTGGATTGTATATGACTCCGGTATTTCTGAGAATTGTTTAGGACGATATTTTTGTAACTTATGAATTAATCGTTTGTGTCAGACTTTATCCTGTATTACATCAAGGAAGATAGTAGAGCACCTTTCTTTTTCTTCTAAGGCTTTCTCTATTTTATAACCTATTCTGCTAATCTGACCTATAGTTGGGTATTTTAGCCGTTAGTCTTATCGCGAATAAAACAAACATAATCCTTTAAAAATAAAATTATTTACGCTCTTTATTTGGTTGCTTATAGACGTCTGCAATCTACAGTGTTTGACTTACGACTGATCTCATACCTACTGCAGACTCTTTTCCTAGTGTGGCCACTTTATATTTCTTACATTCTTATCAGTTTCTCTCCTATGGCTTGCTACAACTCGCCCATCCTGACTTGTAATCGTCCCGATTTACCCCTTTGTCCTACTACAATTACGTGATTCGTTTGCTCTAGTTTGTAACCATGGCTTGATGTTGGCTGCTTCCCATATTCCTTCATACGGGATCTTGCTTACTTGAAATCCTTCAACAATCTTCACTATGTACCGATCATTTGGCAAAATTTTTTTAATTTTATACAGACCCTTAAACTTAGGGGCTATCTTCTTACTAGCACTTGGGGTGCTGATAAAGTTCTTCACCATTACATAATCTCCTTTCCCATATGCCTTATGCGTTCTGTGGTGGTCCTTTCGTGACTTATTATATTCCTGACACTTAATCATCTTATTAGCAGCTCTCGTTCGTATTTTCTCTGAATCTCTCTCATTTTCCTCCTCGTAATGCTCATTTAAACTGTCCTTCAGAAAATCAGTAACTTCGCCTTTTTGACTTACTCCGAACAGCAATTCACTCGGTGTCGTGCCTATACTTCGGTGTATTGTGTTGTTCATAGCGAATTCTATCCTTGGTAGTATCCCGTCTAGAGAATTTTCGTATCCTGCGTCTGTCAGTTTTGCTATCATGGGCGCCAGACTTCTGTTTATCTTTTCCACTTGTCCGTTGGCCTGTGGGGAAGCCGTCGCAATCTTCATGTGATATACATTCTTATCTTCCAAGAAACTTCCGAAATCCTTTGAAGTAAAAGCACTTCCTCTGTCTGACACCAGCACTTTCGGTGGGCTATACGAATTAAAATAAGATCTAAGGCAGCTTATTGCTTCACTTGTGTTGGTTGTCCTAACGGCAAAAAGTCTGACGTACTTAGTAAACGCGTCTACTACTAGGAACACATACTTCTTTTTCGCCCGTTTGAGTGACACTGGGCCAAAGTGATCTACATGTATCATCTGGAAGGGAACATTTCCTTTTGCAAATGCAAGCCTTCGTGCTTTCCAAACTTAAGTGAAAATGCGATACACTTTAAGCAATTCGCTATGTGCGACTTGATTTTACTTTTCATCTGAGGGAACCAATATGTTTTCAGAACCGCGTCCAAGACTTTGTCGCAACCCACATGACCCATCTCGTCATGGTATACATGGAAAATCTTACTTTCCATCCCTATAGGGACGTAAAACACTATTCTTTTCCGCACTTTCCTATACAGTCCGTTACGCATCTCATATAGACTATTCTCTTTTTCTTCCAATTGTTTCCGTATCTCGTTAATTTTCCTATCCTTGTATTGGCAAATAGATAAATTTTGTTCAAACGTATTTACTTCTAGCACCAGAATGTTTGAGACTCGACTGAGAGCGTCTACGTTCTGCATTCTGTCCCCGCCACGATGTTCCAGGGTGTAGTCGTAGTTTTGGAGCTATAGTGCCCATCTGGCTATTCTGGGGTTTACTTCTCTTTTGTTAAGTGTCAATGTTAGTGAATTACAGTCTGTCACAATCTTGAATCTAATGCCGTGTAAATATATCCTGAATCTTTGCAGCGCATAAATAATTGCCAATGTTCCTAGTTCGAAGCTGTGATACTTCGACTCACATTCTGTCGCTCTTTTGGAAAAATAAAACACCGGATGGAACCTCCCATCCGCCTTCTTTAAAAGTTTGTATAATGGCTGGGCTAACACTGAAAATTATTTAACAAATCTTCTGAAGTAGGAACATAGTCCTAGAAAACTACGTACAGCCCTTACATTCTGTGGCACAGGGAAATT
Organism: Volucella zonaria; assembly: GCA_963966105.1. Classification (NCBI taxonomy): domain Eukaryota; kingdom Metazoa; phylum Arthropoda; class Insecta; order Diptera; family Syrphidae; genus Volucella; species Volucella zonaria. The sequence goes on from OZ014530.1 coordinate 58,224,311, forward strand.
CTTTATCGATTCGATGCCCTTTTCATTTGGCTGGATACCCTCCTTGGATACGGTGTATCCTAAATACTGTAACTTAGCTTCCATAAACCGACACTTGTCCAAACGTACTCGTAACTCCAACTTACTCTTCACTAACCTATCGAAAACTTCATTCAGTATCTCTAAATCCAAGCCTTTTCTTCTAAAGGGTAACCAGATAGCAATGACAGTTTTTCCAGTTATTATGTTCCAGCAGCTGCCACAGTTACCAATGACATCCAGGAGTCAAAATATTCAGTAAGGTTTGCCGTTTCATCGTGCATCGTTTTACCCTTGCCAAAAGTGCGGAAATTATTTAAAATATTTTTGAAATTGCGGCTCAATTCTAAATACGCAACTTGCATTTCGGCGTGAGGTCGGCCGTCACCATGGTTTCAGGAAGCAGGCAATTCGTTGCATCGTGGAAAAGTTTGAGCACCAACCAGACAGAGATTGGTGCGAAGTGAAGAACATATAGCCGCCGTAGCGGCCAGTATCAGACAAGACCCAGAAATGCCGATTCGGCGCCGATCAGATGAATTGGGCATCGCCAGGGATCAACCCTGCTTATTTTGCGGTTTAATTTTGGGCTACATCCGCATAAAATTAAACTAACACAAGAATTAAAGCGCTTTAAATGTTGGCCGGAGATCCGGATTTTGGCCAAAAAATCATCTTCTCGGACAAAACCCATTTTCGGCTCAGCGGCTATGTCAATTAGCAGAATTGCTATTATTGAAGCGAAAAGAATCCACAAGTGTTCGGCCTAGCATCAATGCAAAGGTGACACCTTTACCGTCTATGGTCTCAGGTACAAAGCGATGTTAACTGACTTTCTATGGTCAGAATATCGATACATTCGAGCTGTGGTTCCAAAAAGACAGCGCTACATGCCATACAAGCGACGCAACGCTCGAAGATGTGAAGGAGAAATTTGGCATCTCGGTCTTCTCATGGCGAGATTTGCCGCGATCATGCGATTTGACACCACTCGATTATTTTCTCTGGGACTACGTCAAGTCCTTAGTTAACGCTAACAAGCCACTTTGGAGAAGCTCGAGTCCTACATTCGGCCAGCTATTGCCGGAATAACGCCGCTTGAAGCACTGCAAGCGAAGGCGGGCGGCCATTTGAATGATGTGCTATTCCACACATATCATTTTTATATCTCACACCGTTGTTGTTTTATTTAAGTTTTTTTTTGCTATCGTTCTTATCTGGTCACCCTTTATAATCGGATGAAGTCGTTTAGGAACAATTTTTTCGAAACGCTTTGATAGGATTGGGAGCAAGGAGATAGGATGGTGTGAGATATCTTGACTTGGCAATTTTCCCGGCTTTGGTACCATAATATCTTCCGCCACCGTCCACATGCGTGGAACATAGCTTAGTCTAAACGCTACATTTATTATTTATGCTATTTTTTTACATCTTTTTGATGCAGTGTTTGATGCAGAATTTCACCCGTAATTACATAGATCATATCCCAGAGCTTTATCCTGGATAGAGATTTCCGTTCTGATCACCGGCGATACATTGGGGCTTGGGGGAATCTTTTCTTGTGATCAGCATTTTGATGCATTGACAGCCATACACTGCAGCACTTGATGCAGTAGGATTATAAGGAAATTCACAGGAAGCGTCTCAGAATTTGGGGTCAATTATATCTTTCACGTAAAGGTATCGTGCCCCATTAAGAAGACCAGTAAGCTTTAGCTATTGCGGCTGACATTTTGAGAACGCTGGCATCCTGAAATGTTTTGCCTTTTAAAGTTGAATTCACTTTCTGTGACTCTACTATGTACAAGGTTTCCTTCTTCATCGCTAGAAGCTTTTTTTCTTTTTCTTTAAAAAGAACTTAACACTCAAGGGGGTATTACTACTCTTAAAATGCCGGAGCACGTGTTAAGTTTTTCGGAAAATTGGATAGAGAGAGAGAGAGAGAAAGATTTTTGGGCTCAGTGGTTATTTCGCTCCATGAGTTGCACCCAACATTTAATCGGGAGACTAAATTATTAGAGTAGATTGACTTGATGTATTTGGGCAACCATTCATCTCATAAGATTTTGCTTGCCTGAAAAAAAGCCTTTCGGTCACGGCTGGTCTTGAACCCCGAGCCGTCCGATTAGGAAGCCAATATACTACCACTTGAGCCAGGGCCACCTTGCCTTAATACGTTCTTTTTACCTGTTGGTAAAATTTTCGCACGTTATTCATGGAGTATCTACATTTTCTCAATATCTTCAAGTGCGCGTTTCTCGTGCTCTTTTTCCCTCTTCTGGCGATACCGATGTTCTTTCCGTCTCTTCTGCTCGTACAGCTCACGAGCGGCTCTTGTCCGTGGTTGCAGTGCCCCTTTATAGGCTTCTGGTTTACTTGCATGTGCTTACCAGCCCAGAGATTTCTTGGTTGCGGTCGGCTGAAACCCAGCACATTAGTTGCGGCGTCTCTGATGGTACGTTGGCAACGTTAACACAGGTCTTCTATACTTGATGCTGCCGGAATAATAGTTGTTGAGAGATTTCGGAATATGCGTTCGGCGATTCTGGGGTCTTTTGCGATTCCAGCTTTTCTACGTTATATTTTCTCATAAGAGTTCTTCTTTGTTGTCTCGTTGGAAAATCTTCATTCGCACCCCGTCCGGAACGGCCAGACATCCAAAATACTGGAGACATGCCTCGCGTCTATCGCAAAATGATCAGTTTGATTTAGCATCTGAGACCGCGATGTTCCCTTGTGTATGTTGATAAGAGAAAACTGTGTGCTTGCTTGATATTTCGTCCCGCCGCATGGTCAATAAGCCTAAGTCCGTTACCAACTGCCTACGAAAGATATCATCCTTTCCTATCATGGCATTAAGCTCGCTTAGAATAATTTTATTGTCGGACATCGCTCATACTCGTATGTCTTGTCGAGGAGATCCTAGAAATATTCTATTGTGATGTATCCCTTGTCTTCCGGAGGGACATGGGTGCATATTATGCCTATCTTAGCTAATTTAGCCCTGATGCGGATTGTCATAAGACGCTCGCTAACGTGTCGGAATCCCAAGACTTTTTGCTTAAGTGGCAAATCCTGAATGGCGGTGATATTTAACTGCAGGGGAATACTAGATGACCTCCTTGAGAATTAGAAAAATTTTTTTTTAAAATATTTTTTGATATTATTAAATATAGTCCCCTTTTAGTTTGATGCACTTATTCCAGTGATTTTCCAACTTCGTGATCCCGTCCGAAAAGTAATTTTCCGGAAGGTCTGCAAAATACTCCTCCTCGGCGTCGATGATTTCCTCGAGTGAGCTGAATTTTTTATTGATGAGCCATCTTTTGAGATTTGGGAAGAGATAAAAGTCCGAGGGATCCAAATTCAGCTATCAATCGACGCCAAAAGTCCGCCCGATTCCGCATCAGCAAGTCCAAACACTCTTTCGAAGTGCTCTCGCGTTCGTGCTTTTGGTCAGAAGTGAGCATGCGCGGCACTCAGCGGCAGGATAACTTTTTCATATGCAGAATATTGCCCAAAATATGGCGTGTGCACTCAGTACTAATCTTTGTGGTATCTGCTAGCTGGCGCACCCTCACTTTCCGGTCAGCCAACACCATTTCATGTATTTTTTTGACATTGTCCTCTGTAACCGCATCGGAGGGCCTGCCGCTGCGGACTTGATCGATAGTGGAGTTGCGGCCACCACGAAACTCTCGAAACCAATATTTGACGCTGCAATCTGACGGAGCATTAGCCCCATAATATTTATCCAACTTTTCTTTTGTTTCCTTCGCCGTTTTGCCTCTCAAAAAATAATGTTTTATGAGAGAACGAAAATCGTTTTTGTCCATACTCAACATGATGCCAAACACGTCAACAACAATCAGCTGGAAAAACAAAACTAAAGACAGTATCGCACTGAAATTTGGCATGTCTGCCTAAATATGAACGGACTTCAAGGCACCATAACCTTTTTTGCAGTAGCAGTACATTCTAGTGGTCAAGGATGTCACTTTTCACTCCATCTAGTAAGCCTCCCCACGTCTAGGAGAAAACGTCACGATAGGTAGCTACAACTTTAAGATAGTAAGAGACGTTACCGACGTCTCCTCCGCTATCATCTCCGACAACGACACCTGCACTGAAATCATGCGAAGAATCAATTTTGCTAGTCGCTAATTTTTTCGGCTTAGAGGGTGATTGAGTAGTAAGGCCCTCTCCCAAGTAACCAAAAAGACTTTATACAGATAGTTCAGTTCTGTCTTACGAGGCAAAAGCTTGGATACTGACGAAAGTGCGTGAAAATGCTCTCGGGCGGTTCGACACAAAATTTCTTCGAGTAGTTTTCGATCGACGTTGCAACAGTTAACAGTATGGCTGTACAGCGGCACTGACCTCATCACGAAAGCCGCCTTAGACGTCTAGGTTACCTTGAACACATAGACATCAGCGCGTTGACGTAGAAACTTTTCGACTCCAAGCCAGAGGGACAACGCAGTAGAGGACGACCTTAACGTAGGTAGCGAACCTAAGTGGTAGCGGATCTCAGCCTTCTTCGTGTGCGCAGCTGGCAAAACACTGCGCTGGCTGGAGAAGCAAGTTAGCTGAGGTCATGCCCTGGCCCTGTAATTAGAGGGTGAAGGGGCAAGTTTATAGACTGTAAGACACAGTTGGGATCATCGAGAATTTTAAGTCACCTCCTTTACCTTTACCTCCAACTTTGGACAAAAAATTGTATGCTCGTCAAACTTTCGGGAATCTCGAAGGCGCACGATCTTACAGATTTTCGGCCACAAAACTGGACCTTAAATGTTCCAGAGACCCAACTAAATGATATTTTAGGACGAGATAAAGTACAATAAATTGAATAATTCTACCGAGAATGACAACTTCAGATGTAATTATTATATTGTCGTATGCCTAGTCATGAGATAACTCTCTCCAGTCGAGCAATCCTCGATAATCGCTTCTTATATGCGCATTATATGAGCGATACGTAGGTACAATCTTTTAGCCCGAAGGAAAGGAATACAGGTTTTCTTCAAGAGGGAATCTTGCTGTTTTCGTTCCACTATGAACATATGCGTCAGCTTCCAGGTGAATGCCAAATAGGTATGTGTTCTTGCTTTTGTATCAATCTCAGCCGTAAGACATAGGCCTAGCTTCCAAGTTATAGCTAACAAAAAAAAAAAAAAAAAAAAAATTAAAGGAAGACTGGCTCCTGTGTCTCAAATTACATAATCGCATGTTAACCCAATTCTTAACTTTACCCAGAGGTCATATTCTACTCGTAACTACACCTGCATTCCAATTTTTAATTTCTCAAGAAGCTACATTTTTTCAGCATTGATTTTGGGTGAATCTTTTCACCCCTATTGCATCGGGAAGATTAATTTAATTCGCCTTTAATTGCGACATCTGCATATTTATCTCTTGGCCAAGTGATTAGTATGCGCCTACTTTAATCCATTCACGCATTCAAGTCTCATGGCTTACGGCTCACAGTTGCTAATCATCTTAATCATCATAACAACAATTATTATTTATTAATTCGCCGACAGAGTGATACTGCATCCGAATCCATGCCTCCATGCCTGAAACCCTTTGCGTCGCCATTGCCAATGCACACTACTCGTGCCTACTGCCTCTGTTGCTGTTGCTGTTGCTCACTACGTAGTTGAGGTACTATGAGGTAGTCTTGCGGCAAATCATCACCGACCGCAGCGAAACCTCAATTAACTACGCGCATCAGTATTCTTGTCCTGAGGCTAAACGCACACTGATAGGAGTATTCGTATTCGTCTGTGTATCCGCATTGATGACCAACTCCTTCTCGCATCTCATTAATTGTATCTTCATCTTTTTTTTTTTCTTCAAAGTTGACTTTGTTATAGACATATTTGTATCCGTATCTGTGGCTCTTTGTCGATGACGCGATGTCTTCTTGTTTTGATAGCGTCTTTCTCGGTTGTCATTCTTTGCAAGACGTTGTTTTTTTTCGTTTGTTGTCATTATTCCAGACGAACTGCGGCATCACGGACGGGGCAGAGATACGAAACGAAACAATCTTTCATTCTAATACGATTTTAATAACTACGAGTAGCGCCCCGGTTCGGTTCTGTTCGGTTCGGTTCGGTTCGGTTCGTTTTCGCTTAGTAATGGTAAAATCACTTAAGCAGCAAACACACGAAACCTCATTCAAAAATAAAAACCGACGACGGCAACAAGACTGTCAGACACCAACAATGACCGTCGAAGACGACGACGATGAGGATGGATTGGAACGCTCACTCAATCAAGTGCTCGCCTAGAGCTAGTGCGCGTGTAAACGAAGTAGCTGCGGTCGGAATAGATACAAATACTTTTGATTTGTTGGTTTTGTTTTTTAAGAAACACTGATGGGGGTTCGAATACAGGTGGACCGCAAACATCCGTCGCCAGAGATTTCCAATCGCTGCCGACTGGACTGGTTGTCCTACTCCAAATCACATTTTAAATGACCCCAATGCGTACTGAGTGGCGATGAACTTATTTCATGGATTTAATTACCTGTCATTTCCTGGTTCAGGGAAGAGTTGAATAAAAAAATAAAAAAAGAACTTAAACCACAGGTAACTCAAAATCTGCGGAACAGCATCCCGAAAAACAACCGAAAATCGAAAAAAATCATTTCGAAGTGTCGGTAGAGGGTCATTTCGAAATCATAATTGTCGGTCGATTTGTTGAGATACTTTTGTTTTTTTTTTTGTTTTTTTTTTTTAATTTTGTCTGTTTGGAGGTTGCTTCTGCTCTCGGACGACATTAAAACAATCTAGAGCAAGCAAATGAAATGTATCTGAAAAGTGAGTAATTTTTTTTATTCATTCCCGTTTTGTTTTTTGTGTATTTCCAGGCACTAAATGGATTTCTAATGATCCTAACATGCGAGGGTGAGGTGTTCTTCGCAACGCACAGCATAGAAAGTTACTTGGGTTTTCATCAGGTGAGTGTTGCTAGTGCTTAGATACAATTTTTTTTGTTATGAATGAATGCGGGTTGGACTTGAATATTTTTTCCGGTGTAAATTTCTCCATAATGACAGTCATTTTAGATGTGGATACTGCAGTACAATTGATAGGGGTACTTACTGCAGATGTAAAGTTCCGCGACTAGGTTTGGCTTGTGGTACAAAGAAGCTGTGAATGAATCCGAATAAGTTGAATGGGAGGCTTGGTTAAATGTCTGAATGAATCTGAAGCTGTGGTAATTACAATATCTTAAGGCGGGAAGGTAGATCAATTTTTAATTACCTTAACATTTGTATCATAAAAACGTAATAGGTCTGTTAGGAACATTTATGTTTTAGGCTGGGCTTTCTACCGAAAATGAGAAGCACAAGTATACCATATATGTATCTGGTTGTGCTTCTTCTCTTAGAGAATTTGAATTTCTAAGCAGGGCTAGTAAAATGTTGATCCTTCGGGTGCATTAGGTCAGGTCGATGTAGCTTTCGACAAGAATGACAACACATTAAGGCCTGTGTAAAGACAATTGTGGTACCACGTGAATCTAGGGGAAATACTCGTAAAAGTTAGAAATTTAGACTGAGCATAATAGAATTATAATATCTATATTAGTCAAATCTTTAAGCTCGTTAAGTTACGTAGCTCCCAAGTGGAGTCTGTTTTTTTTTTTTTTGGAAAGGGCAGTCCATGTACAGATAATGATGAAGATAGTTGATATGGTATGTTGGACATTTACAAAAATAACTTTATTAATTAAATTAAATTATATATTTTAATATAAGAATTGGGAAAGAGAGAAGCTCTGCTGGCGGGAATCTCTACCCGAAAGGCGCGAAGACAATTTGTAGCTGTCATTTATGAGTTCGGAGTCAGCATAGTTCAGAGACTACTTTTCCGCCTGAACATTGCTTGAGGAGGAGCGCACTCTCAAGGGGTTTTTGTGCCTTTAAAATGTTTGTACAAAGCGCGGGCGAAAGAAATTTAGGGAGGAAGAACGGACAGGTACCGATGTACATTGTTCTTAAGTATTTGTAAGTTATAATGACCAGGAAAGACAGAGATCGGCAGGGCATTCCATAAGCGAGTTGTATGACTTAGGAAAGAATCACGATGCGGTTAAAATTTTGTATGGGCGGAATGCTATTGGCGATTTCAATGGAGCACTGGTGGTGAAAATAGCGATAAAACAAAGTGAGACAGGAGACATGACGTCGGTGTTTGAGGCTGTCCATTGTTTGAATGATATTAGTATCACCAAGGAGTTTTATTGCACGGTTTTGAATCATATCTAGCAGATGTAGAGATGTTTTAGGAACACCTGACCAGATGTGGGCATTGAGCTCCGATTTTGGGTGGATAAACGCCTGATATATTGTGGCCAGATCAGAAGGGGTAAAGTGTTTCTTACATCGCTTGAGGAAACCTAGACATTTCGCAGCATTTTCGACGGCACCGAATATGTGGTCATTCCAACGTAAGTAGTCACTTACACACATACCGAGAATGGAAAGTTTATCGGTTTCGGCAATGCAAGTGCTATTCATGGATAATGGCTGGGTGTTTAAATTCCGCTTTAATGACACCAGACAGCATTGAGTTTTGGAAGCATTAAATTCCACTCGCTTGATAGTTCCCCAATTGGTTATGCTGTTAATATCGGAATTTAATGAGCTTAACATACGCTGCCGTTCCCGTTCTACAGCCGAAGAGCAGGGGCGTGAGTCCGGGAACGAATACGAAAAGCAGCAAAGGAATATATTGGATTAGAAGTAGCAGACAAGAGATCATTAATGAAAATTAAAAAGAGTGTCGGAGACAGAACGGAGCCCTGGGGCACACCAGCAATTTATTTTGTGAATATCAGACTTGAAACCATTCAAAACAATTTGAATTGAGCTTTCCGAAAGGTAATTTCTTACCCATTTTAGAAGAGAGTCATCGATCCCAAAAGCACGCATTTTCGACAAAAGAGCCTGATGCCAAACTCTGTCAAATGCCTTTGAAATATCAAGTGCAACTATCTTGCTTTCGCCAGATTGATGTAAGCTTTGGTTCCACTTTTCGGTGAGACATGCCATCAAATCACCGGAGGACTTGTTGCTACGAAAACCATATTGCCGGTCATTGAGAAATTTTCGTGTTTCGAGATATTTCATTAGCTGACGATTTATCAGCGTTTCCATGATCGTGGAGAGAAGAGACGTAAGTGCAATATGTCTGTAGGAGGAGAGAGAAGAAGATTCGCCAGCCCGTGCTGGACAAATGCTGTTTTGCATCTGCTCGAAAAGGGTCCTAAGGAGTAGGTTTGATGAAAAAGCTTATGCAGTGGTTTTGCCAGTGTGGAAGAACACCTCTTCAGAAGATGGGGAGATATACCATCTGGATCAGCGGATTTATGCATGTTTAGATCTTTAAGTAATTTTGCTACTATACGAGTGCGATAGTGGATTCGTCTCATTAAGGATTCGACGCACTCAAGTGTAAGCAGGGACAAAGCACAATCTGAGGGCATTGGGCTAGCCGCAAATTGTGCAGCAAGCAGATTGGCTTTGTCCAAAGTGATGACAGCTGGAATGTCATTGTAAATGAGCGTTGGATTGAAGGATGAGGCAGAAATCCTAATATTTTTGACGAACGATCAAAAATTGTTACTGCCTTTGGGTCATTGCAGTATTTTTTGTCTCAGTTTTTGGTCTTATTAGAATTTTACACGGTTAAGAAAAGCGTTGCAGTCATTTGTGGCTCGTTTAAACTTTTTTCGGTTTTCCACTGTCGGGTTGGTCTTGTAGGATGGAAAAAATAATTCTCTAACCCTGACAGCCTCTGTACAGCTCGAGTCGTACCATGCCTTTTCTTTTGGTCTGAAACTCTTCATCCGATGAGGGATAAAGCATTTCATTCCAAAGAGAATAGTGGCATCCACGTCGTTATCGAGGAAACAATACGACCAGTTAAAATTCCTAAAGAAGCTGTTAAGACCGCTGCAGTTGGCGTTCTCGTATTGCCATACGGTTCTTTTGGAAATCTTTTCTCTAACTGTGTGGTGGGTGTACGAGAAATTAGCTGATATGACACAATGGTCCGATGAGCCTAAATCGAGAGCACATCAACGCAGTACTTATCAGGGTGAGAAGTTAAAAACAAGTCCAGGGTATTGGGCAACGTCTGGTATTCGTGTGGGCTCATTTACAAGCTGGGTTAAGTTATTTTCCGCGTCGAAGATCTCAATACACTGTCCTTCGGGTGTGGTCTGTCCAGAATGTCGAAGCCAACCAGAATTGTGTGTATTGAAATCGCCCGTAATCACGATTTCAATATGAGGATACAGCGATACAATTCTTTGAATGGAGTCAGACAGCGCATCAAACTCGTGAAAGATCGAGTTGCTGTCCAGTTTTGGGCTTCTGTAACTAAAGCAGTTGTAGATAAATTGATTACGGAGATGAAATTTTAAGATTTGGTAAATGAAGTTACGTTTGCCGAAATCGTTGATGTAAAACCCGATTCATTATCCACTAAAATGTAATTCGGTAGTACATGCATCGCAAATATTGACTGAAGACTGTTAACTACACACAGTGTACTTATAGTAGACACCAGCTTTACTTCGATCCACTTATAAAATGAATCTACTACCACAAAGAACGTCTTGCCGTGAAACGACCAGCGAAGTCTATGTATACTGAGACGAAACCACGGCCTCGACAAGTCTTGATGAATTACTGCTTGCAGATTCTCAGGACGTGATTTCTGGCAAGTCCAACATCGTCTCGCGATGGTCTCAATATCCCCATCTATAGTTCTATAGTCGGCCATCACATAAAGCTCCTGGCTAGGCTCTTCACTTTTACCACTTTAGGATGGCCGACCGTTTTTGCGCGCCGTCTTTGGAATAATAATTCCATTACTCAGTGAAAAACAACCCTTCTTTATCGTGATTTCATTCCTGTGATGATGGTTTGAAATCGTCATCTGCTTGAGCCACTGGCCAGCCCCAGTAGTTCTATCAAGTTATTTTCGTGTCCTGGATCAGCGCAAGTATTTAGTAATCCACTGAGTGCATTCGCGTTACAGCTTTTATCACCTGGCCTATGCATTATTATGAAGGGTCTTCTAATATGGACTTACGAACTTTGACAGTTCATAGTGGTCATATTGTTGAAGCTACATCTGTCAAATTAATGTCCTTTATTCAGTCTATTTTGTCGAATCACTATGGACGGACATACCGTTCAACAACACGTGAAAATGATAAAATTGTTTTATCAAAATGGGTGTTCTGTTCGGGCAATGTTCCGCGCGCTTCGCCCATTTTACGGTGGCCGTAAACGTCTTACCGAGAAGATTATTCGCAGTGTGGTGGATAAATTTGAGTCCACTGGTTCAGTAAATGATAAACCAACACCCGTACGTCGACGAAAAGCAAGGTCTACCGAAAACATCGCCACTGTCCGTGAAAGTGTGCAGGAGAATCCGAGGCAGGCGATTTCGCGTCGCTCACAAGAAATCGGTCTTTCGCAGACCACAACTTGGTGAATTTTGCGTCGTGACTTGGGCCTGCACTCGTACAAACGTACAAAATTCAATTCACACAGGAGCTGAAGGTAAACGACCATAGACAACGACGTGTGTTCGCTGAGTGGCTTCTGGAGCAGTTGGAAACTGACTGACAATAATTTTCATCAAAAAACTACCTTCAGCGATAAGGCCCATTTCTGGAGTACCCATACGTCAAAAAAACAAAATTGTCAAATTTGGCGCAATACCAATTCACATGACATTCAAGAGCGTCCAATGCATCCCGAAAAAGTCACTGTTTGGTGTGGATTTTGGGCTGGCGGCGTCATGGGGTCCATATTTCTTTGAGAACGACATTTGACAGGCCATCACCGTCTCAACGGCGAGTGCTATAGGTCGATGATTATCAACACTTTTTTTGACATGAATTGGATAATATGGACACTAGCAACATATGGTTTCAACAGGACGGCGCTAGGTGCCACACAGCTCACGCCACATTGGAAATTCTACACGAGCGATTCGAGGGCATGGTCATCTCACGTGGAGGTGATGTGAACTGGCCACCGAGATGATGCGATTTGACCCCGTTAGTCTTTTTCTTGTGGGATTTTCTGAAGGCACTGATCTATGCGAATAAACCCCAAACCGCAGCTGTCTTTAAAGCTAATATAACGCATTCTATCGGTAAAATTCAGCCTGATTTATGCACTAGAGTCATGTAAAATTGGACATTTGGGATGCGCGCCACCCAGAGAAGCCGCCGCGGATATACATAAGGGCATCGCTAGGTCTTTCAAACGAATAAAAAATTTCGACGATATCTCTCACACACTTTCTTTTATTTAAATTGAAAGATAGTAACCGCTTAGCATCCTAGGCAGCAGGAAGACTGATGTAGGCTTCATGATCCGTAATAATTAGGAACATTCTACCATACAGGAAGTTGTGAAATTTTTTAACGCCTCCTTGTCTATTTGCTATTTGTCGGTGTCAGCTCACGAGACTAGAACAAGATTGTAACCTTGGTATGTTATGCGTTAAAACCACACTTATTCCGTATGGAGAAGGAAAAAAGGCAAGTTTTCGTCATAGTTCATCAGGATATTCTCACTTTGAAGTAGCTCCTTGACTTACCTCAATCCAATGTACTGCAAATAATATATTGTATAAAGTTTGTTTTGCTTTTTTTAGAAGAATCAAGTGACGAGTCTAACAAGGCTTTGAATCTCTAAAAAAGAGAATTAAGATTAAAGTCCTCCCATGACATGAATAATCAATGACCGACTGTTGCCCTTATTTTAAAAACGCTTTTTCTCTCCCAAGAAATTAGACTATTTTTATAATTAATGAAGGGAATTTAGGGAGGAAGAAAAGAGGGGTACCGATATACATTGGTCTTAAATGTTTGCAAGTTATAACGACCAGGAAATAGAGAGCTCGGCAAGACATTCCATAAGCAAGTTTTACGGCTTTGGAACTAATAACAATTAGGAACAACTTCCTCCGTTCATTTCGAAGGAAGAGCTCGAAATGATCTTCAAATCACTGGCAAGTATGAAATCAGTGGGAACCGATGGGATGTCGAACTTTGTACTTCGACATATACGACTAGAAGCGGTGGAAATTTACTCTATTCTGTTTAATAATGCAAATAATAATGCCCGGTGGTGATACGATTCATAAGTCCCATCCGGCGAATCTTCGGTCAATAAGTCTCTTTCCAAATATCAGCAAGGTATTCGAGAAGGTGATCAATAGAGTCCTGACTATTGGTTTGAGGACAAAAATATAGTTCCGGATAAACAATTCCCTTTAAAAGTATCTCACATGCTGCGTCTAAATTACTATCTGATATTAAGTGGAACAAAAGAAAAGAAAAACAATGTGCCTACTTTTGACTAAGAGAAGCCCTTCGACACGGTATGGTTAGAAGGACTCTTCTTTAAGCTAAACAGCCTGGGCATAAGTAAGCCACTGCTCTACATTTTTTTTTAATATTCCCACTAGCACACAGTTCATCATGAAGAATGACTTCTGCTGGAATATTTAATATTAAAAACGGTGTTGAGTTCATGTTTCCAAAGATAATGGATCAAGCTCGGATATTGATAAACAGCAATAAAGCTACGACCTTATTTTACTGCAAAGAATATTTATTTTTTATAACATCTAGTTAAGGTATACATACCATAATGCTCGTATCTCACTTTCGCTAAAAAACAGGATAATCTCGCGACAAATCGGCCTTTTACAGGATTTTTTGTTCCGAAAAACAGAATGAAAGAAGGATGCATTTTTCATATTTTTCATACTTGAATATACATACATAGACAGAAAGAATATTTAACAAACGTAATCAATTTTCTTCTATATCTGAGCCGTCTTCAATTTGCTCGACTCCATCTTCGGTACGAACAGCGTATTCCTCTTTGGAGGAAATTTGTCGAAGCATATCATTTTGGCTTTTAATGAAGTCGGAAAATTGCAGGCATGCATTTTTAAATTAATTTTTACGATTAAAATGGCTTTTAGGGTTTCCACTTTTAATCGGGATTTGTCCTCTGTCCATGTCTTATTCATGCCGGCGAAAACCCTCTCAACGGATGCCGTGGATCCAGGTAAGGCGAATGAATTCGACAATCGTTGCAATTTGTTTATGTTTAAATATTTCCACCAATCGTATTGCGACTGGAAGCGTAACATATCTGTTCTCCACCGCTCCTGTTTCTCATGTGCACAATAATTATTCTCATAGGTGAACTCAGTGTGCAGGACTTTACAGGATTTTGAGTGAAAACGCAGGATTGAAAAATTTCCCAGGACCTGGGTCGAAAAAACTGGAGTATTCTGCGAAAAGCAGGACATACGAGGGGCGTTCAACACATTCTCGGTATCGGGGTGAAGCCGTAGTTGTATATATAAATTGACTTATTTATCAAGTACTACTATTATTTTAGTGCATTCATGTAAAATTTCATATAAAAGTGATTATTAATTCGCGTTTTATCTCTAGTTAAACAGAATCATAATGGCAACTGAGACGATGATGGTGAAAATTGAGCATCGCGCTGTAATTAAATTTCTCACTAAGCAAGGAAAAAGTCAAAAAACTATTCATGAAGAGATGGTGGCTGTTTACCAGGGTTCCGCACCTTCATTATCAACTGTGCAAAAGTGGTCAAGTGAGTTCAAGTGAGGCAGAGAGAGCATTGAGGACGACCCCCGCTCCGGCGCCCCGGCTACTGCTTGTACGGGAGAAAGCATCAAAGAAGTCGAAAAACTTGTTCTTGAGGATGCCCGAATAAATGTGAAAATGATGGCAGAGATCACCAAGCTTTCAATTGGTACCATTCACACCATTCTTCATGACCATCTTAACCTTTCAAAGGTCAGTGCAGGGTGAGTGCCACGAATGCTCACAGCGCCTCAGAAAAAACTGAGAATCGCATGCTGTAGAGAGCTTTTGGAGATGTGTAGTGAGAACGCGGACGGTGTTATGGATCGAATTGTTACTGGGGACGAAACATGGGTCCACCACTATGACCCTGAAAGCAAACAAGAGTCCATGCAGTGGCATAAAAAACCAACAGACCCCCCGAAGAAGTTCAAAGTCACTCCGTCTGCCCGAAAGCTCATGGCCTCAGTTTTTTGGGACTCAAAGGGAGTCTTGCTCATTGAGTACAAAAAAAAGGTGAAACCATCAACGATACATCCTACGCTTCCACTTTGCATAATTTGCGGGAGGAAATTAAAAAGAAAAGACGGGGTAAACTCGCAGCGGGTGTGTTGCTTCTTCATGACAACGCTCCTGTTCACACGGCGCGAGTTTCCAAGGCTGCTGCGCGAGATTGTGGTTTCGAAGAAATCCAACACCCACCCTATAGTCCAGACCTTGCCCCTAGTGATTATTTCCTGTTTCCGGATTTGAAAAAATGTCTTCGTGGAAAAAGATTTTCGGATGACGAAGAACTCAAGTCGGCAATAAATGGAGGAGGAGGAAATTTATTTTTTTGAGGGTTTAAAAAAGCTTATCTCAAGATGTAACAAATGCATTGATGTTAGGGGAAATTATATTGAAAAATAAAAACAATTTAAATTGAAATCGCATTTTCCTTCATATCGATACCGAGAATATATTGAACGCCCCTCGTATACGAGCATTAGGTATGCATCGAAAAGAAGGAAGAAAAAAGTTGGTGCTTTACATAACTGTCCAAACGCAAAAAAAAAAGATAAGTATACAAACAATTAATTGGAGAGAAAAAAACTTGTTTCAGTATTGATGAGTGGTGATGTTTAGAGATCCAACATACTCGTATCTGCCCCGCGATGATGTTCGGACGAATATCATCTACTTAATCTACGCGGACGGGTAGTCTGCATATGATGCTAAACAATCTGCAACAAATAAATCAATTGCGCATTGATATTACTGTGTCTGGCCATTTGGTGAATCTCGGCAGTTGTCCTGAATGGGCAGTAGGCATAACTTTGCGATGGGTCGTTTTACCAGCTCATTTTTAGACTTAAGATTCACAACTCTCACCAAACCGTCCTTTCCAGGATGAAGCTCAACAACTCGTCCCAGGGGCCAATTATTGCAAGGGAACCTCTCATCCTTTATCATCACCACATCGTTAATTTTTAAGTTAGGGTTACGTTTCAACCATTTCGGATGCCGTTGCAATCGTGACAAGTATTCATTACTCCATTGCCGCTGGAATTTTGTACCAATATTTGAAAATGATGCCAGCGAGCGATAAGGCTGCTACTATTAGTTTCAGCTCGAGGGAGGGCCAATAGTGAATCTCTGATTAAGAAATGTTCTGGTGTAAGGACCTATTAAGTCATCAGGATGGTCTAGAATTTAAGCGTGACACTACTGTATTTGGGTCAAAACCGTCATTTATCACAGGTTAATTTTTGCTCTCCAAGTCTTTGCTTCAGATGGTATTTTGTCGACTTTACACCCGCCTCCCATAAACCTCCAAAGCGTGGGGAGGAAGGTGGTAAAAAGTGTAAAAGTGTCATCGAATTTCATTCTGAACAAGCTGTGGTTGGATCATCTCAATCAACCGTCTATAGATGATCCTGTATGTATATGCCCCTCCTGGCGGTAAAGCAATTCAAAGCACCAATGAACGCGTCTGGAGTTAGATCTCCTACCAGTTTCAAATGGATGGCCTTAGTCGCCAGGCAAATAAAAAGCGCTATACTAATATCTCTTTAGTGAGATACGATCTCTACTCTTAGAAGGCAAAACGTTGAGCGGTACAGAGCATAGTCAACTCCAGTGGATGAAAACGTCCTGGCAGGGCATACACGCTTAGGAGGTAAGCTGCCCAGCATTTGTGTACAATGTTTCGGCCGGTTCTTATTGCAAATAATACAACGATGAATTACAGAACGTAGCACGTTGCGACCATTCAAAACCCAAAAACGCCTTCGGATGTGATTCAGTGCAAGTGTTACACCACCATGTAGCGTGCTCATATTCGGTGATCAGACTTGTAAGATGATCTTTTGCAGGTAAGAGGAATGGATTTTTTTGATCGGTTGACAACAGCGCACGTTTCAATCTACCTCCAAGTCGTATAATCATTTTCTCTTTGTCAAAGTATCGGTTAAGAGGACGCAATGGGCTATTGTCTGGAAGGGGTTTGTTCGAATATAATGAGTTCCACTCGAATGAGAAAGCAACTTGTTGCAACAATTGTACGATGCATTTAGATCATCGGTTGATAATTTTCCCTTTATTTTTGGCTGAGACTTTGTACGACAATTCTTACAAAATCGAACTCAATATGCGACCGACCATTCTACTGTTTTGGAGAACGATGACCATTTTATTAACAAATGGTTTATCCCAGGTTTCCCTGTAGAACTAAAGAATGTTTTCACCTTTCTCTGATGAAGGTGACATGTTTAATGTCGATTCCAGCCACTCACTGAACGGCAACTGAAGAAAGGGCGATCCATGATACCACAAATCACAACTGGCTAGTCCGGAGGTGTTTATTCCGCGACTAGAAATGTCAGCGGGGTTGTGCTCGGAACCAATATGTCGCCATAGGTTTGTATCAGATTCTGCTTTAATTTTTTGTATTCAAAACAATGGATGAGTCGGTCCATAAGAAGATATTTGATGAGGGGACATCCGTATAAAAATTTAGCTTGATGAACTTCAAAAGCTTAATTGCCAAGACACCTCCACATAGCTCTGCTCTAGGAATAGTTCACTTCGGTTTAACTGGATTTAACGTGCATTTCGCCATCAGAAGGTTTACTGCAAACCGGCTATCCTCCTTGCAAATCCTTAGATAGCAAGCAGAGCAATAAGCGTAGTTAGATGCGTCGCAAAAGAGATGTAATTTACAAGATCTTATGTTGCCCCCACTGCCAGCCCATCTTGGAATACGCAGCTGTGTAATGATTGAAATTTCTTCGCCAATTTGTTTCTAATGTTTCTTTATATCCTCCAGCAATTGCGTATTTTGTTTGCCAACATTTTTTGTAATATAATTTTTGGTGATATTATTACAGGGTTAAGCCAGCCTAACGGGTCAAAGAGTTGTGCGATAGTGGATAAAATCGAGCGCTTAGTAGGGGAGCCGAGAATAATTTCGAAGTTAACCTTGTACCTAAACTCATCATTGCAGAGATCCCAATATAGTCCCAAGGTTTTTATAGAGTCTAGTGTTTTAAATTTTAACATGCCGTGCTTATATTGGTATTTTGGAAGAATATTGTCCAACAATAAGGAATGATTACTGGCCCACTTTCGCAATTCGAAAGATGCACTCCGTACCATGGCTACAATTTGCTCTTGTTTGGTTAATGCGAGTTCCATCATATAACTCCCAGATAAATTGTCGTCTTCATACACTTGCTGTTTTATAACTTCTTTAGCCAGCGATTTCCTTTATCAAGAGCTAATTGATGTAATGTACGTAGCGCCAAGTATGGAGCAGGAGCAGTTCCGAACGTGATGTTCGAGCAATAGTACACTTGAATTGCCAAATAGGGATTGTCCCTCCATAGTATCCTTTGATATTGGCCGCCTTCTCCATGCATGTCGATGTACCTAAACATTTTTTCTATATCTGACACAAAAACGTATTTAAGCATGCGCCAGTTCGTTAGGTTGGCAGATAAATCCTTCTGAAGTGCTGGTCCTGTTGCCAAAATATCGTTTAGGGACATTCCGTTGGATGTTTCCGTAGATGCGTACCCTCATGCTTGTCGAAGAGTCCTTAACAACTGGATGATGAGGAAGGTAGCAACACGTGTAAGATGGTATAGGTAATGCTAATCCTCAGTTGTCCTAATCAGCTTCATTTCTCCCAAAACTTAAATATTCGTTGATTGATGCCACATACGTATCCCTCAAAACATCTTTTTCTCTCTCTATCCAATTTTCCGAAAAACTTAACACGTGCTCCGTCATTTTAAGAGTAGTAATACCCTCCTGAATGTTAAGTTCTCAAAAAAAAACCCTATCCTTCAATAATTGCTTTTCTAAATGCTCAAAGTGCTTTAAATCTACAGCCCCTGACTTCCCTACACAATCCGTAGAATTTATTTCAAGGGTAAAACGCTCCTGTGTCTCATTGTAGAATTTTTCGTACCACTGGTGTTCCTCCGATGGCTTAAGTGGCTTCGACATCTCTTCTAATTCCCAAAATTTTCTTACAGCCTTCTTTCCTTATACGATATAACCGTACGTTGTTTTTTAGGCCACCCGCTTCCTGCCTTGCGCGTGTTATCCACAATGCAGTCATCGTACACGTTACTTCCTAAAAGCACATCAGTAGTCTGAGGTTGGAAATATCTTGCATCCGCTAGATCGAAATTATGTAGATGTACACACCATGTCATGTTGATTTTATTTTGGGTAAAACACCAGCTACCTCTGGCAGTGCGTATACCACAACTGGATAATTTATGCTGGAGTCTATTCTAGAACCGACACGCATTTGAACGCTATAATGCCCAGTGGTTACTTTAGATCCAGATAGTCCACTGACATTTATAAAAATTCTATCCCGATGATGACCTATTAATTGAATAACCCGTTCCGTCACAAAGGAAGCTTGTGAACCTTGATTCAGTAATGCCCTGGATTGGCGTAATGCCCCATCTGCAGACTTAATTGTAACAACAGCTGTTCGCAGAAGTATGTCATACGATGAAGATTGTTGTTGTCTGCTTTCGCCTGACGTCGACGCTACATATGTTGCCGATGTCGTCAAAGTCGGTACCCTGGCTTCTCGGTCTAAATGGATTAGAATATGATGTTTCCCGCCACATGATTCACACATTCGATGGCTACTGCACCTAGGGGAAAGACGATGAAACCCCAAGCAGTTGAAACAAAGCTTAAACTTTTAAACCTTGGCTCTTTTTTAGCACACTCATTTCTACAAATCTTTGACATGCTCGTACTGGATGATCAGCTTTCTCACTTATAGGATACGTTATAGACCTTTTAGCGGCATGTGTCAATTTAACCTCCCCTTTCCCAACTGATGTGACAACCCTTCCTGCACATTTCCTATGAATCGCTAATTTTTGCTTAAAAGATGTTACCATCATTAGATATCGTTCATCTAAAAGAGATAACAGCTCAGTAAAGGTTGGGATACTAGTTTGCTTCAACAGAGAGTGAGCCCATACACAAGAAGCTGATTTTGCGCATCGACATTGACATCAAGACCTTTAATGGAACTGAAACATGAACGGCATGTTTGTGTAAACAGCTTCAAAGAGACGGGATCATCACGAACAACATCTGGTTGCTGGTCAAGAACATCCACATAATGTGTAAAAAGTATGCGCTTGGTGTAGTACTGCCTGCACAACATACCATATTCCACGCCTCCGGATAATTTTCTCCTACGAACCCAACATGCTGAATATCTTACAAAGCATCACCTACTAATGACTCAAGCTTGAGTTCTGAGGAATTCGGTCCAAAAAGATTTCCTTAAATGCTGGCCATTCAATGTAATTCCCACTAAAGGACGGAAGTTTACCTTCCGGTAGGGGAACAGAGTGTGCCACTTAGCTTGGCGCAAATGGGACTGAAGAAGCTTCACAGTTTTGCCAGTTTGTTTTTTTTTCCAACCTTGTAGCAAGTGAGTCGTGGATAGCAGCAACAGCGTCGATATAAGTCCCCTCGAACTTGTCACGTAATTCAGGCTCAATATACGACGGTTGTCTGAAAAGTTTCCGACCGAACAATGATACAAGACATTTGTTCTTAAAAATAGTTTTTTATTTTTCTACATAGCCTCCTTGTAACTCTACACACTTATCCCAGCGATGCTCCCATCTGTCTAACCTGTCCAAATAGTACTTGGCATTTTTCTCTGCAAAATAATTGTTCTCGAAGGTGGTGGCCTTCTCATTTGACGAAAATCTCTGTCCCCCGAACGCAGTTTTTAGATGAGAGAACAAAAAGAAGTCGCTTGGGCCTAGATCTGGTGAATAAGGCGGATGGTCAAGCAGTTCAAACCGTAATTGATAGATTTTCGCCATGGCAACCGCTGAGGTGTGAGACGGCGTGTTGTCTTGGTGAAGCAGGATTTTCTTTTTCTGCAAATGTGGCCGTTTTTCCGCAATTTCTGCCTTCAGCTTGGCAAGTAATGATGCGTAGTATGCTCCTGTAATGGTTTTTCCTTTTTGAAGATAATCGATTAAGATAACTCCTTTACTCTCCCAAAAAACAGTCGCCATTACTTTCCCAGCCGAAAAAACAGTTTTTGCTTTTTTTGGAGCCGGTTCACCCTTTGCTGCCCACTGTTTTGGCAGAATTTTTATTTCGGGCGTATAATGGTATGGTATCCAAGTTTCATCTACAGTAATTAATCGGCGCCAAAACTCGGATTTATTGCGCCTAAACTGTGCCAACAGGGCGTTAGAAATGTTCATTCGAACACGTTTTTGGTCTAACGTAAGCAAACGCGGCAGCCAACGCGCGGACAGCTTTCTCATGCCTAAATCCTGATTTACGAGAAATATGTAACAAACACGTTCTTTGGACATTTTCATAAACTCTACTATCTCTCTCACTTTAATTCGGCGGTCGTCTAACACCATCTGGTGAACTTTAGCAATGTTATCGTCAGTGATTGCAGTTTTTGGACGTCCCGAACGTTCAGCATCTCCCAAGCTATTACGGCCACGTTTAAATTCAGCTGCCCAAAATTTCACTGTGGTAAGTTATGGTGCAGAGTCCCCATACACAGAGTCCAACTCATTTTTGATTTGCGTAGGCGTATTGCCTTTCAAAAACAAGAATTTAATAACTCGATACTCAATTTTTTCCATTTTCACCAAAAACACTCACATCGACTCAGTCAAACGACTGTCAACTAAAAACTGCACATCCAAAATGACTGAAACTTCGGTAAGTAACTGTCAAAAGATGCACAACTAGCATTCACTAGCTTTTACTGACGAGTGCCGCTATCTTTACGTTGCGGTCGGAAACTTTTCACCTCGTAGGTCCTTTCAATACCTGCATTTTGGGTTTGACGTATTAGGATACGATAGTTTGATCGAAATTCCACTCTATAGGATGGCGAGGAATTCAGTCGAGCATTGTGGTAAACTTCGATTTTTCTCTACCCAGAACCTCTCTTGAAGTTCTGCACTGAGCCGAACAAACTCAGTTGCTCTCTGACAACATTGTCTTGTCGACTTTCTTCCTCGTCACCAGAAATTCGCATTTATATTTATAAAGAACCAGATTACAGATATCTATGCACTTACCTTGTGTTACGATTAGATTATGTGTTCAGCGATTTCCACTAATAATTTCTTCCAATGCCTTCGGCTGCTTCACTGCTCAACCCCAGAATAACCGCTTCAGATCCTTACAGGAAGCACCAAATATTGAGTTCTCATTTCCCAAGATAATGGATCCAGCTCAGATATTGATAAACTGCAATAAAGCATTATTTATGTTATAAATGCAAGGCGATGTCATTCTGACGATACCTACCTTAGAAGCTCTGCTTACTTAGTTCAAAGGTATGGTGAAGCCAGTGAAAGCTTTATATTCAATAGGTTATAAGCACGAGTAGGTATAACATAATATTTGCACACTTAAAGTGCATCTTAAAAATATAGTGGAATTTCAGTCCTGATATACTTAAACTACTGGCTGATCTTGGCATGCAAATTTGAAAATTTTGATACATAAAGCAAGAAGACTTGCCGGGTAGGGTCAGATGAAATGATTAGAATATAACCGCAGGTATACACATTTTTTCTCAGCTTGGAATCATAGTAAGGACTCACTTTGCCAATATTTCACAATTCTTGGTACGTTTCGCCTATTATTTCACTGTAGATCTTTTCCAAGCCTAGAGTGATCTCGATTCATTCATGGAACGATGGAACGCACAGAAATAAAATGCCAACGTCAAGATCACAACTGGACTCTTAGTAAAAAGTCGATTTACACCTGAACAAATTAATATCAAATCTTGATTTCGATTTCTCGCTTAAATCGAACTTATGTAACCCCATGCTATATACTCGTATATGTATATAAAGTACGAGTTGTTGCTTCATGTGTAAACCTCAATTCGACGGATCGACCGACCGACCATCAGATCAACACGGGTAGGATGAGCAATGGGCGGCGTTCAATGAATTTATGCCAACAAC
This sequence comes from Volucella zonaria, assembly GCA_963966105.1. NCBI lineage: Eukaryota > Metazoa > Arthropoda > Insecta > Diptera > Syrphidae > Volucella > Volucella zonaria. The sequence goes on from OZ014530.1 coordinate 58,247,518, forward strand.
TTTGGATTGAATGCTCAATTCTCTTTAATCCCAAGATACAAGACAAAAAACAGCCCCCGAAGAAATCTCCATTAACCCACAGAGTTGCAGCAGTAACAGTAACAACAACAACAGCAACAACACATGACTTTACAACTACAACACACTTCAAACTCCAAGTACCCCATTCGAGTTGGATGGATTTTGTACGACTGCCTGCTGCCTATCGAGATATTAGAAATGGAAAAAGATGTACAACCAAGGAGATCCCACAGGCACCCACTAGCCAGAGTGCCAGGGAATACCTAAGATTCGACTCAAATCCAAATCCAGACCAACACTGCAAGGGGGCAGACAGCAGCATTTCGCTCTGCGATTTGCGATGCTGCGTTTTATTTATCGCTCACTCCGCTCCATGTGTTCTTTATTTGTTCAACAAGCACTGATTACCACCGGCCTTCTGCTGCCCTGCCAATATTACATATGAAATATCGGGAAACATTAAAAATTAATCTAAATCCGATCATAAGAGGAAATGTATCGCTGCGCGCGAGATGCATCCAATTGCGCGCGATCACATAGTAGTGATGTGAGGACTGGAGCAATGGAACATGTGAGGATCAGGGGATTGTGGAGATTGGAGAATCGACGGATCGGAGGATTGTAAGGATGCGGGCGGTAAGGATTCCCAAACGATAGAGCCAGAACGGACGCCATACCTGGTAGATTGCACAGATCCACTTGGACCGCGTGTGTGTGCCTTGTATTTATGGGTGCCACAAGAATTTATGTCTCAATTTGGCCCAGTATGAACTTGGTGATTAATTTTCGTCCGCGCCGATAATCATCTGAAAAATTTTTAAATTAAAAAAAACCAACCTCATTCGATTGTGAAGTCACAGTTGAAGTTGCACATCCAAAGGTGCAACAACAATATTGACTTTTGGTGTTCTGCGTAATTGTTACCTCTGTATGTGGTTGGGTATCCATTGGCATAGTGGGAGACTTTTGTTGGTGAACAATAGACTGACGAAATTCCAATTTGTTGTAGCCATGAGCTCGACTCGTATGGAGGCAGAAATAAAAAAAATAGAAATACATACTCGTAGGTGTAAATTGTTGCTACTCACTTTCGCATAATTTTGTCGACCAGATGAACCATTGAAAACTCGTCAAATAGAATTGTTTCTTTTCAGAAAATTAACCACCTTAGCGGGCCTAACGATACAATATTGGGTGACTTAATTATGGGAAATAGCCACCACGGCTTATGATCTCGCGATGCTTCAGGCCCCTTCCTCCGAATTATTTTTCGTAAGACGAACATATAAACTTTGTGCAAGAATAAAACTAGTTTCGACTATAGTTAATTGAGTAGTGATTTGTCTGCAGAACTGGGTATCTAAATCGTAAAGCCAATATTTCACTTGCAGTAAAGAATCTAGAAAAGGGAGTTTTATATAAAACTGAAGTGTTAACGAGCTCTATGCTGTTAACTCTCAAGCTATAAGAGTTTAAGACCTGAGATTAATTCTGAAATAACTTTGTATAAAGAAAATTTTAAGAACTTGAAAGCTGTAAAGTTAATTTAATGGTAAAACGCGAAGGTGACGAAAAAGAGGCAAATTTGGTATTAGCCTGTTGACTCCACAGATGATACTAAATTAGTGTTTTTGAGAGAGCCTTAGGGTGCCTATGGTGCTACTATAAGTCCCTCCCCATGTTTGAATGTCATATTGTAACTTAGATTGGGCAATTCCGTAGAAGATCATACTTAATATTTTCTTAGAGCAACGTGGTTTTAACAAATAAAATTTACGCGTAACACATAGCATTTATTTTTTAAGCTTACCAACATGAGCCTTCCAATTCGAATTTTTATTGCTCCCTGAATGTTTAAAGCTCTCGACAACCCCTATTGTTAAACAACTAGAGTTACATGACAAATTATTAGAATAATTCGATCTGACATAAGGACAATTTTGCACATGAAAACGAAGGAAAGTAATATCACTTACAAGCGAACAGGGACCTATTAAGTAATGTACTCGTAGCAGCAACTTAATTTTATCGCTTATCAGATATTCGTGCTTTGTGAGCTTTTGTCGCAATATTTGAAAATCTTGTCGGAGACTTTTCTCGGAGCCCGATGTGTTGCTATTGGCGTATGAAAATGTCATGACAGTGCTCCTGCCACAAATAAGACCTATGACCGGCAGCTTGTAGCTGGTCAAATCGAAGCAATTTTCCTCGCTTTTGTTAGACAATTTCATTGGGGAAAGAAGTCTTGATAATTGATCGAGGGCTCACTTTTGTTGGAACACTGACTTGATAAGGACTGAAACGAATAAAATTTGGAAACTTCGAAGTAAAAAAAAAAAATATTTTCATAATTCATATAAATTTTTTTTATTTGCTTTAAAACTCTGTTTTTATTAAATTCATTCACAATTACAAAAAATAAAAAAAAATTATCTGGGTTCCCATTCTTTCTTCAACTTCTTTCGAATGTCCTTCATAAGGTTGGTGACAGTTACATCCGTGATCTTTTTGGACGCTCTTTTCCATTTAGCACTAAAATCTTTTACGTCCTTTGCACACAGCTCACTTTTCCTCAATTCATCTTTGACCAAAGCCCAATACCTTTTAATGGGACGGCACTGTGGAACATTGGGTGGATTCATGTCTTTTGGGACAAAGTCGACATTTTTAGCACCAAGAAAGCTGGACGTCGTATGAACATAGTGAGCTGAAGCTAAATCTGGCCAAAATAATGTTGAACCCTCGTGTTTGTTTAAGAAAGGAATCAACCGTTTTTTACGCACTCATTAATGTACTCTTCTCCGTTTATTGTTCCCTTTGTAATAAACGATGAGTTTCTGTGTCCACATTGGCAAATGGCCTGCCAAAAGAGATATTTTGACCCGAATTTTTCCATTCCAATCGATGTTGTTGATTGCGGAAGAATCTCAGCTTCAAACGAGTTGTAAAACCGCGCACCTGGAAGAGTAGTAAAGTCGGCTTTGACATAAGTTTCGTCATCCAAAACCAAGCACGCTTTCTTGTTGCCGATCAACTCGTATAGCTTTCGGGCTCGTGTTTTTATGACCTTTTTTTGCTTTGCAGTAACTTCTGGTATTTTTTGTTTTTTTCGTGTTTTTAGACCGTTACGTTTTTTTAGATATTTGTGCCATTGTTTGGTTGGTATTACATTTCCGAGCAACATCTCTGGATGATATGGTCCGGTTTTCTACGATGGTACCCACTATTTTCCTGTCCAAATTTGTATCATGTGCTCCACTTTTCTGTTGTCGTTTAACAGTCAACGTCTCCAAATATCGTTTAATAACAGAATCCACTCTACTGCGTGCTACGTTTAAGTTTTTTGCGATGAAATGGTTTGGATGCGAAGTATTTTCGAGCCATTTGTCGATGATCTTTTTACGGCGTTCCTCTTGACTCATAATTTATAAATATTTCAAACCGCACCGAACTAAAATCAATAACAAACTGAAACTAGAGAATATACAGGCTAATTTGGGTACAAAATGGGATTGCAATTTTTACGCATTGGAAGTATATCCCGTATTAAAATTTACAGATTTTATTCGTTTCAGTCCTTAACTTATGAAAATAAAAGACGACTTTCTTGAGGTGAATAAATATTTTATTGAATTGCTCGTATATATTGTCCACTCTGGTCTAATACCTTTTGCCATCTTTCTGTCTGTAGCATCATTGCACGCTCATAAAATGTTTGTTCTTTGCTGGCGAAAAAACAGATCCAGTTGATTTTTGACCTCCTCATTTGAAGTAAAGGCTCTACCCTCTAAAAATTTTTGTAGAGACCGGAACGAATAATAATCAGAAGGTGCCAGATCTGGAGAATATGGCGGATGTGGCACAAATCCCATTCAAGCTGTAATAGCTTTGGTCGAGTTACCTAACTTTTATGACGTCTCGCATTATCTTGGTTGAACACTATACCTTTTCTATTGATCAATTCTGGCCTTTTCTGTTTAAGTGAATCATTGAATTTGTCCAGCTGATGACGGTACACTTAAGAATTGATTGTTGTGTTGTCCGGTAGAAGCTAAAAAAGAAAACCCATTCCCTTAAAATCCCATCAAACAGATAGCACCACCTTTTTTTTGACGAATATCGGCGTTCGAAGTGCCTTGAGCACAGTGATTATGTGCTTCGAAAATGGATCATTTTCTTGACGTTTGAGAATGAAATCACAGACATCAATGCGAGCGTAAATTTATTTTCATAAGAACATGACGAACCTATATGTCGAGCCTTGGGATTAAAGCTATGCGTTGCAAATGCTCATGGACGGTCGAATTCGATAAATTTAGTCTCTCGGCGAACTTACGAGTTGTTAGTCGCCGGTTTGCATAAATTAATGCCTTCAGCTTCAACTGGCGTTCCAGAAAGTGGTGCATTTTCAACATCGATCGAAATTTTCTAAACCAGTTTTGGCACTGGAGTTCTGTCAGTACATCTTCTCCATACACATCCGATAATTTTGTTTTCGTTTGAACAGCATTTTTACCTTTTCGAAAGCAAAAAAGTAGAATATGCCGAAAATGCTGGTTTTCACTTTCCATATTTGAAAGGACACCAACCAAAAACTACTCCATAGAATCAATGAAAGTTTTGACAAGCAGGCCTTTCTATATCAGCTGTCAAAATATACATATAATGATTATGCGGCTTAAATGTGAAGTTGGCTGTGCAAAAATACAATTAAGTCCTCTGTTGGGAAAAAATGAAATTGCTTTCCAAGAACAACCAATAGAATGGATGGGAATTGTATAATTTTGTTCATAATTTGAGCTAATTTAGTTTAAAATATAAAATAAATTTATAAAATGTAGAGGTCTTCAAAACACCTCACTTTCATAACATCATCGCTCGCATTTTTACGCAAAAAAAATTGTGCCATTCCTCATCTATAATAACTTGATTTTCTTTCTTGAAAAAGGAAGAACGGCAACATTTTCGTGACAGTAACTAGGTTTAACGTCGCTTATTCTGCCTGCCAGCGACGCTTTATTTTCAAAATTAAACGGGACAAAATGTAGAGGCCACGATTGTATTATGAAGAACCTCTTCGACTCCAAAACAGTAGATTCTATCTCGAGTTTTCATTGAACGTGTTCCCTCAGTTGTCTCAATATGAATATTGATAATAGGATTTGTGGAAGCTAAAAAATCAGCATTTTCAAGTTTATGCTTCGGCAAAAATTGCGAAGGCGGCCGAAAAATAAAAGTACCTGCAACTTAAACCACTGGTTATCCTATCGGATATAATACGAGTATATCCAGAGAGGGAGGAGTTGCAAAAAGATGCAACAATCAGGTCACATGAAATTGCAATTTTCACAGATGGTTAGAAAAAAAAGAACAGGTTCTAGTACCTTCTCAGAAAACCCAGAACTAAGAACGTCTATAAGACTATCGGACGCAAGCAGTGTCTTCCAATCAGAGGTTCTGGCTGTCCTCAGGGCGTCTAAGCTAATGCAGATGAGATCGGTATCCGGAACATCGATAGCCAGGCCGCACTTAAGGAAATGGAACCCAAGGTAGTCAAGTCTTGAAGGACACAAGATATCCAAGGTTCGGTGGCCACTTATTGACGGTAAAAGGTCTAGGGAGTTTATAAAATTAAACACGGATAAGCTCAGTCCAATGGTAGGATGCCTGACAGGTCGTGGTCTCCTGCGGAAACACACAAAGAGACCCAAGTGTTAGATACGGCTATTTGTTGCAAGCTGTTGAGGACATAACACACACACATAGAAAACTTCTTCACGAACTTCAAAAGCCTTCTTGGCTTTTGCAAAGAAATTGGATGTTTCACCAGGGAGACTGTTTAGGTTTTTGCCATTCGAATACAAATTCAACTGGTTCCACAGGGACCATGATGGGCCCGTTTTAGTGCTTAGTGTTTGAGTGATGCCATATCCATCACACCTCTGGCTTAACGTAACCTATCGGGGATATCATGATCTTAATGAATATCTCTGAAAAAAGAAGATTCTCTAGCTTTAGCTATGAATGTCATAGTTAGGGATGACTGTCAACAACATCCGCACTGATGATTGACAGGCCAGTGGAGTCATAGATTTTGTTCGATAAAATGCTTAATGTCTCTAAAAGATAATCATGTTGGACCTCAAAGACCAAGTCTTCTATGAGTTTGGCTACCATTTCCACCATAAAGCCTTGTTGGTGGCAGGGGCTGCACTAAAATAGTAATTCGACGAGAAGAGGTCAGTAAGGAAGAATTGTGAGTTCCAGATCTGAGGGGTCTATAAAACTGAGTTTGTTGCATTCTTGCGGGCCTAAATTTAACAATGTATATATTGTATTATAAAGCCGCGAAATAGTTGGTAAGAAATAATCAAAGAAAGGCCAGAAGTAGTTCACCATCTCGATAAATGCACCAATGAAGGCATTGCTGTTAGAGAAGCCGGTTTGTGCTATTACATATATTTGATGGATTCCAGGCTCTTGAAGCATAGCCAGAAGACGAGATGACTATGGCCATGAATGTGCAAATTGCGATCATCAATGAGGATATACAGAAATCTACACTACAGATGCTCCTAAGAGATAAATGTCCAGATCTGCCCCTAGTCCAAGAACCGCTTGATTAAACAAGTTTCACAAGAATATGAAGTTCTTTGGGAAAGCAACGCTGAAATTAGGATTTGTAAAGTGGTCAAGAAAACCGTTCACATAAGGTTCTATCTAACTTTAGTTCCGTCGAGTAATGTAAGCGCTAAAGGCCATGAAGTCATACGGTGTACCAGTGACATTCTAATTTGTAACTTCTTTAACTGAAAATGGAACAAGGGTTGTGGTCATAATTTTATATCTCGTTGCGACTCGTTTGATATATTGTAGTTAGCTGCAGAAAAAATGAAGAGTACCCGACAAACCATCTCTATCTGATCATCGTGGAATTCTCATCATTCTCTGACTAGTGTCCTCACAACATCATTTGAGAAATCATGGCCAGTTAGTGGTAGAAGGAATAGAAATCATATATGTACATTAATATAGTGCCAAGTTGCAGAGCTTTATCGTACCTCGGCATGGTATACCAACAAACAAAATGTCAAACTCCTCAAAAATGACAACAGATTTGCGAATCTTCATGGAGAAGATTTAGCAAATACAATGTACTGAGTCAATTACTGACGCGCAACGCATACGTAAGGGTTTATCTAAGACTTTTTGGAAGACAAATCGGATTTTGGGGAACCTATGATATGCCTAGATGCAGTTGGAACTTAACAGTATCGAAATAAATAAATTAACTTAGCCGGTAAATTCTTTCCCACCCTTTAAACAGCAAGAATGAATAACTAATGAACGATGATGCAGCAAAGTCGGCCGAAAGTAATTTTCCTGGATTTGCTTCACTCCTAATCATCGCATCTCCGTTTTTTTCTAATTGAGCAAAAAGGAAGCTCTTGTCACTAAATTCGATGTTTCTATAAATATAACATAAGAGTCGACCTCAAGCCTGGATGGACAAAGCCGAAGTTCTTCTGATCGTGCCGAGTTGACAATTCCAGATCTTAAGACACGCTTTCACTCACAGCGGTTTTAGTGCTTTCTGTAAAACTTATTTCGGTGATTTGTTGTTGCCTTTGCAGCATTTAAAATGTATGTGGCATGAAATTTATCCTCACCTAAGGTAGCATCTTAACCAACAAGCGTCTCCAGCTAGCTCAATTTTTAGCTAGCTATCTCCAGTTTCGCAAGCTTAGTTGGTTCAGGTCCCCTTTCACTTGCGTGTAACGCTTGAGTCGCGGCATGCTTCTACTTCAGTGTCTCTCGGGGGCGGATTTGAAATTGTTCGTACATCCGCTCTACATGACCCAGCCACCTCAGTGGTTGGACCTTCACTCTTCTGACTAAGTCAATGTCGCTCTACAGCCCGTACAGATAATCGTTGTATCTCATCCTCTACTCACCGTCTCTGCAGACGGGACAAAAAATCATCAGAAGAATTGTCCTCTGAAAGCAGCCAAGAGCATTCCCATTCATTTTTGATAAAATCCATCCCTCTGCGCTGTAGAACAGGACTGGGATTATTGGTCACTATTGTTCTTAGCCCAAAGAAGCAGCGATTGACAAGAGTTATTCTTCCTATGATCTCAGCGCTGGTGTCGTTCTTTGAATTAGGAGCGGAGGTAGACAAAGTCTTTAACTACCTCAAACTTATATCTGTTGGGTGAGTTTCTCTCCGAGACGTCGGTGTTAGGTGTCCTTTCTTGTTGACAGCATATACTTGGTTTTGCCCTCGTTGACTGTTAAACCCATCTTTGCCGCTTCCGTCTCATTACTCGCAAAAGCGTCGCTGACCTCACGCTGCTTTCTTCCGATTAAGTCAATATCGTTGGCGTATACGAGTAAATGTACGGACTCTTGGAAGATTGTGCCTTTTGTGTTGGTGCGTGAGTTTTGCGCTATTCTTTCCAGAATGATGCCAAAGAAATCGCATGACAGCGCGTCGCCTTAAGTTTGCACGTTATCGACTCGGCATGAACGGTGTCATATGCGATCTTAAAATGGTTGGTATTGATTTGGACATCTTGAGTTTTTTTTCCAGATTTTGAGATTTGCGAAGATTTGCTCGATTGTGGATTTTCCTGGTATGGTCGAATCAGGATATGGGCCATTCAGGTTGTTGTCGAAGGGGTTTCTAACGTTCACACAATATGGCAAATATGGTCGGATGGGGTTGTCTCCTGTTTCTTAGATCGGCCAAATGATGCTTAGATTGCTTTCATCAGGCAAATACTGTTCTGACTAAATCTGAGAAATAAGTTGGTGTATGCTCCCCACTAAGCCATTTGCAGCAGCTTTGAATACCTGGGCCGGTACGTCGCGTCAATCAGCCGTCAGGTCCAACTACTTTGTTGAATTTCAGCTTATATATAACTTAATTCGTGCGGTTTTTTTTCAAAATTTGAACGTTTATTTAAGAAAAACATGCACAATAGTATTATTCAAAGTATTGACCATCTGAAGCTATGACTTTTTCCTATCTTTCTGGCAATTTGTGGATCCCATCCCAAAAGAACTGCGCCGGCTTGGCAGCCAAGAATGAATCAAGCCAATTTTTGATATTCTGCTCTGATGTGAACCGTATTTCAGTGAGGGCGTTCTGCATCGACAGGAACAAATGGTAGTCAGAAGGGGCACTGTTTTCCAAATAGTTCTTAACCGAGCCGAGCGTTGTCATGATGGAAAATTATTGCCTCGTGTCTGGTCGCATATTCCGGGCGTTTTTCGGCCACTACTCTCTTCAAACGGATTAATTGTGTTCGGTAGCGTTGTCCATTGATGGTTTCGGTTGTCCGGTTTTAGCAGCTCATAATACAGCACACCCATCTGATCCCACCAAATACAGAGCATTACCTTCGCGCCATGGATATTCGGCTTTGCCGTTGATTTGGCTGGTTGGCCGGGTTTCACATATGATTTTTTGCGCTTGGGGTTGTCGTAATGGATTCACTTTTCATCACCAGTAACAATCCGATGCAAAAATGACTTCCTTTTCACCGCCTTTCGACGTCTCTCGGCTTGAGTTCATGTGGAACCCAATTTCCTTGCTTTTGAATATATCCAGCTGCTTTTAAACGTTTTGAAATGGCTGGTTGAGTGACACCCAAAGATTCTGCGAGCTCTTCTTGTATTTGGCAACAATCTTCATAGAATAATGCTTCCAGTTCTTCATCTTCAAACTTTTTTGGCTGCTCAGGACTTTCATCGTCTTCCAAGCCAAAATCACCACTTTTAAATCGTGTAAACCACTTTTGGCACGTTCGCTCAGCAAGCGCATGTTCACCATAAACTTCCACCAAAATACGATGACTTTCGGCAGCAGTTTTCTTCCTATTAAAATAATGAAGAAGAACTCCCCGCAAAAACACTTTTTCAAGCACAAAGTTCGACATATTTGAGTGAAAAAAAATTATTGATGTTTACGCTTCAAATGAATGACATATACTGAAATGACGTACAATGACAGTAGCTTTCCAACGCATGTTCCAATGGAATAATACAAGTTACGCCATCTCTTAGAAAACCGCACGAAGTTATAGAACCAATACATATTGGTAAAACTTCCGTACGTTATTCGCGGAATAACTACAACTTCTCGTGCGCTTTCTTTTTTCTCTGGAGAAGCCGATGTTCTTCCCTTCGCTTTTGCTCGTACAGCTCACGAGCCGCTCTCGTGTTTTTGTGCAGCACCGACTTGTAGGCATGCTGTTTAGCTGCATGTGCTTGTCGGCACTCTTCATCAAGCCAGGGGTTTCGTAGTGGTGGGCGGATGAAACCCAGCACGTCAGATGCGGCATTTCGGATGGCTTCTCGTCATCTAAGCCACTGTTCTTCAACACTTGATGCTGGCTGCAAAGGAATTCTCGAGTGTTGTTGCTTATAGGATTTCTCCGTTGTTATGGCGTCTGAGATATTCGTAGACGTACCTTGGCAGCGACTAGGTAGTGGTCCGAGTCTACGTTGCCCGCTCGGATTGTTCGGACATCTAAAATACTTGAGGAGTGCCTTACGTCGATCGTAACATGATCAGTTGGTTAAAATTTTGCTGATAAGGTGTCTGCCGTGTTCCTTTGTGAACATTGAGGTGAGGAAACCGTATGGTTGCTATCATAACGTTACGTCCCGCAGGAAATGGATTAGCCTAAGTCCATTTCCAGATGTAGTGTCGTGTAGGCTATGTCTTCCGATTGTGCTACCAAATATGTCCTCCTTTCCAATTTTGACATTAAAGCCGCCTAAGACGATTTTAACGTCATACATCTGACATTGCTTTGTTTTGTCGAGGAGCTCGTAGAAACTTTCTTTGGTAACATCGTCCTTTTCTTATATTGGGTCATGAGCGCATATAAGGCTGATGTTAGGGAATTTACCTTTGATATGGATTGTTATCAGGCGTTCACTCACGTGTCGAAAGCTCAAGACTTTTTTAGGCAACTAAAATCTCGTGAGATCAAGTCAATGTACATTAATAATTTAGCCTCCCCATTAAATGTTGGATGCCACCCATGGAACGAAATAACCACTGAGCCTAATAATCTTTCTCTCTCTATCTATCCGGCATTTTAAGAATAGTAATACCCTCTTGAGTGTTAAGTTCTTTTTTAAACACAAAAAAAAAATAAAAAAAAAAACAAATCCGCATTCAAATACACGATGCTTACGGTCCCTCACCGCAGTTGCTGGATCGCGGTGATATAGTAGTCTAGCGTTATAGTAGTCTAGGGCCTCCGATAATTGTTCGGCTGTACGCGGCCTGTTCAAGGTCCGAACATTCCGCGTGCAGACGTCAACAGTGAATTCGTTCTTATCCGAGGCGGCTTTTGGTCTCTCCAACCTGAAAGGTCAGGCCTTTTGGGACCCCTAGGACAAAAAGGGCCGGACCAAAATCCGTAGCCAGTAACCTGCTTCGGGGATGTGAGAGCTGCCGTTGGGCCCCCAACTCTTTTCCAATACCCTGACTTAGTGTTGGAGATCCCAATAGACCAATAAATAACACTAGTTCGACCTAACTGGAACTGTGGTCTCCACCGTTGATTCCATGCTTAGAATTCGTCTGCTACCGCCCGGAGACAGGAGAATGAGCCTTAGTGAAATGGCACTTCTCCCCCACCTCCTGCCGACAACTACCACCAACGACCTTCTACCACATCTTCAGTCGAGGTACTAGGCGCCCAGGGGTCACCACCTTGAGGTGAACAGTAGGAGTTGATAGTGTGAGGCTAAAGTGAGAACGCTTGTGTTCTTATATAATCGCGAACCACCAAAAGGGTCCAAATTTAGTTGTCACAAGAAAGTAGTCAGAATCGGTATTTGCATCTCTGAATGTTTCTACATTCACGATGCTTCTTTCTACTGCTAAAAGTATAAAAGGATGTATCGCATCCATACATGCTAGAACGCCTAGCTTATGATTTTTAAATTGAAAGGGGTTCTTCACAAAGACTTTTGGCTTAGTTAGTGTTCAGAAACTAACTAGCGTTAACTAAGCTTTTACCTGGTTCCTCATTGATACCCCGATTCGTAGTCCATTAAAGGCAGTGCCTGTACTTTGATATAAGTATTGAAGCGCTAACAATGGCAGATTAAGACTCGTTCACTACCACCTTGACTCAGGAAACCCTGACTCAGTTCATAAATACATAATTGATTTCTGCTCCAAATATGTTGGTATGGCCAGTTGAGATATAAGACATCCAGCATTCACAAATGCGAAAGCAAGAAAAAGGTTGATAGAGGAAGGTTAGTTTAAGACATTTGAATCCTCATATTCCCCCACAGCTATTCTGAAACACACGTGAACTAAAACAAAAACCTTTTCTAAGAAATCACATGAGCTCCCTGATTCACTCCAAATATCATCCATAAATCTATATCTTTAATATTAGAACTAAGTCTACCTTGTCATTTCAAAGCTTAAAAAGATCTCCGTCAGTTTCGTGTATTAAAATATTGAGAGTATCTCGGCAATGGCTTGGCTTCCACCCAGAAACAGAGAAACGTGTTAAGAACTTAGCAAAGATCTTGAACTTTTTCATACTCCGACATCCTCCGGGGAAAGACTAGCTTTTCTTAATTTTTTTGTACTCCCTGGGATGCTATCACAATCTCCCGGCTCCGGTTGACTTTTAATAAAAATTTCAATATTTTACACCCTATTTTGGATATCAATTGATTGCGTTATCTTTTCTTTTGTTTTCAGTCCGATATTGTTCACCAATCGGTGTACGAGTTAGTTCATTCCGAAGATCGAGAGGAACTTCAAAGACAACTTCTATGGAACTCATTTCTACCCGCCGACATGTCCAGTATGCAATTGGCTGAGGCGTTAGCACCCGATAAATCAGCATTTCTTGAGCGAAGTTTTACTGTGCGCTTCCGATGTCTACTGGACAATACTTCCGGTTTCCTACGTCTTGACATACGCGGTCGAATAAAGATTCTCCATGGACAAAATCGAAAGACCGAAGAACCTCCATTAGCATTGTTTGCTTACTGCACTCCATTTGGGCCACCGAGTTTGCTGGAGATCCCCCACAAGGAAAATATGTTTAAGTCGAAGCATAAGTTGGATCTGTCGCTGGTTTCGATGGATCAGAGGTGAGACACACATTTGACTAACTTCTGACCGAATTTGTTACTATAGTTTGCCATTTTCAGAGGGAAGATGATTCTGGGTTATTCCGACTCGGAATTGGTTGATATGGGTGGTTATGACCTAGTGCATTATGATGATTTGGCTTATGTTGCCAGTGCGCATCAAGAGTGTAAGTAGATCAGGTATCTTTTGGCATGTTTAGATAATTTTGAAAAAAATGTTCCATGCAGTACTGAAGACGGGGGCATCTGGAATGATTGCATATAGGTACCAGAAGAAGAGTGGGGAATGGCAATGGTTACAAACAAGGTAAGAATCAGAACTCTTATATATTCCTTTTGCTTCTTACGATGGGTCCTAAATGTGCTCTTCCAGCTCACGCTTGGTGTACAAAAATTCAAAGCCCGACTTTGTGATTTGCACTCATCGCCAATTAATGGATGAGGAGGGGCGTGATCTACTGGGCAAAAGGACTATGGATTTTAAGGTGAGCTACCTAGATACAGGGCTTGCGTCGACGTACTTCTCCGAGGCTGATCAACTTGTGGTAGCACCAAGTGGGTCCCCAAATTCTCTTCCACCACCTGTGACGCCGACAAGACCTAATCGACGCTATAAAACCCAGCTTCGCGACTTCTTATCAACATGCCGATCAAAACGTAAAATGCAACAAACTTCACCCCTAGGGCAGGTAAGTAGAATTCAGACAGATTCAGATAGAATGACAAGTTAAAAAATTTGTCTAGGTAACTCCACCCGCTCCAGTTGTGGAATATATCCCAGATCCTGCGGCAGCTGTTGCTGCAGCGTATTCCAATCTCAATCCAATGTACACAACTTCGCCATATGCATCTGCAGCTGACAATCTGTACATGAGCCCTTCAGTGCACTCGACTAACTTTTACCCGGTGACTGAGAATATCTTCCATCAGTATCGGTTGCAAGGTGTCAGTGGGTACTATCCGGATTATCATCATCACACTGCTGCACCTGCATCGTATGTTACCAATGGTTTCTTATCCTACGATGGATATACAATCGCTCCCAAAGAGGACAAGTGGCAGGAATCCACCAAGTATTACAGCGGTTACAGCAGTGGATATGGCAGCCCAACGTCCACGCCACAGGTTTGTATCATTTTTTCAACTTACTCTCATCTTACTCACAGACATTTTTACATTCTAGCAGATATCACTTAAAACGCCAAAATCCTCGCCTCAAGTTATGGAAGTGGTATCCTGTTCATCAGACGGCCCGTCACCAGTGAATCCCGCTTCAACAAATGCCGCCAGTTCTAGTACCACAAACGGTGTTACACCAAAAGTCGAAATGACACCTCATGATCCATATGAACGTCAAACGGTTCTGATGTGGGGTGCTGCAACTGCCGGTAATAGTGGCAGTAGAGATACAACTCCACGTTCGCCTCAGGATACATCTCCCCGTGCAGCTGCCAATGGACTCTACGGCGATGCGCAACTAGTGAATGGCACAACTGCCGGAAAAGATGGCAAAATTCCAACTCCAGAATCATATCACCTCCATCAACATCCTGCTAGTGATGATGCAGCTATCTATGCCCATCATCGCATAGCAACAGATGGATCACATTTGCATTCGCCACATAGCCATTCGGCGGAAGCTTTACTTCATGCTACATCCAATCAAAGCGTTGATCATTTGTCACATCCACATGCAATCTCACATCAGCATCATCATCATCATAGCGCTACGGCGGCGGGTCATCAACATCAGCATCATCATCACATGCAGCAGCAATCTGTTGTTGGAGCCGGTTCAAATGGCAGCGAGGTATGGAGTCCTGCGTCGTACTCGCAATACTCGCAGTATTTCACTTATCACCATCACCACCACCACTCAGCCACTCAGCACGCTAGCACTCAGTGAGTGTCTTAATTTAGAAATGAAAGTAGACAAAAACCTGTTAAATGTTTTTTTTCCCTAAGATCCTTTGAACTCCCATTGATCCTTAATGCTTTTGCTAATTTTAAGTAATTTTTTTGTATCGCTAGTTGCACAGAATTCTTCTATTCGTATGTGTAAGCAAAATGATGGTAAGTAAATATTGGCACTAAGTAGGCTTTCTTTAGAATGTCGGCGAATATTGCCTGGTCCCAAATTTGTGACACACGACTTACGACAACGCCTCTGAATGTATGATATTAAGGCTGTGGAGCATAGGAAACGTGTTTGACGCAACTGTTCTTGCTGTAGCTTCAATGAAAATAATGGCAGAACAAGAACTTCTGGATCTTAAGTAGGTTCTAACTATTTTTCGTCAAAGAGTAGGCAGGAGTAGTCCTGATCGTCTCAACCAACACACCTCTTGGACCCGCTTGATCGCTGGCTATCTGCTTCCAGTTACATACGCCAAGTTGGTTGAGGTACTCTTCCAAATAGAAGCGCCCCCATAGGTAAGATTTTCCTATGGGTGGATTCGAAAACCCTTCTGTGTGGAGTACTAATGTTCATACGCATTACAGGACCTAGCCATCGAATTAGTTGACTCTGACCAGATGATTGTCACTATGCAGTCGGTATAGTTATACAACGCATGCCTCCTTCCGTCAGCGGTACCTCAATTCCTACAAATTTCGGTCTCAAAGGTCCCTGATTTCTGCTGAATAGGTCAATGCCAAATTTATATTCGAGAAGTGAGAAATCGCCATTACTAAGGGTGATGTTACTTTCGACTTTGATGCATCAGTTAGAATTTTCTGTTTACATCCTGCACATCTCTATCATTCGCTTGGGTCTCCTCCAAGATTTACTTCAGAGCGAATATTTGGTCGATCGTGGGCTTGTCGTGTCTAAAGCCACGCTGATAATACGGAGATTTGAAATTATGGGCACTGTAGATCCAGTGTTGAGAAGATTTTGAATATATGGCACAGGATACGTATTTTTCTGAACCAGTTGGCGCATTTAGACGAAGAAAATCCTCGCAGGGCCGTCATCCTCCAATCCCATTTGATATCATGTGTATCGGGCTTGCTAATGGACCGTTCGAGGGGCGTCAGATGCCCTGCTCAAAATTAATCTGGAGCTCATCTTTTGCTATTTTAAGCATTTTGGGTGCCAGACGAGAACACATTGATACTCCTTTTGTCAGAATGTAATAGGTTGTAGCACATAAGTTCAGAGGTTTTTGGATGCATCAGTGGTCGCGTGATGTCCTTAAATTCTGAAAGTAGGGAATTGTAAGGGCAATCGCAACAATATTTATTATTTGAAGAGAGTTTATGCCAGCTAAAATGCCATTGGAAACTACTTCAATTTTGGTGTCGATTGGTAGTTTATTTCGAAGGTCGACCATCAAAATATAGTGTCACAGGAAATCGGCTCCTATAATTGCACGGCGTACGTCGGCAGTTGTAAACTTCCATCTAAAGCTGTGTCTCAGTCTCTGGCCTCAAGTTTTCTTGGCTGTCTGATTTTTTGTAGGAACACGGCGAACGTATGGCCGTGTTGGTTGTGGAACCTGCAACGTTTCGACGTTTCGATCTGGACCTTGAATGTTTTCCTCCGCAATTACTAATTGCTAACACACAACATTTTACCTGTTCGGCTTGCCCTGTAAGTTTTCAATATGCGAACGAAGCAAATGCTGGTTTATTTTATATGGCAGAAGCATATGAAGTTTCGGTCATCTCTGCAACCTCGTCAGTTAAAACCACCAGACAGGGAAGCTCCTCGCTGCTAGTGTTGATGATACCACGCATATCTTGTGGTAAACGCCAAAGAGATTTTAGAAGACTGTACTTCATTCACCTAACTTGATCTCTTATAGCAGCCTTTGCAATCATTTGCACTCCGAATCGGCAAATTGGGTGATAAGTCTGTCTTTAAGAGTTGCATACTCTTGCTCGGCCGGCAGGTTGAGAACGACGCCACTGACTTACGATAGGATGCTGCTCTAAACGGCGGCTACCACAGTGTGGTATTTTGTGCCATCATTTTTTATACACGCCGTGAAGAACTGCCACTGACTGCGAAAACCATAATTCAAGTTGTTGTTTCCAGAATTTTGACGGAAACCTTTGACACATCGGTTGAGTGCTGTTTAGAAGTTCTAATTTTGATGCTGAGCTCGCGGGTATCGTTGTATCTCGATATACGGGGCGTTCGATTCTTCCCCTGAAGACATTTTTCGAATTCCATAACCTCTGTGAGAAACGGATTGTAGCCGTTGAGTCCTTTAATTAGCTGACAAAATCTGCTTCGTTGCTATTTCCACTGTTCGATAGAATGTCGAACAACTCTCCTGGTATACTTAGGTTCATGCCATAGAGCATCTTGGCTACTATTGGGTTAAGATCCTCTTTATGGATAGTATGGAGTCTTAGCAAAATCGTCGGTAGGATATCGACCCACTTTTTGTTGTATGACACTGTATGGACGCCTTACATGTTCGGTGCCACCACTCGATGAGACCGTTGGATTCAGACCTCGCAGTATTGTCCTCCTAGAGACAGAGATTACGGATTCGCAGATTTAAATTTTACCTTTCTATATTACCATACCGCGTTAAGAAAGATGACGTTTCTACTATACTTACTTCGATCTTAGCCTACGTGGTCTCTTCATCCATACCTTTGTTGTACGCTGCTTTAAGTCGATTGATTGAAATATTTACGGTCTTTCCTTCCCTTTCGATTGTGAAATATTTGTTGTCCGATCTATTTGTTATCCATTCTAAAGGCGGTTTAACAGCAGTATTACGGACGAAAACGAGAGTAGCTTGTTTTAAATGCTTCTGCACGAAAAAATGATTTTTAGAATGCGATCACGTCGGGGTCACGAATTGTAGGTAATTCTTCACTACCCCTAAACTTATCTTCATTCCAGTTCAATAATACACCAAATCACAAATTAATTGAGAAATGTTATTCGAGTTCAGTCGACCGATATGATGTGATACCTCGTGGAGACCGCACAGAAATCTTGTGGAAAGCCTTCGTAACCCGAATTGTGGAATTAGGTACGTTGAGTACAATTTAGTGGGTGGATTCAGACCCGATAAACCTGTTATATTGCTGACATCCAGTTTTAGATGCTCATACTATTCAACACAAAAAGAAAACTTGTGTGGGATAGCAAGCAGGCGTATGCTTTCTAAATTATCTGAGAAACATGCTCCTTTCCAGCTCTTTTGAAAAGCTGTTGTGTCGTATTTATTAGAGTCGTACCTGGATATTGCTATAGTTACTTCGACAATGGCCCAGATTCACCTGTGCATCATGATTGATGGCCTCCTAGTTGCATCGACACTGGGCTTCCGCATTTGATGCTGGTGATGCGGGATAATGAGGAAAAGTTTCTGGCGGTCTTTACCTATTGCAGACGTTCGAGGCCGAAATTTCTCACAGTATTTTCCCAACGGTGCCCTTGGCATCTGTATTCACAGACTGGTGGTATACGCTTAGCGGGTCCTCCGTGTGTCGAAATATTACAATCGGTAGTATTGTGGACTCGAAGGTCAGAGAAACGTTATAAAAAAGTGTTGAACGAGTACGAGTATATCCCTTTGAAAAATATTCAGTATTTTACAGATTTATAGAACAAACAGGATGCCGAAAAGCATTTGGTGAATTTGAATTGAAGTCTGATGTCTTAATTCTCGACGAAGGCACATACAATTAATTCGAAATCCGATATGATGAAAAAGCGTTGATGTTCGAGATAATGTCCTATTTAACGGGAAGTAGCGCCGAGGATAAGGATAGCCAACCTTATGTTTGTACAGCAGTTTCCTCTGTAGTGGTGTTGATCCAAATGACGCCATATCAAAGCAAGTCGAGACATAATTTAATGGTTTGAAAGAATATGTTTCCCACAGAGTTTCTCAACAAAAAATATAGTCTGATCCACTTTAAGCGGTCCAATAGAAGAACTAGCAAAACACAAGTGCATCTTAGATAATCGCCTTTTTCTCTGGCCTTTTGGTTCCCCTTCATCGCGCCCACTCGTGCAGTTTCTCGCCTGTCCTGTATCATGTATGCCTCGGTAGATAGGCTGAAGTTTCAACGTTTTGTCTGATTGATTTCTTTTGTGTAGCATAGAGTGTCGCCTCTTCAAAATATTACCTCAACCCAATACAGAGTGCCCTATGCAAAGGGTGCGGTATGTCGGTATGTATATAGATAGTGAATAACTTTTAAAAAACAACAACCGGTTTCCATATATGGAGTATTCTTATTCAACTCGGTTCTTTACAATTTATTTGGACTAGTCTTTGAAAACAACATCAATCAACTGGCCGCCTTCATTGACCAAGCAAAATGTGCCCTTTTTGCTGCGTTTTCCAGTGATAATTTCGGCACGAATGTTTGCCGTGAGCTCGTCAATAGTCTAAGGCTTGCTAGCGTACACTTTGCTTTTCAAATAACCCCACAAAAAGAAGTCCAGAGGGGTTAAATCTGGAGATTTGGGTGTCTAGTCAATGTCGCCATTTTTTGACAGCACATGTCCAGTTGCAGAAACTGCATTGTTTAATTTGTAGTGTTCCATGGCGCACCATCTTGTTGAAATCAGTAACTGTCCAAACCTTTTTCACACATTTGTGGGCAGACTTTATGAGCTAACATCCATAAATATCGATTCCCATCGACCGTTTCGTCTTCTATGAAGAAAAATGGTCCAATGACGGTTTTAGCGCAAACGCCGGCCCAAACAGTCACTTTTTGGTTATGCAATGGTATTTTGTGGATACCGTGTGGGGTTTCCGTACCCCGGAATTGGGCCTCGTCGGTCATCAAAATTTGCTTTCAATCAGGTTCAGTGTCAACCATTAGAGCGACTGTTTGGCCGTATTCCAAGCGACGTAGACCGTCCACAATATTCTTTGAGTAAATTGGACTTTATACGAAAACAAATGCAAATCATCTTTCAAAATGTGTCGCAAGGTGGTTCCACTGATGCCAACACGCTGAGCGCGGTGAGGATATGATACATGTGGGTTTTCGGCAACACTCTCTGTTACCGCTTCAACCAGCTCAGTGGAACGTCTTGGGCGTTGATGAACGGCATGTCGACGATCTGCCACTCTCCCGTGCTCTACAAAATTTGACACCAAACGACGAATGGTGTTGTCCGACGGTGCTTGTTCGCCAATATTTTCGACGATATGCACGTTGAGTTAACACAACTGAACGACTATTTTAAATGTACAGCGTCACTATTTCGGCGCATTGTTATGGTTAAAACTGTACTGAATTGACGTTTCGAAAACATGTCTACTCTATTTTAATTCAAAGTTTACATACCGACATAAAAGATGGCGCACCCTGTATGTATCATAAACAATCTTATTTTTCCAAGCCACCGATTTCAAAACGTTAGCCGTAGATTGATCTCTAGAATAGAAATATTGTTTCCCCATATCTTGGGTATCCCGACCATGGACTTTGCATTTCTAATTTAATTATTATTATCCTATGGCCATCTATCTTCAACTGTAAACTCCAAGTTTGTTGCAGGATTTGCTTAGTCATTGTCTGCCTTGTTACGAGTATCATGGGTAGGAATCGTGGACTCCCCGGCCTGGAATGTGGGTGTCTGTTCTCTCTTTCATGTCCTAGCCATATTAGTGGAGTGATATGCACTTTTCTGTCCACATTGACGTAGCCTTACAGTTGTTAAATCTCCTCCACAAAAACCCGCCGATAAAAGTAAAACAGACTATCAAGGATATGATTATTTAGATTATTAGCTGTTAGGCTAGGAGCCAATGAGGACAATGTCCTTAAATATCTGCCTGTTGTATCGTTCCGTTCGTTAATCATTTTTTTGCTGTTAGCAATGTACACTTGGTTGTGCTCCCATTCACAGTTAAACCCATTCTTGGGGTTTCTGCCTCAAAACTTGCAGACGTCCTAGTTATAGCTGCGTAGTATCTTCAACGTATGCAAGTAGTTCCATAGACTAGAAAACTGTTGCCCTGGTATTGGCTTACGAGTTTCGTAAAATTTTCTTAAGCATCATGCCACATGATAGCATATCAACTTGCCTTAACCCTTGTATTACATCAAAGCTCTCAGTAAGATTACTTCCGACATCCGTGAAGCATGGGGCTGTTACCATCGTCATATTGCACAATCTAACAAACTAATTAGAAATTGTGGTCAATTGTGGTTAAACTAATGAAAGATAAATTGTTTCTGGCGTCTACCCAATACGGCTGACAAGATTTTGTATCCGATGTTAAGGAGACTGATGGAGCAAAGACCCTGTTTTAGTTGAACATCGATAATAGATGTGGAGATATCAGCTCCGCATTAAGATCCAAGGACCTAATTTCATTTGGTAAGTCCAGTTGCATGAAATTTGTGTTAGGAGCTATCCGAAAAAAGTAAAAAGAACAGAACTGCACATTGCTGACCACACCAGTCAGTGTCCTCTGTAATCTGTAATATCCAAGCACCTTCAATTACACATTCTTCAAAGTATCTCAAAGACAGCTTCAAATACAAGATGCGTTCCAAAATAAACAGGACTTTTTAAAATTAAGACCAAATGGTCTCCTTCTGACTCAAAACAGTAATTTGCACGGTCTAAAAGCATGTCGAATGAGTGTTTTAATTTATCGGCCGGAATGTCATTCAGGATGTCCGTTAGATTGTTTCTACGTCCGCAAAACGCTTTCTTTTCCATCGTCAAATGCAAAAGTTAAAGCCACACGGTGACAAATCAAGCGATTTTGGGTAGTGGTTGCCAGTTAAAATGCGATTTTTAGCCAAAAATTCGGTCACAAGTGTCGATTGATGAGATGGGGCATTATCGTGCAACAAACGCCAACTTCCTTCTGCGCGATATTCTGGCCAAATACGATGAATACGATGTATTGTACAAGATGCTTCATAACACTAAGATAGAATTTTGCGTTAACTGTTTAGCCCGGTGGAATGAACTCTAACTCTTTGTGGACAATGCCCTTGGAATCGTAAAAGCAAATCAACATTGTCTTCACTTTGGACTTTTACAAGCGAGATTTTTTGGATTTTGGCTCCTCTGGCGCCTTGCGCTCGGACCTTTGGCGCTTGGTTTCTGGATCATATTGAAAAGACCACGTTTCATCACCAGCCACAATGTTGTCTAGGAAGTTTTTGTTATTTTTGGCCACCTTGATGATGTCCTTCAAGTGTTGAATTCTGAGCAATTTTTGCTCGATGCTGATTTTTGTACCGATGACTCAAATATACTGTCACTTTCGAAGCAATAACTCCCCTTCTGTTTGTCCAAGTGCCAGGATATTGATAATTCATCAGTAGAGGGTCTATATTTGGATATATTAATGATTCATCTCCCTTTATCTGCTGCTTTTATCTACCATATAGAGATTAATCTTCTTCCTCTATCTTGCATTATTGTGGATGTGCTCGGAAAGTGAAGCAACGTCTTAAATAAAACTTGACAGGCAAGAATGTCATTAAAAGACATATCCAGGGATACAAAATCAGGAATATTTTCATCGCAGTGACATCATAGATCCATTGCAACTGGCACCCCAAATGATCACTTTTTGACGGAAGATGATGTTGAACTTGCGACTTGATGTTCACCCAAATTCTTAAATGTTTTGAAAATTTTATATTTAAAACGTCTGTGACCTGCGATGATTCAGGTCACAGGTCTCCCTCAATGTCAGTTTCATTGGGAAATGGTATCGCGACTTCTTTTTCTAATATCTGAGTCGATTCTTATAGGTTCTCAACTTTCATAAGCAAAGTATGTAATGTCTTCCTATTACACCAATCATTAATCATCCTTACGTCGTTTCATGCCCTAGCTTGGCAATATCTTTGGTATAGGTCTGGACATAGATCATAGAAATGTCGAGAGTTAGGAATAGAAGGTAGGTTACCTGGTTATTTTCTGCTTGTTAGCAATGCTCTTTTCCACAAAACCAATGTTTCATCCAACTAGTGTTACGAGTGGTTGGTTTATCAAAAGCGCCCTCAATTGTCCTTGTTATAATCAAAAGAAGGGAAGGAAACCTAACTTGTATAGATATTGACGCGCCCAGAAATATTATTCCTTGAAACTTGTGGGGATGTACCTGTATTTATTTGATCGGCATATAAGTAACATTTTTAGGGCATTACCTGGAAAATATCTGCCAATATTTATTAGCTCTTCTAAATTGCCTCCGAAAGACTGATTAGCAATTCGACAAGCAATGTAGGTCCGGTCCAGTATGTTTGCTTTTCTGGTTGTTGCTCCAAAATAATCGAAGTATAAGCGAAGGACAGAGAAACGATGTCAGCCAATGTTTGCTGTCATTTTTAAGAGAAAGGGTGGTACTAGATAGAATTGTATATCCTGTGTGCATCAACGTTCTAATATTTTTGGAACAATTAAATTCCTTTCCCTAGTATTTAGGTAAGACAGCATTATTTAGGGTGTTACCCTGACTATTATTTTGTTGCTTAAGCTTAGTAGAATAAATCTGTCTATTATTTACTATTATTTGTTCTTGTATTTCCCTGTGCTTTTCTCTCAACTAACTGTAGCTCGCACTTACACGGATATTAGGTGGATTATAAATAAAAAAATAAACTTGCTGAATAATTTTTGAATATCTATAAAAATGTATATTAACAGATCCTCATTGGCACACAGCAACAGCAGCAACAACAGCAATCCATCCCATCATTATCCTTTGCGCAGCAACAACAACCACTCCAGCGATTACACGGATGTCCATCATCAGCCTCATCAAGTTCATCACCATCATCTACCACGTCACCATCAGGACAGCAACAGCAACAGCAACACCAACACCACCACAACCATCACCACCAACAACAGCAGCAACATCAACCACAGCAACAGCAGCAACAACAACAGCAACAACACCACCACCACCACCTCGCAATCATCGCTTCACCAATCATCATCACAACACCATCAGCCCCACCACCCACATCCTCTACATCCTCATCCTCATCATCCTCATCATGCGGCGGCGGCGGCAGCGGTGGTGGCGGCAGCAGTGGCCACAGCATCGGGCGGCACCATATCTCAAATATCACCGCTCACACAGCTCTCGCATACGCATCCAGCGCGTACACCGATCAACCGGACGGGAGTCCTCTGTTGTCCTTCTCTGAGGTGACCAACACCTTATTGAATCAATAATTACGAATATTGACATCTTCATCCAAGCACTTAGTATGCTTAAGTATTAACGTTCGCCTTCTTCAGTAACAGTTTTCCAATAGTCAACAAAATAATTTATCACTTTTTTTATTTTTTTTTTTTTGTTTTGTACATTCCAAGGATCTCTGAATCCTTTCAGTTTCTCCGTATTCTATGTAAAATAAACCAAACCGATTGCCAAACCATGGACTATCGAATCTTCCACAAAAACAAACAAAAAAACAAGACAAAATAGAAAAAAAAATAGAAAATACCAGGAAATGCGAACAATCTATCAGAAATAGTAATAGAAACAGAAACTATCTCCTCCAAAGTATCTCAAATGTTGCAATATTTTGTTTATTTTCTTAAATCTATCCCGCCCACCCAATGTCACATCTATCCCCTCCTGATCTGTGAACAAAAAAATATAATCAAACCACCAATAATCGTACCCTAAGAGTTTCAACTAAAGAATCAGTATCTGTAAATTTAAAACTATCCATAAGTGTATTTATACATTTTAAATATCTTAAATATCTAAAATTGAACAATTCAAAAATTCATAGTGGTTAAGATAGATCTGCACAGGTAGTGGAAGGTCTTAAGTCGATATTTCAGCCCACGTGGCAATAGTTTGACAACCTTTTCTATGTTCTCACTAAAAACGGCTCTTTTAATAGTTCAGGTCTTGACTGTCCACCCTGCGGCAGTTGAATTTCGAACAGATTTTTCGACATATTCTGAATATACGTGTCTATTGAGGAACGTGGGCTCAAAGCAGATTCTTATGCTTGACCTTATCTCAATAACATCACAGTCGATTCTAAATTGAAAGAAGCGTTTTTTGAGGTTGATAGGGTAGGCACCACCTTCGAAAGACAACAGTACTTCATCATACTTTGTTATAATCTGAAATATTCCGCTACTCTCTTTAAGCCTCCTTATAATTAACTACGAATTGCACCAAGCTTTCTTGAATTGAAATTAACTTTTAGGACTCCCTCATTTAAGGTCACAGCAACTCTGTTGTAAATAAGGGCTCTTAGACCGATCATTCTGAAATTTTTTGATATGTTTTCATCACAACCCGATTTTCCTGACACCATAGAAAGCAATGGCAGCGTTAAGCAACAGCTATTTTAGAAAAACTGAGAAGCCTGATGACATAAATGTCTTGAGGATGAGTTTGAAGCTAATATTGAGATTTTTCGATGAGACGGAAAAGAGCCTCCCTGCCTCCGTAGTAAGCTCTAAACTTCCTGCTGAATCAGGTGGATTTTAAATCTTTGTAGCTTTTTTCTAGGACAGAGTAGAATTTTGTATAAAACTTAAAAGGTAACATTATTGGCGCTTCACAAGAATTCTTAGTACAGTCTGTTACTGTCAGCAATCCATCAAGAAATGTATTCGTTTCAGAAAATAAGTGGAACATGTCTCCATGCAGTACAAACTAACTTCGATAACGAAGATGAGGATGAAATGAAAAGTTGCTACCGGCTAATAAGCTTGGCTGTCGTTAGCCGATAGAAAAAATTTCAATAGCTTTATGAGTGTTAGACAAAAATTGATTTTCAATTACAACTAACAACTACAACTAAATTGACAGATATTTAATTGAAACTACAATTAAATTGGTAAGTTTCATTAATTTGAACGCAAATAATTTTATGTAGATCAAATTTGTAGGAATTGTAATGGAGAACGTGAATTGCCTTTGATTTTAAGGGAAGTGTTTCAACCCTTATTTAAGTAATAATCCTCTCTGCACCACGATTGAAATTTGAAAAAGTAGGATATGTTTAGACAATTAAATTTGATAAACAGAAATACAATTGAAAATCGTTGATCCTTAAACTAGAAGCGAGATCGAACGTGGCTGTTAAAAGTTTGTTCAGTCTCTTAATAATAATGAGATCCTTCATTCCTCATTTAGAGAACAATATTTTAGAAAATTCGTGGAAGGACTCGAGCTGTAAAGAAGCTGTCACGGTAAGAGATCTACTTTTTTTAAATCTTACAATACAAGGCCAATTCGACAGAGGAAACAGAAAAAAAGGTAAAACGAGCCAGAAATAACTGCAACGCATTTCTGAAGTGTTTAAGTTCAAGTTTTATTACTTGTACAGAGCTCATACATAAATTTCTCCTGCGAGACGGCACTTGAGTTATACAAGTATCTAATATTGTATGTTTGCTTAATATGTGTATTTGTCATTAGAGAGAGCAAAACCAAGATGTGATTGTTGCTTTATTTCAAATTGTTCTTTGTCTGACATGTTTGACGACATGAGTACCATGTCAGATTGGGAGGGTACTTAACACCTTTTAGTCCTTGTGCCGTTAAACTGCTTTTGACCTCAATTCATGGAGTTATCAACTACACTAAGACTTTTCTGTCTTTGTGAACTTAGGAATGACCAATAGGGAAGAATTCGATGACCATATGAATGGTATACAAGCATTCATTTGATAGGGAAACCCAAGTGGAGAAATATTCTTTATACTCATACAGAGTCAAAATTCGTAACTGCTGTAGAAAATTTCCCATTTTAATAGGATTGTCCGATTGAGTATTCTCCATCGTTTCATTTCTTTGATTGCAGTGATCTTTTTTTTATTTCTTAAGAACTTGAGGAACACGCAAATGGAAACCTAAAAACAAGAATCCTAAAGTTGCTGAGATATTCATAAATATCGTCTTGGGTGTCATTTTATTGGATTCAGGAAAAAAGATTTCTGCATAAGCGGATGATTACATAGAACAAAGTAGAAAATTGTTTAGACCTTGGTTAGATGAAAAAGTGTATTCAAAAGAACAATTTCGAGATAATTTTAGTCTTTATGGATATTAGATACTTAAGCACATTCCTCTTCCATTTAATGCTGATTTTCTTTTTGTATTGCTATACAGAAAAAGCTCAAATTAATTGTATGTTTCAAGTTGGCTGAAAACCTCTTCCATTTGAGCTCATGATCCCTGATAGTTTTCTGCGACTCCCTTTTTTCAATTTAATCCGAAGATTTGTCAAAGGTTCAGAAGAAGATTGATAACAAACGATTTTGAGTTATTTCATGGAGTACCACAGGAAAGAATTTGAGAACCCTTACTTTTTTAGTAGCCAAGAGCGAAGTTGTTACCACATAGAGTCATGAAAGCTCGGGATTTTCAGTCTGCTGGAAACATAACCTACGTGTTCTTCGTTTTTATTTATCCTCAGTGTTTTCGTACCAATGGTACTTTACACAAACTCAAGAAAACAAAAAAAGAATTTGCTGATTTTGGCTTAACAATCATTGCTTTTGTCACCAATAAAACAGTAATCGAGCATTATGTTGTTCAACCAACTTATTCTACTAATTTTGGCATAGTCTTACTTCCTTTCCCTGAACCTTAGTCTCAACAGTTTTTTAACAAACAAGCTGAGATCGAAAATTATTCAATCCTTCCCGCATCAGAGCCTGAACTGCTACATTTAATTGGTATGATCCCGAGCAATCTGCTTTCAAATGTTTTCCGTAGTTAACGGCGACTCAATGACCCTTAGTTGGACCACTTTAGCCTTACCCTTGCATGTTGGTATGTTCGTTCTTGCTCTTGGTCTTTCCTTAAAAAGTTAAATGTTGGTTTTAAACTAGGTTTTAAGCTTGGACTTGGATTTGGATATGGACATGGACTCCATTTTCTTCATGAGTATTTTTAGTATTTACGTGAGACTTAAAATTGGAGTTTCAAACATTTGTCGTTCGTTCTTACACCTAGTTCCTGCACAATAAGTAATCCTACCTCCTGTGATAACCTGGTTTCTCAGACCCCTCCTTAACCCAAACATTGTTTCCCTATAGATACTCACTCTTCCCAATAGTCAACACCCTCAATACGCAAATCGCATTTTCTTCTCATAGAACCTATGATCCCCTCAACGATTAAACTTGCCAATCAACTAGCTATCGGATATATCTACGAAAATATTTGGTTATATCTTACTAACTTACCAAATTTTATATACCTCGATATACTTCTAGCATAAGTTCCAAAGAACGCGTCGCAATTTTGAGAACTACATACTACCATTCCGTAGCGATGGTTTAGAGAAAGATTAAGTAGATCGCGGAGTCCTTTTGGCTATTCCAACCTCCTAAAATCTATAAGAATTAACCGCTTACGAGTATCTATCTGTAACCGCAGTTTTTACATTTGTTGTTGTTAAATTCGCCCATCTCAATCAGCACATAGTTTCAGGCTAGCTAAAGATGCTTTTGGCTTCCTACTTAATCAAGTTAACTCTACCGACAACTTTGTTTTGTGAGCTCATTATCGAATATCTTATGAAGCCCAGTCTTTTCTTTCTTTTGATGACATCATAAACATTGTGCTCACATCCGACGCCGATAATTGCATTGTTTCCTAGCAATCATCTCCTTTTCAATCTCCACCTTTTTTATCTGTCCCCTATTCTCTATTTGACAACGGTGTTAAAACCTTGTCCCTGAAACTGTTTCTACCTGGCCAGTTTCAACTCTCCCTTGAAAATTCTTCCCTTCTTCTGCAGATCGTGATCTTGCTACTTTTTAAGTGACATTTTCAACTGTTTTCACAATCTGTTCTATCCCCAAAAAAACTTCTTATAATCTTCACCCTCATATAGAAAAAATAACTCGAAATCCGCGTTACACCGGGCTAAGATCCAGTTGCAATGATCAGTTTAATCCGTCATACCTGTGGAGTTTTCCACAAAAACTGTTGATTCCGGTCGACATTACTCTAGACATTAAGCACGAAACTCTGCTGGTTCTGATGACCTATCCATCATAATTTAAAAAAGCAAAATCTGAGGCAAAAATTACTTAAGTGTTCCAAAGTTAGTAAAAGCTATTTTAAGGTCGTTGAAAATATTAGAAACTCTGCCTCATACTTCATTCTAACGCTGATTAAAAGGGCGTTCCAAAAATGCTGCGTACTTTACTGTCAGTTGAATACTTCCAGCTCTTACGATGGATGTGTTCAATTTCATAGTCATGACGTAGGAAAAGTACGAGTGTTCAAAGATATCACTCAGATTCGGTGGCTCAGATGGTACATGTTATCTCTTTCTCCACTCTTTATAACTATCAGCTTATTAAATACGAGTATCTCCGGACATAAAATCAACTTGTTGACCGGTTTTCTTAGCAACAGGTCCACTGGTGATCTGATGGCATGTCTCACCGAAAAGTGGAACCAAAGCGTACATCAGTCTAGCGAAAGCAAGATAGTTGCACTTGATATTTCTAAGGCATTTGACAGAGTTTGGCATCAGGCTCTTTTGGGATCGATTACTCTCTTCTTCAATGGATTAGAAATTACCTTTCGGAACGTTCAGTTCAAATTGTCTTGGAGGGTTTCAAGTCTGATATTCACAAATTAAATGCTGGTGTACCAAAGGGATGAGTTCTGTCTCCGACACTCTTTTTAATTTTCATCAACGATCTCTTGTCTGCTACCTCTAATCCAATATACTCCTTTACTGACGACAGTACTCCCTGCTTATCATATTTGTTCCAGGACTCACGTCCCTGCTCTTCGGCTGTAGAACGGGAACGGCAGCGTATGTTAAGCTCATTAAATTCCGATATTAAGATATGTAGTTACTCTTATATTTCTAGGGCATTTGGCAGAGTTTGGTAACACGTTCTTTAGTCGAAAATGTTTACGTTTGAGATGGATGGATCTCTTCTGTATTGGATTAGGAATTACCACTCGGAACATTCAATTCAAGTTGTCTTGGACGGGTTCAAGTCTGTTATTCACAAAATAAATGCTGGTCTGCCCTAGGGCTCCGTTCTGTCTCCGACGCTCTTTTTTATTTTAATTTATGATCTCAGGTGTGCTACTTCTAGTCCAATATTTTCCTTTGCTGACGAAAGTAATCTCTGCTTTTCATATTGATTCCGGGACTTATGGCCCTGCCCTTCGACCGTAGTATGGCATCGTATATTTAGCTCCAAAAACTGTATGTTAAAGCATACTATTTTTAAATTCAGCTACCCAGAGCAATTCATTACTTCTAAAACACAATGCTGCGAGTTGCCATTAAGGCCAAGTTTGATCACTTCGCCACTATCCTTGAAATGCACTTGTCGAAACAGAAAAACTTTCCATTCTCGATATAAATATTAGTGACCTCCCAACAACGAACGTTCAAATGGCCACATATTTGGTATAGCCGTAAATGGTGAGCGAATAATTTCACTTTTTTGATTTAGCCTAAATATATAAGACATTCATCCACCCGAAATTTGAGTGAAATGCGCATATCTGGTCAGATTCCCCTAAGAGCATTCCCCACGTACAGGATTGGATTCAAAATCTTGCGATTAGGTGATGCCAATATTGCGCAGTCAATTAATACCCTCCAACGGTTGCTTCAACTTGTCCAAAAACTATTTTCACCAGCCGTGCTCAAATGAAATCACCAGTAGCATTCCGTCCTTCAAACTTTCAACAATACAACTTTCTCGCTGAGTATAGCCTCGGGCTCACTTTCGGTTATGGGATACCCTCTTCATTTACTAGTCATTATAACCTGCAAACATTCAAAACCAACTTACTTTGGCATTTTCCCCCCTAATTTTCTTTCGCCCACGCTGTGCACAAACTTTTAAAAGCAGTTCATAATCCTTTCAGTGCGCGATACTTATAAAAAAAAGACCGATTTAGGTGATTTTTGTAATTTTTTGTAATTTATTGTCATTCAACTGTGCACTGTTTAGCACTTTATGATTATTTTCGGTTGCCAACCACACTATAGGTACACAAGTGTCAATTTCTGTCTCAACTGCTTTACCTAACAACTTTAATAATTGATCATTGATCAAAGTTGCAAAAATTAGTCATATTTACGTCAGAACTAAATTAATCACGATTAAATTATTTAATTGAACAAATAACTAAGCTACATGGCTAATCCAATTATTATCCAATTAGAGTTGCAATTTGAAATTTGAATCTTTTAGAGACTGTGAAAGCAGAAGATACCAGTCTTTCGATGTGATAAGTGCCAAATCACCGTGTTGCATTTGGGCTATTTGGTTGAATGTAATGGTTCAGCTCGGATCTAGACTATTAGGAGGAACAAAGTCACATTTCTGTTTTACCCTCGACAATTTTACTATTAAGTTTTAAGACCAATATGAAGTTCTTGAATTTTTTTATAAGTTAAGATTTAGTTTCTGCTTTACGAGAAAAAAATAACTATAAAGGGCTTAAGATATTTTTTCTGGTTAGAATAAACCCTAGTCTCTCACTCAGTAACCTTCCCCATTATCCTTGTCATTTTATGCACACTGAGAGGGACCAGCGAGTTTTTTTTCTAACTTCGAACAGCGGTGAAGAAAGGACATCACGTTAACAAAATTTGACTATGACAGTTCGTCTGTGTTTCTCCAATTTGTTTTTGGCTTTTGTAGGTAATCGATGTGAATTATGGCGCGTGCATCCTGAAAATCTTTCGCCGTGGGTTTGTAGGCCAACGGACCAATTTTGATCTTCTTGTCCCCTGATTCGATAGATGCATGGTCTCCTGTGTGTTGTTGTATCCATATTTTGTCCATAGCCCAATTACTTGTCCAGATTGCGGTTGAACAATGAGTAACTCTCCTTTGTAGGTTGTTTTCCGCTTTTTGGTGTTGGGCCAGTTTTGAACCCAGGAAGTTGGAAGAGTTCTCGAAAGCAAAGTTTGGAAAAATAAATTTCAGAAAATGTATTATGTAAATGGCTTCACCACCAAGTTTTTATTTAAGGGTAATAAAGTTGCCTTCAAGTTTTAGTTGAGATGCTAAATTTGTGAAAGGTTGGCTTTGCAACACCCTCAACAATATTGGAAGCTTTGTGCTATATCCTTTTCTGCTAAACTTTAAAGACTTATTTCACAATATTTAGATTGATATACATCCTCAATCATATTTTGATCAGTTATGATATGATTATAAAAAGTTCCGCCGATGCCTCAACCTATCCAATCTATCTATTTTGGTATTTTAACAACTAGCGCAGCTCTATCTGTCTAACTCCGTCTATCATTCCAAGCAGCCGAACACACTCCTTCTGTGTATTTACTTCGGTGTCCAGTTTTTAGTCCCTGACCTTACCTTCAATGTTATGTACGTACTCGCCTAGGAATATAGAGTTCGAAATATCCTACGAAAAACAAAAAGGCTCTGCAACGTTTAGGAAGTCATCGATTATGAATTTGAGGATGTTTCTTGTAGAGGCTTTGATAATGTTTTCAGAGGCCATAGTACTCTTGTGGAAGATACGTCTTCTTGTGCGGCAGAGAGCTACATCACTAGATTGCGCATATGTGTATGTATTATACATTTTATGGTTTCGTCATCTTCTAAGAAGAGTCATCACTAAGTGTCATAGGAAAAGTTAATTTTGTGTAGGAGATATTTTAGACCACCATGTCTGGAGAGGACGGTTGCAAACCTCCAGGTACCATTCCTGTTATAATCAAAGATATTTTCAAAGTTCTTACGTAGGGAATAGATCGAATTGGCTGTCATTGTTTTTCCTACCTATTTTCCAGATTTCCGAGTCTAAAGTTAGACATACCAGAAACAGTTGCGTAAAAGCAATGCTCAGCTTATTCGTTAGTAGGAGTGGGTATAAATAAAACAAACTAGTTAAAAAAACAGTTTTTCATCTCGTAACGACGTAACCGTTTTTTTTTCATAAAAAGCAGTTTATATAGTAACTATATTTATCTATTTGCATACACAAAATTCAACTCCGGTATGTGAACGGATCATTCTGTTCCGCAAATATGAAAAACGCATGAAGGAGTAAAACGAATAACATGATTCCACCCTGATACATTGTGGCCCTGGCTGACAGTAACTACATTCACGAAACGAACGAAAAAGCGTTTTCATCTGAGGAAACTTCTTACTCGGGTTAAAAATCGTCACGAGGGGCTGGTTGAATTTCATTTCTTCACGCCGTAGATTATCGAGAGGGCGTCCTTTTCAATCTGGCTACAGTTTTTATGAGAATCTGTCAGTGTCTTTGAGGCGAAGGCGATAGGTCTTTCTGATCCATCCGGGTACATGATTTTTTTTTTTCAATTTTTATTCAAGCACGAAAGTTTCTTAACAATTTGTATAATTTTCTGCGAAGCCTTAATGGCTTTTCTGCAGAAGGTTGCTTTTCAAAAGTTTACACTAAAATGATTCATTTATTTTAAATTTAATTTTGTGAATTTAAAAGAAAATTCTTAATAATGTTTTTTCTGTTTTTAAAATTTACAATATTTTTAAAATCAGCAGGTAATTCATTTAACGCTGTGGGAACGTTGTATTTGAGCTGCCTTTTACCATAGTTATTGTAGTTAAAGGGGACTTGTAACATACCCGTAGCACGTCTTCTGGTGTTGATTTCATGTTCGATTGGTCTTTGAAAGCAGATGTCACTATATTATTCCGGTACCAAAGTCATCTTGAAGATATTTTGCACCTCAAGTAAATTAAATGTTCTTTCGTCAGGAGCATTTCCGCAGTTTATTAACCTCAACGCAGAATTTTGGAGTTTTTGCAGCTTCTCGATA
Organism: Volucella zonaria; assembly: GCA_963966105.1. Lineage (NCBI taxonomy): Eukaryota > Metazoa > Arthropoda > Insecta > Diptera > Syrphidae > Volucella > Volucella zonaria. The sequence goes on from OZ014530.1 coordinate 58,281,433, forward strand.
TGTGTTTGGAGGCGTTACCCCAGACCAGTATTCCATACCTTAATTTAGATTCAATCAAGGCTTAGCATACCAGCTCCAAAATTTGTGGTGTTGCATGATTTCTTAGATGCGCCAATGCAAATGAAGCCTTCCTTAAATCAGAGCGTATCTGGTTAATTTGCATGTCCCAGATGAAATGGCTATCAATGATGACTCCTAGGTATTTATAGCTTTCTACGACGTCAATTAAGTGTTTGCTTGATTTAGGGCAGGCATCATTTTGAAAAAAATACTCGCTTCTGCGTAGCTTTATGATGTGGACTTCGTAAGTGCATCATTTTTGTTTTCGCCACGTTGATTACTAAGCCATTGTCGTGACACCATTTGACTGCATTATTAAACTCTGCCTGCATTAGTCTTGTTGCCGTCTGCAGAGACCTGTGGCGCATAACTATCGCGGTGTCATCTGCGTAAGCAAATGGAGTGCTATTTTTAAAAGTGCGAAGAAGTTCATTTGTGTACAAAATGAAAAGAATTGGACCTAGTTTTGAACCTTGAGGAACTCCATATTGTACATGCTTCTTTTCACTGTCCTTGATTTTACACAAAAGGCCCTGTTGAGTAGGTAATCCCTTAGCCAGTCCGCTATCACTCCTCGTATACCAATCCGTTCAAGTGCTTCCAGTAACTTTGCATGGTTTAGTGTATCAAATGCCTTACTAAAATCCATAAACATGACCAAAATATGATGACTTTTATTTAAGGATTCATTGACGCAATTCGCAAACTCTCCAAGCAATTGTCCAGTACTTTTTTGCTTCTAGAAACCTTACTGACTTTGGTGGATAAGGGAGTGGTTCTCCACAAAGCTATTTAGTCTACTTCTAATTACATCTTCTAGACACTTTTCCATGATTGGCAGTGTACATAGATATCGGTGCCGATTTGACTTTTAACACCTCTTTTGTAAATAGGTCTAACCACAGCAGTTTTCAGTTTTTTTCGGAATTTTGCCCTGCATCAGACTGAGGTTAATAAATTTACACAATAGGGGAGCAAAAATATTTGCATGTTTTTTAATATCTACCGGCTGTATTCCATCGATTCCGGAGAATTTATTTTCGCCGAGGAAATTAATTATGCTACGCACCTCTGCGATGTTGGTTTCCCTAGCAAAATTTGATTTGGCTACGAAGGTATTCGCATGATACGATGTGATTGCGTTACACTGATGCATTATTTGGAGAGTCTGTTCCGAAAAAAGTTTAGTACAAACGAACAAAAAACGAAAAAAACGATAACGATCGGGGAAGTAGTGCAACTTTTCTGCGTTTTAAAAGATATGAAAACGCTTTTTCGTTCGTTTCGTCAATGTAGTTACTGTCAGCCAGGAGTGGAATCAACAAGGAAAAGTTGGGTTTATTTTACATTGAAAACAACGGTTTCATTTGCGTGGATGAGGCGAAAATGGTTTTTGGTTTTCTCGCAGTACATGATTATAATTTCTCGTTAGTGCTTCTTATTAGTTAGTTAACTAGTTATATTTCTTTAAATAACTGTTTCGTTTCGTTAACACAAAAAAAGCAAACGACCCACCTCTATTCGTTAGTCATTTTGATCGGCTTCAGAGTCTCTGTGATCCACCAAAATTCGACCTCGTTGTGCTTAGCAAGACTTTGCAGTGAATTGAACAAAGTCTGCTACATTATTTCGATTTGTGCAATGCCTCTAGTATAGTTTGACTATTAGTGATTGCATTTATTCAAGTGTATCTAGAGGTTGATATAAGGGCACTTTTAATATTGGGTCTACAAGTAAGTTTCCAGCGTTTTTTTTTCCAAAATTTGAAGTTTTATTATGAAAACATAGTTACAATGCTTTATTCAAAGTATCGTCCATCGGAAGCTACAACTTTCCCCCATCATTCTGGCAATTTATGAATTCCGGACCAAAAAAATTTCTAGTCTTCCGAGCCCAAGAACGTATCGAGCCAATTTTTGATTTCCTCTACTGAGCTGAAGCGTATTCCCGTAAGAGCGTTCTGCATCGAACGAAACAAGTGGTAGTCAGATGGTGCCAAGTCTGGACTGTAAGGCGGGTGAGGCAGAATTTCCCATCCACTATTCTCCAAATAGTTTTTCACCGAAACCGCAACATGTGGCCGAGCGTTGCCGTGATGAAAAATGACGGACTCATGCCTGGTCTCATATTCTGGCCGTTTTTCTTTTAATGCCCGCTTCAAACGAATTAGTTGGGTTCGATATAATGGTCCTTTGATGGTTTCACCACTCGGAAGCAGTTTGTAGTATACGACACCCTTTTGATCCCACCATATGCAGAGCATGACCTTATTCACGTGAATATTTCGTTTCGGCGTCGATTGGGCGGGCTCGCCGGGCTTTGTATACGATTTTCTGCGTTTAGGATTATCATAATAAATCCATTTCTCATCACCAGTGACAATACGATGCAAAAATGATTTATTTTTATACCGCTGCAGTAACATTTCGGACATGCAAAATCGCCGTTCGACGTCTCTTGGCTTCAATTCGTACGGCACCCAGTTTCCAACCTTTTGAATGAATCCCAGTGTTTTTAGGCGCAGGGAAACGGCTTGTTGCGTGACGGGCAATGATGCAGCAAGTTCTTCTTGAATCTGACACGGATCCTCATCCAGTAAAGCGTCCAATTCCTCGTCTTCAAAACTTTTCGGCTTTCCGGGGCGATCTTTGTCTTCAACTCCAAAATCAGCACTTTTGAACCGTTTGAACCACTCGCGGCACGTCGATTCACCAATACACTCCGCCCCATAGGTTTCCGAAAGCAAATGATAGGCCTCAGCCGCACTTTTCTTCATATTAAAGAATAAAAGCAGCGCTTCCCGCAAATGACGTTTATTCGGCTGGAAACATGCCATGATTTTGCTCGATAAAATGTACGACACCGATAGAACTGCTCAAATATAACGCTGCAAAGTTGTTGACAGATACAAAACCTACAAATAAAACACATGGGGTCTGACATTTCTGACAAACGCTGGAAACTTACTTGTAGACCCAATACTTTGTGACTTGAGTCCAATATTCCAGCTCCAACTAGAAATCCGATTTTGGCCCATCAGTACAGCACAACAGGTGTATCCTGAATATCCTTCTAAATCAACGGTTCTAATGCTATTTTTTTCGCGTACCACTCATGTGCATTACGATTCAATCACGTACCACAAAACTACAATATTTATTACTTCATTCGAAACTTATCAGTCCGAAAGTGATACGGCAGTAAAAGAATGTAACCGCTTTTTTTACAAAAAAAAAATTAAAAATTTTACAAATTACAAATTTATAAATTTACAAAATTCTTCAAGTCTAAGTATGGTGTTGCAAGTTTGAAATAAGCGAGGCGAATTCGGGTTCAATTGAACTTAGTTTCAGCCGTAAATTTGGATCAAGATTTAGTTTATTGCTTAATTTGCTTTTTACTGACACCATACCAGAAAACCCAGTTTCGCAAAGAATTAAAAACAACAATGCTTTTCTGGATAGCGATGGATATTCATTTTTAACCCTTAGCCAAAATTCACCTGACTCTAATTTTGTGAATTCCATTTTCAAATCTCCATCGCAAGACAGTTCTATCAAAGACTCTTTTTCATTCATAGGTAGGGCTTCCGGAATGTAATCCAGAATGAATGGATTTCTCATCCAAGGAAATGCGCGAGCATTTAGCGGTGCCATTTTATGTTAAAAATGGATAAAATTGTCCTCAACTTTAATTTCGTCCTCTATTATAAAATTTTCCAAATTGGGAAAAGACTGCAGATTTTCTTTCGAAACACTGGTATACATCATTTGACATTTCTTTACAATTGCTTTTATTTTGTAGTCCACTGAAAATCCATTTGTTGTCTTACCTTGCAAACTCAAATTCAAGTCATTAGGCAAATTCAAGTCATTCTGATGCCTCGCTCGTCCGTCAATCGATGACGCAGTTCAAAATCGGTCCCTATGAGGAGCAACTGTACCTCAGAATGTAGCTCGCTCGTATAACCTACCTAGCAGTTTTCCTCGAGATAGCCATCTCACCTCATTATTTAGCAGCAAATTAATGTGGCCACTGCCCATTTCAGTGCAAGGATGTCCAAATAGTCGAGAGTAAAGGGCCCGAGATTTTATAAAATTTACCTCCTTTACGGTCTCCTGAAGAAGAACATCTTTGAACTGTTCTGGCATACATTTTACTGCTAAGGCTTCTCTATGGATACTGCAATGTGTAAAAGTACAATTTTCAACAACCGATTTTACTTTGGTGGTAACTCCTCCATATTTTCCTGTCATATTTGGAGCACCATCCGAACAGAAGCCAACACACTGCTTCCAATTCAGTCCATTTTCCGCAAAGAAGCTATTTACCTTCTTGAATATTTCATCGGCGGTACTTCGGATTGTTAGCGCCCCACAAAATAAATAATCCTCATTAATTTCACTTTGGATCATATACCGTACGTAAACTATAAGCTGAGCATAGTTCCTTACGTCAGTGCTCTCATCGAGTTGTATGGCAAAAAAACTCACTGTCTTTGACCCGAGCTATTAATTACTCTTTTACGTTTAATGCCATAGTCTCAATCCTGCGGTGCACGGTATCATTTGATAGTGGTATCGAATCTAGGTTTTTAGCTGACGGGTCACCCAACATGCAGGGCACCATATCTTTCGCAGCAGGTAACAGCAACTCTTCGCCGATTGTATGAGCTTTTCCACATTTTGCTATTCTTAAGCTCACTAAGAAAGATGCTTCCACTGCTTTTTGAGTACTTCCAGTAAAAGACGGCATAACTTTCTTTGTGTCTTTTATTTCAACCAACTTTCGCATGAAAAAATCGTTAGGTTTGTGCTCTAACTTTACGTACTAAGATATCGTTTCAATGTTGAGGGTTTCATACTTTGGTTCGAAAGAATTTCAAGGCAGATTACGCATTGAGGTCGTGGCTCATTGTTTACATCCGTGACCGTAAATCCAATATTAATATACTCAGGATCATATTTCCTTAAAACTTTCCGTATTTTAGAATCGATTCTGATTTTGATTTTGTGTCTGTTTTTCCGTTTTTTTATAAGTTTGCGTTGGGGGTGAATAAATTTTTAATTTAATTTTACTTATCTCATTCTTGAATCTGAATTTGACAAATCTGTAAGATAAGGATCAGCGTACCACAAGCGACAACTTCGCGTACCACTATTTGAGAACAGTTTGTCTAAATGATTTGGGAACTTTGCCCCAAATTTTCTTTCAAAGGGGAGTCTAAGGGTTATGACGTCGGACACTGTATTTAACTTTCCTAGTTCAGAAAGCTTAAAAAGAATATGTAAGGGTGCCGTGAAATAAGGCCAAGTGAAACAAGGCCAACTTCCAAATTGTGGTCTTATTTCACTTTTCAAATGTGTTTTGGCCCTATTTCTCTTTAGCAAAGTAAAATCGAGAAGATGGTTATACGAAGGCGATCGCTTGGTCGACAAGATAGTGTTTTTTTTTTTTTTTTTTTTTTTTTTTTTTGCGTGGGAAGGTGAAAATCTTGCATAGGCACCAGTGGTCCAACGTCCACGGGTAGTGTCAGATTCTTACTGATTAAAACCACCTCCCGGGGAATCTTTCCGTTTATTCTCCCGCGGAACTACCGCTAAGTATTACTTCGCGAGGAACGGATTTGAGCTTCTTGCTTCATCACGGAATGCTTGGCGAATACGCGTTCCGTTGCTGTTCTAAATTCCTTAGATCACAGATTATTCGTACTGCAGCTTGGTTCACGCAGCCCAAAGATCTTCAGATTTCAATATATATTGAGCTATGTTTTCTGGTGTTGACCGTTCGTCAAATTCTTCACACAAAATATCTCTTTCGTTTGCGTACCGCGCACATTCGTAGAAAATGTGCTCTACATTCGCTACCACGTTTACGCAGAGAGGACAGGACCGACTCGAATTACGGTTTCGCTGGAATAGATATTCCCGGAAACAACTGTGACCCGTCAAGAATTGTGTAAGATACATAGTAATTCAGTTCGCCGTGTTTTCGTTTTACCCAACTTTCCATCCTTGGGATTAGTTGGTACGTCCATGTGCCTTTTTGGGACTCGTTCCATTGTTGTTGCCACGCTTCTATACTGCAGCCTCTTTGGAATTTCTTCGCTTGATTTATGGATGGTCTAGCTTCTAAAGCTAGGATATCGACTGGTCCATAGAAGATAGTACCAATATCGCGTCGTGGGATGTCGTTCGAAATGCACTGCTAACTCACAGTGCACATAATCTGTACACAGATTTGAATCCCTTCATGTGTGTCTTTTTATTCGTGGCGTCAGACCATATTTGTGTCCCGTACAGCTGTATGGAGGTTACAACTCTGGCAAGCATTAATCGTTTGCCTTGTTTCGGGCCGCCGATATTCGACATGAGTCTCGAAAGAAAGCCTATCGCTTTCGACGATTTCTTGCAAGCGTATGCGAGGTGATGCTTGAAATTAAGCCGAGCATCAATCATCACTCCCAGGTATTTTATAAATGGGCTGGAAATAATTGTGTGCTCTCCGACTTTTATAGTTATTATCTCTAGCACCCTTCTACTCGTAATGATAACGGATTCCGTTTTATGTTCCGCGAGGTAGTTTTTTATCAGTGATATTGCTTCGTTGCAACTCGATTTCTTCAAGTCGTTTCGCCACGACTACAACAGCAATATCGTCCGTGAAACCTGTAATGGCGGCTTCCCTGGGGACTGGGAGTCGTAGAATGTCGTCATACATCACGTTCCACAGTAAGGGGCCTAACACTGCTCCTTGGGGCACGCCCCCTATAATTTTATATAATTTCGTCCCGTCGTCGGAGTCGTAGAGGAGCAATCTATTGGTAAAGTAGCTCCTGATCAATCTTAATATGTACTTCGGTACATTTAATCTTTCGAGGCATTGTAAAATACGCGACCAGTTCGCCGAGTTAAAAGCATTTTTCACGTCAAGTGTAACTACGGCGCAGTACTTTTTAGTGCCTCCTTTCCATCGCCTAGCTTCTATGGCCGATTGGGGTTTGTCTATTACGACTTTAATCGCGTCGATTGTCGATCGGCCCTTTCGAAAGCCGTATTGATATTCCGCGAGTCCATCATTAGCTTCAATGATAGGCTGTAGTCTGTTGCATATAATTCGCTCTAATATTTTGCCCATAGTGTCGAGGATACAGAGCGGCCGATAAGATGAGGGCTTCTCCGGCGGTGTATTTCCTTTTGGTAATAATAGCAACCGTTGATATTTCCATTGTTCCGGAAATATTCCCTCGCTTAAGCATGCATTATACATGCTAACGAAAACGTTAGGACAAGATAGTGTCCTCTCGTCTCTTTTGTGTAGCGGTCATTGATTACCCAATCAATAAACTCGTCAACTTTGGATACAAATCACTGTACTATGATGATCTATGGATGGTAGTTACTGCGATAAACACAAATTGTGCAAACATATACAAAACGGAACACACTTAGCATATAACTGGTGTGTCAGGAAGAATCCATCAATAAACCCAAATAAGACAGTCTGGTGACGTTCGAACGTTTTCAAAAAATAGTATGTCTTAGTATCATTATGTGAATCGGGCTCCATTGCACACTTTTATTTAAACCAAAGTACTACAACGCGGTAAGACTTAGATACCCAAGTAACTCTGATGCATATGAGTTAGTAGAACATCTCCTTTTAACACGTGCGAACGAACTATTCAAATTGACCGATAATCTTTTCAGTGTACTTTTGTTTTGAATGACTTTTTATCACTTTTCAGCCAACAAAACAAACTTCCGAATGAATGGCAATCTAGAGCTGCAGAAATGTTAACATCTTATTTCTAAATCTCAAATGTCAATATCGTTGATTCAACAGGAATTTGTGTGCACAGGGTGTTCCGAATTAAGTGCGAGGAACTTTAAGGAGTGACCTCTTAACATAGGTTTTGTGGTTTTGTGCAAAGCTTGGATTTTGTTTTCATATTTTCATATTTCAGCAACAAGTGGAGTATCGCTAAACATATTATTATTTGTTCTTTAAAGTCCCGAAAAATTTCTAGGCCAATATCATTCTATAAAATGTTATAGAGATTAAAAAACCAATTAATTTTTTAAGGAACTCAAAATGTTGATTTTATTTCAACTTTTAAGGGAAACATAAATATTTAAATCCCTCTTTTTGCAACATCGAAATTTGCGATTCTCAAACCTGTGATTTTCAAAATTCGACCCCCATCTCCTAAATTTAAAAAAAAAATACAAATTGTGAATAGTTCTTCTTCATGTTCTCTAATTAGAACTTAACATTGATACCAGGTTAAAGCTTGTCCTTGGCAGACTCTTATAGTATCTACTTCCACTTCCTAGCTTCAGCAGCTGTTTTAAATCATTCAATGTTGTTATTTGCCATTCATCTCATTAAGTTAAAATTTTTTTGGGCTTATGCCCATAGATTATGGAAGCCACAGAACCACTGCAGCTGATCTGAATTAACCTTCCGAGTAAGCGACATGGTCCCAATATGCCTGCCCGCATATTTACGCGTTAAAGACTAAAAAGTGCGCTGATAACTTTTTGTTCCCTAAAAGAGTTCTTGTTTACTAGTCTGGCTAGTTTCCATGATTTATGGGATTTCAGAACGTCGCGGCCATGTACTAATCCACATCTAAGTACTTCATTACAACTCTCCTCGCGTGATTGTCTTTAGATTTTGTTGGTTACCAATCTATTTTATTTCATCTGCATCTTCCGCATTAGTTTTTTCAGATTCCCTTATCCCGTTTTGAAAGAACATATCACAATTCAGACGTGTTCTGACCTCGTTCTATGGCTTATTAAAAGCTTCCTGCCTGACTTCCTTCCCTCCACAAAATCTTCTAGATACAATTTTGGGCAGATCAACGAGCTAATCTGCCTGAATCCGTAAAAATATTTTCAACAGCGCACTGTTTGTTAATATCTCCTTGGTGAGGGTAATATTGCAAGTTACTCTGCCTTTTGACAGTTATCCTACATGGCTTCTACATTGATTCAAAAGGGCTCATTTTCTTCCTTTACTCTTCTGACAATACTGGCTTCAAGACGCTTTGACGTTCACCTGAGGTAGACTCTTTATATCTTGTTAATTGGAATGGCGTCAAGAGAATGGAAACCATTCCGGCTGCGGTACAAACTGGTTTTTTTCGAAATTATTCCGAAACCGCTTGTTGCCCTGATTGTACAGACAGGCGGCAACTTATTTCTTATTTCTTTCGTTGTTAGTGACCTCCCTCAGGCCACCTATAGGTATTTTGCAGCATCCGTAAATGCACTACCTGCATCTACGGCTTCTTTTTACAAGAATACTTGAGGTGCATTTTGAGATCCAGCTTGTTGTCGGGCAGTACTTCTAGGTATCTTAATTTCTCCTGATGAGATGGTTTCAAACTTTAAAAAAATCGCGTAGTTCCTTCAACTGGTAATTAGCACAATTATTAAATCAGCTGATTCTAGGTTTTGGCGTCACATCTACA